>CM024188.1:0-1270000 GCA_013433145.1 Ascaris suum | reverse complement strand
CTTATAGAATGTTAGAAAGAAGGATTGCTGAGATTTGTGTTGATGATTTAGCTGCTCGTTGAGGTGTTACGTTTCGAAAATTTACCTCAATTAATTGTAGTGAATTTGATTGTTTCATATATGGAACGTCGAATTGTTGGTCTACGATATAGTGTATGATTGCAACTTTCTTAAATGCTTTATATAAAATGCGCTTGCAACAGCATGATTGTTTTTATTTTGCGGTAAAGAAGGAGAAGGCATAGATTTGTAGGTTTTAATACCTTAAAAGAAATAAGTAAGTAATAAAGTCTTCATGTACGAGCGAACAAAAAAAAAAACTGGAAAAGAGCTATAAGAGAGGAAGATGGCGATCACATAAAAATATAATAAATTTGCATAATAGGAGTAACTAAATGCAAATAAATGGCATGCTTTCGATGGATTACAATATTGAAGAGCTCGATAAAAAATGTCAGAGTGTCCACGATCGAAAAAATTCATCGCTTTCTTCTCAATTTAAAACGAATGTTGCGTCGAAATTAAAGTGCTCATTGAATTTTCTGTGATGTTGACCTTGATTTATCGTTCGGGTGAAAGAATGCTGTTCTTCCCACAATTTTAAGGGCGTTGCTCCTTCGTTTCTATACGCAAAGGAATTTTACATCCTTTTCTTTTGTGGTGAAAATTGAGCTGCATCTTGTTCTCTCCACTATTTGCCCCACCCCCTCTCTCTTCCTCTCTCCTTCCCCAGCATCCCAGGATTTGGACAGGGAGGGGTGAGATGGACGCATACAAGCTTATCTTTGTTGATGGTCTTTGCTGTTAAAGGTTGCAGCGCGATGACCACGTGTATCTATGACTATTTTTAAGCGTTGAATGATTTCAGATGGCGGAACGGCCGTCACTACTCGGTTTGAACCGACCAAATTTAAAGCTCAACTGTCCCCCGCTTCCTGACCTAGAGACTTCACCACAACTGTAAGTGATTTTCTTCCAGTTTCAGTACGTAGAAGTTTTGATGCTTTTGTAAATTTCTTTTGTTTTTTTTTTTTCGGTAGTTTGTTCTGATCATAAAACGATCGCAGATGTCTAAAAGCATCTTGCGACCTCTTGTATTTGCATTTTGTTATGTGCATCTTCATTGTTTCATACTGTTGCCAGACTGCTTTGAATTCGAATGTAAGACGGAAAATTCCCCAAGAACGTGTTGTGATTGTCACCAATTGTAGATTTCTCGTCTGCGTCAAACAGGTCTTAGCTTCCGAAAATTTATTTTTGAAGTTCAGGTGACAGATCGGAAATATAAGCTGCAATCGTCAAGGACATTTGTGAGCGTTCTGTGGAGCGTGCTTTGCGGGTTGCTAAGTGTTGGTCGATAGCTTCTCTAGTAGAAAGTTTGAGAGTTCACAAAACGGCCGAATAGGAAAGTAAGGCTGCCGCTTAAAACTTTTTGCAATGAAAAAAGAAAGAAAAAAAAAAAGAAAACTAGGAATACATAAGCTTGAGTAATAATCGCAGGCCTCGCTAAATGCCTATCCGTTTGCTAGCCATTTGTTTCCTATGTGGCAGTTTTCCTTCGTTTATTCTCTGTATGGTTGTCTCTTCTCATTCTATCATCATTTCCGCCGTTTTTATTTCTTTATTGAAAAGAGAAATCACGCTTGCTTTCATATTGAATCTTTCCTCAAAACAACGCCAAATTTGCTATTTTCTATCACAGTCATTCGAGTGGAATTAATTGTTAGTAGTGTTTTGACTTATATGAGAACGACGATGTTTGAATAAGCGATATGTTTAAAATCTTGCCTAAAGGAAATAATCGAGATTTATGAGCGTTTCGAAATGCAGCAAATAATTGCGCGAAATAAACCTTTGCAACGAAGTAACCTTCTATTTGGGTTCGATTGTTGAATTTATTTACCTGTCTTGAATATTGTTCTATTGATGTGATACTAACTAGCTTGGGAAACTTTGTGGCATTTATCTCTGTTGGCTTATTGCCTAATGCAGTTTGTTGAAGTTTCACTGTTGTGCTTTCTAACCCGTTGCGTTAAATTTTTTAATGCTTGCCGCTATTCGTAATTTCAGAGCGTATTTGCGGTCGCACTCGACTGGCAAGCTGAAATTTTCGCCTAATCAGATTTACGACTTTACGTGTGCTGATTTAGTGGATGAGGGCGAAATAGGACGCGGTAATTTTGGCACGGTAAATCGAATGCTTCATCCCAAATCTGGCTGCGTTTTGGCCGTAAAGGTTTCTTTCTGTTTATTTCTATGAGACTGCAAACATGAACGATCAAATGGAAATCGGAACCAGGCGCGTCGAGGTGGGAGAGGAAGAGGAGGAGGGGCTACACTTGAAGAGCCTGCTCCACCCATCAGGAGTTCAGCAAAATGAGCCAATTTAATCAAGCCTTGACTTCGTTCCTTTGTCTATCCTTTTATTTTTCTGAAGAATTTTCGATTCGTTTCACTCTGTTTGGCTTGAGTTTTCTGGAAATCTTAGCTCACTGCGCTCGCCATTCCTTCTAAAATTTCTTTTACCGTTTCGCTTAGCTGAATGCGTCAGTATTTCGTTTCATTTTTTCGGTTCGTTCGCTTCTTTGGCCTCAAATTTTCTTTCTTTTCTCACTCACCTTTAAAGGTGTTGCGTATCACTCTGTTCTCCTTCTGTCAAAAGTCTGCTTTCCCTTCGCTCATTCTCCCTCGCTTTTATCATCATAAAGAATTCCGCCTCTTCCTTTAAATTATTCTTCCCGCATTGCTTGTCTTGCATTCGAAAGGCTCACTTCGCTGGCCTTCTCTTCGAAATTTATAATCATTTCGCTATTTAAGATTTCGGAGGACTTCGTCTAGCTTTGCTCGATTACTTAGAATATTTCTAATTTTTTCATTAATCTCGTCCAAAATTTGCGCTCTATTTGCCCACCGTATCTTCAACATCTGAGATTGCTTTACTCACTTCATTTAAAGTTTTCGGCTGTTTTCGCGGGCTGAAAGTATAATGTTTGGTGTGTTTATCACCTGAAAATGCTACAGTACTGTTTGGTCAAATCGTTTTCATTCAAAATCTCATATAAACGAACTAATAAAATAGATCAAAAAAATTTTCCCACCAAGAGAAACACAAATTTGACATTTTTTTCTAGTCGTTACGATGAAGATATAGAAAATTTTTTTCTTTTTTTTTCCTATGCAAAAATATGCTCTTCTTGGATTTGGCTTCCATTCCGGTATTCAAATTTGCTCTTATTTTTCTCAAAATCTCGCGCCTTATGATGATTTCAATTTTATTTTTTCTGCCTTAAGTCGTCAATGAAAAAAATCTCGACTACAGTCATGCTGTAGATAATCGTGACTGCTTTTGGAGTAATAATATGATTTCCATCATTCTTTCCCATCTTTCGTTATTGCACTTGTAACTCCTAATTACTCGTAATAAATTTTATATTAAATCCTCAACAGGGATGTTTTCTGCAAGATATGCAACTGAGTACCCGGACGGTATTGAACCCCTGAGGATTTTACTTGTATTGTATAATTACACCTCTACAATTACATTTGTAATTAGACCGTAGAGTTATTTCATTGCATAAAATTTCTTATGATTAAGGAACTCGTGTTTGAGGTTGATTGTTTTGTAAGCTTACTCCTAACAATCATCACAACCGCAGTGGAAATTTTTTGCGCTAATTTTCTTTGCGTTTGCGAAACGATCTTGAAGCGCAGAGGGATGTTTCCTTGCCTAAACATCAATTTATCCTCTTCCTAAGTCGTTTTCCTGGTTAGCTGAATTGCTTGAAAAACTTCTGAAAATATATTAGTTAGCGTTTTTGTATTTAGCGGATTCGCTCGAATACGGTCAATCAAACCGAGCAAAAACATTTGTTAATGGAATTGGAGGCGATAATGAACAGTCAATGCGAAAATATCGTCCAATTTTACGGTGCAATTTTCCGTGAGGTTGGTATTTTTCACCGTCCGTTAGACTTCCTGAATTGTTTCTTCAAAGGTTTTTCATTTTCCTTTCGAGAGCTGTGCTGTTTATGCTAACAAGCTGATTTCATTCGTTGCTGAAAACAATCTTCGTGGACGAGGATTTTCCGGATCAAAAAAGAAGCCAGGAGTATCTTTAAGAAGTGGTTCTTCGTTGGGGATCCTGAAATTGTCCTAGAATTTCTCGAGAAAGGTGGGAGGTTGAAAGCAGAGAGTGCCACAAACAGATGACAGTTTGAGAGTGGCTGGTTAAGGGAGAGAAGGAGAGAGAATAACAGCTCGCAGAAAATTCGTCGATTATTGTGCGTGTTTACGTTCGTTTGAAGTGTTGATCGCCTCGCGTTTTTTGTTTTTATTTTTGAACTTAATTTCTTATGGATTTGATTCGAAAACTTTGCAGACATTGCGTTATAATAAAAGGGGAGAGGGGACCTGTCATTGACACAAATTGATGTGTTTAATTTTGAGGGGGATTGTTGGATTTGTATGGAGATGATGGATTTATCTCTCGAGAAATTATATAAAATAGTCTATGAGAAGCAGCACAGACAACTACCTGAAGAAATTATTGGATATATCGCAGTTTCGGTGAGTTGTGTTATTTCTATTGTCTTTGTTTCTTTGTTGTTCTCCTTTTTTTTTTTTTCTTACTCGAATTTGAAGTAAAATTTCGAAGGATTTTTTTTTTTGTGCTGAAATTTGCTCATAAATGGTCGATGTTTTCCTCAAAAAAAAAAAGAGCGATTTTATTCCACTTTGTTGGTTTAGTTTTATATGATAGGCAAATGCTATTCATTTTTAGCGGAAGAGAAATTGAATAATTTTCTTTTTGCTTGTTTTTCCTCACTTTTTATCGTAGGTTTGTGCATATCTGTAGCATATTTTCCCATTAACCATAGTAGAGAGCAGGTATCGTTATTGGGTAGGCCCTTAACGAAGAGAAACGATTATTACGGTGAAATTGAGGAATTTTTTTAAAGATTATCGCAAATTCATACCAGCCGAACATCTTACTGCTTTGTCGTTTTATTAGTTATGCAATTTTTGCAATTTTCACTCGATTTTTGCAATTGCAATTTACAATTTTCATGCTTATGATTTGATTGTTTAAGCTTTAACTAAGAGGTTTCGTAATTTGTGACAAGGTTTTTTTTCTCTTTTCAGACGGTTAACGCACTCAGTTATCTAAAGGAGCATCTGAAGATTATTCACAGAGGTACGTTTTACTATCGTTGCACATATTTCTCTGTCTGGAGTATTTTCGGCGTTTAGCATAGAAAATAGAATGTGTAACTTAATATTGAGCTCTCGCTGAATATAATAGACTTAGCTGAAAAAAAAAGCATTCTAAATTTAAAAGTTTTTTATTGCATCGATAAGTTTTTAATTTTTTGTGCACGTTCCTATGTTTTATTGATATTTTTAATTTGCATTGGTGAAATTATTCTGTGCGAAATATTTACGATACTTCAATGAATATCGACGCAATATTCTTACTTGAATGTTCAAAATTTTCTCTTTTTTTTTCAGATATAAAGCCGTCGAATATTTTGTTGGATCATAGAGGTTATATTAAGTTATGCGATTTTGGTATCGCGGGTCATCTCATCGATTCGATAGCAAAAACTCAAGATGCTGGATGTCGTCCTTATATGGCGGTTCGCATTTTTTTTTTTTTTAAATTCCTTCACGCTTAATTTTATTTTGCGATGAAATTCCTAGAAAAGTTGCCTCGCATTGTATTTGGATACTGTTGGATTTTTCTGATGTATATGTATGAGATTCTTTTTATCCGTTTCGATAGAAGATACGAAAAATCCCATTAAAAAATATGAGACTATCGACCAAGCTTGTTTTGGTTTGCAAAAAAAAAAAAACTAAGATCATAAATTGACATGAAGTGTGATGAATTGTGGAAAAGCCGAGAAAGCGGCAAAGAAATTTTTAGCAATGGATTGTTAGAAAGCGTTCCGCTGTGTTGTTGCTCCGATTGTGTAAAATTTAAGTGATCATGGATAGTAGTTTATCCTCTATGAAAATCATTCAAGCTTACACAAAGCTTGTAAGCTCACAAAAGCTTACAAAAGTTTTATCTTGTTTAAATGGGAAAAAAAAGCATCTGATACTCACATTTGTAAATTTTCACAAGACTGAACTTGGCTCAAGTCTCAGGCTAATGGGTAATGCAGTAATTTCTCAGTCCGTAACTGGTTTGTGCAAACCATGAATAGTTGAAAGACCTACTAAGTTTACGTCTGGACCTTTTTATGAAGTAGAGGTTGGGGAGGAGAGGGGTGATGGGAGCCCCAATTACCAACCAACCATTTAGGAAGCGATCGTCTTCCGTCCTTCCGTCCCTTTCTGCCTCATTGCCTCACACCGGCTTTGCGTTCAGTGAACGAGGGCTGGGGAGGTAATCGATGTACATGAAGTGGACAGACATTGGTAGCCATTAGGCTGCTTTCCAGTGCGATCACTTTAGGTGCCCATCGCAGTGGCTGTTATAAGGTACCCAGCCATGAACTATTTAGTGTCTGATATCATAAATGCTGATTTGGTTCAATAGTGTAGAAATGTCCTAGTTTGGATTGAATCCATCGTTACTGCCACGAAGTCTGAACTGCAGGAGCACGCTGACAGTGGAAAGGTGGAATTTTTCTTCATTATGCACCGCACTACTAGAGCTCTTATGGATTATGCTGCCCCCTCCTCCACCTCCGCATTGCTTCCCCTTCGAATTTATTTGCTTCGAAATTCCCAAATAACGCAAATCTTTTCCCTCTTCTTCATCCTTTCGAAAACTCTTTGGGAAATTTTTAGCGGCATGCGATGTGAGATCCCAAAGCTCATAAGCATTGGAGTGTGTATATTTCTTTGCTTGGAATACATCTGCTGTAGGATCCATCTGCGTCTACAGGTTTCTTTGACACTGTGCACTCATCGTTCTAGCAGTTTGCGGTGGCAACTCGAATTTGCGATCTGCAGTAGATTGAGCATTATGGGCGCTTTGAAGCCTTTAGTTGTGATTTAAGATTCGCTTTTTACAAGATTATCACGCCTTTTTCTATTGCCCTTATAGCAGCCAGCTTCATTTCTGGCGGTACTGCGGACAAACCACCGTTTCTTTTTTTTGGGGTGGGGGGGGGGGGTGGAGGGGAAGGATAGATATGAACAGACTGTTGTTGTTGTGTTGACGGTGTTTTTTTAAAACTTCTGCGTAGTGGATGTACGCAACGTTAGGCGCTTAGTGATTGGCTTTTCGGTTCGAATTTGCTTCGCTATTGCATGTTATAGTTATAAAGTGACTTTGCTTTATTAAGCCGGAACGGCTGCAATCGAACGATCCCTATGATGTGCGGTCTGATGTCTGGTCACTCGGCATAACATTGGTGAGCTTTCATTGTTTGTTGGATGGCGATATAGGGTTTTTAATTTAGAGGGAAAAAACAAATTGTCGTTCGTATTGCCTCCTTTTTTATCTCTTGGATATTCTGGTATTCTACGGGCGACTAAATGGTTTTCCAGTTCAGTATTTCGAAGAAGTGTGGGAGGGCGGGGGGGAGAGGGAGGAGGGTATTTTCTTTAATCAAAGCTTCCAACAGTGTTCTGGGCGTGAGCTACTACGAGGAATTAGTACGGTGTAAATAAAATGGCACAAAAGATTTGAGCAGAGGGAGTCTTTGGTGAAAGGAACAGTTTGGAGAGGAAGAGGATGAGACGGAAGCTAAGCTATCATCGCATTGTGAAGACGTTTTTCAGCTGCCTAAGCACTTCTACGATGCGTCAAATGTTTCGTTTTCGAAAATGCTTTTTTGCTAGCAGAGAACTCACTTTTGTAAGAGCAGTTTTCATTTAATATTTTGCGTTAAAAAAATGGCATGATTTTTTTTGCACCTTACTTCAGTTACCTTTTCGTGATTTTTATACCTATTCAAGTGCTATCATATTATCTTCTCAAGCAAACGGCTGGTATGTTTAGCAGTTCGTTGAAATTAAACCTGTTATACTAAGGGATTATTATTGCTAACATACGGTGCTATCGTCACAATTCCTAGGCGATCTTCAAACGTTTTTTGACGCTCTTTTGGTGCGTATCGTTGCGGTATGTTTCGGGGACAAGTTAATTTTAGAGTTCTTTTATGGTTTATTGTTTTATACTACTTAAATCTTCTCTTAACAACAGATTATTAGTCTCATTGCTGTGTGAAATGGTTTTAAAAAGTTGCTCTAAGAGTTTGCAAGTTTGCGTTATTCAGTTCGAAATTTCAACGGTCGATTTCCGTTTTCGGCTTGGGATTCTCCGTTCCAACAGTTGCAAGAAGTTGTGAACGGAGAGCCACCCGTTATGCAGCCAGGAAGCTATTCAGCACATTTAGTTACCTTCGTTAATCACTGGTATGCTTTTTATGTTTATATGAGGTATTTGTATCCGACATAAGGCTTTGTATAGCCATTGTTGCTTCATAATCCACACTCATTTGGAACTAGTTTAGAGAATATTCCTACGGGTTTCTTTATCATCACTTATTGCGGCTGCATTACGACAACAATCATGAGATTCTGAAACTCCTGATACCGTTCTGAAAACTGAGACGCCTTTTGATTTTGTAAATGAACTTCTTCTTGAGTCTGCTGTTAATACAACGCTTCATGATCACTGCCTTATTGAAATAAAAGTTACGGGGAGACTGTTCGGAAAGACTGTCGTCGGAAAGAACGATGGAGGGTTGGCGTTCCTCCTCTCTCTTAATGCTTAAAACTATTTTTTAGCCTCATCAAAGGAAAAGAGGAGCGACCAAAGTATAAGGACTTGATGTCTATGGAATTCTATAAAACATATAACGTTGTTGGAGAGGAAGTGGCTCGCGCAAGGTCCGTTGTTGGAGATTTTGTATCAAATGCTCTCGTCACCGACAGTCAAGAGGGATCTCCTTTGGATGGATCAGGCGATGAAATGATAAACTGCGATGAAGCTTGCACCATCCAAACGCCCCGAAGTAACTGGGTACAATTCTCTTAGGAGGTGCTTCTGCAGCAGGCATCCATTTCGTTCTCCCGACAGCCATAATATGATTTACTGTTGCACGGTATCATTCTCATATTTCCGCGAGTCTGAGGTTTTGGCTGTTTAACTGATGACTGTATTAGGAGTTGGGAGTCGGGCAGATTATGCCTCCCCCTCCCCTTCCGCCCCTTGCTTACTCTACGTCCCACAGTTACGCGGCCGCAAGTCGGAAAAAATTATGTGAGTATTGTTATTTCTTAAATTGAAGTTGTATTTCCTTTTGTCAGGTTTGCTTCGATAGGCTAAGATTATAGACTACACGAAAGTTTTCTTGCTTATTTACTGGTTTACCTCCAATAATTTGCCTCCGAAAATTCGGCAGTATTCAAGTCTTAATAATCCATTTACCTTGCAATGTATGTTCGAAGTGACATATTGCATGGATCCGTCGAATTCTCCCTAATACGCTTTCCGGATTGATAATGTTTGAGGTATTCTTGGAAGGGCAGTTAGAACTTAAGCCCTCTTTGTGTTAGGGAAGTGCCACAAAAGTAACGAACTGACCTTGCCTCCTCCATTCCCCTCCCCCACCCTCCCTTGCTTCGAAAGAAATGTGAGAGTGAACAGTTCGTCCCCTGCTGTCGTTGTGAGAGGAAAATTCATATAAGGGTTCTAACTGACGTGGCCCTCAGCCGTTAACTGAGAGGGAAAGGAAGGCAGTGTTGTTTTGATATGATCTTTGTGCAAGTCTTGCTTGCGTCGTTTTTCTAGCTCGTATTTTTATTGATCGCTTCTTAATTGCTCCATTTACGCACTCAAATATTGTGATCTTGATATTTTTAAATTGAACTCCTTGATTTGACATTCTTCATTAGGTGCAGTCATACATGTGTTCACCTAGCTTAACTTATAACCAAATCATCATACTATGAGGGGCAAATCTCATCAATTTTTGCAAGTGATAAATTCTTCATCATTTGGTGCGTGTTGAATGAGAAGAAAAACAATGCTGCAACTAAAAAACTACTTCGGTCGAACGAATTTGAATTGGCGGTAGGAATATTATAGCGCCAATTTGGTGTGTACTTTCCATGTGAGGAATGCACCAATTTGTGGTCTGTTTAGAACTGTGATTTTAGATGAGTTGTGCGATGAATTGTTGTGTCGGATGTGTTTAATGTTTTAAACATTTTTTAAAACGTTAACGCAGATGCATACTAATTTCTTTGGCAAGACTTAAAAGCAAATGCAGGCTCGGTTGTGAGAAACGAAAATGTTGCAGTTAACTGTTCTATTTCTCGTTCAGAGTGAAGTGCTTCCAGTCGTTCGCTGCTTTCAGCCATCGGGTGTGGTTTGACGGCTAGAGGCAGCGAATCTTAACCGCAACTACGATCAGCTTTATCGGATGTTTTTGAGAAAGTCATGTTGATGAATTTCTTTATGACAATCTTCTAAAGCGTAGTTATGAATAGAGAGAGTTTTGATTTGTTAGCATAAGCTGAAATGTGTTATTACCCAAAGGGAGATATTGCAGTTGTTTTACTAGATTTCATGTGCTCTCGCGGTGAGTGTTTTCATGAGCTCTAATTTGCGCGTTTTATTTGTGCTGTTTTAGCTTCTTTGAGCAGTTGCTTGCTGCATACAAAACTGTGATTCGCGATAATATAAAACTTTAAAAAAATTTCTTTTTAATTTATAGATACTGTGGAAAATTCAGCTGTATTTCTCGGTTGGGCATTTTCCATTTAGACATCACAGACAACTTGCAATGCATCTACGGGAAACTTACACTTGTTGACAATAGTTCAAATAGAATCAGCTTTTCGTGTGTGTCTGAATACGTTTCTAAATCCATTGTCCCATAGGTAGTTCATTTTCAAACTATATGTTTTAAAAGGCAAATATAAGCAAGTGCAAAGTATAGGTAATGCTAGTTTCAATACCATATTTAGAAGTGCAGTTTATTTCCATGGTACGAAAAACTAGTGCGATTCATCGACTGATCGTTGTGTTATGGCCAGGTACGGAAATCTCTTCTGTAGTTTATGTGATTTGTTGATGTAATTTAATGTAAATAAAGTTTACAAACATGCGTGTTTTTCAAATGTAGTATTGCAAATGGAGGACGTTTAATGAAGACATCTCTCCCTTACGGTCTTCTCGAACAACCACTGAGCCTTTTTTTTAACGGTCGTTTATTTCTAAAGATCAACAGTGAACGGAAAACGTTAGTCTTCCTTGTAAAAACTGTTGCGTATAAACTTGTCTGCGTCGCCCACAAGGTTAACGCCGCTTAAGTCGTGCAACTCCCATCTTTGCGAGGAAGACAGCTCTAACTACTGAGGAACAAATATAACACGAAAGAGAAGGTGGGATTTGAAAGATGGTCATACCATGATTCAAATGCTTTAAGGCACGCCAAAATTGTTAGCGCTTGTTCCGTTTGTTTTAAATTTGAAACGCGCATTTGTTGATCCTTTTCCACCGTTTTTGCTTCTGGTCAAAAGAATGAAATGGAATTAATTGTTGCAACTCTTTCTCACTGTTGTTGGTTGTTTGTGTATGAGCCATTCTGCAGTACCCATCCTATATGGTCTTCGTTATGAGTTGCATTATAGGGATGGGGGTAACCGAAATTTAGTCGGGTTTCTAAAGGCAGTTGCTAGGTCTGTTGCGTCCTGTGCCGCAGCACTGGAAAAAGGCATGCGAGTACGTTGTATACCTCGGATCTCTCGGGCTTGGGCGAGGCGGGGAAATGTCAGATGTCCTTAACTTTCCCACAGGGGCTTGTGATCGGGAAGAACCGGACGGCCAAGGATTCCTGCAGATGAAGTGATTCCAGGGCGTAGTGCAGAAGGAGATAAGACCGAGTCACAGCCCAGTGCCTAATTGGCCACCAGTGAAACTAGGAAAAGTGCAATGAGTTGCCACGTCGGAGCGCTGTGCACATGGCGGACAGGAGTCGTCGTTTATCGGCCGGCTTCATCACCCATTTTCCTTTACCAAACCTCCGGAATCGATTGCTTGATCCATCCAGTGCTTTTTGCCCTGAAGACAATTGTTCGGACACGTCCGCTGATTGCTTCATCCGACGAGAATACAAAGCTATCTAATATTTTCTGGGTGTAGAGCCCAATGGGAAGTTCAGAACGGTGTCGCATTCTCCAATATTTTTTCGAGTATAGCTTGTCCAAAGGGTATTTGCTGAACGCACACCCGGAGACCATGTTATGCGCTCGCTTTTCGGGCCCCCGAAACTGTTATAATGGCAACAGCGTGAAATCATCTTGAGAGTATGTGCAGCCGACTCGAAGATTAGCTTGTCATACGAGGGCTATTGTGATCGCCAATTTTAATTTTTTTAAATGTATTGATTTATTCGCCAGTTACGAACATAGAGACAACCGGCTTTGGCTGAACTTGCAAATTTGTTGTTTTTGTTAACGACGAAGCTTGAAGCTATTTTGAAAAGAAAATGTAGGGTTCATTGAGGGATTCAACCTTGCAAAACCAAAACTTACCTCTACATTTGCACCGATGGTTCCTTCTTGTATAGTATTTTCTGCTAGACAAAAGAGCTTCAATGTAAAATGTTTTTTATGGTCTAATTTCGACGTATATTAAGAAGGTATTTGCCTTAAATATGTTAGATCTTCCTGTGAAGAGATGAGGGGCGGAATTCTTCAAAAAAAAAAAAAATCTTCCCATTAGTGTTGCATCCGATGATTGTCGTGTCTGCTCGTAAGTCCCAAGTGAATGTGAACCATTGACGAATTCCGCTTAATTCAGCAACGTGTACATATGTCTTTTGCGTCATTCGAATGTACACATGAGTCGTATGAAGAGAGGAAGGCAAGCTGATTATCATTAATGATATTGTCATTAAGTGTGGCAATTTTATCCACAAGCAGCCGTCCGTTGGCAGAACGTAGGGAGAAAGGATCTGACAGGCAAGGAAATCAACTGCCACATTATGTATCGCAAGTGTCACTCTATCATTGAAGGAATTCCACCAAATCTTTTAATAGAACTCTGCCCTCTATTTACTTTAACCCATTAAGTATTGTAAATGAGTTTCCTGAGCAGAACGTTTTATTGATGTTCAAAAAATCCGGCATTGTGTTCATTCCGGCAAAAATCCCCGTTGGAGATTCTGTCCCAGATTCGGTTTTATTGAGGAATCCAAACTATCAGATCGCTTGACAGGTGTGAAAGAAAGAGAGAGGGATCGTGAGACGGCCATTGTGGATGGGTATGCTGGCGTTGTTTAAATTTATGCGATATCATCGGAAAATGCCTATGAAATGCTTTGTCTGGACATCGCCGCATATACACTAATTTCTAGCGACTTCCCGAAGGAACATATTGAGCTCGAGTTGGTTCATCGTACATATAAACGTTTCGGACAATATAAAAAGGTAGTTCCAGGAGCTTTGAGGAGACCTTCAAAATTTACCTTCCACTGAAGGATCTCGCTAACGATTTCAACTTTTCAAAGAAATCTTTTCGGAGACCAGTGCTAACCAGCAGCACTATATGACGGAAAAATATAACAAGCATGTTGCATTAAAACAGCTTGTATTAGATCGAGCCTTTATTTACTTCCTTACCTTATTCGTGCTTGTAGTCTTAACTAGTACCATTAATGCGCAAAAAATACCCTCAATGGTATTTCTATAATATTTCATGCAACACAACAATTTCAAATTTGCCAGATATTTTGGTCTATTCCATTATATTCCGAACCTTCCACTGCTTTTATTCGTACTTCGGGCATTTCTTATACGCTTTTGCGAATTTACTTGGTAAAGCACGCCACGGTGACCCACTGTCTGTGCATGAGTATGGATGCATCTTCTTTCCGGTGCTCAATGAAATCAGAGTTACTAATTTTGAGGATGTACGTACGAAGTATGATAGCTTCCCTAACAACTTTACAGCTGATGCATCGACCTTCAAGATAATTATACGCATCCAAATTTACCTGAAACCTGCACAAACTTTACAACCCTGGAGGGAGCATATTGGCGATTAACGAAATTGTCTGGCCTAATGATTAGAATAATAATGCATCTGTGGTGCTGGCACCCTCATCGAGATTTTCCACTTTTTATGCGGTTTTGCAGATTTATATTTGCTGTTTTGCTGGGCGTGTAGAGGCAGTGACGTGTCTGTACACATATGTATGTCTCTGTGCGTGCATGCCTGTCTGTCCGCTAGTTTCGAACTCGGCAACCAAGAAAACTGGAGTTAGGAAATTCGTCCGATGTTATGCCTACTAAAGAATGGACCTCCCTATAAGGTCTGTCATGTTAACCTATTATCACCTGCGAAAAGATCTGCGGACGTTTAAATAACTACAAGGAAATCTTTGGGTTTTTCACAACGGCCAGTTCACAAAAATAAAAGAACATGTCATTTGTAGAATTATATGAGCGATAGGATCAATTAAAAAATGACAGCATTATGCCATTTTATGACTTGTTGGAAGCTTGCAGAAGTGGTTGCCTAGTTGCGCTTATCGTTCATGCTTCCCCATCCATTCCATTTTTAAATATGTTTCATTTCTATGGTTGTTTATTCGGGATTGAATTCCCAACTGTATATACGTCTGCGATACTAATATGTGAGCTTCTAAAGCAACAAGCAATAAAGATAGAAACTTTTATAGTGCACAGCTCGGCATTGAAATGTAACAATGCAAAAAAATTACCCGTCTGACTTAGTGCATGTTTAGGCATAGTAAAGGCTACAGGAAGCATGAACATAATTAACCCACACCTTCTAAAATGAAGCTAATGTTTGTGGTCATATTCATATCTCCTTGCCGGTAGCGTACTCTTTGAATTTTGCATCTTCAGCCGATCGTCCATGTAACAAAAACCTGCAACATAGATAAATAAGTTACTCAATTTACGAACTAAAAGTTGGAATAAGTGGTGCACAGATGAACAAGTAGTATCAAGTACCCTGGGACACAAGTGAATGTTGAAGGGGTCTCCTCAGAGGAAGTGCAAAGAGATACGTGTTTTTCGTAATAGCTGAAAGGTTAATGTTGTTGTAAACATTTTCCTTCGTCAGCGCAAGTCAAGCTCAGTTAAGTAAGCTGTACGTGAAAGGATAGTAAATGAATGCGGTTCAAATTGGAATACAACTTTTGTATCGATTTACAGGACAATTGTAATATTTCATTGTGATTGTCATCACCTTTCATAACGTACCACAAGTTGCTTTAAATATATGCAATTATGCAAATTAATGTTAACAATAACGTAAAGAACAATTTCAGCTAGTCAATAGTCTGTCGACTGGTGCATTCGATACGAAGCATCTCGTAACGCTATTAACCTAGACTTGAGGCATGAAGGAGTTGTAAGAGGTAAAAACTATCGATGAAATTGTATAGCGTTCTGCTTAAGTGTGATTTTCTCGATCGTTAATATTTCGTAGCCTCAACAACAACGAATAAAAATTCAACCTTTTTTTCACTTTTTTTTCTTAAGATTTGAAAAACAACTACTGTATTGGCTAACCGATGCGAGCGATTTTTTGTGCAATTTAATACGAGATATTGAAGTGTCGCAATCGTATTATGCAAACAATTCGAGTGCCAAGAAATAGATTTACTTTTTGTAATCGTCATCCTCTTTATCGGCATTCAAGCTTCGACGACTACGAAAAGACGCTAAGTTGTCCTCCCTTTCATCGAGCACCTTCCAAAATATTACCTAAATACAGTCATGTCAAATGCAGCCTCTAAATTTCACATATTCATTCATTTATTGCACTTATCTATAACCGCCTTACTTTAGACAGCTCGGCGCACCTTTTCGCTCAGCAGCTCTTTTCAGCTGAAGGAAATATACGTATATATGTATTTCAGTGTATGTGCTAGAGATGTAGCTCCTTTCAATATATATATATATATATATATATATATATATATATATATATATATATATATATATATATATATATATATATATATATATATATATATATATTATATATATACGTTTATTTACTTACTTATATCTATATTTATATTCATATTTACACTTAGATATTCATGTTTATATTCCACTTATATGTACATACACCTACGTACACTTTTTGAAATGGTGTGGTAGAATATCGCACTGAATCTAAAAATATCGAAAATTATTATGCGTCCGATTTCCAGATACGAATTTTCTGTGAAATAGCATATTAACCGTTCGCTTATCCTCGTTAATTCTTCAGTCATAAATGTTTATCAGCAAATAGTCGTTGGCACAAACGGCACTGACAAAGTGATAAGCGTTAAAATGCAAAACCTTTTTGGGAAGCATCTGCCGGACGACTTCCCTGAACTGCCATGACATTCCGCAATAAATAGCGAACCGGAAAGGGTATGTGATCACGATGAGAACATTTCTGAAGAGATGTTATACTGTAAATGTTCTTGCAACGACATTTGATGTTAAAATAATGTTTGACAACGCTCGCTGCAATTGCAAAGACAATAACTGCGAGGCTGGCATACTAAACTTTTCGCATATCAACTTTCTATGGTAGGGCTATATCGTCGTTTGTATCGACGATATAGCGCTACCACATTTTGTTCAAGAGGGGAGGAGAAGCGGGAATATTCATTTTAGGAAGTATATACTATGCTCGCCTCCGAAGACTGCGGCTGCACCACAGTTATGTCGTACCTGGCTTTCCTACGATTGGTACAGTATCGTACCTGAGCCATTATTTGAAGTGATCCGTTAAGCAAGTTCGCAAAGAGATAGTATATTACTTGATAGCCATTATTCAAGCAAAAAAAAAAATCCCACAAACTTGAACTCTAAAAACCGTTATGCTTATGCGCCTCATATTTCCTTCCACTACATGCAAGGTCGCCGGAAGACAGTAGGTTACTGTTGTAGATGATTCAACGAAGAGCTGAATGAGAAGATTTTGGAATTCCAAGAAGAATTGGAGAGCTTCAAGAGCCGACTTTAAATGTCTTATTAGACATCAGACATCTCAAGGAATTTCTTATTGCAAAAACAGAAATTCCCGATAAAAAAATAAAGCTTCTTCTTCTCCAGATTTAGTTGAAGAGGGTGAGGATATACAATTCTCAGTTCCCTAAATGTAGCTGTGCTTGAACACTCGAAGAATTTCGTTACAAAAGATATTGAGAAGAGGGCTGGTTATGCTAGCACGTAACAGGTAACAGGTAAATTTGTAGCAGGTGGGCATGTCTTTTCAAGTCGGAAGGGGGAAGAAATTAGAAGTCTAGCGACAGGTTAACAGAAACGGGAAAGAGTGTGGAATTCAGAGGAATTTGGAAACGAAATCGTCTAAACAGTAAAATTTGAATGCGCTCAGAAGGTGCAGGCAACGTCTGATTGACGGATTATTACGCCGACTGTGGACAAGAAATACGAATTAATAAGTATGGAACATAATTCAATATCACATAACAATCGTACATTATGAAAGTATTTCAAGCTTGTTTTGCCCTTCTATCTCAGATCGCTTAGGTACGGCATAAGCATTATGCATCATGTAGATGGAATAGCATCATTGTTGTCTCCTCATGCGCAGATCCTTATTAGCCCTTCCTACCAACTTTCTAAACAACTACGCAAAAATGAGCGTGGACGTTAGAATTTTGCAGTGCTTTGTGATCGTTTGTCGACTACATTGTTTTGCAGCGTCTGAATTTTTACCTCTGTAGGAACCTATTAAATCTATCGAATGACTTGCGAATTGAGGAAGAAACACGCAGAACCTCTCAGTTTTCTATCAGAACAACTAAAGTTGAGGTTTCCGTCTCCCGGAGAAAAGTTAGTAAAGGGGATGTTTGCTCCGATAAGACCATAGGATATTTTCTTCCACGTAGAGAACTGCAGGCCTAAAAGCTTGGCAAAAAACTTTTTAGGAATACTTCGAAAAAAGTTCAGAACACCTTCGAAATTTGCTTTCGAATTTTGATGACTGCTTAGTCGTATGTCAGCGCTTCATAAAAGTAGAGCCAAATAAGCTAGGCTGCTTAGTGCCTTGAAGCTGTATAAAGGGCGTTCTTATCATGAGAAATTGCCATTCTTTAATGGCTTCGGAGCAGAAACAAAAAAATAAAGGATTTTAAAGCGAGTAACATCCTTTTAGTAACTTCATGCTAGCTGAACTCATGAATATTTATGCAGGAAGCGATAGAAGTATTAACCGTAAACTCTTCAAATGATTTTAAAACAAGGATTTTGAAGTAAAGTTGCGAAAAGTTTGCGGAGTAAATTTTCCTCTGAGTAGAATACACCTGGACTTAGAAGACTAAAGACACTCATCAAGCTTTATAGGTGTATCGTTATTTTGTTTCGACTCGCTCGGTTTGAAAGTTCATTTCCGATGAGTGTAACGTCCGTTTAAAATTAATTCACTTACCGAACAATAAGCAACTTGTTTATGAGTCCATAGTATTTGAGAATAGCACTGATGCGGAGGCCAACAGTACCAACATGCGTCGCGAAGATAAATGCAGCCGGTATTTCAGTGACAAGGAAAAGAAGGATAACAACAATTAGCATTCGAGTATTCTGAAATATTTTTTTTTCGTTTATTGTTTGGAGGTCGTTTGTCTAGCCTTGCGAAATTCCACGCCTGCAGTTTAAACAATAGGCGTGAAATTTATTAAACCTGATGAAATACTTTGTCCGGATAGTCCTCAGATTATTGCATAACCAGTGATATATATTTGAAAAATGAACACATGGGCGAACAGAAACGAAAGCTCTTTGCACAGTGATTTCTAAAAGCTCAAAATTCGTCAACATAGTAGTGGACAGCGATGGATTTGGTCGATTTCATTGTTGAACAGCATACAAGTGGGGAAGTGTGAACGCAAAAGTCTACACCTCGTCATTCCTATCATAGGAGCCATTTCACATGAATTGCCGATATTCGCAGCGAAGAGTAATTTCTAAGATGTTGAATACGTTTACCACGTCAATGTTCCTTTCGCTTTACGACATCCTCCACTGTCATCTGAGTCGATTGGCATCCGCATTTTAATCGCTCGTGATGGCTCCTATTTCTTTCCTCATAATACAAATTTTTTTTCACATCCCGGTCATGAAATCGCTTTTCGCCTACAACTGGCCTATTTTTGATAATTTATTTCTTATTTTTCTCCCGCTAAAAGTCTGCAAGAAATTTGCTTGCGAAATTATGAGGAAGCTGCGTGCAAACGAAATCCTCAAAATTCCGCTGCTGTGGGATCATGATAATGCTCAAAATGTCAAACAAGGAGTTTACAAATATAAACAAAAGAACAACTTTAAATGACTATTCATTCAAATATATGTATGAGCTGGCAAAGGAGTGAATCGTCTGAGCTGACATGAGAGGAAGTTGCTCCAATGGTGATAAGAAAAGTAATATTTTGATATTTAAAGCTTGAATGGTGATAACGATATCTCAACTCGACAGTCAGTGATAGTATCAATCGTTTCCACCTGTTTTAGACCTTGAATTCGCTTCGAGTCCGATATACTACTACGATGAAGATAAATGCGAGGTTGCCGTCTTGTAATGTTGTCTTCATTGACGCTGAGATATGAATTCATTTCGACATTCTTCTTCCTCGTGGATGACCTATAAATACGTTGCTTTACTTCATCGAGTAATGAAAATAAGGAATCGGAACTTCGTCATCAAAAACCTAAACGTGACAAGTCTCGCACCGCAAGCTGGAGCATGAAATTCTTCTTGAATTCACCTTTGATTAAGTGGCTAGCCACCAGTGAAGGCGGTACAGTGCTGTGCCGTATCATCGTGAAGAATGGCGAGGAGATTAGAAACTTGGAGGCACGTATAGCAACATACAGTGCAGTGGCAAATCTTGCAAGACATGGTATACGCAGGAAGAATCTGGCGGATTCCCAATCAGCGCTGGCTACATAACCGTCGGGAAACAATATGGGAATCGTGCTATAATTTCTTCAGGGGATCGGTAAGTGAACAACTTTTTTATCCTTTCAGCAATATTATTTCCGAGCGACATACAATATGCTGCACCTCCACTTTTTTCCGAACATTGCGGTCGTTTTCTCACTCCTTACAAAGCGGTGGGATTTTTGGATAAATATCAGGGGTGACTATTAAAGTCCTCCAATTCGGCCACCGTTTTGCATTAATGAAGTTATTTGACATCTATTAGGCTCGCACTGTACAACAGCGATTTTTGAAGGACCATCCAACGCCTCTAAACTATTCGCTTACAATCCGAAAACCTACAGGATACCTGCAGATCATACGATCGACTTTAAAGTGCTGCACAGAGATATCGGTAACGTTAGTGCGTTCTCGGAAAGCCTGAGAGTTAGGTGTTTTGCTAGACAAATGTCATGTGATATACAATGCTTTTCGTCCGGTTGATCTTATACTTGGACAATCAACTTTTGTCAGCAATGAAACTGGGATTCTTCGTCTTGACAAGAACACCTGTCTCGACTTCACTGGGGTCTACTTCCATTGAAAGAATTGAAATTTTCAAAAAAGAGAATTTCTTGTAAAGAACCCATGAATAGAAAAGCGACATAAGCTTCAGACAGTAGATACCATAATGAATGAAGAGGTGATATCGCAAAAACAAGGGATGCTCACATCGAAAGAAGATTAGCGTGTCGTTTATCAGCGATGCGAATCGCACGAACAAGCCTCCAAGTAAAAGTGACTAGCAAAATGCACGGTAATAAGTGCACTAGAGTAGTATGTAACCCATAAACCGTAAAATAATAAACATCATCGCCAATAACGTTTATAAATGAGGTGCGCACACGTACACAATATTGCATCGATTCTGAAATATAATTTGATATTAAATGCAAAATTGTGAAATCAGTTCAACGTGTTCAAATGGGCGTATTTTACAACGTAAAATGCATCAACGATGAAAAATCCGGAAACCCAAGCTCATAAAACATATCGAGGACTTCGAATTTTGGGGTTTTCGAGTTCAAATAAATATCAAATCGCGTACTTCTGTGATGTTAATCAGTCTTTGGACTGAGCTTGTGCTATCAGCACCTCAAAGGGTCTTGTCTAAAGGTCTTTTTAGTGCTGTATTCCGTTGGACTCCACAGAGACAGCATGCTGGCGAACAACATCAAACTGCATACGAGCAAAAATGCGTCTATATATATATATATATATATATATATATATATATATATATATATATATATATATATATATATATATATATATATATATATATATATATATATATATATATATATATATATATATATATATATATATATATATATATATATATATATATATATATATATATATATATATATATATATATATATATATATATAGCTTTCTTTCTATAGGCTCTTCTCCTTGAATACGGGTTGCGCTTTGATCTGCATCATCATGCCGAATTCGGAGAAACTACATGCGAATCTGAGGTGCAAGAACATGTTGACTGAACGAAAGCGAAATTATCTGGCTATTTGCATCCCATTAAATTTCTTGCAGCATGCGCCCGCTCCTATTTCTCTCGAATATGAATTCGTCGAGGAATTTGCAAACGGGGCAAGCTCTTTTTTGAACACAGCCCATTTTTAAAGCTGCGAGTGTTACTATTCCCCAGGACTTTCCTCTATCTGCTGAAATCCTCGTGAATAAATAGACGAAAAAGAAATATACGCGCACATTACATATACCCATATGCAATTTACTCCTGTGCAACAGCGCGTTCCCTCGTAGGATTTTTTGCCAATCACGAGAGAAGGCGACTATCTCCCCTCGGGTCCCTTTTATCACAGTTCTACTCCGAGTGCTTACAAATGTTATCGTGAACGAATGGCGGCAACTCAGCTTTGTCTCCATTAGCTTCTGCTTTTTCAAGCAAGAATTGTAAAGCTGTGGGCTAAATTATGAAAACACGACAACTGACCCCGCTACTGACCAAAGGGATTCATCATTGTTGTGTACTGAAGATGTGGCAACAGCAATCGCCGATGGCGAAAGTTCAATATTGTGTACTACCACTGATCAAGAATGTCCTCAGCTGTCAAAAAACGTGCAAAGTATACCTTCCATCTACAGCAGATCACGCTACATAAAGGTTTAAGTTCAGGCCATAAGCTCAAAGTATAAAGAAACGTCATATAGGAATTTATGTGATCAAAAAGCACTAAATGCAGGTGGAATTTTTTGAACGACGTATCCTTCACTCCCCATAAGACGCGACATGTAGAGATTTCATCAAAGTTTGAGCAATACGTGAAGAATTAAAGGTACTGCTAAAAGATTACGTAAAGTATTACAAATGCTGAGTGACTCTACCTCTAACGGGTCACGAGGTCTCAGGGTATAGCTTTTGTTGTGAAGGAAATCATAAACCATGTTGAACATCTCACACTGATCTCAGAAAAACTTTGTAAGCTAAATGGTACTTCCACTCTCCGAAACGAATTCAGGGCACACGCCTTTGCCTCAGTGGGCCAACAAAACGAACTCAGAACTACCGCCACACATGTACACACACGCGCACTCATTACAGAAGGTAACATGTGCACACACAAACCCAAGCACCCACATACGGACATACATACGCATACGGACATATGAACATACATAAACACCCACATACGCACACATACATACAAACACATGCACACGCGCACACACTCGCAAATGGAAGGCTGGTGATCTATATAGGCGCAGACAAATGGAAAAACAACATATTTCTTGCTACAGTCTGCTAAAAGGCTGGTGATCTATTCTGATATTTTTTTTACCCGGCAAAATATAGCGTAAAAGTAAAAGTTTTATTTCTAGGCGTATAAGAAAATATGTACTATTAAATTGATGATCGAACACTGAAAACGATTTGTTGTAGGTGGCAAAAGTATCCGGTGCGTAAGTCCATATGGCAGTGAAACAAATCATTAATATCACCTGCAAAATAACACAATTGTACTTTAGAGAAGGAGAAACGAAACGAATAAAGCAAACTAGCAATGAGCATCACTCTGCGACATATATCAACATCAATGTGAGCATAGAAATGACTGGGACGATGAGTTTGCATATGAATTTCATTTCCCTCTCACTCATTGTGATCCAGTATGCATTCAAGCAGCAATTTTGAACGTTACAAGTTATTGCCGCAAGTATCCTATAAATTATCTTCCGAGTTAATGTTATTGCACTCAACTGGACTAGATAATATTTTTGCGACTAACTGAATTGCGACTCAACGAACCTGTTTACTTCGCTTCATGGTGCAGTAACCATGTATAAGTTTTGGAACACATATATAGATATAGCGTTGCACTGCAAGATATACTGTCAACCAGATGGCTGCTGTATGAAAAACAGATGGCAGTATAAAGGCCATATAAGGGAACATCCTGCACCAAAATGGTGGCAACCCATTTTGACGATCCGTTTGAAAGCCTGAAGCGGAAAATTGGTTACGACCTGAACTGTTTTTGCAAATGATGGAGAACTTGAACATGAGCGATCAAGACAAAGTTCAAGCCGGTAAAGCTCCCTACATGTACATAAGAGAACAAGAAAGAAACAAATACTGGCCGTGACGTGTTCATAAATGTATAGCAAACTACGAATAGAAGGGACGTGTACATGAATGCAGTCATATTGCGCTTCCAGTTTTCCTGCGCATATTCAGCTCTTTGCCAGAAACGCAATTTGAAAGCTTGCACACCCATCCACAACCAAATAACCTCAAAACTATTTCATAATCTCATCACTTCAGAAGACTCCATCAAAGACCTAGGCAGTCAATGATCTAGTATATGCACCCGTCAGCCTTTTATTCGTCGGCGACCGCAGAGTGCTTTCAGACATTATTTTTGGCGTTCCCACTGGAAAGTAGTTTCGCCGCGTCATTCCCTCACAGCTGCTCATATTACCGAAAAACGTACGAGCTTGCAAGTTCACTTCAAAGGCCCACATAGTCGCTCAAAAGCCAGAAAACGGCAAAAGAACCTACCGTGAAAAGTGTAGTAATAAAGAAGCCAAGGAACACATGAGAGACCAGTGAGCAATTCGGAAACAGCCATAGCTAAGAGGACATAATTAGTCGGTGTGCGTAAATCCTTGTGCGAGAGTACGACAACGATAAATGAATTGGTGGCAACTGTGATGGTCACGATAACAGGCATAACGTAACCATAAAGCGGTAATGCCCACGACAACGGCACCTATGAAGCATTTTCGTCGGCCATCAACAACTCAGTATCCAATAAGTTTGATGAGCGAAATGGAGACCTCAGTAACGGCACTTCGACAAGAGTTCTCTAACGCTGACAAGGAAACATTTTCTAGGCCAGTACTAACTTAAAAGCGATCCGTTGACCAACAAAGATTTAGCGGTTATGGTGTGCTGAAGTTCTGGGTGGCCAACGATTGCCCATCATTGCCCTGCCGGCGAAGGCTAAGCCCAAGCAAATGGAGGTCATGCATTAACCCATGGAATATTGTTGTACTCATTCTATTCCCTGCTGTATATCACTGTTTAATAATGCCGAAGCATTTTCACATATACATGCTGTATAACGCTAAAAGCTGTATATATATATATATATATATATATATATATATATATATATATATATATATATATATATATATATATATATATATATATATATATATATATATATATATATATATGCAAATGCACGGAACCTCCATGAGTTGTGCGTTAATTGTGCCGTTTTTTTAGAGCAGAGGGGAGAAGCAGGGAGGAAGATGAGGAATTTTTGCAATAATCTTTTCATGGCACCACTTTCGCACAATTGTATGCGTTCTCTTGTCACATTCCGAGAACCACGAGAGTTAGAGTAATAGAATTCGATTATTGATTAACAAACGAAAATAACAATGAAAACTGCAGGAGAGTTTTATTCCATAGTGCAACAGAAGAGGTGAGTACCAAAAATTAATATTCTTTTGAGGGACATTACAAGCCATCGCTCCAGCAAGGAAAAGCACATGAGGTCAGCTATTTTGACTGTGTATTTGAATAAAGAAAAATGTGGTAATTTTTCAACGTTACGCAGCAGAAAAGTACATCTTGCGCTAGCAGTGATGGACGCATAGAGGAAGGAACAGGTAGTTAGGAGGTGGTGGCCGAGCTTCTCAGCATTTTTCGGAAAATTTGCACAGTCTCTTCTATTTCCTTCACTTTAGACGCTACCTGAGATGGTGAGGGTTCCCATACTCTCCTTTTTCCAACCACTGTATGTCAAATCTCTTAGCATGCATTTCAGCTTTTATATTAGCACACTGCCTGAGCAGTTAATTTCGAGGTGCACAGATCATTAGACAAGCTACCAAAGCTCAGTTAAATAAACGCATCTTCAACAAATCAAAGGTGATCGAGCATTTTATGAATTCAGAAATTCAGTTAAATTAAGAGTGGATATCAACTGCGCTTTGTAGGCGAGAGACATGGAATTCTTACTTTGCACAAAATGCTAGATTTGGTCTCCGGTTCGAGATTAGTATTGATAACGGAATGGTTTGTTGAGGTAAATTTTAAACCAAGCGCTTATCCTCCGGAAAACTATATCTGTGATGAAGAAGATCTTGTATGTATGGTGTATTCCCTCGATCGCGCTTTAGCATTTTAAAGCTCGAGCGTTTTAAACTCGAGAAATCCGCTTTTAAACAAAATTTTAAAGCTTCAGCAGCGTTTTAAACAAAAAGTTTGCGAGCAGGTGAGGGAAGAGCTCGAGAAGAAAATCCGCCATTTAACAGAAGCAGTTATGTTTATAAAATTGTTAAAGGAAACTTGTCATCTCGGAATAGAAGCTTTCACCTACCTGCGCACTGATCGAAATGACACGGCATTGTGATTTGTTCATACACATCGCTAGCTGCCCCGATTCGTCCATCACTGCAACTCTGTACTTACATAAAATGCGCTCGAACAACGCTCAAAGAGAAATTCGAGCATTCGAACGGAATAGTACAATCAAAACAGAGGCTACTACTCATTGCAAAGAGACACTCCTAATAAATAGATGACTATTACTTCCATTACAATTCTTTAAAAGAGCAGAAAAAGTTGCATCTGAAGAAAAAGTTGCAGAAAAAGGTTGCGAGGATTTCAGTGAAGATTTTTTGGAATAAACTGAGAGCTGATAAAAACGAAATCTTCTATGCCATATTTTTCATTTGCCCATCATTTGGCTTGATCATATTAATTTTTTTTTCAATGCGGAACTTAATTTATGCAGTTTACGTGATTGCGTGACAATCTACGCGCAAGAAAATCTCAACGAGCGATAATCGAGACCATTGCTATATTACACCTTCGCCTGGTGATTATTGATGCTATGACGAATCCGCTATAGAATAAACGCTCTAAAATGCAACGACAAATTGATATGGTTTTTCTTCGGCATCAACAAATGGACAACGCGGCATATTCAAGGTGACGACCGACACGGATCAAGAATAAAGGTCCCTGCCGTCCGTTATATATTACAGTACACTAATTCTGACTTAATTGACTCCACTCTTGAGTGGCAATGCGGTAAGTTATCCTCCACAAATTTGTTCAGGGAATACTACATGCGATAATATAAAATTTAATGCCAAAAAATCCCCCAAGCATTCTTTAATCAACAATAAATGGACACTGCGGCAGTATGTCACCTGACAAAAATACCTTCGAAAAATGCGCTACGGTAGATATGCCCAGTGCTCTTTGGACTTCTCTACTATTTGTATTAGTGCCAAATGCATTTTGATTGCGATCTCAATCATCACGACGCGATGACGTAAAAACTGAATTCATGTTAAAGCGCGCATGAGTGCTCACCACATGTTAAGAAACCGCGGACGGAAAATTTTGGCAAACTCGCCAAACATCCTAACACGATGGGCGAAACACGATCCCTGTCGTCCACATGAAGTAATGAGGAAAAAAGCTTATACTAGACCTTCTTAGTGAGCTTCGGTTTCTCCATGAAAGTCTATTAAAGCCGTATAATTGAAAAAGATTATGGCAAGCAATTGCTTAAATAACATCCTATTGGGAAGCGATCTAACATGGAATGAGAAATGCACCGCCCCCGGCAGACTGCTACAGAAGGATGAAGAAGATGGATAAGAAGGAATTCAATCTTCCACTCTGAAATTTCTTGAGAGTTTCCACTGGGAGTCTGTTTTTCTCATAATAACCATATCTCTAATTTTCATTTGCATATGCTTAGAAGCATCCAAATTTCAATTATATAAATAAATAAAAGAAACATGAGGATCTTTGATAACAACACTTTAGACACTCAGTGAGCATAAAAATATCATTATTCAATGAAAACGTTCACATGAAAGCACCAAGAATTCTAATACCAAAAAAAAAAAAGATTTCTTCGCAGAAGAACGGATATGTGCATCATGCGAAGGTATCCTAGTATAGTGGCGGGGGAATCTTCAGGGAATGACAACGAGGAATTTGGGATCCAATGTTGACAGCAGGAAGCCACATGTGGCCCTCTGCACAACGATAAACGGCATCGGACATGGAATAAATGTGGTATTGCTGAAAGCAACTAAAAACTATTAAAGATCAATATAGCGATGGAAAAGAACGTTAAAAATCAAGAGGCATCCGCTTGCGTTTCGCAAACAAATGTTCGGGATTCAGAAGCTACAATGAGTTTGGAACACTATTCAGAAACATGTCAAGAGGAGGAAAAAAAAACCAGCGAAACGCTTATGATATGATTCACAGTCATAGGAAAGCATCGTTGCATGCAATAGCAACTTTGAACAAATAATAAATAACTGTCAAAAAAATTATAGCTGCTATTCGGAGCATATAAAATCTTCACCAGAACAAAGAATATAAATTATCTCTGAAACCAAAATATTTCAAAGCAGATTGGAATTTTAGAAACTTTCAAAGTAGTATTTATTAGGAAATCGACCCTCACTGCAACGAAAACCTTCACGAAGGAACGTGTCGCGAAAGCGAAGAAAACATCGACGATGAACCGGTCGGACTTCCGGTGCCAAGCAGGCGCCGCTAAATCAAGATATTCGTCTCAACCGATGAATCGCCCGAGTTTCCGGTGACGACCAAGTGGCGCAAAAAGAAGATATTCGTTTCCGATCGTGATTCTATGTGAACATACCTATGACGTTTCGAGGGCTGTATAAACAGCCCTCGAAACGTCTAGGGTTTCATCGTTTTACAATGCATTCATTTTCATCGTTCCACTCCTTCCCTTTACAGAACGTCAGCAAGCTAGAGGATGCTTTGTGCTAGTGAGACATCATTCCCTCCCATCTCTTACGATGATCTAACAGATTCTGCGCATTCAAGATTGAATTTTCCTGTCAAAATAACTACTGTGTCTCCTTCTGGATGCAAATTATTTGAACTTCTTGTATTCATTCGGTGCTGGTGGAGTCTTACAAAATAAGCACTACTAAGAAAATAGCTTGGACTGCTTACAGAAGAAATCTTTGAAACACATCTGCAGATGCTGCTTTTAGACTCTATAGAAGATTTTCCAGCTCACGATGCAAAACTGCCGACAAGACAGACAAAGACAACATGCGCAGACTCTCACCGATATTATCGTCATATAAATCTGTTTGAAAATTTGATGCTGAATATGTGCGCTAGGTTCCTTGCCAGCACTTCAGTGCTGCTCATTTCACTACAACGGGTAATTATATAGGCTAAACGAACATGAAACAATGCAAGGAAAATGATGTTCAAGCGTAATAGATGCTGAATTGAACTCAGCATGAAATGTTACGATAATGGAATTGACGATACGAGTAGGATAGCAGAATTGATGCTAAGATAGTGACTTAAAATTCTGATTATCCGACCTTCTGATGAAATTACAGAAAGGTAAATGCAACTTGCCGACCGAAATATATGGGTGGCCTTTTAAATCTCTAATGAAGCGTTCGAGATCGTTTCTCCCACTGAAGCATCTCTTTGAGGTGTGAAACTATTCAGTAGTGCTGCCAAAAGGTGTACAGGAGAAAGTATTCAACGACCTCATTAACTAAACCCACCGAAAGGGCTTAATTAAACTAAAGGCTCGACTGAAACTTTGAACCGTTTATCAATATCTCCATATATTTAGCACCTATTTAAATCGGTTCTAGCCTTTGAAGAACAAACATATCGCATGATAAAAATTTGTCAGACCATCTCGTAGATGTGATTCGCTCAAAATAAGATTCATTTTCGTAGTTAAAATGATTCTCTTCAAGAGCCCAGAAATCTCATGGAAGACATTTGTTGAAAACGATAGGTGCAAAAAAAGAACGATGCGAACAAAGTTTACAGTACACCACTGATCACTAGATATTTATAGATGAGAAAAGATTGATGCAACTTCGAGGCAAACAACTTTATATTGGGAAACATAGGAAATTGAGTTGACCTGTGAATTTTCCGGAGTTTTTAGGGCTTCCATAAATTTTGCAAATGAAACAAGTGCTTAAAGGGAAAAGCGCAGCAAACACAGAACTATCTTTCGCCTTTGAGCGTAATGCGAGTGCATAAACATACATCAATGAAGTAGCTAGACAAAAAAAAAATTTCTGCATAAATCTGCATAATGCAGCCTCCATACTATGGAACACCTGTTAAACAAAGCGTTTGATTTGAAAAACTCAACGTTGCAACACATTTGGTAGACCCCGGCACCGAAAATTCAAGATGAAAGACATACAGAAGAGATCAGCGAAGCATTCTTCCATGAAGTTTGTATGTTCCTGGTATGTTCTGGTAAACTGCAACTTCCGAGTGACTGACACAACTTATCTTTTTGGGAAACATTGTCGATATGCAAAGTTGTAGTCATTTATTACAAGCATGAAATCACTTCAGTATTTAATTCTTATCCTCGCAGAAGTAGATAAAGGTTAATAAGAAACATCAAAGTACATAGTCTACAACTTGAAATAAAGCAACCGCATTTCAAAGCAAATTTCGCATGCCAAAAGATATGTCTGCAGTTTCGGCCTTTTAGAGCGAACTCAGAATTAGACTTGACGCCTTCACTTGAACACTAACGAAACGGTCAGCTTAATGCTGTAGGTAGGGTCATTTTTTCCGAATTCGAAGGCTTAATATACCCTAGCGTCTGCCGCAAAAAATCCGCCTAAAACGATTCCTGAGCCAAAATATACCAACAAGTACACCAAACGGTGAAGTAATGAATTAGGGAGCAGATGCGCTTTCAGCAGTAATTTTACAGAAAAAAAGAAATAAATAAGTTGTAAATCGGTTTATGTAGAGGTCATAACTACAAGTGTATTATGACGAACCGCATAAATTGGCTTGGCCACTTTGCAACAGGTTGAACACCTATTAGGCAGAAAAAGGTTATGCCCAGAAATTTCCAAGTGTAACTAGCACATTGGGATTGGGCTAATAAGATGTGAAACAAATGAAGCCGATTAATGCCAAACTCTAATTTCACGCATAACTCCGCCACTGACAAGGGCCGTTTTTGCTTGCTTTTGCTCAAACTGGTGTACTGTTAATGAGAGCGGCCTTGCGAAATATTCGCTTAGAAATACAGGACAATTCGGCAACTCGCCAGCATAAAGGGCTGGAAAACGATTACATTATGCGTATGAGTACGGAGGTATTGTAAATGAGCAAACAACGGATAGGATGCAAAAAAAAAGAGGAGGTACTACGTCAGGTGTGATTTCCTGCTGCCAAATAAGCTTTCATCTATGGAAGAAGGTGAAAAATTCGTAATAGGCTTAGCAAATAAGATCGAAAATGAAAATATGTGTAAGAGACAAGTGATCATCGCTTCCATTCTCACGCTTTAACTTGAACTTACAGAAAATATCAGTCAGCTTTCTTGTCCATAGTGATTCTTTAATGATGGTAATTTCTCATCTAGTGAGGAATAGTAGCAAGTTAGCAATCAACGTAATTGCAATCCCTCCGGCATCACTAACGGATTAACGGTCTCCTCAAGAATATATAAGAGGATGTGTAATGACGTGGAATGTCTGATTTGCCCATATAATGTGCCAGAAAAATGCAGAAAAGCAGGATCTGTCTATAAAATAACCAGCGAGTGGGGGAATAAATATACTAGAGAAACAAGGCGCTTATTCAACGCAAGAGTCAGAGAACATGTGAGAGGATGAGAAACCCTTACCGATCATTATACGTACATCCTCCGATGGTAAAGAACAGAGTAGAAAAAATGCGATAGGAATTAACTCACATAAATTGAAAATTAATCGTGAGACGGAAACAGTTGATACGATGTGATGGCGGGTGTAAATACTGCGTTCATTCATTCCAGCCCATCTTCATCGCTTCGCTGATCGCATGTAGCTATCAGCGCTCCTCTCCGCCCACTACGCTTTATTTTCAACACCCATCCTTTTCCTAGTGCATCCCACAAATCGTTCTCGGCTTGCTTCCCCATCATTTCGGTTCTTTCCCACTATCCGTACTTCGCTTATCTAATACTTTTTAACTTCGACAAAATACAACAATTTTTCCGCTTATAATGCTATCGAAATCGGGCAACCTATGGCAGTTCTAAATAAGCATCGCTCAGAATTGTTGCCATCAACAAAATACAACGTTTCAAGCTTAAGGCAAACGAAAGCTTAACGATGTTAGCGTGGCAGCAATTCCATATAAGAACAGCTATACGCATTCCTGCTGTTTGATCGCATTTAGCCAATCCATTCTGAGAAGGAAGCACAAGGTCCCGCTATTAAGGCACGCGTGTTATTTCAATGCAGTTCTCAGCCGGAGGGCTAATATAAAGCGCAGTAAACAACAGCGAAATGAGCTATTTACCAAAGCATTACGTCATGTGATTTTTTTCGCACAAAATCCCTTCATTCATGCATTGAATAAACAATATAATTCCTAACAATTATTTCTCATGTATCCCAGGTACGCTAAGCTCTTTTGATGATATTCGAAAAACAAAATACAAAATCGTTGACCAAAAATCCTTGATTTTTTTTCTAGTTCACGCAGAACGTCATTGAATACCATTCAACAAAATGCGAGATCTAAGCACCAATGGCCACTATGTAATACAGATGACGATAATGCAACGCCGAAATTATATAGATAAACATGGAATCGATTCGCCGAAGCGTAAACGTGCAATAAAAAGGAGATGAAAGTAATCGGTTAGCCGGCGAAAAATAGCTTTGAACGCTGAGCGGTGGTTAACGCTCCGTCGCATTGTGGAATAAAGTTATTTATTCCTATATCTGTACGGATCGCCGCATTCGGGGCGAACATCAATTAACACTGATTAGTGCTACGAAATTTACTCGCATAGGCTATTCGTGGGATTGGCGCATAACTTCTTGCGCTACCTTGCAGGATTATTGAGATTTGATTTCTTTTAGCAATTTCCTTACCTGCATGAATCATCACGATAAAACATGTTGAACCTTGATGTACCCACGTGAGATATCAAACAAAAGTTTTTCATTTCTTTTACCGCAGTCTCTGAAATCTGGGGATACGTGATCGGCTCAGATAAACAGCACTATCAAAAGTGTCCATTGTAAACTCCCGCATATTTCGAAAGCCCGAAAATTCTTCGAGAATAGATTGCAATTGCAATATCAATTTTAAAACCTTCTCCTAGACCGGAAATTGTTGTAAATACAGCAACTGAAACCGCCAACCCTTCTCGAGGAAGAGGAAAAGCGAGGAAGAGATGTTTGAAGGATTCTTGATGAAACTTAGTCATGAACGTTTTGGAAACCGAAGAAGCAGTGGAGGGAAGGAGGTAGTGAGAGAGTTTAGCGGTTGATTTTTTTAATACACGTTTTACTGCGACATCCTGAACAGTGAGGGAAATGGTGGAAGAATTTGACGGAAAACGTAAAGAAACTTGATAATATGTAGTGTTCGGTAATGGAAAAGATGTTGAGAACTCCGAAATCACTGGGTTACATAGTAATTGAAATTGGCGACTCTGATTAGTGCATGTATTCGGGATGTGAGGCGATCCCACAACGATCGGTGCTACCATGTCACCATGTGCTCAATTAGCGATTCTCAAATCATCTCAAAGACATCCATCTAACCTTTCCTCTGTGGAGGTGCTCTGCAGAGCTTTTTGTGCATAGATATTACTTTTGTAACAGGGGAACTATCAGGGCATTCCAAACTCACTGATTTCAGCTCAGCCTTCGATATAGTAGCAGGTAATGTTTGATGAGGGAATGACTCCGTTCCAGTCACTCAATAAAATCAGCCCGTTGCGTTTCCCTCAGTAAATCCTTCGTCCTCTGGAACGTTTTTCGTCCTGCGTTAATACTCTCGTAAAATGAACGTGAAACGTCGCGTTGATGTGGTTTACAGAAATGAAGTAGGCAGAAATATTGCAGTTCAAACGTATCCAGAAAGAAAAAGAAGGAATCTGAAGACGTAAAAGGGCAGAAGGCCGAGGTGAATGAGAATAATAACTTGTGGGTTTAATGCAAAGGGAACGTTGGACGCTTGAAGCAGTTGTTGGTAAACAGAAATCCTGCGCTATTTCTGCGTTCTTTCTGCGTCAGCAGGAAGCTTTTCCATCGAATGTGCGCCTACGAGGATGGGTCGAACGGACCTTGAACGAGGGAACATCCAAGAGAGGCCGAGATGCTGCCAACGGAGATAAGATAGGACGGGCCGTAGAAGGTTGGCCATCTTTGTCGTGGCGTAGAATTCTCACTGGCACAAACAAATTTCTAATCTTGGCGGATTAAGGCTAATAGCTAGTTGCAGTCGACTTATCTCATTTAGTGCCATTAGTAAGGGAGTACATGAAACTGAATACACCATGCACCAGTTTCTTGTTGCTGATGCACTTTTGCCTCACTGTACATTAACTAATGCGGGCGGCTCCTACGCCTTCCAGCAAATTGCGCTAACGAGCTGAAAGACTGATAAACCCCCTTCCAGCAAGGCCATCTTACCAAATTTTTTGGTACAACGTTGTACTTCTATTTCCTCCCGAAAATACACCAGTGCTGTGATTATACCCGTTTTTTTTTTTCGAAAACCGTGTGTGTTATACTTCTGATGTAATACAGTGCTCATGGTTCTACATATGATAAATTGAAAAACGTTTTGCCTCAAAATGTACAATGCTTGTACTCATACTATATTTTCGGCGTCTTGGATTTTTCAATATGCATGAACAAGATGACGTAGATTAATCTATTAATCTAAGAGTCATCCATGGAGGAAATCTCTACGTTTTCGTTCATTTCGAGCATTCGGTAACGTTTAAGGAGAAGTCTTTCAACAACATTGTCTTTAAAGCAAGAATGGAGTATTAAAGAATTCCAAGAACTACTACAGGGCACACCTGAATTCACGCCAGACTCCAGACTTAACGCCTTCCTGCGTTCAACAGTTTTTTTTCCAGAACTTCCATAGGAACCTTATAAATACGTCAACTCCTGTGCGACATCCGGCTTCGTTCAGACTGTCCGCCAGTACCAGTTGCATTCTATGCGCTACGCAGCTCAGTCTTTTCGGAAACTGCGAGTCAAGCCCCATTATTTTATCCGTCTCTTCAAGATCATCTGTTACCTGCTCATTCGACTCCGTAATTTTGGTATCTGAGCTACCGGATCTGTCGTCATCTTCTTAACCTAAACTGATAGCAATCGTCTCCTCTTTAAAGTCCGTTCTCTTTTGCAAGGGCACACACCTCAGGTACTTCGCAAAGAGTGCATATCTGCACATGACTAGCCACCACTGTGTAAATGGATGATTTGTTGATTCCCGCACTCTTCCAGATTTAAAGATTAACGAGTTTAAACATTTGCGCATCGCGATCTTCAGTTAGTTCAAACCTATGGATGTATTTTAAGAGATCCTCTCCAGCGTAGGTGATCGGCAACAAACAGATCCTTTATGGGATTTCGGCTCCTACTGTCGGGACTAGCCATCTTCCCTTAGTGATGTTTTCATGTCAGCCGTAATCCTCTCTTTGATCTTTTTCAGTAACCGTTTGGGAAGACGGGGAATGCCTCTTCAGGATCCGGCAGAACAAATCGCAGATTCAGCCCTGTTGAATATCGCGAAACTCGTGGCCGACGAAAGGACCTTGAAACAATCTAGCGGCGCTAGCAGCTTCTGGAGAGCATTTACGCAGCGTTTCATTTCTGCTCAATCATGAGCTCCCTTCAGCGACTTTCCCCAAGACCCTTCAAGCACTGTTGATTCGTCGACTTGTCGAGCGTTTCCTACAGCAGAGTGCTTGGCAAGCTTTGTATATTTCAGATGCTTGACAACGTGTTCAGTGCTCCTCAGTCCGATACGTCAATTAAAGCCTGTCGTACCTCGAAATTTCTCGCTCTCCTGAATAACACCATAAAATTGCTATACTTACTGCATATGACTTCTACTCTTTCGCTACCTGGCCTGAGAATCATTGATTTCTAAAAAAGTTTACGTCGGATCTACAACGCTGAAAATAGTAAAATACACTTGTTGGGTAGAAGTTAGACGTAAGTGCCACTTACCGCACTCGTTAAATACGTTCACTTCCGTTTGTTTTTCATACAGCTGTTTGTGGGAGATCCTGATTAAAAAGCAGTTGTTCGAAGCACAATTCGTTCCAACCACATATGGAACAACCAGGCGAATGTATTTTGCTTCGTCTGAAGTCCCACGTCAATAGGCAACATATATAACGCGTGGATATTATCGCTGCGTGACGCTTAATGATCCAAATCCGAAAAAACCGTGAATACTTCAGAAACTTTCACGCACCTTGCATGTCTGAGCTGTTTCGATCAAAGACGACTGGGATTTAAATGAAAAAGCGAAAGATGAAAAGAAGCGCTAAAAGCATAGAAATCACGAGAACAAATCGATGAGCCGCAAACTATTCAGGCATGCCCATACATATTTTTGGTGATATAAAACGCAAAATCTATCCCCCAAATTTTCGCACAGATGCTTTGTGCATTTCAAACGTCATTGCTTGGAAATGCGTCAGGATTCAGTCCGCTAATTTGAAACTGAAGGGGAGAGTAATCCACTGGTCCTGAACTTTAAAAAAAGAGAAATCATACTTTGGGTTCGAGCATTGTTCAAAAATTGTGCGGGTATTTATTTGTACTTTCTCCTTTAAAAAATGGCGCACTACTGTGGTTGTGTCACCTTTCAAGAACAGGCCATACTATAACTGTACCGTATCTGCTGCTTCAGATCTATCACAACACCATAATGTACTCGGCACACTAAAAGTACAATACAAAATGTATAATAGTTCGTTGTACATCGCGTCACCGCTTTCTACAATGGGAATTACACTAAGCCATTTTTTGTTCTATTTTCTTCAGGTTTTTAAGCTTCATTTGCGCATTCATTATGCGCTTCGGGTCGGCATCGCCTGGGAACATCACAAAATTTAAACGATACAGCTTGGGCGAGGAATTATAGCTTTCTCGCCTTTGAACGTATCTCTATGGGAATACGCTATTGCGAAAAGGTGAGGAATAAAATTGAAGCGTTTTAACGTTAGGATTTTCGAATTTTAAAGAACTAAAAGTGGCACACTTTCATCCGTTAAAATTTTAAACGAGGCAAATGAAGGACAATTATTCAACACAACGAGGCGGCCATTTGGGATTGAAACGGTTCGGTTAATGTGTCAACATGAAGTGCGCTTGAAATAAAACGTTGTCAAAACTTCCCATTATAGGTAAGCGAAGGAAGAATGGGAAAATTTTGAATTATGCCACTCGTTTGAAATTCTATTGACCGTTGAATAGGTTAACTACTTCCTATGGATGTGCTTCTGCATTTCTTTTGCTTCGACTGGTGCTGCGTTTGTTTATACATGTAGATTTTTATGCTAGCTTTTAACTGCTATATTGCGGCTCTCTTTTTTTTTCTTATGAATAAGGATTTCGCTGCTATTAATATTGCTACTATTATTATCACTGCTAGGAATACTATTACTGAAGCATCGTAGAGGTTTTATGCTTGTCATATTCAGACGAGACCCCAGAAAGGGAGGAAGGCATAGATAAATTGAGCAGGCCAGAGCTGAGCTCCATAGAATTCTTCGTCTTAGTTCTCTTTGATGAGTGCAAGTAATAGCCTCTTATGTTGCTTTTCGCAATCCTCTTATCAACAGCCTAAAGTCCCAGTTTCAGAGCTCACGTGCAAAATATGAATCAAACTGCGCAGGAACTGCCGTTAAACTTTGATGAATTGCAGTGAGATGTCTTGATTACAGAGAACGAAGGATGAGGAAGTAATCAGAAATTTCAGGAATTGGCAACGAACAACCTTTTTCGTGTATTTGTCGATTTGAGCATGTAAATAACGAATGTTGGAAATAAGATGCTTAAGCTGGTAAAGCGTCATGTGCGCTGTCTCCACGCCAGCGCGTTGCAGTCGCAACTTCTCCTGTACGATGGCCTTGCAAGCATAGCTTTAAGCGTCAATATTGGCACATATCATCGCAATCGTTTAGAAAAGAACGGGAGATTTCATTGAGGGGAAATTCCTGTACGTCTAGAGAAATCACTTATTCTAGGTCAGTTCAAACCCCGACTACAGAAAATTCATAGAACGAGAAATTTAGAAATTTACTAAAACTCTACACATGGAAATGTTCTATTAAACTAACATTTATCGAACCAAAGCTCATAAAGCACCACTTAGACAGCATTCGTTGATAAGTAGACCATTACATCTTACGTTTAACAACACAACTCACTGTTTTTCACCTGTACTTAACGTCACAGCCCCAATGTTCACTATATGAACCTAACTAACAACCTTTGTTCATTGGTTCATGCTCAGCATCAGCATAAACTGTTTATCACCTGTTATGTTTACCACGTGCTTTGGCACTTTACCAACCAAACATTTGGCAACTTCTCTCGTTAATTCTTGGAAGAATAATGAAACGTGATAATTTTGCAATAAACAGTTGCCTTCATCGGATGAAAACATATATTGTTAATGAGGTGCATAACATTGCCCGAAATCGTCACAAGTTCGTAAATAGCTTAGCTTCATGTGGAGAAACAATTAGCACAGTGAGTCGATAAGCACAGCCGAATAAATCAACAACGTCCATTGAGAAACTCGCACAACATACCTCGGCTGAAGTATTGCTCATTTATTTGATAAATGCAAATACGATTTGCATTAAACCATGCATTCCTATCAATGGATAGCTTTTTTTTTCGAATAGGTTGAAGCTTTCTGATGCAAAACTTTATCTCTTCCTAATTAATCTAACTGCTTAATTGTTGTATCATAAATATGCTGTGCAGAATGTTTTATCACGAGTCAAAATTGCAAGAGACTTGGTTAATGGATAAGTATGGATATTTTCATAGGCGCACCCCTGTAAATCAGATTAGTAATTTGAACGGTAAGCTCTGATTGTGGGATCCGTTCGAGCATTTATATAGCTAGGAATGAAGTGCGACTACGAATCGGCAATATGAGCAGAAAGTATGCAGCAATGAATATACCATTTTCGCTTATGCATCACCCATCTTACTTATCCATGACCCCTTGAGATTAGTTAGATGAACGATGATGGATGAATGCGAAACGCTACTTGAACAAGGCTAGCGATCATTGGGGCTTTAAAACTCTTTGGAGCTAAGTAGCTTTATGTCAGGCGGCATCGTCTCTGTTTAGATTATGCTGCACTTGCGAAATATAATTCGACATTCGGGAAGCACTGATACTGTCTAGTGAGAAAATATTTCGCAAGGCGAAGTTGGCGCGTCTCGTTCAATGAAAATCTTCAATTCTTGGAAGAGACCTGCATTCTGTTGAGACTCGCTTTTTTATAGGAAAACTTTATCGAGTAATTAAAGCACTTCCTCTTAAATGGTAATGAACGTTATATATGGAACATCTAAGTTATTTGATGAAATTTTCCACTTCATTTAAGTTTTTATTCACTCAAATAGAGATCGATGCACTCTCTTAGTAGAATATGAAGAAACCCCTCAAGCAATCAATAAAACCTACAAATTGTCTCATCGATAATGCCCTATGCAGGCGAGATTCTAAGCTCATCAATCAACCCCATCAAAAAGCATATGTACGAGTCGTCTGAATCCATGAATTTATAATTGTTTTTTTGGAACGATCTCATTTGTGATCCTATTATTTGCTAACGGAAGTCAAAAAGTAGCTAAAATGTAGCCGAATAAAATCTCCTGTGTTATGCGGCTATCCTATGGGATGAATTCTCAAAAACTATATGTTAGACGTAGACAGGAGAGAAACTATTCTGATGATAGAATACTAATTATTAATGAAAAATGCTGTATAAGAAGCACTTATAAACAAGCCTCTCTTTTAGTTCGATCACAAACGAGAATCTTAACGCACAATTTGCGCATATTAAGGCTAGTAGTGCCGTAAACGTTACTAGCCTAGACCGCGCCACCCTTTTTAACATTAATGAATTCATCTCCACTTCTATGGCTTCAATGCTTCATCTCATAATGAATTCATGAAGATTATTTCATTCATGCAAAAACCTGCATTAACGAACGATTGGAGTTTTAGGAGAGGAAAGAGGGTGGTGGAGATTGGAATAATGAGCAAGAAAAAAAAAAGGCTGTCACAAATGAAACAAAAATACGACAAACGCAAAATGATGAACGCACGAATTCTTAAAAAGCACTGCGAAAGATAATCCAATTATACATCGCTAGCCGAATTATTAAGAATTATGCGTGCGTTAAATTTCTTATTGGAATGTTTAGCTAAACATTATATTTCATTTGTTGAATCCTTTTTTTTTTTTTGCGAGGTTTCCATTGAATTGCTCAGTTGAAACAGTGATTTGTTCAAATATAGTAGTCAGAAGTAATTTTTTTTTTCAATCATTGCTATTGATATTTTTTTTTCGTTAATACAAGCACATTAATGATTCATTTAATGAATTTTTTTTTTTAATAGAAGATATTGGAAAATAAATAATGCAACTATGTGAATAAACATTTAAAAAAAAAAAAAAACAAAAAAAACAAATATATGATATATCGAAATCAAAAATTTTCAAAGAATATGAGGCATAAAAAGGCAATTTTTGAAAATATATTTGAAAAATTTCAATTTTATTGATAACTTTAGAAAACAAAAAAAAAATTTTGAAATATAATGACACTTACGAATTACTCAATCAAACGGAATTGCATAATTATAACGCATTCTATGAAAGAGAGTTATAAAAGAAGAAATCGTTGAAACTTGCCTAATGAAAACTAGTCTATACGAATACAACGCCAGCTATTGCGTTTTCTATGATTTTGTGCTGATTCATTTGACCTCACTACTTTTCGATCCATTGCACTACGATTCATTCATCTATTATCAGGCTTATTTAATGTGTGATCGCTGAGCGCATGAATAGTAATGCATCAGCTGTTAGTTCTTAACAAAAAAAAAAGCCTTAATTGAAGATAATTTCTAAGTTTTCGATTCGCTAATGAGTGCCAGTGAGATTTCTGCTATATTCAAAGTATTGATGCTGTGTTCCGCATAATTTACACGTGATGAATGAATGAATGAGGTGAAAGATTTGCTGGGCTTTGTTATGTAAAACCATCAAATTAACAATTCGTTTTACGGGCTTGCCTGGCAACATTTTTGCTCGAGCAACACGACTGGATAACGGTTGTGACATGTGCAATTGAGCTGCATGTCAACGCACTTTTGGTGAACCACGGCGTTTTGCATGAACAAAGCCTTCAATCTACTAACAGCTACGAATTTTTAGAGATTTTCAAGGGCTTCCAAGAAAGGCGTTTCAGATCTTGGCAAAAAACAAGACTACATTTACAACTTGAGCAAGGATTTTAGTCTCAGTTATAAATGGAGCAACTGGGTGGCAGAAACATACTGAAAAAAAATACATGTTTTGAACAGTGGAAATGTTCCATGAACTGGATATGTACACATTTCAATTCACAGCTCACTTCCAATGATGTAAGCAGCCTAATGCGCTAATACTGCGCTCCGTTTCGATGAAAGTAGTTGCAAAAGCAGTGGAGAGGGAAGTTGAATTGCTAGGAGCCAACTTTCACAAATAGCATTCCACCGCAGGCTTTAAATCAATCAAATGTGCCAAAAAGACGCCTTTTCAAAATTTTGGCACATAGTTTTGCTCACCACATAACCTTAACGCTACAGACAAATTGCAACGTGCATCAACAAACCTCGCTGAGCAAACTGCAAGGTATTTCATAAGTCTTTCTATAGACAGTGCACAAATGTGCGACAACCTGAAATTCGTAAAATGGAATTTAATTTTATCGGAGCGAAAATGAAGACATTCAATTAACCTGGTTGACTCTTGGTGACAGATCTTGGCACAGAATGAATGCTATCCGCCAGACACCGACCACGGGCGGATGAAAGCAGTTAAATCCCATTATTAATATCGAATTCACTTTTGTCAGCACCAAAACTGCTTCACTTACAACCACAACAAAGCACCTGGATAAATGATCACTGCACTCGAAGTGCTGCCTACGACTCTTTCGAAAAATTTATACAGTTACGATTAAAAGAGATCCTAAAGCAAAGGGAAAAGGGTTATAAGCTCCCAGGTTACATTTTGATGCGAATAGACTGTCAAAACAGTTCTCATAGATAGCTGAGCAAGTGCGTCAAGCAAGTCTATGTTCAAAATCAACACTGTGAAGAGTGGTGACAATGTGAAGTTCTGAATGGGAATTAAGTGCTGAGTAGAGCAAGTACCGCGTACTGTCTCATATATATGCAAAATGTCACTCAATGTTCAAAAATTATGTAAACGAAGCAATACGCCTTTGTGTTCGCTACTCGATCTGTGCTGATCGAGATGGCAAATTTGAGCTCGAAAGAGAATTTCGAGTGAAAAAATTTCACTAGTGAACGCTGAAGCCACTTTCGAACAAAAAACTCAATCACTAATCTCGAACTAATCAAATTTTTTTCTGAATGATTAGTGAAGTGCCAATTGAAGTACAACAATCATATAAATTGAAATTTCTAGCATGAATTCAACTCTATCAGCAAAATTTATCTTTAATTTCGACCAAATTTTCTAAGCCAGTTGATCTCAAACTGGAAAATCGGAACCAAGCTTGCAAGTGAAAATGTAAAAATCAACGGTGACAAAACTAGAACTCAAAAATTTATTCCAAAGATTGCAAATCTTAACTTCGGATTAAAATTGCGGCTATTTACGAATTATAAGTGCGGAGAAGCTAGTAACAAGAAATTTTGACTACTATCACAGCTAAAAAAAAGTTTGAAAGTGGGAACCTCTTTTAAAATTGACTTACTCAGTTCTGGATCGACTTTGATTCCATGGCATTCCAAGCCGGACTAACTAATCCGACGTGGAATGCCCTGTTATTTCCTAGAACACTTCACTTCTTAGTTCATTTCTGATCCCGAGTGTTTTACACGAATTTTGAGTCCCGGAGATAAGAAGCTAAAGGCGCAATGAGGTCATCAAAATGAGTAAAAGTTAAGAGTCAGCTCTGTTATGCTATCTCTTCCTGGCTCACGAAAACCACCAGAAACTGCTGCTTTAATTTCTAATAACTTCGTCGCACAAATTTAGAGTTTACGATGCTTTGAATAAAAATAAAAACATAACGAAGAAAACAAGCGCTTCTCTTTCAAGAATACCAAGAAAAGAGCGATCAAAATAATATTTAATCATCGCATAAGAAAATCAATAAAGTAGTCATGAAATTTTGCTTACAACGTATGTAAGGTAATATAAATATACCATCAATAGAGCGCTATCAGCATTGCAAACATTAGATGTGTCCATATTTGCGTGGAAATGTTTATAGTAAATATTGATGCGAATGAGATAATAACGATGAGCAATAGATGGAAGAACCTTAAATAGCAAATGTTGAACAGAGGGAATAATAATATGGAAGTTTGCGCCATATATCTGAAGTAAGCAGCAACACAAGATAGCTGTTTAAAATTAATATTACGTTGCAATTAGTAGTGATATTTATTTGCGATTCACTAGCATGCATCTCTTTCGCAAATTTCTAATGCTACGCTGCTCTCGGGACCATTTTTCAATTCTTCATGATGCCATTTCTTTCTACATCTGCATGCTATTGCTTTCAAAGCTGTCTATACGCATATCCCAGTTGTTTCAACCAACGGTCCATCAAAATAGCGTATATCAGCTTTGATGCATAAGTTACAAGATGAATCACCGATTTGCCTTAGTTGCTGATACCTGAAGATGCTATAAAAGTTGTAAACCAAACTTATTCAGCTCATATCCAGGTTTGGAAAATTTGTTAGTCCAGCATAATCAAATCGCGTTAGGCGTTCGGGAAATGCGATCCATTTAAACGCATATTGTCATTACCAGCGCACCCATTTTCGCCAATGTTGTACATCAAGCCAACTTTATTCACTTTCTTGTCCCTTTGTCGTAATGAAATCGTCCCTACAGGGATCATTCTTCGACATAAAAAAGTCAGCAATTCGAAACGCCTTATTGTGCATTCATTCTAGCTGACTTCATTTCCTTTGCTAGCAACAGTTATATTCTCTCACTTATGCCTCCATATCTCTTTTGCGCCTTTCTATTTCAGTGATCATTCATCTTCCTTCGTCATTCATTTCTTCTGGATTCTGGATAGTACCATGTCTTTTTTTGTCCTACTAATTGTTGATTTAAATTTATCTTTATTTGTGACGTTCACAATGTGAATCTTCGAAGAAATTGATGTTCTGTTATAGAAAATCATTGCTGTTTGCTCGCGGTGTAACATAGATTACGACTGAGTTTCAATATTTTTCGTGGACTAAAGTGGATAACGTAACCTGCACGGAAAATAATGTGGATGCTAGCGTGGTTGTCTAATGCTCGTATATTTTTAGAATAGTTGGTATTTCCACCATTGTTTGCCTGCACTCTAATCTGATGAGCATCCCAAGTGCCAAGTGGCAGCGATATCGTGCCTTATTCAAGCCATAAAACGAGGCACAAACGCGAGCTTAGGCAAGCGTACTACTCGCTGTTCCGGCAGTTTTGACTCAACTGTATCTGTCAAGAGCTGAAGCTGGAAAATAATACAAAAATTCCTTTTTTTGAGAAAAATACTTTAGCACTTCAATGAGGCTGCTGGGGATTTGGACACTTTCATAAAACGTTCTGATGAAAGTAAGTGAATGCCACAGCGAATCTCTATAACAGCACCTATGCTGAAGTATTGTTCAATTTCAAATCCCTGAACATTGTTTACTACTTGTATTTTTCTATCATACATTCGACAATAAGCTGTCATAGAGGTATTGGTTGTGACCGGTTTAATATGACTGCATTTACGACACAGCTTTATGCTACTTTGCGTTAAGACGATTTTTTTGCAAAGGTTGAAGTATGCACTCAAAATTAGTCTCGTTTGATACGCAAGGCCCATTACACATTACTTGCGCTTCTTCCTCCACTAAGCAATCGATGATTAGAAGTACCATAGTCGAAGAGATTCACATATCACCTTTTCAATCTCTGCCCGAATAGTGGGTGGTCGAGCAGCAATAATGCATAACCGGCAGTGCCTACAAATGAGGCTAATTTTGAATAATTACTTTAATCACTGCAGAATTCATCAAAGTACAAATCAGTGCCTTGTTTACATTGGCCACATTAATCTATTCAACAGCCATTAGCTCAATGACGCTCATCCTTCTGCGTCTAATATGAAATGGGGAACTTAAAAGCAAACAATACGGCTAACAATGCATGGCGTAAGTAGTCCATGGAGATCCATTGAGTATTCAACTATCTAATCTAAAATTTCTATTCTTCTCCAGTTTCAGCTCTTGAAGGAAAGAGCTGAGCCTCAAATACGAGTGCAATAGAGAACACATTTTTAGGATCCTGCTGCGGTAAAAAAAATCCTGAAACATACGAGCAGAACTTAATAAGATTGTAATTTTCCAGAGAGTGGTAGCAGAATCACTCTGGGAGGTTATCAAGCAGTTCAGCTTGCTACCAATCGTGAATACATTGAGCGAAAACTTTTTTGCAGTCTTCAACAGCTGGTGCAGCAGTAGCGCGATGCGTTCGTAAGTGGAGAAAGGTGATTAGTTTGTAAGGTTTGATTCAATCTCAGCTCCTCAATGAGAGCTCCGATTTCCGCTGCCTTATGAACGCGTTCACCGAAAAGCCTGAGATTGCGCAGAAGCTTTAGAACTGGAAGCTGCATCTCCTGTATTAGCTTCTCAAGCCCTTCATCAAAAAGAACGAAAGCGTCCTCGAAGACACAAACATAAATATCCTTAAACGTGCAACGGCGCACTACAGAAACAGCAGACTGCAGAGCACACAGCTTGAGCGACAATACAGCTTGGGTTGTTCGATAATTTACATATGACTATTATTCTTGTGATTTTGCAGTAGACTCTAATATCTATTGCGTAGGCGAGTCATTTTGTCTGACAGCAGTCTGTGCACTATAGACCGAAAATGATTACAGCAATCCCTACTACGGGAGCACCCGGAGGATGCATGCGGGACGACTAAATTTTAGAGATTGAATTCCCCTCCATCACTAAAATTTCGAGCCCTGGAAATTTTCAAACTGTTAAGATTAACCACCACTGAAGGTGTAGAATATGTGAAGGTTCGTTTTCAGTTCCTATGAGCATCGCGTGCAACACGTTTAATGCCAATCGGCATTTATCTAAAAACTCCTCACCTCTTGTGCAGTTTGGGCTCACAACTGACAGCCGTTCTTTACTTTGCTATTCCGATGTGCGATCAAAACAATGATGCCGGAAGTGAAAATCACAATTAAGGGTCATTGCATTCAAATAAACGCTACAAATTTGTTAGAGGAGTGCAATTTCATATGCGAACTTGATCATAACTTCTTGAATTTCAAAGAATTTTCGTTGTTTTAGCCCGATCAGCACAACAGGTGAGAAAAATTCAAACTTTTCTTCTGACATATTTCTCGAGCAGTATGTGAAAGTAATAAGCTTTGCATGAATATGATTCAAAATTTGTTGAGAGCTTATCCAAGTGTCATCGCAATTGAGTTAAGGTGAACGGAATGCGATGATACTTCACAGCTTTCGTCCCAAATGTGTATTTGTGATGCCTCTTCGTTAAATCATTCCCCATTTTTGAAATATTATCAAAATTGCGTCAGTAGCATAGATCGCACTTTTTTATCGCGCAATACAGGTTGTGTAGTGATTCCGAATAAATGCCAAAAGAACTTATCTGAGAATTTATCTGCAATAATTGGTGCTGTGCAATGCGTTTTGAAGTAATCCTAACCAATTTTATTAATCGAATAGATTTCAAACCAGCAAATATGATGGTCTATGTATCAGTTTTTTACCCAGCTAAGTATTCGCCTCACAATGAACGTAATTGCGCGAATTCTGAATAAACACATAATATGCGGCAATCAATAAAACGTATTCCACAGCTAGACCCGCAAATAAAACTCAACGAACTTCAAATTCGCAATGGCGATAAAATTGAAGAGTTTTATAGCACCACATTTTTCCGTCTTGTGGCATCATTGTGAAAAGAAAAAGCAACGTTTCGAAATTTCGCTCGATTGTTCCATTTCGAGCTTTCGCTATGCAAAAAAATTGCAATTCGATCGCAATTATTTTTGCACGCAAATGTTAGCACGAATTTTACGTTGCATCTATATATTAGACGTCATTAGTTGAATTCTTTGCGATTCTTCTTCGAATTTCGTGGTTGCTTACGTTTTCTTTAAAATTTTTATCGCATCAATTGACATACAACATGAAATGAAGTGATTAATGCAATGAAACTCTCAGAAGAAAATCGCTGTGCATTTAAATGAACCGACAGTTACTTCTCTGTTGTTCTAATGTGTTTTCCTAACTCAAATATTTCGCTCAATTTTAACGTTTTTACTTCTTCTAAATTAGAAGCGATTTAAGTCGAGATACGATCATCCGTCACAATAACAGTGGCGGGGAAATTCACGTGCCCTTCGCCTTTGACCTTAAGCTTTCCCTCATAAGCCAAAAAAATTGAAGTCTTCTATTTAAAGCAGAACTCGAATGAGCCAATGTACACCAAATAGTTTAACTTTACTAACATAACAGGAGAATTCCAATAAATTCCATCCAAGGACTTGTGAAAATTCCTTGGAAAGAAGACCTAACCTAGGTTCCACATCATTACGTCAGGAACCCACTAAGCATCGTATCTTCGTTTCCTGGCACACTGCATAATCCTTAGTGATGTTGCACTCAAGTGCAGCAAAGGCTACCTTTTTCGTCAGAGACTAAAATTGAAAATGCAGCAACTTTTTTTTGGCAACGGAACGCCTCAATAAAATTACAGCTTAAAATGGGAGCCATTAAATAGAGAATGCTTTATTCGCATCGACGTAAATAGGACGGAAGGTCTGTTGAACCTATAGGGATTAGCAACCGAAAAGAAGTAAAAAACAAATGAAATGAACAAGAAATGGAATTCTTCTAGAGAACCAATTAGCAATTTTGTATTTTTCTACATCTCGTCAACTGCTCACTTGAAAATATGCTACAAGTTTTAACTAGCACATTGGTGAAATGATTCCTTATTAGCAAGCCTAGGCTCGTTTTACTCGTTTTACCGGTGCGCTTTCTATTTCATTCATTACCTAAGGGGATATTTCCTCCATCACAGCGCTCACTTTCAGCTCATTATGAATTGTCAGTAAACAACTCACATCTGTTTTGCTTGGAAAGAACTTCTTAAAAAATAGTTGTTACTATAAATATTAGGACATTTGAGAGAGTTTGTGAATATGTTGCGAAATATTGTAAGTTTCACAGTAATTACATGGATATTTGCTACGAATGAGTTTATTTTGAAATTCGATTGAAGCAGTCAAAGATCTATCTCCTGAATAGTTACGCACAGGGAGCACCTTCAGAGACTAATTTTGCCTTGAAGGCTTGTGGCAATAATATTATAGTACCACAAGTTTTAACGTAATACTGTAGTTGTATATTGCTTCCATAATGCCTATACTCCCTCATGAGTGGCACAAGGATGTGTCGCTTCTATGCGGTACTTTCTGCTCTGGGTTTTGCATAACTCTGTGCCAAGTATTTTGGCACGAAAAGTGTGAATTTTATACTGTACTTTCTGTATTTCCGCTTTTCTTGATTGGTACGAACAAGATGACCGAGATGAATTCGTTAATCTAGGCGGCCGTTAGGAAGAAAAAACTATCTGTATTCTTTTGTTTCAGGTCTTCAAAAAAAATGCTTCAGCAGCGTCAATCCTCCATTGACGTTGTAGAGACAGTTCCAACGACCATAACCAAGCAATAGTAAATTCATGCCAGATTTTGTAATAACGACTTTCTGCATCCAGTAGTCTTTTTCCTGAACTTCCCTAGAAATCAACTTCTGTGCGTAATCTGGCTTCATTTAGACTGTCCGCCAGTGCCAGTTGCACCCTATGCGCTACATAGGTCAGTCTTTTCGAAAATTGCGAGTCAAGCCCCATTATTTTGTTCTTTTCTTCAAAATCATCTATTTCCTTCTCATCGGACCCCATAATTTTGATATCCGAGCTAGCAAAATTGTCATCATCTTCTTAACCTAAAGTGGTAACAAATCTAATAATAACGGTCATAAAATAGGTCGCAAATTTGCAAAAATTCGGAAGTGAAATATTTCTTAACGGTTATAGAAGAAATGATATTTATTTTAGATTGCATTGCTAAACGAATTGCGCGAGAAGTCATAAAATATTAGAAATAAAAGGGTGAACTCCGCCCCCGAGGCAAAGACAATCATTTCTCAGAGACGAGTGCACTTTGTATTATTAATGAGGATTCGACATTAATGGCCAAATATGGAACACACAGCATTAGATATGTGAGCATCAAACGATGTGCACTCAATTTATTCAACACTTTAGGCGAAATGGTCGTCAACGATGCTCGAATCGCTATTACTGCTAGACTGCAATTCACTCAGTCTCAATGCAACGTATCCTTTCAAAGCTGCCTTTAAACGCAACTTTTTTTGCATTCAGTTGAAGTCAAGAATCTAACTAATACATCAGATTTAACGCATCTTTAAGTGTCGGTCTTCACTGACCTATTCATACATATCTCCTTTGAACAAATAGAAGCGCAATGAAAATTCCTCAATATGTGGTTTATTTGCACTTCAATAAAATGCAACGAAATTGAGTGACGTGAGTAAATTTGATTGCAATTCGCTGTTATTCGTCTCGTTCTTCTTTTCTTCCTCTCTCGCTCGCAGAAATATTTGCAGCCATTTATAGCACGTGCGTAACAACTATCTCTCGAAAAACCTATATGAAAAGAGAGATAAATTTCAATGTAAAAATGAGCTAACTGAATAGTCAAAGCAAGATCATCAACAAGATTTCCGAATGGCAGCAAATATTCCAATTTTTACAAGATTAGTCAAAAATTGGCAAAACGAACGAATAAAATAAACTTACGCATAATAATAGAACAATATAAAGCAAATGAGTTTTCTCCTCTTTAAAATTCATTGAAATTTCTTTTTATGAACACATTTTTCAACGCGTTAAAACTATTTCCCACTTTTCATTCTTTCGTTTTAAGAGCAGTATAGGATTCTACAAAATTCTACCTAATGAGTTTAAACTAAAGCATTGCTACATATGAATAACAAGTTTCAAAATGCGCATTATAACATCAAAGCGAATGTTGCATGCATGCTTCATGGATGTCTAAATAGCTTATAGGAAGGCGGCGAACTCATCGACTAAAATAAGCGAATTATGTGAAGGTAGCTAGCAATGATAACTGCGTCGCATCTTGCTCATCTCACCAACTAGTCTCATAATTTACAGACGACAAATAAAGTATATAGAGTGATAGATTCATATTCTAAAAGACTTGATTGCACGTCGAAATCCTCAGCAAGTCTTTTTTTTTTTGCGATCTGACCACTATAAAATGCAAAATTTTGTTGTCGGAAATGAGTACATTCTTTTCGTCATTTAAATGCCTATAATTAATTCCAACGGCAATGAGTTAATGTGAAATTTGCTATAGCAACAGATCTCATAGTGTGTATAAAGCCCATCAAATCTCATAATCATACTTTTCTGGTTTCCAGGTTGAAAGAAGTTACAGGCATTGAATACACCGATGCGCATGCACAAAGATAAATAGCCATCTCGACTTTGCAATATGTCCGTAATTAGGAAGCTTAGGACTAAAAACAACAGTTGTTGACATCATTTCTGAATAAAGCCACATCTTTTGCAATTTTGTACAGAAACACTTCATACCTTTTGTCAATCCTACTGGCTTATCCGAAAGAAACTCCTTACACTCTATGAATATTTGCTATGCAAGTGTCTCTGCCATATGATGCTGAATTCTTGAGTTCTACTACTTCTACTGCATAACATTTTGTTCTCTAATTAGGATGATTTAAAATTTTTGAATAGATGGCAGAGAGCCTAATCACGTCAGCATACATAGAGCAACCAATTCCAATGAGAAACTGAAATGTGAAAGTAAAAGTTCTTCTAAATAAGCACAACTCATAATGTGCGCTGGCAGCAAAAAAAAAAAAATCCTTTCGCCGTTCCCGTCAAGCTTTGCGAGTTGAGCAATGGTGCCTTCGTATAAATCAATTAGAAGGGCGTCATAGAGTTTAAACGTCGATGAATTCTAATAAGGCCACGAATATATTCACATGTTGGAGTTAGGAGAATTCAAAACGTTCAAAGCGTTTATACAATCGATGAACTCTACGAACCATTGCACTTTTGTTATATCGAAAATGAAATGCGATTTAGATGTCCTTTTGCTTGAGAATATTAGATTATCAAGACATTTGAATGAACATCGTTGCATTTAATCGAATATATTTTTGAACTTATGGAAGTATACGAGACAATCTTTATGGTTCAGTTCACGCGTGTTCTATATTCTAAAATGGAGGTAGCATTTTCTAGAAGAAATTTCTAAAAATGCCCCATTCTGCGTCTTCTGAACTCTCATGGCGTGATCAGTCGAGCCTAAACCATACTGAACCTTCAGTTATAACATAAAGTGGCGGAGTGAAACCTCTCGAACGGCGCTTCAAACTAAATTCTCGTATGAACGTATAGTTAAGCAAGCTCGTTAGAGGTCTACACATTAATGAAGTTCTGCTAATAATAGTAATGTAGCTCTACATTCATACGAACAAGGTGAAACGAGAAACTACTCATAGTATCAAGCAATCAAAAATACACTTGAGTGCTCTATTTTGAAGAAAATATCACTGCAGATAAAGTGCTACAAGTGTTGGTGCTGAATTCCGATTACGAAAAGAAGCCATCCACTAGTAAGTATCCACCGTCGTATATTCAACGCTCCATTATTCAATAGACATGCAAAAAAGGTCTAAACTATCCTCTGCAATCCTCCTGACAAGCTTTTCGATCGTGTAAAAGTAAGTGAATGAGATGGAGAAGAACTGGAGCTTTTGTAACTTATTTTTGTGGAAAAGAGGCGGAAAGCCCTGAAAAAGCTCACGGCATAGAGAACATACATTAGAAGAAAAACTAGAATTTATTAGTTAACACGAGAAATTATTCGCTTTCATCACCAAAACGAAGAGGAAGTTCAATAACTTTAAAGAGTAAGTAGCAAGTTAAGAGCATTATTACAGATTTAGCAACGAACCCTCCCTCTGCAACATAACGCGATAAGCTTGCGATTACCTTCTAACCTTACGCAGTGAGTGACGGAAAAGACGCACTAATGCAAAGTCATTATTCCAGGTGGAATCAGCTTAAAACAGTGAGTAATAAGTTACCATGGAGCCAACTTTCTTTATGCAACAGCTGCTGAGTTATGCATGCTTACAATTTAGCATATGCGAACATCGAGATGGCAAATGTTATTTGTCAAAGATATGCAATAAGCATGTGAAAAGAAGCGCTGCAAGGTTGCTACCAAAAGAGGCTTTGGAATATCCAGGCTTTAGAATATATTAGAGTATGTAGCAGGAAATTCAGAAGGAAGCAACCATCTCTATCAGCTATAGAAACTTCGTTTTCAACTTTAGGGAATTATTAATGAGTAGTGGGTGGATATTTCGAAGCTAGCACGTTCAAGAGCACCTGCATTAGGAGCAAAAAATTCGAGCAACTAAAATAGCATCTTAGTATATGAGGAAGTACTAGCAATCTCATGCAGTAATTAGCGAAGAAGAAGTGCTACACTCCAATAGTGAAAATCATCTCTCAAAGCACGTTTGCACCTAAATATCTGCATATATTACTGCACATAACTATCCTACTGACCCATCTTTCCCTGCAGTAGCAGTTTTTAGGGATATCAGTTGCAGCATTGCGTCATCGCTGCTAGGAAAAAGAAGTGGAGGCCATGTGGCCGAAATCGAGTGCAATCTAGGATGACTGCTTCCTTCGTGTTTACTTTAAACCTGAGGTTGAAAAGAATATATGTCGATGCTTCAACTTATACCTCCACGGTGATCCAGGTAAGTTTGCAAAGAATATGAATCTCCCCTAGTTTCATATCACCCATACATTACAGCAAACACTCTTGACCTTCGCTAATTTTAATTATCATTAGTAGGTGTATATGAAGAGCCTATGCATAAAGGGCAACGCTTTACTATGCATAAATTATTTGCTGAAAGGTGTGCCAATAGCTCGCTTCCGCTTGCATAATCTCCTAAAAGCCATCTTATTTTTCTTTTTTATAAGGCAACATAATGTCATATTCCTCAGCTAATTAAACCTATTTACCTTCATGTTCTAAACATAAGTGTTTTCATTGCCTACCACTGAGGATAAGCATAGTTCTTTTTTTCTGATGTGTATTAAACATATATGAATATGTTTATGGGCTATCATTGTCGAATGTATTGCATCACAAATGAAGACAGAAGGGGAATAGAGGAAGCGAACCGGCTCTTTGTGTATTATATTTGCCCAAAATGCTGCATTGAGGTAAATGGCTACAGGTTTGTGGGGCTTTCTAGAATACAGTATCTAAGCACAGTAGATGGTCCTATTGAATCACAAAGCACAAGCAGCTTAAACTCTATGGCGATCTTTATTGAGCTTATCTGAGCCGCTTCTTTTGAAAATTACAAGAAAAATTTTTTGTGAGATACATCGAAAGGTGCGCATTGTCCTCGAGCAAGTGAAATCGTTTAGCTGTCCTTGAAAAATTCAGTTTTATTTGATAAGGAGAATAATCAAAGAGTAAACTTCTGTTTGCTAAACTATCAACAATCTCTAGTACGGAAATGTACGGTAAAGAAAATGACACGCATATCTTCAATCGCATAACTTCTTCCGCTTAAATACATCCCACCGGAAACAATCACTTCCTCCTCCAATTTTCTGATCGCTTTATTTTTGATAATCCAATCACTATATTAGCATTGCGTGCCACACATTTAGCTGTATTCTAAGCAGTTTCCGTTCATTCAAAGTCGTGCACTATTTAAAAAATATGAATGCACTCGGCACAATAGTGTCGGAAGGTTTTAAAGATCAAAAGAGCTGTCAATTCCAAGTTCTGGTACCAAAGTTCCTCGGGTTTACTTATGCGAAGTAACATAACATTTATAGAGTTATTCAAGATTATAACCCACATAGTCTTACGAGATTCATACTTAACGCATTTAAAACTTCGAAATAACGACATGTTCATGAACATTGGCTTTCACTCTCCGATTCGAGAGTCTATGATCAGGTAAGCATGTTATTTACCCAAATATGTGAACTAATGCTTTGGTCGGTCTTGCAGTGCACTCTCACCGGATGTGATCATCTTCCATTGTTCTCGATGAGTGTTTCCTGCGTTCTTTAACACAACGAAAGCGAGAAATGGAAAAGCTCAGTTGTTAATTCGCATACACTTTCAACAGAGGTACAAATCGAATCAAGGCATTGCATATGTAAAGGAGATTAGTAGGGTGCAGATCAACTGCTTTCGTGGAAGAGGAAGATCACATTTCAGATCAAGCTGTCTACGAATGCCTTGACGATCTCAAGGCAGAACAAATTGTCTATGAAAGCTTGAGGCAAAACTCGGAGCATATAAAAGAAGAGCGTATTCGCTTACAGGCATTCATTGTCATTTTCGATGCTCTCCCCGCAGTGGAGCTGCAGCGAGCGCGTCGACACTGAAGCGGTGTGCTGGTGGTCGAGGGTGTCGCGTAGAGCCTAGGCGCTGTTGGGTGACCCATCGTCCTCCCCGATCTCCTATTTGTTCATGGTTTTATGTCAATTTGTTTAAAGCACTGAATCAAACCTTAACCTCTTTACCGTGCCGGCATCACATAGTACTTGATAAAGCCTCAAGAGAAATCCCACATCCTTACACATGATGCTCTCGTCCTCGTTTCTTGAAAAAAATACTTTGCATATTAGGACTATAGACACTATTACAGAGTTGTAATTTTGTTCTGAAATCGGCTTATATATGAGTCAGTTAATGCTTTCTCAAGGAATGCATTTACTCTCGGTTGCTATTTGCTGATGCAATGCTGCTGTTTAAAACGACCATACCTGATAAAATAGAGCTTTTTAACGGAACATTCAAAGGCATCACATATTGTAAGACACTTCCGGAAAAGGATTTTAGAGATCTCGAGTATAAGATAAACCAACCACTAGACTTAAATGCCTAGCAGCTCAACAACAAAAGAAAAAAACCTCGACGAATTCCAAATGCAAACTGAGAAAGATAATTTTTTTCGAACAGAAATGAGTAAGAGATAATTTGATTGCGAAAAGCTTTGCGCTAGTGAAGACATACGTTGTTCGGTAACATGAGTGAAATTTGACAATGAAAGGCGAACTGAATGCGGTATTCTTTGAGTGATTGTTGTAAGCAAAGATAAAGAACCTCCATTTATCAAAATGATTAGCACTTTCGTTATTATTTCAAGTAGAAGAGCGATTATTCGCCACACTTTTCTTTTTATTTCAATAGGAGCCAGCCCTTCTCAGTGAAACACATCTCGTTGTTCGGACATTCGCCTATTCGTTCAAAATGTTTCCAGTAAGGAATCAATGATTAATCCCCCATACAACATAAAAGCTCTAAGTGCTTCGAAGTATAAGCAAATCGATTTTGCATTGGCTATACAAGACTCATGATATCCCCCTGAGTACTAGCAAAATGCGACTAATAAAACGAATCGTCAACTAAAAAAATCGTTTTGTTAGATGGAACACACCATTCGTGACATCCGATCGCTCGTTGTCGATACTCGCTAAGCCGATATCGACTAGCACAAATATAAATTCACTTCATCAGTACCGTTTCTTGTTGTGCACGAGCACATCGAGAAATGCTGCTAACAGTCAAGCATGCCATGTTAGCTTTATCAACTGCACACTATTTATTAATCGATAACCACTGCTCCTTAATGGATTCGCAGTATTGACGCAAATTTTGCCGAACGAATTTTGCCAATTAAAGCAGATGTATGCATTTTGTGATGAAGTTTTAGTGGCGCAGATAAAGGTATGCATTTCAGAGTTTCTCCACACATATGCGGCACTGGCCAAAGTAGCGAAGAGAAAGGCTTTCGCACATGTTTCAATTTCACCTATAGACCGATTCCCCAGAAGAGATAAATTGCCTCATCCTACGGAGATTTCATAACCTCAGAACGTTGCGGAAGCCTTGTGGTTAGGGAATATCGCATATGTCCTACTGCAGATCGGTATCTTACAGCACTTCCTGAAGTTTTTATTGCGTCATTACAATATTGATAAGCGCTCTCTCGATATTTATGCAAGATCAATCCTCAACGTTGTAATAGATGAGCTATGATTTGAAGCTCCAAATCTAAGCCTATGTTTGAGTTCATAAGCGTTTCTGTGCGAAATCGTCCAATTTTCGATCCAAGTCATTTTTCAAGACTTGCTTTGTAGATTTCACAAAGGAAAATTATATCCCCAAAAAACAGGGGGTGACCTACATCTGGATAAAATGCATCGCCAAAAACACTTTGTTATTACTGCAGTTACCAGTGGTTTCAAATGCGATAAGTCAGAGCAATACGGTAAAGAGGGGTTCAAGCACCAGTTCTCAGGCGTTTGTTGGATTGAGTTTGTTGCGCGCAAATGGTGCCTAAACTGGTACCAACCTTTTAAGGTAACGTCAGGCGATTCTACACCACTTAGTTTCTATTATCAAATGTAGGCATTTCTCTAACTTATGCACTGCTAAGCATGGACCATTTTAATCGCATCACTGCAACCACTTTAGCAGTTGCACCTCCCAGCAGCAATGGAAAAGGTCGTCAATCTTCGACGTCTCCAAACAGAATTTTGGCAAAATTGCAGCGTAAGTTTTTCTAAAATTCAATTTCTTTTCAACTTTTATGCTAGTTTATATTAACAAAATTTCATTATATTTGTTGGATTAACGTTCTAAACGAAAATTTAAATGCTGCCAAACATTTCGGCCAATACGGCCGGTTTTAGATGATGGCATGAAAGAATATAAACTTAAAGGTGTTTATCCTTAGTTCTATTGGTTCTGCTTCGACTCCAATAAACGCTCTTATTTATACGCTAAATAAGTTAAATAAATACGACGAGAAAATGAGGAAATTTTAGTGGGAACGCTATGCAAATGGTGACTATTTATCGGATTTAAGCAGCGTTATCAAAGCGAATACATTACTCTCATGGGCATATGACAGATGGAGAACTTTAGACGCAGCAGACGCTCAAAGATGGCTTTACGAAATAATCAAGGTTTCCCACGATTAAACTTTCCACAATTATTAAATTAATTGCAAATATTTTTTGCTTCATATGATTCTATTGTAATGTTCTACGCTTTTTCTTTTAATCGCTTTTATAGTAATTATAAGCTATTCATAGTAAGTATTTTAGTGAGTACAGTAAGTAAGCTACTGGTTTATTTAAAATTACTACCGAAATTAGATAATTCGAGTATTCCCGACGAGTTTTCCAACGTGAAACGATATTGCAGTGCCCAGCAAGTACATCCAATGCACTAAAAACGAACTCACAAGCGTTTAAGCATGATTTCGCTGACATTTCACTTTTTCTTTTCAAGTGACCTTTCATCGGCTGTCGAATCGATGCAGCGGTATTTTTTAAATGAACTCGCTTCGAGAATAAAAATAGTGTTATTTAACAGTAAGCAGTTTGTTCATATGCGACTGCACGAAAACAGTCCACGTCGATTTAGTTGGGTGTTATTGTAGTTGAGTTTACTCTATCACCAGCGAGCGGCTGCTAAAGCAATGGTGAAAGGGGAGAGGGGGAGAGGAGAGGAGAGATGAGGAAGGATGTGCTTGGAGTGAACTTAAATTCTTTCGTCATGGCATCGAAGCGTGCCGCCTGACGAAGCTTTTTGAAGATGCTTAGAAAAACTTTACAAGCTGGCGCTCAGATTTCCGCGTCATTGGCATCATTTAATGCGCATAAGAGTGTCATTAGAGTAATGAAATTTTGCAAAATTATGACATATTTCGAACGTTGAATTCATAGTCATTATATTGTCCACCTGTGTATATAAAGTGTCTAAAGGAAGTTTCCATTCAGCTGCACGCAAAATCGGTATATTAGGATGACGGCTTAAATACGACGGAAATAGACTTCGGCAAATAGGATGAACATAAGTTTTACCGAAAGTTATATGCGCCATAAAAATTACTAATCAGCTATGGTCTATAGGTCGAAGAATGTAACGCTAAAATGAAATGTTTAGTGGAGAAAACTGCACAGCTTGTTGAATGCATAAAATAAAAAAAGGGTACTATTTCGCTGTTCATGTGAACTTTGCGCAATGGGCTAGTTGATTGAAGGAGTTGAAAAAGCAGTATGTCATACATCCTTTAAGGCGAGCATTCTCACTTGTTGTTATATGAAGTGCTCGTATGCTGAATCTTACAGAAAGTTCCTTCTAGATATGGAAATCCATTGTCTTCTCGATTCTGAAAGAATCTTATGTCTTCTCAAAAGGCTGCATGAGATTGCACCGGACACAGTATGAAAAACTGGTAATCTAAATATCGCTGCACGTATTGAAGCAAAAACGCTTGTGATTCAGAAGGCATTTGACTGATTTTCGCAAGATGCATTTCCGAAAGCGGTACTAAGCATTCAAGCGATGGAGTCTGAACCAAAATGTAGTCTTGGAAAAATCTGCTGAATACTCATCTCTAAAAATGTTCAACGTTTAAGCAGTTGTTAACTTCTCGTCGCTATAACGAAGGCTAGATTCCAAGTTAAAACACACACACACAAAAACACACACAGACACACACAGACAGACACATAGAGACACATGCAGACGGACACTGAGGGACACATAGACAGACACGGACACCGAGAGACACAGACAGGCAGGCACACAGAGACACACACGGACACACATGTGTCGGCCAACAGTGCGATGAGGCATCCTGTAACATGTGCTCGGTATGTCGGTTGTATTTTCTTCTAGGCATTTGATTCATGCAGTAGATCGTGGATGGCAAAAGGTTTGGAACTGTGGATGGAGCTGCACAGTGCAGGACAAAAGCCCAAAATCTGTTTGACGGGTTCAAGATGAAAAACAGTGCGTAGGTCTTGTGGATCTTATTTTGCGGAATATCTATGGGTGGGTTTTTAGTTAAAGAGAGTGCACGTTATGCAATTATCAACCTGCATAAAAATCATTTCAAAGTTGCAGCTGCGAAGAAACTGAGTCAAAACGTTTCAGACGCACCTTAGAAACTTTCTCTCGGAGTGATGAGAATGCAGCATTAAGTTTTAAGGGTGGGAGGTTGTTTAAGTTCTGCTGGCTCTCAAGTGCAGGCAAACAAAGTTCTGAAAGCGAGGCGAATGTTTTTCAAATCGTCTACGCACAGCGGACCAACAGTGCTGCTTTTTAACCAAAAAATTTCTGCGTCGTGAAAAGTGAGGAGAGAGAGAGGGACAGTAGGTCTGCAGAACTGTCGACTACACTTGGACGTTAAGGCAGGAACTGGAGGCGTAGACTTAAGGCTACAGTGCCTTCGCCCCAACACTGAATACCATGACATGGGACTATAGCACCTTCGGCGGAGCGTAGAAAGTGAAGATACCTAGAAAGCGTAATCCGCGCAGCCATGAAGATAGAGATGCACATCGCCTGTGATAGTATCACAGAGAAGAAGATATATTAATTGCAGTACGCAATCGTATAATGCTTTAGCACTTCATCATGAGCTCGAACATAAAGATACGAAGCTAGAATCCTCCTGTTGCAGCTTTGGTGAAAACAGTAGATGTTAAGAAGTGGCTGTTAGGCTTCAAAATTGCACCTTACAAATTACTGCGAATGCCGCTCACGTTCTAAGCCAAGCATTAAAATTACCATCACCTGGAATTTACAGACGGTACAAATGCTAAGCAGACTTTTAGTGAACCCAAGTGATGGTGTCACAGTCCAACTGGCGAACGTGACGTGCATTTGAATGCTTAGCGAAGTACAAATCTTTGCACAGATCAAATCCTCCCTCCTCTCCTCACCCATTCCCGTCACCGTCCTGCCCTCCATAAACACTGGTTTACACTCTTCGGATATTATATCATACGAGCTATAAATTATAACTTATATTATCTCCCATAATTTAAACAACGATCCTAATCAAAAAGAGTGGCAGATTTTCGTTTTTTTTTTACGCGATTTTCTGCGAAAATGGCAGAATCAATAAGTTTTTTTAATAAATATTTACAGTTCTGTTCAATACCATCGACTTTTTATTCGGCTTAAGAATACGCGTAAGGATGATTTCTTTTATTATGCTACGATTTATTTATTTATTTATTTATCAATTTTTTCATTCGTTTATTCATTTATTTGTTCATTTACTTCGTTTTCTATGCCTTGATTCTGGAACGGTTTTTTTTTGCGTATAGTGGATGGATAAGATCGATGAAGAACGTTGCGATATAGTCGAAGAACGTAAACAGGATCATTTCATACAGGTATGATCATTTCATATAGGTATTTTTATTACTACCTAGCTTCTCACTTATGAATTATTCCTCCAGCAAGTCCTGCCCATATTTGAACCCATCAATCAGACGCACTTTTCAACAGAAAGCACTAGCAAAAGCGAGCGAATTCTACGGTCACAAATGTCCGTCATAGTGGTTCTTGATTAATATTTTTACTGCAAAACTCGGCATTTGAACGCAAACCTTTGTTTCATTTTCATTGTAAACCTAGATGCATACTTTCTTTAATTGAGGATAACGCTCGGTTAAGGTTCATAATATACTCGAAGAGGCTAAGAAAGTTTTCCTAAATGCATGGGTACAAATCGCTATCAAATATTTATTACAAAGCGAAAAACTACAAGAAGTTGTCTATCATGGTGAAAATATCTCATTGTTTTATTATCAGCAATCGTCTGAGAAATGGTTAGTTCATTGAAATATTTGCATCTTTCAAGTGCACGCGTTATTGTTTCTTGTAACATTTGGTGCCGCATAGAAATCTCTGAGAATTAATGCAAACAAATCATGCAAATCCGGCTGCCTAGACAAACTCAATGAAGCGGAACGCTGGATGTACTTTTTTATAAAATGAGAAAGTAGCTGCAAGAATAAGCAAAGGGAGCCATTCCATGCGCACTAGCTCTCAACTAAGTAATTTTGGTCAGTGATCCTATAAAGCGTTTTTGCATTATCACTCACAATTACTTAGGCATCTTGTTAATGCTAAAAGTTTGGATTGAATAATTAAATGCAGTAAAGAATCGATTTTGATGAAAATGTTGAGGTCCACATGTTTTCATAGTAACTTAAGAAGCATATGAATCCTACGTTTATATAATAACTTAGTATATTAACGTAGCAACGATATTTCACTACCGGTCATTGCGATCGGCCGCCGTCAGCTTAATTAAAGGTTGCAGCACAACAAAACTGGAAGAGAATGAACTGTAGCACCTAACGTAGCTATAATCACTCCTCGGCAATGCGATTCAGGTCCTAACAAAATGCCTCAAACGCAGCATTTTTAAAATATCCTCAAAATTATCGCATTCCCATTTGCTAATAGCAAAAGTCCATTTGTGCGGATGTGAAATAAGCATGTTAGCATATCAAGTCAACAAGAGTGCTGATACCAATCATGAAAAACAATACGGGGCTTCGGCTGATAGTTTAACTTTCTGAGTGAACGTAACAAAGTGAAACAAGAACTTCCAAGTTCCCATGGAAAATTTTACGCAACGACGGGAACTCATATCCATATATGGAGGATTTCAGCCGTTCGCACAAATATGCATGCTGAGTTTTTTCGCTTTTAACCTCACAAATACACAAGCTTATAAAGGGACGTAAAAATATAGGAAAGTTGCAAATGACCATGGACATATGCAAATTATTTTGCATGTAAATAAGGGAGTATATTAAGTTGTGCATTTAAAGTGATCACATGAGGCAAACAACACGGAGATGAACAACGCGTTGTTTTGCATCATTAAATTAGCCTTGATATGTGATATCTCTATATGTGATATGTCTAACTATAATTGTGTGGACACTGTTTATCAACACTGTTCATATTCGTTAGTGCGTTGGCATTCTGCTAGGCAAAACATCATTTGCTGCCAAATATTTCAGCGTCAAGATGATGTTCTTCTCAGGATTGCAAGTTGAAATGACATCATTCTTGCAAGATATATGCATTACGACTGAGGAGCTTGTCAATCTATCGCGAGTGAGAGATGTTTTGCACAAATATCCGCCTGGTAAGGAACTGCCAGCTCAATTTCATCATAGATGAATGTATTCCTCACTTAAAATGAACACGAAAAACGCTGAACCACAACTGTAACAAATACTGCTGTTATAAAAGCATGTTTAAAAACTTGGGTAGATATAACTGTATGAAAATTTGTGTTTGTAACCAAGTAATATGTCGGATAGAGATGGACAATATTAGTTCATCTCTATCGGACGCACTACATGGTAACAACTAGGAACCTTTATGAAATTGTTAGGTATGACGCTGAAGAGCCAATCCAAGATATCTACTTGTGATCTAACATCTAACATTGCACTTTTACTCGTATAGTCGACTCTTGTTTATTGTTTATTGTTTAAACGAATAATGAACGATCATCTTTTCTTTTCTATGATCGAAAATACGTCATTAAGGATGATGTCATTAAAACGTTTTGTAGTCTTGTTTCACACGTGCAAATCGACTTCTTGCAATATTTTAAGGTGGACTAGTGTTATGCAGCCCTTTTTTTTCCCGTGCAAGGAATATTTATGCAATAGAAACTCAAAAATATAGCGATGTTAAAAGATTGCGTGACGAACAACCGTATAGCGGAGGTAGAAACTTTATGAATTTGTTCAAAAACACTTAAGACCTAAAACACATTGGGTTAGTCGTCTCGAATAGTTTTTAGAATAAAACGATATTTATAAAATAATCGTTGAGAGCTTTCACAAAAACTTAACCTGAAGACCTTCAATGATTAACTGCCTTTTGACCAATATTCTGAGTATCTTTGACATTTAGGCTCTGTATTCGAAAGCTCCTTCACAAAACATGACCCGTTACTGGATAATGTCAATAGGGAATCTCTGACGCTCAATGATGTCCTTCTTGCCAAGAAGACGACAGAAAAATTCGAAGCAAAAGCAAAGCGCGAAGCCAAACATCCTAAGCGCTCTTCAACAACAAAAACGTTAGTTGCATTCTATCTTTGATCAGCGCAGTACAACAATGTACATCCTGCGCCTGTTTCCCTTTCTCAAACTACAGTAGTGTATCATTCATTTCTTCTGTGTTATTTTTACATTGCACTATATCTTCTATTTTGAAAAGCGTTTACACCTCATTAGACTATATTATACTTTTAAGTATATTTCATATTTTTGTTAATTAATTACTTCAGAAGACTCAGCCCTTTGAACTGAGAATAATTATATTCATATTAATTCAAAGCGCTATAGACAACAAATAATAACTATGCCTTGCTTACACAGATTGTGGTTTGTGTAAGCAAACCATACTCCAGGGGGAAGTGTGATCTCGACCAACAAGTTGCAAAACATGACATTCCTGGGCAACCGGGGTGGATTATTAGTGCCGCAAACCTGCCATGTCTCCCTCTCTGGATCAACGCTGTATCGCGCACTCAAGGCAAATAAAATTCCGAACAACGAAAATTCGAGTAATATTCAAAAGTATGCAAATGACCACTTTGCAAGTTTATATGAAAACAACGTGCGAAAACAATCATTAGCTGAAAGGAAAAGCTCATAGATTGCTTAAATATGCAAAAAATTGACACAGCAGTATCGTTGAACGTTCTTTGCTTTATGAGGTTAATGAAAAGGCCTTCCTATTAAAGCATCATCGCTGAATACCAAATTGTTCTTCATATAAGGAAAATCTACCAGAAATGCCGCAAGAAAATGCTGAAATGCTTAAAGGAATCTTCCTTTGCAAAAAAAACTGAAATATTGAGTCAAGAATGATAGTATGTTATTCGCTTTTGTCTTTGAATCATACAACCCAAATGGATGTACAAAAATGAAAACAATGCTGACAGGTTGTTATGTTATGCTAAATATCATAGGTTGTTATGTTTTTTCTTTATGTTTTTATAGAGAAAGACGATAGTATAAGAAGCCTAAAATATAAAGATAGCATTAATAGGCCGACGTTAGAAATGTTAACAATGTAGATTTAATACATGGACGAAATAGATATGCGAATAAAAGATGAGCAGATTTCGGCCCTTAACCTTTGGCGTTTCACCTGAGTTATGCGCGGGCCATCGTAAGAACCAAACGCATAACGCTGTTAGTAGAAGAAAATAAGATAGACATTATAAGCATGTGCTGTAAACAGGATAAAGAAGTGAAGTAACATACAAGTATGTAGATACAATGTTTGTTATGACTTTATAATGAATAAGAAAAACCTTTAAATACGGGCCTACCTCGTCAGTGTTATCCGCCTTCCTTCTTTTTTCTACAACCGTTGGTTGAGAGTTTGAATTGTGTCCTCTTCTATTGCAATTTTCCATTTTTGTACTTCGGAAAGGTTTATTCTAAATCACAAATAAGATCTACGTAAAAAGAATATAGTTGGGTAGTAAATAAAAACGCGTGCAAAATATTAGATAATATCATCAAGTAATGTAATCGCCGCTAAACAAACTTTACATATATACACATTTACCTAGTGAATAAAGCAAGACTACTGTAGAAGCTTATAATATTGTATGTTAATAACTTAATAAGTACTGAAATAATGAAAGCATGCTAATTATTCCAAGTCAATATGAAATGTGGTGCTAAATATATGTACTGAAGGAAACGTATTAGAAAGTTTCTAACAGAGATTTTTTGGGTTGAAAACGCGAGATGTAATAAGCGGAGAAGAACAATATGAGATGATATACGTAATTATCCAAGTAAGGGGTTATAAACTAAAAGTTTTAATAAACAGAGAATCCTATAGCTAAGGATTTAGAAATGTAGATAGTCTTAACCACTGTGCTTTATCCAAATGTACTCTGAAAAACATTCAAAACTATAAAGGAATATCAAAATAAAATAAAACCTTTCGTATTCGACTCGTGTTGTTGTGCAACGTAAACATAAAGATACCAATAATCACGCATTATCGATAAACGAAAACATCTATGTTGAGGTCAACACCGTTAAAATATTGTCCTATGTAGATCAATATTTATATACTATGTGCTAGCTATCGCATGCATCAACTCAGGAAAATGGCACTGAAGATCAATAAAACTGAGATGTCCCATGTCAATGCATCAAAATAAATAAAAGTTTATGGAATTGCATGTGTGCAATACATTATATATATATATATATATATATATATATATATATATATATATATATATATATATATATATATATATATATATATATATATATATATATATATATATATATATATATATATATATATATATATATATATAATGTCGTACTATAAATATACGAAATCTAACCTACGCAATAATTCTTATTTAAATTCTTAAATCTGTCAATCATATGTAACTAAGGTGAGAAAGGATATTCCCTTTAGTTGGCAGGATAGGAAGCAACAGTTACTAAAGTGCTTGAAACATTTTTTAAATTAAACTTTTAATACTTTGCCTACTGGGATAGGCGAACTTATAAACTAATTCTGGTTTACTAACTAATGCCTTAAATAAGTATTTTTCCATTAGTATAACACCTAAACCTTTCTCTTTATAATTTTTAAGCAGACCTTTACATTTATTAATAAAATCTGTCCTAATTGAACATATTTTGCTAAATCGGAAGACCTGAGAAATTATAAGGTTTTTGTGAATGAACGCTGGAATATTACTGTCTAATTGAGTATACTTGTTCACTGCAAAATTAAAATCTTCCGTCTTATCGTACACGTTTGAAATGACACTTTTGCGGGTAACAGTTAAGTTTAAGTCCAAGAAATTAACCTTGCTACCGCTGTATGTAATTTCAATTTGTAAGGAATCTCCATAAATTATTTTAGCAATAATATGAAAATTTTCTGTATTAAGTATTAATAAATGATCAGCGTACCTAGAACAAATAGCATTAAATTTTAGCATGATTAACCTATGCATGTTATGATTAACCTATGCAACTTATTTATGGAAGTTATCGGAACGGAGATGCGCTTAAAAAATTGATGCTATTATATGGCCTAGGCTGATGAAAAGTAACAAATAGCGAACGGTTACGTTGCGCAAAGATGTTGAAAATCCAAAATATCATAAGAGAGCAGTTAATAATTGCTGAAAAATCGTTTATGCTGAGCCTTCATAACAACGGAATAATTGCGCCAACAAAGTTTGTTGTAAGTTGTAACTGTTGTTGTAACGGCAACAAAGTTGTTGTAACGTCATAGGGAAAAGCACATCGCATTTTTGCACTAATAATCGTCTGCAGATCTAGAAAAATAGTGCGACAATTTTGGTGAGAAGAAACCTTAACACTTGTGGTATAAAAACCTGCAGATTTCCATATCATCTCAATCTACACTCCTTATCATTTCGAGCGGCTATTTTAACATAGTGGCAAAAAAAGTAGATGAAAGCGTGAAACTTTTTAACCATATTTACCGAAAACATGTTGCGCAATTGCATGTTTATGCCGCCAGTGTTCATTTGAACGATCCGCTAAGATGTAATATAGTGAAATATACCTCAATAAAATGGACAGGCTATTGCAGTGAAGTGATGAATGTTATTAGTCGACGACGAACCCACTCGAACAAAGCCTCCAAATGGACAAGTAAACCACTTCCGAAAGTGGCGGAGAAAGTCACGGTATATCGGCTAATATTTCATTCCGTCACCTGTGATTATCCACTGGTTTTTCAGTTGCTTTCGAAGAGTTTTTCAGTTCAGAATTCACTTATGAGCGCAGGTTTCATGCCCCTGAAAGTTTGCATGTTTCGAACCAAGCCAAATAAATGTGTTGTTGTGGGGCAAAAGTGTGTGTGTGTGTGTATGTGTGTGTGTGTGTGTGTTTGTGTGTGTGGTATCTTCCGTAGGCTTGCTTCTACTTATGAGCACTGAAGCATCGAACATTTGAGAGCTATGCACATGAGCCAATAACAGTTACAGCGCGGGAATGAAGGATGGGATTGCGAGGGGGATGCGGTGATGATGAGTCAGGTATCCTAAAGCAAGTTTTCTATGTTCCTTTGATGCATTTGATGGCTTATTTACAGAACGAATTGTGCCTCGAGTTAGTTTGCAAAATAACACGAATAATACAAGTGCTTGAGCTGTTTTTATCCGAAGCTAATAATACCAAACAGATAGACATACTCAAATGCATATGCAACAGACACGAATTCACTTTAATGTGTTATTAGAAGATCCCATGAAGAGCACAATTTGAGAAAAACATATTCGTACGTTGTTTGCTAAATTTTGTTGTGTTTATTGAATGCGTAATTTAATTATTGTATATTTTCAGAAGAAGAAAGAAGCGGAAGAAGAGAAAGTGAAAGCGTCATTGTTGAGTGAAGTTGCTGCTCTATGGCAACCAACTTCCGAAAGTCAGTGGAAAACATTTTATAATTGCATGGATTGTGTTCTAGTTCGAGACACTCTCTTGTCGCTCTTATTTGGAATTGTTATCACTCGATCGTTCTATGACAGTCATTTTTTAACCGATAGTGGTAACCAAAAGTGACCATTTCAGAGGCTGACGAACGACACATCGTGGAGAGTGAGGTGGATTTCGATCAGGAAGGATTTTTGGGTAAAACCTTCCACCTGAGAAATTATCGAGTTTCGATGAGGAGGCAGATAAATGGTATCTGGGTGCAGCATATAGGTGCGTCGTTCACTTGTCCTGCAATATATATATATATATATATATATATATATATATATATATATATATATATATATATATATATATATATATATATATATATATATATATATATATATATATATATATATATATATATATATATATATATATATATATATATATATATATATATATATATATATATATATATATATATATATATATATATATATATAAGAATACAGTTATTTTTAAGCAGTACGCAGTGGACGCATTCGCTGGAGGAAGAAAAAACAGCGGTCTGCGCTTTGTGAAGATGTGCTGATCGCTTTGGAGGAATACTGTCATGGATACAATGACGTTCAACTTGCCGTTATTTTTTGCAGATAGCGAGCCTGAAGAAGTTGAGCCTGGTTGTCAGTTTTCATTAAACATTGGCTTGAAGGTTCGTTTACAACAACCTACTTCACTCTCACTTACACGATAATTCGGGAACTTTTCTCGGTTGACTGTTAAACACTTTTCAGTACTATATCACCTATCACTGCAACTAGAATGACAAGAAAAGTACCTAAAGACACTGTTCGCATTTGCATTTTTATCTACTGACTGTGGAATATTTGTGCCGTGGTCCCTTTTGTTCCACCAACTATGGCTGGTAAGGCGGGCTAAAAGTTGCACGTGAAAATCTCATCAATTATTTTTGCAAATGAAGGTTTTCTTTTAGCAACGGAAACTCAAAGGCCATTGTGATATGTGCTTTTATACTTCTAGATCATTCCTGCTATTCTTCAGAAATGTACATCTGCTTTGAGCGAGTTACCTCAGACCCATTGCGCATTTGAAGTTCCTGTCAAAGTTTTTAACATCTATCCTTTATAGTGGCAACTTTCTGCTTTAAAATGCATCATTTGCTGTTTTTTCGCTTTATAAACGAATGAACTGTTATTTAGAATGGATCTTTCAATTGTTTCGATACGTGGAACAAGTTGATTTTGTTTTGAGCTTAAGATTGCTTATAGGTGCCAGTAGAGGAAGCATTCGTTGGCACTGGTGAACCGACTGTTGCATTCTTCGACGAGCAGAAGAAAGTTTGGCTGAAAAATGTCTACACCACAAACTCTCACTATGATATGAGTGCGTTATTTGAAAATCACAACTACTACTCTATACTCGATACAAGTATTGATATGTTGACTTTAGTGATACACCGCTGAGGCTGGCACGTGTGCATGTTGTATCAGTGTGTGTTACTTAGAGCCTTTCAATTGCAGTGATAGTGAACCTCAGAAATGCCCAACAGTTGAGGATGTCTTAAATGACACATACGCAGCCGACTTACTCCATCAAAGAGACTGCAAAACAACTGCCGTTTTGTGGCTCTCAATTAAGTGAGCGTTTTAAAGAGGAATCATGAAATGGCTATCAGATCAGCTGTTGGGATGGGCAGAGGGGGGAGGGGGGGGGGTGGGGTTGGTGGTGGCTAAAGACGGAGAATGTGAATTGCTGTTTGCAAAAGCATTGAAATACGAAGATGATTCCCCGCATGCAGTCGTTGAACGCTGCTAAAAATTGTTCTCTGTCTTTGACAAGGCATAGAAACAAAACATAAGAAACTTCGCACATCACTTACAAGGTCACGTTAGATAAACCCGTCTGCAAAATGAAATTATATAATTTCTGAGTTCATCTTATCAGATCATAGGCTTCATAAAGCGAGGTGTCATTGTAACATATTTTTGTTTACACTTAACTCTCTAATTCAATTCAATTGTAGATACTTCAACTGTGCACGTGCAGATTTCTAAGTTTGGTAGGATTGCCCTCTTCCAACGAACAAATTTCCATTTCCCATATCGAAAATGGACACTCGATTTCTCGTCGAATCACGTGTCGCTTATGATTAGTACGAATTTCGTTGAACTCACCTTTCTATTTGATGTAAGTTCCGTTTTTATTAAATAAATTTCATCAGGTTTTGCTTTCAAAGCGCGCATGTCGATGGTCTATCTCTATGTAGGTGATTCAACGCAAATATCTCAAAAATGAACTACAAAACTGAAACCTAATTTTCCCATATTTTAGACTGAGATGACGATGTTAGAGCAATATAAACCGCCCGCATATTCAAGAAACTCAAAGTTCACTTTGATTGTAGTCATCAGTAAGATTCATGTGAAAGCATAAACAGAATGTAATTACTATGCAGAGTATCCTCGGATGTGTTAGTTCTCCTTAATCATTGGTCATGCATATACGGAGTCCTCTATGGGAAAAGCCGAAGTCATGGAACCTTGAAGCAAATGAGAAAAAAAAAGTGAATTTTAGTCGAAACATTACATTTTGTACATAACTTTGGTGAGTTTTTATTTATATATTTCAGTTTCCCCGATTTTTTTTTTCAAAGAATATAAGTGAGCTACTTGAGGTACAATTCTAACCCTGTAGTCAACTTTCAATACAGCTAATGCTTTATTAGATTCACAGTGCGAATCACCTCTCGTATCCCTACAAAATTTCAATTTTTTTTTAAACCATTTCAACGCGCTCAGTAAATCTTGTACATGAGTGAAAGCTATTTTGCCTCGTACGACGCAATAAACTCTATGAGAAGTGCATTAATGAAATACATATGTGAAATTCTCTAAATGCAAAAGGAAAGGTAATAGGTATGATAGGTAGTTCTGGGGCAAAAACATGTAGCGAGCAGAAATTGCATAGTTCAGTGATAGTCAACTCTTATCTGCTAGTATTTTGTTACTCGTGGAAGTCATATAGGTCATTGTACTACGGGATTATCAGTGTTACATTTTGCGTTAGGATGAGAAACATTTCAAAGCACTAAGATTAATGGTAGTATTTGTGCTTCATTAGTCATTGTGTTTTCCTTGCACTTCTAACTTCGCTATAACGGAGAAAACGAAAAGTACTCAGGTACGAAAAAATAACGCTGAGCAGTTCGTGATATGATGACTCAAAAAATATTGCCGTGATTGTTTTCTGATACAATATTTGTGTGCTAAAGTTGCTGATTATTCCCTGACATGAAAAACACCTTCATTAACAAAAACAGAATGTTATTCTTATTTGGACAGGACATCATAATATAGCATAGACAGGAAATCTTCATCGGGTTCTATTTTATTCTTGACGTATTATTAAGCCCCTTTGGTTTCTTCTTGACTGATGTGAAATGACTCGCCTTATGATATAGTGAACACTTCTTCAGCAGCAGACAATATCAGTGGACGTTGGCTCGAATATAGAGTTCAGTAAGTTGAAGCTCATCAATGGGAAAGGGTTCTCACTCCCTGAAATGGCTAGAGTAAGTTATGTTTATGCGACAAGTTCAAGCATATACCTGGGACAGATAATGTGGGTTAATTTCAACGAGTGCTTATGTAAAAAATATGCCGGAAGAAATTCTGCCCTGTAATTTTTCGACTTCAAAAAGAAGAATTCGCCAATGCGCGTTTATTTATGTATATTGACCTTTCCTTCTCAAAGCTAAATTTTCTCTTTTTTTCTCAAAGCTAAATTTCGCTGAACCCTTAAATTTATATAGCATCTCCGTCATGGGGATGTCTTGAAATAACCCGGGCTGGGGAGGGGGGGGGGGGGGGAGACTTTCATCATTGTCACAGCTTTCAACTCATAAAGCATAGGAAGATGCATTGCTTGTCAAGTACCTCTCTAAACTGACTGCTGTATATACATCATGAATAATATGTCACCTGCTATAATATACTACAAAATATATGACATAGTATGGCAAATATTGAGCGTGAAAAAATCGGACGCAGCATAGTATTGCGCAGTGGACTTTTGGAAAATATGGAAATACAATGCAGTATATTGGTCGTTTTTAGTGTTGTAATGCCCAGCAGCATATCGATCTCAAAACGTTGCTTTATACATCGTATGAACATCAAATACAATTATTTCATTAATTGTTATTTTTCTACGATTGCTAAGCATCCACTTTGAGAAGTAAGCTATATGATGCACTTTAGCAGCTAAACAAGCAATGCTATAGAAATGCCCCTTATGATATTGAAATGGATAGGAATGCCTCGTAATAACGATGCGATGCTTATAAACGAGAATCACCTCACGATTTAATAATATACGACTGCGCTTTCAGAAACTTCTTTGGTATGGTATCTATATTTTTCCAAGCCAAAAGACTCTTCATAAACAATTTGGCAGCCAAACAAAAGTAAGCGCTTTCGTAGATAAAACTTAATGCTCGTAATGAAGCAAAATTTTTGCTCGCAAAAGAAACATTTGCAAAGCCCATACTCGTTAGTAGATTCATCGTCAGTAATTTTGTATTTCGTGATTCTTTTTAGAACTATGAGAAAGAATATCTTCCATCGTTTTTGAAGAAATGTTAAGTTTCATTGCCCGAAAAACTTCTTCGTCACATAGAAACTAGAGAAACACGTTAGGGAAGCAAACGTGATATACGCTTTTCCATCGTGCATATTTTATCAGTTAGCTGCTAAAGTTATAATTACGATAAGGTATGCTCAATAATGCCTCCATAATTTCATTCTATCCATCAATCTCGCAAATCTTCTGAAAGAGAGAGGATATTTTTAGCCCGTCCCGCGCTGAAGCGGAAAACTGACCGATGGTGAATGCATACAATCTTCCTGACACCTTTTGATGTCTATAGCTTCCTTTGAAGTTGATAAATTGATGCGAAAGATGGTACAGAAAGTCAACTCATAGCGAGCATTATATCGACGAATTTCGCGACTCAGGCATCATTGATCCCTCATTCAAAATGATCAGACGGTCAGATATACACATAAATACAAGCGTCTACGCACATGCGCATTGTTACGTACATGCACACACATAAGTACGCGCGCACATACACAAAAAATATAAAGATTCCGTGTCACAGTTTGTGAATAAAATCCAAAAGCGAATATAAAGCGTGCAACCTGTCTATTTTCGACCTATTATTATGATGAGTGATATGGAAGTAATTGCTGATTGATTAACAGCTGCAGGATTGGTAGAAAATCATAAAAGATACATATTTTTCGGTGCATTTTGATGGAATTCAATCGAACATGAATAGAACGAATAAACTTGAAAATGCTGTGCAACATTTGCGATCTCGACCTTTTTTCCCATGGCGAGAGTCTCGTTATCACTCGGAGCATTCCCACACACTATTCTTTGCTTCAGGATGAAGATTTGGAGGAATATTTGTGTCGTTATATTTGTACAAATGGGATTTCCTGTTGCAGCAATCGATTGAATGGCACTGTACCACATGACACGATTGTTATCGGTGTAGGAGAGACTAGTGTTTGCTTTCCAAATATATTTTTATTTTATTTTTTTTTAATAAAATAAGAGATCCTTTTTTCCCATTTAGCATAAAAAATTCTAAACTTTATTTGATAGGGTGAGGAAAAAAAAAGCGTTAACTAGATGGAATGAGGGAGCCATAGAGTTGAATGAAGAAATTTTCATTTAGTTTACTTGTTCTTCTCTAATTTTCAGTTCTGCGCCCCTCTGAAGAAAACAAAGTTTCTAAGAACGGAAAAAAATTAGATACGATCTTATTAATCGACTCTTTAAAATGTTAACCGTCAATGGCGTGCAATAATGAAAAATTTTTGTCATATATTAGAACCTGTCATTTGTGAATTAGGATAAGCTTTAATATTACATTATGCGATTTGGTTCGTCTCAGTATATATATTTGTCTAGTATATATTGGCATATGAGAGTATTTTGAATTATTGCTTATTGTTTCAACTACTCTAATATAGGATACCAAAAGAACAAAGCAACACTATGATGGGAAGTATATTCGTTACATTTGAGTTGCAAAATAAGCTCCTCAATGCGATCGCTTATCAAAGACAGTATGCTAATTGCAGTTCGCAGAGCCTATCTTCAGGTACAATTCGTACGATGGCCGGACGGTTCCTATGGCGTTAACGGAAGCGATTCGATGGTACTACTTCAGCTTGCAAAGAGGAATGTGCGTGATGTGCAAATAAGCTCTCTCTTCCGTTGGCTGATGCTAACACGGGTGATTTCATTAACGAAGTGACGTCCGTGCAGCCCGTTGTAAATGTGGACCCCAATTGTGCGCAGCGACAGCATACATCAACATCCGTCGTCACACATTGCTGTGTTTATCAAGGTCGCACCAATGACAGCATCGGCACGTTTTATTTCGATATCAATGTGCTCGTTGTTCGTTGATTATCCTTTTGTTGCTCCACTTACGTTATTCGAAACTTAGTGCGGACGACTCCTCTCGAAAATCCTCTAGAATTATCGCCATTAGCGTCAAATTCTATGGGAAATACACGAGTTCACCTAGCTGTTTTATTTTCTGCATGATGATGAACAGCTTTAGCCAGAGGCTCTAGAAATTCCGCCATCTAAAAGAGTTGCAATATTCTATCGAAGTATGGAATCAGGCGCATTCTTCGGTTGAAAGCAATTCGGATACATGGGTGGTCGTTGTCGAGTTATTGAGAATCGTGAAGGCGGCTGCTGAACCCTACGTTGTCGAGAACCCTACGAATATTGGGATTGAAGAATACAATAGATGGTTTCGTTGGTGCAAAATTCCAGTGTTCCTTCCAGTTCAGTTCGTAACTGTTGACAGATTGACGATGCTGAGAACTCTTAGACGCGATTGAGTCAATCGAGAAAAACGCGTCACTGAACAGAGAAGTAATATGTGGTTTGTCGGAGGATGAATGCGTTCATCGAGGAATGATTGAATCGGATATTTGAGTAGAAACAAATGAAACCGACAAGCACCGAGCGGGCTGTTCAATCTTTCAAGTTGGACAACGTTGCAGACTTCTGAATACGTATGGAAGGCGAATGTAACATTGAGTTGAAACCTTTTTCTACAGCAATAAACAAAGTGCGAAGCGATTTTTCGCGTACCGACCGGCTCGACTTTGAATTCATTTCGAGCGCTTTTAAGTGGTGTTATGGTTTGAGTGGGCAATTGGCCGCTAAAGTGCGATGTGACCCGATTCCATTGTCCAGTCGCATACTTCTTTAGATCGTTCACTCTCACTTGTTATTTTAAAGATATCACAGTCGTCAATGTAAATTATAAAGCTAAGAGCAGCAGTGTTTGAGGCTTGTCGATGAAGTAGTATGGAAATCCTTTTTTCTTTCACAATTGAATTCTGCATACAGAATATGCCTTTAGAGTATTCACGATAGAATAGTGCAACCTTTACCATATCTCCTTTACTCAGTTCCCTCAAAATTATTGCTCTAAATGACTTTATATGTTTTTTTCTGTCTATTAAAAAACCCTATTTTCCACTCTTGTCATATTTTGCATCCAACTGATAAAATGAGCTGCCAATAAAAAACCGCTTCCATATAAAAGTACTAAACACACTCGAATACTCGAAATCATTGCGTTCTTTATCTATTTTAACACTCTTTTTTCACTGGGACAATTAAAAAGAAGTAAGTATACAGCACAAAATTATTTCGATATATCATTCCTCTTTAAAAATGGAATCCAACAAACGAATCTTAAAGGTTTTTTTGAGTAAATATTGGAAAAATTCATAGTTTTTTAAGGTGATACCATCAAAAGTAATATTACAGTTGCAACTATTGTTACAATTATGTGGAGATTTTATGAAAGTTACGTCGAAATAGATGAGAATTTAGAGAAATCGATCATTTGAGATGAGTGCAAATTTCAGCGTTTTCAAATGAAATTATTTGTTCTTTTTTTTTTGTTAGGCATCGATGAGGCGCGTTTTAGTGATTTCGTCGACCTGGAATGTTTGAAATGTGTTGAACGCACACAAATCGACTATTGAAATTAGAGGTGCGGCGTTCCATTGACGTGGATAATGCCTTTTATTGTAATAATACATTAGAACAACTTTAGTGTTTCTTTCTGAGGTGCTTTTTCGAAACTTCATTTGCAAAGCGCATTATTGCTATATCGTATCTGCGCGAATGTATGTTCGTCTATGTTTTTGTTGGTATGTACATGTGTGTGCATCTATGTGTCTGTGCGCGTATGCATTTCCGTCTGCGTACCTCTGTCTGTCACTGTCTGTCAACCCAATAATCTAACCTGGGAATCACAGAAACTATAATTACGAATTCTAATGCGTAGAATTTACAACGCATGTGCAAACTCGGCTCATCAACTTTCAAAACAAATATATATATATATATATATATATATATATATATATATATATATATATATATATATATATATATATATATATATATATATATATATATATATATATATATATATATATATATATATATATATATGCGATAGATCAAGTCCGGTTTATATGCATAGGGCCACAAAACATATGGAAAAGAAATTTTCGTGGCGAATTTATACAGACGGTCGGTTCAGCTAAAATATGAATGCACTGTTGTGCATATTTTTATTGTTAGTTGGCTATTAATGCAAGCTGGTTGGTCTAACGATCGGAGCTGCAAAAGGCATATCGTGCCAGCTTCTTCGACACGCTAGTCTATCTGTTTTTTTTTTCAAGGAACATGCGATCGGGCAGAAGAGGCGGATGGAAGAGCAAATTGAAAATTCAAGCACCATGATTTCATAAATTTTTGTTTTACTGCTTTCGAAGGTTCTATAATGCTTTTATGGGGAAATTGAGCCTCTTTGCATCGTCGATTTCGGACAATGCTTGTCTCAGCATATAGGTTGGCGATGCATTAGGGATATTCACTTCTTTTGCAGCAATAATTTTGTTTATAAATTGTAAATTTACTTGTAACATACAATATAAAATACATATAATCATACATTTCACCACTAAAAACGCGCTATCCGCAATTCGATAATAAACCTGTAGTGGACCGAAATATCCTACTGGAAGGAGATTACTGCTGGGGAAATTGATAGAAGGCTTCGGTGTGGAGAAGAAAAGTTGGGAGGTGAGAGGCGAGCACAAAGAAAAAGCTAGCAAAATTAGTGCTATATGTAAAAAGAATGGAAAAGAATAATTAGAAATGAGCACGCAACTGGTAGCAAGCTTACAATTAGCCTATAAGGAGACTGTTTTTATTATAATACTTGCCACTTAATCTCATACTCTTTTTTTTCCGCTCAATACATGTATAAAAAAATCTTCTAAAATATGCAATTCCTCGTGGTACTCGTATCAGATGTCACTAATGCAGCCTCCGCCTTCAATTGTAAAAATTTCCATTTTCCACGAAATTTTTCTTCTGGAATCCAGGATGAAAAGAATGAAGAGCCTTAATCAGCATGATTAAACGACTATATTTCAGCTATGCGGTTTCGTTCCACGCTATCATATTTGAAAATGAATGCATTACTGAAAGAGTGTCAAATTTTTCTCATTTCAAAGTTTGTGCTGAATATTTCCATTATTTTCAAAGAAACTGAACCCTTAAAAAACATGGTGATCATAAAGAAAAGGAAATAACTATGCAAAGAAGCAGAACTATTGTGCCGCCTACGTAAACAAAGCATAACGTGTTTCTACGTAACTGCGCGAAAAAAAAAGTAATATTTGAAGCAAATTCAATGTATTCTAATGAATAATTTATACTTAAGGCAAATGTATGAATATTATATTAAAGAAAAAAAAAGAACACAAAAAAAAAGTATTTTATCTCAATCCTCAATCGTATCACTTATGTGTTTGTGTGTGGAAATTTTCGATTTACGCTCCCATTGATATGAGAAATATTGAAGAGGAGAATCAATCTATTTCTCGCGTATATCATTCAAATTTGCACACAGCCGATTTTATCGGAATGCCGAAATTTTTTAAATGATGCAACTAAGACAAACGTTTCATTTTTTTTTGGACATTTTTCTCATCAATTGAAGAGATATTTTGGTCCTTTCGTCTTTTCGACAATACGTGAATTATATATAGAATATGAAGAGTTATATATCCAGTCTTGTCCCCTCGCATCCCCTCTATTCTCTTCACTCAATATATACGCATAGATGAATTATTACAGCCACATTGCAAGCGTAATTGAGTTGAGAGAGAGATGAGCTACGAGATGATTATGAAGTTGCAAAAAAAAGGAGAGAGAGAGAGAAAGAAAGAAAAAAAACTTCAGATTGACACTAAAACAGTATCTTTTTTTCTTAGAAAATAAAGAAAAAGAATTTTCTTTTTTGGAAAATAGAGAAAACGAACAAAGTGCATCGAATAATAATGAGTTTTTATGCTTGTGGAATTATGCTTATAATAAGAGAAAACAATAATATGCATTTATGCTCAAATTTTTGAAATTATTTAAATAATAAAAGCATAATAATAACACATTTTATGAATAAACAATAAAGTATAAGATGTTGTTGTGTGTTTTTCTAATTGCATCAGTTCGCAATAAAAATTGAACAAATTTCCCATGAAAATTCAACTCCTTTCATTGCATCTTCGAATCCAATAGGAAGAAGGGAGGGAATTTCTAGACAAGATCGTAAGCAAATTTGATCTTTCGCAATTGAATTCTCTGTGGAAAAATTCATACTGATATTTAAGGAAAATATTCAAACTTCTTAATTGCTCAAAAAAGTTGAAAAATTACAACAAACGTTTGCATTCCCATTAATTCGTTCACCATTTGATTTTATTTCTGAGCATTCGAAAATATTTTTCAATGGCGAATTTTATTTTATGAATGGCAAAAATTTAAAAATTTAAATTTTCTATTATTAGAGTCATTTAAGCTATAGATTAGCTGTGGTATTTTATTACCATATGCGCTACTCTTATACTGAACTCTCAATTCCCTGCTATGAAGCATTTCACTTCCGTTCCATTTGCCCACCAAAGCGATTCTGTGACGAAATATGTGTCCACTACCTACAGTAAGCGCGCGAATTTGATATTCTGATAAAATCGCGGAGTTACGGGAAATGAAAAAGGTTTTTCGACGTACGCAATCTGGTTCCATTTAGTGAAATTTGTCGATTATGTGAGCTCGAGGATGTGCTTCGACTGTAAAGTTTGAATAGGCGGAATGAAACATGGCTACACCCGACAATGTCGAAACGCTTATTTGGTAATATCGCTCGTGTATTTCGTCAGTATCAGCAGATCAGATCGAGGGATCAATCACCAGTGACAAAACGTTGCACCGTTGACCTCCTAAAGTGTACATCATAGTCGGCAGCCGAATCGCTTATCGACGAGTCGTATTGCATTCGATGATCCTCACACTTTAACATCCGATGATCGCAACACATGCAAAAGTCGGAGAAGTGGATGATGCGGAAGAAGGGCGGAGTCGTAGTCGTTTTTACCCTGGAGACCTCATTCATCGGTAATGCCGATAAAAAGGGTCGTCCACGGTAAGACCGATGAAGAGAGATGAACGTTCGTGTTGTAGGCTATCTGCTGGCATGCGCTGTGCTCGCGTTTGCTTCTGATGATTTAAATGAAGGCTCTGGTGAGGGATCCGGTGAGGAGCCGCTCACTATCTTTGCTTCCACTGAACCCCCAACTATTCAGCAGTTTTCAACCAATGGAGCATTCAAAACATTCAACTCAAAGAAAGGTAATTACTTGACTGTTAGCCCTTCCATACTACTATACCAATCTTTACTGCTCATATTTCTGTTACTTTATCGGACATAATACTATAAAAAATCAGTTTCTTACACCCGATAGCACAGTTATAATTGTGGCGTCCCAGCTTACCAAGTGATCATTTCACCTGATCGGTGTAAACTGCAAATGCTAATGATGAATGAGCCAGGATGGGTTAAAGTGCACACTTTGACTATATATATATATATATATATATATATATATATATATATATATATATATATATATATATATATATATATATATATATATATATATATATATATATATATATATATATATATATATATATATATATATATATATATATATATATATATATATATATATATTGCAGTGACTTTTTGTATTTTCTATTCGTGCTGCCATAGTTTCCACGAGTTGTGAAATTTTAAAAAAAATTCTTCAATTGACGTTTTTCTTTTTCAAATATTCACTCTTTAGTTCCCATAATCAATTTTTCTGTGTTCATTTTGTTGATGTGACCGTTCATTTTTTTAAAATAAATTCCTAGTTCATTGTTCCGTCTAATTCATATTGTTTGACAACGTAAGCAAGTTCACGAAACCAGTCATTCAATAATCAATTACAAATCCACGAAGGCTCATAGATCTGAAATAAATGCGATCGTTAGTTATATCGCATAAAGTGAATATTTTTAGAGCATTAAGGCTGCTTTTTTAACGCCATCAATACTCTCATTTCTGCAGAAAACGAGAAATAAAAAGGGCTTTGCAGAGAGAATTTTCTCATATAAACGAATCCCCTCGAGTACTAAAAAGTAGTTGCGTTGATTAGCCGAATGTAGAATTTGCCAAGATGATTGAATTCTTTTGTGAAATTCGTTCATCATCGTGTTGACTTTGCAAACTGCAATAAGCATTAACCGCATAGTGTGGTGCATTTGCAAAGAATTTACTAGACGTCAATTCATCTGATCCTCATTCCGGGAAAGAATCGTAAAAATGCGCACCGTTGCGTGTATCTTATGAGCTCATAATTAGCGATTGAGAGAGAACAAATGCGTGCTATGGAGTTTCTCTTTTTGTTAGTTTTGATAATACGTCGATGAATCAAAATCAAGTGACAAGATGACTACTTATCTCTGAATTTGGAATGCGACAAGACTTTTTCTAAAGGATTTTTTTAAAGTGCATTTCCTTAAGACACAGGATTTTTTTTTTTTTCAGTGAGAAAACTGCTGTCTTATAACGCATCCATAGCTTGATGCGAATAGCCACTAGAAAAACTGATAGTTAGTGGTAATTTTGCGTGCTTGTTGTAGCCAATTTACCTCATTTAGTGAGTATACATGTCGCGAGAATCGAAAAAAAAATCTTTTCCTAAACAATGCAACTCCCTAACGTTGAATTATCCTCGTAAGTTATATTTACCAACAAATGCAATGTCGGATTATCAAATCATTTGAAAGTTTCGATGAACACTAACTAAAACGGTCGAACGGTTGACGGTGTATTCGAAAAGTTTGTGTGGTCCACGCTCATCAATAAAAGAAGTGCCGTTTCCGGCAGTATTTAACAGACGAACCACCTACGGCTTGCCATAAGCGATCTTTATTCACAGCTGTCTTGGACGAGAAGGAATGTACGCCAAAGATGGATGTGATATTTTTGCTCGATACTTCTGGAAGTATTGAACAAATATACCAAGAGCACGTCAAGTGGACGGTCTCTTTGGTGGATGCGTTGCCTGTCGATCGGGATGGAGTACGTATCGCAGCGATTCAATATGCTGGTTTCCCATTGACAGAATTCGCACTTGGAACTTACCTAAACGCTGATGATATTCGTCAACATCTCTCACAGATCAAATTCCAATCTGGTGTTACACGCACCGGTTACGCGCTAAGGAAAGCCGATTCGGAATTATTTCGACAAGAACGTGGAGCGAGGTACTCGACATTTTCAACCGCTTCTCTAAAACATTCATGTTGCTGCCCTATAGCATGGCATGAAATCATTCGGAAATTAGCACGAGTGAAACCATTACTGAGTGTTTACTTTGTTGAAGCATTTTGCCGTTGTCGGCAACTCATTAGATTCCCACAACATTGCGATATAACACCCCTAATTACATCAAGAACTTAATATCACCTATAGTAATTCTAATTACGCACGATATAATAACGATTTCTGAGGAAATAAAAGTGAAAAACGCTGACTGATTCTTTGCTGTTTGCTTTTTTTCAGTGCAATTTATGCATAAAATATTACACACGCGCATAGTTGCCCCGATCGATTTAATGGGAATCTATTGCCTAAAATGAATAGCTTAGGCAATTAGTTAACTATCTGTGAATTTCATTTTTAGTTGTTTTTTTTTTTTTTTTGCTGAATAATTGTCAAAACAAAAGCCAAGAAATCTTATATTTATTACTTAATAAAAAATCTATTTCCAGATCGGATGCTATAAAAATTATCGTCCTTTTCACTGATGGCTTATCAATAGACGATCCATTGAAACCAGCTCATGAACTGCGTGATATAAAACGAGTGAAAATCTATGTGGTTAGCGTTGGCTCCGATGGATTTGAGCCTGAGATGAATCGTATTGCTGGCGATAAACGTAATGTTTTCGGGTGAGTTTTTAAATTTATCAATGGCAATTAGCTGAAGTTGTGCATACAAATAATTTACACTCCAATTTTGGTATTCCATTCTGGTATTTTATTTTACATTTATCATTTTCTAGTTTCTTGACCAGTTTATCTTCGATGAATTGTAGCATTAGAAGCTTGCTGGTGCCGTCTACGAAAGACTTTAAACACTAGGATTTTTCTCACTTGAGTTTTTAGCGTTGATGCACAATGAGACTATTTAATGCGATCGAGAGCTGATTGAAAAAGACTTTACAATATTTTTTTATTGTAAGGCAATTCTCTCACTGAACTTATAAATGATGGATTTTTATTTTCCATTTGCACACAATAAATGCTATGGTTCAAGTGCATCAACTCATGGATTAATGGAAGTGAAGTTTGATTGCAGACCAAACGAGTTATCACGACTTCGTGATACGCTCTTAAGTGACGCTGAACGAGCCAGCGGCTGTATTCACAGCAATCCAATAAACAAAAGTTCTGATAAAAAAAAATCACGCGGAGGAAACGAGCGAGGCAATGGCAAAAGTCGTTCGCAACGAATATCCTATCAGCAACGACGGGTAAGTAATGAAATGCATTACAAACGTGCCCAATTATCCATTTTGCATCACGTAATATTATATTACATATGAATATAAAAATCAAATTCTGGTGATGAAGACTTTGTATAAATATATAGCATTAGTTGAGATATTGAACAAGACGAGTACTACTTAATAATCTTAAGCGGTGGACGAAAGTGAGAACATTTTCATATTCTTCATTGTCTTATTGAACGATATACTCACTTATCGACGAGTTTACGAGGCAAAGTAAATAAAATCAATAGCTAGATGCATAGTGAAACAACGCAACTTTTCTCTTCTTATAAGCTTTTTGTTTTTAAAGAGAGGTAACGATAGAGAAAGTCGACAAGAAGATATTCGCAATGAAAACGCTCAAAAAATCGAAACCGATGGACCTGCTCTCGAACTGCCCAAGGTATATCAGTAACGTGAGAAAGTTTTACATTGCATTAAGCATGTTTATTCTCAAAATGAAAACCACTGGAATAGCATTTCAAGTATAGCTGCAGTCAGTGTCACCTGTGCAATTAAATAGAACAATTATTCAATAACGCCCAACATGTCGACTGAGTCAGTCGCTAGATCGTAAATCATTGACGTTCTAATGTTATAACACTGCATTGGCGAAGTTTTATTGTCTAAGTTTTGAGTGCTAAGCGTGAGCGCAGATGATAATTCGTTGTCATTCCACTGAAAAGATCAAAAAGCATCCACAGAAATCTGATACGATCGAGGCATTTCCGCTGTTTGGAGACATGGAAAATTGTTAATTGCAGTTCTTTTCCACTTTACCTTTGGCGTGCCCAGGCAAGTGGGATAAAATGATTTTAGAACCGGCGTTGTTTACTGGTTCCGGAAATTAGTGACTGCTGGTGACGATATGATGATATGAATGAAAAAGACGAAGTTTCAGGTATCAGAGAGCGTGATGACAGATGAGACAGAAGATCAGATTCTAACAACAGCAGAAAGATATTTTCTGAAGACAGCCGATGGCGCCAGCACTGCCTCAACGATTGAGAATCTAGATACAGATGAAAGATCATCAACAGCATCTACGATTACACAACAACAACAAAATCGAGGAACATCGGGTGAGGTGTCATCGATATCCGCAGAGAAAACAAATGACCAACTGATATCAGAAAGCGAGCCTACAGATTTACAGGAATTTGCCGACATCGAAACAACTAGTCGAAATGCTAAACCGCAGCTAATTAGCATACCTAGACAAGACGGCGAGCTGGAGACTTCAGAGGGCGATGAGAACGACGAAAACGAAAACCCGTTGGGAAATATCTCGGGTTCGATAAACGTTCAACAAAACGAATCAATATCGTCTGAGGTGAAGAATGAATCAATAGATAACAGTGTTGAAAAAGTTTTGGATGAACCTTCTGTAGAATTCTTTGAACGCGGATCCCATTATGCAAGCGCACATGACGCATTGCAATCAGCAGCGGATAGCATCACCGAATTAACGGAAAAGCTGATTGAAGAAAAAGAACTCGCAAAAACACGGCGAGGATCTAATCAAAAATCAAATAAAACGCCACAAGTTGAGGGAGTTTCCTCAGAAAAAAGCTTAAACAATCCGCTAAAAGCAGATCATAAGGGTCAGTCAAATGTGGTGAAACTCCCTCGGATCCCTCTGAAACAAAAAACCGTCGAAGGTGAAAGGGAAAAATCTGGACGAAAATTTGCAAGTACTGAGGGGATAAAAGGGAACAGAGAGTCGAACTCTGCTGAATTATCGAAACAAGCACCATCTGGAAAAACTCGAGGAAAGAGCGGTTCTACTGCACAAAGCAACCGTAAATCAGCTGACAAAGGCATTGAGAAAGGATCGAAAATGCTAAAACTACCAGTGGAAGAAGTATTTGATGCTAAAACAGCAACAACAACTGACTTGTTGACATTCCCTCGGAAAGTTCGGCCAAGTGACGAACTAACAAATAGAGGTCAACTCCTTTCTGAAGAGGAATTAGACGCTGAAGGCAGCTCGATAGACAGAAAAACGACAGCAATCGGTTCATCAGAATCATCAACTGAAGGTCGATCGTCCAAAACAACGAAACAACCCAACAAGAAGCATTCAAAGCGACCATTCACTATTGCCATACCACACATCGCCATTGGCACCTCCTTCACTTCTCTACCATCAACTTCAGTGTCAGCTCAAAAACCATCAACCAACAGAAGAGGTTTGCCGACGAGAACGAATACAAGGTGAGCTATCGTTACATACATTAGCCGTTACAGAATTTCTTTTCTCTGCAATGCTTTTTCGCCTTGGAGTGGTTTTTAGTGAAATGTTTCAATCTCGAATTACAATATCGCTTCATGTAAGATCATTTCAAAGAGAAAAACCCATCGAAATTTAAATTCCCGCTGAAAACTTCGTGAGCAAATGAGTACCTTAAAGACCTTTTATTTATTACTGATATACTAAAATACGCTTCGATCGAATAGTATGGACGTGAAAATTTTTTGAAATCTTTCATCTATACGTTCATTCTCGCTCACCTGGAATGTAGACGTCGATCACGCTGAGTAAGAATAAAACGCGCATCAATCCATCAACGCGCACTCGTGTTTCTACGTTTGACCTGAACAAGTGGGTCAAACAGCAATGTTTTCTTCACGACCTTTCGTACATCCCAATTAGAAATACAACGCCCATAAGTCGTATAAACAATGAAAGCAATGCTATACGTTTTGCTTGCCACAATATGGAGTTGCAAGCACTGCGCCGAGCAACTTGCTTCCTCAGGTAATTAGTACCCACTTGCTCCATACCTCTTCATGTCACACTCACTAGAGGTTGGACCTTGATTAGAGTCACATGTAAAGTCGGTGAACGTAAAAAATGAAAGATTTTTTTTATCGTCCTTGATCTAGTCTAGCACCTCTGAAATCGCACGAGCAATCGCTCAACAAATCACCAGAATCCAATCAAAATTGGCAGCACCCTTCTACCAGCCGATTTCCACCCCACTATCAGAGCCGATCTCTATCAACCACCATGAGTGGCAATAGTATTTCAATGATAAATGCAAATAAGAACTCGTGTTGTGCAGCAATTACATCTTCAAAACGCCAAACTTGAAACGAGGACTGAAACGTAACCATGCAATCGGAAGTAACCTCAATAGAGTAACCTCTGCGCTATAGCCTCTTTTTAACAAGAGGTAGGCGACACATTAACAATAGATGACATCGAATCTTTTCTCAGTGTTATTGTTCAAGAACTCTTCCGGGTCTAAAGTGCGTTTTGGTTTAGCAATCAACGCGTTCAAATATCCGCTCCAAGACTTTCTGATATTCACAGGGAGATATTATACGTATTGCATTATGATTTCGAATCAAAGCCGTATATCACAGTCACATCGTTCTTCTATACAAGATTTTTCGCTCTGTTCGGCAATACACCTTCAGTGGAAAAAAAAGGAGTTCAGAAACGTGAAATTTCAGTCGAGTGCAATCGCAGATCACAGCCACATCGACTCAAAGAACGACGACAACGAAAAGGCCTATCACGAGGTCGCCCGCCTCGTCGAATCACCGAGATAGCGAAAGTAACATTTGCACTATTTACAATTATGCGCTATATCAATGCATGTTACAGTTATGACTTTGCTAGCAGTAGCACTTTATAAACACCCAACAATATAACTTTACAGATGCTTGTCCATTGGATATTCTATTCATTGTCGATAGCTCAGGATCGGTACAGTCTATTTACGAGAAGCAAAAGGAATATCTGATTTCATTACTCGGCGAAGTGCAGGTAAACACCGATCGATACTTCATTTCACTAATTTTTGCCCCACTAGCATCACATAATTGCAAAACAAGACGTCTTTCACTATAAATAACTGAATGAATCTTGTTTCTTTATGAATCAAACATTTCAACGCTTCATAAGAAAAACTTTCACGTTCAGATGGGAGAGCAACGAGTAGCATTATTGCAATTTGCCGGTGGTTCACATCAGAAAACCGAATGGGCATTCGATACATTTGCCGATAGCGATGCTGTGATGCGTGCATTCACACACGTCCGCCATTTTACGGGTATTTCTCTTTTTTTTTTGCGCAAATATTTCCACATTATTTAGCAATTAATCTTATATTATGATAAATCAAAAGAAATACTTTGAAAGAGAAATATTTCAGCAGTAGAAACTGTATTCATTAACATTTGCGATAAGATCACCCTAGAGAGTTTAGCTGATAAGATTAGAGTGATGTTCGCAACAAATTCAGCACTACATCAACAAGACTCAAACTTTTAAGTCTGCAAAAATTTAGTGCTCAAATCTGATAGCAAATTTAGCGCTTCGAAAAGATCTTCAATGCATACATTCAACAGTACCAACCAATAAATATTGCACTCTTTATTGATCCTAGTAATACACCGTCATAGTGGACCAATATCTAAGCATGATGATTGTGGCTCAATTGAATTCCTAAATTTGGCCAACGGAAATTCGGTAACGTTCTTGATCGATCTGTAGATGAAACCAATATTTTCGAACGTATAAATTTTTCATCACATTGGAGAATTTCAACAGTAAACGTTGTCACAACTTATGTCAGCACGGTTTTCCATATACAGATAGCTCAAACATACATTCTGCAACGCTTTAAAGCAATTTAAAAAAAAAAAAAGAAAAGAAAGAAAGCTGATGAAAAAATCTACAACGAATTCAAATTATTTGGAATTTTTCATAGTCGAGAATTAAAATGGACAAATGCTTGGTGTAGTTTTCACAAGGAATTACTAATACTAAAGAAGACAGAGTTGTTTTATTGACACACTGAAAATAAACAACACAAATAATAAACACTGTAAAGAAGGAGGAATTATTTGAACGTATAATATGAAATGAAAGCGTCACATCTGTTATAGGTACAACATTTATCGGACGTGCATTAGAAGCATCGTTGAGTTTATTGCAATTACGCCGGAAAGCTGTTCCAGCAGTTGTTATCCTCATTAGCGATGGGTTGGTCATTGCAATATAATAGTAGTTTTTTTTGCTATAATTCGATGACCAACATTTTATGAATGACTTAATAATATAGAATGAAACTTTTTTTTTACTTACTGAAAAACGAGAATGAGTAAGATTTTATTCTAAAGATCCGGTTTTTTTTTTTTCATGCTGAAGAGAGATGGAAATTTTCTAGAAAGCAGAAGCTCCTTGGCTAAATCTTGTCCTAATTGCAGCCAAAAATTTTTTCAAACATTTTTTCTCATCTTTTTGGAAGCCCCATCATTTCTGTTATTTATGTGTGTTCTTGGTTGAACATTTCTCTACTTAAAAAAAAAAAAAAATTGAATGAAGCAATTGAATTATTATTTTATATTATTTTAAATTATATTTGAGCAATAAATTTGCATTTCTAAAAATCAACTACGAATAGCAAAATAATTAATGATTTTTAGGTTTTCACAAGATGATGCAACAAAACCAGCTGAAGAAATACGAAGGTTACCTAATCTCGAATTCTATACAGTCAGCATTTCAGAGCTAAACAATTCGTAAGTTTCAGCTTTTAATTATATTATAATTCGCCTATAGATTTCATAAAAATATATAGAATCGAATTTTCTCCCATAAGATATTAAAGTGTTGAATTTGAAAGCACTAAAATGAATATTTATCCGATGTTCAGCTAATGTATGATGTCATCAATATGGATCGAGAATAAAACTTATACATATGTGTATGTGTAGGAAAAGGGGAAGGGAGATAGGGGGGTGGAGTGGGAGGGAGAGGGACGAAGTTACTCTATCGAATTGATCCACTTATTCTCTGTAAGCCGCTCATGGATATCTCATTTCTATTTCAGCGACTATATGGCGCAACTGACCGATGATCCACTGAAGGTTTATGTCGGTCCACGAAGTGAAGAACTCAAAGAGCTAATGCTTAAAAAGTTACACTGCCGAGAATAATTCATCGTTACACTCTCGTTATGTAAATAATGACATCCGTTTAACTGTTAACTCGTTTGACATTCAAAATAAAATAAATTCAAACGATGTTTTTATATGTGATCGCCGAAAACGGAAACTCGCCAAACTATTCAGTGATATTTTCAATGAATAGCACATTCATTCATGTATGAGTCGTGAAAAGAGAATGTGCTATTGTAGGAAATCGTTTTGTTAGCTTGAGCTTGAGCTTGAGCTTGTTAGCTTGATAAGAATGCCGTAAAGTAAAGAAGAAAATCAAAGAGCAACCTCAAAGCTCGATACAACGAAACCGCCAAAAACGGATCGGAACCAGCATGACACGATGATTAGGTGCAAATGACACAAACGAAGTGATGCAGGAGCGGAAGAAGTGCACTGCGGTCAGACTCAAGATATCAAAGATATATCCAGATTTAATGAGTTCATGAGAAGCCTTGAAAACTGTGACAACGCTAACATCAATTAAGCTCAAGTACTTGTAACAGTGTATAAGAAATTCAATCAGTGCATCCGAGAAGTATTCTGCTAACATGTTGCATTTTAGTTGTTCATTCATAATAGAAGAGTCAACGTCATTGCTTTTCCGCACACCTCCGCAGAGTGCCTCTTCAACTGAGTATTGACATATTTATTAAATGTTGTCATATGTTACACGTCTTTCACGTTTCTTTTCCGGTGCGCTTCGATCTTAGTCGATTTTTATTTGAACCAGATGAGCAATATGGACAAGAAAGTTACAGGGGAAGATAAGTCACTAGAAGATGTTTCATTATTAAAGCAAAAAGATTGAGGAAGGTGCCTGATGCATTTGTTTAAAACGCTTAAGAAAGCTGTTTTGTACGACTCAACTCGAATGGGGAAAATGCTTAGAGAAGTGCCGTGCACACTTTTTCTAGCTGCGGTCTTTTCAGCCACTTCGTAAATACACCCTTGGGGGGAAAGAGCCATGCTTATTGCTATATTCATTTTTTTTAGCGGCTTTGCAGACCTGTACTAGCAAAGCGGATTATGGCAAAGTCCTGTCTGCGTGCACGTGCCTGTGTCCCTCTTCCTCTCTTCTTCCTTCGGGAGGGGTCTCGGAGGAACCTACCGACTGTTGAAAAATATAGCACAGAATGGGAAAAGCAGACCGCTTTACTTTCCAGTAACGACCTGCCAAAACGATTCTCCTCGTTTTTCTCATAAAAACCTCTTTCTGCAGAAATTCTTCATCCAGCAGCGTCCGTCACTGGATCGCACTCCCCACTGTATAATCCGACACGAATTCAGGAATCAGCTAATCTGGCGACGAGATGCCTCTGTGTTCGATGCCTCGAGGTATCTTATAAGCGCAAGCGTCAAGCCATCGGTTCGTGCAACGCAACAAGCGAATGCGTTCACCAGTAGTCAACTATTGATTGCAGTTTGCACGGCGGGCAGCAGCTCCCCGTACGAGCGTTGTTTGAGTCATTCGACGCACGCAGCGAAACGCTACTTTGTTGTATTGCGAAAGCTACCTCATAGTTTCGACAATTTACATTGCTGTTTTGGTGTAGTAAAGTCGAGGTGATTATCACTCGTCTAATTGACGAGTGTTTCCGACAACAACACATTAGCAAACATGATGTTCTCTTTCTTTCTTTTAATAGTATTTTGACTCGTTACTTTGCAGCAACGAAAACTTCAACTGATGCTTCATCACTATCTTTGATATTGGTCTTTATCTTCGGAGAAAAACTTTGTAGTAGGTTTCCATTAAGTTATGTAAAGGAACTGTTATGCAGCCAGTTAAAGTTAGCCCAATCTACTCGAGTGTTGTTTCGATTGCAGGTTGTCTTTACTGATTCGTAACTTGTTGCATTTCGTAAAGCACGACCACTGCAGTGATTGCGTCTTTGGCTCGCTAGTTAATTTATTCGGTGAACCATATAAATTCACAGCTAAGGTGAAACCTTACGTTCTCGATGATAGGTACTTCATTGATAAAATATGTTTCGATATTTCTTCAGTTCGTTGTAATTTCCCGATGACTGCGATTTTGCGAGATGTTTCGCTCACGTTTCGCCAATTTTTCGGCTGTTCTTCTTAGCATCAGAGACTAGCACTATAATTGCCCATATAAGAAAAAAAAAAATAATGCACAAACTGAGCAGTCGATCTACTTGATTTGTGCGAGAACTGGTGCGTATAATATGATTATTACTTTTAATCACCATCAGTTTATTTTTACTTTGCAGCGTAGTGTGTAATATGTTGTAACATATGAAAGGTGTTATGCATCATTGCAGCCTGTTCACCTGAAAACTACCAAGGTTTACGCTGCTCGGGTTCTTTTTTTTTTCGTTCACATGAAACTAGGAAAGCGAACAACTTCCACGATTGTCTAGAATGCGTAGCGACTTAAGCGCTTAAAGTAGTTGTTTTCTGGCGCTTGATGTTGAGAAAATCGGAAATGTCGAACAGATGTGAGTAAACGCCGTTCAAAGCTTTTACCGTCAGCAAATTGCGAGGTGTTTTCAGGTCAATCTAACAATTTCCAAAGCAATTACAGACGCTTGGGTAGAGGAGGGGGTTGCATCTTGCATCAATCGGGTTCACATCTTACAACCCTTCAAGTTGTGGGTGGAACATTTTGTGGTTTGCCCCATCAGGTGGTTGAGTTAAAGTATGAATCCATCGTTGCGCTTATTCTGTTATTTATTAGGAGTTGACCGAAGTAATTTGGGCGATTGCAAAGTCGGATGTCATGTTAGCTGTTTTGGCATTCTTTTGCACTGACTGAAATGTGAGGGTCAGCAGACAACACGGTTATAAAGGCGAACAGTTTATCACACTTATAGAAAAAGGTGACCAACAAATAGGGTCTCTTTCACAAGGATGGCTCGATCGTCGGCACGATTCCGCAGTCACACCCGGCGAACTCTACGCTGCTGCCGATCCTCTGATCTGCTCAGGCATCCCCGTGGCAACACGAAGGTCGCCCACTGGCCCATGCGAACAGTCTAGCAGCTGAAGTAAATGTATGAGCACGTCATCGCTTTCATATCCTCCCGATTCTGCCTCAGACTAGCTTCACAGGCACACTCGTTAGATCAGCCTCTACGCTGATGACCTTCTTTGACTTACCTTGCACGGTGCGCTATTCCAACTTGATCTGTAGATCTTTACCCGACTGGTCTGCCTTACAGAAGTGTTGATGCAGCCCTTCACTTTACTGAAGATTATGTTTTTCAACGCCCTCCTACTCTGCACCTCACCTGGGCTCATCTTCCTGCTCATAGCAAATGGTTTATTTGCTTAAAAAAAATCTGTTTAATATAACTCATCATTAAAGCATGACAAAAGTGCTGGAAAGCTAGAACTTCTTGTTCCGTGCCTCAACGAACGGTTTTGCTTAGGTTCGATTCGTAGATATTTTCTTTATGCATTCATTCCGATGTTCTATATCTTAATACCTTGAGCATAGTTGGCCTTTTCACTTTGCGGTCAGTTAGCTGTCAGTTATTCCGCAAAAACTTTCTTCCAGCTCCTTTTTTACTTTCATAAAGAAGTTATTTGATCTCATCACTTCATAATTCTGTGGCCATTCATTTCGGTTATTTTTATATAAGCGTACCTAGTCACCTGCTGTTTTTCTGTGCTCTGTTTACCCCTTCGTGGCGTTACAAATGAATTAGTCCCGATGTTATCAAATGACGTCATTGATATGCATCTATGATAACAACAATTGCAAGTGTTCGCTTGCATAGATCGGTCAAATATATACGTCTATTAAGGGTGTAAACCGGCTGGTACTACGTGGATTGTAAAACCAATCGTGATGAATTCTACAGCGTTTGCAATAAGGGTTGAATATACCAGTAATTGTGAAGCTTCTTTCTTATCTTTTGTAGGTGTGAGGGCTTTGAAGATTTCACATAGAGGGCGATCACCACAGACATAATTGTTCTTTAAAAGTAAGCTCCATCTCAGAGATTTTAGCGGTCACATCTTTGAAAAAAGTGTGTTTCTGAAGAGGAGTTAGTAAACTTCAACGAACGCGTTCGAAAAAAGTGGATTTCCCGGCAGAGGTCTCATTTTGAGGATTATAGGATTATTAACAAAGTTTTGCTATACTATAATGAGCGTTGGTAGTGCGTTTGGTGCTACGCAATGGCGTATTAAGCAGTGCGAAGTATGGCAAGTGCCGGTGCGCGATACTTGAAAGTGGGGCACCAGTGAGGATTTCCTATTCACTCACTGTAGTGTTTAAAAAACTCCTGAAGAGCTGTCACTAAACACTTATAAAAGAATTTTAACTAATAAATCGTATCTTGGTCCGTGCCATATCAAAGGCCATTCTTCTGCAGACCTACCAAAAAATGTCTGTCAAATATGTCGACAACGGTACAACTAGGGTGCTTACCAAAGTGGTGAAGCATCTTTTTCTTGAAGTGAAATCTCGGAAGTGGGACTTTTATTTCACTGTACGTACCGATGAAAAAAAAAAGGGAGAAGAAAGATTTTTGACGTTGCGTTATCAACGGCAGAATAGATTGTGATGCTCATTTGATAGTCTAACGCAGCGTGCACTGTGCATCGTTAAGGCGTTGACGTAGCATCTTTTTGTGTTTTTTTTTTGTTTTTCACTACGAATATTTTCTTTTTTGGAATGAGTAATATCGGTTGCCGCAATTCATGCCAGCGTTTTCGCTATTGCATATATATATATATATATATATATATATATATATATATATATATATATATAGTTGATGTCATCTTATCCGAAAGGTGCACAAGGTTTAGAGTACTGAAAGAGAATTTTGAGAAAATTAGGCTGCGAGGGCTTACCGAGTGGGTTTATCCAGTTGTCGACAAAGTGAGCGCAGTGTCTTTCCAGCATCAGCATTGCCTCATGATGAGAAATCGAGGATGAGGCAAATGTCGTTCCCGAGTTCATTGTGTCCCAGTGACTATCGGCTAATCTGCAACCGTCAATGACTTTGAAAAGCGTTCTTTACGTAGAGATTCAAGCGAGCACTGTTTGCAGTGATTCTAAACTCGATGGCGTTTTTTAAAAGTGATTTTCGATGAATCGAACATATATTCGATTTTAATGATAACGTGAGTTACACAAATTTCAGCTGTTGCTGAAAATCGACAAAAAAAAAACGCTTATCACATGTTCTCAATGTTGACCTGAGCGACATTAGTGTCCGCTTTTCTGCCGAACAAAGCTCTTCCTCATCAATAGAAGCTTTCCCCTCAGATCAGTCTTTCTTCTCAAATCTTGGAAAGTCGGTGATTCTCGGAGTTTTATCCCAAGTAACCGATTAAACGTCTTATGCATCTCGAATGTTAAGTGTGATGCATTTTAGAGGTCTTTGCAGTATTTTCCTTGGTTCTCTTTTATACCAGTCCAACTAGCATATATGGCACTTTTTTTTCGGTTGTGCTCAGCCGGTTCAGTGTGTGTTGATCGTCATCGCAACTGATTTTTATTTTCCATGTTTGGCAGTTATGCTCAAGTTTAATAAAGAAATCCATAGTTCAGAATAGTGCAGTTTACGACCTTCGGTGTTGCGTAAGGGCGTTGGGCCCTGTTTCGCCCCTCTACCATTGATTTGTTCCCGCAGGACTCGAAGATCCATCCTATTTCGAGGATCGACCAGATGCCTTGTAATCTGGCAACAACGGGAGAGGTTAAGGTTTTTTATTTAGCCTCAATGAAATCAACAGTAGTAGGGCGGAAAGAATAACACCCCCAGCGGGGGACATCGCTCCAACAGTACCTTGGACACTAGTAGTGCCAGCTCAGCGCCAAGGAACACCAGGAACTCCTCACTCCGGAGACACTTCGCTGCCTAACTGCGCACGGCTACGGTCGCAACGGACCCTTGCAAGGACAGCACCTCACTTGTCAAGCTAGAAGCACACTGATGTCCTGTAATCAAATTCGCTGTTCTTTTATAGGCAGCGATGATTGCTTCAAGGCATTCGTAGAAAGTTTGCCGTATGCCGTGATCATCAGTTCTTTGCCTTGGCCTAAAGCTGTTGATCTATGATTTACTGTGCACCGCTTGCAGTTGTCATAAGTGAGTAAACAAAACATCGTCTCGATGTAATTTAAGGAAATTGCCTTTTAATTGATTTTTACGACATTCTATTTCCTGTGATACAATTGTTGACTAGAGTTTGAGCATCTAGAGGAGAGAACATGAAGGCAAAAGATGCTTTCTTGCTTTTATCGAAGCGTCACCTTGACTTTGTGTGGTTTATCGTTTTTTTTTTCTTTCCTCCGAAAATCTTTCCGTAATTTTCAAAATTTGCCAGAATACATCATCCTCTTTTTTTTTTTTTTTTGAAGTCTATGAGGTATAACCGTTCATTTCTTCGATTTGCCTTGAAAAACCAGATCAGCCTATTTTTCGGCATTGCGTCATGTGTTGCATAAGCGTTTGCTGAGATCGTCAGAGCGATACTAATGAAAGGATCAATAACAGTCAATGCCGAACTTACAGGTAAACGAGGGGTATGCAAGAACAAGTGAATAGCGCTATGGAATCGGCGAGGGAGGCAGCCGCTTCGGTCGGTGAGCGCGTTACGGATTTTTTCCAAGGCAACCCCTTCACAACGCCTTGTGGACGGAAGATCGGTATGCACACTTCCTTTCCATCATTACTTTGAAAGAGTGCATCCTAATTCGAGTCGTCGCGCTTATTATTTCGTGCAGAAATTTTTGCGAAAGCGAGTCGTGGTGACGTCATTTCATCACTGGAATGCAAGTTTTACTAGCTATGTAATCAGTGGAGGCATTTTTTTTTGAGCGCCGGAATATATTGTGATCTTATTCATTTTCGTTAGGATTTTAGCTTATATATGTTACATGTCTTTTGCTATATCACATAAGTTTTATATCTTGTGTTATATACTTAGCGCTATATATATATATATATATATATATATATATATATATATATATATATATATATATATATATATATATATATATATATATATATATATATATATATATATATATATGTGAATTGTAATGTGCAGACGATCTGAGTGTCAGAGTTCCCGAATGTGGTGTTCAGATAGGTGCTTCATTAGTCACGCGACCTCACCATTCACCTTGGCATATTGCAAAATTCAGCCTTCTAGGATTTCTTGGGTAGCAGTGTTTTTTTTTTTTTTTGGCTAATTCTGCGCCCACAAAGCGATGAATTTTTCCTCTGAAATTCATTAACGCTTCTTCGATTCGGGCATTGCCGATAATGCAGCCGAATTTTGGTCAACATCTTCTGTAAAAATAACTGTTTAGTCTTTCCCAGGTTGGCTTTAACGCAAGGCGTTAGCCATTCTTATGCCTATACACCATCCCACCCCGAATAAGATGTTTTCTAATGTGCCTGTTGATGCTATATGATCTTAACTGGAATGCGTCTAGTGTAGCTGAATTGTATAAAGTTTGCTTGCTCTGCAGGCGTAAGTCGCAGGTTCACATGGGCTTACGGACGTATGTTTCACTCACCATCAAACAGCAGGGCTTTCCGCTTCAGATTGCCTGCTCTTTTTTCCCACAATTTAACCAGATCCAAAAAAGTTAAAGTTCACCCTATGCAGTATCCTTTGCTGTAAAATAATAATTTCATACCCCAGAACGTATGTCAGGTATGTCAGAATCAGTCGCACATTTTCAAGCAGGGGGTAAAATGCTATCCCAGAAACCTCCGTCTAGGGTCATGCCATTCGTGCTTTGTTCCACATTCTGCTATCCTTTCATCTCCCTCTTCTATGCTTTTATGGCATAGATTTTTCACTCGTTTATTACTGCTCTAGAAAGCAAAACAGCGATTGTCAGGCAAGCGCATATAGTCGCCACATGCGAAGCTAGGATTTGATCGCCTTTCTGAACGTCGTGTTCGAGGGTTTTTCATTTAAGCCTGATTACACAGTATTTCATTTTCGACACAGTTGAAGGACTAGAGCTTCACTGGGGAAAGCTAGCCATTAAAGAGCGCTTCGTATCACATAAATAGTGTTCATGAACAGTCACTGTTGCCAGATCTCATGTCATGAAAGCTTTGAATCCATTACTTAACGTGGCACATTCCATTGAGAGAATTCACTGCATTGATCATGAATTAAAAAGTTTTCCACAAACGTTCTTTACTTGAACATCCTCAAGAAACACCCATTGAACAAGTGCTTAAAATTATCGGTGCGAGTACGATGAAAGTGTGTGGTTACAACTACCAGAGCATGCGCACTTAATCGGTAGATGCCGAAAGCCTAAGAGGGAGATGATAGTGTCTAATGTGCAGGCGCAAGATGAGAAGAGCGGAAATTGGATTTTTGGAAATCGTGAGATTCAAGTTTAACTTCTTTTTAGGATACCACCTTGCTGATATCGAGCAGAAAAGAAGAGATGGCCTTTTCAAGACGTCAACTTTCAACGAAGCATTATAGACATAGCAGTAGATTTCATCAAGTGGATATTTCTTACTTAATGGTTTTCTGTTAACAACTATAAAGCGGCATCGCATACATTTTCTACTATTGTGACTATAAATTTAAACAGTGACTCATTGGGCAGTAATTCGAGTTTATGAATTGAATGATATATGCCTTATTGCTTATTATATATCTCATTGTCGTATAAAAAGTAGTTAAGCATATGTAACATTCGGCAGTTAATCACAATCATAAATAAATTAAACGGTTTTTCAAAGAGGTTTAAGTTGTGATCGTTAAGGAAGAGCATTTTCAGAGATGGCAACTGATGCGCCAAATCTCGCTACCGAAAATTGGGGCCTCAACATGGAAATATGTGATTTTATCAACAACACAGCTGAGGGGTTTGTCTTTTTTTTTCCGCCATTCTGTTTACTAATTTTCATGTTTTATAGACGTCCATAGATATTTTTCATCAGCAGTTCGCTTGTTCAATATCTTATTGAGGTTGTTGAAAGACAGGTAGTTCAGAGGTCGAGACGCGATCCGTGCAATTCGTAAACGCCTGCATACGCAAATATCGAAGAATAACGCGATCGTGAGTTACACGTTGACGGTTTTGGAAACATGCGTAAAGAATTGCGACATACGATTCCATGAGCTTGTCTGCCAAAAGGATTTTATCAACGAGCTGGTCAAACTTATTGGGCCCAAATTCGACGCGCCACAGATAATCCAGGAACGGGTATTGAGTTTAATTCAGGTATGTTTGCAGTAAATACGCGGCGTTCTCTTCGAAGAACGAGCTGCATTTTAACGGGTCCATTGTGGAGCATGTAGTTTTGCTGTACTGCGTATAAGCAATCTGCACGAAACTGTCTTTGCGATGTCGTAGAACATCTTCGGTTGTTGTACTACCTGTGATGCATGAGCTGAAATAGTTTCTGTAGCAAATTTATTGCTCCAAGGCAGTCAGGTTAGCTGCATTGAGTAGGTCGAAAGCTCTAATAAAGTTGCTTCCAGCGTAAGTCTTGAAGTAGAACATTTCTCCATTGCGTAAAGCTGATTTGCATTACTACATAATTGAACATGACGACGATCGGTGAAGTAGGCTAATAATCAGCGGAACATTTGTTTCCCAAACTTCATCCCTTACAAAATTACGGAGAACTTAGCATTTCTTATGCCGCAGAATTGCTTTGAAAGGTAGCTGGTATGACGGTAGGTATACTCAGCGTAGTTGGGGGGCCGAGTTTCATGTTCCAACGTTCTGCTGATATTACATATAAGTTGCAGTCGTGGAGCGACGCCTTCCGAGGTGATCCACGTTTGCAAGGTGTCTGCCAAGTCTACGATGAACTGAAAGCGAAAGGTGTGGAGTTTCCAATGACTGATTTCGATACGATGGCTCCTATTATAACTCCAAAAAGGGTGAGTTAGTTGTTTCACCGCTCGTAGAAACTTATTGGGTTGTGATGGAGCCATAAGGATAGCTAATACGTGCTGCTTAGCAATCTAGAGTGTGCGAAACGGACGAGTCGCGTGTGACTACGATGCTACTCAGGCTAACCGTGCTTATTTGCGGAGAATCGTGGATCCATTGACGTGCGTAGTACTTGCTTCTTCGAAGATCTACTCGTAGAAAATGTTCGTGGGATCTGTGGTAATTGCCGTGTCGTGTTCGCCCTTCCTATATTTCCCTCATTTTCTCTCATCTAATTTCGCCTGCTTATGAGTGATGTTGGTAGCACTCTCATGCACTTATTGGCTTCTTTGATGCCTCGAGAAGGTGCATATGTAAGTGGCATGGGAAAGCGTTCTTTTTTCTGAGTTTTGATGGACGCACGTGAATTACTTTGCTATTGCAGCTTCGAACTTTTTGTCCATTTAGGTGACTCACCATAGTATTTTGAGCTTGATAAGTGTTAAGCTTCTTTAGGCGCATGTTTGCACGTATCCCGTCCACCTTCTCTTCTCTTCTCGTCCACCACTCAGACAGTGCGTTCTTTTGATCCTCAACTGAATATGAAATTGGCTTAGTTTTTCTTTTCCTATTCTTCTGAACAGTTTTTACTGTTCGCACATTTTGTGGTTTTCTGTTGTCTTTGCCGATTGTTGTTCGGTGTTGTTAGTGATCGTGTTGTTTTGCATTCAGACAGTATTCCCGCCACCGGAACAAGCAAATCACAATTATTCGGCTGCAGGACCACCTCCAACTCAAGTTGGCATGCCGGTAATGTTGTTGTGTTTATAGCTTCATACAGCTGGATGCAGTGCATCGAGCCGTTTTTTTTTTTGTAGAGCATATCGATGTCGCTCCAGTATTGTTATAGAAAAACTGCCGGGGCTAGTTTTTTTTTAACGCCCTCGTTTTTATTTCTCTTTATTGGACAAAGTACACAGCGTTACCAGAATGAATTGTTAATCGTAATCGTCCCGGAAATAAACACACTGGTTCATTTTTTAAAAATTAGGAGACTGTTACATTTGACTCGTATATAGGGTATAAGAAAATGTCTTGACTGCTGTCGAGCGTTCTATGTCTCCCCGAATTTTTTTTAAATTTTAAGGGAGGACTCGGGTGTGAGTGAAGCAGGACGGTAGCTTCTGCAATTAGATGGCGAAAAAAAAGGTATCTGCAAGGTGTTTTTCTTCAGACTTGCACCTCGCCACAATATTTGTTCGCTGTACCCTTTTTCAGTCGAAGTGAAAGACACTAAATCATTGTCCCACTTTTTCGTTGTTTGTTTATTTTTAAGTTAAGTAAAGCGCTTTTCTTGAAAAGCGTTTATTCGAATGTTTGAGGTTCATATCAGCGATCAGTGGAGACGAGTGAACAGCTAATAGTATTTCGATTTTTTTTTGCTCTAAACTGTATCGCCTTGCAGAACCCAGGCACTTATCAATTTGTCGATCCATCACATCCGGTCCAGCCGACTCCCGAGCAGCTGGAAAAGTTGCGCAAGGAGTTGGATATCGTTAATAACAATCTTAAGGTACTTAATGTGCAATTATTTCCAGCTAGCCGCTTCTCATTTTTCTTTCATATCTTTGGCAGTTACAGGATTGCTGCCTCTGCGAGCAATTTATTGGGTCGCTTATCCCGCACTTTTGCGTTCGGTCATAGTAACTTTTAAACCAACGCAGTGAATTTAGATGGATGGGGATGAGAGAGAGGTTATTTTAACATTGCCCAACCCAAAAGAATTAAACTGCATAGTCGTTGTGAAGCCTGCATTATATTTTCCAGTCTATTTTTGTTGCTGTATTATGCTACATTCTGCAGTACGCATGGAAGCTGAGCGAAGATGCCTCCATGCATTTCATCGAAGAGGAGTTTAGTTTAGTTGAGGTTGTGTGACCAGTCTCATTAAGAACGTTTCTACACAAAAGGAGCAGGTCTGTCTCCGCCGTGTACCTCGAGTTGCGCAGTTAATACCTATATTGTGCATTGGATAATGTTGTTCGGAATACTGACTCCAATAAGTATTCAGTGAGTGCTTCGATTGCAACCTGCGAAGGATGTCTAGTAAAACAGTGATTTCTGTAGAGCGTTTGTGCAGAGCGGATGCTGAGCAAACTTTGAGGTTCTGCGGGAAATGTTGTCGGAATTGGCGCCCGGCAAGGAGAATCCCGACGATATACAGCTGCTCACTGAGCTGCACGATACGTGTGTGCAGATGCAGTCACGTATTCGTGATCTTATACGTGCCATCGCTTCAGAGCAAGTCACTAGTAAGCAGTTTTTTTGAGTATGTTTAAGCTTTCAACACGACGAATAGCTCAAAATGAGATTTCCATAGGAATTTATGATGAACTTTAAAAAGGTTGTACTGCTTTTTCGAATTGTACTGCCACCACGATTAATTATCCGAGAGGTTAATTTGAAATGTCATTGCCTTCACTTTGGCGTTGCCATAGCTTTGTATGTACTTTCTAAATAATTGCAAGTTCGCCTTCACATTTCATTCCGTCAAAACGTAGGGCCAGAAGTGAGTCTTATATCTCGTTGCTTCCGTTATTTTATGATTCCTCCAGTTTTTCCCCTAATTCGAAATGCCAAGTTAGAGTTCTGTCAGGTACGAATTTGTTTAAGGAAACATACGATGCAGCAAGCTTGAGAATTCATTGCTGTGGTATCTTCGGGGGATCAGCATGCGGAGATGATTTTTTCCATCTCTCAGCAGGGAGACGAGGTAAAAATCTGGGAGCGAAAGTATTTTTTCTCGTATCAGGTAGTTGGCTTTATAGAATCATGGATCGCCGTCGGGTTTCACGAAGGGTGAGTTTTGAGCGTAGAGGTGTTCTGTGTTCTTCGTTGACTGTGTTCATTTACTTATGTTGTTCAAAGATATTGAACAAATTTGAGAAAAAGGAATTCGTTGTATGCTGCTTTGTTTGGCGCACTCTCCAGTTTATTTTTTAGAGGAGTTATTCCAGGAGCATGCAGAGTAGAGATGGACTTAAGGTACAGCTAAAATGGAGACACATTGTCGGTGTGTTGGTGTCGATTGTGATATTTTGCAACGGTAGCCAAGCACATCCATCAAGAAGCAAATTGTACAGTATGGGTTCCTTTGGGATGTTTTCGGGTTCATGTAATTTCTTTCCTTGCTATATTCATTTCTGCAGCAATAAACGTGGCACTGATATCTGTTGTCTTCATCCATTTAAGCAATCTTTCAACGAAAATTTTTGACAAACTGCTGGGAATGTTTGTTGATCAGTCAATATTGTCGCAGTTTCTCGATAACTGTTGAAATTTTTAGACGAGTTACTGGTGCTTAACGATGAATTTAATAATGTCTTCGAGAAATACGATCGCTATATGGCAAATCGAACGTCTGAACAAGCTGCGGCAGGAGGCGAAAGCACGGCTAATCTGATTGAAATTGAGGATCGATCGTTGAGCCAGCAACTGAGCGCACTACAAACTCACGATGCTGTTTCGAGTCATGACAACAAAAAGTCAGTTCGCTATTAAGCCACACCACTGGGCGATACCATCCTAATTAGTAAATTACTATGTAATCTTGAGTGCATTTCACCTTGCTAAATAGACGTCTTGCCAGCTCTTTCGAGTGAGAACTACCTCTCCCCGCCTTTCTTTTCCCCTCCGTACTCCTCATCCCTACGAGGCCCTGATGAATGCTATAGCATATTGCATTATTGTTGATATTACCGATGTGTCGTGATATGATGCTTTCGCTATAAGGTTTTCTGAGACTTAATTAGGAGGAGAATAACGGAGTTTTTATAGGCTTTTTATAACTGAAAATGAGTTGATTATTAGAAGCCGGTTGCGACGCAAATGAATAGGCATGCGATATGACTGCACCCTGATGCGAACTCCCTAGAGCTTATCTTTGGTATCATTTGTTGGCACATCTATCCACGAGTGTCCGTTTTGCAAAAACATCCACTTTTCACGGAAAGCACTCTCATTGAAAAGTCATTGAAATTCCGCCAGAATGTCGGAACGTTGCCCCAGAAACCTCTACAATCTTTGCTGATGAGTGCAGCTGCTTCTTTTGTGGGAAAAAAGCCCTGTGATGCTGTAACGTTTTGCTGCAGCACCCCAAATCAGCTGTTTCCTCACAACTCCTGTCTGGTGTAGAGGACAGCCGCTACTGCCTGTTTTATAAATTCAATACGGGGAGGATGCTTTGGATGTGCGAAGCTACGTTTCTTGAAATTCGCAGTTTGATTTGATGTTGTAATGGTCCCGATGTAAAAGGTTCGTAGCAGAAAGCGTTTTGAAGGGTAGAGGCCACGTATGCCGATAACTCGACACGTTTGGACCAAACGGAAGCGGGTCTTGCAAAAGCTGCTTTCAATAAGACTGCACCCATCAGCGAGAGAGAAGCTGCTGAAATGGCGCAATGGCTTGAAGCACAAGAGTCGAAAGCAACCACAGCACCTGGTGGAGCTGCGAATCCTTCCGGTTTGTGGTTTCCTTTAAACGGAATAAAAATTATTACACTGTAGTAATAATTAATCCCGCTTCTTTGACCTGCTGTATTGCAACAATTACTCAGATGGTTTTTAAGAAATTGTAAAACGCGGTGTAGCAAACAAGATAGAGGTTTAAGCGGACTTTTATTAGCTCCCGCTATATACGAAACCTGCGGGGATCTTTGTTTAGCTTAGGAATGGCAAACAATTTCGGTAACATTTTGTTTCCTTACTTAACTTTAATGAAATAGTTTTCGGAGGAATTACAGTGTGTTGACATTGGTAATGTCCAGTGCGTTTTTGCTTCCGACATACTCATAAGTACTGTCACCAGTAATTCTGCCATTTCCAGTTCTAAGCTCCTTGCATAAACTTCGGATGTAGATCTTTTACATATAAATTTGTAATTATTAGCTGGTTTATCCGCGGGCACAATAATCAATTTGGACGGTATATTGGTCAGTAGCTTGTCTTTGCTATAGTTTGAATTGTTGCGGGTGTCGATCTCCTCTTTGTAAAAGCATTTAGTGAAAACTCCTTTATGTGGCTTATATTCAACTCTCGGAAAGTTTTAAAGCTATCTACACTGATATGTTCGGTTCGAGCAACTTGCAAAGTTAACTTGTTTGGAAACTGTACCGCATCGTCCGTAATAGGGAGCGCGTGTTTATTACCGATGGGTCAAACTTGGTGCCATTTTTGAAGACCTTCTTAAGACCTCTACAATTAAGTGTATCCGAATTACCTGTAAATAAACGCTGTAACGGTTGGCAAATGAATTGTGAGTTATGACAGTCATAGGTGTTATGCATAAATTCAGGCAGAATGTTGGTTCAACATATTTAACGTTTTATTATAAACACAAAGGTACCTACCAATTACCTTGTCGTAAGGAAACGTTATTTATATCATAGAGGCATTATGAGTAATTTAATCAACTCGAGTCTGTAGTCGACCACCGGGTGGAGTAATCCCAGAAGAGATGATTGATGTTTGGGAAACTAATTGCTGGTATTCTAATCAGGAAACAACGAAGGAATGGAGAACCTTCAACAAAATGGTGGGCAAGCTTCAGTCGTTCAGTTTTGAAGGCTGCTTGAGTTTCAGGTAACGAAGGATCAGTGGAGAATAAGACCGACCCGAATGCGGCACTATAAAAAGCTGCTGCGAGCGACATGTTTGGCTGGCATTCCGTGGAAACCGTTCCGTGCTATACTTGGCTCTGTGTTGTGCTAACTTGTGCTCCTGGTTGCTACATTTTATTTATTTATTCTTTTTTCAAGTTCTATACGCTAATACTGCTTTTAAGTCTTGTAAATAATAAAATCTATTCGCATCTCCTAACTCAGTTGAATTGCAATCGTTTTTTTTTTCCGTTGCCTTTCACATGCGAATTTTCCTGCAAAATGCTCATCATCTCGAAGCCAATGGATTTGGCGGAAGCCGCGCGCCGCCTAATTCGCTAGTGCGGCTGATAGAGCTGCAAGAACATAATAAGGGTGACGAAAAAAGGCCTCGAAGGATTCGCGGGGCGAAAGCTAGCCTTCTCTTTAAGCGTGCGAAACGTTAGTTGCAATAGTTCACGATGGACACAAATGGCATTTCGGCATGCTTCAGGATAGCACCATATGCAGAGGAGTCCAATGGGACCAGGCATGGTTTTAAGGAAGGAGGGATAACTTTCGAAACGCGTGAAGCTCCCAGCTGTCCCAGCTACACTATTCTTGGGACGTGGAACTACTTTGTTAACGTCATTAGGACCATATCAAAATTAAGTGTGTTTATGTTTTTATTTATTTTTATGTAAATTTTTGTGCTGCCCAAATTTTTTATTTTTATTTATTTTTATGTAAATTTTTGTGGTGCCGAAATTTTTTAAAGTTTTTTAAAATATTTTATTTGTTTATGGTTAAACATCAAATTTAAGTTTTTTTTTTCGATGGTGCCCAAGCCAGTTTTTATTTTCCCCTCTCCAATATTTCGTCGCTATGATATCGCTACATCAAGGCCACCCGCTCTCCGATCAGAAAATCTTGCGAATGGTTTCGTTCCTACAGGAGTGAACTAACTTATCAACTGGCCTGGTGACACTCTACATAATGGTTGCAATTAAATATCCGCCAAGCCGATCACTTCGATGAGAACCATAAGCAAAGTAAATTTGCATCGGCGCTGCTGCTGTCAAATATCATCCTACTTGAAACTGCTAAATGCCGTCAAGAAAGATGTTGTGTACTATTAGGCGTTAATACAAACGCGACGCCTCAATCGATTTGGTTAGTTCCTTTTTAGTGAACACAAACAAAATAAAGCGATGTCACATTGCAGCAATTCACAAGTGAATTTACATTTAGGCAAAAAATATCACAGCCGAGTGATGGACGCATTTTCTGCTAGATGGATTAGAGACCATCTGTGACTGTCACTTCAACTGGAAACTCAGAATTTAGAACCCATACCACTTAGGCGGCCATGATGTATGGAAGCAAATGGATGACCACGTGACAGACGCGTCATTTTGGATGCAACAGCGCCTTCATTGCGAAATATCTCAGCATTCACTCGCGCAACACGTATTAACGCATCTGCGCTACAACCGCACATTAAAAAAAACGCAGTGAAAATTCCATATTCACATGTTAGCGGACATTTTCCTTGCTACTGGACTCGCCACGAACTTTTAGTTGGCTCCCGATAACCAGACTACTCCGTCATATTTCAAAAAGGTTCAAAATATTTCCTGACTAACTCGACCGTACTTCTGTCGGTGCTAAACACACGACATCTCTCACCTGTCATTAACCTTCAACGCCTCTATCAATACTGGTAAATTTCGCTGCTGTAACAGACACAACATAGCGTAGTCCATCCATACACAGCAGGTGAAACGGCGACGAGACTAGACAACTAGCCAGCGGTGTCCGTTTCTGGACATAAGTGGCTGCAGTTGGTACAGCTGCGATGCACGAGCGTATTCGAGTGTGGATAAACAGCCACCTCCTCGTTGCCAATCGGATTGCCGCACGCCGCACATCGTGTGTGGTCGTCTATATTGATCTTCGTGCTGGCACCTTCCCTCAATTCGGATGTCAGGTGGCGTAGAGCGACCGACAGAGCCTTGAACGAGGTCATTTAAGTCTCCCTAAGTAGGTCATTAGCAGCGGCAAACAATTTGTCAGAGTTACCAGTAAGATCAGAACTGACTGGATTCTCTTTTGCTGCAGTAAAAACGTGTCACACATTTGCGTCAAAGCGTTTGGCTTGCCATGTACTTATGCAGTTCGCCAATAATAGTCGGGGGAATCCCACTGCGGTTACTAGAATTCCAGTTCCTTTTAATAATAAGCTCAACTTCTTTAGCAGTAATGCGATGCTTTTAGTAAGTTGAGTAAATCTGTTTAACTAGTGCAAAGATTACCGCAGTTCTGAGTTTGTCACAATGTAGTCGATAATCATAAGCGGAAAGTGCTTTTGAAGCGAATGAAGATAGCATCTGTAGGGGCCAGTCGTCGGGAAATTCGGCAATGATTTCCAGCTCATCGCCCGGTTCATTCATCGACTGAAGCATATTTACAATACGCGATTTGAACTCCGGCTGCGTCCTGAGAGAGAAATAACTTTAAACCATCAAACGATACAGTGCACACTAGAAATTCTTGCAACTTTACACTAGCCTGTTACATAACCCGTATCCTAGGTTGTCCAAACTGCCAGGCCACTCATTGCCTTAGATTTTTGAAAGTGACACAGATAAGTGACAGCGCTGCAAGACATTGAGGCTATGGTAAAAAGCCTCAATGTCTTGCAGCGCCTACAGCTTACGAAAAATGAAGATTTACCTGAACGTTTTTGAACACAGCACTTAAATTGATGGAAGTTTCTAAGTAAAACCTTCTTTTTTAAATGATAGAGTCAAACAACTCACGTAACGATTTTGAGGTACGACTTCAGAAGAATACGAAACAGACGTTTATTGTGCGCATTCATATAAAAGCAGTAAAGTTCTGCAGCGTCGAATTCACGATAATCATTTAGCAGTGTTTCTAAACACTCTTCGGATGCACGGTCCTGAAAACAATGTGGTGAGAAATTCCGCTTTCAATTTTTTTGTGAATAGAACATGAATAAAGCATACAAGGTTTACGCCGACAATTTCAATGAACGATGCTTTAAAATATTTCCCAATCTAAACAACGAATTATTGTTCATATCACTAAGAAAATTCCCGACAAAGTATATAATCATAGCAATAAACATTCAATAAGTTTTTGGAGAAAACATCGCCGAAATCGAGCGCTGAACGCCATTTCTTGAGACAACTTTCCCCGAATTCCTTATTAAAACTTGTGTTTCAATAATAAAAAGCGTCGAAAACACGCACCTTTCCCTTCAGTAGAATAGTTTCAACGGCGAAAGCAGGTGAAGCCTTCATCTTCTCAGCCACTTTCTCTTTCTCTATATAATGCGATTCAAAGAAGAGATGTCGCAGACTAGTTCGATACTGCTTAATTTTCTGTATATTATCATCCTCCTCGTTCGGTAATAAGCGAGATATCTCTTCGATATACAAAATCGCCAACTTCGTGTCCAGTTCGGCTATCTAAATAGGCAAACATCTACAATATGTTCCGCAGAGAGGAAGGAGAAAAACGTTGGGTTGTTGCAGGACTAAGACCATCTGAAGCAATTATTCGTTGCTCATTTACTTCGCGTTGAAACTCATAGTTTTCAGCTTGCTCGCTTGTTTCCAATGCAGCTTTTTACTGGTGTTCATAAGAACTTTTCATTGCGCTCTCATGTGAAAGTCAATTTCTTACTGACTGCTGTTGTTTCGTATATCGCGAATATACAAATACTTCCCCCCTCCCCCCCCCCCCAAAAAAAAAAACGCAGCCAGGTGTGGTCGTCGCAATAAAATGTGCCACGTATGCAAAATCATATGAACCTATTAAAAACAAAAATAAGCAAGCACGTATAAGCACACACCTGCAGCTGCCTCATCCGTTGCAAATAAAAGATAAGCTCGTCTCGATAAGGCTCAAGATATTTGACGATCTCACGAGGATCCACTTGAATGGGAAGACTTTCAAGAGCACGTACGGTTGACGCTGCATCAAAGCGGAGAAGGAATTCCAACGAACCCAGGAGAATTTTAACGTCCATTATTCTGAAGCGATGTACATGAGAAATTGCCAAGTGCTACCCGTCTCCTTTTCAGGGCTCGAGATCGGCCTAATAAGGGAGACCTCGAGCCCTGAAAAGGCCCATCCCGAGGCTCACAGATAAAATGCAGAAACAAAAAAACTTGTAAACCACACTCAGTCCTTGCAAATTTGTGCAACCTTCAACCTCCTTTTCGTTCTTCCTTCCCTCATTCCTCTCGGCATACATAGTCAACTCATTCCTGTCCCGTGGTATATGAGTTGGAGTGGGTAACCCGATTAACCGTCTAATTCTACGAACCTGGAACGCGACACGAATTTACCTATTAAAGTTCCTGAGACAGAGTTGATGAAGATCTGCGTCGAAGCGTCTAACGTCTGACAATTCGCGACATGTTTCGAATGCGTCCTGTGTATTATCACATTCGAATGCCACGCTGACGTAAAATCGGAGGCAATTACGGGCGCGCATCCATTCTTTGCAGTCGTGCAGCGAACAAGAAAGATCTGATAACGACTTCTCCTCTAAGAAACCATCGTTACGAGACAGTAAACAGACCAAAGCCGTATCTAAGTCCTGGAACGAGTCGCGTGATTAAAAAACATTAAGTGGTCGGGATCATACGCAGCTGCTCCGTGCAGAACACCGGTTGCAGTCTCTCTCTCCCATTCAGTTGCAAGTCGTTTTTTCACACCACTTCATGATGACATGTTCACAGCTGACGCCAATCGAACACGGAAAGCAACTATAATCCCTAGACATCGAAAATAATGGACTTCAAAGAACTCTGGTGCATATAGATTATTTATCCGCCACCGTAAAACTCCTCACCTTGACCATCTTCACATAGAAACCACTGAATTGAAATAATCAGGACAGCTAGCGACTGTAGCTTTATAAAAGGGCTAGGTTCCGTGCAAAAATCTTCATAAGCTCCATCTACAAATCCCCAATGGAAAAACGGTTCTTAAACGCTCCCACCTTCCATAAACTTTCGTTCGATACTATAACTCTATTCGTTTTCAGTTTCGTTTGTGCACCCTGCAAAGATGCGTTTGCAGAAGCATACTGCAATACCACCAACACAATTCCCCTGTCACTGACTGCTCGTCTGCGTGCCTTAATTCATCAAGACTGAACGCTACTGTGGTAGAACTCAATGGGTATAATACCTAGCCTATACGACTTAGAAAGCATTTCAAAGTCGATTGTAAAGCTACTCTTGACAGCCGTCTCACGTTTCAATCGCCAAGAGATTCTCTCGGCCTCTAGTTTCTTGCGTATAGTAGTATATGCCAGCCCTCCTCCACCCCCCCCCCCCCAACCACCTCAATTCCATTCACAGAAATGGTGGCTATGATGAGGAAAAAGCAAGAAGCAAATAGGCTTCGTTTATATCATTGAATGCATTATGGGAAGCCAGTACCACGACTGCGTTTTATTAGCGCCTATGAATTTGAATCACTATCCTCCTCTCTTCACAACCAAAAGTGATACCTTACCTACCGAGGCCGTAACAATGCCGACCTTAGTGACGGTTTACGAATATTTGCTGCTCATTTGTCAACAGCACGAATTTCATCGAGCTAGCCAATCACCGCAAAGACTGGATTGAATATACGCGTGATTCTACTAACGAATACTAGTAGTTTCAGGCGATCGTTCGCAAATGCGTTTCTTCAAGAGTCTGGACGCCCTACTAACCACTCCATAAAACCGCTCACTGGCTAACTGTACTGTTCGTTGGCATAATATATTTGTAATATTCGTATAAACACACGAAGCAATACTTTAAACACCCATTAATCAATGAATAAAACAGTGAATAAAGTGGAGGAAAATATGACTCTCAGTTGATGGTAGATGATTTGATATGCTTACCAATATGTTTCCCCACTCGTATATTAGTGGGCAACGATTACATCTCTAAAATATTAGGAAGCTGAATGATGAAAGGGAGAAGCACAATTGTACAGACGTTGAAATAAAAACCTATGGTTCTCACTATGCAAAGAAACTTATATATTTTCTCAGAAAGCAGTCCAACAAAGAAGGATATTGTGGGTAGCTCACCCGTTTATACGCCCTCGTCCAGTGAAGATTTCTAACTCGTAGAAGATACTTCTGAAGGAAATCGAGATGCCTCTCCGACGTCGTATCCACATCTCCAACGGCTGCTATATTGAAGTCGCTCACTTGAAAGGGGACTAGAGGAAATTCCAAATGACCATAATGGAATATCAGCTGCAAAAATTTGCTGTTCTACAACTGATTTATTTTCTTACCTTATAGCGCTGTCGACTCTGAGAGACAGATCAAAATTAACCATACCTAGGTAAAAATCATTCGAGACATGGCATTAGATCAACTAATTTAAGCTGAAAAAAAAAATCTGGAATAGGAAACACTGAGTGTCAAGGCTGTTAGCTTGCTCAGAAAACAGTGACAAAGCAAAGCAACGAAAACAGACGAGCTAAAAGCGAGCCGCAAATGAACGTTGAACAAATATCATTCAACAACTGCAATCGTATGGAAATTGCCATGCTGCCGATTAATTGGCTTCAAATCTGTACGAATTTCAAAATTTTGACTCCAGAATCCGGAAGCAAACAAAAAAAACAACTTCATCCAAAAATTATCTGAACTTCAATTATGGTTACCAGGCGTAACAATGGAAATATTCATTTGATATTTTGAGAAAGTGTTGCAATGCAACTACCTCCGACTCAATAAAGGAAATCATTCTAAAATAGCAACATCAAAAACGATATCAAATTATTCGGCTAATAAAAACAACCACAAAAAAAAGAGATTTTTTAAGAAACGTTATAAAAACTAAGCGTATGCTCCACCAACAAAGAGTCGAACATAATTCAGGTGAAGTTGGCAAAACCAGCATTCAACACGAAAACGAACAAACTTCTCTAGGATCTATTTCAGCGGAAGCTGCCATATCGGAGCACTTTTCGAACTGCTCATCGCGAAAATAAATCAAAGCCGCTTTCTGCTTCAATCTGTTCAATCTCTGAAAGGAAGATTTTTCTTTGTATAAACATATTAAAATTGAAACATCAGGTGTCAAAACGTCTCAAAGAAATACATTATGCTCGTCCTAGCACAAATCGCCTTGAAAAAGATTCTAAATAAACTTGCATCGCTTTCAGGAATTCACTCGGGGCAGATCCAATAAACGTACGGGTTAGGCCCAATCAGCGAAAGAAATCATGTTCGCCCATCCTTCGAAAAAAGGAAACAAACAATGAAGGTCATCAAAGCAACAAAAACACTAATGATGGCTTCCTCCGCCTCCAAAATTTTCCTTTAGAAAAATTCCAACTTCATTACCTTCGTTAGAAATCGTTATTTTCTGACCGGTCTTCAAACTGAATGAAGTTCTCACAGAGGCAAAAAATGCTTGCTCACTTCCCCCAGTAGCAATGTTCAAGAATGAAGACAATTCGTCCACATATAACTATAAGTGTCGCGCACGCGAAAAAGACGAAACAAAATTCCAGCGAAACAAAAGGGAAGATTTCGCTGGAAATTTTGTGAGAAAAGAAAGACAGAATCGCCAGATTTGTGGGAAGGTTCTGTGTCTTCTCCCATTATTTTGATTCTTTCGTGGTGTACTTAAACTCTTTGAGCCGTGTCTAAGGCAGTTTTGTAGTTGGGACTAACCTATCGCATATCTCCGTGCTTTGAGCCCACTTCCCCGCCGCCCTTACTCAATCCCAAATATGCCGCGAGCTATCGTGACAACAGGCACGACCCCTTCCAAGGAATTGTTGGTTTGTCGTTTCTCTCGGAAGTCTGAATACGCCGACAGAAACAGTTCACTAAGTAGGTGCACTGTTCATTTGAATGCCTAAAGTTTTCACGGTGATCATAAAAGTATAAGAACCAATTCTAAACACAAATTTACAAACAAACCTTCAAATATATTATTAGATACAAAGACTTTATGGTCGAACAGTACGATCTATCTGGACTTGACGTACAATGGCAGTCCGTCCAACTACTACTGGATGACATTGGTATATGCGAAATGTCCGTAAATCGACCCATGCGTTCATATGCAAACCCCGTGCATGTGTAAATTTATCACTACAATTACCTGCGAAAGGCTGTGAGTGCAAACGGACGAGGAAACCAAAGAAGAACGGAAACAAACCAAAATCTCGGCTTCATCGTAAGAAGCGCTTAGTACACTCTCTTCAGCTAATTTCAACGCATCGTCAATGCAGCTCTGCGTGAGCAACGCTTCGGCCTAAAGAAACACAAGTTTTCAAGAAAGAATACGTAGGTACCGAGACGAAAAGCAACTTACGGTTCATGCCAACGCAGGCGACGCTGTTCAACATGAACAGAACGAAGTAGGTAAACCATATTTGGAGATATAAAGTGGATATAACCTCTATAATATCATGTCTGCAATTGCGAATAACCTCTATAAAATTCCACTTTTTAATAAATGCAGGGAAGAAAGAAAAGGGATATCGCATACCGCTATTCAGGCACGTCATATCCCGGTGCAAATAGACTGCAAAAGACATCGCGCACTATACGATAGACAGCATGCACCGCCCTCCGTATACCACATATCACAATACCGCGCACCGCGCACCACACACTATACACTATACACCAACCACACCGCACTTCACTCACTTACATACGTGACCGCATGCCGTTTGTACCACACCGCTCTCGCTGGGTCGCACGCGAAACACATCATTAACCACGCACCGTCAACAACATACCAAACACACCACACCGGACCATACCATACCACGTCGCACATGGTTCAACATTACGCCTTGGGCACACGCACACGCAAAAACACGCATGCATATATGCATATCGACGCCGTGAAATAAGCGCCATACACCCGGTATATGCACGCACACGCACACACATATACCACAGAGAGTTCGAAAAACCTACCACGAGGCACAGCAGACGTACACACGCATATACACATGACATAAAAGAACGAAATAAGTGCATTTCATGTGAAAAGCAACAACTTCAAGAATGAACATCACCTATTCGTTAACGAATAAATCCTCCGTCTCCTCTCTCCTCAAACACGTCCAACAAACAACCATTGCATTATAATGTTCTTTAATGCCATTCAAAAACTGAACACTTTTACCCAAACCTCTCTTCAGCGACAGTTGGACCTGACATTCAACAAAGTGAAGGTGACGAATTTAGGTCCGCCATTGTCGCCGTTGGTCGCAAATTGAATACAGTCACACATTTCAAAGTTACATGTGACCATCGTCCATTACATTCGTTGACTGGATTTAACGCTAAATTCTGTCGGCATATAATACCGCCTACGACCTCGACGTTCACTAAATGAAAACGACTGAATTCCTGTTTAACTCAGACCTGACCATTCAAAGGAAAGGTAAATAACAGCCACTTACCCTATCAAACCAGGAAATTTCTTCGATGAGAAAAATCTGATTCTTGACGCATAAAACGACGCGACCAGTTACATTACTCACGATGGATCCTTCGACAACGCTCATTCGATGCACTTCTGACGCCTCATTACATCTAAGAGCAATATCAGCAGAACCATAATGTTAACGAGTGATCTGTTGTGACCAAAATGAGTTATATGGTCGCAGTGATCGTGGTGATCTTCGTTTATGTAACAGGTTGCATGCCCACACTTGTTCGATCCCGATGTGGTATTTTCCCCGCGTGGAATATGACCTCCTCATGCCTTCGGGGCCGTAGCCAAAGATTTAAATAGGCTGTGGCCTTGCTTGCTAATCAGTGTGTATGTTTTATTAGCCACTGACGCGTGGTTCTCCTATTCGTAGTAAACGAGTTTTATTTGCTCCACCGATACGCCCTCACATGTCAGAGTCGGTGGCACACAGGTTACATTATAGGCTGCTACCGCATTAGCTGTACAGAAAACATCAAGTCATCACTTCAACTTCTATACAACATTGGTTTTCTTGACTTCAGCTGTTCGCAGACCGCATGAATTCTTCGTGCACGCTTCCCATTTGCACAAAACAGGTGCAATTTCGAAAATCTCATTTCTTAGCGGTGCCTTATAAAATAGGAACAGCAAAGGAAGCGGATTTCATTACAGTAGGCTGGCTAATGCTGTTGCCAGAGTGAATATTCTTCTACTACCCAAAACAGCAAGTTTCTTTTGTTTTATTGTTCGGCGCTGTTTTTCTCAATAGAGGCGCCTCAACCTGTGCACTTTTTCCATGCACCTTTTTCAGTAACAAAGATGCGCTTTTGAAGCGCTTCAATCATAAATATAGATCAGAAGTTGGAAGGGGCATGTTCTTCGTATGAAGCAACATTTCTTGAGATAGTATGTCTTTTTCAGTTCAGCTCATCACACTTAAAAGGGAAAGCAGAAAAATTACGAAACAGTTTCTGCAAAAGCACACACTTGAAAACAATAAGTGATGAAGAGTTGAGTGCGAAAATATATGGCGAATGATAGACGGTAGAGACGATCCTGTCAGCTCCCCAAAACAATGGTGGTCGCGATGAAACCCCAGCAGAAGTGGCAAAAATAGCCAATCCTTGCATACCGCTTACCAAAAACTCCTCCTAAAATTAGCTAATAAAGCTGGAATATCAATCGACGATGATTCTTAACCATGATATCCTGACAGGCACTTATGGATGTGTTTCACTACCACTGGATAGTTTGTAGCAATATCAATCTCATCTGCAATTCTCACAAACCCATCGGCTCGATGTATTTTTCAATACCAGCTTTAGTTCAGGAAATACTGATCATTAGCATATTTAATCCCGATCTCTCCTTATTCCTCTATCATCACATTTAAATTGAAAAATGATATGTGCAATTCGCAAATGAGAAAAAACGCCTTGCACAAAATAAGTAAGTAGAACTTATACCGTGTCGATGTTGACAATAAGCGGTGTTGTACTAGCGATATCGTACGGGAACAACGAGAGCGTTACATTGCCGTTTATATTGTAGACGAAATATTCACTTTGAGTCGCATAACAAATACAGTTTTTGCTATAGCAAATCGCTATCACATTATCGTCGGTGGTTATTCGTTGTCGCACAAACGAATTACGTTCACTTTTCTCGCAAACCAATATCATACGATTAGAAGTGGCAATAGCGATATGTAATGCAAACGGATCTTCTGTTACTGGATTCGTGTTGAGTGCAATGCAGATTACATTGGAACTCGTACCCGCACTTAAAACCTATAAAACGATATTTCAATGCTGAATGATTGTATTGGCTTTTCTTTTTCGTCGTACAATAAAAAAGGTGTTATTCACTTGCTCGGAAGCTGAACATCACAAAGCTGCAGTGTGTGCTCATCAGATTCAACAAGAATCCTCTTATATACTTGGCAAGATTCCAATTTGCATTTATAGAACAACTGTTGCTACAAGGCCGCCTACAGTCTCAAATATAGCGCACTAATGTCTGTGTATCAGATATCCTGTTAATCCGGTTATACGAAGTGTCCAATGCAACCGATTACACCAAGCACCTTGTATAACCGGTTACATCAAGCATCTTGTACAACCGGTTGTATTAAGCATCCTGTGTAACCAGTTATATTTAACAACCTACAAAACCGGTTTGCAAAAGTGATCCGTTCACTAATTTTTTCGAAGCGTGCACTAACATGCGAAGGTTCTCCAACAGCAAGCATCACCTCACATAACTCCAGAAAATTCCTTCATTTTTCCCACTAACCGCCAAACACGTTAAACAAAATACTAGTAATTCGTCGTACAACTGCAGCAGCATCTTCATCTCGTTCCCCTCATCCAAACTCCTTGAAAAGTTGGTGGTCATCGATAAATAGTATAGGCTGCTGGTTAAGTTCCGACGAATCGCACAACCAACACTATAGGTTCAAATGTAACATGCTGGGCGGAAAAATTTGAAACCGACACATATGCTTCTCTTCGTAGCGGCTAATCGACTGGCCTCTAGGACCATATGACAAGGGAAAAACGAATAGGTGGCTCGATAAGCACACCTGGAAACGAACACAAAAAACGAAAGGCAACCTGTAATGAGTTAATATCGACATAGAAGATTTTCGATGCAGATACCACGATCAGGCATTCCACAGCTGTTGCAGCAAGCAACTGCGTAATGGCCGACTTCTGAAGAAAAATTACAGCAAGTAATGCGATTATCGAGTGCAAATGCACCACAAGAAAACGAAAAGCTTGCGCAGACCAGAACGAGGATTTGCTTATATTTGAAGGTCAGCCCTACCTCAGACTCATCTGATGTAAACTACAACGCGGATAGTTTTTTGGCAATATATCGAACACTATGCAATCTCATAATGAAAGCTACGCCAGATGCAGCTATGCAGCAATTTGAGTAGAGGGAAACTTCCACTCCACAATTATCTAAACGCCGTTTGCTGACCACTAACATCTTCCTCCTTAAACGGCAATGAACCCACCACCTCTTCCTTGTCCGACGAGTGTTATACCGTTGGGCTACCACAGTTTGCTCCTCAGATTCCGCTTAGACTCATTCTCATTCACTTCTCGAATGACTTGTAAGTTACGGCTGCTCCTAATATGCGTGGCCATCATAACAGCACATCGCCGACTGCATCGATACAAACTCGACAAAGAGCAGCGATATCCACTTCACTATTTATTAACTAATTATACAGACCACTAAATCTTCCTTGCCATACATTTGCTCAAGCCATAAATAGGAAAAACTAAAACAGCAAAAGCATTCACACTCGGGTGAATCTTTCAATATGATCACAAAATGAGAAATTCGCATGTATAGTGAGACTTACTGTAACAATGATTATTTCCACCGAACTTAGTTAAACAGTTTCATCAAAACCATAATTTAGCGCTTTGTTCGGTAAACGCCTCTTTTGCTTAGGCACCTAAACACCACGTCACCGCCCTTTGTATATACATGAACTGTTATTAATATGACACTGGGGCTCTGCACTGCCGCATGCGGAATCTAGGCACTTTCATGTCACCGAACCTTTTTTGGAGGGGTTATAAGCGGTTTCAATTCTGCGAATCCACCAGCACAAAAGAACGTATACTGCGAATGAGCTCAAATGCAAGTGGAATAAATACAACAACGATAAATCGAAGAATCATTTTCATCATACTGGTGTTTAGATGATTATCAATATTGGTACTGCTAATACTAATATTAATAATAATATAAACATCAGTCATACTATTACTGTCACTGGCAGCAGCATCATTATCGCTATTCTTGGTATTATCACTGCTACCAATACTTTTATGCCGTCACTACTCTTACGGTTCGTTACGCTATTGTTTTTATCACTACTGTTGTCATTGTTATCACTACTATCACTGTCATCAGTAGTATTATCATCACTTATTACACTGCTGCTGCAACTTGTTAGGCGTCACACGAGGTCCAAGGACACAGTCGCGATCTAAGACTCACCGTCGGAAGTTGCATGACATCACGCACTTCAGTGTCCCCATGTTCTTGAAGCTCGAGGCGAACGATATTGCCATGTGTGGTACCAAAATATAAGAAGTTCGAGCAACCATCCACACATACAACCTGGAAACCGCAACCGCGCCATTTCAAATTATGGATTCACAATGACCGTCGAAGATAAACTACGCTGTTGAATCCTCAATCTATCAGTGTTTGAAACCCAAACAATCGAAGACAAATCAAACAACTCCAGCACATCGCAAATGAAGATGAACAAAAAAGCACTGGCGAGAAAACACTAGGAACACAGATCTTAAACTGATGTTTAGGTGACCACCAAGAGAGATGAAAATGGCAGAGGTGTAAGGAAGAGGTGTAACCATAAAGACGAGCAATATCAGCGCAAAAGAATCAAATGGGTGCGTAACCGTCTGGAACCAGTAAAAGATAGCGAACTTCGAGGGACAGCATCATAACTGAAAGGTGCTTTTAGCATAAAGCACCGTCAGTGCAGAAACATTACTGTTATCAGTGCCATCATTAAGTAAGTTCATGTGAATTCCAACATACCCGCAATGCACTGTCCTCGCCAGTGGTTCATTCGTAGAATGATAGAATACAAGCAAACGAGGGCAACCGCACATAATTTAAAGTTTTTGATCACCTTTTTTTTTCAACGGGATCGACTTTCGCAGCGATTGAACGAACTCCCTCACCCATGGGAAATGTAACGGGAGCAAGATGATACTCGCGGGCACCGTAACCGTCAAACATCACTAATGCGCTCACCAACGACGGTTTCCACTTGGTCATTCCCACAGGCAACATATTAAAAAAAACGCAGAGGCAAATAAACGAATATAGACAGTAGATACATTCACTTTATCATAACAAAGTGCAACTAATACCAAACCTTATGGGACATGACGAAAATTTCCGCCGTAAGCTGAAAATAAAAACGGACAAACAGAGACAAAAAGGAATAAAAATGAGGCACAATAAGCAGAGTACCAGTCATGATATAAGTAGTAAGAATTATTATGCAGTTAATATAGAGTAAGTGAGCATCAAGAACTTAAAATGGAGCGAGGAAATCGTTAACGAAGGTCAGAAGAGTTCGGAGGATGATAACACTGCGAAGAGAATTTCGGATGCATTACAAATTTTTTCTAATTTTTGAGTGCGTCGAAACCTCAAAGAATGTTGTCATACTGGTCCACATAGAACAACAGCGGATATCTTATAAATAAAGCCAAAATATGCGTTGCAGTATAGAATAGAATAAGTAAGGACGTAATTTCAATGACATATGCATTCTATGCGTGTTAGTCAAAAAAGTAGAGATCATTTCACCGTCTGCCTTATTTTTCCTCTTCAATTCCTATCGTGGTTAGTTTGAAAATGGGTATGATCCGCGAAAGAGCGACTACGAGTCGTGTTCACATTCAACAATGCAACTCCCAAAAACATCCAAACAAGAACTGTTGAAACAACATTGCGCCGTGTGGAGCGATTCTCAAAATCATTCAACTCCGATCTTCACCGTTATTTCTCGTCTAAAAATCTTTCGGTTGCAAACGAGCAAAAAGAAATGAAATTGTGAAGCGTGAGAATCGGATAGAGAATTCAGTGTAGCTTCATGGGTATCTGTGGGATGTCACGTCTTTTAGATGTCCGAAAGGACGGCGAAACCTGAGATGAAACAATGGTCAGAGATAGACTAGTGTGTTCTTTCCTGCCTCGCTTTTTTTTAATGGGAGTTAGTGATGGCAATCGAGAAAAATTTCATTCGCTCGGCAAGCATCCGAAAGCACTGGCTTGGAGATAAGATTATGCCGAAACCAAATTATATTTCAGAAAACACTCCTAGGCTCGGAGCGAATGCATCCGATACAAAGTGGATCCCGTTAAAATTGAAAGAAGTGCAAACCGATTTCAGAACAATGAAAAATGACCGAAGTTTCGGTTACCAGTCGAAGTTTGGCCTTCGACTACTATCGCTAATGGGAGCTCATTTCCTATGCCTTCAGCCAATCCTGTTGTCCTTAATTCATTCAGCCCATAGTCGACTGTATGATGCAAACGCAACAAAGCAATTCAATCTATTTCACCAAGCTAATGAACTCTTTGCAAGAGTATGCAATGGTACCTGCTCATTGGATGCCATACATTGCGCTGCGGCAAACTTCACTCCCTTTAGCCGGAAAGGATCGGTGGCCATCGTTTGGCACAGTCGATCCCAAGACACGGCAACGTCTGTCACTGAAAACACAAAAGCGAAAAGATGCGGCATACACAGCTGCATTTATTCACATGAGTGATTTTTTTACGAAGGTATCGTTGACTTCAAATAAAAGTTGATATGATTATTTACAAAAACTCAAGATCGCTAAATGGTTCTTAAAAGCCATCATTGCGTTGCAGGGAAGACTATTTTAACCGTTCCATTTCTACGGCTGAATTTATTCTCGGAAACAGTGTGGCCCCCAATTTTTGCTCTTTTTATGCTCATCTGCATTTGCAAAGCGCATTAACGCGTCGTCACGTCATTGGTCTGCCTGACATCGTCAACTCAGAGAGCATTAAATTGGCCTCTTATGTCTGTCTAGTACCACCAAATCAGAAAACCAACGCAGCCAGTATTATCCGGTTTCGTGTTTATAATGTACACCGTAAGACGACTGTACCACACTTCAGGTTAGTTCGTCAACTTCGAAAACAGTCACGTATACATTTGCATACACTTAAAGGTGGACATTTGCATACACTTTGCAGCGGTCAGATTGCATTTTATTATGGGCCAGGTAAAAAAATAAATGAACTGCGCCGAACCGGCTGGCACGAGGAACGCTTTTGACCTTTTATCTTTTCACCACCCAATATTATTAGTTACCAAAAAGACGGAAGATATGCGAATTTATGTCTCGATGCTCCTCAGCTGCAAAATCTACGATGTGCTTTTCTTTTTTTTTTTCGACCTGAAAGACAAGAATTAAAAAAGAATTGGATCGGATGCATATCTTTTCCACCTTCAAATATCCATAACTTTATTCGGAGACGGACTAATGCGAAATATGGTGCAGAAGATCAACCTATAGCTAAATCACAAACATTTAATCTTATGACTCTAGCTTCGAAAGTTCTCCAACTGAGATCATCAGATAGACGGACAAGCAGACACCGGCATACACAGCTTTTGCAGAGGCGGATAGGAATCAATCTTTGTCGGCGCACTTCCCGACATGTTTTTCATGGCAATTCGCAATTGCGCTCACGCTTACGTTGGGCACGGAAAATCACAAGCTTTCCGGCTTCTTCTTTATAACCCAATTATCCAAGTCTTCACATCAGAAAAAAAGGTTCATACACCGGGTGCGTTAGCACACGAACTTGGCGAATACTGCGACCACGTTTGATAGCAATCACCGGATCACTTCTTCACCAGATCGTCTTTGTGCTCCGATACCATGGACATCGAGTGGTGCTTTGTCTATCCCCATTCATCACCAACGTCTTCAGCAATACATAAGGCCAGGAAATCCACTTTGCGAGAGAAATCTCACCCATGCGGAAAAACAGCAAGAGGAGATACGTCTTTAACAGTTCTAGGACGAGCTGGGCCCAAACTAAACTACAGCGCCTGTATAAATTTCAGGCTAATCTTGACCTCAGACATTTTGAGGTGAGGAGGAGGAAAGGGACATTAGATAAATTCATTTAATCCCCTCCCCCAGGTTCATCAGCTAGCTTGGTATGAGTTAACAACTTTAAGAAAAAGAACCCGTTTCCTTGAGCAAATTTGCGAAAATTAACATCAGTGCAGAAAAAAAAAAAAAAAAAAAGAAATGCAAGTCAATCAACTCGTCCAAAGCAACTTTTTTCTAAGGGAAAGAAATAAAGATACAATCCCCATTAAGGGTAAGAAATACAAAACAGCGGACGGAAGTGGAAGAATTTGCTCGCCTATGATCGGATGATATCCTGACACTAAAAGAAACAATTGCGTAGAAGCATAACCACAATCAAACCAACCAATTTACTTCATAAATCGCTTTGAAAATATGACAGAAGTTTTTCATACAACCATATCATTTCGTAAATCGAATGCGTGCAAGTATTTTATTGAATGAAATCTTCCATTCAGAAAAGAGATATAAGATTAAACAAATAGCACTCATAGAAGCAAACATAGCGAAACCAGAATCGCTTGCGATTATCCAGTTGGAAATTTCAACGATAAGCATGAGTCCTAATCCTCTTCAACTCAATCCCCCCCCCCCGCCCCCACTATTTACAAGAATAGTTCGTATAATTATCAGCTAAACCTCGAATCTATACTATAAGTATAACTCGCACCCCAACCAACATATGTCGACGCTCCACAACGTACTTCTATGCGAGTAGATGGGTGGGGATCGGTAAAACCTGGTACTGATCGCCGAGCCACATTTCACCTAGACTCACAGGTGGTTGACGACAAAAGAAACGAAAGCCCTAGCAACAAAAAATAAAAGAAGGAATAAATAAATTAATACTACAACAACAGCTGAAACGAGACCCATGGAAGAAAGATTCATGGAATGTGTTCAATCAAAACACGCCGACTTGATGGAATTGAAAACAGAGCAATCGAAACAATTCAAAGGATATATGCTCCAAAAAAAAAGAAAAATCCATTGACAGATGAAAAAAAAGAACACTCACTCTAATCTAATAAAAGTGCATCAAAGAATAAACAAACAAACTAACCGTTAACTATCACCAATGAATCAATTGACTAGCATTAACATAACTTTAGAAATAGAATAAAGTAAAGCACACCACCGAAGAATGTAGAGCAATAGATACACTACTATTAAAACATCAGTGCCATTTTTCCACGTTTACAACGTTTGGATCCCGATACCATTAGCATTTTTTTCTCTCATTCACCCCGATTGATGCCCACCTCTCCTTTCCGAATGCTGCTTTATCCACCATCGCTAAAATTAGACCAATCCATTACAGCCAATACTTTAAATTGTTTCACTCCTTGTGACGAAAAATATCTGAAATCTCGGACCACCCTTCCCTTACCCGTTCTTCCATCATCCATTACCGCGAAAGATGGCTCCGACGGAAATCACGCTTAGCACATAACATGTCATAAAATACAGATAAGTCGATAGAGGAAACAGCTTCCTGAAAGACGTGAAAGAAACCAAGATTCTAGAACAGCATAAACACGAAAAGAAGAGGCGCACGTTCAGTCCCGTATCAATGAGGATAGACGTTGCAACACACAGCTAAATACATCTGCTACTGATGAATAAACTGACACAAACCAACTGTTTCCTCTTCATAATACCATCGTTGTCCGCTTAACTTCAAAAGACTTTTTTTCTGAAAGTTCAGGTAAATAACTTCAAATCTGAACAGTGCAAGCCCAGTTATGTATGGCCATGATTTGATGGACAATTCTGCTGGCGAAATCCTCTCACTTATTTCAACCTCAACATATAAGACAAACCCCTTTTATTTTTTCAAGCCACTTCGCTCCTCCGAAATAAGCTGAAGAGAAGCAAACATCACCTAGGATCATCACCGAAATCCGGAAGAAATAACTGTGCTAAAATACAATCAAGTGAGGCGGCACGGATAGACGGCCCGCATGTGGGGAAAAAATTGGATATAAAAATATAAGTTACATGACCAGGAACGCTTTCAAATACGTAGTTAGCAGTAACTCCTAGGAGTGATGCAAATGTTTCTGGATTTGCTGATGCAACGTCCACAAACTGACTTCTTTAAATATTCAAAACTTGATTAACTGACATGAAGCATCGCTAAATTTGTCAACAAATTTGTTGACGCCTATATATGCCTTCATAATGATGCTCATGCCACAAATAAATGAACCTCTGTCGGTAGTCTAAATGTCGTCACATGGCACAACGGTGGTAACGAGACGAATTCCGCTTCCAAGGATACAGGCACCGATAGTGAAGCAGACTCTAGAGGTTAAATCGGGCTTCATATCCATGAGTGGAACTCAAACGGCCCATTCATTGGAATGGGAGCGCACGAGAAAAAGAAATAATGACAAATAAAGCAGAAGGTCCCAAAACCACCTACTTCATCCACAGTCATGGCTTTCAATTCTACTACAGCATTAACTTGCTATCGAAGATGCCAACCAGAGAAGGTCGTCTGGGCCGTATAGAGACCAGATGTTGCTGGCGTTTTTGGAAATACTTCTCAAAATAATAATCAACACTATAAACGACGGTTGATGCAGAAGAAAAAATCGTTTTGCAGGAAGCAAATGTGAATAACGTTTAAATTTGCGCAAGCTTGCTGCAAGACAAGACTTCAGAATATGCAACCTGGATACCGTACGCTTTCGATGATGCAACATTGACAGCAGTCACTATGTTAGTAATACGCTGCGCTGCAGTAAAATGCAAGTACAAGTGGTCTACAAGAGAAGAAAGATATGCTACTCTAGCTAATTTTCGTTAGCCAGTGGTACTGAACTGAAAAGCATCAAGCCTTTCAGAAGACTATTGCTGGCGATGCCTCATGCCCTACCTGAAATCTTTCACTAGTGGCACTCTCAACTAGTGGTTTTTGCTACCGTCTTCACAACCGCCCTTACACCAAAAAGAGCTGTCCATGCCAGCAAAACATCGGCGCAAAGCGCATTAAAGTCAAAATACCCTGACTCGTTTGATAAGAGAGCTGTCCTGAAATGATCGAAATAAAAACAAAGAAACCAAGCAGAAGAGAAGACGGTGGAACGGAGAGTACCTATCAACAACGCTATTATCATGAGAAAGCGAGATGCCTTGAATAAGTTTGTGCAAGAAGCAATAACGATGATTTTTTTCATCTGCCTAAATAATGAAATTAAATGGCAACAAACGTGCACCACATTCATTCAGTGGACGCAAGTGAAATTAAGAATGGAAGGCAGAATGATAAACAATATGGCTGGTGCTCCTGAACGCTTATATGTTGCTTCCTCCTTTCGTTCGAAGTCGCAAAAAAAAAGTTAATTTATTAGTTCCTGTTGTTGTTGCATGATAGAGCGACCACCAATGCAAGATGGGTTCATGTAACGTTTCCTTCAAGCCCATTCAGAAACCACAGCTGAGTTCACATGCTCCCCACTCACACATCTCCATGAAAGGAAACTACCTTCGAATGTGACATGAATAAAATGCCATAACGAATATGAATCCCCGAGGGTGCTCTCTACGTATGTAAATCACTTCCTGTGCCTGCCGTCTTGGCACGGTGAAACAATACAAAAACGAAGAATTAGTGACGTCCTGAAAATCTAGCACTCAGACGTCGGTACGAAAATCTGCGCAAGACTTAGAGACCAATTGCGAACTCACTCAGTCAATGGGTTTGAACTGCCTAAAAAGAGGCACGCGTCTTTCACCAGGACTGCAACATTGCAACGTACGGATCTGAAGATATGAGCCATGACAGACGTGGATGTATAAGCCACATGGTTGGCATGTTACGTTTAGTACCCGAGACGAAAATATGCAGGAAAGAACAACAGCCGAAAGGAAGACCACAATGGAAATAAAATAGTAGAGATGAACCCAATAAGAGGTTCCGGTCAAAAGGCGTCCTTCATCTGGTGAAAAGGCCTCACCGCAAGGTCGACTGGAAGCTCCAAATGATACTTGTGGAGGCGCTCAAGAAGCTCGTAGCAATCTTCGCAACCTGCAAACATCCACGGTTTTTAAAAAGAATGAATACATATTAAGCGCAACAATCTTTGTTAAATGCTTCTCAGTTAAGTCTCGTTGAAGTAAACCTTTGAGTTTGGTGCAGTTGGGATGGATTCTATCAGCTTTCGCGACTCGCCTATTTCGAATAATATATCCAGGAACCAACTTTTTGGAGGAGATTGAGGCTATGTCATAGAGAACAACTTTTTTTTTAAAGAAAGGACCTATATTTTTTATGACTGTGATGGTGAACATTAAAGCAGATCGCAAATTTCATAAACGAACTTTTGAAAGACTCGCAATCGGCCTTCCAAAAAAAGTTTTTTTTCTGCTTCGATGATATTCTTTCATTGCAAGATTCATTTAAGCTTGTGCCCAGTTCGATTTCCCACAATAAATCAAATTGCATCACGCAGTGCGACGTTCATATGAAGAACGCAATAAGTCAGAGGATAAAATCTATTCAAAAATCACCTCGACGTTTCACTGAAATCATTGAAACTCCTTTATAGATAATAAAAGTGCCTTTACAACTATATTACTTAGCTATCTCAACAAAAACCAAAGAGAAACAATCATCAAATAGCACTTTTTTTTAAAGAAACGTCGTATTCAGAAAGATATTGAGATGATACGTGACGCGCACATTATATTTAAAATTATATGCACCACGATGAATTTACTACGCATCAATGCTGAGTTCTTGTACACACAAACCAAGCGTCAGTGGCGTGGACCACAGATAACTTCGATGGTGACTTTAAAAAAACAGGCTGATTAGCGTGGTGCTGGTAGAAAATTTTCGGTCGGAGGGAGAGCGGGGAGATGTGTGGATCCGATCGGAGACCGGGGACTCCGTACCACACTAAATCTGACGACATCGCGCCCAATCTGTGCCTGAAATAATTCTTAGACAATGACGCCACCATGCGGTGACGAAAGCATGAAATTTTACGATGAATAAAGTGGGAGACCTACCTGTCCTAGCCACATAAGCCCATGGTTGAAAACAACTTTCGACGATTTCTCGTGTTCGGAAGATGATCCTTATCCACGCGGGCAGTTTCTTTTCGTTAAGTGCTGCCGATACGAAAGCTTTCCACATCGCATCCGGGGATCTCTTCAATCGGCTATGTGTTGCGACGACGTTTTCGATCGTTGATAAAAGGATCTGCAATTATAAAAAGATTGTTCTTAAACAATTATAATAACGATCCAACTTCGTCAGAAATCAAATTGAAATTCATCCCATAACATTAAACTTTACACTAAGCAAACATTAATACTAGAGGGCTGAAGTAGGCGTAAGACGGTATATCTGAGAATAAATACAAATCTCTATCACAGCCAACGCCAGCACTTGCAAGAAAACGCAATCAACCATCGGCAACATTTCTATGGCGCCACATTGCAACTTACAACAGCAAATACAAAAGATCCTATCGTACTGTGAAAGTATTGCAGTACCAATACTAAGTCACTTCTCATATTTTCTAATGCTTCTCTCTCTCCCCCCCCTCCCCCTCCCTCTTCCCTCCCCACCCCAAAGACGTTCCCTCAAGGATCGCATCGATGCCCCTTTCTCAATTTGTTCTCATCGCGGAAAAAGAAGGCGCTATATCGAATTATCCACCCTCACCAACCTTCTGTCTCGCGATCTTTGATTTCATTCATTTTTTTTTCTTCTCTTCTCTTGCATAAACGCGGCAGTTTTCTTTGTTCTATGAAACGTGGCTAAGTGTGCTTATGTGATGATTTTCAGCTTAATGTGCTATGATTATGGCTCAACGAGACAAAAGAATCATTCAGAAAACACGCATACAAATAATAAGAAAATAAGAGACCCAAAATCTGCATCCGCTTTCATTATATTTCGTTTTGCTCAATTCACACAATAAAGGAGCTGGCCATGGGTTGAACTAGAAACCTGCTTCGAGGTAACTGATCGTCCAGCAACCGAATTCAGTTGAAAACTCTGCGACAACTTCCGCACTGGTGCATCACTAAACTCTCTTCCATTCTTCGAATCGAAATAATAGAGGATCACGTCCCAAATATGTCCCAACTTGTGAACCGACGATGAAGCTGCAAATCTTCATTCTCATAATGCAACGTTACCGAAAAATTTGCGGAACTGTTTGCTAGCAAAAAAGGCTACAGTAAAAATGCCCAAATCTCCGGCGCTATCGACTCCGCATAGTTTCCGCCTGCTAATCCATCCTGTAATAATCGCAGCATTGTTTAGCATATAGAATGAATTACGCACGCACCGTCTGTTACCAAGTTGAGGCATACCCAGAAGACTCGGCGGAAATTCAGTAAAGAGTCATAAATGAAATCATTCATTCATAAGCATACGCCGATCAGCAAGTAATCGTGCTTAATGTACAAAGAACCTTGCTCCCCTTCTGGCTCATATTGCTTCTATGATTCCACTGCCGCTCACGAACTATGTCTACTCTTCAGAGAAAATTCAGAAAGAAAGAGAGAATTCACCACGTAACGCGTATCGCTGGTGTGAACGTGCTGGAAAACATCCGAACGGAGTGAATGGAGCGTAAGTTTGGACGACAGTTGTGTTCATGCCGTGCTCAAGCAGATGCCGCAGTGCAGGGCATAACTCTTTACGTACCACCCATACCACCTCCTCCTCGCTCCTTTCAAATATGTCCTTGAAAGAAAACGAGATATGACTGCATTTCCAATGGTCAGAAGACAAATCAGCATCCAGAAGTTACAGGCTCCAGCATAGAAGCATTTATATGGCATTTGCATAGATGGCAAAATGAATGCGTGATATAACAGCTATCAGAAATAAAACGAAACATTTGGAGCAACTGGCAAATAATTCACCTGTATCGTTTATCACTCAACAAGAAACATCCTTGAATGCTTCGAACTTCGGCTTTTTGGAACCAATGATCCATCTGCCCACTCAAAAAATGTTGACTAAAGGAACGCTTAGGCTGATCTCCTCATCAACGCTCCGAAACAGCACTGCGAGTTTTGTTACCCAACTCACAATATGTATGCGACTGAAAATAGCACAGTTGCCAAGAAGCCTCAGTGGTCATATGGTCATCGGCTCTCATAGCATGGAAAAGAATGAGATGAGTGGCATGGCAGACATGGTAGTCGAGAGAGCCGATTGGACAATGACAGAAACAGTGAAAGGGAATCACATAAACGATGCACTATAGGAAAATAAAGTCATGTGAAATGCCCTTCCAACATGGTTGCGGCCGGTCGTCCCTCATTCACGCCTCTACAGATTTAGACTAAATTTATTCAGTCGAGTTCACAACTTCATCTCAGTGAATATTAAAACATGAAACCTCATGAATAATGAAACCTTATCAACATGAATAAATAATGAAGAGACCTCATCAATTGAAGATGATCCCATCGACTGCATACGAGAACGTGGGGACTCGCTGTCGATTGCTAAGAGCAAATATTTTTCGCAAACGTTCACTGTCGCATCCACCGCCAACTCGAGTCTTGCACGGACGTCTCTAAAATATAACAGCATCAACACGCCAAAATTATTGGTCCATCCTGAATGAAGTAGAGCAAACGAGCAAACCGAATAACCATGCAGCGGAAGACCGTCCAGTAGAGAGTCAGATGTAAACAGTGAACAATTATTGCATTCATTCATTTTGCTTCTGCGTTCAACAGGCCCGACAGGAACATTTCGAACAACTACAAGAATTCATCACTCGTTCAACACGATAGCAACAAACCCATAGTGGTTGCCGCGAAGAGTGTTTTTAAGTTCATTGCGCTCGAATTTGCGACTTCCGCAACCGACCAAGCTCAACACTGAGCTTCGCTTGGGTCGTGCCACCGGCATGGAAGCTATCGACGTGGGCGGTCGCTCAGGTGTTTCAACTTGCAGAAAGCTAACAAAACGTTCCAAATCAACTATCTGCGTTTGCAGCTGTTCCACCAATTGCTCTTTTGCTCTCATCGGATCAACCAACTGCAAATCAAATTGACCAACTACATGACTGATCAAACTGCAGCATCAGGACAGCTCGCAGTAACCCTTAGAATTTCAACAATTCTTGAGCAACGACGAAAAAAGCAATTTACCGACGTGAAATGCTCCCAATAAAGTACCAGGAGCATCCACTTTTGAGAAAGAAGGTTAAACCTGAGAGAGGGAAACTGTTTTTCATTTATTACCGTTCCTCTCTGAAAGGAAGTCTAATCTCACGGCAACTCTAATGTGTAACAACATTGAACAGTTATCCCACGTAACAGTTATCACTGCGTTTTTCTTGGTCGGCGATAGATTTTGCTTTTCTTTAAAGAATGTTAAATGCTCATGCTCTGCAAATCGACAGTGATTACAGTGAGCTTCATATTCAAATTTCCGAACAATCTTCCACTTAGTTCCCTTCTAACTTTTGTCTGAAACTACTTCCTCTGGAATTGAGAACTGCCTTTAGAACAGGCCCTGCGATACCTCATCTATCGAAGCTTTAGACCCAAAATCAAGAAGCACCTTCCCGAAAGTCTTGCTGTTGTCAGTGGATTTCTTTAAGGTCCTGGAGTTAAAATCTTTCACAAATACTGGCACTAAGCTTGTCCAACAGACTATGTACTTCATATATGAATGTTCTACAAAACGGTGACGATCAGCTGCACTTGGAAAAACAGTCCCTTTTTATGCATTGTAAAAACAACCCGATAAACGCAACGGCTCTCGCTCCCATGCAATTAAACCAAAGGTTCTGATTAATGAGGAAACTGGGTGTTGCACTGTCGAAAGATCTGCAACTTATTGGATATAACAAGTTAGTCGCTTTTCCACAATTTCAGAGCTATCGTCCCGAAACTATCGAGAAATATATTAACTCCTATAAACCTTTCCAACCAGTCTTTTAGTATGACAACTGCTAGAGCATGGAATGCTTTTCGACAAGGCGATGCAAGCTCATCTGTTTCAATGGTCGTTTAAAAAGCTCTTCCAAATAAACTCAAATTTCGCTCATCGATATTGCATTCATAAACTTTGCAAAATTCCACAAATTACTTTATGTAGTGTGCAGTTTACTTTGTACAAAATGCGTCCTTAATTTTTTTCCTTCCATAGGGCGTATTTATCGTCAACCATTCATTCACCACAGTCGAGTTACCTGACTTTATTTTAATGATATTTTAATGATCAATGAGCTTTACACTTGACTAGCAGTAGGCCCGTTTATTTTGGAACAACAATCGTTCCTCTCTATCACAACAATTCCCCTTCGTAAGACGAATGTTTCAAGCATTAAAAGAGCGAGAGACAAAACAAACCTGCTTTAAAGCTTCATCGACTTGCTTCTGCAAATCGCTATATGACATTTTATCCAACTCGAGATTCAACTGCATTCGTTCGTGAAGCTTATCCAGAACTGCTTTCTAAAACTGCCTTTACTGATGAAGAAACTTCCACAGAAAAATAAAGGTGTCTTTGGACATTCGATAAGACGTAAAAATATATGTTTCCGATCTTCGAAGGATCGACATAGAATATAAAATTTCAGCCAAACAACAAGCGAAATGCAAAATGAACAACTACGCAACTTCTATTTCAATACACAAATGTGTCAACGCATTCTCAAGCAAAACATGTGGAGAGACCGATTATTTCTCCATTTAAAATTATGAGCTTACCTAAGCCAAACAAGCGAAAAAACTCCGCTCACAGCCATCGAAGTCTATTTCTATCTCCATTCACTACAAAGCATTTGATACGCAGTAATCTCCATCATCTCTGCCCTGATCAACAAAAAAAATTCGAAGATCATTTCCTCTGAAAAAAAAGGGCTAAAGTACCATCGAGCGATCACTTATGCTGACGTTACTTAAACTCATGAAGTGAAATACAACGTTGATCGACGCCTCCAGAGTGGAAAAGGTCTTTCATTCCGACATACAAAGTGGTTTACGACTAACAGGTGACCGATAAAGCGAATAATGGAAATTACTCCACTATTCGAAGATCCAGAACTTCACATCAAATACGACTAAAAAACATTTGGGTTCATCTAAGATCTCAGATCAGTGAGAAACAATTTTAGTAAACAGAGAAAGGACGACAGCTTATCATTAAATCACAAAGTGAGAAATCGGCTAATTGGGTACGCATGTGCTTCAGCTATCTTCACTCTTCAACTATAAAGCATGAACGTGACAGCTGTGCAACGCCAAACCACAAGGAAATTAGCCAGAAAATATAAATGAAAGGAGATTAGCCGCAAGAGCTTATAGCAAATGCAGTAACAGTAGAAGGTTGGTGCATTCACGCCACAACCGTAGAGCTAACAAATGAAAAAAGAAGGAAGAAAACCTAAACAGTATCAACATAACATATATTTGAATGGATGTGAATTACTAAGGAGCTAATAAGCCTGAATTATGTTTTTTCAGGCCACTGTAAGTTGTAAAGTTATAGGTGAGACACGTCACTGGCCACAGCTTTTTATTATACAGTTCCAACTTACCATAACACCAACACACAAAGATTTCGGTTTAAAGCGAGAGACTGCGGCAAAGACACCATCTATAAGCTGCTCCTCACAAGTCAGTAAAGCCTTAAAAATAACCTGTTTAGCAATGAGTTCGTTACTGGGAAGGCCACCTTGTCCAGTCTCATAGGCGAACTTCTCCAAATCAGTCAACTGCTCTCTGAGCTGATCGATTAGCTGCATCTGACGCTTCTGATTTTTTAGCACCTCTTCTGATTGGCCCTCTGCATTATCGCGAGCTTTTCGTTGTCGCTTTATCTCGTCCAAATCAGCGCATCCCTTGAACGCGAATTCTTGCAACTCTTTCAATAGTTTCTGAAATTAAGTAGCATTTTAATTAAAAGAGCCAGCCAGTATCACAACATTTTACCAGTGAGACTGTCAAGGCTGTCGAGACTTACCAAGTCTTCACTGGAAATAACACAGAAAGGGCGTATCCCAAAAACACTGCTCAGAGAAGAGCAGAAAACAGTTTCGCCCAACATCGCTACGAGAGCACCCGGATTTCTTCTCTTGCTTCGCCAATTCTATTCATACTAAAACACTAATAAAAAATAGCTAATCTTACTTTGACAACGCTAACTGGCTATGACGATGAACTGCCCCAACTGCCTATCCCTTCAGCTACCTCTCTTTTGATCAAATATTTCTTCATTCCAGTTGTTTGAGCCTGTCTAGCAAAAAATAAATTTTTTAAGAAAGAAAGGTAGAAGCCCTGTGGACTGATGTACGAGTACTTCAAGCTGGACAGCAAAAGATATAAATATTGCAGCCTGATGAAGGACAATCTTCTGAAATTCTATTCCAGAACCTCGAAATGAAACCATGCAAACATTTTAACGTAAATAAAAAAAAGCGTACAATCTAAGTTGCTTCGGTTTCAAAGTGAAATTCAGCAAAGAGCACTCCTGAAGTTTGGATGTTTGCTGGCAGAATGCGAATACATTGAAACATGTCACCTACCGCCCTCTCCTTCCGGTATACGAAGGACACTAAATTCCTCCTTTTTTTCTTACTGACAATCTGAACAGGTATATTCGAGCTAGAGGAAACGCAGTTTTTGCTTGCGATCGTTATGCAAAACTTTCGCATCACCGTATATGAGATTTCAGAGTAAGGGAACGGAAGTTGACCTTGACGCCCAAATGGCGAATGCTAATGATTAGAATTCGAATTTCAAGGTAAGAAAAAAAAAGAAGCTCCACGAAGGCAATAAATAATAAAGGTGAGTGCTGTGCAATTTCTCAGCAAAAGAGCAAAGAAATTTGCAGGTCAGTTTTATCAAAAGCGCCAAAGTTTTCCACTTTGTTCAACGAAAGAAAGGCTCCGATGCTACAAATTCCCTCCTCTCCCTTATGTCTGAAAATACGCTATTAAGAGAGAGGTTTACTCGAATTGCGCAAGTTACTCACACGCAACTGCCCATCAAGTCTTCATTGACATGTTTTGTCAATGATGGGTGCTATTTGATTTCCGGAACCGGTTTTGAAAAAAAAAAACAACGAAGACTTCAAGAAGGAAATGGGTATCAACAATAGAAGTTGACTTGTAAAAATCATTCCAACTGCTAGCAACACGGCAATTTATTTCATCCTTAAAGGAGTTCTGCTTGTAATGGAATCAATGCGTTGATAATAATATCAACAATATAATTCTATATAAAAGAAATTGTTGAGAAGAAAGACAATAAATAAAAGAAAAAACGACATCTCGATCGCGATCGTCGGCTTGAGCAACTTGCTTCAGGCGAAACTGCACTTGGGCGAAATGTGTGGTAAGTGAAAGCAGTGAATTATTCAATCGCTGCTGCTCTTCTTCCAGTTCCCGTAAACGACTCTTCTCACTGCAAACTCAACAACTAATCCCATTTATCGATGCATTCCGCGAAGCAATTCACTCGTCTCTCCGTCTCTCAGCAGAACTAATGTACCCCCAGTGAGACAGTAGTTAACACCAACAAAGCTCGCACTGCAGGTGAGACTGTCCGCCGCAAGAAAGAAGCAGAAGGAGGGGAGATGGGAGGGTGGGAGGAGGAACAAATTGCTTCACCCATATATGGCAAACCTATTCCTTCCCCTTTTCTTGTTTATTTCCCGCTTTTAGTTCCCAAAGCTGAAAACAGGAAAATTTTCTAATTGGCGAACCGAAAGCCGCATAGCATGGAAATAAAAATAATATATTTGAGCACTTCAGTGCAAGCAATGAGCCTATTTTTAGAGCGAAAATCTTCCTTCAGATTCTTTTTCTCTCGTCCAAAAACATTCACTAAGTGCATATAGTAGTAGTTTCAATGCAAAGAGATCTTATAATGCAATCTTGAGGCATATAGCATGATCGCATTCTTGGCAACAGAATAGAATAGAGAGTAGTCGACTTGCGACGCGAGCCAAATACCATCATATCTACGGCAAGCGGAAGCAAGACGGATCGCAGGAACCCAAATGAAACGAGATGAGTCATCGGAATCGAAGAAGGTCACCCACTTAACTGCCTCCCCAGGAATCAAGAGAAAACATCTCTTTGACGATCACAAATGCATTAACACATTAGCAGTGATGAAAAACGCATTGCCCTGAGAGGGTAAATGCAAGGCGTATAGTTTTATGAGAATTTATTTTTGCTGTTTTGGCTGAGAGGTCAAAGGTTAGGCCCATCGTTTTCGAGTATTTCCAACCCCTCTTCCCTCTCTACAATCATTGAATGTTCGTTCCCCACAAGAAGTGAAGAGAAACAAAAACCCCCACGAATAACACAAAATACCTGTAATAATGGCATGAAACCATATGCCCGAAAGAAGAATGAATAAATAAACGGAATCAGAAGGCACCTGATGAGCGATAACGTCTCCACATAAATGCAAAAAGACGCCAATACAGAAAACAAATAATTGAAATTTTTAGAGAATCGCATTAAAACAAAATATTCTGCCTCTCAAGAAAACATAGAAAGTCATAGTAACTTACTCAATTGAATAAGGCTGTTCATCAGATGACTCTCCAATCGGAGCCAATCGTTCGTTTTCCACCGATTCATCTGAAACGACTCCGTATATCACTTAAAAAGAAGCCTAAGTTATCGATTAGTCCAATATAGCTCTAAATAGGAGGCAATAAGGACTGCTGCAGAGGCACCTAACAACTAATCCTTCCAGCAGACTTACAGTGTTTCACTTACTTCTTACTAAGTCAACTGCACGGCGAATTACTAATTATTACTTGAATCATGGCAACTTAATTCTAGAAAAACGTCCTATACTATCCCATAAAAGGCAACATACCTATTCGTGACTTACCCACTTCAAACAATCCGCCGACTTTCGACCTACCCACCTCCCCTTCCCCCCACCCCACCCCATCCTTCGTTCACGCAATTAGGAGGAAATTATGTAACCCTCTCCCTCTTCCCTTTTGTGTTGATGAAAGTGTCAATTTGTCGAAGATCTTTTGGCCGCCGAAATTCTGCAAACGATCTATTTTCTTGGATATGACAATAGCTGGCATAGCTATTCACTTATAAACAATCTTGTCCGGCGGTAAATCATATGTCCACTTGCCATTTGAATGCTTTTCATGCTATTGTATCACAACATCCTCCCCGTTTCTCCACTCATCATCTCGTTCAGAAGCGCTACAGATCTCGCACTTAGTGGCATCAAATGTATAGAAAACGCCGGCGTTCGTGCTATAATCATTCCTTCAAGTGCCACTTAAAATATCCACTTGACTCAAAGAAAAAAAGAAGATCCACTTAACTCAAAAGAAGGAACTTTTTTTCGAAAATTTCCGGCACGGCAAATTACCTCCGCTCTCTGATGAAATTTATGCGCTAATTATCATGCAAAATGAAAAATGAGAAGAAACAAACCGTCTGAGTCAGCAGAAATGGCTCTCCGTTTAGCATTCAAATCTGCCACGTCGAAAACAACATTCTCATCTTCCTCTTTCATCATTTTGCCAGCAAAATTGATTACCTGCAAGAAGATATCCAATATTTCCATCATAAATTCGAATACTCAAAAGCGCTTTCCATCATTGCATACAGAAACGAAAAAGCATTTCCTTGACAGCTATATACCTGCTCCATTTGAATGCTTTTACCTTGAAGTGAAAATTGAGGTGAAAATACTTACTGGAGAAAAACCCCTCTCTCAATAAAGAATGGTGAAAAGATAAATGAAAAAAAAAAAAAAAGAACGCCACTCCTACAACTCCAGGTCACCCTAATTTAGCACATAGTCGGTGACTATTCGGAGCAAAAACACCTCAAGCAATGATTGGACGCACACACCACTCAGCATTCATTTAAAATGGAGTTATGCCAAATGTGCATCATTGCGTTAATGCTTCGAGGCACTTTTGCACTAGATAGTGAAACAGTGAAACATCATTCACCTCGTCACCATCGAGAACACAACACATTCCCTTGTAATTTAATTTTTTGGAGTCACTTTTATAAGCATGAAATTAATTATTAAATTTATATGCAAATAAACATGCGCAAAGATAGAAAATTGGAAAATTATTTAACAAAATATTGACCACCATTTGTATTCGTTTCTTATTTCAGTACATTTTATCTTGAAATTGCACAATTCGCGCTCGCAATGATTACTGTATTGCGGCTGCAATGTGGTTTTGTCCTTGAAACAGGATGCCTCGGCAAGTTCTACAAATTCGCAAAATGGGGATAAGTAAAGAAGCATGGTCTGAAATTGTTGTTGTTGGGGGGGGGGGGGGGGGGGGAGGAGGTTTTCAGGCTTGGGGTAAGTTTTAAAGTGTCCTCGAATTATATGGCTGTTTTGTTTTGCCGTACATACTCGTCAGTGTGATTTAGAAGCCGATAAGTGTCGTTATCATGGAGCGCATCGTCGGCTAATTGAGATCATCTGAAGGCCTCGAAACTTCCTGTCAAACAATGAAACGTCCTGCTGAGAAACGAAACATCCTGTGTCTTTTGTGTAGTTGGATAATGCAGTATGAAAGCAATACCCACAGCAAAGGATCCTTTTTTAAATAATCTCCTCCTACCGGTGGTATTTTCAACTCGAAATACTGATGCCTTGCGGATGCATTCCCCACCTCTCTCTACTCGATCCCTTCATCTTCTATACAGCGACCACAACGCTTGATTAAAGTTTGAATAGCGCTAGATCCAGGAAGGATATCCATGTTAGTCAAAAACGAATAGCCAAATTGCATTGAGACAGTATGCATGAGACAGTATGAGAGAAGGGAGTCAGGTAAAAGTCTTCATATTTCTTTCACTTGCTTGAAAGTTGAGATTCTTAAGCCGAAATATTCACTGATACAAGTTGAGAAGTTGAATTCTAGCCTACGGGATAAAAAGAGGACTTTTCACATTCCCCTCATTTACTCTTATCTATGTGCCATCAGCCTTTCAGTGCGTTCCCGTCGGCGGGTTCGGCATCTAGAGTGACACTCGACCCGAGCTCATGCACTGCAACAGTGGCGAATCGCTCAACAAACTGAGGACAGGCAAAGGCTATATCGAGTAGTTGTCTGCTTCAGCTGTATTCACCTGTTGCAGGTAATCTCTATAGAAGTAGTACTATGGTTTTTACTGTCTTATGAATGGAGTCCTAGCTGGAAATTTCCAGCATGTCGAGCTAGATTCACTAATTTCTTTTGCAGATTCAGTTGATTCTAGACAATAGAGAGTTATTGACTTTATCACAGATATATCTGAGGAAATTTGAATTTTTTGAAATTTTTTTGTTTTTTGAAAGACATATACGCTTTTTATGAACAAAATCCTATCCAACAACATTGCATTGATGCTTGTTTACACTCTCAAGTTTGTAATCCCTCAAGGAGAGTGAAAACCTTCATGCCGGAAATGAACTCAAACAATTCTTCTCATAAATAAATAAACCTTATCGCCGCATTTTCAACAACGAAAGATGAACGTTCAAAATATATAGTGGCTAATTTTATATTATAATTTCTTTTTTTTCTTCATTCTTGTAGCGCATTTACAATTAGAAAAACACACATAGGTGAAAATAATTCGACCATAGAATAAAGTTGAAGTTGGAAACTTAATGTGCTAATATATGCGTATGAGGTCATCGTAAACTCTCAGATCACATATAGGTATGTTTCATTGTTCGCATTTATCGTCTCGGATAGGTAATAGTTTTCAATACAGTAATGAATAATGCAGATATACTTTAAACATAGAATCAAACGAATCGAACGTCTCTCAAAGTAAAATATTCGCCATTATTGTTAAGGAACGTTCCCTCTCTTATTTACACGAATTGATATTCCACACGTGTTGACGGTGGAACTTGTTTTTATTCGAATTAGCCTAACATAAAAAATATAGGCCACACCCATATACTTATTTATACATTTCACGATCCCGTAAAGATCACACTTGAATTCTTGCCTTTTCCGATGCGGGATTTCACGCTTGATTTTTTTCATCAGGTTATAAGAACAACTTTCCGAAAGTTACTGTAATGAAGCCCTCTCTTTTTCTCGAATCCTTTAACGCAATCCTTGACGAAAAATATCGAAATATTTGAATATCTGCATTTTGAGCAATTCTTCCGCTTTCAACGACAGCAAGTTTAACTTGGAGGTTCCAGATGGGTGTTCGCAAATCGCTGGATACGGTAACGAGCGCAATGAATTTCACCGGTCGCGCGTTGCGCGAATATTATTGACTCAGGACAAATGTCTTGAGAAAACTACCTGAACTTGCAGTAAAGAATGCGAAAATTTCCATTTTTGTTGTGATTACGATATTTACTGCTCGACTGTAACGTTTACTTATAGAATAAATTCTGTATAATTGTACAGGTTAAGTTTCCGCTTTACCGGTTCTGTTGTAAATTCGTTGCACTGCGTACGCTATCAATTCATCATGATGACTGTCATATACAGAAAAAAAAATTTTTTTATATATATATATATATATATATATATATATATATATATATATATATATATATATATATATATATATATATATATGAAACAAAAGAATTTAAAGAGAAAGCTTTATACGCATTTCCGATTTGAAAGAAAAACGCCTAAGAACGAAAATGGGAAAATGCGGCAAGAAAGCAACGAAAACCAACGAAAGAAAGAATTTGCTAATTTGGCTTTCAGGCGATACGCAATGCAGGTACATTTTGTTTTTTTCTTTTGACAAATATCGGATCTCGTAAATGGATACTTATGTGGATTGATAGAGCGTAAAATTAGAAATCACAACGGTATACGAAATCCATTAGGAATATAAGGATATTTGTCATCTATACATCTAGACATCATACTTTTAGCTATGTCCTGGATGGATATCCTTTCAACTTTCTCTCCATCTCTCTGCACTTTTCTCTTTCTCTTTAGCGTTCTTGAGAAATTTCAAGCGAAACTACGGATAGAAGTTTAATGGGCACTATTCATGTGCCACAATTATAGAATCAAAAACTATGCCAGATATCGACGAATCACATTCGACGAATTCAGACAAGAAAGGACTATTATTGATTGATCGTTATAGCCGGTTACTCAAGAAACGTTTTTTAAATGTGTTGGTGGTTGATGAACTGAATGCGAAAACTGCACAAGGAAACAAGAGAAATGCCTGATCTATTCTCAGGATGCTGTCTTTTTATGAATACATGACGGGAAATTAAGTACCCGATAAAATGTCGGTATGTAGAAGGATAGTGAATATGGCCTAGCGATCGACAGTGCAGCTAAATGCAATATGCTCATCAAGTTTCTCTCCAGTATTTTTAAGGAAGACGGCGGCCTTCTGCCCGGTTTACCGTCCAGAACAGCGCATCGACTAAGCCCTATAGATATCAGCATCAGGTCTCGTGTAAGATTATTATCACGCTAACCAATGGAACCTCACTTATTCCGGATCGTGTCCGTTCTCATTTCATCGAATACAATGCAACGGCGATTTATATTTCTCTGAGTATGCTCTTTCAAAAAAGAAGCATTTCTTGTTGTTTACTCGCTTCAAATTTCGAAAATGACCATTATCACCTCCTCACTGAAAACGTCTTCATTTACTTCAGCGGAAAATTATCGTCCGATAAGCCTGATATCGTTGATAGGCAAGGTGTTATGAAAGTTACTGTGCAAGAATTAATGCTATTCACTCATTAACGATGCACAATATGGTTTCTTACCTGGTTGGTCTATACCGTTCGCTGCTGATTTCATATATAAATCGCTGAATAAGTTCCTCATAAAGAATTTTTACGCAGGCGCTAAACTCATGTAATATCCGATTGCATAGTGAGGTGACGATTTAGAATATCTCATAGAGATATCTTATTTCCATGTTACTTTTAAGTACGATTTTCTCTTAAGGTTAGAAGATTCGGTTTTATTATCTGCTGATGAAGAGAACCGTGGTCTCGGTGCGAATATTTATTTGAATCTATGCTGTAATTTACATTTTTTAAAAACGAGAAAAGATTCGAGCATACATAAAGAAGAAATTCCTTCGAAAGCTTTCAAGGTTGCAAATGGCATTCTACAACTCTTGCAACACTGTCATCTTCAACACTACCGCAGAGCCTACATAGTTTCCTATCCACCTATTTTGATCATTGAATTACAGGTGTGGTCCTCTCATCTTAATACGGACGGGAAAATTGTTGAAAAGATTCAAGAAAACTTCATTGAAACGACGTTTCGCAAATTGTTCGTTCGATTACTCGACTCTTAGACCCGATTAAAGGTTTTCGATGTAAGACTTCAGGAAATCGCGAGGTGCAATTCAAATTGATTCTCACTCATAAAACTGCGAGACATTTTTTTCGGATATACTTTCTGGAAGGATTTTTTCGTTTGCCGAACAATCTTCGTGTAGAATTCATAGTTTACAAGTGAAGCGTAAAACGTGCTTCACAAACAGCTTTCAATTCGGAGTTATTCATTTCATGGAATAGGCTTCCTCGAAACACAGTTGAAAAAGTTTCGATAACTGAGTCTCGCCTTAATTCGCCGACCGGCTTGCGAGCTCATCCCAATCTAATCAGTCGACCACCAAGAATCCCCCTATTCTTTCCCATTTCTTTTCTTCATTTGACAGGAAAGATTTGCACTCTGAATAGTGTGTTCAACAGATCTCAATTCCATCCTGTCCAAAGTCGGAATGAATCATCGGAAAGAGTCGTCCGAGCCGGAAACAGTTGTCTACATTCACGGAGCGTCCTACATCCTTTGATTTACCTTCTATTCGCATCTAATTTTATCGAGCAATGTGGACTTTCGCCTTGATTGTCACTGTTGACGTATGCATGCATTTATTTTTGCATTGGTTTCCTCACTACCATATTGCAGTTTCTTTAACTTCTTTGCGAATGAGGACTATATAACGCGTAAACTATATTATAGGCTGACCACTATACCAATCATCAGGATGTTTAATTACCTTATAAAGGTATTACAGTGATTATACTGACTGCTTTGATGGGCAGGATTGCAAAAACACATGTCATGCCAAGCTATCTGATGCACTTCTTTTTTTTTTATTACAAGTGAACAGCTTATGAAAAATTCGACGTCTTATTATGTACTATAAGAGTTCAAAGAAGATCTAGTTTACTCGGCAGGTAAGGAAATAAGCTTGCTTCCATTCTTACCTTCATCGCACGTCTAGCAGCGGCGGTTCAATGATACTGTTAGCTTCACGGTATGATTTGCGGTAAATTTATTATAAGCAACTGCAATAAGCGAGTACACGTTGAGAGCGTAATAATCATTCTCCTATATAAATATTCAGCACTAATGGATCAACAACAAGGAATATGCAATCAGCTATAAATAATAAAGGAGGCATAGTATCATACTATGTGGCGACGTGATTTAAAAAAAAAAAAATGGTGTTTTTGAGAGGGTTTCTGCATCATTATGTTACATTCGATGAACCACAGTTCTAGTCGTTCTTTGAAACGCTTTAATATCGTTATCATTTTGATTGTTGATCCCGTTCTATGTAGCTCTTGTATCTTCAGTGGTTGCTTACTCTGATATGACCGGAAAGGAGGGGGGGAGGGGGGTAAACAGTGGATGCGCTTAAATGTACGCGACGACCACCTTTCGACTCATCGTGTATCCGTCACACCTTATTCGCTTAATGTCGCAAATGAAACACCGTATGGGAAAAAATTACAAAGATAGAATACATTTGAGTGAATATTTGTGATATTTGCGCATTTCGCGTCGTTTTGTGGATATGTTTTCAACGACTTCACATCCATTGTTTTTACATATTTAGAAACAGAGCACTATCATATGGCGAGCTGTAGTACTTCGGCGCCGAATGTGGCATCTACGACCGGAAATGTGGCGAAGCAGTTTGTACGAACAAGAGCTTATTACCAGCCGCCTTCCACGAATATTCCTGTGCCCTCATCAAACACAAAGCAGTTCTCGCGACTTTGTCTTGGCGGCGAAATCGTTCAAGTGCCATCTGCCATCGTTCAACAAGTAAGTTGAACATTATCTTCTGCACTTCTAATAGTTGTAAACATTTTACCAGCCGGTGGAATGGAGAGGGGGAGTGGCGAGATCATTGGGCATCGGTGTCTACAGAAGCATTTCGGCCAGAAACTAAAACTTTTGAGAGGAATGGGTTGTTGTCTTTTCTTATGATTCAAACAAACTGAATCCGTTTATCGCATTTCCGGAAGAAAGAAAATGAGCAAGATAATATGCTATTTTTCGTTCATCCCCGCCAGTTGGGACCTCTGCACTGTTTGATCTTTTACTTTCACAGATCTTCAATTGCAAAGGTTAAAGTTTTCCAGTATTTTTGTGCAAATTTCAAAGCAAGAAGATTAGGAGTCTAAAGGTACCTGAAGCTTTAGACAGAAAGCAGAGCTTGTAATGTCAAAATTCTGCTCAATCCTCTTCCTCTTCATTGTGCCCTAAAAGAGCGCAGTTCTAATCGTGCCCATTGGGAGGAGTACCACAACTGAGGCTGCAGTATGCTCCAACTTCCATGACCGAACTCGAAAGGGAATGCAGTTCTTTTACCGATTTTGAGCTGAAAATGCACCAAGTTTCAGAAAGCATTGTGAAGAGAAAGGTGGAAAATGAGGGAATTTTGAGATTGCCTACTGTAACTTCAAGGATGTCATATTTTCTCGGAAGCATTCTCTTGCTCATGCCTCACCTCAGATCATTAGTTGAAGTTGGAATCGACGTATGCATTTCTCTGATAGTTCCATGCATACTTATATACCAGTCAACATTTCGACAAAGGAGATGAGTTAAGCTTTTTTTTTTTTTTTTTTTGGCAAAACGACTCTCATTCACAAGAAGGAATTAGCAAAAGTTCTAGGATGTCATTGATTGTTAAGGCGTAATTATTATTTATCTTCATAAAATTGCTATAAATTTTTTTTTCCTTTATTTTAATTGTTTAACGAATGAGAATTGAAATGAGTGGAAAAAATTAAGAAAATTAGAATGATGCAAAGTGTTAGCGTTAATTTCTTATAGAACTATAAGCGTTACATAATTTAAAATTGCTGCAACGGCTATCATCATTAATGCTTCACTATTTGCTAGCAAATAGGCTATTATCAATATTCACTTCTCTTATAGCTATAATACATACATTTTTAGGTGAAATTTCCTTTTTTTTTTCTTTTTTTTTTAATTACTGTGCCGGTTTTTTTTTTTTCTGGCGTCATTTTTGTTGCTTAGTATAATTTATCACACTCAAATAAAACCTCACTTCTTTGTGATCTTGAAGTGCGCTTCGATGAGAAATGATAGAAATAGCAAGTTCTGTATCTCTTCTCCCCTTCGCCCTCCTCGCTCTCCTCCCTCCTTTCCTCTCCCCCCTTTCCACCCATCCCCACCGCCAAAATTACGCTTCAGCAAGCGCTATAAGCCGCAGAATTTATTTTAGAGATTATATGGTAATCCATTTTCTTCAGTATGTAGCACACTGTTACTGTGTAGTTGCTTCCGTTGAGCAATCGGTATGTGCGTTAATAATCGATTCCAACGTCCCTTTTCAGGAAGGATTGTTCCGTGCGGTCGTTACAAAAGAAGCCTTTAGGTCATTAAGCGTTGAAGCACAAACTTATTTAAAGGTACATCGTTAAATGTTATTTATATTCTCATTGATAATTCGCATAATTCCTTTATATTTTCGTTAATTTTGTTGTCGTTTAGCACTGATGAGAATTCCCCTCATTACTCTTTTTTTTCGTTCTAATTTTAAAAGAGTTATAAAAAAGACTTTGCCAGGTGAAGCGTACAGCAGGTGTTGGTCTTCGTTGGCTAATGGGAACGAGAGGGAAAGTGATTTAACCTAATAATTCAAACAATATTGTTTCCAATTTTCCTTCAGCGTCGTATTTAATATTTCTTTAATTTGGTAATTCTTTGTTGCTTACATCGGTTTTTAAGCGTTTCCTACCGAAATATGAAGGAGCGGAAAAGGAAGAAGAACGAATTCTGGACGCCGTATTCACTGCTGATCCGAATTTCTATTTCGGCAATCCTTTGGGCAAAGTTCACTCGAAAATTCGATGTGCGGGATCATTTCTTTCATTTGTTTCATCTTCCTGCTAAAGTTCAATAATCGTCCGATTTCTTTAAGAAGATCTCTCTAAATATGTTCTTATCTGTAATAAGTTTATTGTTTAGCAATAGGGATCGACAAAAAGGTACCAATAGGAGAGGGAGGGGGAGGGGGGGGGGTGTGAGCGGAAGGATGTAAAAGAATAAACGAACGAAGCGATAAAGAAAACCTATGAACGAAGCTTTCAAATTCTTTTTTATAGTTGAGTTTATTTGACTGTTCAGAAGTTTTTAAAAAAGAACAAATTTTTTTATTATCTAAGATGTTGTTCGATGATTTATTCCACCACAAAATTTCTACCTTTATTATTAGGCGGAATTGTCTGGATATTGAGCTAATTAAGGATCGATGTGTTTTTTTAGTTTAGTGATATCTTCATCCAACTTCCATATTTTAATTGACTTGGCTTAGTTCATATAGCGCCTTAAAGAGTAACATTTGTTACTTTGACTGCCGACTTTGTTAGTTACTGTTATCGTTGCTATCAGTCATTATTGTTATCAACTTTAATAAGCAATTTTGGCAATTTTATTTTCAGTTTTTGTTATCATTATTTTGTTATCGTTATAGTTATTTATTATTGACTAGTACTGTTCGTTTCAATCTATTATCTTCTCTCCCTCTCCCTCCCCCCCCCCCCCCCCCTCTCCCAAAACACCATATTCCCTCTCCTGTCGTTGTTTGCTGCTATCCGACAAAAATGTTTCAAGCCCTTTTTTTTGCAGATACTACCAGGTAAAAGTTAATCCTCAACGGATTCTTCTGACAAAGTATAGAAGGGAGATTTGAGCACATCTTTATTAATTGGTTGCTTCAATGGTCGCTTCAGAAGGTAATCATTGTATACCAATCGTATCTTATGGCTTACACTGCGACTGTAGCATTCTTTTTTTTTTCTTTCAGGCGGATGGTTCAATCCAGAGCGACCATCGGATCAAGTACAGTTGCGAGATAATCGCAGAGTATTATATGATCATTACATTCGATACTATCACATATCGCTACTGAAGAAATTGCTAGTCTCACGTCGTGTAAGTGAATTAAATCTTCTCTTCCTTTTTCATTTCATTCTTCTCCTTTTTTTTTTCTTTCTTTCTCTCTTTTTTTTTCACTTCCCATTTTAGGTTCCCCTTCTTTTTTCTTTTCACTAAAATACTCTCTCCTAAATGGATCAACAATAAAAGTTGGAGTAATAATTCTAGTTCATAAAGTATCGTGACGGTTATCAGGCGATAGAAGATTCTTTGGAAGAGGGATATCATAAATGCAAATAGATCACAATAATGCCCGTTACTATGATTTTGATGTTGGCGTAAGAAGTAGAAACGCGTAGTAGATGAGTTTACATTTTGCTCTTCTCTGTGATCGTTTGAAGCAATCATTTCTTTCTTCTGAGAACAACAAAGATGCTTCGGAAGAAAGCTAAGTAGTTTTTGGATGCTGAACGCAAAATTCTTATTAAAATCTTTCTGTCGTTAATTTTTCCCACTTGGGAAATGTTCCTTCTGAAGGATCACAATTTCGCTCCTAAGAAAAGCTCTCTAATTGTTTGATAAATTTGTTGAATTTGTTGAAAGATGATTATCGAAAGTGGAGATCATTTGTGGAATGTGCTGGATTAAATGCTGTTACTTGCGTTATGCTAAAAAGATCTCTGCCCATCTTCTAAGCAGTTCGGATATCGTTGTTTCAACAATGGCAATGGTTTTCATGGTTTCTTATATGTTACGTTATGTCGATATACTAATATGATGTGTCGTTTGAAGTGCCTAGTGGAACAAGCAACGAATCGAGCGATACATTCTGATGGACCAGTGAACCAATAAATCAATGAACCAATAAACCAATGGACCAATAAACCGATTAACCAGTTAACCAACTAGCCAAATAATCAATGAACAATTAATCAATGAACCAGTGAACCAATACACCAATGAACCAATAAACCAATGAACCAGTGCACAGATTAACCAATTAACCAATAAATCAATGAACCAGTAAACCACAATAGTATGCACGTTTGCACCAGGAAGCTTTCCTGGTGCACGGCCTTCTTTGCGAAAAAATAAACTAAATTAAATGTGAGTAACTAAAAAATACGTCTGCGAACTAACGGAAAAAAAAAACGATTTCACGTCGTCTAAACGAGACGCTGCAGACTTCTAGACTCGCGCTTCTTATGGTATTTTATGCAACTATAGTGGTATATCCTAATCTGTAAAATATATTGAATCGATCTGAAAACAGGTTGATTGATCGAGGTCTAAGGATGTGATTCTGAGGTTGCTTAGGCAATTGTTTTTTATTGCCAAATTCTTTGAAGTGATTTTTTTCAACGCCTCTCATTTTGACCAAAAATTCCTCGTACTTTTCGATTATCCATTTGGAGCGTCTAAAAGATTTTCTAGATGCCCATATTATTACGAATTTCCGGCTTTATATAAAAAGTTATGTTTTCCTGAAGAGTAAGGCAGTAAATTTTCAAAGAATTTTTCGAATAAATCCTATTCTAACGTTCAAAATTTTCTCATTTGGCACCTCATACCTCCAAAAATGATTGACATGGGTTTTCGTTAACGAAGAAAATATTAAGAATTAGCTGATGATTGTGATAAACGTATTATCGTAGTTTTGCTCTTATTACGGCTCGTGAAAAACGCTGAACGTTTGTCATTGTTTCCGGTATTTTCTCCGGATATAGTTTTTCCTGGTAGAGTAGACGACGTTATTATTATCGAAAATGATGGCAGAGCAAATTATTCATGAAGAGCACTTCAACATTTACGATTAGTTCGGAGTGATACGTCGACATTTAAGCGATAAGTGAATTTGCACACTCCTCCGAACCATTATGAGCAGATGAATATCGTTCGTTTAAAGTGGATTCTTAAGTGGGCAACTCGTTGTTTTGTTTATTTTCGTTTCGCAAATAATATGAATTTAATCTTTAATTGCTGCAAATATTTGGGCAATTCAAATAATAAATTGCTAAATTAAACTTGGCGATACGTGCTGTTCCATTAGATAAGTTGCACTATGAAATATGATTGAAAGCGTTTCCTCAAAATACGTCTATTATTCTACTCATCTTACGCTCAAAAATTGAGGCAAATAGAGCGTATGAAAATTTCATTGAAATTTGCTTGGAGGAGGTGAGTTTGTGTTCTTCATTTGATAGCAACGTAATTGCGATGAAAAGATCAGACTAACCACGAGTAGCGCATTTATTATCAGAAGTTTGCAATATTAAACCATTTTTTCTCGTAACACTATCGTTTAGAGCGAGCACAATCAAGTAACACTCTTTAATGTATGCGTGTTGAAGCGTGAATTATGTTGTAAAATTTAGTCATATCGCTAAGAGTTTGCTTCATTTCTAGTGTCTACAGTTTTGTTTTGCGCAAGTCTGTCGTCGTTGATTGACAACTTTCAACCAAATTCGAGCAGTCCAGATAGTTCTTTCTTTAAGGCAAATTCAAGCAGTTCAGATGATGCTTCAGACAGTCTACTGAATTGCTTCTGGACAGATTCCGATATGAGCCCTTTGGGACTTCGGGGAGGTTAGATGATAATATCGTAATGGAGGACAGGTGGGACAAATGTCATATGCACGCTAACTAAGGAATCGGTACTTAAATTTTCGAAACGTTGGTATACTCGTTTTCAAAGCGCTTCCTTAGGGCGAACCTATTGTTGGTCGTAAATCCTAAATACTGAGATAATTTAATGTTTTTTAAAGGAATACCTCTGATAGTGAGCGAATAGTCATTGGATAAATTACCACATAATACTCGATATTTAACCATAAGAAGAGTCGTCCGTATTTAATCGTATCGATCAAATATGAGACAAAGATAGAGTTATAAATCAGCTCTCAATTTTCGAGCTATCACTAAATTAAGTAAGCTTGGCTGAAGCTTTTAGTTAGCCATATGTAAATGTTCATTCGCTTTTTTTTACTCGCAATATATGCTCATAACCATGTCACCCAAACACATGAGTCTATATGTGGTACATTTCGCGTAACGATGATTTTTTTTTGGACGTGTACCTGGCAAAATAAGTTTTTTTTGCTTATGCACAATGCACACATAAATGAACCTGTTCTGTACAGTTGCCTGTTTATTCATATTTTGGAGCACAAATTTCACCGGAGGCTTAAAAGCTTGAGTTATTGAAAATTAGGGGCTCTGAATTTTGGAAATTTGTCAGATTCTCCGAACGATGTCAATGGTTCCCGACTAACGTCAAATACAGACTTTGGAAGTTCCATGCCGAGATTTTTTTGTTCGCTTTAATAGACGAGTGTCCTAACTCGCATATATATATATATATATATATATATATATATATATATATATATATATATATATATAATATATATATATATATATATATATATATATATATATATATATATATATATCGCGTCTACAGTTTATAGAGGAGAAGTGACCGTACCTGTCGTCTTGCAAGTACATTTACCTTCGAATTATGATCTTTCCTTAGGTATGCATTCAAATGGACGTTGTTGTCAGTGCTGCAAATAATCTTGGAACTCGATTTCCGTAATCGCTGAAGTTGCTTTATCACATTATCTTGAATGTCTAGAGTATCTGAGAGCCTTCCTTCCACAGCGGTTTTTGTTATTATGATGAACCGGAAATCAGAGAGGGTTAAATTTCATTAATAGGGTGGCTGAACCAGTTTCGCTGTTGACTTTGTGGCTAGAAAGTCGGAGGCACTGAGCAAAAGGTGGCTCGCTTCATTTCAGTAATGAATGCTGATAGTACGGTTCGGCTGCTTTTTTTTGCATATAATTTCATAAGCGATTGAACATCTCCAATTAATATTGTTGATTGACCGTTTCTACATGTTCAATGAATTTTTGATGAATTACGCTCATACAACCGAAAAAAAAAAGCACTAGGATGATATTGGCTTGGAAGCGTAATTTTTCCTGTCATGATGAATTCAGTAGTTTCGAGTGGATCCTTCATAGTCCTAGTTTTTTTTGCATTGGAAGTACCATATTTCTTCGTCACCAATCACATGGTTACACCCCTATTGATTTAGAGAAAAGTTTAAAGAACCTGACTCGAAAAGACGCAAACTATGCATTTCTCTAATCCGACGTGAGGAACTGCGAACTATTTCAGAAATGAAGCATTGCATTTATAACAGCATCCATCTGAGATAGAGCTCCGGAAGCTGGTGATTCTGAGGTGCAGCTACCAATAAGCAAATATAAGTAGGCCGAACTTTTGCACTGGTTTTTTATTTGATAATAATTGCAGAAACTATTGGAACATTTTGCGAATTTGGGTGGGAATGAAGAGCCGACATATAGTGCTCCCGATCCGGCACTTGTTAGAAAGAGAAATACGACCGCTCGTCTTAAAGCGAGAGCCGAATATCGCACCAGATTGTACGTCATGTTGCTTCCGTTTTTTTTTTCTTTTATTTCTTGAAGAATATTTGATCACTCTATTTGATAGTCGATGAGTGAATTATTCGATGTGGATGATTGTTATAAGAGATTTTGATGTTCCCGAACTTGAAACTAAGCTGAATATATGGCTAATGATTTAATGCGCTTTTTTTTTTGAAAAAAACTGAAATTTGCCAAAGGTTTAGCTGATATTTGAAATGCAGTAGAAGAGTTTCGAGTTGCGTTCACTTAAAAGCGACGATTCATTATGGTTTCTTTCATTCGAGCAATCGTTCTTTGAGTGTCTTTTTTCTCGAAGTGCTCTTTTATAGTGTTGATGAATTCGTCTATGCTCCTTTTTTTTTTCACGTGGTTTGGCTCATATTTCTCCAAATTTTCTATATCTCCCTCCCCCCTCCCCCCAGCCCCTTCCTTAACACCGAATTGATGTCACCTTTTCGTTGAAATTCCACTGAGATGATTTGAATTAATGTGTTTAAAGACAACATCAAGTGCAATAAATGCGATCGCGATCGGCTGTAATCACTGTGGTCCACGTTTTGTATGTATCTTAGTTTATTACCTTCCATCTTTATTACTGGGCAAGTAATTTAATCCTCAATTCACTAGAATTTACTGCAGGTGCTATGAATTAAAATATCAACTACATTATATATTTGTAGTTATAGGCTTCTACGATTTAACGGTATTTTGCGTTTTGAAAATGCGAATTTTTTTTTTTTTTGAAAATTTTCGCATGATAACTCACCAATGAAACTATTAATGACACATATTGGCCTAGTTTATTGCTAAATATTTGAATTTTTGGAAGAAAATGTTGCGATATTGAAATAAATTTCATCACTAGCTATACTCTATGCATGGAATTCGTTGCGATTGCAGAATGATTGAGGATGTGAAGAAAAAAGTCGACGAAACAGGTTTCTCATCCGACGAAGAAGGTATTCGTTTGTGACGTATTTATTTTTGTTTTTCATTTGTTATCATCGAACGCCGTTGAAATTTTTAAATTCATTCTCTTATTCATTTTTCTCCTTCTTTTTTTTTTTTTAAATTTATTTTGTATCGTTTTTCAAACGCAAAACCTCTTTGTTCGCAAATTTTATTCAGATATTTGCATCGGACCCGTTATCATTTACGATTAGATTCTAGGCTTAAAAGGTCTTCCTCGGCCGTTGCTCATCAATACCGAGGAAGTTATTAATTTTACGACCTATTATATGATTCGTTCAGATTTGTCCATTCGTTTTAAAATTTCACCATTTAAACCGATCTTATTTTATAATATCTATCGCTACTTACTTGTGCTATAGTATATATGATGTTGTAAAGAATTAATGAGAAAGTACTAAAAGTAGTGAGTAGTGAGTAAAAGTACTAAAAAGTTTCTATTTATACATTGTAATATTGGCTTATTTCTATGCAATGATGTTTTTTGTGAACGCTATGCTGTTTCTAATAACTGTTAGCTGTGAAGAAAAAAAAATAAAGTCTAATTTTTTTTTTTTGTTCTGAAAGAGTTTCTGCTCAAAGTATCACTTATACATAATTTCATCGTGAGTTTTTAATTGAATCATATATTCGAGCATTTTATCGCGCTATCTTCATATAAATGTCATTCTGTAGGAGAGATAGCATTTTCTGAATAGATCATTTATAGTTCAAGAGGCATCCACATTGACAAACTAAATGTAAAGCAAATATAGGGTGATTGATCTACGAAAATATGTTTTCCGGGGGGGGGGGGGTGGTGGAAAATGAATGTTGCGGCGTCGATGTAACGCTTATCTAGAAGTGTGATCGCATTTTTCATCGTTATTCATTGGCTTCGTTTCTCTGTTGGTTTTGTGTTTATGCTCGATATTAGCGTCATTGTTTTATTACGTCTATCTGATTTTCAAATACATTCAAATATCAAAAATATTGTAGCATTTCTCTTCTCGCGTCTTAAATCATTATCTTTCCTCATATTTTATCATCACAATTTTTCGAGCATCGATTAAATTTTGCTATTTCTACTCAGCGATAATATTTCGGCGATCGTTTTGTGAATGCCATCTAATAATTCTCTACTTTCTGAATCGTGACGTTGATTGAGACCGTTGTTTTTCGATGATTTCATCTACTATATTTAGTCAGAACAGTGGGTATTAATCTAACTGACTCCGGAGTATTATCTGCACAGTAAATATAAAGCTTTTTTTTTTCGTGAAACTATATTATACTATGATGATAATGATGCGCTAATGATTTTATTTGCATAAACAATCATATTTCTTTGAACGACTGATTTGAGACCGCATTGTGGTTGCTGTCGATGTTTTTCGTCGATAGTCTACTAGCATATTTGAATGCTTACTTAGTGGAAAGTGGATGAGCGTTATGTATGCATTGAGATAAATCAACGACATACCCAGTTATGATTTTTGAGTGGCACTCAGCGCCGCTTTTCTTTCACTTTTCATCTCCTCGTTGCTCTTCCGTTAATTTCGATGTGTTAACGCAGCTTACTGTACATCGAAATACATTAACTCCATTCTGTCTTTTTATATACTGCTGTGGTAGTGCATAGAGCATCTTCCAACCTTTCATTTAAGGCGCTTGATATGAAACAGACAAGCGGTTGAGGGAGAAAGAGAGAGAGAGAAGGAGAGAGGAAGGGAAAGAAAGAAAGAGAGCTGTCATTACAATGAAATCTAAGAAATAATATTGCTTAATGCTTATTTTCCCTCCTAAAACTATTCGAGTAAGGATGAAGCAAAAGATTTTGAGTGATTACTACTATAAGTCCTTTCAAGGTGTGCTTTTTTTCCTTTATAGCATAATATTTGTTTCATTGGTTCATAATTTTTAAGAACGGTGTAACGGGTTCAAGTTTCAGAAAATATGACAGGAGCAATAATTTTCAGGGGACAGATGCTTTTACTAAGAGCACCCGATCATTTGATCAAACTTTCATCTAAGAGTTTGCCTTTTCTCATTTTCCGGTGAACTTTTGCAACAGACAAGAATCTATCGTTATCGAGCCATGCCTATCCATCGATCGGTATGGTACTTCATGCACTCTATTCGAATCAACGTCGGGGATTATTTATTGAAGCGGGATTAGAACACCGGTTTTTTTTGTGCTGCATTTATTGCCTCTTAGTCTTTTAGTGCTGGTGATTGATGGAGATATTTCCCATATTTCGGTTACACTCTAAAATTTGTGAATCGCTGAATAGTTTTCGTGATATTTGACTTGTGATATCTTATGTGGTATAAAGATTTGCTGAAAAGCTTTGAGGTTTATGCAACCAAAAGCTGATTGCATAGACTTGTTCGAAGTAGGACGTAGAAAGAGAATAAGAGCCGAAATCTGTATGGATACGAATATACAGAATATATGTTACGATGCCGCCATCATCATTAAAAGTTCATACGTTGTTTTCAATTCTCCACGTGTACTTATCTCTCCTTTACGATTAATTTCATTGTTTATAAAGTGCAAATATTTCGCTGAAGAAATATTGTAAATTTTCGCCCTAAAAATAGAATTGATTGATCGTCATTATTGAAATTATTTGCAGCATATGAATTGAATTCTCTAAAAAAAAAAAAAAATTTCATAGTCGTGCCCTCAATCAATGAAGTGTGCTTTTCAATGAGTGCATTTAATCTAGCAGCCATTTTTGAGTTTTTTTTTTTCTCCTCTTTATTTGCGTGAGTGCAACGTTCTTTTGAAAAGGTCTTATTTCGTAGTGGTTGAATTGCGGTCGAATTCAAATAGCTCTTCATTCTTCATATTTTATACTTCATTGTCCTTCGTCGTTTACCTTTCTCGGCGATCTATCTCAGAAGGTTTTCATAAACGAAGTGGTCAAGCTGTCGGAGGGTATCTTCCTATCTACGATATCGATGGGCGCTGATTGCTACAAGTGCACACTGGCGACATTTTGCCGGCGAAAAAAAACTTCAATTGATTTTCGTCTATTCCGCATTTATTTGTGCTCTTTAGTGCAGCAGTCTACATCCTATACGGCTTCATTTTGTGCTAAAAAAAAACGAATCTCATAGCTATGCTCAATGTTGCTAAGCTGAACGAGACGTCGAGAAGAAGAGGCGATTATGAGGCATTCACGGACGAAGAAACTAAATTGAATGTTAATACGGCATACATCTTTTATTCGATAGGCCTTGTTCATATTTGCACTAATCACTGATGAACGTTACATATATATACGACGAAGCTCATTGTGATGTTGGATTTTTCATCCCTCAAAGGAATGTGCGTTCTTTTCGAGAATCTTTTCTTGAAGAGAAGTAAATAATCTTCGCGGAGGTTTTCATAGGAAGCGTCCGAACGAGTTGAAACATATTTTATCGCATTCATACGAATAAGTTGATGAATTTCCTGATAAACGTTGTATGTCTAGCGAATTTTTCATGTCATAGAGGTTTCATGTCATAAAATTTTTATTCTTTTTATATGAAGGTGGTTTCACCTTTTTTTTTTTTAATGACATAATAATCGTATATATTTTTTCGATTTCATCCAAAGAAAAATTTCTATGAGCCGCAATGATTACCAACTTTTTTTTTCTTTTTTTTTTTACGTCGTCTTATAATCGATAGAGTTTATGCTCACAATTTCAGTTAATTAAAATAATGTTTCTTCTTTAAAATTGTCTCTTTTTTTTTTTTTTTTTGCTTTTTTTGCTTTTTTTTTCGTGAATTTTTCAAACTCTTCAAATGTATTTTCTTGATTTAAGAATTCTTGCGTCAACTTTATAATCTAAGAAATGATATTTATTTGCGCTAAATTATGGTCATTATCATTTATTGCTAACACTAATCATTTGCTATCATCATAGATATAAGCCTTATGATATGTGATAATGATATTGTTTCAGTAGTAGATGAACCTTCACCGTCAAAGATTCCTCTCACAGCGGCTGGACGAAGTACTTTATATTCACCGAATTTCGTCGGTTCGTTCACTTTTCTTTATTTAGCGATTTTAAAAAGTATATGAGCGACAACTTTTTTTGAAATATCTGCAAAATTACTCGATTATGTTTTGAAATTCTGCCAAGATATTTTAAGATGAATCTAAGGTAAAGAGAGGTTGTTTTTTTTTGGTAGCGTTTATCGAAAGAATTACGATTATCAGCCGGAGATTTTATGGGCGATAAACCTATTGTGTGCGTAGTGCAGTTTTGCCCACTGAATTCAGAAACTCAGTCGAATTTTTTTCGAACGTGAAGTTGTCTTAAGTTTTTCTTGGAACTTAAAAAGTTTTCATAGTCGCAAATTGTAAATAGCAAAAATTTTCTCGTAAATTCCACGGGTTTTTTGATAAGGGATAAGCATTTCCAGTGGGGAATCTAGCAAAATCGTTCCCAGATTGAAAAAAAAAAATTTCCCAATTCTAAGAAAAAGAAATCAACGTAACGATGAGAAAAATGCGTCTTTTGAAAGTTGTTAAGAGTGTATTTCCGATGATTTCAACAATGAAGAAATTTTTTTGCGTAAACAGTAGATTTCAAGCTAGATTCTTCCTTTAAAAACTCAGCCTTCAGCATGTTGAGCTTTAAAAAAAAAAAAACAGAAAAGAATAGAGTGCTTGAGATCGGTGATTTCAACGAAGACTTCCAAACTGTTTGCACATATGGAATAAATCCAAACTGGGCAAAGTTTTTCGATATTTCGTTGGCCAACGCATAATACCGACTATCCAGGATTCTATGTAAAATTCCTAAATCCAGAAGGCCTTACCAGAAACCAATCCTTTCATCGAATCCCTCTTAGAAGCGTGCTTCAGGTGCCTAATCTTTCAAAGATCTAGGAAGCCCAAACAAAGGTTGTGACCTTCCTGCTTGGATATTTTTTGGCACTGACTTCATTACTTCTTTAAAAAACCTTTAGTATCTGCTAGAGCGCGAAGAATATGAATTTTTCCATGTACTTCAGCATTGATGAGATGACCAAGCTATTCTTTCGAGATGATATATATATATATATATATATATATATATATATATATATATATATATATATATATATATATATATATATATATATATATATATATATATATATATCGTCGTATGAACGGGTACATTCATATATGGATGCACTGTCGCATTCCTCTCACCAAGCTAACCGGATAACAGAGTTACCAAAAATTGCTGAATGAGAAACCTTCGTATTTTAACCGGTCTTCCTGTTGATATAGCGCTTCTGCAAAAGATTCTTCTTTTACGGCTAAGTGATGTAGAATAAATATCTCATCGATGAAGCATACACACAAATTTTTGCGGTCTTCAAATTCCTCTAGCTTCTTCAGAGATTGACGGATCACTGTTAAAGATGGTGTAGGCGATTAGCGTGCAATGTGGGTCGTGCCTGTGAAATTTTATCACTGTAGGATGGTTATCGAGCTGGAGTTGTCAGACAGACACATACAAACATGCACAGACAATGCGAATTGATGCTATGATGCACTTTACAATTGCGAATTAACGAAAGAGTATGAAAGCGCGAATTTTCATCATCCATGAAAAGAGTTTTCCTCCCGAAAAATCCTTCCAGAAATTCGATCATCTCTTGGAGAGTTTCCTTCAGAAAAATCTCTTGCATTTCGATTTTCAATAAATATTGCCATTCTACAAAAAAAAAAAAAAATGCAAATTTTTATAGTGAATCAAAATTTTTTCAAATATTTTCTCGCAAAATATTATATATTTTTCAATATTTCAATACTCAATATATTTTCAATATCTAATATTTTCAAAATCATTATAATAGTTTTTGTTGTAAATGAATTGTACTTCATTTGTGATGAGAAAAAAAAAAAAGAAAAGAAAAATTGCATTTTTCTCGATTATGTTATGAACAAAAGGGGCGCGCACATAATTGAGGGATAAAGACTTTAATCCAATCAATCAGTCATAACAATAGAAGGACGTTTCGTAAAAGAAAGCTCGAGAGATTTTTTTTAAATGCATATTTCTTATATCATCCGAGTGGGAGTTTTTTTTCTTCTTCAAATTTTATGACTTAATTTTTAATTCAAATTTAAAAACAATAGTCAAAAATGGGTCTATTTTCCTTTTTTTTTAAATGTTGAAACAAGCTTTCTTTCTATTTACACTATTAATGAAAACAAACACTTCTGTAGCTATTTAACGGGGGGGGGGGGGTTTATTTGCTATTGCTGGCATTCTTTTTATGCGTTTCTGTCTAGATCTGTCTATTCGGCAGTTTCAACCACCCGTCATCACTGAAGCTGGAGTTACAAAATTTCATGACTATAATATGCATAAGTAAGAAAAAATTGAATGCATTATTCACCGCTCAGGTCACTTAGAAGCGAAACATTTATTGAAAAATTATCCGAGATTTGGCATCGATCAAACTATGAAGTCATATTTTATTATCTCTTATATTATAAAAAGAGTTACTTAATCATACGAATAGAATGGTAAAGCGCATATCGTGCCAATTTCTCTAGCATATTTCTCAGCTTTGTTCTTTATGCAAATGTTGAAATATCGATAGATAGCCGTCTAGATATTTGTGGTTGCGTTGAAAAAAAAAAACTATTCATCGTTGAAGCGATCTTAATTTTTTTTTTCTCGAATTTTAATAATTTCTTCTACATTTATTTAAGTTAAACGAGGTATGAGATGAAGATTGCTAGTTGAAGTTCTCGTTAATTCTTTCAGAAGAGAGTTAATTTGTAGATTTGGATTTGCATCAGCCGATCTATATGAATGACGTGAAGGATATGCTTAAAGAGTATCAACGATTAAAGGAACTTGAACCGGTAAGCTTGAAAGTTTCTGCTTTCAATTGTGTTAGCCGTTGATTTATATCGACAAAAAAAGCGTTGTTTAAAACATCTATAATATTACTCTCATCGTTGGCCGTTATTATATTTCAATAACGATCGTCTAAAGTGAAGCGAATTCAATGAAATGCTAACTGAAACGTTTTTTCATTTCTTAACTATTTGAGATTTTTATTCGTTTCAAATTAAACGTCGAAGGGAATATTTGTGATATTTTGTGTCGCATTTAATGTGAGTCCTTATGGCACTGTGGTATCTCTACGTAAATTGAATATCTCCGCACTTATTGAATATTATTAAACTAACTTACAATTTGTGGCGGTGGGGGGAGGGGGGGGAGGAGGGGAGGGAATTCCGGTAAATTCGGTTGTCCACATCATTTACCACACTTCTTTTCTGCTTCATATTCTCTTCGTCTGCTTGCTTCTCTTAAATGGACATCTCTGAATAGCACCTTTTCCACGGTATTGCCATATTGATTTGGTCACGGCTTCTAGGTGAGACATGAAGTTGCACTAACAGAAGAATGAGAGATGGGTGGTTGGGGAGAGGGGAGAGGGATTGGGGAAAAGTATGGATTAACATCCAATGCGTTATTTTAATCTTGGAAAATCATATTATTATTTTATATTTGATACTTCGAATTGCAGTAGGATAACAATTTTGTAGAACAATTGTGAGACTATCCTTTATGAATGTGATATATCTCTTTTTTTTTGTCGTTATTTTTTCAGCGTTTTGTTTCACAACGTTTATTTCGTATTTTTTTTGTCGGTCTAATTTTACTAAATCTTCGCAAAAATTTTCGTATATTTGATCGATCGGACTTTTTTAGACTTTATCATATAAGTAATGCAATGCAAGCATTTAATAGAAACTTCAAAGGATCCTAACGTAATAGATGCCAAATGTGTTAGGTGGGCCCAAATATTAGCAAAAAACTGAATCGAAAACGCAACGACGAGAAGATCACATAGCTATATGTTTATTTAGAGCAAGATGAATTGAATTATAGAAATGCGGCAAAATTTAAAATTATAGAACCATAAAACGTACTGAAAGACATAATCGAGTTCGAAGAAGTTGTTGTCGTTGTATTTGTTTATTGGCTTCTCAAACAAGGAATTTAGTGCAGAATCATATTTTGGTTAATTGTGCTGCAAAAAATATTTGAACTGATTCGCATTTATGAGTTCATCTCTTCGTGCCTAAGGGGATTGTTTCGTGTGTGCCTTAATGAGTGTGCAAGTTTGCGGGTGATCAACAACGACGAGTGGAATCATCGCCAATTTGCATGTTCACTGATATATTTGAAGTTTTGCATAAATGAAGTGATCTTCAGGGATTCATTAACTCATACAGTAAAGAACCCCCTAAATGCGAAGAGAGGAATTCATAAATTCCTTACTTAAACGCGCGGATGGACTAATGCAACTATGCTTGTGGCATCGTTAGCAATAGTATGTGGAATTATTTGCCTAACTTTCCAATTGAAATGTGACCCAATAACTTTCTTTTTTTTTTGTATTTTCTTGTCAGTCCAACTTCGTTTAGAACTTTTTTCACATGGTTGCCGATTCAAACAGTGATATTCTTTTAGAGTACATCCAACAGGGCGTTATATACCACAGCTGTTAGCATTTTCTCATCAATGCGCATGCGTTTGTTACTCCTTTTAAGAATCTCGTAATCCAGATGTCCAGTAATATATATATATATATATATATATATATATATATATATATATATATATATATATATATATATATATATATATATATGAAAAATCCTCGGAAAGGAACTCATCTGGCCCATCTTCACTATGGAAGCCAGTAAAAAAAATATTTGAATTTGATATAATCACTAAAAATTACGCAATCGAAGCATTTGAATCGTGTCAAAATTTCTACATTGTATTCTATGTCGTAGTGGCCTTGTTAGGCGGACAATTTGTGACACACTTGTTGGCGCTATGACAAATTTTTCGAATCATATATGAGCATGCTGTTTTTTTGTATCTTGTGTGGTAGGTATTGTGGCTTACCTTCCATCTCTTCCATGTGTTTGTCCGTCATGGTTAAGGTTTGGGCTATCCGCCTTCTCCGCCGCCGATCGCCCAAGTCACATATTCTACGTCCTATCCCCACTCTTTCTTCTTCTAGCTCAAGTGACGAGGAGTGCATGCTCACTACAAGTTTAATTGTGCATGACCAATGAGGGGCATAGAACACTTACGCGTCATACGTTACTTCCTAATTACCAACTGCCTTTATAAAAGATGCTTCTGAGGTTTTCGGTGTGTTATGCTTATAAACGGTGTTAAAGTTCTTGCCGGCATTGACTACTGGTACCATGGTTAGCGGAACTGGCTTTAATGAACGAGAATAAGAGGAGGAGAAGGGTGCACTTCCGAGTAATATGCGGCACCTGATATCCATTCCACCTTACATCATTACTTGGATCGATATAAATAGCGGAAAATGAACTGCATATCAGCTCATAGTTATTGAATAGTTTTGAAAAATGAATTCCATGAGGGCTGTCCAAGTTTGTTAGAATATGAGAGATACATTAACTATATTTGCCATGATTCAAGGCTCAGATTATAACGATCGAAGAAATGAAGGCAACAGTGGCAGATGCCATATGAAGTGAGGATGTAGGTAGCTGCAGGTTGCAATAGGTATACAGTGATGGATGAAACTCAACACATTTATGGCGCATTTTCTGCTTACGAAGGCAATTGTTCAGTGCGGATGATCATTATCATGGATGTTAAATCGGATGAATATAGAAAAAGATGCATTGACAAAATGCCGTTAGCATATCTTCTCACTTCCTGAGCTGTTCCATCGGAGTATACAAGAAAATTCAGTAGAAATCTGTAAACTCTGCCAGCAACAATGGATCGCATGGTGGTTTAACGCTTTTTTTTTTGATAAAAGCTTACGCTTTAGTGAAATTCATCGGTTGACACCAATTCATACGGACACGAAGAAAGTTAATAATTTTCATGAGTCTTAATTACCGTCAAGAACACAAATCAGCAATGTCCGTTTCGCTGAAAACATTGATCATCCATTAGCGGTATTGAACCAACTTATTTCGCTATTGAAACATACAATTATAACCCCAAAAAATGTCATCGCATATCATTACTTAATTCGAAACGTTGGCTATGCGTCTTTCTAGAGAAATTATCCATAAACGATAAAAAAGTGAACACTTTTCAAAGAGGTGAGCAATATACTAGTGGAGATGTGATACATCTTTTTATGCTCCCATCCATCGGTTGATAAATTCCAGCAAACAGTAAAACTCGCAGGATTCTACATTTTTGTAATCGAAATCGAACAGTTGTGAAATTTGCTATCTGTTCAAACACTTTCGAGTGAATTTAAACGACATGATTTAGAAAAAATAACGCGTCTCGTATAATTTAGTTCAGTGTGAACATAATTATAATCAGCAAGACTATGCTAGAAAACCTTAGGTATCGTGTTCGGTGGCGGCGTGAACATTTCGGCGTAGAACTGTGCAACCAAATCAGGAAACGCTTTGGTCATAGTTTGATTTGATAGAAACCGTATTCGGCATCGCCATGCTCGAAAATCTGCTTCAGTGAGGTTTCTTTGCGATGTGAACACCTGTGAGTTCGAGATAGTGGGAGGTTCACATGCCCATCTTACGCTTATACAAGATGTTGCTCTGTGGTCAAGGTTTAAGAATAGAATATATGAAGCTTGTTACCCGTCATTTTTGTTGTCACATCCGCCTGGAGTGAAATGACTTAGCTGTTCCAAACGAAAGAGCGCAGCCGGCTGGAAAAAGAGAAGCATGGGGTAAGAGGCAGCCGCTAAGTGCGCAGCCGCTTTCAATAGACAAAATCAATCAATAACGCCGAAGGGATCACTAATTTTCGGATTATCAAACGAAAAAGGGTTATTGTCTAAACATGTATCCTTGTCTAAGGAGTTTTGTCCTTGGGGACGGACTCGAATGGTATAAAATTGATTGGAATACTTCATCAGTGATCTAAATGCATATTCAATTTTTCTCCCATCAAGACCTGTGCTTATAGATCTTTTTTCAAAATAAAAGTTGAATATCAGGCTTTAGGGATGTCTTTAGTGGGCGCTTCTAGCTAGGAGCGGTTGTGGAGATAAAATGAAATTAGATATGGCGAAAAGCTGAAAGCTTGGAAATTTGTCGAGTTTATTTCATCACTCAACGCTGCATTCCTCTTGTTTCGTAGGAAAGCGGAGCATTCCACACTTTATAGGAGCGCCAAGTGGTACTTGACAAAAATTACATCTCAGATTGCAATGGAAAAAAATAGCAAGCAATTCGAAGTTGGTTTTCGCAATTTAACTTTGTTTTATTTCTGGAAGCGATCTTGTTGATTTCCACTTCTTTCAGCTGCAGATGTGATGCAGAATTTTTCACGCATTCAACACCTCACCTAAATATGTAAAATTCAAATCATTAGAGCCATCGACGAATATTTATAGGCTCGATATTATCATGTTTGGCTCCTTTAAAATGCCAATTTTAGCGATACTGAGTTGGTTTAAACGTGAATATATGCGATATTTTCGCCTAGTTGCGGTATTGTTACTGATGCTTGCGTTACTTCTTCTATCTTCGTTGATGTTATCTTCTTTTATCAGTTGCGGATCGGCTTATTGTGCAATATATTTTGCAGTGCGAAAGAGTTGTTGTATTGGACGGCTCACTGAGATTATTATTGCGAATCGCTTGTTTAGTCTATGCGATACGCGTCCTCTTTGCTCACCTGTCGTATTGAATGTTTTTCGCTTTAGCGATACGGTGTGGATAATTTTTGAAATACGTTTAATGTGAAGAATACATGACAGCAGTATTCATGTTTGAAAGCAATGAATTGCTTTAAAGGATTCGCCATCGCTTGATATAACCGAGATAGCGGTAGAAGATGTTTACGAGAGGGCAGGATTGGCTTGTATCGCCGAAAAGAATCTTCCTGCTGAGATATCCGAAGCGATGAAACAACCACTAAAACCCACGAAGTGATCAGCTCACATCGGTAGTTTTCATACTTCTCACCACCAATACTCTTCAAGGTATGTGCTATTTTAAACGCTTCAAAAGAATCTATATTCTCTGCTCTAATATTACCCTTCGAACTTTTAAATTAAAGGTGTGTTGAGGTTTTCTACTGTTCGCCCCTCAGGAAAGTTTTATCGCTTTGGAAAATTTTATCGCGATAAAGTTTTATCATTTTATCACTTTATCTCATGTTTTATCACATCACAGTGCATACACGAGTTTTGTTTCGTATGGTCTGACATGTGTGAATAGTGTTCCGATCTGCCGAAATATTATTTTGATGTTACCGTTCGTTCTAATTATTTTCGAAGCGATGTTTTTGAAGCTGAACGCTTCATTATTTTAAAGAGTGCTGAGTAACTCCGGGAAGCTATCCCGAGCTTGAGCCGTTTCCGGTCATCCTCTTTATTGTCAAAAAAAAAAGATTATGGATTATACATGTGTTTCTTGGCAGTGAAAATTCAAAAGCAAAAATGGCTCTGATTGCACTTTTACACGTTTTGTTTGTTGTCTAGTAGTAAGGGGGGGGGGGGAATGAGGGAGAAAGATTAGTTGATTGTAAAGTTGAACGAGTGCTAGCTAATATAGCACTGACGAATATCACGAATTGGTGGTCCTCATCGTTGGACACGATCGTGGTCGAATTTTTCACTGATTTTTTTTATTCCTTATGCTTTTTCATTCAATATTATTTTCATTTTCAGGTCGTTTTACATGGAACTCACATAAAATGTTATATTTACGCGGCCGAAGAACTCTTGTAACGCGACGCTTCATTTCAACAACATTCAAATATCGTGAGCGACCACAACTGAATAGCTTTATTAAGTGCTCCAATTCTCGGTATTACAATACGGATCTCTTTTCTTCCTTCATACTAATCCGCACTAAACATCTTGAAAAGAACTATGCTAATCATGAAGAGGCCTTTGATGCTCAGTGCACAAAAGTTTTGAAAAATTCTATAGAGAAGTAGTTTGTTCCACAAATCTTTCTTAAGATTCATCAGTCAGCATTCTAAGGGAATATCAAGATTTTTCCACAGTTTCTCAGATTGTGATAAAATTTCGGCACCAAAAAAAAAAAACTGTTTATGTGAAGTATGACACCATGAATATTTATCGTCGAAAGTTCTTTCGAATCCGTGATCTTTTTTAGAAACGCTGAAAAATCGCTATTATTGCTGATCAATGGAAATGTCAACCTAATTGATAGTATCGTCGCCGTTGTTTATTGTTTGTTTTTCTTTCGAACAAATTTCGCATCTATCACCTTATCGATATGTCAACATAAAACACTACATGAAATTTATTTCAAGAATTTCGATTCGATTCAGAAGACAATATTGACAGTTAGCAAGAGTGTGATTTACGGCACAACATTTAGTCGAGCACTAAATAGTTAAATCGATAAAACATGTTTAGTTATAAATTCTAAACGATATCAATGATTTTCACGCTACGTTCTTCAATGGGAAACTTTATGCTGTGACATAAATATAGCCGAACCTAAAAACACACACAAAAATTCTTCGGTGATTGTCGATGTTGGGCTATTTATAAGATTGTGAGGCGTAACGGCACATTCTGGAATCGTTTCGATTGATGAAGAAGAAAATTGGTTTATTGGTGATTCGAATGGAATTGCCGCACTCGGAAAACTTTTTATGATGGCCATTTCTGAAATTCGCGCTAGAGACTCTTCAAACGGCAAATTTTCAGCGAATTTTTGTGGCCTATGAGAATGTTATGATTACTTTCATGAATATGGGTAAGTGCACTTTTCCGGCAAAATTATTCGGCATTTCAGGAGAATTCGACCTGAATTAAAAGTTTTAGCGTAAATTTCAACTCCTGTTCGCGATTTTTTATCAAGTTATTATACTTTGATTTCCGTTGCCTAATGGACTAATCGTTTTTGATTAGTGTTGTCGATATTTTATGCTTATTTATTCGTTTTATTTGTTTCGTAATGATTTAAAAATCGTTCATTTACGAGATCCATCCGTGAAATCTTCCTCAAAAGTACCGATATTCAAATAAAAGGAAGTCTGAGCACATACTTATATTAAAAAAAAACCTGACAAGTTTTGTTTTTCGAGTGATATTTATTAAGAACCCAATCCCAAGCATTATTATAAGGCATTTATATAGATCATATTACTTGACGTAACTATTTATTATTTTTATTTTTTAAAATTTAAATAATTTCATCGTTAAAGATGAATCACTTAACTTAATTGTATCGTGATATCTGTTGATGTTTCTTCTTCTTCTTCTTTTTTTTCTCGCTAATTTTTCATCAAATATGCTGAAATTAATTGTTTTTATTGTTCTGCGTTTTTTTCACCTTTTTGCGAAGTTGCCGTTTTATTTCTCACTTACAACTTTACATAATTTAATTATGACTTGTGGTTGATTTTATTGTTTTACTTAATTGGCGCTTGTGGATACTCTCAGCTAAAACTTGCGAATTATATTCGCTCTGCCTAATAATGCATTGTGAGTTATATATATATATATATATATATATATATATATATATATATATATATATATATATATATATATATATATATATATATATATATATATATATATAATCCATTTAATGGTAGTAGTACTATTTGGATTGCATTATTCTATTTTTTTTTATTGTTGGTTATATTATTCGTTGAAATGTTTTTGCTATTTTATGAATAACAAAATTTATAGTCATTTATTTCTGCGTTGATATTGTTTTTAATTGTGTTTTTCCTCGAATTAAGGAATTTTAATTAGATAGTGACATTATTTTTTTTCTAATATTTAAATATGTTTCGAATCGTTCACAATATATTTTTATTGAAAATAAACTTCGATCTTTATATATAAACAAAGCAAATATGATTCGATTTGTTCGGTTTGATTTCTTCAGTCGGCATTTCTTATGTTCGAAATTCGCCATGGAATAGTTGACGACTCTTGAAATCTTTTCCAGTTCGGATACACTGCTGGATGGGCTTAGTGTTTATGGATGCGTTCAATAGATGATAACGAAACGACGATAGTTTGTGATGTGGCATAAGGCGAGCATGAATGCCCCATAGAGAAAAAAGGGGCGGGATGGCTGTGTTTTGTTTCCTTTGAGAGACAGTATAAAGCGATTAGCGAGCGATCTGCGCACCCCAAGAATGTTTGATGTTATTGGTGTGTGATAGCAGTTATGATCGTAAAGCAGTGACGCTTCGACCCATGTACATGTTATGCTAATTTTTACCTGTGGTCTCAAATCACAACCTGTAATTTCAGGTTACACTTTTCTTTAGGTGTGCAATGGTTTCAATTTGTACTGAGGATTCATTATGGGTTCTTGCTTCGACTAAGCGTATATCTGCAGGGATTGCAGTCTGTCTTCGTTTTCATTGCTTTAGTTGTGCTGCCTCTCGTTTATTTTGTTCCACCGAACATGAACGTCTATTTCGCTTTACTTTTATTTTCATTAAATTTTGTATATAAAGGCAATAAAATATATTATTGATATCTCATAGAAATTTACTTCAGTACAACTCGTTCACTCGAGTTTCGCTATCGAAATCATTTGTTTTGGCGTATATCCTTCCTTAACGTCCTACCTATTCTATGTTTTATTCGTTGTTCGCCTCGCAAGTTATAAAGAAAGAAAAAAAAACTTGGAGCAAGTCATTTTGATGTGATGATAATTCTAAATGTGGTAAAGGTTGGGCTCTCTATATATTGCCCTAAAGAGATGTTATCACAGTGGAGAGGCTATTGTGCTTATGACTTTAGTGTAAATGTGCGGCGACGAAAGAGTAAGAAATGCTGTTGCGCTTTTCAGTTGTTGAGCGTGAAAAGCAGAACTTTGTTTTTCTTTTTTTAAACTCGTATTTTACTTGATTTCAGCTCTCAGCTGCTTTGATTTCGGTTGTTAACGTGTGAACAAAAGTTAGTTGTTGTTTTTTTTTTAACCACTGGCAATCACGAGCGTTGATTGAAAACGCTCGATAAAGTTTATTTGATCTTTATTGGTTGGTTGACTCGACAAGACCTCTATCTAGCTTTGATTCCGTTTCTTTGAGGGTTGAACAAGATTGATTTGAATATGCTCATGTTAGAGTGAAATATTTGAGCAGAAAAATTTAGATCGGGAAAAATTTTCACCATCGGCTGAGTTAGATCAGTTTTTTTCTTTTTTTTTCTTTTCTTAAAATTAAGATTCTTGAAACCTTTTTATCGTATTGCAGCATGAATCAATCGCCATAAGATATTTTAGAGCCTCTAAGTGTCCTGTGGAAATTTTCTCGAGTAACTAATATTTATTTGCTGCATTAATGTGTTTATTACTCGGTTTTAACATTCGTGTTGGCGAATGCGGGTGTGTCTTTTTTTTTTTTTTTCGAGAGTTTTTTAAGCAATCAGCAATAGTGTGTGAATGGCGTTTCTCGTTTTATCGTTCGATAAAAAGCGGAAATTGATGCCTTCGTTGACGCATTTTAGCTGAACGTTATTGCAATTTTTAGATTGCGATTGCCTTTTTTTTTTTTTAATCCACCTCCACATTCGAAAGAAAACACATTCCTTAAAATTAGTGTGAACTGTTGCTATCAATTCTAAAGCTTGCGTTTCCATTTATTCGCTCTTTTTTTTTTTTTTTTTTTTTTTTGTGAAAACGGTGTCAGGTGAACATTTTTATAGGTTGCGTTTCTCGTAATTTATTATTTGTGGGGTTTGATTTTGAATGGATACATTAACGTAGTCATAATTTTCAAATAAGGGAAACGGAAGTGGGCAAAGTTATTTTTTAATTATGAGCCAAAAAATGGACTCATTCGAAAATTTGAAGTTTTAGAGGAAAGCGAAGAATTCACTAACGGAAGGAATTTCTCCAATTTTTTTTTCTTTTTTTTTCATCAAAGTAGAAGGTTTTGGAAGACACAGTTAGAACTTTAGAAGTGTTCTTTACAAATATTTTCAAGAAGAGGAGTTCATCGTATTGTTGCCTTACTCTAATGGCTATTATAGTACATTCAGAGTCTAGGCTTCATAATGGCACATTTAAAGACTTGAGGATTCAAAAAATTCCTTTTGAAAAGGCGGATGTTTTGTTTCGATCATCAAATATCTTCAATGGAAAAGGACTATCAATATGGAAAGCAATTTGCACTTTATGACCTAGGAAATCCTGGAAAAGCCGTTTCTAGTGACCGATGTTTGGTCGGTCTTTTACCTATTTTGATAAGGTTTATTTGGTGGACACCGGTAAAATTGCTGTGATTAGGCGGGGCGCAATGGAGAGTCAAAACTTCTGATTTTTTTTTCCAATAGAGGGTTTTTGGAATCAAGAAGTCTCAACAAAGCACTCTTCCCCTTTCGTCCACTAATTTCGGCCACTGTCTAATAACTTTCATACCTGAGCACCGTAATTTGCACTGCAACTAAACTAGTCCTCGGCCATGGCCTCGCATTAGGATCAATTATAAAATTTCAACCGCGAGGGATTCGCTATAACCAATCCCCCCTCGCGAGGGCCGAAGGTTCCGCGGCTGCTCCGGTGGTTTTTGTCATCTCTTTGAGGGATGTTAGAAGCGCGAATTCCGTGGTCACAAGTTGAACAAAAGCTCTCCATTAAGTCACAAAACACGAGGAAGCTGCATGAAGCAGTACGCTGGAATGAGAAACACTGAAAGGCAATATGGCGCACATGTGTCGTTACAGGAACGACTGTTTATCGTGAAAGATGATATCGAGAGTATATGGACACAGTCAAAAAGCATAGCGGAAACTCCGCGATGTGAAACGGGAGCATGCCTCCAACTAAAGAAAACACTTGTAACGTTTCAAGAACCTCTGCGACGTAGCCTTAATGCAGACCTGTGTAATCCACACAGTGCTCGAAGAAAAACGCATTGCTGCCGGGGTTCCACGGCTTTCTGTCTCCTTCGCTACTCTCATAGTTGCCTTCTCTGTTTTTGGTGTCGAGAAAATCTCGTCTGTAGAGAAATGGTCGGATCAAAAACTGCAAACTGTTTTCTCCACGCTTTAAGCCAAATTACGGGCATTACCGAAGTGCCATCATAGCACTTTGCCGAATCATTTTGGAATACTGCACCCCTATATGGTCTGCTTATTTGATTTCTGATATCAGGCTGCTAGGTAATATTCAGAAGCACTTCACGCACATCGGTTTCTGCAAAATTATGGTGGTCCATCCAGCCCAATTACACTGCCAGGCTAAAAAAAAACTTCAACCTGGGATCACTGAAACATCGCACGCTAAATTTCGACTTGATTCTTTGTTATGAAGTTGTATTCGGCCTTTCCGAAATCCCGCTGTCGGAAATATTTCAGTTTGCCCCTCCCCGTAGTCGATGTACGCAACAGTTTTAGCAGGCCAAGAGATTCAAGCAATGTTTTGCATATTTCCAGTTTCGCGTTATACAAGTCTAGAATCTGCTTCCTGCTGATATCGTTAGTGCATCCACTCCTTCAACTTTTAAGCTGCGGCTGAGTTGTTTCCACTTACGCACTATTGCTGCTCTTACGTATTAAATGTCTGTTCGCCGAAGTAAGCTTTGCAAATGTTTTGCTCATTTGTGCTGTTCATAGTCACACGCTTTGGAATGTTTTTCCACCTCAAGATGTTAAAATAAATAAATAAAAGACGTAGATAAATTCGACGAGGGCTTTTCCGACCTGATGAGGGCTTTGAGGTCAAAGAAAAAAGAAAGACTTGTAGTTAACTGTGAGGAGGTTGAGGGAGTAAAGCAGGTGCGGGGAGACCCTCCAAACTCAGTTGCTGCAGTTCTGCCAGTTGGCGGTCAAAGTGCAAAGGTGTACGTCATCCTGAAGCAGGAAGCAGCACTCTGCCACCGCTGCCGAATATAATGCCTACACCTCCAGACGGGACCTTCCTTTGAGGTAAGGAGGGCTCAGAGAAGGTTTTTGCAGTGCCACCTTTACCCCCCCCCCCCTCCTCCAACATCCCTTTTTCATCGTCCGTAATGAACCGGCCAAAAAATTCATCTCTGTTCCGTCAGAGAAAGGTCCTGCACTAACCAGCAGCTTTCGAACTACTATTCCTGCATTAGCTCCTATGAAACTGGCCGCAGAAAATTTTTGGCTATACCCGTTTGCGCGAAATGTCCCTCCTGTGCACGATGAGATAACCCACGTACCGGTGCAAGCTCATGAGTTGAAGTTCGGGCCCTTGGGTTACGGTTGTTTTTAAAGTGTTGCCGATGTCAAGCGACCTGTGCCCGCTGCTTGGTTCATCTTCAAGATTGCTATTACCGACCCGAAAATTGGCGAACCATTATTGCATAATCCTAAATTTAGTTTCGGGCTTGTCCTCTGCACTACTGATATTTACACCTGTTTCGGTCTCTTAACGACCAAGTATGAAGTCATGTGAAACTATGCATTGCAGAATGTGTTTACCCATAGCTGCAAGAATGGCATGAGAAGCTATAAAGAATGAAGGGCATAAAAGAGTTCCAAGATGCATCAATAGACAAGCGGGGGTGTCACTAATGGTTGATAACGCTCCATAATTCCGCAAAAATCAACAACCAAAGGAGGCAATAAAATCGGCACATCAAAAAACACAATTTTTGTCATCACAAGCCAGTCTTCTACTTTTGCGTCGTCGAAGCATTCCAAAACCTCAAATGACACATCCCACGTACTAGCCAGCCCCGGAAATCGCCCTAGTCGAATACAAAACGTTGCCCAGCAGTATTGTAATTTCCAACGTTAGGGTAACAATTATGTGGTTCTTAGCTGAAATTAGATGTTAAATTCGCTGTATTCTACTGCTGTGTTTGCGGACGACGAAAACAGTCCCTAGGATTCCCCGTTGAATTTCACTGTCGCCTTCAGAAGCAGAAAATCCTTTCTTTCCGGGAATCGGAGACGTAGATGTCCTTGCTTTTTTTCGGCTGACATTTCCGGATAATGTCGCTTTCGCGTGCCCACCGACGAAGAGAACCTCATCTCTATGGACCTCCATCGGTGCTTAGCCAACGCTTTTCTGAGTCAGCTTTGGAATTTAAAAGCGGCCTGCACCTTTCAGAGGTCTTGTAATGAAGAGCGTCACGAGCCAATCAAAATGTAAATAACAGCCTAAGTTTAATGATAGCGCTGACTCAGCCGGCAAGTTTTGAATGCAGCTTATCACTTCATAGATTACGATGGAGAAATAGAAAAATTTGATCAATCCTGCTCAGCATGGTGAGTTCAGACGCAAACATCGAACAATGAAGCTTGTCACCAATCCGGGCCTTCTTACTCGTCCTAGCCAAAACTGGCGGAAGCAAAGGAAAAGGTAGCGATTGATACTTAAGTTACCTGCCCATAAAAGGGGGGGGGGGAAAGCTTAAAGCTTTGAGCGGTGTTTTCTGAGTAACAATGAAGTGGTAGTGCGATGTTTTGAAATATTGCAGTGAAGGTGACTTTTTGGTATATTTTTCAAAGCACACGTTGCCAGAGGGAGAGGGCAGGAAAATGACGGATTGGACGCAGAGCGACACCGCATTAATTTCCATCTATTTGTCTATCTGCATATCATAGTTCTTGACCGACTTTGCTGGTCATACATGCCTCCATCCCCTTCCCTTCTAGATTCTTCAAAGATTTTTATCATTCATTGCTTCGACCTGAATGTGTAGTCCACTATTTCAAACAAAACTTTTTTTTTGCGTTGTGAAATTGAAATTTGTACAGTGGATTTGTTAGAAGCAGTTTTTAAATGACCGCCAAATGATCTTATTTCGGTCTGACGTTTGACTGGAAAAATCGTCGAAACTTTTACTTACTTGAATGAATTTTCCCTCATATTTTGCGATATTACTAGTTGTTGTTATGATTTCTATAATCTTCTGTGTTGAATTTGAGATTCTTAGCAGAAAGTGAAACTAGCCGCTTTTTCCCCTCATGAAGAAGAGATTGTCATCTCGCTGCTCTTCCCTCCCCTCCCCCACCGAAACATATGATACCTAGGATTGGCCGAGTCCGGTACGCGCACTGGAACGGATGACTCTCACCATGTGTTTCAGCATTGAATTGTTAGTGCTAAGCAGATTGATGTAACTCATTTCTAGAAGAGACATTCAGCAACCCTTTCCCCACTCTTTGCCTGAATATTTCTGTGTTAACGTTGCGATGTTCCTTTTTATGTAGGACACCTTCCGGTGTGGTGTGACTTTAAATGCACATTTCCGGCTTTCTTGTTTTTCACAGAGGAAAACTCCTACATTTTAGGCTGGATAGCGTTCTTCATACACATCCATCTTACGACATTATGCTAGCTGAGATGATCGAAAACTTGAAATTGCCTTTGAAAAAAAAAAGAAAGTATTTCGAGCCGTATGCGTTAGGGGTAACAATTAATTTGTTATGTTATTCATGGCCAGCTGGATGATTGAAAAGTGGAAATTCAAACGTTGAAATTCTAAATACTCTCAACGTGGCGTAGGAATAATTTAAAATCACCGAACAAAAAGATAATTCGGGAAGCGATTATGCAAAAAAGAAGAGAGAGAGAAAAAAAAAGTCCTCTTCAGCTGCCAATCTGTCATATATGGGAGTGTTCACTGAGGTATTAAATAAAATGCTCCACAGCATTTCATTTTAGTACTTCTATGAGCACAGTATAGGTTCTTTGTGAATTAGATGAACGGATGATATTATCATTGACGTTTGCAAGGGAATTAATCATAATAGGTGCGTATTAGGGTAGTTCATTATACTGAAATTTAAAGGAATTTTTTTTTGTCGTTTATTTTGATCGTCTTATTAGGTGCGTATTAGGGTAGTCTGAAATTGTCGTTTATTAGGGTAGTCTATTATACTGAAAAAAAAAAAAAAGAAATTCTCGTTGACATTCAACACTATACGGTGAATTTATAAACGTTTCAGAGACTAAATTTTTATGATCTATTATATAGTGGAAATAAGCGTTCATCGATCGAAGAAATTATGAGCTTATAGAGTGTTCTTTAATTGGCTTTTTATTTATTTAATTATTTTGCAATTTAATCTTTAATAGTTATTTTGCGGCAATTCTTTAATTATTTTTATTTCTATTGCGGCAATTCTTCTGTGTTATCTTTAATTTTTTCATCTCATTCTTACTATTCTCTCTCTTTTTTTTTTCTTTCAGATAAGCGCGATGTCGTAGGCTTAGATGATTCGTCGGAAATTTTTGCGTTTATTAAACGCAATCATCGCATTCTCATTTGTAAGTTTTCCTTCTTTTATGAGAGTGTATCGAAGAAAAGTTTGCAGTTTTTTTTTTTTTGTGATTATGCGAGAAATGTGAATTAAATAGGGAAATGTCTTAAGAAAGTTTTGAAATCTGTGGAAGAAATATTCCCAAAACGGGTAGAAAAGTGCTCCCGAGAACGACAATACGATATTCGATTCTGCTGTTTAACTTCAACAGATCATTTGAATATACAGATAATAAAACAATAACGCAAGGTGCTATAACGTATCTTCACTTCAAAAAGCGGATGGCTATATCAGTGGCGAACCGAAATATTTATTATTGGGTAGCACTAACCCGAAAATGGAATAATTTTCCAGTGTAAAATTTTTTTACGCCTTTCACTTATCAAAAAAGAAATGGATCAAACGTTTATGGGATCTTACCTCTGATGTAAATTACGCTGCAAAAATTTCATCGCTCCAGCTTTCGCTATTTTTGAGCTGAAACTATAGGGGAGACACGAAAAGAGTTGTAGATGACGAGGTGGAACTAAAGACTGAGATCCCTCTTCTTCCGGAAAACAAATTAGGAGAAGCCGGAGTACGGTGATCTGAACTCGTTACGGCCGAAGCGTTGGAGTGTAGTCCATTGTTTGAAGGAAATCTGTTTCCTAATTCGTCGCAACTACGAAACTTATGCCATTGATGAAATCGTTGCAGTCAAAATTCTAAGAAGTGGTGCAGTAAATCAGAAAAAAAATTTTTTTAATCCTTTTAGCACGTTTCACCTTTTAAGATGGTTACAACTAAAACGATGGCGTGGAGCTGAAAGTTTTTCAAATGCGGAAATAATGTTTCTAACTATTCTCGAATAGTTTAATCGCTATAGCTTATAGTTGATTACTTTCAACTCTTCAAAGTAGTAGAAAATGTATAGCATTATTATAAATCCTACCTCTTACATCAGTTTTGCTATTTTAATCTCAACTGTCGAACTTTACCATGCAACCTGTTATTTAAATAAAACACACTAGTAGAAAATACTAGATCTACTGCTTAAAATTTAACTGTAATATCTTATCCTGCGGTTGTTTCATAGCTTTCTTGCTTTTCAATTTGCATTCCAATCCAAAAGATTTCGTTCTTGATGTGGCTAAGCTCTGGTCACTTTACTGCACACATACACATAGATACAGACAGATATTTACACAGAAACAGCATCATAACACACTTTAAGTGGGTGAATTATTCTGGTCACTCAGGTGTGAAATATTTGTTCACATGCGAAAGCAACTTCTAATCGAGTAGCATTTCCACTAAGTGCAATAACTTTAATGACGCAACACCACAATCTTATACGTCTGTCATGCAGACACGTTAATACTGATCCGTATAGGACCCGTTATATTGATAATCTTCGCGCATTGGGCAGCAGTTTAGTGCAGTATGCTTTTGCCTTTGATTAGTAATTTTGTTAATTGCTTAACGGATCATAAACGCACTTATAGACGTGGGTGTAAAGCGCTGTCACAATTAGGGAAAAATAAAGTGTTGTTCTATTTTTCAGGAGTGTTCCGGCCTGTTCCTCAGATACCATCATGGTTGGGTATACCCCGAATATTTTTTGCAACTGCATCCTTGACATACAATATACTATACCACCCTTTGAGTAGACTATATTGTGCTATATCTGGTTTCCGTTATGACATCTCTGTGTTCTACTGTTGAGCTTACATGAAAGTTTATGGGTTCGCGCTTTAAAACATGCTTAAGATAGACACAATTTCCTTTTCAAAGCATCATACCCCAGTATGGTATACTATACCGTACTGTAGAGCATAGTTGAATGGCTATGGAAAATATCAGTGAAACATTGCAAAGAAACGATTCGCGAGCGTATCTCGTGTCATATCTTAGCCAGTGCTTCCTTAAGCAGACGTTGAAGGAAATAACTGGACCTGTAATTGTGTCTGGAGCTAGTCAGCATTACCTGTGTCGCTAGCGTTCCTTCGTCTGGCGGATCCGATAGTGTTTTTAGGCACTTATAGACATGGGTGTAAAGCACTTATAGACCTTTGCTACTCACAGGTGACATTTGAAAGCGTTTAGAATCACCGGCGAGCGTTACTTCCTTTCATATTTTGTGCCATATTATAAGTTTTACTAACCCTAGTCTATTCCCACTTTATGTTCTTTCCTATAAGCGAAACATTTGTCGACAAGAAGATTTAAATTGCAATCTGCATAGACATTGCAGATCTATTCCATTAGTATTGCAGAAGGATGAGTTAAGGCTAGAAGAGCAAGATAATGCTTTATTTTTTTACTCTGCTTAATTAAATCACATAAACGAATATGGCGATTACGCTTTGGGGAGTTGATTTCGTTGTTCAAGGTAAACGCTTATTGGTGTGGCTGACTAATTAGTGTTGATGGCTTTTATATAATCTGATTGGGATGCATGACGAAAGGTTTGTTTCAGCTGGGTTTACTAGTGGTTTATATGCAAAGTTCATATCCACCGCTGGAAGAGCGCACCGAAACAATTGCTTTCGACACATTCGACGGTCGAGCATTGCACGCTGTTGGTTTTCGCCCGGAAGTAAGTTCAACACATGATCGTTTACTCCTTCACATTACGATGGTATTTTATTCGTGATCTAGCGGAGATATATTTCATATGTATTTCATTGGCCGGGTTTTTATCGTTTCCGGAAGCAATCGCTTAGCAAGCGAATGTCACCACTTCCTGTAGTATTCATTCATACAGATAGAGGGAACATTTTTGAAAGTAAGGAATATTTGGTGGCGCCGATACAACTGTCATTTTTCACGAGCTAACCATCCTGTATAACATTGCTTTTTGAAACGTAGATCGAATTTGAAACTTTTTACGCTATGCCGATAATTTCGACGACCGTTATTTCAATGTTGTTTCCTATGCGATCATATGGCAAATATGATTGGTTGTTTTTGTTTTGCATGATCAGAAATAGCAACCTCACCACTGATCCAAATCGTCTTCAAAAATATCCCACATATGATTGTTAATTTTTATGCGATTGTAATGTTATGCTGATAACTAATACAAGCTGTCCGTTAATCATCGCCTTAACATAATGGAGTATTTTTTTTTTGTTCATTTGCTGATAAAATTTGGTGTTTTTTTCTCGAGTGCAGTCAGTAATCAAATACACTCGTTATATTTGTCGGAAGAATAGTTATCACAATATTCGTGCTAACGTATAGTGCTTGATTCATTATTCGTTTTTTAGAAATAGATCATGGCGTTTTCTAGACGCTAATTGTGCATTTAAAACGTTCACACAACAAAGATCAAATGTTGAAGCGGGCGGATTACCTTAGATAGTTGGAGTCATTCATCTCAAGTGGACACTAAGAAAATAGCTTTCATCTCGTATTTTCTACTTTCTAGTTAGTTGAACGTTTTTGCTAGTTAGGTGATTTTTGTATTGGTTGGTTAAATGAAGGACGCGAAGTAATGATAAGATATAATATTGCAGGGTGATGGCGATAAACGACAAATGTTCAGTAGTGTAAGCTCGCCACTTAGTCAAGAGGAGATTGTCGCATCGATAGAATTTTTAAATGCGAACTACGAAGTGCTCAACGTGAATGAATTCGGTCCAGTACAAGATGCTAAATTTGTAATTGTTGTACAGGTTGCTAATCCTTATTTATATCTTCTTTGTCGTTTTCCGTTTTTTTTTTTTTGTTTTCAATGAAGGCAACGAGGAAAGGGGGAATGTTGTTTCGTTAAGTTAATACCTTCAGGCTTTAATGCTCATAAATTTTCTCCTTGTTTATTTTGTCTTTATTTTTGACACTAGCTCGATTTCTGCTATATTTTTGTCAATTGTTATCGTAGTTGATCGATGTGCACATGATTTTTTTTTTCTAATAGCCAACATTCTTTAGATTCATTTCCTATTAGGGAAATTCACTTAAAGTAGTAATAATATAGATAAATCAGGAGTTTTTAACTAATTAATTATATGTAATGAATTCGTTTATTATTTTCAGGTCCATAATCGTATCGAATATTTGAAATATCTTATACAATCACTCGAAAAGGCGAGATTCATCAACGAAGTTTTGCTCATTTTTAGTCACGATTTCTCGTCGGCATCAATTAATCAACTTGTAAAGGAAATTCGTTTTTGTCGGGTAAATCCTATTGATTATTTCCTTGTATATTTTTCTCCGACAACGAGAATAATGCAGAAGTTGTCGAGTATGTTTCATATGTTTTTTTTTCTTTCTTTACAGGCATTCGGAACTTCCGTTTTCTTTTCTTGCAGGTTATGCAAATCTTCTATCCCTATAATATTCAATTATTTCCAAATATATATCCTGGGCAACATCCGCAAGATTGCCCTGAAGGAGTCACAAAGGAAGAGTAAGTGTTGTTTTTATCTTGAAATCCTGAAGGATCACAATCATCCTGAAGACATGTCGTCATCATTTGGATTTTATTCTCATCTCTTTGTTTCCGTTTTTTTTACTCAGCTTTTTTTTAGTGTTTTATATTTATACTATTTTCTTGTCACTAATAAGCTTTCTTTTTTGAAGAAATGCATAATTCTGCTTTAGCTGACAACTTTTATGGTCATAATTGTTGAATGGAAATTTTCTTTGTAACTATTTTTTTCCCTAATTAATTTTGCGCTGTAAAAATATGAAATCGTTGCCCTTTGTCAAACTTGCCGCTTGTTAATCCAGAATGCCATTGCAATAATCCTTTTGCTTCTCGCTGTCAAATAGAGCGTTGAACCGAGTCGTTATTTATCCTCATTTCAAATGATGTCTTTGTTTCATTTCATTGTTATTTGTTTTTATTTACTTTGTGTCTAAAAAATATTCTACTTAAAGTTATTCCTACTTCCGCTTTTTTTTTGTTTTGAAAAAGACAAGCAAATGTGCTTGTTATCTTTGACTTTATTATTCTACGAAATGGTTGAGAAATGCCTAATCACTAAAATTTCGCTGATTTTCAGAGCGAAGGAAATGCGCTGTAATAACTGGGCGCATCCGGATAAATATGGGCACTATCGTGTTGCGAAAATAACACAAATAAAGCACCATTGGTGGTGGAAGGTAACATTTTAAAATTAGTTAGCTAAATGGTAGATTTCCACTTTTGCCGCATACTCTCAACACCTATTCACCTCCACCTACCTCAGAATTCTTGTGAGGAGGAATTTTACACATCTTTTGCTGAATATATGGGTCGTGCAATATCTACTCAATTTGCTTCATTGAACAGGTATGCAGCATTCAACATACCAGTGATTTTCATATATCGATGAACCCGTTCACTGTTCAAGCCTTGATTTGCAACATACGTACGGCTGCATGTAGAGGAACAGTCCCTGAAATTGAGGGAAAGGCCTATTACCTATGCATGAGATCACCAGCCAGCACAGTAACTATTTTAGATTAACTATGTTTTCGACGGGATTATGGCGCGATACGGATTGGGCGATGCGTGGGTTGTTCTACTTGAAGAGGACCACTATGTCGCGCCGGATTTCCTTCACGTGCTAAAATTGATCATCGAGAACAAAAAGAAGTTCGCTTTCGTCTATATTTTATTTTATGCAAGTTGATATGAGTTCAGCGTTGTTTTATAGCCTTTCATAATTGTTTTTTCCCTCGAAGGACTCCACATTATCCCGTTGATTTAACTGCCGCATCAACCCGCTGAAATGCCCCTCAATGGATGTTCCTCTCGAAATAGGATGTATTTTAGTGTTTCTCCAGTGCTCTGACTTTTTAATCTCCGATGGCTTTCTACCAGATAATGAACGTTATGTGAAAAGTTCTTCCGTTTACTATCATTTCTCAGTGCTTGTAACGTTCTCTGAATTTCATCTTGAAATGTTCAAAACAATTCGTATTGAAGAGTTTGGCGTTCAGAGGAAGATTGTGGCCTAGCAGAGTAGAAAACCCACAACTTTGGAGAGCTTGTCCGTGGTCAGTTGTGGGTGCAACAACTTCTTCCGGTAGTTACATTTTAGACCATTATAGTGTTTCTTCTACCTTGGAGGTTCACCGTCCTCTTGCGCAAGTGCACCATTCGCACGTGAAATTAAACACTTCCGCCCTGTCATGCTGTCATGCGTCCCATATTTTTGAATGCTGTACGTTTGTTGATTGTTCTAACTATGATTCAGGTTTTGCGAAGCGTGTCAAGTGATCAGTCTAGGTTTCTACCTCAAACAGTACCGTTCCTATCAGGATGACATCACGCTGCTCGGTGTGCATCCCTGGTTTAGCAGTAAGCATAATATGGGCATGGCGTTCGACGCGAGCACATGGCAGCTTATCAAAAACTGCTCTAGGGTATGTGATTTAATGTCATTGTCTCGCTGTAATTAACAAAGAATGAGCAAAATAAATATATACTCTGCTCGCCTATAAACGTTTAAGTTTGTATCTAGGCATTTCTTCAGTAGGGTCAACAGATGAGTAGGGTTTTCCCTTCATTTCTTAATTTTAGAAATCAGAAAGTTCATTTCCTTCATTCAATTTTATCGTTATGAGTCAGAAATTAGGCTTGTTTTTGTGTCCGTGCGTGCCAATAAGAATGATTTGAGGAATTTTGTACGTACGACGATTACAACTGGGATTGGTCATTGATGCACATAAGCATGAAGTGTCTTCCTTCAAAGTTGAGAGTCATCGCTGTAAAGGCTCCACGTGTGTTACATGTTGGCGATTGTGGAGTGCATACGCACCGTTGCAATGTACAAAATGCTCCTAAAAAGGTGACTTTTTATTTAACGCTTCAGTTTCAATATGAAAGGGAGTACTTTATGGTTTACTAGATTATAGTTCTTATATGTTCACATTAGCGGGTGGCAATGTTGCTGTTTTTTGACGAGTCTGATGTCGTTGTTGCTGTCTATTTTCTATTCTGCACACGTAGATCAACATACGCGAGAAAAGTTTAAACACCTGTTTAGCCTCTTGCATACCGTAGTTGAGGAGTTTTTACTGACTAGTTGTCAGCGGACACGTAACAAGCGTATTGGCTTTAATAAGCGAACTAGGACGTGTTTTTTTTTTTTTTTTAACTGATATCGATGAGCTCGTGCTCTTCGACGGATCCCGTACCATAGTTCGGTTTAGAAGGAATCCAAATCTTGCTTTGCAAAGAGTTTTAATTGCCGCCGATCGTGATGGGTTTTGTTTTCTTAAATGCAAACAGGAGATTTTATAGGCACAAGATCTTTTCTTACGGGTTGCGGAACGTTTGTTTCCGAGCAGTCTACGAGTGGTGGAAAATTCACGTCGTATGCTGAAGCCGTCGAAGGAGAATGGTGGTTGGGGTGATTTACGCGATCATGAACTATGCTTGAACAATTCGCGTACGGCTTCTTTGCCGCTTCCTTTGGATTTTCGAAATGGTTTTGCATTTGAGGCGAATGCGACGAATGTTTCTCACTCCATTGTTTTCCCTTTATGATGTTTGCCGCTCGATTTGTATCGAAGTCACTCTTATTGCCACGACAGCTACTACATGAACACAGGTGCCGTTAATTCCAAAATTTCCAGCATATCTGCTGATGTAAATGAATTTGTTTCAACTATCAGTGTGTTGCCTGGGAAGATTAGCACACTGACGAGGAGCGGTTTACCCCAGTACTTTTAAGACTCTTCAGTTTCCATAAGCCCTTCCATATGTTTATGTGTTATAAACAAAACCTCAAAAACATCCGTCGACTGCAGTTTGAAGCAGTCAGCAAGGGATTTTTATTGGCTGCTCACAGTTTTACGATTCAGCGATCGAATGGAATAGTAAAAAAGTGTTTTTTGCTGGCTGCTTACATACTAAATATCAGTGATGTAGTTTCGGTTGCTGCACCATCGTGAGGATAGGCTAACCAGACGCCGATGGTCGGTGAGGGTTAAATGCTGCTTGAAAAAGAGTACATTATATGGCAATATCCAAAGCTGTTGAGTAGTTTTGAGGGAGCTAAGAGTGATAGCCTTTTAAGCGAAACTCAGCCATCAGAGAGAGCAATTCAGAAAAATTGCTGCTCAAAGTGTTGACTATTCGATACGATGGCCGTTGGCAGTGCTGAACGCTGCCGTTTGAATGCACTTTATCGCTGCTGTGAATGCTGAGTGATGTCTTTCTTCTCACTAAATGCGATCCTGCATGAAAGTGAATGATGTTTTATGCGTCCATTATATGCAGTCAGCCTTCAATCTCGCCGCTCCCTTCATCAGACTTGCCGTGTGCAAAGATGGGGCAAGGAGTGGGCAGCCTTCTTCCACCAGCATAACTCGCGGTAAGCACTTCAGCTAGCTGTTGTTAGCATCCAGCGTTTACTCTCTAGTACAGCTGGTGGTGTTGTTACTATTCAATACCACTGTGCGCTAGAAAGTTCCAAAACCCGATTGTCGGGTGGACAAAAATATTGTTGCATGTATTTTTGAAGGTATTATTGCGGGTATTTCGCAAGATGGTTATATTTTTTCCGCACTTAGCTCAACTGAGGAAGGGGGGGGGGTCGTGAAACTGAGGAAGGCGAAATGGAGCTCTAACCCCCCATCCCCACTTTCGGGGTGACTAAATTGGGCAGGATGAAGCCCTAGAAACGTGTGATCATAAGTGGAAAAATAAAACAGTTTGAAAACATGGTGAGATCTCACGTAGTTAACGGAAACCAAAGTATACATACGTTATGCCGACTGAGCGTTGAATGGCACGATTCCTGGCCACCCTCAATCTACTTTCAGAGCAGCATGTCCATCAGACCACCGAAGTCAGCTTCTTCACCCCCCCCCCCCTCCTCCACCTCTTCCTCACCTTTCAGACTCATCGACTTCAATGGGCTGATTATCGGTCACCGACTATACGATGCGTGATTTCTTCGTCGTGAAGGCTTAAGTGACGAAACCTGACCTAGAGAAAATAGAAGTGGCAATAAAGAAGAAGGAATGTCACAGGGTGACATGTGACCTTGTGGTTGGAAGTTGGCTGTGTTATTTTCAACAACGTTCCTTTTCATTGTACACCTCATTGTATAAATACTGAGGACATTATTTCAGGGTGTTTCATTACTGTTAGTTTTTTCGTTTGTTGGCGTCTGCATATGTGGTATTCTCTTGTTCTCTACCATTGTTAGTGCGATATGTTTTCATATCAGTTAGTTTCATTTCTATTCCACAACATCTGTATTTCTCACATATTATCCCGGCTATCTCTACCAAAAAAATTAATGCGAGCATAAATTCGTTCATTCATTGTTCACATGCATACAGGTGTTCGATAAGGATACCGGTAACAAAGAAATCATAAAGAATAGTTTCTTGGCTGCAGACCGATCCGTAGTGGTAGATTTAGATTACTGGCGGATTATTCCTGCGTAAAGAGATCAACAGTTCATGCATGACGGTTCCGATGAAATCGGGAATGTTTCGCAACGCAGCAATATGTCCGGGATTCTAAGTCAAATCCCGTCAAGGACCTGTCTTACGGTAACGCAGTCAGAAGGAATAATGGGTTTCATCCTTCGACTACTATCTCCAAATAAACTTTCGAAGCGTGTTGACATTTCGATGCGGCAACAGTGGAGTGCTGGGAAAAAAACAGAAGAGCTACCAAAGAATATATCAAACGTTATAAATGCTGCTTTAAAAAACATCTGTCGCAGAAGCATCTATGAACGCTATCACGGGGAAATGCGATCAAAGCCGCTAATCGAAGCTAATGAGCGACGGGTACCACTAGATTTAAAGTATGCTATGAACTCTAATTACGAATGTTACCACAAAGTCTGTTATAAATGCATCTATAAAAGTCAACAATAAACGAATTTCTCTCAAGGACCCATCTAAGATAACTATCACTAGAAACTGCTAAAGGTAGGTTATGGTGCAAACGAGATCAGAGAAAAGTGGCATATAAATGCGATGACGGTTCAAAAATCCACCTTCATAGATGAAATTTGCATGAAAAGATTACTCAGTCACTGAATTGAATATTTGTTTGACTTTATGATTAATTATTTTCTGATAAAGTGATCTCACTGATCGCCAAAAAAAAAAGCACAAAGAATTGCAGCGGGCAGTGAAACGAATCCAATCATAACTCATATCCTATCGAATAGGATGTTAGCTCACGGAAATCACATATGGCATATTATCACTCTATACGACATAAGTGAATCGAAAAACAACAGTACGAAGCAACAATTGTTACGTTCATCTTTACTTCTTTCAACAAAGCAATGCTCCTTGGAAAACCCGTCGTTTCCTTTCTCCCCCCTCCCTTTCCGTCTATTTGGGATTCGGGAAAGAGAAACGACAAAGGGCATCACAACAAAAAATAGATGGCGGAAATTCCGCATTACATTTCAAAGACATCTGAAATTTTAAGCGATGATTATATTGCAATGGAATGATTTCTGAAGTAGTATAAACAGGATAAATTCTGTTCTATTTGATAGATTAAAATAGAGTCTCCTTCAGTGCTTCTCCCGTTTACTATATAATTAAATTAACAATAAACACCTGAAGTGTAGGTCAAAAAGCCCCCGTCTGAAACAGTATTTTCGAAGCTCTGGACTGTGAAACTCAACAAAAACGGGAACTTCCATAGTACTTCTAATGGCTCTTGGAGCATCAAATATATTCAGCACACAATTCAGGTATAAGGCCAAAGATTTCTGCGATAATATAATCAAAAAATTCCAGCCATGATGAACGAATGAATTCTGAGAGTGACTGGATTAAGAGAACGATAAGAAACACAAAATGGAATAAATTTATATATGCAAAAACGATGGTCGTCGTTCATCCATATCGTGCATTTCGCTATGAGTTGGGAAGTGAACAGGTTTCAAGCTGAGATAAACGTCACGCCATGTGTCAAAATGCGACACACTAGCGATCCATAAAAGAACATTCGACAGCAGAAAGAAATAATAAGCGCTTCCAACTGAACACTGCAACTTATAAGCATAAAATTCTACAACTTCACGATAACGGTTTCAAAAGGACCTCGAAACAGACTGATTGATGGTCCTTGAGTGACAGGCGACCTGTACCTCATTTACCTTCCTTGTCTTATGAATGCACTCGCTCGCTTTTTGCTGTATATTCCTGCACCCACCATGGAGCATGTTCATTTATCATGCGTGCAATCACTTGAGGTGAAATGTAACGCAAGAGTGTTGCGGAGATGATTCACGCAAACCATAACACATAATGGAATTGACTGAAAGTGGTGCTGTACTGCTGTGGATAGAAGGTGCCTTTTTAGTGTATCCGAGAAACAACTGGGACAGTGGAGGAACCGAACTAACCTGAAGAGTATTGCTCTTAGACACTATATAAATACGGCGCTAATAGTTATAAATCGTTGCTATTCTTCTGCCTAAACAAGTACGGCACGGATGCACGCTTTGTCTAGCTTTCGAAGGATTTTTATCCAGGAGGGTTTGGACGTTTGGATGTTTCCAACGGCCGATGGTTAGCAATTGTAAGTTCTCCCAGGGCTGCCAAGGCCTCATATGTACTGCGATTAATCACGTGAAATCGTCTACGTGCCAAAGTGATTAACAAAAGCCTCTCTACTGATGCAAATTCTGTCTGCGTACTCGAAGCATGTCGAATGGATCCAAGACTGTTGGGCTAGATAACCGTCCATGTATCATCTATCATAAGTCCACTCACAGCTGGCGAATAGCATGTGCATCCAAGAAGGTCGTCGTGTGGAAAGGTGCTGCATGAGTCAAGAAACTTCAGTCGTTGATACAACGAAACTGTCAAAGGCAAACAAAAGGCTTTCGAACTTACTATCACTAGTTACTAATGTATGTTAGAGATATCGGGGCGTTGAGCTACCCCCTCCGCCGCCTTTCGATGCAGCAAGGACAAGGGTTGAAGTTGATGAGACCCTCTTGTGCGGCAGAAAAAAATTCCGGATGGATGCTTGAAAGCGACGCTTATCTAGTTTGGAGAATTGTCGAAAAAGAATTCGCAGAACAAGTCAAAGGGCTTTCGTATTCAGAAATGTGGCGGCAGCAACAGAAGGGACTCTTATTTTCACCTCCAACGTCGTAACATGGCTGCTTACTGCCTTGCTGCCTATTATTCAGCCGTACTACAGCAGTGGCAGAAATAAACTACCACCATTTTATGTTGGACTGTTCGGAAAATTATACGAATTAAAACCCTGGAAAGCTCATTAAAACGATGAAGCGTCGAGGTGCAAATCTATTAGAATTTCGAACCACACGAAAACTGTAAATCCATCACTTCTTCCCGAACATTTCACGTGTGGATATTTATTAAAGAAAAAATATGCCGTCAATGATCCATTCATTCATCTCTGTGCATTTGCATCAAAATATTATCTACAATGACACTGTTTTTTTTTTTTTTGCTCGCATTCATAACACTTGTCATACTTTTCTTTGATAATTAGAAGTCTACGGTGTTTTTACCATCCCTCTAAATAATCATTCAACACACCTCTTATAATGAAAAATAATTGTGTTGCTGTAAGTACTATCTGTTATATTTATTTGTTCAGTGGTGAAGACCAAATCTTTGCATTTCACTTCCTAGTATGCTGTAGTGCTTTGCGACTAAATAGATGATCACTAAAGACTGCCGAGTTATCAGAAGGATAGGAATGCTCTACGGACAAGAGGAGGAGAGCAACACACACACACACAGCAACTCCTAAAAAAAAGCTTTACTATTTTCTACCAGAAGAAATCCGTTGCTTCCTCTATCACAAATATGCACATGAACATTTTATGAAGAGAAAGAAGGCCTACACGTCCCGCCGTCTTTTGCCAGCAAATAAAACTATGTTCGCCGTCTACGTCGAGCGATTTCTAAAACTGCAGACTTCACCCTTTCGTCGAATAGGAGGAGGAGGGGGAGGAATGAACAAGGGAGATAATGCCCCTAAAATTTCCCCTTATAGTGCCTCATTTGCAAATACCACTAAAAAGTTTAGAAGTAACCGCATTTCGAATTTCTTACAGCATCGACTTCAGTGGAACTCATTTGAAAGGACACAAAAATAATTATTTCAGGTCAACTCGAATCTTGAATATGCTTTCCCCAGCCTCGAACCACATAACGCCATCCTCTTTTAATTTCCCTTTCACAGGCATAAAATAGATCAATTTGAAAAGTTGACTTACCTTTCCTTGTTCCTTATGAATGGGAAGAAACTGACCACAATAATAAGAAAAATAACGATAACGTTGAGCAAAACTGAAAGAAAAAAACTTTTTTCATGACTATTGCCGTTCGAATATTGAGTGTTACGCATATCGTTTCATTAGCTGACTATTTGTTTAATAAAGCTTCATCGCAGGACGTTTCAACAGCGCAGTAGAATGCAGAAAGAGAAAAATGCATCCCGCCTAAATATCGAAGGACCTTAGGATGCTGCCCTCATTCTTCTTAAAACTAATATGTCTTCTATAGCTGCAAAACATCAAAGTCCTATCCACTTTTTATATTTCTCTGAACTCCGCTTAAAAGGGATCATTTATATGGCGCAAATATACTGGCATGGTAACGCTTCTACCTATTTCTTGCAAAGAATAGCAATTCCCTCATTTTTTCCGTGACTCGATAAGTTTATGGGATTCAGTGAGCTCAAATAACATTTCAACTGAGAATACATTCCCTCCAAAACTACTTTTAAAGCATTCTCTTCATTGCGTTCATGAATGAATTTTCTGAAATATTTCTTCGACCTAGAGCAATTTTTATGGAAACACAATTAGTCCCACTCAAACTGATTAATAGCGCTTTTTTTTTTCCATAAGAGAATATAAGCAGATGAAATGACTTTTAAATGTGTGTTCAAAACGAGCAATGAAAACCGTCGACAACCATTGTTACGCAAAAATGAACTTTTGAATACCTCGGAGCTAATCCAACTACAAAATCCGCCCAAAAAATGCAGAGTTCAATAGAATTAATGCCACAAGAATTAGCGAATCGTTGAAAAAAGTGCTAAAAAATCAACAACATTTTATATAATTCACTGTAAGGTTCACTTTTATGGAATGAATCATGGAAGAGATGGAAAGTTCTTTTAGGATATTCTATAAATGAAAAAAAAAGAAACACGAAAAAAGCTAAAAAAATTAAGCACTATGGACACTAATGGTACCCCGTCCACTTATGTGAAGTGCTAATTCTGAACCACCCTCATCATCTCCCGTACCTTCCTTTTCCTCGTACCCTCCTCCCGTACTTTTCCCTTCCCTCTCCTTAGCGCACTAAATTTTTCCTCCTCTTCTGTCAACAAAATCGCCCTTCCCTTGGTCTTGTTCCCTTATCATTCTTCCCATCACTACAGTGCTTGAGTGAAAACGCGATCAACTGAAATAACCTCACCATTCGAAAATCACTTCGAATGCTCCTTCGATTATTTGACAGGCTCGAAACACATCCCTAGTGTGTTCAATTCTTAGCATACACAAAAGTAAATGCAAAATTTGGCACATGAAATAGGAATGTTCATCTGGCATTCGACAGAGGGAAAAGAACTACGGGAAGGAAGAGCCTGTCGCCTTTAACGATAGCAAGATATGGAAGAAGGGGGAGGAGGGGGGGGGGGGGGGAGGAAGACACCTTATCCCTCACAACGGTTACTTCGAGATCGCCCTCTCCTCTCTCGTCACTAAGCAATAAATATTACGCTTGTTTCAAATTTTAACGAGAGTGAAGGAACAGAGAGGCTATAAAATTAGCAAACTGTGCAATCGCGAATGTTTGATTTAAAAGAATATTGAAAAATATTAGCAGAACTTACTCAACAATAGAGATACTGCACAAAGCACTCTTTGCACATTGAGATCCTGTTTCTTTACGCAGACGATAAAAAGGGCGAAAATAACGATCAGGTAGAGAAATACATTAATTATCATTAATACTCGTGCAAATTTTAAACCTGCAAAATATCATCTCTTATCGCAAACACAATCGATTTAAATCCAATCTCGCTGACGTTGCCATGATGAGATAATGCCTCCAACTTCGTTTAAAACAATCAACCAAAGAGGCAAAAAGGCATTTAAATACTAAGAACTCATATTATAACAAGTGAGCGCCGATGATTGGCAAATTGCATAGTACCTCGAAACTGTTGTAACAAATATGTGTGCTGAAGATATTCACACTATCAGTCACTCAACGGTGCACTTGAGAATATTTTTTAGCGTCAATCTGCTAGCAAAACGACTTCGTTCCACTGACGCTTTGCGCTCTATCATTTTTTTCTTATCATGCACTAATAATTTTCATTTCAGAAAAAAAAAAAGAAAAAAACTCTTCTAATATCATCGAGGTACCAACCTCCTTTTATACTGCATTATTTCCATATAAATAGTAAAATGCTAAACGATTATTTCAGAGTTACTATAGTGGAAAAATTGAAAAATATCGGATATATTCCAGTTCTTAAATCTTTTTTTTTCCATTATAAACATCAGAAACCCCCCCCCCCCCCCTGAAGAAATGCTATAAAATCGGCGCAAATTTTTTAACACCAAAATTACCAAATTAAAGGTAAACGAGAAAAACACTCGACGTTAGTGTTGTTCTTTTATATAATGAACAATTTTATAAATTTCATTCGATTACGCTTGAAATACAATTCGTTAATTGAATAACTTTGAAAGGAAAAACACAACGAAAATATCAACTTAAATTTGCTAAATTCAATTTCTTTTTAGGCGAATGAGAGTTTAAAAAGATAAAAAAATAATCAAAACGAATGAAATAAATTCGATGTTTTGAAAATTTACGGCAAAAGAAAAAAAACAAAACATACAATTGAAAGAGGAACGTTAATATGGCCTCTGAGTCATTTAACGAGAGAAAAAAAAAACAATAACAACAATGAAGAATAGACGTGGATGATGACTATGAAGGCAAAAAAAAATTACAATATAGTGAAAAAAAAAACAAAGACTTTCAAAGTTCCTTTAAAAGAATGCCGATATATGTGGCCAAAATGCAAAAGAGACGAAAACGCTATGGCAAAATTTATTACTAGCAAAAGCATAACAGCCAAAGACCTACACACAACTGTGATAGCTCAAGAAATTTGCATGGAGAAGATATTATGAAGGCTAGCTTCAACTTCCAATTCATGTGGTATTCAACAAATCTTTCCACAAAGTCGAACTGCAGCTAACATTTATGGTTCTTTCTGACACGGCTCTGAGGTCGATATTGCATTTGAAATGCTTCTTTTGAAATTCTCTAGCGAATTCATGACATTAGAGTAAACTCGCAGCTTTTACTACAATCGGATGTGAGGTTAAGAGACATTTTACAAAATGCTATTCTCATTTATCTAGACCCTAAGAATCCAAAAAATTGGCTGTGAATATTTGAGCCAAAGCATATGAACATACGCTAGAAACTTTTTGAAAACTGATATACCATCGTCTGCAAAGGAAAACTAGAAGACATTCACGACTACAACATTCCAACTCTAAGCAATAAAAAAAACGCTATCATACAATACTAGTAATGCCAACAGTAGTAATGCTATATTATGATATCACTTCGGCCAAGGGAATCAACAAATTCAGCAGTATTTAAGAAGCTAACTGATACTGGCAACTATACAATCATTCTAGTTGGCTTTAAAACTTTTCAACGACAGGTAGCGCGAACAGCTTCTGGTTGTCTTTCGATCAGAATTCTTTTCGTCCCAACAAACATTATTTAGTGCAATGCTAATTTTGATCGCTCACGCTTGGTACAATTTACTATGGAAAACGCAAAAAAAATCCGAGGTTTATGATATCTATATACACAGAAGCAATGTGGTAAGGTTGCAAGGATTGGATTTTATCTACTAAGTTCTTTAAGAGTGAGTGTCAAAAAGTTCTTCATGATGTCTTTTTGCCTTTTATAGGATTTTCCGCTTTCATAAATCAACCTCCTTGGAAAGTTTTCCCGCGCGATCCCTAAGGCCCTTTTATACACTGCTTTGCATAGCTGAATAATAAGCGAATGATATTATAATAAACGATCTAGAGACGAAGGCTCCAATTATTTTATTATTTCTTGTTGGCCAGGAAAACACTAAAGGCGCTTTCAGATTTTTTGATTAGGATCTATAAACATCGGATTTTCTTAGAAACTTTCTTACTGCTGGATTCTTTCTGATTATAAAGAGTGAAAAGAGAAAAGCGCTGGAGAAAGAGGATCATGACCATGTTGCTTGTGGCTGTGATGTTTACGAAAGTGACGCCTCTGACCGTGACCTCTTGTGGGATACTTTTTGCATTGGTGATTTGTTCGTATCGCTTACGTTCTTTCATACTTGAAATGCTAGATCGCTAGCGACATGAAAGTCGGCAAGGAAATATAAAACAGCGGAGCAAGAGCACGTTCAGCGGAACGGTGAGCAAAGACAGCCACCAGCCGTTCCTTACTCCCTTCACCCCTCTCCTCTCAACAGTTTGATTAGCAATAGAAATCAAAAGGCGTAGGGAGTCGCAAAAAAGAAAAGAAAAAATTCATTAAAAACGGCACAACTGCGCCCAACAAGCTCCTGCATCCTATCTTCCACAAGAAAAAAAAAAACATTCTAACCGTGCGATTATTGCTGAAATTCTCTCATACAGTCGATTTTCTCGTAATATGAACAATGTGCAGTGCCTGTTTCATCGCCAGAGGTGACTTTTATTAGACGTGAATTTGAAGGGAGACAGCATTTGCTAAAAAGTGCATTGAGAACATCCATGACTTTACACTGATGGCATTTTGATTTTCAATCCAGTAGAAACGGTTTATGGAGAAGAAAAATTCAACTGTGTAAGTAAAAGCCGCAAAAAAAAATCGAAATTACCTGCTGGAGGATCGGCAACATCCTCAGGGCTAACACCGTTGCCATTCAGAATAAAGGTGCTGGGTGCACCCCACTCGCTGCATCTGATACCCTCATCGCCAAAATCATCCGATTTTACACAATCATCGCCCAAACCACGCTGGAAAAAATAATTTAGTGGCGCATTGAGAATGAATCATCGGTGCATTTAACAAAAAAAAAAAAATCCCGATCGAGTTAGGAATGAAGAGGCCATGTCGTGCTTTAGAGAGGTGAAAATGAGAAGCGCTAATCTTCACACCGTACGCGGCATAACACAGCTTCCGGTTGTGCTTATGAGGGGTGCTACTTGTTGAACTGCTTCCCCATCACTAGGGACCAGCGATATGACCGTTGGAACAGAATATTTCAGCAAAAATATTGCATTAATTGAACATGAGCAATACCTGTAGAGAAACAGGTATCTTTCAGGATTCCTGACGCTAGAATTGAAGGATTAAACGTTGGCTAATAACAGGAGGGCAGTGACTCCAAAGAGTTCATGCGAGACTAGTTTTCACAGAACACATTTTCTACCACAACAATTATCACATCATTCAAGTTCGGTACTACTTGACCGTCCTCAAGCAGAAAACCTCACATGTCTTGTTCCCCCAACTGCAATAAAAACTAAATGGCAACAGCGAACTAGCGAGAAGACGATCAAACCCTGGCTGACAGACCAGCCTGTGTTGGCTTGTGGATGTGGTTGCCTGGCCAAGGTCATTAAAGATCGATGACCACAGCAGAGAGCACAGAAAGTGATTGGAGTTCATATTGCATGCGATGTTTCATCACAAAAATGCGAGGTTAAAAAGAATCGAGGAAAAATTATAAAGATGCAAAAAAGAGGGCTTACGACAGATCGCTGATAGAAACTTCCTAAATCTCAAAACTCTTTTAAGGATATAAGTTTATGCTAGGATGTATTTGTTCTCGAGTGACCCGAGAAAGTACGCTGAGCACATGAACGAGATTGCGAAGTGCGTATGCACTTAGGTGTTGCGGTGGAAAATCTGTTGGAAAATCACAACTGCAACTCCTGGAAACAGCCAGCTTAGCGAAAGTCGCCGCATCAAAAGGATACCGCAATAAGGCTTCCATTCCAGTTCGATCAATTCCGACTTATCTATTTTCAAACCGAATAATCTTGTAACTGAGATTCTAGAAATACCGAAACTCGAGAAATGGAATCTTGATGTGCAACTCTCACAGTTAAACAACTCTCGAGGAGAGTTTGATGAAAAAGAACTTCAAGGTGCCGTCTCAAACCTGATATTCAATGGAACCATCGCTTTGCGTAAGCCACGCATTGTTGAAAAAGTGAAACGTTTGAAAGACAGCAGCACAAACGACGATCGTAAATGCGACGATGAGTTCCCAGAAAAAACGATTCTCGGCAGCCGTTGGCCTCGCCATGCGTCACCTTCTCAAAACAACGGAATCGGTACACTTCGCTAGAGTCTATGTACCACCCAGCTGGTACAGAGACCCATCACAAATGACTTGCGCTCAACGTTTAGCCTGAAAGAGAGCGCAATTACTTCAAAAATGAGTACATTTCTTGCAAAAATTCGTAAAAGGTGCAAAAAGTAAAGAAGCGCGCATTTTGCGTCAATACAGCAAACGATATGCGCTAAGAAATGCACTTGGTTTATTAAATAAAAACGACAAGACATAGTAACAGATTAGTCAAAGTCATCCGAAGTTCGACTCGCTTTCCATTTTCAACCTATAGGATCTTTCCTCTTCCTCTGACGTCCGCTCTCTTCGATTCCTCCACCTGCGGAAAAATCCAGCCCTCTTGAAAAGATCTGCATGCAGACTTCAAAAGAAACGGAAATATTTACTAAAGGCAACAGTCATCCTTTTCCTGTTGCATTAGCTGATTAGAGTGTTTTCTTTGAATAACTAATCTTGCACTTCAGAAGGATAGTGAGAGCAGAGAAAAGGGTGCTTGCTAGTCAATCCTACCACTATTGATTTTTTCGTGCGCGGTTCAGCAAACAAAATGAGAGACCCCTCCCCCCCAAGCACGACGGAAGTAAATTTTAGCAACAACCAATCGCCTATATGAGCATGAGGGATACTAATCTTAAATTGTGACGCATCGATATAAACCTCACTTTGAATTGAATACAGTATTATTTTCTTAATCTCCTAATTGTAAGAAAGTAGAATGATCTAAATGCATGTATAAAATTGCAGTATACTAGACTTAAAACAGTAGTATACTTGGCTAATTACGACTATACTAAGCTGAAATAAAACGTGTCCCAAAAAATACTCCTAACTGATGGCGTTCAATTTCAACCGGTAGCAGACGGTGTTGAAGCGCATTCCTAGGACATCGTTGTATTTACATAAAACAACTTCTGCTCGTATATTTATTTGTATTTCCATAGAAAAAGTAGACTTTATACAAAGCTCAAACGTTTAATTTTGCGTCTTGCAGCACTTGGTGATCTCAAAAGCATTTCTTGTAGAGGGATAAATTTGCATTCAATACATGAATTTGAATATGTACATTTGTGGAAATGAATGATAACTGAAAATGAGCAACGCCTACCATACGGTCAACTCGTGCAAATGCGCGAATAAAGCGGAAGAAGGAGCCGTTTGCACGATTACGAAAGGCGAAAGTTAATGAGGGTTGCATTGTGCGAGCGAGGAAGGGTGCGCCCGCTGCATACAGAAACCGGTCGAGAGAGAAGAGCTGTCACTATTAAGAAACTCCTCTCTCCGTCACCCTATCGAGGCCATTTACCTCTACTTTTGAGGCATCGTTGCGCTGTTACCCTCTACCAATAGGTGACTATCATATGCATAACCGGGATGAAAAATTAACAGGCCGAAGCCAACCAAATCATCGCAAATTTTGATTTTCTAAGCAAAGAAAATCAACCAAGAACACAATAGAATAGACTCCACAAAATTTACAGTGAGTTTTCATAGAATTTACAGCAGTAAACTTTTCGGACATAATTCTAAGGCAGGTCCACCTCTTCATGATACGTCACCAATATATACAATTCAATTTCATAATCGGCTACTTATATCCATCTCTGACAATAACTGCTATTTCCGAATAGAAGCTAAATTATTCAGTCTTGTGATGTTTAAGGAAATACAACCATCAGACGGCGTTGTCATTGACACCCATCATCACACAAGAATTATGGGAGAAGGAATAGCGAAGCCGAGTTTCGAAAGAAGAGGAGAAAGGGGCGCAATATAAATCGTTCAAAAGTATCAAAAGATCTTTGACGTTGAACGTACAAACTAATTGCATGCTATAAAAAATACGGAAGGGGCGCAATTTGAAAATTTTTCGATGAGGAGGAAAGCGGCTCATCACGGTTCATAGACTCAACTAATTTTTGCCAATTTCCTTTTTTTTTTGTGCCTTCGATGTTTGCGGCGTTTTTCATCCCACCGATTGCCATGGAGATGGAGTTCTTCCTATTCCTCTATTCCATCCCCCCCCCCCCCACCCCACCCCAACTCCCACTTGTTCTATGCTTATGCCTTTGCTGCATAACTAAATTTAAAAGCCGACAAGCTACTGTTTTCACTTCAAAGCGGTTGGGAGCAAAATCTGATTTTCCAACTTCATTGATATCATTTACTCAAGAGGAAAAGTTAAGGTGAGAAAATTATATTGATGGAATAAAGAGGGAATAGAAACGAACGCTGGCGAATGCTCGAAATCGATAGCACTCTTTTCTAATTACTTTATTTTTTTTTTTGGCAAGCGGTTATTAGCGTTTCTTCCCATACAATTACCATAACTGGAAAATTATTGGACTTCGGAATTGAAAAGTACGAAGCTTAGGTGTAGAAAATAAACTCATTAAATTAGACTCCTCAATGATTGATTACCTTAGGCATGAATTATTCAACAACTGTGGCACAAAGAACTTACGGCATCTTTGGCGCTGTCTGCAAAAAAAAAAAAACATCCATACTTTTACCTCCAAATTAAAAGTGGAAATCTTTCGGAAAATAAAGGTAGGACTACCTATGCCAACAAATTGAAGAGGTCGTGTGAAACACTAAGAAATTAAACAACAGTAAAGAAAAAATTAGCACTAATTCCCATGATTGCTTTTAATCACAACAATTTTCCGGGGCATATATCTCGCTTACCCAAACCACTCAACAAATTCGGCGAACTGAAACTTCTACAAATATTGCACAACATATAAATGATTAAAAAAATAAGTTAACGCTTTGCATAGAATGTATAACTTTATATTTGAAAACAAACATCCGAAAGGAAGCATTCACAAATCGTTAGACTATGACAACACTTTCTCAAATATGTTTATTCTTATGTGTGTTTTCTTCCTAGGCTTTTATTTCGACCTTTATTAGAACCAACTCGAAAACATTCTATATCGACGAAAATATGCCGAAAGAATAAAACGGGCAAAAGATGACGAATCCTAGAGAAGTGGCCAAGAAAGACGAGAAAACAATCGATACGAGTAGTGTATGCTGTTTCACACTCGCTGCAAATAGTCAGCCACCTCACAAAAGCAACGCAAATCGTCATGTTGTTATGGAGATATAATGAGATAGATGAACGATCATAAAGCAACAATGGCCATCCTCTAGATTCCGCATCAGATCGGTTTCATGTCCATAGGTGTTCGTTTCTCCTCTCCACCTATTCATTTCGAGCATATTTTTTACCTTAGTAGAAACTTGGATTAACGAAGAAGCTTCTGGATAGAGTTAACTGAATAGTCGATAGATGAAATAACCACGACAAACCTATTCTACACAATAAATTTTGAAGAAAATATCGCGCAGCAGCTACGTATGAACAAGGCGACTGCCAACAGAGACCAAGACCCTTCTAAGCTGGCTGTAGTGTTAATCAATCGAGGCTTAGTCCTGCCGCCAGCGCGCGCAACCAACATAGACGTCGGCTACTTAAGGGTGTGATAGGTTAGGTCAGCGTCTTTTAGCTACTCTTGTAGGGAGCGCAATGTTTCTTCTTGCTTTTTTAACAGGACCGCCCATAGTTCCCATCTGGGAAGGGGTTGGGAAAGGAAGGGCGGAAGTAGGTGGAGACAAGACGTTTAAGTCCTCCCTAGCCCAGGTGTTTCCATCATTTGCTTCGAGCGGAGCAGCTACTGTTGCTAAAGGCAGTGAAATTAGATGAACCAATTTGTTTAATTAGAGCTCTTGTCTCCGCACTCTTTTGAGGAAGTCGTCGATTGTTCGCGTGATCCATAGTATTTCGAAGAAGAGTGGGCATTCATGAGACCGGATTGAGGAAATTGTTCGGTTGTTGCAGTCAGCAATTTTTTAAAGAAATTTCCATTTGCCTGTCGATAAAATGCAAAATTGAAGCTATGAAATGTCATTGAATCTTTTTTCAATATTTGAAAATATGCCAAATTCGTAAGGAAGGAAAATAGATTATGGTTGGATATTGCAATGAGTGGAAGCGTTGATGCGAAATTCGAAACTAAACCATTAAAAAGAAGTATAAACAGCAGGTGCATTCAAAGACATTTCCGCCTTGCGTGTTACGTTTCTTATCGTATGCTATGGGTGGGCCACATCATATCTATCCCACTTCCCTGTCTAAAAACATCTGAGACGCTCACAACAGGAAATGAATCGTAAACGATGGAAATCAACGAATGAGAGAAGATTGAAGGTCTCCTCCATCGTCACTATCAAGAACTAAAATAATATGAACGATGAACTTGAAAAGGATAAGAGAAAACTGGAATTTTAAATGAAAATCTGAATAGTAAAGAAAAGGAAAACATCGATGAAATTATATAAAATTTGCTATAAAATCATGAGACCGAATTAATCGCTTCAAAGAAAACTAAAATTTGTTGCTCGAACACTGTCAAGAGCAAGATTCTCATAGCTATGTATTGAAGGAGCGGACTCATTCAAGCTTACAAGGTAATTTGTAGCTTTCTCCATCATTATTTACAGCTTCTGACGTTTACTGCAGTAGAACATGCATGCTTCGAATATTAACCTATCGTAGGTACAAGGTGAAATAATGCAGCTATAAATGCTGACGCATCTTCTTGTTTCCCAAACAGTAATCATTTTTGAAAGATATTTGAATTATCTTCGTCAATGGTTACCCTGAGATCGATGACGCATCGATAATTTTGTCTGTGCAAATGCTGTATTTACAGTTTCGGATATTCGCAGTGCCCGCATGATGCGCGTCTCCACTCACATATTTGAATATCTTCGTATTGCTTGAATTGTTTCTCCTTTCTTCCCACAGCGAACACGACGACTTTTTGGTTTTTTACAATTTTCTTAGGTAGAACTTCCACTCGTTCCTATCCCCTCGCTTCCGTATTGCGAATGCTTCGGCTTGGCTGAGAACGCGAACTGGTCAAGACAACTGCAAGGAATGGATAAAGCACAAGGATTTTCATGAGGAAGTCGTTCGAAATTGCCTGGATTTGATTAGATTTTGGGCGTGTTGCATCACGTTGTTGTTGCGTGTTGAAATTCCATAGAATCGAAATTGCCGTACGGTGGTACCGAAGAAGATCTCGAACTCAATGTGCTAACAGCTTGTAAGATGCGTGAGGAGAAACTTGCGAAGGCAATTTCCATGAACAGCTGTTTATTTGTTTATTATGTTAAGACTAAAGACAACGCGATGAACGCGCGACGGTCAATAACCGAATGCAAACGGGGTAAGAAATTACAGTGAGATATAAAGGTGAAAAGCATAATAACATAAAAAATATCGAGTAAGGAATGGGCGCAAAAAATGGTGTAGAACAGCAATGAAGAAGGCTATTATCAACGGAGATCCAACGATTCATACGGATCCATCGAACGCAGACGATTTATGCTGGCTGAGTGAGGCGTTTTTTTTTTGCCTCAGCAATAAATGCCGGTAATTCATTTCAGTCAGTGGTCACTAGTGAGAAGGATGAAAACGCATCAGGCTTGCGGGTTTTGGAGAAGAGAGCTGAATGCTTCGTGGGCGGCTTGGTAAAGTTAGAAACAACTCACTGAATTCGAGGAGTTATCTCGGCTACTCATTATTAATTAGCGTCTTCCACTCGACATGCAGTACTCAGTAATGCAAAATGGGCGGAATATTTATGAAAGTTTCCATTGGATTGCGCATCTGAGAGTAAATAAATATGCTTATAATGCGGGAGCTGTTTTCATGAAATGGTCGACTGCATTTAGTGAAATATTTGCGGTTGTGTTCTAAACCGGTCTTGTTCGAGGGAACTCGGCATACTGCTTACAACGTTGAAGGAGTTTCCATAATTCAACGGAAGTGGACCCCAATGAAGATCGAGACGGATGTTCACTTCCAGACAAAGAATCCCGGTTTCATTGCTGACAAAAGTTGATTGTCCAAGCAAAAGATCAACCAAACAAAAAGCAATGTGTATCGCATGACATTTGCCCAGCAAAACATCTAACAGTCACGCTTTCCAAGAACGTTTTAACGATACCGATATCTACGCATAGCACTTTAAAGTCGATCGGAGGATCTGCAAGCATCTGTAGGTTTTCAGATCATAAGCGATTAGTTTAGAGAAATTGGAAGGACCCACCACAGGCATCGTTGTTATACACTGTAAACAAAACAGACTTCAAAATGTTTCGCCGATCGCAGTGGACGTCTTCGGAAAATTTTCGTCGAATTTGTGTTCCCAACAAAACAGCCCTCAGAGCACTTCATTGCAAGTGCTCACCCGATGGGATTCTAGTTTCTACAACAGCTCTAAGACAGTCGACATCAAATGCCTCTTAAGTCACCTCAACACGAATTTCTTCGTTTATGCGAATAATTCACTCCGGTAGCGACGATACAGTCGAGAAACAGTAGTCCAAAGTGGGGAGGGTTGATTAGATTTTCACTAATCAAGTATTCGAAAAATGTGTCTTCGCCGATGAATCGTGCCATCATACGGACTATGAACGTTAGGTCAGTGGAATGATTAATTGATCTTTGATGCTGCTGAGTGTTTTTTAGAGCTCACGAGAAGACTGCTAATGCTACGCTCTGCCAACGGTACCAAACATATATTCCCACGAAAGTATTTCTCCATAACTAAACGTCGGAAGCAATCAGGTAATCTTTGTATCGTGCACTGCTTTGTCGCCTATTTGCGCACTTATTGTTACTTCTGTGCCGTTTGTCTCAGATAATTATACCTGTCTGAGTATGTATTCATGCTGTTTACTTGAAGTCACTCGAATTTGCGGAAATCATAGTAGAAAACTTGCGGAAACAGGACTCACTTCAAAATCAACTCAAAAATACATGTTGGCAGAGATACTAATTGAGAAACTGATTGTGACTACGGCGCTTTTGATTTGACTATCATCATTTGTGAGCAGGAAATTGAGAAATTTCCCGCTGTGAATACTCTTCTTGAAGTTGGCAGAAGTTCAACGCTCGTGCCATGCATATCTAGACGTGAGGTTGCATTAGGCGAGGACATTAGGAAGGTTTAAGTCACCAAGACTAAGGAACTGAACACCGCCCTTCAGAAACTTCAAATTCAACAACATCAAAGCACACAAGCACCTTCATTAGAACGGATAGGTTTTCTATAAGCTGTATCTAAGTGGTGGACTAGATCATGCATGATATCGACACTCAGCAGCTCGCAACGGAAGTAGAACCTTTGTTTGGAATGAAAGATTAAGATGCAGCGATAATCGAAGTAGGTACAACATCAACCTTGTTGACTGTACCAGAAAATACATTATGCCAAATTGAGTCGACATAGTAACGATGTCGAGTGGATCTGACTCTAGAAGCATCTACAAACCATTCAGTTTGTTCAAAACGTTCCGCTTTTAATCTGCTTTAACCTGCTTAAATCTGCTTGAAAGCACTTACGCCTTGCCGCTTACCCGTTAGGGTTGCGGGGGGAACAGTGTCGAGATAATTATAATTGAAATTAATAAGAGTAATTAATATCAATGGCTTGAAACTCCACCTTCCAACGGCGATTTACTCTGGCTTTTATGTGGCTTCACTCTACCTGAAACTTATAAAGTATGACGAAAAATGGAAAGCTTCGAACGTTTCGCGCAAGAAGCCATATTCAAGTGTCTACGCTCAGCAAATTCGACCGATTGAGGGCGACTACTAAAACTTAAATTTTATCTCGGGTTTTTCTGCGTTCATTGCGAGAATTTCAGTTGTCTAACTAGAAACGAATTTTCTGGGGCAGGGATTTAACCCGAATCAAGTAACTGTTATACCTACTCAACCTTGAGTTTTTCCCCGGGAGGAATTCTATAAATGCAGACAGACTAAAGTGTGAAGCTTTTGTGCAGCAACCAACTTTTGAGGTAGGAAATCCACAATCTCATCCACATCGTGGCTTCATCTCATAAAAATTGAACGTTCTTTATGTTTACCTGCAAAGAGAATGATTGATGGCAGCTGAAAAAGGGCGTTTGGTCCGTTTAGCACGAGCATCTTACTGTTTCTTGCGGATAACTGTGCCTCCGGTAATTTAGTGCTACTACTAACTGAATACCTTCGCAGGCGTACAGATACGTCATGAGTGTTTTAGATGGCGGTGGCTTGATACTATATGCTGCGAAGAAGCGTTCCGAATGGGTGCCTTGCCTTTGCATATGCAATTACATCGCCCCATGCATTAGCAGTTAAGTGCGGTGCACAGTTTATGCGCCACTAAATGAATGTTTTTTGCCCTTCTTTGAACGAATTGTGTTCCCCCATCCTTCCCGCGATTTTTGGAGGATTTTTGCATTCTTGTTCCGTTCTCCTTGAAGTAGCATCCATGTTCTGCAAACGCGGCTGATATTGTCGACATCGAATTTTGCGATCCTTTCGCTTTGGTAACACAGCTTCGAAATTAAATAATTCCACTAAATTGCAATTTCGACGAAAGTAACATAATATTATAATGAAGTACTCTTCACTTTTCAGAGTACGAAAGATGGGAACCTGTTCGTTCCCATGAAAGCTCTCGTTCTCTAAAATTAAATAAACTTAAATTATGGAGTTTAAATGAAAGGATGTTGCAATCGCTGTCATCGTTGCATTTCAAAGTTAACAGTTTGAAAAGTTTACAAAATGCACTGTGCTTGGACGACGACTTGCGTTCTTATGGCTGATGAGTCGTGATGTCCGAAACAAAAACGACGATATTCGTCTGATGACCGGACCAGAAGGAAATGCTGAGCTATTTTATACAGTTTCAATTAATTGCACAACCTGATGGCTGTAGTCGGTACCGCAGGCGATCCTAGTAATTTTTAAACATTTTTGGTAATGCAGTCAAAAGAAATAGCGATGAGCAATACGCCTTTGAGGTTTCGTAAAACGATCACAGAAGGGAAGAATTGTTTTGTGGAGATCAAAATCTTCAATTTTCGGAAGGTTCAAGACGAAGCAATGAATTGAGGTGCTGAAGTCCTAAAAGCCGAAAGCCGATAGAGCAATGGTCATGCTTTACATTCGCCTTCTTGAAAGGTAAGAGGCCATTTTTCTTTTTGAGAAAGTTTAGAGGTCAGTTACTTTTATTGTGGCTTTTAAGCAAATTGAAAACCACTCGGCACATTGTGTTAGTTCCTTTCAATATACATTTTACTCGAAACAGCACTGAGCTCAATAACTGCAATAAAATATCAACAATATTTAGAGCATTTATATAGAAGTTTTACTACAGTGTAATGCTATGTATTTGCAGCAATTATATCTAAAATCTATTCCTGATGATTTGCGAGCTGCGCAGTTAGCGTTGGTTTTATTATAGCTCGTAATTTGAAGATTGGTCCATGCAAGCTGATATCATCGCAAATCTACATAGAAAACTTGAGCGTTGAATGATTCGAGGCATTTTTGGAACTCTATTTTTGGAACAATAAACGAAATGAATTTGCTTCAACTTGTTGTCCTCTCGGAAACTCGATTAACAAACAAATTATCGGATTATTTGCTCTCTTTGAAGCTGTTTTACGGTCTAACCGCGATTGCACTCAAAAACCTAGATGTGACATAGCAGCGATTACAATACACAAACAATTTTCTAGTCTGAAAACATTATTTATTAATTTAAAATCCTTCGCTTCAGGTCGTTAATTTCTTTACTAATGTCGTAGCGGACCGTCCATCTTGCTGTTCGATGGCCTGCTCGCGGGGACTATTGGATTGTGTATTCGAGTTTTGTGCGATGAACAGACTGCTGCGATCATTGGCAATTTAACTTTCTTTCCGGTCTTATAAACCGTTGCTCACATTTCACCTCCTTCTAACAACCAACGTTGTTTCGGCTGTACAAGTCGAGATTCATAAGAAGGGACTTTTCTTAGAAGCTTACCTGCCTAATGTTCAGTACAACCTTAAAATTACAAGGATCGCCTGTTGAATCAGCTAAATACTTCTTTTCCATCACAGCACAGCATTATTAGTGTTGCGTCTATTTGTTGTGTTGCTTACCTCCTGCGCCAATTCTTCGCTAAAGTAGCTATGTCCCAGAAAAAAATGCAAAATGATGTTGCACTATCCGCGCTTCTTGCCGAAGCTTGTCTGATGGAGTTAAGAGCATTCTCAATTTGTTGTTACAGACTGTTGCTCAGGCAGTAATTCGTCTGGTTTTCTCGCCCTAAAAAGTTGCTATCTGCCGGCCTTTATTTGATTTCCATGGTGAAGCGGGAATACTGTTCGTTGTTGTTTTCCTTTGAGGTTTTTCTTTATTTTGCTGTCAAATTATTTTTTTTTAAGTTGCAAACTTCCGCTCACTCTTGAGATGCACCAATCTAACCGTACCATAATAGCTGTTACACTACTGCCTCCAGTGCTTTAGTAGAACAAATAAATGCGGCACATGTTTCGACCTTCCTGTGTTTTTCAATCATTTTGCAGTATTTTCACCGATTGGTTTCTTCCTAATTCGTCGCTATTCCCAACTTTCAATGAGCGTTTCATTGCTTCATGTTCTGTTGTTGTCTACTTATTTCGAACAGGTGATTATTCATTTCATTATTTCCCTGTGGTGTAAAATCGAATTAGTGTGATCGTAGCTGCAGTCATTTTCGAGCTCTCAAAAGATGTAATCGTATGTGAAACTGGCTGCACCCATAGGCGCAATTTTACAATATATATGTATCCCGCTTGCAGGCTTGCAAATAGCATAGAAACGAACGAGGAGTGAGCCAATGAGGCTGGCACGATGTGTGCTGCGCCACTAATCCTACAACACTAATTGCTCATTGAAATATTCAAGAACAATTGTGAAACGCTGCAGAATGCGCTCTGCTATGTAACCGGCTGATCGTAGAATTCCTTAATCGATCAAAAAATTTTTTGACTCGCACCTGGCCAGTTGTGATGCTTAACTTACTTATCAACTTTATGGCGCAATAAAGCGTGAATAATCACAACTAAGGCGATCAACGCGAACTAGTTGGAATTTCGAGTTCATCGTATGGGTATTATCAACCGTTTGTGAATCGATGCAAGCGCATTTCACCCGCCCTTCCCTACGTTTCAGAGAAAATGATTCGCCATAGATTTCGTGAACATTCACGAAATGGATCGCTAAGACGAAAAATGCTGCTGAAAGCAATCGAGAATTTTGGTGATTCTTAAGGCAAAGCTAAGTGTTCATGTCTGATTTTTCCTTCACTCAAAAATCAGACACGAAAAAAAAAAACAACTAAAACTCATCGTTTAGAACTCGTTCAAATAAGATCATTTGAAGCAAATTCGATGCTCCAATTTTGCACTTATGACGTTAGCAATGATTTTTTCGCAGTTCACATCACATTAGTAGTAGCAAATTTCCACCTAAACAGTTTACCAAAAAATCAAAAGTTTGCAGCAAGAGACAACGGACGAATGAAGTTTTCAGAAGAAAAGAATAGACATTGCGCCGATACGATGTGCTTTTCCGAAAGTTTGCGAAGACGAATAATAAAGATATATTCGAGTATTTCATTGCATTACAAATCCGATGAGCCTTTTTCTCCGCTCGAAAATTGCAAAATTTCTCATTCATTGCGCTACATTTTTCGACTAGCCGATCGATAGTTGAGGCAATTTTTCCGCATTCCTAAACAACTATGGAAAATTAGCCGCTAAACGGAATTCCATCAGAATCCTATTGACGAATCAGTGGACAATTTATGTATGTTCAGCAAGCATCGTGCAAAAAATTCTAATTTTTTCGCCCATTGGCAATTTTGGAAATTATATTGTGAAAGTGAAGACTAGAAAGATTTGAATGTGGTGAAAGTGGAGATCCTTTCGTATTAACGTGGTGGATACCCATTAAAAATGATGATGATAACGAACAGCTTCACTTTAATACTTCCATGTTAAATGTCGAATAATTTGATGCAACGAATATGGATTTAGCGCAATTTTAGTGATGGTGCATCGATACTTGTGATGTGGAGATGAAGAGATATGTGTTTTAGTTATGGCTTAATAATCGGTTGCGGCCGGCTTTATACTGACTTTGTGGAAAACGCCTATTGTAACAGCACATTGTGTCATGATATATTACAGGACTTTCTTAGCCTTAAGGGAATATCTTGTCTCGAATAATCGCGCAAACTGGCCGTTCCAATCACGCATAGCGCAATCAACGGTGCCTCTAAACATTAGGCAAGCAATATATTTTTGCTCCTATAGGCAATACCACAAGCTCAGCGGGAGATGGGGCGAATCGTTGTTAATTTCGATGTAATACACTGTTGACGCACACGTACATATGTGATGTGTAGAACGTTATGAGAACACTCGACGAGTGGTTCGCACCGTTGGTGGTTGGTGCTTTCTGCTTGCGACCACATCGATGTGTGGTCTAGTGAATTGTCGACTACTTTACACTGTGTTATATCGTCACGACACTTAATTGCCTCTCTATCTTTGTAGATTTCATTAATCCAGGTGTGCTTCTCTATACCAATTGCTTTTGTATGGGAAAATTCTAACATCCTTTATGAGCGTTCGTATGTTCGCAATGAGGAGAGTGCATTCTAGCATAGCATTTTTATCGATTTATAGATGTAGCCGTTTACTAATTTACTTTTTGGAGAAACGAAACTACAGTCAGAATCAACAAACTCTGAATCAATACCGAGCAAATATTTCTATGTTGTTACAACAAAGTTCCCTTCATACTGATCGTTTCCGAGGTAAAACACTATGCGCCTACAAAAGTTCCAGGTTTTCTATACTATACATATATAGGTTTGTGAAATTCTATTGTCGATAATTCGTAATTTTAGTTAAATTGCAGCGTTACTTTAAAATTCAGCTTTCCTTCTTTTCTTCACACATCAGGCAAAGCTTTACTGTTCGATCTTTGTATCTGGATTTGGTGCAGTGGGAAAAAAAATGAGCAAGATTTATCTAAATTTCCCCTCCAGTGAGTAAATTTTGAATAGGACCGTCGAATTTTATCGTGGGCTGTGATAGAAAAAGAGAAAAGTTTGAAACACTAACGCACTCCCAACTCAAAATTACTTGTTGACCATACTCGAATGCTCTAACAGTATAAAGCTGCCGGCACTTCACATCAAAGCTTTTTGATACTGATATTTGCTGGGGTATTTGTGGAGGGATTCCTGCGCTTAGTTCATGTCTATATTCCTTCTTTTCACATCATATTGCAAGAATATAACACCGCGTACAACATTCATTCCTTTCATCAAAATTTCGTCCTTTTATTCGCAAAAATCAAAAACGAAATATATTGAGGAACTGATAGAATTTTCTGAGTTATTCTTGCCCCATGAAGGTTATTCGTTTTTCTTTAGGATAAATCCTTATGACTAATTTTTATTGAACGAATTTGATCTTGATATATGATTAATACCAGCGAAACAATAGCCGCTTATGGTGCTGTTCCTTCTTTTTTTTATAGAGGCGTTCTTTTTTATTCAATGTGAGAATAATTCCTGCAAAAGTCTATTAAAATATACACTGAGATTAGTTGTTGGAGGAAATCACAAGAAAAGGTGAGAATATTTGGCGCATACATCTCTCAAATGACTATTGCGATTCGAATTGCAATTGGACTGGAAAGTGAGGCGCGTATTGTTGCGCTGAATGTTTCCCATATGAATCAATTATATCTCTCATTATTAGTGAGATATGCCGGCGATGAATTCAACTCGATTATGCTCCGTCAAACTGGTCTTCGACGCATTTTCATACTTATACTCGTCTAGCAATGCTCATTTAGTTGTAATTTTCAACCCTATAAGATCATCTCAAATCTATCTTTTGAATTTACTCTTATGCTGATTTCACAAAGACCATAAAAAACGAAATAGTTTTGAAGAGTATTGGGTCAATGCTCTACTTTCTGATAAATTTGCACTTCAAGATCGTTGATATAACTGATCTTCGATTATGTCAAGCTTATAAAAACTCACTAAAAGTGGAATAATGAAGCACATTGCATAAAACAGTCATTCTAAATTTGGAAACACGTTCATTTGTGCACTTTTATCCCCTAATAACTTGGTACTCTTTAACTGAAGCCATTTTCTACTTAGCGTTGTTGTTGATTGAAAGTGACGAATTGCATCGACTAAATGGCCTAGAGGAGTTTCAATGAAGCTATTTATTTCTGTTCTCACTTCCTAAGACATCACCCTCATCGCTGAAATCCTCCCAGCAAAAAACCTCAACGCCTAGGGTTTTTTGCTTTGCAAAAGTTACATACTGAAGTCTCTAAGACTTCCGGTTTAGCTATACATTCAAATTTCAGTTGCACTGTTCAAGCAAAATTCACTTGCGATGTGATGTTATGAGATTTGTTCTCAGGATGTAACTCAGAAAAGTCTTCAGTTCGCAGTGCTTGCAATTTAAGCAACACCTCTACCTCTTCTTTCTTGAAGCACCTCATCGGAGAAAGTCTCAAGTGTTGATTTCATACTCGTTTAGCTTACTTTGCGAAAAATAAACACATTGAGAGCTTGTTGTGTAGAATATTTCATTCCTTGTTTGATTTTGTTCTCGAATGGAGATAGAGTCGTTGAGGATTTTTTTTTTTTTTGATGCGTCAAGCACGAAAAATTCTTTTGTGCTTGACGCATCAATCGTCGTAGAGTTTGCGCATTTAATAGCGCAAGTTTTCAATAGGAGTTTTTTTTCCTTTCTATTGCAATCTTTCTTCGGAGTGAAAATGAGCATTTCATTTGAAGCTAAATGCTCGTTTCTAATCTGCAACAATGGCTTGAAAATTCTCTTAAAGCTAATTAATTTCTACATACTCTTTTCTTCTATCCAAAGTGCTGCACATTGCGATCATTTCGATGAAATGAGAGGAAAAGCTTCAAAAAGTTGAGATAGGTAAATGCTAACCTATGAAAGTTGTTGAATGCAAGAAAAAGAAATGATAACCAGAAGGATGTTCATAAAATTGAACGTTTGGAATATCTAAGAAAACTGAGTAGCACTCTTCTCTCATCGGGATCCCTGATAGTACGAGTGAGCCATAAAGGTGTCGTAATATTTCATTCGGCGTTACGTCGTTTAACTTTTTTTTTAATTTCATCTGATGTTACGTCGTCGAATTTTCTTTTTTTTTTTTTTGTTTCGTCTATGTTATATTGTCCAATTTTTTTCAAAAATTCGTTTGATACTATGTCATTTATTCTTTAAAAAATGTTTTAAGGCGTCGAAAGCCCTCAGTATATGAGGTGATGATTGAGTCGCGTTTAAATGCTCGCATTAGCACTTCATTCGGAGTGGAAAGCTGTGTACGATCGAAATACCACCCACGCTTGGTAATATGCTGAATAGCTCGCCTTGTGGCACTTGAAAGCAACATAGCGAGCGATGCTATTAGTCAGCGATACTTTATCTCTTATAACAGTTGGCTTCTACATCACACCATATGTTTACTGCTAAAGCTATCCAGCAATAGTGATTAAAAAAACAAGGAAGCAATAAATCAAAAATTTTCACTACAATATAACAACTCATTTTTGTCTCATTGCTTCGTATATACTCCTATCCTTTTAAAATGTTTATTTGCATTTGCAAATCTACTAGTTTGCTAAAAATAATGTATAGAGCAGAGTACATTCCACTTTGCATCGACAAGAGGTAATCATACAGTATATTTATTGAAAGAAAAGAATATTCCTTTATCGAATTGTCTAAAGAATAAATGTAAGTAACAAAACTGTTAGATGTGTTGACACAAATTGTCTCTTTTTTTTCTTTTTTTTTTTTCACGAAGAATGTCTTTCAAGAATTATGTGCACAATTGTTACAAGCATTTTCTTCGGTTGGAACGTCATATGCTCATAAATCTTCTATTTACCTCCTACTATATTTATCATCTTTTGATAACAGTGACTAAATAGCGAGAATTCGGGTCATTAGTCTAATTCAAAGCATGGCATCGAAAATTCTCAAAACAAAACAACTTTCGTCAGAACACACAGTCATTTTTTTTCGCCTTAATAATGAGAATTTTATTGATATGACACTAACAAGCAAAGTGCTAGAAATCGTTCCTGATGTCGTACTTTGTCGCGTACAGGAATCGCCGAAACAACGAATTGGGAGAGGGTGAGAAGGGCGATGAATATCAAAGTGATTTACATAAAAAGTAAGTTAGTAATGAAAGAGTTTGATTAAATGAGTGAAAAGTTTGTCGCCAGAAACAGCACAAAAAGCTGTAATGCCTTCCAATTTTGATGATTTCTTCATTCGTTGACGCGTTTGTGCATCATTATTCGGCCATTTTGTCGTAATCGGGAAGTGTAATCGCTCGTCACCACTGCATTTAATGGCGTTAGTTGCAAGTGATAAGCTCATCATTTGCTCAGTGAAAAGTGATTGCATTTGTTTTCAAAGGATAGGCGTGTCAGCTTGAGAGAACAATTAGGTTCGCTGAATAAAAGCATTTTTCATTGGTTGCAGATTTCGATTTTGGAATGTATCACCACAACTTTCTTGCATATAAACGGAAACTACTGGGCTAACATCCAGTTAGATAGATACACGCTGAGAAACGTATAGGCATAATTGTTATTTAATTTGCATTTAGGTTCTGCCACACTATACACTATTTTGGTGCTCAATGAACTCGTTGTTGCCAAGTAATAGGTATACGAAATGTTGCTTCCATTATTATTTAACTCAAATGTTCGAAGAAACCTTTTACGAGAGATTCGTTATTATTACAGTGAGGTTACCATAAATAAAAAACTAACCGGTAAGGAATTTATGCAAATTTTTTTCAACTTTAAATGCCTCTTGCTTCTTTCACTATTGATAGATTTGCATGAACAATGACAGAAATGGTTTCGCTATGGCGTACAATATTTTCGTAATTCTATATTCAATGGTTCAGTACTTAAAACTCCAACAAACAGACAGAAATATGTTGCATAAATCTTATCTTACAAAGGAGGGATGGACTTTTGCACGAAAGATTTGTAAAGGCTCATAAAAGCTCAAAAAGATATCCGAATAGATGAACACCTCAGAGTATGTTGAATGATTGGTTAATATTAGAATTTTGTCTAAATTCTTCGAAAATGCTTTCATATGCAAATTGTGCTAAATGCATTATATAAAAAGTCTGCATAATTTAAAATAGTTGAAAAGCAAGGTGACATTTAAATATGTATAATGCTAAGTGCTAGAATGCACTAAACGAAGAGAAATGTTAGTCATTCATATGAAGGCCTCTTCAACAGAAGTGGCAATAAAAAAAAATGACTCTATGGCAGAAGTTCTTCATCAACTATGAGGATCTATGAAAACAAACAAATAACTTGCTGAATGATGATCGTTCGTTTCGAGCGGACGACATTCTAACGAAAGAGTGAATAATCGTGGCGCAATCGGGACAAAAAAAAATGAAATGAAATGAAAGAAAATGGAAAAATTTTTGAGTGGAATTGTGTACAGAAATGATATATGACTATTTCTATTCTACAAATACGTCAAATACTCTTAACGAGTCGATAATTGTTTATGCAGGTGATGCTTATATCATTATGTAAATAAATAAAAATAATTTTAAAAAAAAAGACTAATTTTGTAGGCGAAAAATTTAGCGAAGAGTAATTCACAGTTAAAATCAAGAAAATAGTTTTTTTTTAAAATGAACTTTTTATGCATACAAATGAAATATTCAAATTATAGGCGCTTTAAATATTCAAATTATAGGCGTTTTATTGTCGCATATTATCAATAAAAATTACCTCTCTAAAGAAGCGATTAGAAGAGAATTTTTCATCTGAACATCACTTGTGCATAGTAGCAAGTTTTTTTTTTTTTTTTAAGAATGGAATATACCGATAATTTTTATCTTTTCCGAAAGAAAAGAAAAAAAATTCAATGCTATTCACTGTTGAATAGCTTATATTGATTTGGTGGTACACATTTCGAAAGATGAAATATATTCGATAGTTTTGCCTCGTATTGAAATTTGCCACTTTTTCTCGCTGATATGACGATTTATTTCGTAGAGTTGAAAAAAAAAGATTTATTTTTTTTTAATTTTTTTATTTTGATCACATAAGAATTTTTTTTGAGAGAGAGAAAAAAAATTGAAGTTAGAAAATGAATTTATTAATTAGGCAAAAAATTGCTATGATTTTTTGCAATAGTGTTATTGATTAGAATAATCGAAATTCTATTATCGTAGTTGAAATATTCATAAACGTCTAGCTATGAAAGAGTTTAGAGGTACGATTTCCGTCAACAATTGAAATGATGGGATTTACATTGCCAAGCAATCGTTTTTGTGTCACCTTTAATTCCAAGATCATTGTTTCGTGTTGGGTGATTGCAGATTAATTATTGGGCCGCCTCTACCCTTCCTCCTCCACTTGCCATTGTTTAACATCAGCGTTTAGCATTGATCTTGAGAGATGTAAATCCTCTTCCTTTGGAATATTAAAGCAATAAAAAAAAAGTCGTAGCAAATAGGGTTCCAACTATGCGACATGTTCGACATCACACATTTCCGATAGGGAGCACATTTCAGTGCGGATGCAAAAATGCGTCGCTAGATTTACGCGCGCTAGGGGAAATTCACTTCCGACGGCGAGACGCTATTGACCGGAACATCGCGACTCGTTGTTGTAAGGGATGGTAAATTGACCGATCGACGTACATTCTGAATACTCTATCTAAATGGTGGTCATGAGCAACAAATACGGCAACTGTGTGCAAGTGTGCACTCCATCGCAATGAAACACCCACGCCACGTAAACAACTTGCTCACACCTTGCACACACAACACTACCGAATTATGGAAGGTCGTATTTCCGGCTGCACATCGCAATCGGCCCCCAACTATAATAGAAAAATTAAGCGTTACTCATCTATGCTACGTGCACATAATTAGTGAATTTGCATTGCATGATTTTAGGCATGGAAATATACAGAGATAGAAAATTTTTCGATCGTACATCCTTGGGGAAAGGGGGATTTTAGTGCGTCACAAGTTTCAGTATGGATCCAAATTTCTAAATGATGTGGTTTCTTATAGAGTCACAAAAAATACCCTTGTTTTCCATGCATCACTCTTTTCTATATGTTCAACAGTGTAAAGTTATCCATCAGAGGGAGGAAAATATTCGAGTTTAAACTTCTAGGTCTTATGCTCTAAACGTTTTCAATACAAGAAAACAGGCTGAAAATGAAGATCTTTGCATGAGAAATTTCGCCTTAAAAGAGACCAAACCGAAATGCTCAGATGAGTATATGAAATATAGGCCATTGACCGGAATAGGATTAAGGATTAGCGTTTTCTCGGATAGGCGGATGGGAGTGGTTGCATAACCGTACGATCCACTTGCTGAGTGAGAATGAGAGTATTCGGCTATGGAGCGATCGCTGATACCGAGAGCACTCAATGTGCGACACTACGCACTTTGACATTCATTGTACGAAATCCTTTATTCATCTATCAGCACTGCACGCATACGGCATAGACGCTTCCGCTCACTTATTTATCTATATACGTTGCTGATATAATGAACATATCTGAACATCTAGACAAAATACCTGGGCAACAATTTCTAACCAATAGCAGTCATCGTTGTACTTCATTTTTCCACTCCCTCTCTCGTTCTCAATTTTTTCTTCGATGTCCTTGTAAAATGACTCCCAGACAAAAGTTAAAGCATTTTCAAAATGAAAGTCTTTTATTTAGGTAAGCGGTGAATTGAAAATTGTTGAAATAAAACATTGCATTCACGAAAGGTCTCAATCGGTACGTGGGCAATATGCCATTTACTTATTTTTATTCATGTTGATCACAAATGTCGCACGCAACTCTCATACCTGTGAAACGTGAAAATTTCATCAACGAAATCAATTCATGAACATAGATCAAAACTGTCTTTCCGAAGCTAAATAGCGGTTCGTTCACCATTGTTTCCGATGCCAGCTAACGATCGTCTCGATTATCACTGGTATAACAATGGACCATAGAGAAAAAAACCTTTAAATTGCTAATTTTATTGTTTTTCATTTTGGCACTTCAATGGGTATAAAACAACGCCTTAAGTTACTTGCACAAATCAACCGGATGTTGCATTTTTTTTTTAATTTTTAAATGAAGCATTAATTAATCGATATTTTCCTCTCACGCTAAACAAAAGAAATTTCGACTCCTGTATAAGGCTGTCTGTGCACCTTCTAGATTTAGCAATTATGGTCTAAGCTCTAAAAATTGAAAGAATCTGAAACTATCGAATCTAAAAAGCTGAAAGGAATCGGATTTCTTAGTGGGCTATGAATAATTCAACCATACAATTCGTTATCGAGAAACCCTATATTGACAAGAAACGGAAACGACAAACAAAAATTCCTCTTTTTTACTTAATTAGTTAAGCGTTTTAATCTTCGCATATGCATATTATAAATGCAATATGCAAATGCGATGAATCTGACGAATTAACGAGAGTGCTTTTCAGAGCGAAAGTAAAAGTATAGGTGATTAGTGTTGTCTTTAGTTGCATTGTGCAATTCATGCACACAACGCATTAAATACAAATAGCACTTATCGACATAAATGCAAACACTTCAGCTAAAAATTTCAACTTCAATTGTGTACGGAGGGTGATGAAGTCGAACGTGTGGAAGATTTTTCTGCAATCTATGCAATGATTTATTTACGATTGGAATGCCATTTAAGTTTCCTACGTAAAAAGCTTCAAAAGTTTACTGATTTTATTTCGTAGAGCAATAATCTATAGGCATCGCGAAACGCTAAAACTGGCATTGCATTAAGCATAAAAGAAAAACTAGCGCATACATTGATGGCAAAATTTTCGAATTTACTAGCAAACAGCCAGGATCAACCTCAAAACATAGTCAATTGTTATTTCTTAATGTTACTAATGATATATGTCAATAGCGTGTTGGAAGCTTCTTCCTTAGAAGCAATGAAAAAAAAAAAGACTTCAGAAAGCAGAAACTGCTAGCGAAAGGTGGAAAATTTTTAACTGTAGTTCCGGAGAGCCTCTGACAATTCTGGTCAATTCATTTGGCAATGCAATAGATATTGAATACTCTCTCTGATAGCGATCGAAAAGTTTTAGAGAAAACTAAAGCGCCTAGAGAAAAAGATCGGCGAGTAAAGAGTTTCATCTAGAAAGATTGATAATTGCAGTGTTGAAAATTGTTGCATACTGGCCAAAACACATCTGAAGATAAGATGAGCGCATATGTCATTAGCTAAAATATTTCTTTACTACCTGAAAATGTGATGTGGAAAATTCGCACCAGGTGCATCACTTCGGGATGATTAATGAGCGGGTAATCGTTATATATGAGCACTATTCATATCCTTAGAAATCCAAACCAAATGACATTTCCACTGCCTTTTCGTTTGAGCAATTTCTTTCTTTTATTAGTAATATTTTTCTAGATTTAGAACGGAGATACGTCTCAATAACTATCAAAAAGTTCGCTTCGAATAGTTGAAATTGCTTGATTATAACTCAATTCCAACAGCCTAATGCGTATCTCACTATTGTTAACGATCTTCTTTTTACTCGATGAAAATAAAAATCTTTACCATTCAAAAAAACTTTATTGTTTTCGCTTTCACGAAACAAAATCACGAATCGCATTACATTCATTTAATGCATTATAGTTTTCTAATGTATGTTATGGTTGCATAGTCGGCCCATTAGTAGGTTTATAATTTCACGTTGCACCAATAGATACTCTATTGCGTAATTTCCAATATGCTGCATTAATTTTTGCGAGACTTGAAAACTTGGCCTAATTTTTGAATTCGACGACTACTCGTCTTGTTTCATTTAGCATTGAGGTCGCTAAGCGCATAAGTGGAAATGCACATCGCATGCATCATTGCAAATCATTATACAATTGCAAATCCATGTTTTTTTTTTCCTTTAACGTATTTTTATATGAATTAACATAGTGAATAAGGGTTTTATTGTAGTGACCTGATATAGAGTACTGCTCTCTAATAGGTTTTTTTTCTTTATTTCGAGAAGCTAGTTGCTGTAATGCGGTTAAAAAACAGCAAGAGGAGAACATTCTCGAGAAGATCCTCTAAAGTGTTTGCTGCTGAAAAAAAAAAAAAAAAGCAACTCGCGCACAAGTTTACGATATTCGGTACTGGTTGAAATTCTTTCGACATTAGATCAAGCCTCTTTCGATGGTGATTTTTTTTTCTTTCGTAACGAAAATAATAACTTATTAGCGCATTAATAACGCAAACAAGAATAATTTATTCAAATTGTGCTATCGTTATGATAAAAGTAAAAATTTTTTCCCACATTTCCAACCCTAAGTGTGCTGTATTCTATTAACTAAGAAGTTAAAATTAGCGTATGCTATTAGTTGCAAATATTTCATATCTTTTCTCTGCACTCTTCATACTCTTTGAAAATATTCAATACAAAATAGAAATTTGGAAGAATAATAACCCATTAAATAAGCATTGGAGGCTTACAATGCTAACGAGTATGAGGAGGACGAGGGCAGTTCTCCTGGTGATCGTTAAGACTGCGGTTTTTGCACTTAGCTCTGGAAGTGAGTTGAGCGCCTATAGCGTTCATAATTCTGAGAGAAAATGAGGCGCATTATAGGAGAAAGGAGACATATCGAAGGGGATTTGTAGGCTTCGCTTCCGACGTTAAAATGCTTGATATCAAACGGTCGGGTTTTTTTTTTTCGAACGATCTATGCTTCAATTCTCGATATTTTATGAAATTTCGCAAATTACTAATGAAAAAACCATCTGCGACAATTTTGATGCAGTAATAAAAAGTATATAAGTGAGGTAGTTATTTGAACACCTCAGCGAATGAGGTTTCTAAATTCACTGCTACAAAAAAAGAAAACAATATATAAACGATTTTAATGGAAACATTGAAATGCATTAAAGAAGCCTCAAATCGAACCGTGTGAATTTCGAAGAAAATACCACGAATGAAGTGTGAAAATATTTTCTTCATTTTCGAAATTTTCACTCGATCGATTTCGGAGCAAAAAATTTTAAGACGTTTTGAATCACGATTAAATTGTCTTCTTCATTCATTTTGCTCAATTTTCTTACAGTGTTCTCCTAAAAAAAAAAAGATCGCTTACAGTGGTTATTAGTCATTCTGCTTTGCCATATTTGCATCCATTCAGTCCATCTCTCTCCTCCTATTATATATCAACATCGTATTTTTCGTGTCTCCTATCGATTTAGCGTGCACCATCAAGTGTTGCCTTTCTAGTGCTCATAGAAAGCCTGATAAGTTAGGCTTTTTTTCGTGCTAATCAGTACGCGTTTGCGGTCATAAAGTGATAGATGATTATACGTTTAAGAGGCCGGAAATTTTCACTGCACAACAGCATTAGAGATGAGCGAGTATTGTGAAGGTTAAACAGAGGTGTGGTGCGTCATTTGTGCAACTTATATTGTGCACCCAGTAGCGACGTGACATCCCAACACAAGCGTACAGCCTCGACTGCTTGACAATAAAAAAAAGTTGTCGTGCAAGAACGCCAAAAAAAGCGCTCATTTGTCATTTTAGGTAACGCACAAAACGAAGAAAGCAATCGGAGATGGATCGTCGCATCGGAATAAGCGTTGCACCATGCAACGATGCATTCCGATTTTCCATTCATCTTTTGTCGGCATGCTAAGTTCGGATCAGTGCCCAATGGAAGCAACCTTCGAAGGAGTGAATGCGTGGTAACGACAAAGTCGGATCGACGATGCGAAGGGCGGGGCGAGACAACAACACGCCAGCCGGCCCGCCAGCACCCGTCAACACTGCCTGCTTGCAACATCATTCGGATGTGATCTGCGGTCACTGAGTTGACGGTCACTCATCCGGATACGACGATCATTGCATTCCGGAGCGCCCAGTCCCGGTTGCCTTCCGGTTCAGATTCGGTAAATATTTATACGCCATTTCGAGGGCGCATTACGACGAAGCACACAGAGCTCGAGAGCGGCAGAGAGAACTCGTCAAGTCGCTCTTCCGTTAGAATCGTTCTTGTTGAGTGGCTGCATGCGTCGTCAGCGCGTGCCTATGTGCACCGCTATCTTCAACAGAATGCCGTGGCACACGGTCGTCGTTTCCGTCTGCTGCATCCTTCTGCTCAACACATATGGATGCTCCGCTCAGGTAATGCCACCTATGCTATCTGATCTCCTACATCCCTCGGAGGAAATTTTGTGACAGCTTAGGTATCGTTAACATGCTGATTTTTGCTGATTTTCCCCATAAGGGCGTGCCAAACGTAATCGAAACCATATCCGAATATGCTGTGTTATGTACGCGTACATATGTATATGTTTTTCGTTTACATGCATCTTTTTCACTGTGAAGTTTGCACGCTGCACCCACCGTTGCACTAAAACCTAACCGTTGTTAATTAACTGCTGTCTTTTAGGGTAATCGCTAGCTTTTACTGACTGCGTTCTTCACATTATCGAATATGATTTCCCACATCTGTTCACAGAGTTTCTCGATAAACTTCAGGAATAGGCATATTTCTCTTTGTCGCTATTTATGCATTTTTGTGAAGTGGCGTTTGCAGGATGCATTACGGTGAGGTTATGCTAGCTTATGTTTGTATGTGTCCTTCCATCTATCTGGTAGTTAATTCTCTGACTGCACGAAGTTATAGTTACGAAATCAAACGCGTATAATCTATGCCATAAGTTCAAAATTTATCATCTTCCAAGTTCATCTCTGAATTTTAAGAGTCGTGGGCACACAAGTATATCTAAAAGTCTTCGATCGTTTGAGTTTCATTTCACATCAATCAGGTTCGTGGTTTTACAATCGAACTCTTCAGGAAAGCAAATCTTTTGTAGAAGATTTTTATGAGTGATCAATTTGGCGGAAATATGAATATATTTCTTCTTCTTTACTATTTGCCATAATTTATAGCAGCGATTAGCTTGAAAGAATTGCAAAATCGCACCTTTTTGTCGTGTCTTTAAAAATATTACTGAATTTTTTCGGAGAGGAAATTATTGTTCGATGTTTCCGAGGTAGCTATTGATATAGCTCCACATTTATTATTAAGGTGACCGTAAGATAATGCTGCAAAACTTGCAATTAGTTTATGAAATCGAATATAACTAATCGATTCCTAATGAATACGTTCGAATCGAACAGCCAATTGTTGTTTTTTTTCTCGACCTATAATAGCAAAAATATTAGAATTTCACGTCGCTTATATGAATGAAGGCTGTTGTATGATCAGCTAAGAGGTAGAGCAAATTTCGTAGCCGTCTAATTTGCATACTTAATGATGCATTTGCTGTAAGTTAAAATATTTGAAGCTCTCGATATAGTATAGTTGAAATATCCCATAGAGTATTTCTTGTACATCAGAAAACCTTAACGGCAAAAAATCTTAGGCTTATCTTCATGAAATATAGAGTTTGCTTAGAATAGTTGTTTCATTTTATTTATATTGAAATGAACTAATTAAAGCCTATAATAAATACGGTTTTTTATTGCTGCGAGGAGAAGTGTGCGTTGAATAACAATGAAAAGTGAACTGGTTAAGAATACAGCTCATGCTCGCATTTCTATACTCTTGTCTCTGTCAAGTGATGATAGCAAAAGATGTTTTTGTAAGATGCTGAGTTGGTATTCTTCCCTATGTAACGTAACCATCGATTGTTCACTTCATTTTTTTTTGATCATGAATCCTTGATAACATATTGCATTGTGTACACTCATAATACTCTTTTCAAATTATTGAATCGATGAGGAGACATTAGAAGAGATTTTCCAATTTTCGATTACGTTAAAATAATTGAATAATAGAAACACATGGGAGAATTTCAAATAGAATCTTAATCGTTATAATTTTCATAAGTTTTCCTAATAAATCCGAGATGATTTATATTAGTGATGAAAGTTTTGAGATCGTTAAAAAGATAGAAATGAATATATTCGAGAAAGAGATTTTCTTTTTTTTGGATTAGATTCATAACAACAAACAAAAACAATAACGCAAAATCTAGAATCTCATGTTTTTGCATATAATTTAATGCTCATTTCATTGCATATCGTTATATATTGTTGCGAACAAATAGCACATAAAATTTGCACAGCTGCATTTTGCAAACAATAAATTTAGTCAAATCGTTTTCATAGCATTGCATCCGAATTAGCAAAAAAAAAAAAAAAAAAACGATTTTTTCTTTCTTAATGAAACTATCACTCATTTTTTTTTTCTTTTTCCAGGAATATTTTCCACGTTTTCCACGCTGAAACTTTTCTCTTTCCATAATTTTAGAATTTTTCTCTTTCAATCGTTTATAGTGTTCAATTTTTCGTTTTATTAATTCTTCTTGTTCGGTAATTTATGCAGTATTTTGCATTGTCCTATTTTATTGATGGTGATTCACTTTCGTTGAGATCAACGGAATTCTGAGAAATTTTAGTCAGCGATATGCAGCAATAACGTTTCAATAGATATTTAGTTAAAGAAATACTTCATAGATTGGCACTAATCGTCATGTGGGCCATATTTCAAGAAATGTCACGATCGAATGATAAATGATCACTCTTCAGATTCGATATGATGGTGAGTGAGAAGCATTGCTTCATTTAAGCACCTCCAGCTATGGCAATCGAAGAATGAGCTTTACTAAAAGCTCACGACATAAACGTTTAGAATTCTGCTTTAGTTATAAAAGTTTTTATCGAATGGTTGTGAAGATTCATTCTCAGATAGTTTGAGAAAATATCTGAACATGGTAATTCTCCATAAATGAATAGTGTTCACATTTAAAAGTGATAAACAGTGGTTTTTTTCATGATGGCGCATTATGAAGGAGACTGATTATGGAGGGTTATTTTTGTCTTTCCTAGTTTATATGCAAGACATTCCCTCTTAGGCGTTCACAGTTTCGAGAATTTTCAAGGATCCGCTATCATTGAAAATTCATTTTTTTTGTCACCTACGTTTGGTGACAGTGTTTGTATAACGAAGCAAGTTTTTGCTGGAATGTAGTTCTTTGATGCTAATACAGAAAGTGCTCCTGAGGGTGATCCAGGAAAATGCTGTAACCGACCATAATGCAGTACTAATTTCCACTTATCTTTGTTTATTGTGGGGTTTCGTTAGTTATGTTCTCATTTGCCATCAAACAGTTTTAACGAGGAGATTTCAAGTAAGAGAGAGTTGCCTTTGTCGTAAAAATCAGTCATTCGTCGACTGCAAAAAGTAATTTAGACGCGGTAAATTTGGATGACTAAACGATGAAATATTTGCTCAAAGTTCATTCGATTTTCACAATCAGTAGGACTCCTCCCCAGCTCTTGGTTGTTCTTAATAGGGCTACTACGATCGCAATTGTTTTTAGACCACAGGAAATGAACCGCTTATGAGCTTTCGCAAACCTGCATTTACAAGGCGCATTGTCATGACGTCATCTCTATGAACACACATGTAGGTTCGTCTGTTTACCTGTCTCGGTGTTTCAGCTCTCAAAAGTTGGAAGCTGAAGGCATGAAATTTAGTCATCGTAGTTCGACGAAAGGGTAGTTCTTCAATTTTGTCTATGCACTTCTGGAAACGCTATGCACACTGAAATATGAGCAGAAATTTGCATGCATTTAACACTATTTGAGTTGTAAGCAATACGACCGGAAAAAAATAAATATTTTATAGATTTGTATGAGTGCTTGGAGCGATTAAAACATCAGTGCATTATTGCATATGTTTTATAATTATTTGGCAATTTAGGTTATTGGTTTATATGGTAAAAGTGAATGCAAAAATTGTTTATTCTTTTCTTGCTATTTCGTTATGAAGTTGTGCAAAAAGTCAACAAAACCAACAAAACTTTGAAATGCAAAATGTCTGATTGTGAAAATCTGAGAGCACAATCCTGCTGACTATTGAATAACAATTTTGATTATGCGTTAGGATTGAATTTAAGTGAATATCAGTTCCTGCCGACCATAGTTGTGCACTGTCCTGCGGAGTGCTCAGTTGATGTACTGTGAAGTAGAAGACAATCAAAAGTTTTTTTTTTTGTTTTTGCTAACTTTTTTAAAAAACTTTTATTTGGATATTTATCAATTTCAAAAAAAAATTTTCAACACCCTAACATAAGCCTATGATTTATTCAATTTCTAATACAAATTTATTCAAAAATTTCTCAAGTATTCACGCTTTTATCTATAGTGTACGTTCACTTCGTCGAGCGTAATGAGTAACAACGAGTAGTAATCAATTGTAGTCATCGTCATTATCATGTGAAGTAAACGCCGGTCAACTTCACTCTTTCTAAATAATGCAGCCATGTATGAAATAAAGAATTAACGGAATTTTTTATCAGCCATGGATTCGTTTGATTGGCCTGCGCTGAGGGTTAAAAGTGAAACAACTTCCTCGGCGCTGCGCCTTTTCCTCGAGACACAATTGCTTGAGTTTTTTATTGTTACATCCAAAACTGAAATTGTGATTTCGGTGTAGCTTATATTAAGAGTTCAGGTTGACTATCGAGACGAATAAAAGCGCACGTCACTAGACATAAGTAAGAGCTTTGTTGAGAAGGGTCGGCGAGTTGGTTTGTCAGTTCGTCTATTGTTGTACACGAAAGTAAACTACGTGCAGGCAGGTCCTTGATAAAGCACTTTGCACGCCTCTTGCTTCTTTACGTAACACTTGAGCTAGCTAGTGCGAAAATGAATTGCCCTCTTTCTCAATGACCTATAAGATCTAGGATCCGGTCCGCTGATCGATCCACATTTTGTGTATCGATCCTCCTTCCTGATAGCACACTATGACAGCCGATTTCGAGTACTGCCTCAAATTGCTTGAGGTTTGAAAGTGCACATGTCAATGAGCATAGTTATGTGCATTGCTGCCATCCGTTGACTTTCGACGGTGTGGCACGAATTCAAACGGGGTTTTGCTGCCTTCAGAAAAGGCATTACTTGTCGTCTAGTTCAAGTTCATTTGCACCAACCTACTAAAGGCACGTTCAGAAGTAGACATCTTTATGTTTAGTTAATGTCAACTTTGACAAACTGCTCGAAATTCCCTGAAGACTACAATTTAAAACAGGTGGGGAATCGCATCAACGATCCTATCCATATATATTTTCCGAGTCCTTCTTACATTTCATCAAAAGAAGCATAGATGATTGCAAATGGTTACATTCGTCTGTTATGAGTAATGAATGAATTGCATCGGGAGCATTTCTTACGGAATGTTTGCTAAGCAAGTATGAACGAGAGTGTCTTATAAAGGGAAAACTTGTCAAGAAACCGCATACCTTAAATGGTCAACTATCGGAAATTGCGCACTTGTGTGTGCTAATGTACACGAATGCCTCACGAAACTTCAATTGCTGACTAATCATGAGCGCAAACTTCAGTCGACGGACTTCTAAACTTTTACCCTAGTCACACACTAACTGTTGGCCTCACTTGCTTAGGTAAGCGACGACCAATGAAGCAATTACTGCAGAGAATTCTCTCATTATTAGCTTCAAATAAATCAACAAGTTAAAAAAAAATATCTTACCACCTAGTAGAAAACGTAGAAAGATCGACGAACCCCGAAATCTCAGCATAAACATTCCTGAGGAGTTGAGAAGATATGCGCCTATATAATTCGCTCACCTGAGCAGTCACCTTCGTGAATCACCAACAAATGGAATGTTGTTTTTGTCGTTTACCAAATCTGACTGATTGCAAAAACCTAACGACAGTCATTTTGTGACCCCGACCAGTGTTAAATGAAAACTTCATCGGTTAGTAAATGCTAAAATCTTTAAACAAAAATTTTTTAAAGCATGTTTAAGTGACTATGACTTTTTTGACTTCTTTTTAACTGACCATATTTAGGTGCATGGATAAAAAGTTGTCCCACAATATGAACCAAAAACAAACGTAAGAATTTTGTCAAAATGTGGTTAAAACTATCGAAGAGATAGTGGTAAATATGTGTGCGCATATGCACGATGACAGTATAATATGCCTAACGTATGCAAAATCGCAGAAGCGCATTAAACGTTTGATAATCATCAATCAGCTTTAATAGTAAGGCATCTATCTACGAGAACAATTTTCCCACTAGATCATCGTTTTTGTGTCTGTCGTTGTGTAAGGGTTTCGGACCCCGTTTTCTTTACCCTCTGCCGTTAACTTACCTCTGAAGGATGCGTAGATCCCCTCTCCTTCAATGCTCAACCAGATGCTGCGTAATCCGACAGTAAGGCAAGAGGTTGAAGTTTTTATTCAGCCTTAAGAAATCAACAGTAGTAACGGCGAGGGAGATGACACAACGGCAGAGGGGAGGGAGCTCCGATAGAACCTTTGCATGCATAGTGCCACCTCCGCATCAACCAGCACTGGGCCACTTCGCGGTTCTACTGCGAACCGCTAAGGTCCGAACCGACCCTCGCTAAGATGACATCTCACGCATACAGTTAGAAGCACAATGAATACCTGTAAGCAAATGTGACCTCCTTTTATATGCGCCAACCCTCGCCTTAAGGCATCTGTAGAGAGTTCGCTCTGTCTTATGGCCACAACTCTGCTGTGCACGAAATCCGTTGATTTACAGTTTACTGATCCTCCTTACAGTACGCACACAGCGAAATCAGAGATGCCTGCGGCAAAATGCCTAGTTGGTCATGAATTTCAACAAGAACTATTTTCAGCGATTTTCCTCCTTACCAGATACTTTCTACACTTCTTCGCGTCCTTTAAAATTTTTTCCACTAAGGTGGAATATTGGCATTATCTGCAATATCCGTCGTCATCTCATTTCGTTACCGCTCCATTTAGCAGTCGACTTTTGAACGAGACTCACTAACCACGATGTAGAGCGGTGTATTGAGCACTTGTTTATTAGAATTTTTTCGTCGAAGGACCGATGAGTAGCGAACGTCTGCTTTTATAAGAAAAAGAATATTGTAAGGTCGCTAACAGGATGTATTCTCAATGGTCAACCCATGCCCCTCTTATCTGTCGCTGTTATTCTTTCCTCATAACGCGGAAAATTGTTTCTACGCATAAATGCGCCCTCAAAGTAATAAATGAGTTAGTGAACTTTGATGCTAAAACTAGATGATCAGCCTTGCTACTAAAGGCTTTTATTTAAATTATAAGCAGAAAACTATGCACATATTGTGTAAACATCATTCCAATCTACTATTTTTAACTGCTACATATCCTTTAACAATAATGCAAGCAAAATCTTAGCTATCTCTAAAAGCGCGATTGGGAAACTTGTTTCAAAAGCTTCATCGAAACAACCGATGAAGTAAACATCAATGACTGGCTAAAAATATCAAGTTTTCGTTGCCAAATTGCCGGCAATGCCTCTATGTGATATTCTGCTTCAGGAGTTATTGTTACGGAAAAAAGACACGGTAATGGGGTAGTTACAAATTGCATACCGAACAACTTTCATTGTGCTAACGTTTCACAGGCTATGTCCTATAAATACGAAATGCAATTATGTGTTGCTTCTTCAATACATTCGCCCATACATTCAACTATCAAAATAGACGAAATTTCTAAGCAGCATCAAACATTATGAGCATCCATATTCATTGCCTATCGTTGATAATGTGTCAATTATTCCGTAATTAGCATTTCGATTTCTATATGAAATGGTTGCAATACAAAAGACATAAACTATACGAAGAGGGAGGAGTTATATCTATGATGTGCGATTTGTTTTCTTTTTTCTATCATATTACACATCTGCCGAAAGTTTGTTTTAAATATTTGTCGTCGATTGCGTTGGCTGAAGTTGATTTTTTTTTTTTGTTTTTTTTTCTTGGATTGTTGCGTCACTGTTGACTGTATCTTTGCGACGAAATTGATCGTTTTCTTCCTGCTGAGTAAATTTTATACGAGCCGAGTTGAGACATCATTAAAGCGATTTTGTATCGTTGAAACCAGCTGATAAAATATTGCTTTTAATTTCGACATATGTAGACTTAACAATGAAGGCTATTTAGCTGATTGAATGAGCCGTTTCATCAACCGATTTCAACCATATGAGTGCTGTTTCATTCATTGCAAACAGCATTCTGCTTCCAATAAAATATTCACCTCTACACCATTCATTGCTCTCTCACTATAGTTCAAAATATCCAACCAAAGAGAGATGATGCACTTGAACTGCTTTAATGACGCATAACATTTTTAGCCATCCGATTACGCACTCCCGCGTTATTTGGTTTCACTAATACAGACAGCTGCAGTCAAATGTGTTTCAATGTGGCGTCCTGAACAAACTATCAAAAAATCTCATATATCTATCTTGTTCCTTCTCGATTATACTAAAATACAACTTTGTAAGATTGCTTTAAATTTCTTTTACTGTACAATTTTTGCTTTCTGCCGCAAATGTTTTTTTCGGTTTTCATAATCGCACCGTAGAACAAACCGATTTAGATCTATGAAATAAACATAATTAGTAGATGGCTGCAAGTGACGCGCAACTATAGCCTATGCTTATCAATGTATTATATATGTGCTAATCCACAGGCATGATATGCGCACTTTGCCGTTTACCCTATCAGAATAAATTCACATCTGAGTATTTCACAGAAAATCAAGCCGTGAGCAGTTTATCGCTCAGGAAATGATTTTTTTTACTACCATCCAAACGATTCTAGTATAAAATTGTAGTTTAAAACTGTTCGTACTTTAAGTCGTCTCTAGCCAACACAACAGAAAACCAACCAGGAAGAGATCTGGTTTGCGGGGTTGCCCTTGTCAATCATGCTCAGGAAATTTCTCATAGCTTTTGTATTGCCAAGACTCGGGATCGCTGTGCTTTGCTGTTTTAAAAAAATGCCAAAATGCATCAAGAGAAAAGCTCATGCTCCAATAGTGGCATCTAACGTTTTGGTGCAGCAAAATAAAAAAAAAGGTCTTTTTTGAGTAGCTTCAAACATTAAATGGGTCGCAAAAGTGTCTCTTATAAAGCATCGTTGCAGATAGCTGATCGGGAACCGGTGATCTGTGCTGGACGACTAGCCGAGTCGTGCGAGACCCGACTATGTTTCGATGCGATCGACGTTGAAAAGGTTTCGTTGTTATTGTGCATCTTTATGAAAGATAAATGAATCGTTTGCTGATGAAATTAACATATGCTTATATACGCTCTAACCGTTAGCACTGAATGAGTCGTTTGGCACTGTTTTTCTCGAATTGAAGCACTCCATTTCTTTCATAAAGACATTCTTTTCTCTTAGAAAGACGGCATCTATCAGGGCTGGTTTGTAAATAACAGAAGCAATAGCAGATCGGTATCTTATTTTCAGGGCACGATAAAAAGTGGATGCGCAAGCAAAGATATGTGTACTGAGCCTCGTTGCGATATGGTCGGCAATCAGGTGAGCTGAGTGTAATATGCTCAAAAAATTCACACTGCTTAGCAATCCGCTAATGCTCACTTGCAAACATCACTTCGGCTAATTTCAAAAGCTACTGGAAATGATGCCTAATATTAAAAATTTCGTCGTTGAACGCGAAAGCATGCTTTCGCTGAATAACGATGACGAGCAATAATAATGTCTTAATAAAAGCATTCGATAAAATTTTTGAATAAAGTATTCTTTCTTTATACGGAATAACTTTTCCACGAAATTCACAAACGCAGTTTTCAATTTAAGAGAACGTATAATTGAGCCATTAAAAAATATCAGCTGAATACCAAGTTCTGAATTCAGGCGTTTGAATGTGTGAGCCTTATTCAAAAATAAAGTATAACTTCTTTCTACAGGTTTTACATACAACATATTTCTCGAATTGATTTCCGCTGAGTGGAAAAAACAGTTCTTCTATTACTACTGCATAAATGCGTGGTTAAGGTTTTCTGTTGTAACCGACGTTTTAGACTGGCTTAATCAGACGACAGCCATCGGTTTTAATAAACAGTGAAAAAAATTGCCAGCAGATGGGCGCTAAATCACATCCTTTCGTTCGCCAATGCTGTAGCGCTCAGCTAGAGCGGAAGTTTTCCTTGACCGTCACTTTTGCTTAGGTCTCTCATTGGATAACGTCCTCATTGCTCATCAAAAGTAGCAGCTGCCGCCTCAGTCTGAACCAGACTAAAAAGTTGGCCGAAACGCACTATATGTGAACGCTTTCTGACTATTTTAATTGGTTGTCAAAAACGATCTTGCGTCATTTTTAACTTTTTGCGCCATAAATGAACAACTGTTATTTGTGATGGTAAAGAATCCGTTTTTTATTATGAATTGATATTTCCAGGGCAGACTTTTTAAAATTCACTAATTTGATAAGAAATTTTAGCGCTTTATTAGATGCTTATAGTAGAAAAATGAAAGGACATATGCTATTTATACTCAATTCTGAGTTCGCCTGCAAAGCCTCGAATACTAGCAAAAGGAGTAATGAGAGTCAGTTATTTGGCCAACATTTAAGGCATGGAGTTTAGCATTCAATGCTTAGAGCATGACAAGTTATTTAGAGGTTTCTAAATGATTGAGAGAATTCCAATCAGCTTATGAAAATATCTTGGAGCCATAAGGAAAGATCACTACCAAATCGTGTCATTCTGACAGAAAAAGAGCTATTATTATTTCTCAGCAATCTCAAAAATAATGTTTGTAAACGGCGTATCAATAATGCACTTGTTCAAAATATAGCGATAATGATAGCATTATTTTTTAGTTCATCTGCTGCTGTGAACACTCAGTATGCAACGGTAAATCGGAAGGCCTAATCAAGTCGCGATTACGGATGTGGAACTCGGGCCAATACTTCTCGGGATCACGCAACGCTTTATCGCAGGAGACTTCAGCTGAGGATGCGGAACGATACCGACTGAACGTTCGAAATGCCGAATTGACTGACGAGGAAATGCAGTCGACAGTGCACAGTAGCAGTGAAGACGTTATTGCAGAGACGACGACGACACTCGATGAACTTGCAAATCTGGAAAACGCGAAGTCCCGAAGTGAACAGTATCACACAGAAGAGCAGCAAACAGTGACACCTGTTGAACATGCAAAGTCTTCGAGTGAAAAGCATTATGCAAGTGAGCAGCAGACTGTGGCACCTGTTGAACAATCTATCACAGAGTCTACCGTCGAAGAGAATGTCGGCGAATTCGACGACGAAGGTGATACTGCAGAGCCCTCAACGACCTTATCCACGATCCTTTCTGTTCATCATCATACTTCTTATACTCCACCGGCTACTAGCGAAGAGCTGACCACCTATTCGGAAGACGAAAGCAGCACTCTGCGCTCGACAACCGCAGCTCATGTCCCCAGCGATGACCACCTGACCACATTAAGTGAACTACACGACGATCTCTCGACTGTCGCACCAACAGAGGTGCAGGATGAGCAGTACTCAACCACAGAGAGTCTTTTAGACTCAAGAGAACGATTCACTGTCTCATCTGAACAGGAAAGTAGGGAGCAGCTTCCATCGCCAGTTCAAGAAAGTTTTGTCGAGAGTTCTACTAGTCCATTTGAACAGGAAGAAGAAGAAAAACAAGAAGAAGAAGAAGGAGAAGAAGAAGAAGACGCATCGACGATAGCACTAAAACAAGAAACTGAATACCTTATTACTCCAGCTGAAGAAAAGGAAACTTGGCACTCTACAGCAGTCAGCGAAACTGAGACAGACGAACAAGCCACCACACCTGATTATGTTGACTCGGAGGGATTCACAAAAGATGAAGAAAGTGACTCAACGGAGCCTAGCACAACGATCAAACGAAATGAAGTCTCCTCTTCTTCAGTAGAGCCAACCAACGAAAGTGAGGCTAAGTTCACGAAGATTAGTGACGTCGGCGAAGAGGTGCTCACCGAAGCGGAGTTCACAACCCCAGAGCCTTCAACGGTATCTGCGACCAGAAGAATTGTTCTTGGTGGAATTAAAGACGACATAAGCTATGAGGAAGAAGGGGAAATGGATGTAGCCGATGAGGACGAACAAGAGGAGCATTTGCACTCGACCACAGAAGCAATCACTTCGGAAGGTGCAACTGTTACAATCACACATTACGATGCTAAAATCGTCACAATTCCTGCCCCTTCAAATTTACTCGACTCTCAAGAAACAGGCGAAGATTCAAGCTATGAGCAAGTGACAACTTTCTCGACACCGTTTGAGCCTACAGTGACAGATGAAGAAAGGGAATCGTTTACCACTGAGCAATCATCACTTGAAGAGTTCTCAGAAAATAGCGCACAGAATTCTGCAGAGTTCGGGAATGAGATGTACACTGAGCAACAAGCGGGTATTTCGGGGGATAACAGCTACACAAATCATCCAAAGCATCTCTTCGACAATACGGAACAAACCACCCCTGCTCAACGGATGTTCGATGGAATTGTCGACGAACAATATGAAAAAGATGAAAAACATAATTCGGATCTTTTCGCTGAGAAAATTTCCTCTGAAGACGTAGATTCCACAGAAGCTGATAACGAGGTCGGTAACAACTATTTTGGCGAAATAAGCGAGAAATCAATGCCTGATGAGGCAACTGTGATACCCGAAGAAACAACCGCACAGACGGAACACATGTCAACTGTTGATCTCACTGGTCAAACAACACTGCCACCTCCGAATCACGATAGTTTTGCCGTCACTCCACTAGAGATAAAAGCTGCAACATCGCTTGAGGACGATGAAGAAGGAACAACGGTACGAACGATTGCTGAAACAGTCGCGATACGAGAACTAATAACACATGAGGACATGCCAAGTACGGTAGAACAAGTCACACGAATGCCTACCACAATACGTGTCCCCCACTATAGAACAACACTGCACACTGCCGGACAAGGAACACATCTCTCAGCGGAGAAGAGTGGAATCTCAACCAGAAAAAATTCGAGGAAGACAAAGCGCATTGACGAGGACGAGAAGCCTAGGGGAGCACTTGTACCTTGGTGGTTGGTCACAATCGGTGGCTTGGTTACCGCACTTGTGATTGGCGGCGTCACCTACAAATTTATTTCTAATAGGGGGTAAGTGTTCACTTAATTTAACACACTTGAAACGATCACTATGTTAAGAGGTTCGATTATAGAGATGAATTTGCAATAAAATTCGAACTAAACTTAATGAAATTCTCCGCGTTTATTTATGGAATAAAAAGTGGTCGGGATCTTCATGCGGAAAAGGTGAAAATACAAATAGTTCAATGACATTCTCCTTCTAGTTTGCAGAAAATTTTCATCTTTCAGTAAATGAAATTCAAATGAACTTCGCGAAATTTCCGTAGCTTGAAACTAGTTTTCTGCGTTCTCATACTTGAGCATTTCTATGACTTTCGATTTGCTAAGTTGGAATTCGAAACTGCCGACACTTATTAGCTGCGGAGAAAGGAAAAGGAACGAAAGGGAAAAGGAAAAAAAAGGAAATGAGCGAAAAATAGATAGAAAGGCTTGGATAAACGCTCGGATAAATGGCGGTAGCTTATTTCCTGCAGTTATTCATGACAACGATCTGCTTCAAGAGTAGTCGGTGCAACGCTGAAAGTGCAGAAATTGCTCTCTGAATTGGGATCTCCATAAAGGAATCTTCGATCGGGAACACATAGAGCGATTTGTCGGGAAGTGGAGGAGGAAGGAGGGGGAGGTGGGGGGGGGGGGGTGATCGGGTAAGTGGAGTGGGAAAGAGACGACGAACAAAATCTCATTCAACAGGAAAGCATGTAGCAAAGTTGATTTCACCAAACGGTTGTCGGTTTGCACATGGATATAGCGAAATTTTGCTGTTTTCAACGGTAAAACAAAATTGCTCTCTCCTATTTCGCGCAACATTACTTCGAATGTATAACCATATATGACTGTTGAGAACATAGAACAAAATTAATTATTTAATTTTATTCTTTTCCTCAGCTCTCCCTTCCACACTCTCTGAAACGGAAAATGCTCATCAAGTTATTGAGCTGATTTTTTAGATCAAAAGCGAACTATTGGGTGCACTTGCTCAAAAATAATTAAGCTAAGATTCAACTGGCTTTGCAAGAGTACAAGTACGAGAATGTCATCTTTCTGCCAAGAGAAAGAGCAGTAAATAAGATAAATTAGCGCTAAGAAAGGTGAAGAAGCCGTTATGAATTATTAAATTGGACGTGTTATTTTTGAGGCTCATAGGTTATTGTTAATAAAAGAGATGAAACATCAGCATAAATTAATTAAACCTCAGACAGTAAACCTATTTAGAAAACCTGGTCGTCGTTCAACAGCGACAGCAACAGGGCAAGAGATGACCCCTCTGAAGAAGCCAGATGAAGAGAATGGTGTTCAGTCGGGCACGGAAGCATAATGTTTCATCGGAAACGCTTTGTCTCGAGTGTGCGATATGTTCGTACGTGAAAGATGCCCCTGAGCATTCACTCTCAATAGCGCAACATGAGTGTCAGAACTGAGGGATGCCGGTGGCAATACTCACTCGTTGATCGCCACTTGTAGCTCTTCAGCAGTCTTCCTTTCGAATTCGCCTCATTTCACTTCTTCTTAAACACTTCCTCGCTGTAGTCGAGCGCTTCGATATTTTCCATGATTGTGCCAAGTAGAGAGATGTTGATGCTCGGCTACTGCTTTGTTGTTCACTTCAACGGTTTTTTTCTTTTTTTTACTGTCCGGTCTTGAAATTTTCCCATGATTCATCGTCCCTTAGAAGGACTACAAAAACGATATGAGTTTTACCGTTAATGTAAATTATGTGTACAGAATTTTATAACGAATGTATTGCCTAGTTGATCGTTTGACGATTTAGATGATTTCCGTCTGAAAATGAGCTTTATGCGATGCAAAGATTAAAAATGGTGCGATTGTATGTGTTGACCTAATTTGTTCCACAAATATTTCACTTACATTTGTATGCATTTGAAGGTAAACAAGTGCCACTTTCGTTGTTCGTTCTTTTGGGAACGCTTATCTGAAAAGAGCAATGCCTCCTAATTTCCGCTTCATCATTCACCTAAGAATTGAGCACTGAATGCCAAATTTAACATGACATGTGGAAAGGTGAAGCGTCTTATAATAGACATGAGCTGTAACTGATCTTGCTGAAGTTTTCACTTTCATGGTGAAGCCAATTACGCTGAGATAATCGTTAGGAACAGGTCGGATTCCCCTTGAACAGCGATTGCCAGTACACGCAGCACCACTCAAGCATATAATATAATCAGCACAACATGAGAGGGCCAAGACGATCTATCGGATGATCATGATCCTTCCTCGCTTTCGATGCGTTAAAAAAATTTCTATCTTTCCCAACAACTTTTATCTTTCCCAACTTTAGATATTTTCAAATCTTCTTTCCCAACAACATCGTATATCGACTCTTGTCTCTTTTAGTCCGACGGGATTCAAGCAACTATTCATTTAGAAGTGATGGACAAAACATAGTTTTAGCTACAAAATTTAAATTTCCTCTGCATTATTCAGTCGATTCTAAACACAATTCTAATAATTCTAATGAATGAGTAATTATGATGCACTTTTCGAAAAAACCCGTGCAACATCCGTGAGGTTCATAATCATAAATGGTTAATGAGGCGACTGTTCTTTGGTCCCAGACATCAACCTCTTATGGACACGAAAACCACCGACTTCACGAACTCGTTACATTCATTAATCGTGGACAGTGAATGTTCAAGAATGATCGAACATCACACCATGCAGAGCGACTCATTTTCCCTTTGAAATGAAATGATTTTATTGGCCTGAAACCAGTCGTCAACGAGGTTTTTATGCGAGTGGAGGTATGATGCAGTTGCATATGGAATCGACGATATTGACCAGTTGATTAAAATAGATTATTTCCAGCCACCCTCTTACGTCGTGTGGATGGACCAAGCCAAATCGTTGTACTTCAAATTTTGGTTGGTTTCTTTTTCTAAGTCATCCTTTGAAATTGCGTTAGAGTTTCACTGATATCCTATGTTGCCCGCATACTATAATTAACCAATGCTAAAACTGCTCTAAAAATAGAAATTTTTTAAAGCTTACAACCTATTTGAGGCTAGCTTGAAATAATAGGAAAAGTGGAAGAAGAACCGCCGAGTGATCCAAATGCACTGAAAACTGGCAGGCTTCCGTTTCCGAGGATGCTGAGCTTAATTATGTGAAAGCAGTTTACTAAACAAAATCGCTGCATCCATCCGCTGATTACCGTTCACCCTCTCCACCCACTTCGCCCTCACCGAAAACGATGAACGCCTTTGAAAAAGCGGTCAAGCTGATGTATCTCTCAAAGTGATGCTTAGCAACGTGCAAAGCTGGACAGCGAGGAAAACGAGGGAGAGGGGAGTTGGGCATTGTTTTGGTAAACTCTTTAGTGCACCAGTTAATGCGCTATCGCTACTCTCAAATCCAAAATTCACTACGTCCTGGTATCCGGACTATTGATAAGAAAGAATGTGCATTCAAGATTTTCGTCGTCTGTTGGAGGAGGGACTGCAGTGAGAATATCAAATTTCGATTGGTATTTAGTGTCTTCGAAGATCCAGTTCTACCAGATTTCATCACATTTGAATAAGCCATAGCTACTGCTCCAGGAAATGAGAGATATGGGCTGGATGCGAAACGGTTCACACTCTGAACAATTTCGTTGCGAATTTCCACTCTTCTGTGCCTCCATTCTTTCTTCAGTCTTCATTCTTCAAAATGCATTCTTCAAGACGTAATCGTACTCATCCACGCCTCCGTTTGACTGCATGCTTTACTGCGAACGAGTGCAATTATTTTCCCACAGCTATACACAATTTTCATCACGTTTAGCTCGAAAATCGTTCAGTTTTCTGCTCGTATTTTAGCAAATCATCGGTTCTTGACAGTTCAGTAAGGCGATGGACATTACTTTTTAATTTACGAGTGCACGTCTGCATTTGTGTGCGTACCTGTGCGCGTATGTGGACGTATATGTGCCCTTGTGTGAATATGTGCATGTGTGTGTGTGTCTGTGTGTGCGCGTGTGTGTATGTTTATGTTTGTGTGTTCGTGTATTGTGTATTATGTTTGTGTGTGTTTGTCTGTGTGCAATTGCTGCTGTCTAATGCAGTTACGATCACATTCGGAGAAGCAACTTATACATGAATCTCAAGCTAAGCAAATATACCATAAACTTTATTTTCGAATATTCGGTCAACCCTAGACGATCGAAATTTGCGCATTAGAGCATATCCAGTGAAATAATCTCTTAGAGGTGGTCACTCTTCCATGCAACATTTTTCTCCTCGTTCCTTCACAGCGATTGCGATAATTTTGAAGCTATACATAATTTATTCATTGAATTGTAGAAATTTCTCGGTAGCCTTTGTCAAGGTTATGCTCAACACGGCCACAGCATTATGTACTGCTTTTCGAATTGTAGAGGGGTGACCGTCAATTTTCGACACTGATTTTATTAGTATGGGATAGCCATTTTGTGGAAATCTAGGGACATGATACCAGAGTGCCCTAAGAACAGACAGCTATAGAGTGGTTTTAAGTGAGAAAGCACTATTGAGCTCTGCACACTCGATATATGTGTACTGCGTGAAGGGATCTATTTCAAATAGCACAATATTACCTGATTCCTTCATCTCCGCGGCAATGATTGCATATTTCTGAGATCTCAACTCGATCGATTTTAGTCTCCAGAATATAGTAGAGTGGCAACATACACCTGGTATCGTTTCGACACTTCAACTTTTCTAATATCGTCTGCTTATGAGACAAGTTTTAGAGCCTGAAATCGCGTACACATCGCATGTTACGTACTTTTTGGAGATCAACGACGTTGTACATGTGCATAACGAATTCCACCTAGTTAATTTGTTGAGGTGAAAGTTTTCTTCAGCCTACTTTCGTGATGAACGCAAGACCATCTGATTCGAATATCCTTTATCAATCGAAAGAAAATGTGAAAAGAGTAATGTTAGTTATCCCTTCCTGCAAAGAGCCAAGGAAAAACAATTTGCAATAAAATCTAAACATTTCTTTATGGCAGCAAAAAAGAGGGGTCTCGGAGAGTAATATTAGCGCGCAGTAGCTCTCACAGCACGTAGATGCAAACGAACTGTCGCCATCAGTCATTTTTAATATGTCTCTTCGCCGTGAAAATGAGTAATTATAAGTGCAATTACACTACGTTGCAGCGATCAACATACGGAGTGAAAAAAGGGTTTGGAAATTCACAGCTGTGCGTTATTTGACGTGAGTTTCACACTAATAAAGGGGCTGAGCCAAATCCACTGTGTATAATCGAGATGAAGCGGTACGATGTAATAAGCATAACCACAACACCAGAACAAATCTTGTGTCGCCAGTAATAACGGAATGTCTGCTTAGAATTCATCGACGAACGACGCGTGGAATAGTGTATTTACGAGAAAGTCATTGGATCGCAGCGTGATGACGATATTCTCAAGTGTTGAAAACGATCCGCATCAGAGGTAAAATTGACAGAAATCCAAATTTGCAATTATAGCGCAGAGAAAAACTAGAAAAAGATTTACAGGAATTCGAGATATACTACAGCGATTAAGAAAACCGCAAGTGTCGATCGTTTAGGGCTGATTCGAGAATATGTGTGAAAATTTGCCATTTTGGTTTAATTTCATTTATAAACGAGCGATTGCGAATTTATTTCTCTCTGGAGGAGTAGACATTAATTGTGTTGGAGGTTTAATGAATTGAATCTGCCAGATGCAAAGTGCATACTCACTAAGAGCACAATGCACAGCAAGCCCAAAATAATGCATCTATGAGAGGAGGAATTCTACAAAAAAAAAAATCCTTTAGGTTCTAGTAAGCCAGAAGAGAAAGGTGTATGGAAACTGCTTACCATTGGTACGATTATGTATTTCTTGCCATCAGCTTATATTGGATGTTATTTACTAGGGTACCTGGGGTTTCCGATCAGGAGAAGACTAATAATACATAAAGCTCTCATCGGTCAGTGGATGCGTTTCTGTTGGGAAAACGAATTTTAGAAGAACAAGTGGAGAAGGACACTAGTGGCGTTAGCACAATATGCACCTTTGCATTCTGCTCATGTGGCCAACCACTTTCACAAATTACCAACAAAATACAAAGTATGCGGGATAACGCTTTCATATTTCAACTGTTCTTGCAAACCGTCTACAAAAGTTCCATCATTCTATGAACAGGTCGGTGTAAGTTGAAAATTAGGCCGATGCACAATGTACTATTTTAGAATTTTTAAATGTCTACAGCTCTTTTTAATATTGATCGAATAGCACTAAATATGGTAGAGGAGGTCAACTTGTAATCTACATTACAGACCAGCGAATTTTGTAACAGTGACCACTGCACCAACGGACAAAGAGACCCACAGAGAGTATGGTGTTTGTGGGAGAACAAATTCTACTGATGTTTACTAAAGCATTAAAAAGTATTGTTTTTCACTTGCGAGGACTGGGCTATGCCTCGACAACGTTTTTCGTTCCGAAAACTATCAGGTACAATCAAAGGCGGCATTTTAAAAACCAGAAGTAGTATTAACATCAGTTTACGAGGAAAACATCTTTGAAAACAAAATTTTTTTGGGGCAATATCAGGGAAAAGACACATATTGCGGTTGGTATAGATGTATAGCAGCCAAAGTCGGTGTTTTTTTTTAACTGGTCGAAAGGACAGACAGCTGTGGAGCTGGACAAGTGCGCACACGTCCCACTAGTATCGGACGTGGCTGCAGGCAATGCGTTGCTGGGCACGCGCCGCATGCCTCTTTGTCACGACCATTAGTCGAAAACCAGCCAACGGCGATCCCTTTGAAGGCGCATCAGCGTTGTGCAGAGCGTGATCGTCGAGCGTGGCCTCGAATCAACGCAACTAGCTACCAACCACATCTCACCACAACCCGCTTCCGCTTCAGTGATGTTCCACTTGGAGACGATCGTGCTTGCTGTTCTGGGCGTACTTCTGCTACTGATGGCCATCCTCTATGTCACTCTGGTCGCTATGCGTATGCGCAATTTGCAAAAGCTTCGTGAACTGAAATTATCCAACGCTCAGCATTCTTGATCGGGTCGATCATGGCCGGTTGATCAACGCTGTGCTATCAGGGCAATCATTTATCGCCCGATCGGTGAGATGATGGCATCGCTCTTCAGCGCACAGTCCCTCTACTACAGTGGAATGTTCAACGGTCGCCTTACGCGTTGGTGCTTACGAAGTGTTCACTTGGCTTGAACACTTGCTTTCCTTTTTTATCTGCGTTTTTCTAAAGCTTTCTGTTTTTTTTTTGTTCCATTCAACAGAACAGGGTTTTTAGAATTTTCCCCTTCCAAAAAACAGGATATTCATAAAAATTGCTTATCTTGCAAGAGCATTCTGGGCAGGGCAAAGTGAACGCATTAGGTAAAACCTCTCTATACAGATGAATTTTCAGAGCGCTGAAAGCGAAGAATAAATCAGTACGTCGATTTTGGCCTATCTTTAAATAACGATTATAGTTATCTATACTGTTCTTTCAAGAAGGAAAACACGTCTATATCTCACATATTCCCCTCACTGAAGACGGTTGCCAAATTGGTGCGAATGCACCATCGATCTCTACTATTGTTTAATTGGGAAATCTTTTTTTTAAATTGTAAGTAACGAACTCTTTAGGTTTTTTTTTTCAGTGAAAGAGTAGTTCTATTCCGTTTCGATGAAGAAAATTTTTTTGAATCTTTAAAAAAAAAGTGAAATCTCGTGTCTTTTCCATATAACGTATTCGTTTATTTCACAATATTGCTCACGTGGAACCGATGCTCTCGCCCCTCCTTTTCCCACCCTCTTCTCATTTCCTCCTGTGTTCGGCTCTTAGCTACATACAAAAAAGAGTGTTTGTAATTCTCTCTTCTCTCGGTCTTTCTTTAAACGAATAATAATACTGCGAAAAAAAAGAAAACGAACTTTTCTAAGCATTTGCTGCATATATGGGACTATCTATAAAGCATCAATAAGTTAAAAACGCTTTTTTTTGATGAGTTTGTTTCGGATTGCTTCAGTCAATCATTTGTATGTGCTAATTTCTGCTTTGCAAAGTGATGTTCATCGCTATATTCGACAATTGTAAATTTGTGTCTATTTGAACTTCATTTATACGATTATTGATTCGAGCATCATAAAAACATTATCAACTTCTATTATGAACAATAATGAGGTGTTTGCTTAACATATCGATCGATTGCTTAGGCTAATATTTTTTGGGCGATTTTTTATGGCAATTCATTTTTTTTCGTTTATTTATTGCTTCAGCGTTTTATTACTTTTGTTATTTTTTTTAATGAAATGGCAACTTCTTAGTTTATTTCGATGTATTCCTCTATATATAGTTTATTTTACGCTATGATTGCTCATAAATTAATCTCGAATTTTGCGTCGGAAAATCGCCCGTGAATTTACACTCAATGAACGTTCACTTCATCATTTCTGTAACTGATGCAAATCAGCATTACCTATACAATTTTTTCATGGATTTTTTGCACTTAGTCAGAGGATGGAATTGATATTAGGTCAAGCTAAGATTATGTCGAGCACTGCAACCCCTTTCGAAGTTAGTAGGACTTGGTGCCTTTGTATACTCTTACCCGATTTTTCAAATTTAACCGAAGAAAGATGGCCTTTGCACAATGGAGCGTAGCTTTGTTCTTAACGAATACTTAAAATAACCTGAAGTAGGACGTCGCCGTTTAGTGTTGTGAATATGTCACAAAGAAAGCACCCCAAGTAATCAGTGAGTAATTTCCTCTTCTTCTTGATGTAAAGCTGTAGCTCTTTTGTGCTAACCGGAAGCCCATGAGAATATTATTAGAAGTCAAAGACAAACTAGGGTAAATTCTACTCAGCAAACACCACACCGTATGGCTTTTTCATGGCGAAGTTATCGGATATCAGGATGGTTTCTTATAAAGAAGACGAGAAGGTAAAAGAATCTTTCTTTTCTTCAGAAGCAGTATAAAGACACTACCTGACAATCAATTTTCGTATGGTTGACAGTAGGTAAACTTCATAAAATTTGAGTTTTGCTTGATCTTGGGAACGAGAGCACGTCCTAACTCACCTCTTAAAGTCCCATTTCAAGACAGCATCCAAAGTGCAACAAAACTTCAGATTTTGAGGTGTATGGAAGGTTCCAAAAGTGAAGTACCGTATAACTCCGTAGAAGAAAGTATTTTCTAACTTACCTTCTGGTGCAGAATTCAATAACAGTTACTTAACTCTAAAAAGTGCCGTGAGATAATGAAAACTCTTTAGCAACGTTCTATGTTTGATAGTTAAAATTTGCTGGTCAGTTAAACTTCCTCAAATACACCGATCACTTTAACTTTTGGTGGACGCTGAAGTTCACTTGCAGTTCAAAGTTTACTGACATCAATGACGAATGCAAAAGGATCGAATATAGTTGATAACATGGAAGCATTATAACGCTGAAGCCTTCATCGATTTTCATTCACACCGCCCAAAATCTCGCTTTCCTCCGCTCTTAGCAATTAAGCGCACATCAGAAAGGATCATATTGTGAGTTATCGCCTTGCACATATCGTAGAGCGTAAGTGCAGCCACTGTAACTGCAGTGAGTGCTTCCATTTCCACACCGGTTTCTGCCTTTGTACGTACCACTGAACGGATCACCACCTCATTTTTCACCTAAACTATTGTTACGCTCGATTACCGGAATAATCTGGATTTATCCATATATCTATCCAGAATTATCGACAAATTCTAAGTCCTAAATAATGTCACATTCTTTTGAACGCATATGAACTTAATGAAGCAGAAGTTAGAAATGTGATTCGGAAGGAAGCAGAAAGCTGAGACGAAACATGTGTGGAATTTATATGGGTGAAAATAACCGAATAGAGATAACTCTAGTGAATATACCATTCTATCCCCGAAATCGAAACTCCCCGTTATTTTGAATTTTTACGCCACATTCTTGATCTAAAATTTAATTGTTAGCCACAACTGTCACAACTGTAAAGGCGAATATTATAGCATGAATCCTTCATCTTAAAATAATTCCCAATTTGTCTCGCATCGTTGCAATTATTCCAATTGTATCTCTCAATACGAATGGGCAAGAGCGTAAGCATAGTTGCATCACAAATATTTTTGGACCAATCGTAATATATAAGCATCTGGATAGAAGCCCAGGCTAAAATAGATTGCCTCGTCTAGATGGAAGGTGATTTTCACGTTGCTGATGAAGATGTTATGACATAACGGTATGAGCGCAGAAGTTCGCTTTGCAGCCTGTATTCCTGCAATGCGAGCCACTCCAATTGCATCGCCTTTCTTTAGTTCATTGTGTACGATCGCTTTCATCACCTCTGCGTTCACCTGAGCTAGGAAGTCTATTACAACACATCTCCTGATTATTTATTCGTTTGGTACCACACATAAGGTAAAGCGTGTAAACTAAGGTTGGTTCCCACTTGCGAATTGCTGGTCTTCTTCCCTCAGAAAGAGAGAATGCCACGGGACGCAAATTCTTCGAGGCTCGTGGGGTTAACTTGCAGCAAAAACCCTCTTCTCCCGCCTCATGGCCCCCCGCGTTCAAATCCACCTGTCGCCAACCCCAGCATACACACAAGTGAAGTTGAAAGAGAGCAAGCGAAGTGATCGGGCACTTATATATGTTGGAAAATAAAAGTGCAGATCTGATTTCGTTGAAATCATCACAAAAAGCGACTGATTTCTGAAATGAGATGGTTGATGAGTTTCGAAGGAAAACAGAGCATGTGCTAGGAAGAGCGGTGTTTTTCTGAAGATCAGTGATTAGCAAAGTAGTTTCATTGAGTCTAAACGAAAAGTTCGGTAGCAACGATTTGCCTTAAACATTCCGGGATTTTTCCTCATCAGTATCCCCACCTAGGAGACAAGCTTTTTTTGGGTGATCGAGTAAGTGTTCACCTGGAGGATACATTGCGCAATTGCGGTTCGCGACGTGACGGCTTTGTCTGTAACGTCGACCATCCTTGCTTTACCACTTTCGCACACATGCGATAATTTCTCGACCGATTTCCACGTTGACGTATGAGTGAAACGTTTAATGTGCTGCCCTTAAAAATAGCTTTCTTGTATTCCTCGGCAGAAGTGACCAAACTTTCATTGCAAAAGTTATTTTCATTTCAAGTTCTTCTCACAAGCCGTAAATGTGTGGCAAGCTTTGGAAGAGAACATATTGTAGATGCAATATATCATCATTAACCATCCTTGTTGGGGACTAAGAAGTGATTTACGCAGAAAATGTAAACTTCCCATGATCGCTAGCACTCTTGAAGAGCAACAACTAGAAGATGATGTAAAGTTTCGGCTCATTTTTCTTACTTATGCATCGTACTCGTTAATTTTATCCCCGTCATAACATTTTTTAAAAAAATTCTTTCGCAGTTCCTCTCTACATGGAACCCGCTGAACGCGAATATGCATAGTAAATTTCGTATCTGTACTGCTATATATGTGCGGCAACATCCTTATTCCTAATAGGTGGTTCTGCAGTAGGGAATATGCTATATGCAATAAAAAGTAAATGTGGACCAAAAATTAATAACCAACGAAAGATGAGCTGATTCCGGGAAGAGAATGTTACCTTAATAAATTTATTGGGTATGGCGTTGAAGAGCCAAACAAAGTATCTATTTGCGATCTATCACTATAGTGATCACCTTTACTGGTATAATCGATTCTCTTTCATTGTTTATCATATATGCCATTGGTCGACTTTTGTGCTTTTGCGCTGCCCCAGGCAGTATTTGAGCCTATACAAGTCGGGCTTCAGCCCATCAGAGTAAGTCTTCTTCATTCGTCAGTTTTCATTTGTCAGTTCTCAAATCGGCAGCCTTCCTTCGTCACCCTTCACCCTTCACTGTTCTACTCGGAATGGGAGGCATGGTGCTCCCCAATAAACCACTTCTACTATCTTCGTGTGCCTTCACGTTCCACACTCGGCCTCACTCTTCGTCGTCGCAGCTGCGAGAATCACAACAGTTGGTGATCGGTCGCAACAAAGTTTCAGAAACCAGTAGCGCTTCGTTTAGACTGTACTATTTTTTACATAGTTGTATTTGCCTATAACAGTTAAACGTTCATGACGAAAAAAAACTACATTAAAGTCCAGGTCATTATCTTGCAACGTGTTCCAAAATATCATATGCATTAATTACACCGCTGTCATCTACTAATAAGGATATCTTGTTATAATACAACAGCTGATACTATTACTGAAGATTAGCACCAGCAAGAAATAGCCTACCTATAAGAGAGAATTCTGCCGAAGGCGATAAATTTTTCAACGCGAACATAGAAAAGAACCTTGAACTGCATTTGACGAGATAGCAAAGTGTATATGACGTGGAACCTTTAAAAAAAATTCAGTTAACATTATCCTGCGAAACTTGTACAGTCGAGCAAGTTCGATCAATCCATTTCTAGCCGATGCTTTATATCAACGGGTACTTGGTGGTTGGTCGATGATCGGAATTCTACTGGCGAGTGATTTGACTATCAATTGATCAACAGTTAATAAGAAATCGTTCAAACTAGATCAAGTGATCGAATTCTATAGAGTTCTACAAATTGAGGCCAGTGAAAAGAATAATGTTGCAAAAAATAGCAGCACACAAACGGGTAATTCAGTCATAATATCAATGAAAAAAAAGGATGAGAAAGCCGGCACGGTATACGCTCCTGTACAACATCCTACCTGGTCAATGGGAATTCTACATATACAAAAACAATAATAAGGCGCCCAATTAAGAATCATCCCAGGGAACAAACCGATTGCACAAAATTCGAACCAAAATGTTCGTTTAAATGCGCTTTTGCAAATATGTGCACCCAAAATGGATTATAGAGAAGTTGTATGTATACGTATATTGGTGCACATGTCTACCTGGGATTTTCAACCTGAGGATCACCAAAGCTTGGATTAGAAACTTTGTGGTATAACATGCACCATAGGGTGACCCACATATCAGTTCAAGCTAATCCCTCAACCTCCAAATGGAGTGTATATGAAGTATATCTTCTGAAATCAAAAATCAACCTAAAACCTTTTTTGGCATTCTACAACCCAGCCGAGTCGCATTTTCAACGGCCTGGTTGAAAAAAAAAAACGATCAGGTCGAAAAAAAAAATGCATCTTTTACAGAAGATTCGTGGGAGCAATTGACTCGATCAGAACATAAACGCATAATATTGTGTTCTTTATTTGTTACCAATTTGCGATGCCCATTGGCCTCATGCTACTACGAAAGTATATATTTTAGCAACTCTATATTTTTCTCGATTGGAGGTAGAGAAAAAGGGGTACTTTGCAAAACTTCGCATTTAATCTCAGAGGCGCATTGGTAGGAATAAGCAATTAAGAAACGACGGAAAAAGTTGTTCATTATTCAGGCACTTTGCGCGAGAGTGAAAATATGTTGCATACATTATGGAGCTAGCAGCCTCATGGGCTTCACTAATGATGCCTCATCAGTCTATGTGTCTCGAGATCAGTTACAAGAAGCCGTTCCATGAAATCTCCCCGTTTCTCATGAATGTTTACAACAGAAAAAGAAAAACAAGCTATCACCGGATTGCTTTAACCTCCGATAAGGACCATCGGTCGATTCGTCATACTGATAAGACGTTCCACCCCTGCAAAAGGAATTGCAGGTGTAAATAAATATTGCACGAAATACGAGGGAATTGCAAAAAAAAAAAAAAAAAAAAAAAAAAGAAAAACGCGAATGCGGTGTGAATATTGCTGCCAGGCGTAGCCGAAATGAAACAAGTTCCCCGAATTGCAGACTCGTGCTTTCTGTCTAAAAAAAAAGAACTAAGGCCTATGGAAGCGAATATCGTGTTTCAGAGGGTACGAAATTCATAGTAGCATGAGGCCCGCCAAACATTATAAGATGATGCATTTTGATAAAGTTGGAAATGCTGGCAATTTCCATATTCTTTCGCAACGGAAGAAAATTTGTGTTGTTGCGGAGAAAAGCTACAAATTCTGACAGAAAAATTTCCACTATAAGATATTTCTTTGAACTGACGGAACTTTGATATGAACTGCTAAAGGATTGAGTTTTTTTTTTTTTTTTTTTCATTCTTGCACAAATAATTGATATGGCTCCTTTTCAAAAATCAGTGATATCTGAAGGTGAATTATTTGAAAAGTGATGATATCTTAACTAGCTGATTTATGAAATCGACATAGTAGAATCCGGAGGAATCATTCTGAAGGAAACAGAGTGGTGCTTACTCGTATGGACAAGGTGGTTGAGCACCTTTGCAAAACTCTAATTGACAAATGATTTGTTCACCAGCAAACAATTTTAGCTCCATAGTATGGTCGATAATGTAAAAACATTCACCAACCAGCATGTTGCTTCTTTTTTCTGCTGAGTGCGTCGCGAACGATTGCTTCTATTTGTTTGTCGCTTGCTCCACCTCGCAAAGCGTCTCTTAACGACACCTCACTATTACCGTGGAGGCAAACCTCAAAATATGGTGCTACTCGTCGAGATGTATAGTTGACAAGGAGGATACAAATTCTGTTGCGAAATTAAAGTTGGTTACCTTGCATAGCATTTATCATGGTTTTGCTCGAGCTACGAAGTAGCTGAAGTCACGAAGGAGATTACAGAAATTCGACGTTCGTTCACAAATGAATGAACGTCGAATTCATGGGCCATGAATCAGCGACCCCCAAATGTTTGACGTAAAAATTAGTAATGGAAATTAGTGATCGATAAATTAACTCTAGAAATCAGAAGCTACAAAACTCATGGAAAATTGAGGACAAGAGTCCGTCAAGGAATTCAATGCAAACATCATCGTTCAAAATTCCCCACGATACGCTGTGAAGGGTATCCCTCACCTTAAGATTTCCGTCAGCCGTTATGCGGAGTCGACTGCAGCTCGCACAAAAGTGTTCTGACATGGAGCTTATAAATCCAAATTTCCCGCGGAACCCTTGCACACTATAAGCCTGAAACGCAGTATTAATCTAACAGGTTTTCATAACAAATATAAACAAACAACGTACTATAACTTGGAGCTTAAGCAGAAGCTCTTAAGCTTGTATTCCAAGAAAAAGAGCTTTGCTAACGGCTAGCAGAAGCGAGGTGGTCCATGAAGAAGAGTTTTACTGATGGCGAGCGGAAACAGAATAGGTGAGTGGCATCTATTGATTCTGGTTGAGGAGGTGGAAGGAGGGTCAAACCAAATCTATGAAATATTTTAAAAACCTCTTCATAGCAGGTCTAATAACAATGGATTTCCGAGTAATTCAACGGCACACTCTTTTATTCGAAGTAACGGGACCTCTGGAACATCTTAATATCTCCTACTCCACAGACGGAAATTTGGAGGGAGAAATTCCATTCAGAAAAAGGTACCCCTCCTGACGTGAGAGCTTATTTGAGCAACTTCGCCTTTTCAACGTTTCAGCACTGATCTCTAGCCTTCGGTCATTACAGAACGGTCGAATATTTCATTTTTTGCAGCTTGAATCAGGGAATTTGAGTTACTCTACTTCTGCCAACAAATAACGACCTCTCTATCATTTCTCTCTATCCTCGTTTTGGACGGATATCAGTGAGACTAAGACATATGTTCGCCATCGCAACAGAACAACAGCAAGAACACATACACACGTCGTACGTTGTTCGCAATTGTGGTGAGGGCATCACTGATCCTGATCTCACCGAGGTATTATTTCATGGATAAAGAACAGACAACTGGAAACCTCTGACTGAAGAATAAAAGTGAAATACCGAAACGCTCAGCGGTGTCCAGACGCCGGAGGTCAGCTGTCGAACTTCCGAGTAGTAAAGCATAACACTGCTGTTGCAAAGGCGAATGGACGGCTTGAATAATGTGTTCTATTTAAGAGTTTTCATCTCGATCACATGATGCAGTTGCTTGTTATTGGGGTGGAAACAGCTAACAGAAATGAAATGGAAACTGCAGTCTAAGAGAACAGAAATGAAGAAGCGTGGCAGGAAGTCCTAGCAGAACGTAGTGAAATGAGGACCTTGGATGTATCGCTCGGAAGATCCTTCAATTTGACAATCATTGGGAACTTCTTGTCGATTGTCTTCAGCATTTCCTTATAGGGTACCATTTTGCGCAACTCGAATTTGTTACCGCCAAAGGGCATGTACTCGATGAATCGTACATCTAAGTTCTGAAATACATGCTACTTTGGAGTTTATGGCCGACTGAACTGACAATGCGATTTGAATCGCTAGTTCGGCTTCACTTTGGATCTTGCAAGTTTAAACAAGCTGCTCCTGACTTTCTGAATACGACTAACTCAGAATTAAAAGAGCGGAAGATGAAAACGAATCTGAACTGTTGATGGCCAACGGCTTATGCGAGAAATTATCATCTAAATATATGAGAATAGACGGTGAATTTTGGAACGGTTTGCAGCACGTTTGCCTCCCACAGCAGTTCAAAATTGTTGACGCTGCAAATCTTCACTCAAGAAGAAGAACAGAAAAAATAATTAATAGCAAAAGTGATCAACGTTAAGCGGATTCGCATAAGTCGATGATTCTGGAAAAAAATAGAAGTGAATTTCGGGAACTACAAAGAAAATTGCGGTAATAATTTCGTATGATAAGATTATCGTGAAATCTCAGAATGCAGCTGCAATTAACGTAGAATCTATCTTACTGTTCAAGAAAAGTAACAATCCACAAATAAGCTTCAAGACGAACAACTGGAGAAGGCGGCAGAGTGATGGAATGAGGAAGTGCGGTTGTTCAGTGGTTGAGTGGAAAAATCTAAGGATGAAACAACAACCATTAACGAAATTAATGCGATTTTGCATTAATCTTTCAACTGAATGGCAAGATAGATTTACATGAGCAATTCGACATAACGTTGAATTATTGCTTTGAAATCGTCCATAATCGAAAATTTTGCGATGATAACTCGATCATTGTTTTAGTTTCTTATCGGTTGAAGCATTTAATTGCTAAATTCGCTAACAAATGTCTACTTATTAATGTATTGATAGCGAACTCTTTGTACTAGACAATATAAGATAGAAAAGAAAGGAAGTTTGAAAAGAACGACTAAACAAGAACTCAATATCGAAGAAATCATGGCGATGATAATGATGGAGTATCGCTTTCACGTGCAGAAAAATACAATAGCTGTGACAGAGTATTGATTGGAAAATCCATATGAATGTATAAAACGAAAATTTAATCTACTCGGCCACTTCCACCGCAGAAATATCAATGAATCAAGTGGAAAGAATAGTATAGAGGCTGGCACGAAATACGTTTTCGTACTTGCGATTCATTTCACCGACCGTTACTGTTAACGAGTGATCTGTTGTGACCAAATAAATTCTAAGGTCGCAGTGATCGTGGTGATCTTCGTTTATGTAACAGGTTGTATGCCCACACTTGTTTGATCTTGATGTGGTACCTCCCCGTGTGGATTATGAATTCCCCATGCTTTCGGGGCCCTAGCAGAAGATATAAATAGGCTGCGGCCTTGCTTGCTAATCAATGTGTGTGTTTATTACTCATCGACGCATGGTTCTCCTACTCGTAATAAACGAGTTTTATTTGCTCGGCCAGTACTGTGAAAAGAGCATTTTCTAATGTTTGCAGAAATAATAGTGCCAATCACAAAAAAAGGTTTAAAGCGGTATATCGTGATTCCCAATCTCGTTCTAATTGATTATTCTCCGCAATAGCTAGGACTTAAGTATATCACTCAATGCACAAACTGATTTTTTTCAGAAGCCCGCCAGATGCAACCTGTAATTAGATTTTTTTTTCTGGCTGGAAATTTGTGCAAGCAGTTGATTGTTTTTGAACTATTGTTAGGCCTTACTTTATTATTTTTGTCGTGTGGTTGAACAGCTGTCGTCGTTAGTTAGAACGCATAAATTGCTACTCTCTATGAAACGTTTTCCCACTTGATTCATATCATATCACTATGAGTGGAGTAGTACAATTCTTAGCAAACGATGATTAACAAAGGCCATTCTGCATTGTGTGTCTTACCGATGATTACTTAGAAAAGTGGGATTTGCACGATGAAGCCTCATTTCCACTTTTCTTGCTTTCCGCTTGCCTCAGTATCGCGCATATGATGCCCTTTCTTTACGAGAAATTTTCCCTTAATGTTGCATTAGCCTATGAAACGGATGTTTGAACTCTCTCGTTGCTAAAAGGAATATCCACTCGTTTCGTTCAATTTTATATTTTAGTAACCAAAAAAAAAATTTTTTAAACAATTTGATGAATTCTCAGAGAAATAAAACGAATAATTAATAAAATTCATTTCAACATGGTATGTTTGAATATCTTGATGAACTTCTACGATCATTTTCCTCTTTTCGAACGTCTATCATCTAGCCTAAATGTATCGAAAGCGTAGAATACGGCTGAATATTATCGCTACACATACCGGAATGTTTCACCACTAAGTTTCATTATTTCATAAATTAGTGGAAATTAGTTCGTGCAAAAATTTTAAATTGATTCATTTTCTCACCTAAATATAATACGTAATCAACAATAAGATGCACATTCATTGATGACTCCTAATTTTTCTATGCGGCAATCGTTAAGAATAATTTATTGACGCATGAAACAAACGAAGTGTCAAGTTGCCAATAATTGAATTCATCGAATCTTAAAGAGGACATCGTGAACAAATGCAACTACATTCAGCAACAAATCAGAGTATGCCAACTTGTAGAGCATCGTTTTTAGCATTGTTACTCGTTTTGGTATTTGTAACTATTTTTTACTAAAATGCGTTACCTCTACTGAAACCTTCAATTCATTAGGCAATGAAAATGGAAAATCTCACCAAGAATTCAGGATTTAAAAAAAAAAAAATTCCGTACTCTTGCACTTAGAGGCTGCGAAGAACATTTTGCAAATGATGCGTTTAGTACTCTCGTTATGAATCCAGCCTGATTTTTTTTTAAAACTTCATCGTGAAGCATCTCCATCAGCTAACCGATATTGTGGGAAATGGTAAAGCGCATCATGACATGATAGGTTTTTTTCATATGCGCCGAACTTATGCATTTAAAGTGGATTTGACATGCACGGATCAGAAGGTTCAAAGTTTCCTCATCTGGGCCGTACTTTCCAATTCGTCAGCTAATAAGGTGACCATTGATGAGACTGATAAGCTAATCGGAAGTCATTTGATTCAAGGACCATTAACGCCACATTCCGCACCTCTACATTGCATTTTACTCCTCAGACAAGCCGATAGGTTGATTACGAGTGATAAGTCTAACTTTTTCCGTGACAAAATTTTTTTGAGTCAGAGACATAAGTTTCAAATGTAACACCTTTATTACATAATTTCTGACCTATCAAGCGACAAGCTAATAATGCTGAATTTACCTATTACCAGTTTGGAATTATATCTGGTTCGGATACTACAAACACATTTTCTCTATCGGAAACGGAGGTCTTTATTGAGAAAAAAGCTTGGACTGCTAACTTGCCAAGGACTCTGAATAACATCTGTTCTTTATCAATAAAACGTGTGGGTTCGCATTGCAAATATATAAAAGAAAAACTCACACGAAATTCAGTGAGTGATACAAAATCCGTTAATTCTTCATCATTTATGCCTCGAATTACGACATTGTTGATCTGGAAGCAAATGTCATTTTTCATCGAATAAATTAATGGGGGAAAAACAACGAAGAGTTTGTAGTAATAAATCCACAAACGTAGTCTTTTATTAAGTTCTAATACTTATTTAGTAAAATGAGTTTACTAAAATGGATAAACGACTCATCAATCGAAATGCGAGAATTAGAAACTATACTCGTATAAAGGTAATGATTACTAGCTGGCTATATTGCATTATAAAATTGGAGACGTTAAGATCGAGCATAACTAAAGAATATTCAACTATTAAATCGAAATTTCATAAGAAACTCCATAAATGGAAATACTCACGAGAGAAAACAATATTTATGAATATTATCGCCAAAGAGAAAATAAATATTTGACCGAATAGTGAGATCAGAAAAATGCAAAATACGTTTGCGACAAGGAAACAGTGACACTCACCTTCACCTGATCGAAAATTGATTCGGCCAATTCGATTGATCTCATCACCTTATTAAATCCATTACGTCTCGTTATGATCATATATTTAGCCTCGTTCAACGTGTCCAAGCTTATATTTAGTTTGCTAAGACCGACGCTCGCGAGTGCTTCAAGTTTTTGCCGTAAAGCTATTCCATTGGTTGTCATACCGACTTGATTGATTCCAGGAATTGAAGCGAGTCGCCCTTCAATATCCACTTCAACGGATTAATCAAAACAAAACACTGTATTAATCAAAAAGCAAAGGAAACCTCATGAAAACTGTATTACTTCTCTCTTTCTCTAAGAAACTTCTTTACTGAACTCGTTATAAAGTAATCGTTGAACTTTCATTCTGTACTTCAAGCTCTATAGATAGAGAAGCTGATAATCAAAGCTCTCGAAGTATGCCAACAGTTAAAAGTGTTTTCATGGATAGCGGAAATAGTTTTGGGCCGCCGACTACCAGAAAAAAAAAGGCGAAGACGCCACGCCACATTCGCCTATTAGATATCTGTAAAAGAAACGAAAATTTAGTGCAAAACATCGAAAGCGAGATGAATTTTCACTTGAATGCTCTACTTAAACGATGAAAAGTATTTTCCTCAGTGTCTCGAAAAAATACCCTATGTTTGAACTTTTTAACTGAGATCGGACTAAAATTATAGAAAGAGAAAATTTGCTGTGGAAAATCAATGCATTTCTTTTTAAGTCTGAAGTTCATTCAGCTGCTATTGCCAGGTTTATTTCGAAAAAAAAAAACGATTGCATACACCCACCGACAATGTCCACAATATCCTTTCGAAGTGTTGGTTCTCCACCGGTGAGACGAATTTTTGTGACACCATTCGCAGCGAATATTGTTGCCAAACGTACTATCTCGTCGGCATTTAACAAATTGTGACTCGGACTGAGAGGGACACCTTCTTCCGGCATACAATATGTACCTAAATGCACTCTTTGATAGAAAGATCTAAATGTCTAAGAACGACTGCAGGTGATAATAGCATTATTATTGACAGCTATGTATCGTGAAATACCGTGAATCATCGTTATCATGGTCAACGGATATTAGAAAACCCTAGAAATTATGGATCAAATTTGAACTTACATCGAAGATTGCATTTTTCAGCAATTGAAATACGAAGGTAGGTATGATGTCGGCCATAAGTATCGACTAAATTGGCAATGTTTTGGTCTGGAAGAGTTGCTTCGTCGACGGCGATTTCCTGCCGTAGTTGCTGAGCCTTAAGTGACGACAATTCTTGTCGTATCGAAAATCGTGTGGCTTTACAGCCGAGGAAATGAAACACTTTTCGCATTCCCACAGCCTCTTCCTCTCAGAAAAACAGCGAGTTGGAGAACTAAACGCACGAAATGCCTGAAACGAAAAGACAAAATCAACAAAGAATAGCTATTGTGTCACATAATTCAAAGAGAGTAAATGAGCAATTCTAGAGCGAATAAATGGGCACATCACCTCTGTTCTTTGTGAATAGAAAATCGTTATAAGCGCTAATATGCCTATTTGACGTTTAATAAATTAATATATGCATGAAAAATGAAGAGCAACAAAACAGGATGTTATTAGGCGTAAATTTCGAAGAAAAAAGTATAACTTTAATTCTAGTAGCAACACTAAATGGAGAGAAATTTTGCATCATTTACATAAGTGGATGGAGAAATATATTGATTTTGCTTTCATATTGCTTGATTTGTATAGAGTACAAATATTGTGATCTAAATGGAATACGAACGAAACGTACTATAGTGTCAAAAAAAAAAAACCAATTCCTAATATCTATTCTTTAAAGAGATGAAGCAAGCCAACTAGCAATAGTAACGCTTCAATAAAATGGCCGTTGAAATTGCTCATAAATGAGCACTAGCAAATTAATGCATGCATCTTTCGCATATCGCATAAACCTGTTGAAGGTATTCATTAAGCGCTTTAGGGATTTATAGGAGTCGTTATTTCTCGACAGAGCCAATAAATGAAATCTGACGTTAAAACAGCAGCTAAGCTGCATCGAATAAGTTGTAAAAAGCAAACTTTTATTGAAGAAATGAGAAAGAAGTCGATCGGTTTCGCAAAAAAAAAAAAAAAAGCACGTTTGTTGAAATTTTTGAAAATATCATCATTGCAATCAAACAGAAATTTTTTAATAATCAGTTCAAGAGAAATTTTTGGGATTTTTAAATGAAAGAATTGCGCTCATTTTTTGAGAGATTTTTTTTTTTTTTTGATGAACAAAAGCGTCGAAACTATCGATAAACTACGATGAGAATTCAGCACAAAATTGCAAATTCCTTTGCAATTATCGAAGTTAAATAATTTTACATGGAAATACCTATTTCATATCTTTTTTTTTTTCATTTCGGTTTTTCTCACTAAGTTTTTAATAAACAAGGGGAATATCGCTCTTTGCTTATGAAAAATTTTTAGGTTGTTTTATTTAGTGTGGATAATTGCGATGTTTTTAAAGGGTTAGAAAAAAAAAATTTTTTTTTTTCACGCAGTATGGAATCGAAAGAAGCCGTTATCGTTCATATAAATACTCAGCTTTGTCAAACATGTAGGTGTCGAATAAACTACAGTGGAACTCTTATTTTAAGCGGCACATAGCCTCATTAGATTATATAACCCTTCTGTGAAAAGTTGAGCACTCTGCACAAGTCTATTCACTTATAAATAACTCGAATAGCATCCTTCAAATATCCTAGCAAAATTGACCGCTTCGAAGTGATTTTTCTAATAAATAATAAGAAATTACCAAAAAAAAAAAAAAAAAAAACAAACAAACGAGCAAACATTATATATTCGTATTTGCCATAAGACTTAGAAGATTCGTTTCTATGAGATAAATTTCTTATATCCATCATCGACTAGTACATAGAAAAACGCTCATTTCCCACAGTAGTAAATCATTAGAACTACTATTATATATCGATTGAAAAATTCTGAAGAAAGCTATAAATTTCAGATTTTATAACGAGATTTTAAATATTAGAATGAAATAAGGAAATATTTTTAAAAAATGGATCAACATAACTGATCGCTATTTGATGAGTATATGAACGAAAACGATTGCTGTTAGTGTGTAGTCAAGACGATGCAATCGATTACACAACGACCAAGAACCCGACTAGTGAATTGATGAGACGGAAAGCACAAAGATAAGCCTACAACAGCATCACCAATATCGAACGTTCCTTGTTTTGGCCTCTCGTCTCTATATAGCGTCTATCCAACGCGTTTTTTTTCTCATTCAAAAAAAAAAAAAAAATGCAAACAGTGAAAAAAAGGTTCTTTAGATATTAGTGAAAATAAAACTTTTTTCTCAAGTGTTTCACATTGCCAACGTTAAATAAGCGAGAAAACAACTTTATACTATAAGCATGAACGATATGAAACATCATATTAAAGCTATAGAATTGAATTTCTAATAAAAGGTTTTTTTTTTTTGCTTCATTGATTTTCTGCTGTTATAGATTTTTAAAAAAATCCTGTAAGAAATGAAAAATATTTGTTGATTTTTTTTTTTTTTGATATGCACTTCCCTATAAGCGCTTGGTTGGAGCATCCTATTTATGAAGTGTTTATATACCTTAGCTACCTGAATTAATAACCTGCGCGCAGGTTGAGCGGTGGCGAATGAAGAGAACGACATTAACAATGTGATCACCTTAGAGGCTTCTTCTTTCTAAGCGACAAGTTGTCCTATGCTTCCGATCTTCCACCGTACTATCAATTAAAACATCCTGTGGAAAATCATCACATTCCCGTACGCTTGTAGTCTCTAATTTGATCATATAACAAAAATATGGCAAACTTCTTTTTATAGCCCCTTTATCAAAAAATAGTTAGCGATCGATATTTGCAATCATTGAGACAAATAGCCCATAAAAATCTTTAATAGAAATTTGTTCAGTTGGAATCAGTTGAAACATATGGGGAGGCAACCTGATGATTTTTTTTCTTAGCTTCTTAGATCATTCGATTACTGAATGAATTACATCTTAGATCACAATGACTAAACTAAGACATTTGATATAGTTTTTCACGATACACCAGACAATGACGTCACTTTACCTTTAAAATGCACTGCACTTGTACTGCTTATTTTACTGGGTAAATATGTAAAATTTACAGTACAGTAATATAGCAAATTTGAAAAGCAAGAGTAGAGTGCAGCCATACCACAATCGCATATGGTAGCATTACCATACACAAGATTTAGCGATAGGTAGCCACTATAGATAAGTACCTTCATATTCATTAGACTTCGATATGAACGATTCTATGGGGTTTTAGACATAGACGAATCACTGTTTTACTACGAAATTTGGGCAGTCTCGCCACTGTGACATTAGCAAATCGCTTTTCTCCAGGTCAATGATTTTTGCTCAGTTGATTTTTTTTAATGCGCATTTTTTGAAGTTCTGAAAAAAACAACAACACATTATGGCATAATTTTTTCTACACGTATATAAATGCTTCTTTGTTCGGCAGTTTCATTTCACAGATTATAAAAATTTCGCAGCAGTGAAATTTCGTGGATTATGATTAAACTAACTATAGGATTGATGACTATCTTTTCGAAATTTTCTAACGCTTAATTTATTAACACCTGAAGATGTTATAAAATTTGCAAGGCATTTATTTTTCTATCATTTAGATTCATTTGAATGCTACTCAAAAATAAGTTGTTCCGATCGAAACTTGAATATTCATCTGTTTATTAGGTCATTTCGAATCACACGTGAACATTTATAATATTTATCTACCTAGTTTTTCAAAATTTCTAACCTCATTCACTACTTAAGGCTCAATAATTTTGGCTAAAATTTGCAAACAGTAGATGTTAATCTATCAGTTATCAGATTAAAGTAGAGATACTGAAATACGATGGAATGTAGGAAATACTAACACTGGTGACCAGCTGGTTCATCAGGAAACGATGCGAAAAATCTTACACCGTGGGATTGTTTTGCTTAGGAGATTCTGTAATTTTGGACTTTTTGCCTTTTTTTTCACTAGAACGGGAAAGAAAAGGAAAGGAATTATCAATTTGTATTTGAAGAAGCAGTTCCAAATTGGTATAAGCCGTCTAACTGTTAGCATTTCGCAGAAATTAAATAAGTCATGAAGCTGCGAAAAATTCTTTTTCTGCGTTGAATTCTTTTTTTTTTTTTTTTTTCTAGAAGGCTGCGATAACGCAGGAAAAATGTTCAACGAAACATCTATTAAAGAAAGTAATTGCAAATAATTGCATGAAAGCAGGATCAACGCAACACTCAACTACTAATGAGTTTGACTAACTGACCAAGATGAAAACCCTTCTGTCGTCATCCCTCACTGATGCCTTAATTACCACCATTAATGGTAATATTTAAACTTGTGGTATTCTTATCATGCAATCTTTGTGATCGTTTAATTAGTGATGAATACCTTTGTGATCTTCTTTGTTCCGAACTTCTGAGTGTTTTGTTGTTTTAGAGCAGTATTGTTCACACTTGTGAAACAGGTAGATTGCCTTATGAATTCTTCAAAGGACATGCTGTAATATGAGATCTGCATTCTTAGATTCGTAAGCGAACTACTCCACCACAAAACGCGTTACTCCATCCCACCATTACCACTCTGTTCACATTACTGCACATATTGAAGGCTTAGACCAAGGTATTCTCTTATCTATTCTCCCCGCCTGTCGATGAACAATTGTTTTCTTCCTTAAGTCTCCTTCACACCATTCTCTCCTTACAAGTTTAGTTATTTAAGTGCAACCTTCTTTCTCGACGGATTCTTCACTTTATCATTATTTGTACATTCTCCTCCGTTTTTGCTATCTCTAATCTTTTACAGCATATTTTGTCATTTCATCTTTATTCCTTAACACTGACAGCGGCTTCATAACTGAAAACAGCAGCAATAAAGATGTTCAAAACACGCAATTCCATGATCTCTTACCAAACAACATATAGTAGTGTTTATCTTCAACAGTCCGCATGATTATGCAGTTATCAAGCAAATTGTAACTTGCTTAACACCTAATTGTTAAATGCCTCATGAATAAGGTCACAATATCCTTACGTATGAAATTAATCCACTTAGACGATTTTATGAATGAAATTACCAATTACTTCTGTGTTTATGATATATTCGTTGATTTTATTCCTCTTGCCCTATCTTGCTAATGAATTCCCCCATTAATGTAAAATATCACTAAATTAAGAGAGCCTATAAATATCAAAGGGCATTGTGAACTTTTATTGAGATGAAAATAAGAGAGTGCGTAAAAGATTTTTCTTTTTTGAATTACTTAAGTTTTTTTGCATCAAAAAGCATTTCATTGCAATAGATTCGACGCTATCATAATGAAATGAAGCTATATGAACTTGATAAGCAAGCAATATCACTGATAGAAAGTTAAAATGTTATTTCAGTAAATTTCAGCACGAAATACTGATGAAAACTCGACGATGAATATATTTCTATGGCGCACAGTAAATAGCGAACATTACTGTGAAGAAAAAGACGTTCTAAGCAAACCGGCGAACACCATTCGATACAGATGAACAATGATGAACGATATGGCAAGCAACATGTTGCGATAGAATGAGGAGAGAGCTGGGGTAGACCGTTGATCTGGCGTTATCGTTATCACATTCTAACGGGACGTGTTTATTAGCACTTCTATACTACATACATATGCAAATGATCATCGAAAATGTGCGAATTCGTTAGAATTGTTTTCATTCGTGTATGGATCAATCGCTCGAGTTTTTAATCTTTTTTTATTCAAATATATTGATCATATTAGTCAATACAGAAAGCTGAGATGACTATTGCTTGAAAGAGTGCGCCGTTAAATTCGATTCTATATGGGGAAGCATTGATGTTTTATTTCTTAGAGATTCTACACCTGTTAATGTGAAGTAACTCGAAGTAATTATTAATTCTTTTACTAAAACTTTAGGCAGTAAATTTTTCAACAGGGTAGTTTATACTGCATAAGGAAAATACTACGTTTTTGGTAGCCAAACTCGAAGCATGCATTCCATGTGAGCATTTGGAACGTCATCCAATCTCATTGTCAAAAATTTTCCTTTGCTGACTCTTTTAACAATCCTTGCATTTTCTTCATTCAGAGAGCTGGAAAACGATGTAAGTTTGCGCATTTCAAGCTTTTTTTGATGTATCTAAGCTTGAGAGCTTTAAAGAAATACTTTCGCTCAAAAAACTCTGGCTTTATTGAACACCCATAAAGACTCGTCAGCGCAATTACCACATATTTGCCACATTTTAAGATGTGGATTCACCTCGACGGTGACGAAGATGAAGCAACATCTGAGAGAATCTCCAGGATGCGCCACTAAAAAGCAATCAGACTGATGAAATTTCATAGTCAGCAACACCTCCAATAAAATGCAAACAGGTGGCAAAGGTACCGCAGGTCAACGTTTTGAAAATAACGATAAAGACGCAAAGTAAATAGACGACAACCGTTCATCGGATGAGCAAACGATCACAGCGGTTACGCAACTGGAAAATCATTAGAGCAAGGCTTAGCTATTCGTACACCTCATGGCACATAGTACCATAGCAATCAGCACTAAAAATGTGCTATGACGACCGGCCAAAACGTTCTGGAAACAAGTAAGCTTCAAAGTTTTTGGAGGACATTGTTCGAGTTGTTTACTTCGAGGCTTCGTTTCAATATTCCCGTCATTCCACATTATTTCATGAATTTTCTGACTTTTAGTTTATTATTTTTGAATGCCGGTCTCAAGAGGGAAATGAATTCTCATCTTCACGAGGCGACTGAGAGAATTCCATTTTTCCTGAATATTTTTTCCGCTACCGGAACACACCCTCATCTTCGGTTAGTCGATCTTTTGAGCCACTATATACTGCAATTAAAACTGGGCTCAACCATGACCTCACCCATTCCAGGCTACACATCCCAACCACATACTCACAGCAAACGCCACAGACAACCATATGAAACACACACTCACACACTCACACACACATGCACACACACACAGACGGACAGACATGGCAGACACAGACAGACAGACACGCACAGACGGACACAGACAGACATACACAGATAGGCAGACGCGGACAGAAACGCTCATGCTCGTACGCATGTGTGCACATGTATAGGAGCACATATGCACTCACATATACAGATACTCACACACGTGCACATGTGCATCTGCATATGTGAAAACATTCGCACACCACACATGCATGCATCCAAGTCAAATGAGGGTTTGAAAGAATTACGGAGATTATTCGAAGTTTCTTTAGTTGCTAGCAAGTACGTAATAGCACACATGGAAGAGAGCGAAGAACTGTGCAAAAACTTTTAAATATGATGTTGCGGGTACGGATTTCCCTCTGAATAGATATGAAAGCTGCACTGTGTCCGGCTTCCTACAAATAGCTCGAAGTGGGCCTATTGTTTGTTTTCCTCAAATGAATGGGATCAGGAGAGGTAATGAGAGCATATTATGTGCTGGATTTTTGAGAATTTTTTGATGAAGCATATTTAATATGTTCTCTGACACTTCTTACTTCATATCACCTTCTGGTTCTATGCAACCGAGGAGGAAAGACGAAAATAAAAATGTTCAACAATCGTAAATAAGATTCCATCAAAGCCATACGAGATACTTTTGAGCATTTTAAACGGCTTATGATATACAAGTAACGATATTAAATGTCACCAGGATTTTTCTCGCGTAAATGCGGAAATAAAAATATCCAATGCAAATGATAATTAGTAGCTAGAAGTGGAGCAAAAGGAAAGGCGGGGAATTTTGAAATATTTTTTGCGAGATTTACGTATAAAAGTAATTGCAATTGCATTTACAGAAAAACGAATAGGATCGTCAAACGTCGAAGATTTCATAAAAGGCGATGAGGAAAAAACGCATACATCGATAGAAGAAAGGAGAAAAAAGAATGATCGAGAAAGCAGGATCTAAACTAAAGAAGTCGATGTTTGCGAAAGGGATAAAGAGCAACCATGTGCTACGCTAGAATGATCCCCCATATATAATCATCACTCTTCTTGCCGCATTTCATTGGAGAATTCACAGATCAGCAGTTCACTGAAATACGAGAGGAATTTTATACATGCCTTTACTCACGAATAAAATATAAAAGCAATCATCGTGGCAAAAAAAAGAAACCAATAGCACTGCTCGCACTGCTTCTGCATCGGTACTTGATCAAAGAACGAGAAAGCCAACAGCAAAATTCCGTTAAAAAAAACAATATAAGATAGGGATGGAACAGACATCAAAAAGCGAAAATGATAAGACGCGTGTAATACACACATATTCCTTAAGGAAACATTCAATCACCTCTGCATTGCGTTTATTACGCACTTACGTATTTCTTCTCTGTGTGGAAGGCACTGAACGCTTAAAACGTTCGTTGGTACCCTCGAGACATTCATAAAGACTCACTTCTGCTCACCCCGCACCCTACACCCCTCCTCCCAAAACCGGTCAAGTTGCAGAGATGCCTTAATTGGAACATATTATACATATGGATACATGCAAAACTAAATTTGTCCAAGTATGCACACTATATACATTATATATACTATATATATTATATATATACTATATATATACTATATATATACTATATATATACTATATATATATATATATTGCAGTACATACAAAGTTTTCAGCAGAAACGCTGTTATTCATGTCCAAGAGAGATAAAAAGTAGGAAGGAGCAGAGAAAAAGAAGAAACATTTCTGATGGATATTTCTCCGTTACATTTTTGCATCGCCAATCCATAGGAAAAGTCATCCACCTAGCCATACATTCATTACTGCAACCAACAAAAGTAGGCTGGAATGGGTAAACTGCTAAAATCTCTATACCGTTCATGGGAGTTTGGTGATCGAATTTTTCCGGTTGAACTTGTTATTACAACATTCTTGAAAGGTTTGTCCTTTTCGACAGCAAGTATATACCTTTCTGTTAGCAGATTTTGGCACAAGTCGTACTCCGATGATCAAATTGTATCAAAATGTATACAAGTGAATCAAACGAACTTTCAGTTGCTGGAACGGCATCGCAAGAAAGTGGTTCTCTAGTTCGATTCCTGACACAAGTTTCTTGACACAACCAATAGCAATATTTACGTCCATCAGCGAGTTTATTTCTTACCTAAGCTTCTCAACTCCTCTAAGTTTGAAACTCCAACCCACCCCTTCTCTATATCAAGAAACATTAATGAATATTACGGCCATTTACTCTTCAGTGAGATCTGCAGCGTTCACCAAGGCATCTAATATCTTTAATATCAATTTATACCCCGAATCAGTTTATATTCTTTCAACGAACATCACAAACGCCATAGGTATACAGTAGTGAACGACGCTGAAGAGCGACACAGGTAAGAGAAGTTTATAAGAGTATTTGGAATTTCCAATAAAAGCGTTTCAGGTAAGTATAAAAGGTATGACTATTAACTGAATAGATAAATGGGTCATTCCAGCAAAAACAAAAGTTGGTAAGAGATGAAGTTTTATTGTGAGGAAATGGATCACTCAGACAGCAAGCAGTAAATTCACTCATCAGAGACATCTTTGGGAGCTCGATGGTATATTCCAAGCGGTGTCTTTTCTTTTGCGAGAGTCGTTGCGAATGTTTCGACTACGACGCTCTACTATAGTCGAGTCGAGAAATTTGAGATGAGGCAGACAACGAGCCGCCAACTTCCTGAAAACATAAGATACAGACAACATTTCCAACAGACCGCATAGGAATATTCTACTATCGCATTCAATTTCTAACTTCAGGTCGATAGAGGAATTGTACCTAAGATTTAAAGTATATGCGGTGTTAGCCCCTTTGAGCTATCGTAGAAGTCAGATCGCAAGCCCTTTTCGGCTAGCAAAAGCCGGAATCGAAAATTTAGAAACGGTTCTGGGGGAGTCGAAGTAAACTGCAAGCAATCCGACAAGCGTTTTAATTCTTTTAGTTGAAGAAAGGCAAAAACAAATTTTTTCACATGGAGAGTGAAAAAAAAATCTGTGATCAAATGAGTCTTCATAAACACTTAAGAGAAAGCAGTATTCTTTTCAGTTGATCCGAAAGGCGATTAATCCGATCCTCGTAAAACAACTGCTCTTTCAAGATAGTCGTGCAAAGCAAACAAAAAGGAAATTATGAAGGTATGCCAATGCATTTCGTTTTTTAAAAGAAATAAATGAAGAACTTACCGATAAGAATAGTAAGCAGAAGGATTATGAGTGGAAATAGGATGTGGCCAGCCTGGATTACCGATTAGACTGAGGAACGTCAATTTCGGGCATTGTTTGCCCAGATATTTCAGCAGTACGGCAACATTTCGGATCTAAATGCATTCGATTCGCACAAAATCACTTCCGGTAGATGCATGTTATTAGCAAATATTGCTGCCTCAGTGTCTTTCAACTCGTCAAGAACGGTGATAGGTACTGAGCAGTGACATAGTTTCCTCGATTTTCGCAACGAAACTCGGTTGGTACTTTACATCGGCGAGCGACTATCTTTTAATTGAAGTAATTACAAAGAAAGAAATTTGTTATAGCCCCTTACGGTTAATCATTTCATTATTTTGCCCATTTTTTGCAGACATGTGGCAACAGCTTGGTGCATAAAAAGTGCACTGCACAATACGTCTTGGAATACGATAATGCAAAGCGACTAATAATCAGTCACGATCATCCATAACACAATAAAGGTGTCCCGTTCACTCATAATACCGAAACTCTCCAATGTGCGGCATTTGCGCAAAGGAAATCAAAACTAGCAGCAGCATTTTATTGCTGCCCAATCATCATTGATGTGTCGACCTGCTGATCACTGATAACAACAAACAAGGCTTAGGTAAGTGTTGAAATGCCCCATAGGGTGGGGCACAGTTTGTACTCTTTTGCAAAACAATGTGAGTGACGCCAGCACATAGAATAGAAGTGAAGAACAATTCATTTGCCGTGTCGGATACGACATCACAACAGAATTTTAATATTTGCAGCACTTTTCAGCGATGGCCCACTTCGGGAACTGACTCCGAAGTCGAATCCTTAGCCAAGCCCGAAGCTGGGGGTGGCATTCGACGATCGTTTGCTTTAAGACGAATTGGAGTCAAAAAGCTAACTCTTACTTTTTTTCGGGGTCGGAAACGAAATGAGTCAATTCGACATACTGCTGAATCGGAGTCTATGTTCAGAGTCTGAATTTTGGTCTTCGGCGAAGCCGAATTCAGGATCACCCAAGTTTGCGAAAATTGCCTATTACGATATTTTGCATCCATGGATACCAATCATGACGTGAATATTGCGATTTAACAACGTTGCGATAGCATAGATAAAAGAACGAATATCGCGATATTTGCTCCGATCATATAAAACACCAGTTTCAAAGCGATTAGAGTTTCGTGGAGAAAATATGCGTACGTGGATAAAAATTTGCATAAAATATGGGCGCAAAGATTGCAAACGATGGATCACATAACTATTACAAATCCCAATTTACAACGTTGTTAGTGATGGATACTTGTGTTGCGTTCAATTTTTCAGACTATTGGTAAAAGATTTGAAGTGTGCGAATATCAGCAATTATGTTGGTAATGCTTAATTTCAAGTTTATGTGAAGTTATTTCTGATGGTATTGTCCAACTGAAGACCAAAGAAGACCGTAATGTGTTATGAACGGAAAGCAGAAAAAGTGCATCAAGCTTCATGGACTTTTGGCCAAATGAGTGCACTCTGACTTGATAGGTGAACATCGATCGAAAAAATTAAAGATCATCGCACTAAAGAATTTTCTCGTGCAGCTTTGCAAGATTTTTGGACGACAAAGGCGGAAATTCTACTTTGCCATATGGGAGCGGACACAATTCGACATCAAAAAAATTGTTTTTTACTTTTAGAATTATAAAACCTACTATTTCCGTCGTTCGCTGATCATAGGCAGAGTTAAAATAAAAAAAAGCAATAGGTGCAATCACTGGATATGTCCTATATATGAATGAATAAATGAGTAAATGAATTTTATATATATATATATATATATATATATATATATATATATATATATATATATATATATATATATATATATATATATATATATACAGCAGCATACAAGGAGCAGCCAGCAAAGTATTTGTTGATAGTAGTGAAGCGTAAAATATAAGCTAACCCTGTTTGAATTTAAACTGAGCGTGACGAGATTATCAAACGGTGGAACGTTGAGTGAATGCTCGGTGAATTTGTTGCCATCGAGAATGAGATGCTCGATACGGTGTCGATTCTCGATCACCACATTCGGTAGCGAACTGAACGCGGTCTGCTGTATTAAATTAATAAACGAGAACACTTCAATAATACACTTCAATCGGCTCTTCACTAATGAAACCTTTGACGACTAACAAAAGACATCAGTCTGCGTTTAGGACAACGTTTTATCTAGGTCACGTGCCACTCCGACTAGCTGACGGAGTAGCTTGAATTTTTTTGGCTAGCCACCGATCAAACAAATAGGTGGTCCGTTAGGTAACTTCCACAAACTACAATGAAGTACTTAGTGATCAATGGATGTATGAGTGGGAAATCGTTTCCATAGCAGTATTAAGAGAACAGGAAATAAGTCCTGCTAATACTGCTATCAAAGTTGAACAATTAAGAAATTTGAGTAAACTCTTTCAAGTTTCTGAAAAAATAAGCACACAACGTTTGAATCAATTTGAAGTGAACAACGTCATTCTCCTGAGCACAAATATTGGCTACTCGAATGGCACATTGACATCCCACTCTTTACGCACTTCGTCAAATTTTTATGAAACGCTTATAGCATTTTTGGGAAAGCGCATATCAGCAAAGACGTTCGTAGTTTGATCGAATACTTTTCAGGTCACAGAAGGTTAGATATAAGCAAACAGTAAATGACAATATGCTTGGCTTAAGATACGAGTTAAACGGCTTGCAATGGACAAATCATCCGTCCAGGAGAGTGCTGATACGAACCTCACAAGTGATTTAGAACTAACATACGCGAGATATTGGTTGGAGATGTCGACCACACGAAGACTTTCATCGACGGATGATTTGCTACGGTCGAAGGTGGAGCTGCGATTGGCGCAACACGATTGGAGCATCGAAAGACCGACATAGAATGCCACATTCACAGCTGACAAGTGGCATACGTCATTTCTTATCAGCTGGCACCTTTCATAACAAACTTATCGGAACCATTTGCGCCTCCATAGAAATCAGCAAATTTCGTCATCAACACGGGACAGTACCGAAGGCGGAGCGCATTCAAAAAACCACAGAACGCTCCACGTTCAATAACTGTAACCATCATGCATCATGCACCATTAAAAAGCTCAAGGCCAACAGCGCAGCTCAAGATTAGTCTGAGTGGCCTGCTTTGGAGAAAAACATGGATCTGACTCCAGAGCTGGAGTAGGAGGCCGACTATGGATTCCGAGCTCTCTAGGAGTTTGGATGCGATTTAGAACTCTAATTCAGAGCAGTCGGAGTAAGCAGTGGATAACTGCTCTTTTGCTTGACTTATGACTTTGTTTATTGCTTGGTCGGTCGAACACATCAGCTTCTCTTTTGAATAATCTACTTCCAATATGTTATACTTCTACTTTTTATCATATCTAGATTTCCTCTGTTTCAATCTCCATCTGTCCCCCTTCTGTTTTGCGCGCAGTTTTGGTGGGCCGAATCAAGCGAACAAATTTTTTGAAGCTTTTCCACACCAACTGATGAGAATTGGCGGCCGCATCCCAGCCTTTTTTTCAGACTGTGGTGCAAAAAAAGGAAAACTAACGTCGTTTTATCGAGGGCAACAAATCCGATTGAAGGGATCGAACAATTTCTATTGGCTGAGTACAGTTTGCCCTTGGTCTTTAGACTCGTTAGGACAAACATAAAACTTCTGGCGAATTCAACATCCTCCCCTTCCTCAGACCGATAGCGGGCCAATTACCTAAAACAAACAGCTATCTGATGACTTTGCATCAATTCATCGTCTTTTTATCCAAAACTGCATGTTCCCGTTTTAGTTCAGCAGTTTGTTATGAGTTGAGCATTCAATAATTCGACGTTACAACGCACGTTTTCGTACTGAAATCTAAATTAACATCCAACATCGGTTTGGGCACCCAATAGAATTGCTTAAAAATCTGCTCGATATTCAGCCTGTGCAATAATTCACAGTATAACGCACCGCCATCTCCTCAATATACAGAGTGGGATGGAACAACTTTAATGCACGAAGGTATGAAATGCTTCTAGCACTCCCTAGTGCCTGATCATCGGCCTAGTGAAATATTCCAATGCGACGATATCCATACATGCCAGAAATTCTTTAGAAGTATCCGTGCGTTTCATTCAGCTGTGGGTGGCCTGCTCCAAATTCTCTAACATGCAATCCGTTGACGCAAATTGTGGCAAACTTTAGCAGTCATATGTTCTGATTAGACTAACTGTGATGTATTTCACTAAAAGAAAAGAGCGCAATTGTGCTCGTTAAGCGCTCAAGCTAAATATTCTCATCGAGGTGTGCACTTCTTTAACATCAAAAAGTGATTTAAAAAAAAGGTCTTAAAACTAATGAAAACTTCAATGATACAGCAAATGAATGTAACAAAATCACTACATTCTCTTGCTACATACTAAAGATTTCACGATTCATAAGAATTTATTTGTATGCAATTTGCATTCATTTCATTATCACTCTAGTGATCGGACAACAAATTAGGCGAAATTTTAATTTAATTAAAAAAAAAAAAGAATCAATCATACTCGCCTTGAAGCGCCTGACTTCCTGTCGTAAGACTGTCGCCACTCTAACTTCTAAGTCAGAAGTTTACGCGGTTATTTCAACTCCCTTATAATATTATTTCTTCTATTCGAGTGTTAACATTCATCGCAAAAGATGTCATTATGATAGACTATACCAAAAACCTGCAAATAACTAGCAATCTGACAACTTCTTTCAGTTCTACCAATAATTCTATACGTACTGAAGACACTTCAAATTACACTTTCTTAGGTGTTCCCTTGTGAAGAGTGCTTACATCAATTCGAATTAAACAATTCGAGAAAGAACACTTTTCAAGAAAACTATTGCCCATTTTCGAAATCCACTTCACTCATATATTTTCACTTGTTGGCAAAAAATGTTGCCGCAAAAAATAAATACTATCAACGATGGATACTCTGCATGAAGATCACAACATTAAATGTAATACCGTTGAGCAATTGACATGAACGCAATATGCACCTAACAACGATATAAACATTCTTTTATTGCTAACTTCTTCGTCGAAATGTTCATTCGACTTACGAATGCGAGCAAATGCCATCATCCATTTAGCAATAAAACGTAAAATTTCTTTTGCCCTCCCCAACTTTTTTTAAATTCTGATTTTGATGAAATATGCGAAAAATTATGTAGTGGGCATTTATATATTCGCAGTTTCGATAATCGTCAACAACTCAAACGGAACAACAAAAACATAGAAGGTGTTGTTCGAAAATAAAGCAAATCACCCAAAACCTCATGAACAGCAAGCAGCTAACAGTAAGCATATGACACGAGAACATTGCTGCGCATTTATAGCACCTCATCTTACCTGCAAGGTAACACTATTTTAAAACCAAACGTAACAAAGATGAAATGTATGATACGGAATCAAAGTTCACGAGTGGAAATGGATGTGCGAAGTGGGAAAGAGATGGTCAATCATTTGTAAACATTCTGGTTCCATGGCTCAAAGGATGCCTCAACATAACATGATGTTGGTCCGTGATAACATCAATTACTTTCCATGTCATGTTGCCACTTGTCCTAACGTCCTGCTCATGTTGTTGAAGGATCGAAATCACAAACCAGACACGTACAAAAGGGACGAGACGATCAAATCGGGGCTCTGTCCTCGGGACTAATCGTGAATCGACTCTCACTCTCGACACTACCTTCATCATCATTTAGCCTCACTCTCTGTGTGCTACGTAATAAAATCCTCTATCGTTTTCATCACCGACTCGCACATCACTTCTCCAACTGCCACTCGGATCCGTCCAACCCAGTCTTGGTCAACCATATGGCCCAACAATTACTCAACCAACACCTTATAAGGTATTTCATCACTTTTAATGGTTTATACATCTTGCAAAACACTTAGAACACTTAGAAGTCGATAACCAACGTGCTGTCCTTGTTACAGTAGACAGCTCCGCGACGACATTTCGTTTCGCACGATATCCTCCCATAACGACCTATCCCCTACTGCTCTTTTCCGCGTTTATCCACTGTTTTCTTGAGGAAATCTTCCCATCTGTGAAATGGCTGGCCTTCTTCTGGATCTTTTGCGATCTCTTGGATACCAGTCAATATTCTGGCCTCCACATATTGTCGATTGTGCATGCAACATGACCGGCCCAGCGTAACTTGTTTCTCCAGTATTCAGCCACGACGTCTTCTAGAAATGACCTTCGCCTTATATCTTCATTTCTCACTCTATTCAGGAGCGATATTCCGAGCACAGATCTCTCCATTGCTCGTTGTGTTATTTGCAGTCGTTTCCCTTCTGCAACTGTTAACGCCCAAGTTTCGCTGCCAAATGTCATTGCATTTAAGACTATAGAATCGAACAACTTCGCTTCTGTTCCTCGCTTAAGCTTAGATTTTAGGATATCGATATTTCCTTGAATCTGCCCCAAGTTGGCCCTCTGTTTGCCAGAGACTTCCTCCTTCAGATCGTTATCCATCCTGACTGCCCGTCCCAAATAAACATAGCTTTCCACTCTTTCTACAAATTCTTCGCCAAGTTTTATTCCATCACAAGGCAAATTTTTGATTTCATAAACTTGACTCTAGTTTTGTTGACCTTCAGACCAATTTTTGCGCCTTCCGTGTCCAACTCCGTCAGCAATTATTGCAGCTCCTCCGTTGAACTACCTATCAGGACAATGTCATCGACCAGTCTCAAGCGATTCAATTTCTGGTGACGCCAGTGGTGTAGCGGTATCATTGTACTTATATCTTGCTAAAGTGGTCCAAAAAACAACTATTTATCACCCTGTGGGACCCAGTTTCTCGTAAACAGTTGCAACGATTCGCTAGGGCGCTTCCATTCGGCGCTAAGCATCGATGGGAAGCAGAAATCATTTGGTGGGTTCTCGGTTAAGACACGATTTCGGTAAGTTCAAAGTGCTTCGATAAGATTCATCAACCAGTAGAAGTTTTCAAAATCTAATCGCAAGCGCAAAACTTCATTCCGAAATTTCTTGACCACCGACAGTTTCATTACGTCTAGCACAAGTAAGAAACGAAATATTACAAAGTGTAATTTTCAAAAACCGTTAAGTGCAGCAAAGGGATATAAAAAAGATGAAAAAGGGACTTTTATATGGAAATGAAGTCCTGAAATAAAACTGCGACCGAGCGGGAAGCTGCAGATGGAGGCTGTTGAACACCACTCAACTAACTGTCAAACAAGACCGTAGCCTACTTATACCTTCGGCTACGGCCCTGAAGGCATGGGGGGTCAAATACACACGGGGGAGATAACACATCAAGATCAACAACTGTGAGCTTACAACTTGTTACATAATGAAGATCACAACGATAACAGCGACCATAAAACTGATTAGATCACAACAGGTCACTTTTAAAGTAGATCACTCGTTAACAAAAACATTTTCCTAGTATCTCATCTCATAAATACTTGTTCGAATGTATGTAGAGATTGCAATCCGTTGCTTGCAAATTCGCACTTCATTTGCTTGTTATAGTTGGTTAAAAACTTTATATTACTTCGGGTAAAACCAGCTACAGACGGGTAATAATGAAGCTGAATACAGTCCTGCCTCAGGAAAATTGTTCGTTGTTGGGAAAAATTCTTCATATTTCGTACCATTCAGTGTGCAACTTTCAAACAGTTCACCAACAAAAATGAACATCAAGCAACAAGAAGAGCTATTCGCTGGGAGGAGGACACCACAACGGTACGATTTCAGTTTTCAGCGTCACCTTATCCTGTATTAGATCTGCTGCTCTCTCGGCGATCATCACCGTGGGCGCGGTCAAATCTCCATTCACAGTTGACGGCATCACAGACGCATCCGCAATCTTCAAATATAGATTAGTAGCTGATGCGTGTGAACAAAATCAATGTGCCTCTCATCCGTCATAAATAACGCCAGATCGAGCACAGGCTCAGCAACTTAACCAACACAGCCTCACACCAAACAGCGCGCATTGTACTTCATCAGAATACTTCGGCTTCTACGTGTATTCCCTTTGTTTCCTCATATTCCAACACATCTCAACTTAAAGTCGAACTTTTACCATTCTTAAACTAAGATAGTTGTGATTTTCAACTGCAGCAGAATTCAAAATTCGGGATCAGCTCGTGGTTTTCACTCGTAGAAGACTTCAAACAACGACAGTTCGAGAACAGAGCATCGCCAAAGGAAATAGTGTATTTTCGACCATTCAGCGATGGATCAATCCAAAAGACCTTTATCGAGCAAAAATTTATAGCCTTTCACCAGAGGAAGACAAACGCAGCTCTAAAGTTTTTTTGTACTCAGCGCGCGTGAATCTACCTGTTAATTTACCATTTCTTAACCTGTACAGGAGGAAAGAATAAAGCTATGTGGCTGCAAGTGGTTATAACTAAAATCGCATATATTCCCGCTGGGATCGCGGCCAACAATGATTGGACAACATAGAAAAGCCACAAACTTCCGCAACAATGAGCAGCGCTAAAGGCTACCCAGAAAAATATTAACAACGTAAGGTGACGCTGGCAACTCGCTGAGACAGTTTCATCGAAAACTTCACCTTATGCCGTCAACTCTTACTTATTTAATCCAGTAAGTTCCAGCTGGAGTAATCAGCAGCTATTTAATCTTGCCTAATTTAGATTCACAACGCCTACAAAAATGAAACCCGCTTCAAATGCAACCACCTATAAATCTCCAAGATGGGCTTGCTTAAATGCCCACCAATGCACAAGAAAGGTGTGATATCAGCATGCACCTGTGTGATATCACTCGAGATTCTAGCAATCATTTCCTATAATGAAGAAAATTCTTAAAATGTGCTTTCACAATAAGCCGTTCTTGAATTTACTTCCGTGCAATCCTCCGATCAACCTCAGTTATATTGAAGTGGCATTATTAGCCAAAATGCGAGTACTTCGTCTTCACACGATTTCCGCACACCTCAACAGAAATGGTCGTTCAGCTATGCCTACTCGTGCAGGGCATATAACGCTGCCTGATGTACAAGCTAACCTCCTATCTCATGCAAAGATGCTCGCAGCATGCAAATATGCGCAGCATGCAATACCGCAATACCCACACCCTCGCTATACCCGCAATACGTTATGCATATTTTCCCGTTTACCTGCAAGAATATTTGAACGAGTCAAGAAATCTAGAACTTTTATCCGTTTAGAGAACCTCCGACGACACATTCTGAAGACTCTCTCATTCGAGTGGTAGAATCATCCTTTTTGGTTATGTACGCTAAGATTCGTTCAACAGTGGCAACATTTTCTGGAGCGCATCTGCAGCAACAAAGCAATGACCTGAAAAAAAGCAACACAAACAATGACCTGCAAATTTTCGAGACCGTGAACTTGCATAGTTCTTGGATCGACTACCGCTTTCCGATCTGACTGAGGTCCCATTCTACACGTCGATGACGGCTGTCTGGCCGAAACTGCGTTTGCACGAATGTATTCATCTATCTGAAATATCAACCACAATTCAGTAACAACCGTCAGCATGAAGCAACGAATAAACGACTAAACCAAACTGCTCTAGAAAAAACAGCAGATGCGGAAGTAGGTAACTCAAGAGCCTTTGGCCGATTACTTCATTTGCTGAATGCTTAGGCACCTCAAGTCGGATCTTATTTTGGTCCTGCCGGAAATTTATCAAGCCTCAAATTTATTACTGCCGACAAAAACAATAACTGTTGCACCAGCCTACTGCTATACAGAGTTTTTTGATCACCTCACGCAGTGATATTTACTCTGCAGAATGTATGACCTAAGAACGAAAACTGCAAAAAACCGAAGATATTCAATACAGACGCCAAAATGTTCCAACCCAATATTAAAACGCTTCCCATTGCCGTTCACATCCAATTTTCGAAATACATTGAGTTATTAAGCTGCAATCGTAAAAGACAAAGAAACTGAAATGAAAATACTGCAAAGAAATTCAGCGAATTGTTGGCAAATTCAGCGAATTTTTGATAAATTCAATCAAAACGCTCTGTGACAACAAAAAAAAAAAACGCCTTAAAGGACGGAGAATATCTGACATTAAAAATAAGCACAAAAACGAGCAGCAAACAAATGTTTCTGCGAAAAACGAGAAAAAAAAAGCGGAAATGATAATAAAGAAATGCAAACTTCATCATCGCTCACGCTCATATGCGAAGCATTAAGTGAATGCTTGGAGTCGCGGAATTCATCGAAACTTCGCTGAGCCAATAATTCCCTGAAAAATATTGATAATGTAAACTCCGATCGATTTTTAAAAATAGTTTGTTTTTCAGGTTCCATATATGATACAAAAATATGATAATTTCCAACTTTCTTAACGCTCATTGGTTCCACATAATCAAATAATAGGAGAAGTTGATGTTTCGCGACGAATATTTGTCATATAGCAGTGCTGATGAAGATGAACGATGCAACTTGTCCACCCTTAGTAACAGACCCCCAGCGAACCATGGACGAAAAACTCAGCAAATTCTCATTTTATATCTAACAAGAGTATCTCCACATTCGCTCAATGAGGCAAGAAATTGTGTGCATGAACTGCGGACAAGAAGCCACTTAAACTCGAACGGAATTATTGAAAACCTCATGTTTAAGCGCTCTAGTGTGAAAACGTCTCACCACAAACGGGTGAGAAAGATTCAAGGAATAACTATCGGAAATGATAATGCAGGTCACGGACAACCAAAGAGATTAAGCTAGAGACGCGAACTATACTGGCGTATTGCAAACATTACGGCGTCACATCACCTCCCATACCCGGTCTCTGACAGCTTTGACGTCAATTTTGCATCATCTCTTCACCTATCATCCGATTCTGATTAAGCTCGAAACAGAAATGTCTGTTCTCACCAACAGTGGTGCAAACCAAGCCTACAGCCGCTTCCACCACTTCACTTTCTTTATACATTGCTACCTGATGGCTTCCATTCATGCCAACGAGAAGGAGAAACTCCCCTTTCAGGCATCTTCTTTGAGAGAGCCTATTAGAAAGCAATCCTGATTATGTGCAAAACAACGAGACGGAAATTAGCAGTGTTGTTGCAGGAAAGTTATGGGAACTTTTTGTGAAAATATCATAAGACCATTTTTGCAGAAGAGAACAAGAGAAGCATAACGCAAAAACGACAGACCTTCGTTCAACGAAAACGACCCACCAGCGAAGTGTGAAGCCACCTCAACTTCATGCAGGCATGCTCTCAAGAACACTGAGTCTGAAAATACCATTTCTGGAAATGCTGAATCTTTTTCCAGACGAGAAACATCAGAGGGGGGCACCGAAAGAAAACCTTTTACAATTCCAAAAATGATCTTTTCGGACTCAGAAAAACTTCAAATCTCTAGGAGAATTACCTGTGAGTTAACTACTATTAAGAAGACACTTGCTCCAACAATATCGTGGCCAACTCAACGGCGCCGCCTCTTCATAAACCAATATCATGAAGAAGTGTTGAAGTGCGAACGAATAAGCGCGTTTACCAATGGGCAGTCTGTTACAGAAATGGAGTAACCCATCCACGGATTAACGGTTTTAAAGCTTTCGCTGGCATTCCTCAATGAGGCTAGTCAGGAGCACAACCTCAGCAACTGCGCTTAAGTCTCTGCTGCCAACTTCAATGGTCTTCAGGTGCATAGAATTTTCATATGAGAGGACACATCTCAGGTATTGCGATGGTTGGCAATTAATTTGTGACTGCCGAGGGCATTTGTCAGATCCTTCAATAAAGCAAAACAACGGCGTATTAGCAGACACTAAGAAAACATGCTAACAAACCTTGCAATACGAATTGCAGCACGAAGTCGAGGTAGATCATCATTACGATCGCTGAGATAGTTGGGGTTTATGATAGGCGGTCTTCGAGGGTCTCGATCAGCCAACATCAAATAACCACTGGACTTCGGACGCACTAGGCCGACACTCACCTTGAAAGGTTATATTACCTTTGGAGGCATTCAATATAATGCGCCTGTCTGTAATTGCAGACGCCTTCCTTCTGTACCACAAGGGATGGAAAGAAAGGCTGGAGGGAGGGAAAAAGAGGAGCAAGTGAAGTGGGAGGATTATCAGGTTCACTGTTTTATCAGTTGAGCCTTTGTGAGTGTACCATGTGTTCGCCTTATCCTTTCCTTATATACTTTGCTCGCTAATCGATTTCAGTACCTCAACAAGATGAACGAATATTTCGACAGCTGTTCACACAAGTCGAACAAATGAAACCGATAAAGTACTAGCACAATGAAAAGACACGGTCGTCACCTCCACTGCTGGCACCTGATTGATAAGCGATAAATCATAGAAAAAATCGCCAAGAAAAAGGTGCAGGAAGAGGGAAGTAAGGATGTTCAAATCAACCATCAGAAAGTATGGCAAGGTTTCGAGTACAAATTCAATCCTAAATTCGATCTCTTACAGCAGGTTTTAGAACGTAGAGAAACAGAAACTGTAAAAACGCAAAAATACGCACTCAATTTAAATTCAAAGACAAAAGAACCGGACATAAACTGCATTGATTTAATTCAGATATAACACTGCGCAACTAAACGCTTAGTTGACAGCCATCTTAAATGTCAAGAAGCGATACCAATACGGATTTTAACATAATTTTTGATTTTTTAGCTTGAGCACTAATTGTATCGAACAATATAAACTTTGGCGGACCAGCGAAAGTATGCTTCAAGTAATCGACGCTAAAGTTCGCGCTCAGTTGACCCTTAACGGAAGGAGTTCAAGCTTAGCAACCATTTCATATTCATCCTTCTGAAGGTGCTAACTGAAAATTATTCACGAGCATGAATAGGAATTCATGATACGTATGCAATGATACGGATCAAGCCATACGTATGCAAGAATAGGAATCCTAATAACACTTTATCACAGCAAGCAAATACAAAATATATGCAACAACCTGAAATGAATAATTACAATCGTACCTCATAGCCATGATACGTGGCAATCGTTCGTTCGTCGTCTTGCATTGCGGAGGCAATGAAATAAAGCCTCGCGTCAGGGTAAGCCTGCTAAACACCTTTGCATAAACATCTATAACCACCGCACATGGCAAAAACAATAAGCATGAATGACGTTTCTTATAGACTGCCGAGACGATCATAAAAAATTAAAAGAAATTTTTCGTTTTCTATAACTGTAACATTCAGCTTTTGATGTAAAGGCTTATATCAGCTAACTCGAAAAGAAATGTAAGAAAGGAATGAATGGGAGACGGACCTACACCTGGAGGTACGGACATTTTTGATTGTTACTATAATTGAGGACTCCTTTCCACTGATTTCCTTAATCGCTAGATAACAAGCGGATATTTCTGTCCAGTAGGCAAAGCGGCAATATGTGCTCAATTAATGACCACAAACGAAGAGAAATAAAGCCAGACTTCTCATACCACCTTAACTTTGGTTGATCTCTACTCAGATACATCCGGTATAGCCCACACAAATATCATTTGTATTTTTGAATCTCACATGAATATCAAGGAGAGCATCTATATGATAAATTTACGCGCAGTAAGTGTGCAGCCATATATCTAACAGATCCTTAGGCAAAACTCTACTGAACATCGAAACGAAAACTGTGTCACCCCACGTTTATCGCTCTCCACTCCACAACAAAATCAGCTCCAACAATGAACTTTACGAGTAAAAAATAAGCTAAACTACCTGATCGTTGCTCCTTATGTATGCACCCAATTCGTAGTGGCTGCTTGCTGCTCTACCATCGCGACTCCAAAGCCATTGAACTCCATCTCGCACTCTATTATATGCGTACCTGAGAGATCGGCGTCCGCTCAACGTTATTGGCTTTGTGCATCTCTGAAGCAAATACAAGTGGAAATATGTGCATCTGTATGCATGCATGAATGGGAAATGCATTGCTCATGCAACTTACTTTTCACTGACATCTGCAGAATTTTCGCGACTATGTGCGAATTTCTGCGGGCATAAATACTAAAAAAGATTCAAAAATGAAACTTTTTAAAACTTGTCAGCTTCGTTCAAAGCAACAATAGAGCTATTCAGGAATTCAAGTCTCCCTCATAAAGCATCGTAGTTCCACTTTTTCGAGCTTTGACCAATTATTCTGAAACTACTGCGACTCTTCATCTTCAAAAACGATTTCCATAAAATCTCACTGAAATTAAAATTTGGACCCGCTATGGAGATAAACTTCAAAAATCTATTCAAGTGGATCTTCGTCACCCTTTTCGCCCCTCGTTCTCAGCTCACATCAACGGGAGGTTTCCATTACTTACAACTCTGCAGGTGTTGACATAAGCACTGAGGGTGACAGAAGATGAAAATGGTCATATATCAGCGTGGATTATACTCGTGCAAGATTATGCTTCCTCTCATACCTAAATGTAACAAAAAAATGACTGGTAATGATGAAACGAGTAAAGTGCCGAAACACGTAGCAAAACACGCCAATATTTACTTACAACTTACATAACTTTCGCACTTACTCGGTTCACTTTACAATCGCTAAAACATTTATGCAACAAAATATTACACCTTCCTTTTTAGAAGACGCGCAGACCCATACAAGGATGTGCGTAGCAAAGAAAATTAGAAAGCAAGGAAAAGCTATGTAGAAACAAACCTGCTGCACATGAACCTCCAAGTGATCCTGCAGATTGCGTCCCACTCCAGGTAAATCTAGTACAACAGGTATCGCATGAGCCTAAAGATCAATTGACTATATTACTCGTCCAAAATCTACCATCGTAACATCAATATGCCCTGAATGATCCAGCATACTCAAGTGAAAAGAGTAAAGTGTTAATGAAGAGGTACAGGTGGAATAGGTCCTGACCCACGCAAAAAACCCTTTCGCATGGACAGCTATTTCGACAGCATATACCACGCCGAATGCTCACATTTTGGTGCGGTCGAAAACCTAAAAGCGAATACATGACCCCTGCCTAGCATATCGCTCATCTGAAACACTCTTCCTTCATCCACACTCACCACACAAGCAGAGCACGCTTTCGCTCACACACAGACATCCATGACTATAAGACGGTGTAGACATTAAACCAGAAATCACAATAACACAGCCAAAACAAAGGAGGTAAAACGACTCATTGCAATAGTACCATATTGTGCATTTCTTAGCAAAAAAAAGTTTTCGATTAGTGTTGGAGAGAGGGAATGTCAGTACGACTCTCAAAAACCGGGAGGTCCATCGCAAAGCCATCATCTTGCCAAGCTGATCGACTAGCCGGAATCATGTAGGTTGCATAATTCTAACCTAGTACAATAACGAAATAATTGCAGATAAAATTCATGAAGCCATCGAGCCGTGAAATTCCCATTCATCTCTATCCAACGAACCGTAAAACCCCCTCTATCGCTATCTTCAAATTTGAGTCTGCACAGCTTGTGCAAAGGTTGTGAGGATCGCACTGATCGGATTAATATCAGTAGCCGGCACTCTGTGCGAAACATTTGGCGCAAAGCTTGTCAAGCTAAGACACAAAGGTTGCGTGCCGCCATACTGAATAATGTTCTTGCCTGTTGTGTGCACTGAACCGCAATCCATTCATTACATTTGAAGATCTGTCGAGACAGTGAAAACTTCCTTCAGAAGGAACACTTCCGAATAACTTAACACATTTCTAAGTGGAAATACAAACATAATTTCCGATAATTTACTGAAGCATGAGATATGAATATAATTTTTACTAATAAACTATGAACAAAAGCAATATATCACACACTATGAACTTCAACGACCTGCAAAATAATGCGCCCAGCAATTGTCCTATACGAAATAATCACGAATGAATGAATGGAGTGAATAGAAGAGAAAGTAAGTACCCGAAGATGATCAGCAGGCCCCACACCACTGACCAACAATAGATGAGGCGTGTTTATCGCACCAGCAGCGAGTATCACCGAATCCTCACAATACACTCTTTCACGGCTGAATGAATCAATTGAGTCCGTAACGAGAAAATTCACCTAAAAATGAAACTGACAAACAATGGAGGTTGCCCAGTGCATTATGCAAATTATCAAATGTGGAAATCTCTCGTAAATGCGGCACTATCGAATTCAAAGAGTATGATATAATATTCATGGTGCAACATCGTCATTACCAAGTACTGAACCAATACGAGCACTCTGAAGATTCATCTTTACTGCTCGAACTGCTGGTCGTCAGAAATCAAAGGTACATCCGCAGGTCAAAGGTCAAACGATTTATATCATGCAACTTCTGCTACGGCACAGTTCAAATTTAGCAGCTACATTTTACAGATCTTTTATAGGCTATGATCGGAAAATTGAAAAAATCTCAACTGCTGCAATTGCAATGGATCCAGCTGAACTTCAACCGCACAACTAACTAAAACTGAAGCAGAAAAAAAAAACATCAAAATATTATGATCATAATTGGAAAAATTCGACAGAACAAACCCGCTTAATGAATTCGACTCCGATAGCCTGATTACGGTGGAAGAGAATACGAGTGCATGTGACACCCGTTGACGTATGCAAGTTGGGTCTATTCAAAACCTGGAAACTATACAGAACATAGCACAGGGAAAGCCGACTCTTCTAACCTGTGATCCTGGCTGCAACCTTAGCAAAGAACAAAAGATGGAGAGAGATGTTATCAAACGGAAAATGGCCCCATTTTTTGTCGACTTCTTCCTTTTCTATTTCTTATATCTTCCCTTCCATACAATTAGGAACCGTGATCGGAGCTGAGCCACTGAGAAAAATATCTACTTAAATATGTGCACATTTCCGCCAATCGCGTCGCAAGTTAGCAAGTGCAAAACTCTTTTAAATTACACACAATTGCAAAAAAATGCATAAGCAGGTAAGGACGTTCAAAAATATAATTATCGTTTAAAGCTATCAAAGGTGCTAATTACAGATGCTGAAGCTCATGTCGAGGGTGGACTAGAACTACCAAACAAGCATTCAGAAATCAAAAATATAAGCCAAACCTACATCCCAATGCATTTTATGAATGACACAAAAAACATAAAACAGGAGAAGCAACTGTACAAAGGAAAAAGTAATTAAGCTCTCATCAATCAAGTTCAATTTTCTCAAAAGTCAGCAAATTATTAAACAACCGATATAAGTTGGATAAATTGTAAGATTGCAGCCTGGTAAACGCGGTTGTCCGATGTCACAAAAGCAAGCAGTAGGGATATCTTATTACTTCGTTGCCTGAGAACAATAAAAAACCATATGCAGCGTACTCACTGGCCATAAATAAGCGCGTGACGAACTCACACGTTCCCCTTTGAATATCAGCAGATCCATTCGAGATGTTCCCTCTTGTCTGAAGCCATTAGAATCCTCAACCTTGGAAATGCCCATCTGGAACAATATTACGCAAAACATCCGCTGCCAATAAGCTTGTTTTCCTACCCGAACAAGGTGGTCGGAATCAACAATCACTAACCAAGAACTCTGCTGAGGCTGATCAAGAAGACTCTTATATACAAATCTCTACGAGTGACGAATCGCACAATTCTAGGTGAAATACAACCGGTTATACAAGATGTGCCGAATAAATTCAGACCATCCAGGATAATTCTGTACTACTTCAATTCGAAAAAACGCAGCTGAGTACGACAACCGAAAACATATATTCGCAATTCTCGCTCCTCTCCAACGTCATCGACTGCTGAAAATTTCAAAGTCACGTTCCATCCTCCACTTCTTGAATATTGCTGCTGTTTAGCTCAGCATCGGTAAATATGGATAATATGTATGACATTTGTTTTTGTAATGAGTTACGCCACTCTATGTGTAAGCAAGCAATTTTAAACGTTCTCTGCTCTTTCTTTACGTGCCCAATTTCCATGATTTCTAGAAGCTTTAAGAAAGTGGGCTGGAATCTGACTTTCGTTTCATGCAATCTGCGAGCTTCATCTGCACACCTGAACTGGAACTCCATGCGCCATTTGCGAGATCTGTAAAAGAGCTTATGCGAGACATCGATATTTTAGTTACCTCTGCAGTTAAAACGCCAATTTTGATCAGGAGAGGACATCGGTTCCTCTCGCCCCATTTTTCAGCACATGATTTTTTCGCTGATAGACAAACCTATCACTGATCATCCGATCATGGTAAAATCCCTCCTTGGAGTGTGGAATATTACTTTAAACAAATCAGAGCCGGTCATTTAGAATTTTGCTTGACAGTTGGTCGATGAATCAAAAATTATTCTCAGGTATTGCGTGCAGACACAGACACACACACACACAAAACTGCAAATTCATGAGTGTACGAATAAGCAGCGAAATAATGGAAAACCAAAAACAAAGTGCCATCAGCACGAAAAAGTTCCCTTCATTTAGAAAAAAATGCTGATATATCCTCAGAAGATAGCCAGCAGTAAACGCTGCATTGTTCCCATTTTGAAGAAGAAAAATCACCACCCCCGTAAAAGTCAGTTTGAAAGAACCTCATCCAAATATGACGGCGGGGGCTGATCTGCAAAAAGACGGAAAAGAAATCAGTTTCCCTCGGGGATATTTCCTTCTGTTCAGCGGGCCGCTTTCTAAACACCTCAATGTTAACAACCAGCATACCTGGCACCAACACTGGTCAACGAGGAAAGACGTACCCCTTGGGCCGCCTCAGTGAACGCTTTCTGTAGAGGATGGCTGCACGGAGCTTGCGTCGTGTGTAGAGGGCCACAACTTCCACGGTACACTTCATCAACCCGATCGCATCGCTTATGTGTCTCTGACTTCTTGAAGTATGGCAGAACGTTTCTATAAACAAAATTCACTAAATAAAAGCACTCGGCAAATGACAGCGGTCGCTTCTCATCTATTTTTTCAGCACACATAAATCATTCCCTTTATTTGCCGATCGATCTTCTTTGAAAAATCTTCAAAAGCATTATGCGTTCGAATAGTTCTTCGAGATTGCCCACATTTCCAATGCTTTCTCAACATTCGTTCGTGAGATTGTAACTCTCGCAACTCATGTTTACCGCTCGCTTAATGCATACGTTGTGAAAATAAACAACAACATTTGTTGTTACTATCAAAGCAACAAGGGAAAAGAAGTTGTCTGCGTGTTTAAGACAAAATTAAAAGGATGCCCATCTAGCTACCGTTTTCAAAAACTCGCCCCGTATCTTTTGGAAACGCCATTTAGTGACCGTCCCAATTTCTCCAGAACTGAAGACCTCGAGTTTTAGTTTTACCAGGTGAAAATTTTTTTTGCGAGCACTAGGTACTAGATCTAAACAACGAGCAGGTGCCAGAACTAGTCCTCCGAAAATCAAAGGTTGGAAGCGAGAGCGCTTCCTAATCCCGATCCTGGGTGTTGCCTCTAATTCTATTGAAGAAAGGAGGATGGCAGTGCGTCCAAATGTCGTCGAAAAATCTTTCATGCTGCCGAAAAATTTTGACTACAATGACTCATGAAATTTGCATTCGAAAATTAACTGTTTTTACGTGATTATGTGATTTTTTTTTAAAAATATGAACATTTCAAAGTGCAAGTATTAAATTTCCATCAATTTTCCGTTCATTTGTTGATACAATAAAATTAAAAGCTAATCAGTGCTGTTCGATCTTGACGCTTGAATTTGATAAAGAGCAAAAGACGACGATAAAAAATAATTCACCATAATCACCTCTATATCACTTGATGGCTAAACGTCGTTCTTGTAAAACGTAGTGGAAAAGAACTCAAAACTTAAGCCATCGTTCATAGTGCCAAATTCAAATCCACAGATCAAATACGTTCGAATGAATCAGCAATAAACGTTGCAAATTGGAGCTCATTAGTTTAAACAACAACAACAACAACAACTGAGACTGACTCTCATCTCAGATCGGAATGCATAGACGACAAAATCGATGCGTCTGTTAGGTTACAAGTATGCAATATTAACCTACATCGAAGTCGCTCAGATTTTCGTTTTTATTGCTTAAGTTCATAAAGAAACCTGTTTCTACCTCATATCACCTATGTGTGGATCCTTATCGAATCACCGTCGTTTTAAGGTAAAAACACTCCACACCTATTCAGTGGGTTGCTATGAAAACGGTAGTGTCATCCATGTTCAAATAAACCCAAAATTATACTGCCTGAAAGGGTTTTGCGCTATTTTAAAGCAACACATGCCAATAACCAACACATTTGATACATTTAAAATGCATTACTTATAAGACCATCCCGAAGCACCAATTTCGTCCCAATAATCATAGTCGGACGGATGCCCACGTGCATATACCATCGTGTTTAGAGACGAATTACCACCCCAAACACGCCCACGTGGCCAATATATTACGCGATCGTTGAGATTCTTTTGCGCCGATGTATGATAAAACCTGCAACAAAGTGAACGAACCATACTCATTAGATAATAAGGGGGTACCTGCAATGTCAATCTGCAATAATAAGCAGCAGCAAAGATGGAACTCAGGTGTGTAAACATTTACACCCACCTGACAACACTCATTTCTTTTGAAATATAGTGACATTTTCGTGAAGATGGGTGACAAGAAATCTCAAATGTTTCAAAAGCCCAATAAAGACACGTCAATAGAGAACATCAAAATGATGTAAAGAGATCGAACTTCTCGTGCGAATTCTCGACGGACTGTGAATGTCTTGATATCTCGCTTAAACGGTATTGAATTCGTGGTATAATTGCAATTATTCTAGGCTTTCCTTTGCATTTTACTAATTATCCATCTAAGACAGTCCCATTATCCCCACTTTCTAATCACTTAAACATTACATTCCTCTGTGAAAAAAAAAGCTATGTTCACTGCTTAAGTTGTTCTCTTTTAACAAACATTGAGCGCATACCAATTGTATTTGCTGTCTCGCAAATTGTACATATATGCTGCCGGCATACGCAACCTCAAATCCCATGACAAATCGCATGGACCCGCCTCCAGTAACAGAATTCGCTTTGATCGGTCTTCACTTAGACGATTCGCCTGAAGATAGTGAGGCAATAACAAGTAAGGATACCTCCTCATATACAGCAACATGCTATGCTATTGAAACATGCTAATAGCCTTAACTAGACGATATATTGTTCAAGCCATCAGATGCTCACTAACGATATGAGCATCGGCTTTTCAACAGCCGATGTCAGAATCGACGCTCTTGCTTATTGACCGTTGCGATTTGAAAATTTAACGTGCAAATGGATACTTCCTGTAGCCTTCTGCTTACTAAAGTAATTCTAAGTGCAGCGCTAACTAACATTATAAGAAAGCTATCAATTGTCACATATTATCAGTTCCCTTTAAGCGGATGTTAACTACCACCAATTTATTAATATTGAATGACGATAAGATGTTAGGTGTCCTCGAGGAGCTCAGCTACGCTAATTGCATAACACGGAGCGCTTGTTTTTCTCTAGCCGAAAAATAAAAAAAATCCTTGGTCGCTACCTCATTTCAATAAGTTACAATCAAGAGACAAAAAAACGGCAATCTCTTAGGAAAATTTTGAATCTGCGCAAAGGACGCCTGATTGCGGAGTTACAAGGTTACAGCAATGAAGGAGAGATATTCTCATGTGTGTGCGAATACTATCGGTACAAAATTGAGATAAAATCTACCGATTTAGCACTTAAGGAAATCGAACAAATAATTCAAACAATATCTCGAAAAAAGATCGGATTAAGGTGGAGGGGATTTTCAAGTTCCTTGGCGCAAATTCAACTGCATATCACCGTTATTCTGCCGAAGATCAAAAGCTTGAAAAGTTGCTAGTACTTGTCTCTCCTCCCCGCGTCCTCTTGACAGCCCCTCCCCTTCCTCCGTCCCAAAAGTACGCATCAAGACAATCATTGTCACCGTACAACAGCATAGTAATTTATCGAGGTCAAAAACCTTGTGGTAAAGGTACAGATCGATGAATCTCCAGACAAGGCCCAACAATTCTACGGTAAAATGAGAGCAATGCACTTACGAGAACGCAGCCTGCAGTTCCAGCACCGATGATGATATGCGTTGGCTTTTGCTCACCAAGTTCAGGAGTAATCGATCCGAGCTGGTAGCTGTTTGCCCAAGAGTACAGTGCTGCGGACACGTGCAAGCACCGTTCGTGAAAGCCACCTGTCCATGATACCAGTTTCTGTGATATCAGCATAGGTAGCAACCTGGAATGTTTCATCCATAGCACAACGTTTTATGCCATGCCTCAAATACTCTGACTCGCGTAATGCCGCTGATCTCAGTCAATAAGGACTGTCCGCAAGAATGACTGCAACTTGCCTTGTGCTTGCCAAACAGACGCCCTAAAGACTCAACTGAACTGCGCTCGCGTCTTCACTCACCTTTATTTGTTTAAGTACCACAATCGTTCTGTGCATGCAACACAAAGGGTCTCATCAGTGCATAACATCAACACGAATCAAACCAACAGTGCTTAGGACGAGAACACGTACGTACACATGTGTGTATACCTGACGATCCGTCCATTTCAAGATTCTGCGCGAATCTGCCGAGTTTTGTTCACTCTTATTCTGCGCCTTGTGCTTCCAGTTTTGGCCATAAAGCCGTACCAGTGATTCGTCCCACCTTGTTTGCGGTCTTCCGCGCTGCCGCTTTCGGTCGCGCGGTATCCACTCTGTCAGGTGACAGGTTCAGTTGAGCTCCAACATTCATCGGCAACCTTTGATGTGTTGGGACAACGCGACTGTTGCTGAAAGCGATCCGGCCCGCCCCTGGACTTCTTACGAAATCGCTGCTCAGGATATTATTTGGATCTAGCTGACTTCCGAGCTAGGCGTAATCCGTCACTTCCTCAGCTTTGGCATCATCCACTCGTATCATGCCTTCTGCGCAAGAACTGTTCCTTGCGAGCATAGTCCAGCCACGATGGTTAAGCTTTCTGAATACTCTTTCGGGCCACCGCAAAGAGCATCGGGGAGATAGTATCACCCTGTCGAACCCCTTCGCTGATTCTCATGTAACATACATCGTCGAGGAGCCGAACGTCGGTTGCACGTCCTTTATTAATGAGTTTAATGATGTCAACGTATGCCTGGTGTGTACGAAGCCTCATGCAAAGCATTTATGACTGCTGTTGATTCTATCGAGTCAAATGCTTTATAGTAGTGAACAAAGGCGAGACATACTGGGTCTCGGTTCTCGGTATTCCTTATTTTTTTCCAGTAAGGGCTGAGGACGAGGATGTGATCATGCGTGAAGTAGCCTCCTCTAAAACCTGCCCGCTCTCTGCTGATTTCCACAACTCCTGACATTCGATTCAAAAGCACTTCTGCAGTTTTATGACTTTGCGGTTCGCAACTATTGTTACTAATATGGCATGATCGTCGAGTTCTGCAAACTTATCTGATGCTTGGCTATTTATTGCTTTGAACTCGTTTCGTAAAAGCCTTCCTATCTATGAGCGCTTCTTATCCTTTTTTAGTGAGATCGCATCAATAGCCCACTGTGCCATTGAATTTCCGGCAATTTTCGCACATTCAACTAACGTTGGCTTGTTGACTTCCTCTTAGATGCAGCGTTCTGCAATACCTGCTCTATGATCATATCCTTGCCGACTGTGGGTTACTCTGAAATAATGAATGATAATTTTTTCCAGAACTCTTAAGATACTTTGGAATAAGGGCCATCTCAGCTTGCAACGTGATCTAACCAAAAGGCAATTTCTAATGATAACGTTATGGTTGGTTGGAAATAGTCGACGACTTAATGCATGCTGTTTTTCTTTTCTCATGCTTTCCGCGAAATTCACTGAAGACATTGACACGCTTCCCCTCCAATAACTGCACCTATAACACGTTGTATCACTTGCATCTTTTTAACGAAATAGAGTCACGAAAAGAGTCCCATCAAATGATTAAATATTTTGCACAACAAAAATTTGCATACCCCTAATGGATCACAATTTGCATATCTTTGACTGGATTATGGTCATAAAAACCGATTCCACGCTCTATATAGTTGAGCAAAAAATAATACCTCCTTCATCTTTGCGATACGACAAACGCTTGCGCTTTAGGGATCTTGTCAGATTTCCTGGAATGTGACATGCTACAAGCGACATACCCAGACGGGAAATCTCACAGGATCGGGTAACGTAAATACCTCTCGTTTATTTACGCTTCTAATATTTGAATATATTCATCTAATATACCCATCAAAAATACCTTTCCCGACCCGCTTGCTAAATATTGAACAGAGGCGCATGTGGAATCTGTATGAGCAACGTATGCGCAATCCTTTCGCCCCTTTCTGCCAACAACTTTGGTGAATTAGCCAGCGCAATCAAACACCACACAAGTGTTAAAGCCGCAATCAAATCGCATGCAAACACATCCGATTCGAACAATTCGAGCTATGATGATCAGTTGATAATAACATCATCGGGTCCGGAACAGCTCCCTCGACTGCACTTAACTGCACTTCATCATCTCCCATTCTTCACCATTTCCATCTCTTGCCACATAAAAATGACGGCGAATCCACCTATTAGCATATCCACAATTCGAAAGAAGATCCCACATGCGCCTCTGTTCAACATTTAGCAAGCGGGTCGGGAAAGATATTTTTGATGGATGTGGTCGCCTTCTTCATGCAGGTAGACGCGCTGAGTTCGGAAATTTCGCCAATTAATTCGAAATGCAAGTATAAAGTAACTATAAGAAAAAAGAGATCGATCTCTCAGACTATACTCTCCCTTCTCATAAATATTCTCAGAGAAATTCCAACAATAGACCGATAATTCTCGGGAACGGTATCCTCTCTTCAAATGATTACCTGCACATAAATGAAAATAATGTTAACGAATCCCACTAAAATGATCGGCACATGAAGACAAAAAAAAAAAAAAAAAACTGCCGAAAAGAATAAAATACAACAAATATCTATCAACATCGTTCATTCAAAAAAATAGTTGAAATGAATTGCGGTCATTACCGGAATGAATGCTCTCTCAAAGACACTCAACAACGCCTTTGCAATAAATTTTTATTGAAACAACAAGTATGGAGGAAAAAAAAAACAACTCACACAATGCAAATATTAAAATTTAATAAGAGAACGTAAATTTTTTTAAAAAGAATTCATAAATTAACACAACGGATAAAGGCAGATATCTAATACATCATTAAATAGATACAAGAGTGGTGATTATAGTATCATCATATCGGATGTGATACTTCGAAGTGTCCACCGAAGCAGTTACAGCTTTTAGCAAATAGTCATTAAAGATGATACCAGATACCGTGGCCGCGCCGCCTGAATGCAACGTCGGTCAAGCGTCATACCGCAAGATGGCAAATGTCACACACACTTAGCTACTGGCAGCAAAAGTGTTCTGCATAGGTGATAACACATCCGACGCGTCATTTCACACCTTGCTGTCATTCCACTAAAAAGCGTTATAGTCATGTTTTTTGCCACAAACAACCTAGATGATCCATAAACCCTTTACCTTCCAATATTAACGAAGTGGAATGCCTATCACATATGAATGCGAATCCCATCTCTCAGGTATCGTGTACAGGGCAAAACCTGGCCTACGTATATACCTTTTCGCCACATGATGCGTTATTTCCTGCCCATTAAAATTACTGGTTGAAAACGATCACTACCTGGAACATTGATGACAACACCTGGTCGCCAAGATGATGTAAGAGAAGCACGTGAAGTGATGTCATCCCATGGTAACGATATATGGTCCATAAAATTTACATCTGGAGGCCAGTGAAGCCAAGGGTAGGACAAGAAGAATAAAGGTGTATCACATGTACTTGCAAATAAAATTCATTCAACATAATTAGAGACTAAAACGGTACGAAAATATTGCGAAAATAACATAGCATACGCACAAAACGCAAAAAATGGATCTTCGGAAGACCAACAAACCTGTGAAGGAAAACGACAACTGCTACCTCTCACGAAGTCAACAAAGGACTTTGTTTCGAGCAGCAGGTGCTGAAGCAATTAGTATACACGGATTTGCATCCACTATAGATTGGCAACATCTATCCCGTAAAGAAGTTTTAAAATCCAATCGAGTTGAGAAATTATTGCCAATATTAAACAACACAGAAAAACGGATTACCCGTATTAATCTGCGAGTCAGCCATAAATTGCTGAAATACTTGTGGACTACGACAATTAGACGATGCTGTCGTAGATCTAGAACAGCTCATAACGTTTAACACAAATGAAACCTACTCTTGCTATTATATATTAATTTTGGGCTATGATTTTCTATTGCGACATGACGGAGACCTTTGATAATCAAACTTTCAGCATTTTTGCACGCAGTGAGAAAATTCCGACATATGCACACTTGCAACTCCTCCTTCAACGATGCGTGAATCTGAGCAATCGAGCTTGCGAAACACGCCCTAAAGCAGTTCCGCTTACACTTTCGCTTCCTGCCCATTTTTGTGAAATCATGCCGCATCGCACCGATACTTGCTAAAAAGGTGAACCCTTCAGTCGGTATACTATGGTGACGAAACCTTGTCATCTCATTTGTATGACCGCTTAGCCGTTTATATTCTTGCTGAAATTCCCCGTTATCAGCATATGAGCAGAATTGTAATTCGCTTAAATTGCAACAAATGAAGTCATAAGTTCCATAGCATCAACTCTCGCTTTGCTGCCAAGGAAGACAGACTATACAAATTCTGGTTTCTTTCTTCGTCTGTTTGATACCCAACAGCAGAAAAGAACGGTTCTTGAGACCATCGTTGATCTCTTCTGTCTCAGTAATAATACAGCCGATGTGATTCCTTCTGAGCCACATAACTACTGATTGGCGAGTGCTTTCAACTGTCGCACAATCGTATCGAGAAGCTTCTTGCGGTCTTTTTCGCGACCTTTCGCGAAGAAGCTCGACGATTTGCGCTCAAATTCGATCATTCTGCAAAAAACTCTTTAAAAGCCTGAATACCACAAAGTGATTGAACTTTCCCTATAAATTAATGCTATTTGATCTTCCTGAGAATAACTTAGAAGTACTTATCAAACGATTATGCATTACTTCAGTCTATATAATGCACTATTCACAACAAAGTTTTTTTTTTGTTCTTTAGCCATTACCTAGTAAAACAGCCGGCTAAATTTCAATCGCAACCGTTCAAAATTGCTCACACTCAAGTTAGGGAATTTCTTCGTCGCATCTATTGCATCACATCATCCTACTGCTTCATTTGGCTAAAGACTCGAAATATGCGCAAATTAAACTACACAACTCCATTACTTTGCTTCCAGTAGTAATGTTACTTAAATTAGATATGACACACTTTGCCGATCTACATTTTAAAGAAAAATCCACATAATATCTTAGTTAACGTAATAAAGTAATTGCATAATATCAGCGATCCATGATACTTAACATACGCTATTAAATTCAATCCATGCCGCCGTTCACCTGAAACAGTTTCCTAATGAACGGATTAAAACACAACGGAGTTTTAGCGACGGAGTTCGAGCATTTTCAAAGAAGTTGGGAACGCAGTACATTTCTCCATTACTCACAAATTAATGCTATCATTAGAAAACCTATATTAGACGAATCTAAAGCCACTCACTTCTCCAGCACAGCGATTGCGCTCGAAGCCTTTACTCTTGAATACTTGCTCTCTTCTTTGCCATAATCGGCCAGATAAGTTGGCCAATCAGCTTTCATTACAAGATCCAACAATTGACGCAAGCTGGCGAACGTCATCGCTAATGTTGCATCCTACAATTATCAGAGCGATAAACGCTGCTAACCTCAAAGGAATCTTCGAGAAGGAAACATCACATTCGTCGATAGCAACTCAGTGATAACGCTAAACGTAAACGCCATTAACGACACAGTAATCACCATCTAACAGCAACAAGGTTTTCTCTTGATCTCACTATCCCAATTAGTCAAATATTTTGACGACCTCAAAACCTGGCTCACTCTCGACGACACTCGGAAATGATGAAGAAAGAGGCGCTCTATAAGCAATGAAAAAGGCAAACAAATGAATGAAATTGATAAAGTAACGCTCTAATCGTGATATCACCTTACTCTCTTCTTTTCGCAGCTGAACAAATGGAATAGCGTTGCATCATAAACTTGAATATCCTCTTTCCCTCACCGGAATCTCGAAAAAAAGGAATGTCTTTCTATCGGTGACGACTTCTGTTTATAAATCTCGTGTATTTAGTTCTTGGACCATGCCAAAATCCTGGAAGTACAACTTCATCTTTTATCCCTAAAAGTCGAGGGGGTTTTGTACCAATAATTAGCCACTCAAATAATGCAAATATTCTTTTGAAAGACCGTCTCTCTAGGTAATGCTGAACACAGAGGAACATGGCAAGATTTTGTAGAGCTGTCGTAATTGCCACATAATAAAAGACAGTGAAGAAAAATTATCACATCACTTCTGATAAGGTGGTAAGCGCCAGATAAGAATGCATTTTAGCAAGGGAACCGGAATATCACCACCAAGCCATCCTCTTTTTGGTCAGTGAAAGTAGCCTACCTCAAGCCCGGCAACTGGACACTGCGAAGTGAAAAGCTCGCATTGGATCACATCGAGATCGAATTGATCCAAAGCACCAGTGCTCACCGCCTTTAGATCAGGAGAAAGCAGTAAATCGGAAAGTCGATTCGCCAAGTATTTGCATATCTGAACAACATGAAAGTTACTATAAAGCCTACCAATCGCGATAAATTTAAGTCAACGCTTTTCAATATAGAAAGGTGAAGGTTCATAGCTATATCCCAACAATCGACGACTCACTACGGTGTTTCGAAAGCATCAAAGGAAAACATATTTATTTACAGAATGAAAACAAGAAATTGACCCATATAATTCTTCTCTGATCGTGTGAGGGGGGTAGTGACCCTAATATAGCCTCCCAGAAATAGGTAAAAAGTAGTCTAAAATGGCTTATTCGAATGTCTTAGAAAACAAGGAATGTTCATATCCGAAGACAGGAATATCGGTGCAAAAACGACAGCACTCAAAGACTCGAACTTCGAGAAACTGATATTGAGGTGGTGAAATATACGAATTAATGGAACAATACAACATAAATAACTGGAAAAAAGAGTATAGCAATCATCATAACACTCATCCCGCAGAAAGAAATGACTTCATAATCCACAAGAAGCCACAACAAAAACATTAGATAAGATTTTAACCTGCATGCAGACATGCCTTGCGAGCACTGCTGGTAGATTCGTAAACGATAGAAACGTCGTTTCGAGGAATTTGATCAAGTCTGATATATAGTCACTGGCTCGCCCACTCGAACTTGATAACTCCCAATCGTAATTCGCTGAAAGCAGATTCGATTTTCCCATCATATATTATATTCCATACCCTTATATCGTTTTGCTGAACCGAAGTAAAGTGCTCATTGATATCTGGATGATATTATATTTGGCCGCAAGCTCGAATTCTTCCTCAAAACGTTCTGGATTCTTCTTTCCCTCCGAATCCCTCCCTCCTCAAGTATTCCATAAAGTTCTTGATCTTATCTGTCAATGACTAAAATAGACGTGCGTTGGGAACAACGATTCGTTTCGTGGAATCGATATCCAACCATCGCACACATGTACCGGGAAAAAAGGAAAAAAATTCAAGCCAAAAATGCTGGAAGGACGGATATAATTGTAGAGTAAGTATATCACACTGAACGCTTCTAAAATACCTCTTTTCGTTTGTAAGCATAAAATGAGGCGAGTTGGAAATCAGCGGTAAAACCATCCAAAATATATTTGCATCTCTTCACAACGACATAAACCTCTCCCTCCACAATTTCAATCTCTTAATTATGCTTGCCAAAAAATTTAAAATACCACAACATGCCAACGAAAGGTTGCTGGAAAATTTAAATGTTTCTCCGTGCAACCCACATGCAGCCACCCCATATACGGACCGGAAAATGGCAAAAAAATGGATCAAAAATGCTCTAAGGTAAAAGATATAATTGCCAAAGAGCTAGTAAACAAATGGTTTTGAGCAAAACGAAGCAACCTGGGATGGGCAAGTGGGAAATATGAAACTTATTGAATTTAAGGTCACTGAAGCGAGAAGAAGTGTTCCCACAATATAGGGACAACGAAAACATTAGCTAATTCCTTTTTTTTTCAAGATCATGTATAATCCTTGTAGTAATAAATGCCACGAATGAAAGAACATACAGCTTTACATGTAGCCAACGATATAAATGAGCAATTTTTTGCAATATAAGAAATACTTTTAAAAAATATACAATACTATGATTTATTGAACTCCCTTCATTAGACTGAGCTGAAATTTGCTGAGACACTTCTGAGCAGCTTCAAAACTTTGGCTGATAGGATTCACAGCAAATGTTTCGAAGGATATACGCGTGCGCTCTCTTTCTTGACTGCATTAAAAGAAAATAACAGGTGCCACGAATTACCGAACCAATGCAAACACCATCTCGATCACAACAAATCTTAGATAACTGAATATCGGACACTTGCGCCTTAACTCTATCAATTTGCTTACTCGCTTTCAATCAAGAAAAGAAACAGTACAAGAAAGGAAAAATACCAGAGAAAATAAAGAAAAAAAGAACATAAAAGAAGGTAACACCAGGAACCATGAAGGCGAATGAGCAGAACAACCTACCAAGAGCAAGACCGCGAAAGGAATGACACGGAGATAACCAACAACAATCAAGTATCCTTTTGCAGTAGCCTTTTAAGTTCACCTTCTGAACGTCACAAAACTAACAAATCTCTCCATAATGTTCCTTCCACAGCGACGTTTGAAGGCCAAAAAGGCAGAAAGAAAAGGATTTCTCGAAGTTTTCTTATTTCATGAATATGGGCAACTCACAGATTTTCCAATGTCGTGTTCGAAGAATTAAAAAATAGCACAGCACCACTACAAAAAGCATCTTTGTGTCACCAGGGGATCGATTAGTTCTGCAAATTACTAACGCCCTTCGAATATAAATAAATAAATAAATAATGAAGCAAGAACGTAAATAAACAATAAAGTAAACTGCAAATAATAAAATAAACCTACCAAGCTCGAGAAAAGCATCCACTTTGTCCCTAAGAGCGTCGTCGATCTGTTGCTCCACTTCTGAACGAGCATCACTGAAAGAATGCCACAGAGAATGAAACAATGTAAGTTACTTTCCGATCACCATACGACCTCTAGTCGACTCAAACTGCAAACCTTTCAATTCAATCTGCAGCCAACTATGGAAGCGCTTGACCTCCTTTCATACAAAAAATGTGCTTTAGTTTATCTCAAATTTGCCATGCGCTCTTCGAAAATTGCCAGCCAAGGCTTTTTTTTGCTGTAGCTTCTACGACGATTCCGAGGTGGGCTTCATAATTACTATCGATTAGTCAACGACTCATCAAAATTTGGTAACTCTGACTACCGTATAAGATATCACCAGTTTCTAAATAAGCAACCATGCCACTTGACGAGAGCAAAGAGACCAACCGAAATACTTGATCTTTGAGAGTGAGCAAATGACCCGAACTAGCCGCCGATCCGTCATTTCTATTCGTCAGTTTGCTAATATACTGTTCCAACGAGCCACACGACTTCTCCAAGTAGCCAATATTTATCGTTATTTGCACCAACTTAAAATTCACCACTGACATTAAGTGACCGTTGAAGTTTACGAATAACATTACTGCAACAACCAAAAGGCTGCAGCATTGAGACCTGGATTAAGGGCGAGGTGAGGTTAGTGGAAAGAAGGAGTGGGGAGAAGGGATGCAGGACAGACGGCTATGGCAGACTAGAATCTTCTGCTGCTTGACGCAAGGGCATTCAAACTCATCGTCATCGCAAGACTAACCTAATCTATAGACGCCAATTGTTTCGAAATCGTGACTAGCCCTACCTGAGGTCATTTATATCATTCAGGGATTTCGATTATTCCACGTGCCGATAAAGTATTACGCTTCTTCATATACCGTGCCCTAAACCCGATGAATGCTCTACAACAACACGTTATTCAAGCATAAACTCTCATCCAGCTCGCGTCTCGATTCACTTCACTGTTCTACTCGATACTCCAACCCGATCCGTCAGTTTTATGATTTGTTGTACAATTCCCTCGACAACCTTTCACCTTGTTTTGACTGTTCTAGAGTGTTTTCGTTCATGGACTCTTATTTCTGCTCGTCTTCTTTCCCTCTGCTATTTTCAATGGCTTGCTTGATGATGCCTCTTACCTATTCACTAATGTCGGTGTTTGATGCCTATGCTGATGCTTGAAAAAAAAATGCTAAGAACAGCAAGTACCACTGCACGAACACTTCAACGAAACAGTAAGAAAGGGAAAGCAGTTGCCTATAAAGTGGCACAAGCTTTTGCCGAATTCATAGGTAAGCATCCTAAAAATGCAATCTGAGTAGGGCTAAAAGGTGAAAACCCCAATCAGCATGGCTATGCCGTATTGCACCTGACAACAAACAAGCAAACATATGTGTATCAGGCAACGATATCAAATGCGCTTCATTCGACGTACACCACTTACCACTACTGTCAGGGGATTCTGCAAATTACCCTCTACTTAATTACCCCAACTATACCCACCACATCAACAACTTTATGGAATGCGCGTAAATAAACTATAGCCGATTAGCTGACAACACTCTAGCAAAATAGACCATATTTTACTGAGTCAAACAATGCTATAAAAAGCAGAAGGTTTCATCAAGAGCAACTACTTCAGCCAATTCCAGCAAAATTCGAGTAGTAATTGAAGAATATTGCTTAGGACTTACGCGCCGTGCTGAAACCTCTAACAAAAGTATAAGTCAGGCAAATATCGTACGCAACAATTATGTGTAACGGATGTTATCATGAAATAGACGAAAGGAATAGTACAAACCTGAACAAGAGTCCTTCTTTTGCTGGCGACGAAACTTTTCAAAGAACCCGACCACCTGGCCAAAAGAACATTCGCATAGCGACGTACAGTGTCGTCTACCTGTAATGCTAGCACTAATACACTTATATAGATATGTTCTTGTGTTTTTGTTCATAAATTATTTATGCTGACTCAGTGTTGCAGCAATGCACATGGAAGAAAGAAGTCACGGAGGAAATTCCTCTACGGCAATTCAAAAACAAAAATATGCATACATCTCTGAATACAAACACTTCAGTGATATAGATGCCCTCAAATATATATATATATATATATATATATATATATATATATATATATATATATATATATATATGAGCTCTGGGGCGCATAATGGAATTTCTGAAAATTATCTGCGTTACTTAAACTTACTGGCATTGTAATAACAGTCAGAATACCGTTAGCTCTATATATTCCGCTATACTCCTCAAACGCCAACACAGAAAACCGTCATCAACCGATACGTTGCAACCAATTCTCAAATGGATTTTGCTATTGTGCAAATTGAAAGAACAATCGTGCAGTGAAAATCGAATAAAAGACGAACTTCTGAAGGCGATAATTGGAGATGTTCCATAAACTTTAGGCATCCAACCAAATAGCTCTTAGCTTGCCCATAAACCGCCGGAACGAATTTCGAAAATGGAAATATACGTGGAAATGGCTCCTAAACAAATACAACATCAGATCAACAATGAAAATTTATTAATTCATTAGTAATATTTTTCCATTACCTTTCCGGAAATAATTCATCATTTCCGGTTAATTGTTTATTTTGTCGGCGAAATGAGGGACTATCTTTTGCTAAAATATTTCAAATATAACATTCAGCGTAAACATCAGAAAGAAGTCTATGCAAAAGCGAAAACAACTATCATCAATAAATTATTTTTCCTATGCACAAAGAAAATGAAAATCAAAACATTCTCGTATTTTCTATAATTATTGACGAAAATAATCTCACCTGATCGAGGCCGCGTTTATAGAATGGAAATTGCGAGATGATCGCTTTGAACTGCTGTTCATCATTGGCAACAATCGGCGCATAATTGTCGTTGTCTAAATCCCTCTCGAATTGAGCACAATATTCACGCATCAGAATTTCATTATATTGATCTCTGAAAATATTGCAGCATTGAAGCTGAATGAGAGGACCTCTCTCGACGAAAAACACTTGTAATTGTATTTAGTGGCCAGCATGCATAGGAAATGGGCCATCAGCATGCATATAAAAATGACCGTAAAGTGGGCCATCAGAGAGAGATGGTCAATCGTTTAGCTAGCTGTAAGCGAAAGAGAGTATCTTTACTTTTCCGGAAATTCAACAACAGACTGGTGTATGTGGATCATAATTAGACAATAAAAAAAGGTGATGATGGCTGCTATGATTGACGTTCGCTGCAATGAATGATGTCACGCTCCATGTTGCATCGCCTTCGCATTGCCTCAAATAAAAGCAACGGCATGATGTACTTTGCTCGTATGAAAACAATGGTCAGCTTTAATTCCGCCTTATATGTACTATCAAAACGATCAGAAGCATAAAGAAAGGTGGCAGCCACTGATTAGGCTCCTTCAAAAGACGGAAAACTGTATCGCAAAGCCCTACATGAAAAGCTAATCAATAAAGCAATACAAGTTTGAAAATAAAACGGATAAGAAGCTCTTCCCCAAATACTCTGAAAACATTTTAAAAACGCACGGCAAATAATGCTAAAACGGGTAGATACGCAAGACGAGTGAGACTTGTGCCGACTCTACCCGCCAGTGGAACGCTCGTTGATCTTCCCGAGATCATAGACTACACCTCGAATTAACTAGGCTGATTACTCATAACCGTTAGCAGCTTTCCGTGGCAAAATGATGCCCCACAGCACGACGGATGAAAACTGCTTCAACTACTTCAGACGACGGTAGACAAGAGTGCTTGAAGGATTTTGCCGGTTCATGAATTTACGAAAGAATTCATTTTGAAGAAGTGATTCCAACATAAAATAGTCTGTTCATTTCTGATCCTATTTTTACTTCTTTACTGATCCTGAAGAGGGGGGAGGTGGGATGGAGGGGAAGGAGAGGTAGTGCTCAAGCAGTTTCTTGATTAGCAATGCCACTGGTTGATCTCCACCATCAAGTTATCAGCAAAAACAAAAATAAAAACAAAAGATCCGCCTACCTGAAATTCTGTAGAAGTGTATACAACGATCCGATTCCAAAACCGTAGCTCTTCATCGTCAACGCGAATAATAAAATCACCTTTTTCATTCTTAGCATCATCTCTACATCTAAGCAACCACCCTAAAATATTCCTCGTCCGTGTTCTTCCCTTAGCATACGAGCAAATAATTTCATGCACATGTAAATGATTTGAATGATAGAAGCATACTAAAATTCCCGAAGGTTAACATCGATTCAGTGTTCTTCGATAGAGTTTCTGCTCTAATGATTACACCTCAATTTAAATAAACTATGAATTTCAACTTATTTCCCACAGCAATCATTTCAGCCACCTAATACTAATATTCCAGCGAAATAACTTGCTAAAGTGATATATTTACACGAGCTCAGTTATGATTTCAAAGAACTGAAATTCTAAAAAGCAGCTGATAGGTAAACATGCAAAAGTCGAAATATTTACCTGTTAAAGGTAATCCTACTCAAAAGTTAACGTTCCTCATATAAAATCCACTCACAAAATGAGTGTTCATCGCAGTAGTAACTTGCTGTAATGCCATCTCCCATAGTTGATCTTTATAAGCGGCAGTGACAAGGCTTGGCTCGGTTTGCATTATATGATCCTCCACAACGAAAAATCCTATGATCTCGTCCAGGTAGCGCACATACGAATGAATTGACTGCTGCTTCAAATATATATGACTCGATTAAAACATTAAAAACGTCGATACAACTAATGAAATACTATCTTTAGCGTCCGCGTAATCATATATTCTCTTAAGTCATCCTCAAAATTCAAGACTGCAATCATCTCCAAAATTCAAACACATATAGCAATAATATTTTTCACATCGCATTCGGCAATGAACAGCCTGGCACCCTTTGGTGAACACTTTTAAAGGAAGAAAAACAGTAAACTGAGAGTTTGAATGCATAAAAGATACCAATTTACTAGGAGGTCGAATCACCACCGCTGCTTGTTCCTTTCTTTGTTTTCTATAATACGCATCAAAAACCTCCTTCGCACCCTGGAATGCAAAAAAAAAGTTATTGCACCACTTCGATAGGATGGTACGTGGACAGAATAGATGCTGCTGATGGTCTTTTCATGGATTATTTGAAAACGGTTTACCAGCACTTTCTTCTTCATAAAAAACCGCAGAGATAAAAAACAACCGAATCAAGATGAAATTCAAGCGCTCTTCTTTGATATTATTAATAATAGTGGATGTAAATCCGAATACACCACTATCAATTATCACTACTGTTCGTCTCATGTTCGACAGAACAGTGCAACGTCCTTCACTTGTGGGTTTGTCACGTTCATTGTTAAAACAAACGCCGCCAATGAGGCTTCACTTCACCTCTAAAATTTTCTTCATCAGCTTCCTCAGATTTACTTTCCCCATCAGAAAACCATTTCCATGCAACCATGTCGGAAGCGATACCTTAAGCTAAGCTACAATTACTGCATCACATCCGTCAGCATTTCAAATGAACTGAAAACTCTTTAACTGATAAGTCATATCAGCGTAACACATGCGATCAAATGAAGTCTTTAACCCTCCGTCAATGAAGTTACAAAAATATTATCTTACGAGTGCATGTCTGCCTTCATTACAAAATAGGGAGCATTCATTTTAGGCGCAGCTAAATGCACTAATTACGTACGTTGTGGCGAAGCATGTCAAGTGCTTAGTGTGCACATATCTGCGGCTACTCTTTAATGTGCAGGAAATGGATCGATTCATAGAATGTAGTGTGGACAACCTTACGAAATGAGACACCAAATAACGATAGATGCACCTGTAACACCTGAAGCACAGGTGATCCTTTTCTTCCGTTCAAGCTGACTTAAATGACCACGATGCACATTCTTATAACAGACGTCGACACCTTCGCGCAGTTTGCATTACATCACCTTTTGCATATTCTCAACTTTTATTCGTATTTTTTTCAGGCAAAACCAAGAAAAATAAGAAAAAATAAAAAATAAATAAAACTGGTCGAAAAAAAAGGATAATTTTAGAAACTCACAAGAACATTAAATATCTGACAGCAACGATGAACGGGTGTAAAATCGATGAGATCTTGCGCACTTAGCAATTCGTCATCATCGTGCACCGATGCTTGACGCACCTTCCGTTCCACCTTCCACTCGTTCTTCATTACAATAGACCCGTCGGAAGACAATTCTTTAAAAAAAATAACTTCACTTCAACATCTTTCTGCACAGAACTCTCCTGCAGAATAAAGTATCACGGCCATACTTTTCTTAAAAAAGGAAAAAACACTTAGCTTTAGGTAACCTTAGAATACGGCTCAACGGGACCACTAGCAAGCGAGCATAACGTGAATCAACACCAACAAACAAGTCCTAAACTTATGCTGCTTCGAGGTCGAAATTCATATGCACAGGTGTTATATCGTGATCCTGTCAAAGCGTCTTCCCAGACAGGAAACAAAAGTAAATTAAACCAACAACCTATCTCTAGCAACCAGGTTTACTGCACTACTGTAACCGATTTGCACAGTAAAAAAAAATAAGCGGCAGGAAAGAGAAAAACCGGAGAGCTTCCATTGAAAATAGAACAATAAGTTGAAATAAAACACAAATCGCAACAAAACGCCATTAAAAAAACGCACCAATCTGAACATTTTGAGCGTTGCGTTTCGCTTCATCCTGAATGCGCTTATTCCGTTCCGCTTCACTCATTCCAAACGAATGTTGTTCAGCTGTGCACTTCGATGCGTGTTGCCCAATGCGTCCTTTAACATCAAAATATCTTTCAAGAGCCCACGCTTATATATGAAAAACGGCCATGATAAAATTCTAGTTAGGTACCGCACAGGTATCACAAAGTAATCTGTTGATAAATTTGTTTGTCAGCTTTAGGAATGCATAAACTTGAAGGAATATCAAACAATAGCTCAACTAACCTGACACTTTGCGTATATTTTCGAGGAAGTCCGTAAATTCCGAGAAGGACTTTTCCTTAATCTGCTCACGTATCGGAGCCATTGATTTCTGCAGAGACTGTGTGAAGCGATATTTGTCCACATGCACCAAATAAGTATGTTCTAACTCCTCTAAAACTTTTAGCGCTTGATAGTACCTGAAATAAATGACAGGTGAATATTCGCAACACAGACTAAATCCTATGCAAAGCGATCGAATGATGAAAGCCATGGAACATATTATACAAAAATGAAAACGCACTGAAGTCGCTGATGACAACGAGCTGTTCGTGAGAATGGAATGACCAAATGCGAACAGTATAATAAGAATCGCTGTAAATCCCTCACCCCTCCCCCTTTCTTACCCTATGACAAGGATTCCCTTAACAAATGATCAGTCACCACCTCAGCCGCACATTTACCATAGCAAAGTTCCGGTCGAACTAAAAGGTCTGGCTCTTGGAAAACGAAGCAATTCGTACTCCTCTCACATACACTTTCAGGCAGGCTTTTCTATTAATGGCAACGGCTTCCACATTACATTCGACACCTCCAAAAACGTCACGGTTCAAACGAATATCGACTTTACCGAGTTTCAGCCCATGAAAATTATCCTCATCATAGTAGTAAACCGAACATATTCTCAATAATGTTTCAAAAATGATGTGTTAAAACAAAAGATATGTTCGACGAGATCGGTTATACCGTTACAATTTTCTTCAACGGTATACTGTTCGGACATTTAAAGAGTCGCCAATCCAATCTCCCCGTTGCATTCCAAACTGACCACGACCTCATGTTTACGAAATGATTCACAAGTGGACGAGGCCTGTTGGTTCCCACCATTTCCCCCTCCCCTCCCCTTAACCCTTTTCGCAACAATTTTCCATTTGACTCTGTTCGCATTTTCGTCTATTCGTCGGCTAAACTCGAAAAATTTGTGCTTCGAAAGCGCATCGCTTTAAACGCCTCAAGATCTCCTAAGCAAAAAAAGGTCAGTTTAATCTTGATAGTTAATTTCACATTTCATGCCTTAGCGTTCTCGCCGTACAACGTTTGCAAACAATGGCAGCAATAAAATGTTTCACTGAGTGATGATAGTGGCATCTCAAAAAAAAAAAAAAAAAAATTCGACGAAAGGACTCACTTCTTTTGCCGCATTAACTCGTTGAGTCTTGCATAGTGCTCCAATACGGGTAAACACATCGAGATATGCTCTATTGCAGTGTTCGCATTCTTTTGAAGTTTCCTGTAACGTAGAATCTCTGCGCTGCGTTTTTGTAATTGCCGACTGCTCTCTTGAACAGCATTGTCGATGCTCACAACATCCTCCTGAAAAAAATCCTTGAAGTGATTTAATATTCAAGAAAATCAATAAATGACAATCTCATATCGACTCAGAGATGAGCAATTTCCAAGCTCCATCAATGCTCATTTTTAGTGAACGAAAAAGTTGATGAGGATGTAACGAATTTGAAAAAAATAAAAAATAAAAAAGTGAAATGCATAAGCATGCATTATAAAACACTTTCTCCGAGAGATAAAGCAACAACGCCCTAAGAGAAGAAGTCAGCAGAGATAAATGAAAACACAAGCGGATAGATTCTCTCAGAATATGTGGAACGTTCGATTCGATGTTTTTCACTGTGTCTATAAAAGATGGGATGGGTGAGGGGGATAATATCGGCAAAAAGAAATGCACTAATGACAAACCTTGATCTCAAGACAACGTGACTTCAATTGCAATAATTGTTTCATTGAATCGATGTGTCCTTGATAATGGTATGAGCAAATTTTTTGAATATTTCGATCGTAATGATGAATTCGATGTTCGAGGGCACGAGAGAACTTATGAACATCACCGCAATCATATATCGCTCTAAACAATACAAAGCATTAGTGAATGGAATATCTGCTACACAGTGAACACTACGAAAAGAAATATGATGGTTCCTTTGTTAAATTGGTTCTTTTCAAAAGGATATCACCTTTCCGATAGATTAAACAATATTTCTCAGAGATCGAATGGGAGAAAAAACAAACTGCGAAAATTTGCACGAAAGTGATTACATCGGAACTTCGAAAAAGCTCCTTCATTGCCTCTTTTCACCATAGTTAGTAGGAATTTCAACTGTGACTGCCTACAGTGATCAAGCATAATGCAGAACATATTTTTCCAAAACCGGGTAAAGGATGCTCTCTTTCAACTCTGCTGGCAGTGATGGATAAGAACAAGTCTGGGAGGGGAGCAGGGAGGGCATGAGTTTAGTAATATCATTGAAACTGAAGAGGCAACAAGCCATTCGACTCTGTTGAGAGTGAAAAGTGGACAACGACTTTGACCTCTGTTGCAGAATGAGAGTAGTAGTGTCTATTTTCCGTGCAGTTATCTTTGTCTTTAAACGCCAAAAACACGAGAATAAACCTCATCACCTAATCATATAGCCAGGTATAGCAAACTAAAGACGTCACTGCTCCTGATATGTGGGAGTAAAAACTTCACGGTAGTGAAATCGATAATTGCCCTGAGAGGATTATACAACTACAGAAAACAACAACCCGAAATTTCTTCTCATCCCTTCTTTCCTGTTGTTCTTTTTCAGCACAAGTCTAAAAACGAGCAAATGAACGCGCATTCGCGCATTCATATACGAATGAATGCATCACATGCGCTTGCATCTCAACGTACATTAAACGAAATAAAGAGAAGCGAAAACAACAGTTGAAGCAAATAATTTGCCATTCCCACCTTAATACCAATCCGATACTTCCGGAATCCGTAGTTTCGAGTTCATATAAAAAGAACTCCTGTTCGGCAGTTAACTCTGGATCTGAAAAACGATTTTTTTTTCAGTGAATTTTTTCCAACAGAACGACTTTCAACAACAGGTGTTCTATACAGTTGTATAATTTGTTAAACAAAGCGATGGTGAATAAGAACTGTTGGCTATTCTATTTGAAGCATGTTGCAAGCATCGAGAAAAAAAGCCTTAAAGAGTTGTATGATCGACCCGAAGTGATAATTCTTCCTGAACAAGAAAGGAAAGTCGACTGAATCGACGACAAATCTTTGTTGATCCGAACCAATAAAAACCGGACAATATAGTCCGTACAAGTACACACTGCAGATCGACAAAAAGGAATACAATTGTTATCGCTGGTAAAATAACCCTAAGTGTGAACTGAAAACACTTCTATAAATGGATGCTATTGCTCAAAAGTTGCTAAGCATAGGAATCAAAGCAGTAACGCTCTTCTGCCGATACAAACAGGCAATGATTGGCGAAGAAAAAGTCTCATACGAATTGCGAATGTTTCAGTGACTGGGAGTAATTTGAATGATAAAATTCCTGCTTGAAAAGAATTCTCCTCAGCAGGGAAAAATAAAGCGGAAGTGTAAAGCGTTTCGAAATGGTCAAATGAGATTATCAATCCCATATATGCGCTCTTCAAGCTACAATCACTTCTAACTCTAACCCATCCAAGAATCTCCTAAACTCGAACCCATTATATAAGTCCTCACTAACTTCCTAAAAAAATTACTATTACCGATAAAATTCATTACTTTAAATTCATTTACGTTTCCCGGGAAGCCGTCTGGCGATAAACGACAGATTTAGAGGTGCACTTGAGAGAGTTTAGAAAAGAGGGCAACTTACATTGTTGGTAAGAAGTGGAGGCGGTATCACTGCTTCCAGTAGCCGTTTCCTTTGAAATACTTGTCGTCGATACCCCATCCATGAAGTCGCACCGTTAAAACCTTAAATGATACACTGTATAAAATGGTGTAATATAAGTATAAATAAATAAATCACGTATCGTATAAGGGGGAAACGCATCCACCAAGAAGTACAAACTTCTTGTTGCATATTCAACACCTTTCAAACTTACTAACTGCCACTAGAGAGTTTATAAAATTGGCTATTTTCTTTAGATGAAATAGAGGTAGCAATTCCTTCCGTTAATGTGACCAGGTTTGATACTTATAAAGTACCTTAAAAAGGAAGGTGTTCAGAGGTGGGATCTTCGGTTGCAAATGCAGCATCCAAACGAAAAGTCACATTCAAAATGGTCCAAACCTCTCAGGAACATAATTAGGGATTTGATTGATGGATTCGATACAAACATAAACAGGCTTAACTTAGAATCTAGAGCGGTTGGGTAAAACGCGGCGCGGAGCCATCTTTGTGCTCTTTTTTTTTCAAAGTCCTTAGCATTCATTAGCAACCTCGAAAGCTATAAGATAGATTTAGAGATATTCTAGTGCTCTAAGAATCTGAAGAATGCAACTCCGAAAACTTTTGAGAGTTCCCAGATCTATAGGATATCCACATGTACCTGTGCTAATACCTCATAGCTTGTTTCTCATTCGACGGTCGCTGCAAAGAATCGCATTTTTCCTACAAGTTAGAAAGTTTATTTCTCACTTCTTTTCGTACTTCTTCACCACTGAAAATAGATTAGAAGATGAAAATTATATGCTCGACAAGCGAAACGAATTTCTCGAGAATGTTCACTCGTAACGTTGACAGAGATTGTTGAGATAAGAACGGCGGCGACAAACGAGATTGGCTGTTCTCAAGTGGGAACTAAAAAAAAAGCCGACAAAACTCTTTGAAGACATCCGTTATTGAAAGCGAGCAATGCAATATTTCTAGCGTGAAACATAGATATCATTGGTCAATGGCAAACTCAGAAATTGGGATCTTGCCAAATCGCTGTCTAGATGCGGCAAGTAGAACCGACCGGAAGTTTTGTATTTCAAAAGAAGTGCAATAAATGTCCGCCCGTATTGGTTGGTGCATTCGAGGTTTTCGAACAAAACGGCTTGAAGGAGACGACAGAAATATCCGAATGTCCGCGTCTGATTCTTTGATTAGCGAACGCTTGTCGAAATAATATAGCTTTCTGCTAACCTAATAAATATAGCTTTCATGCACAACGATGCCACTTCGTAGTTGTTGCCGGACGAACAATAAGCACTACGGGAGAAGCAATAAATTGGGAGGAAAGGACTTATACTTGTTGAGCTTGTACCTCACCGAGCTAATGCTCGTTTAAAATGATGGACACTAGCTCATCAAGTAGATGCTCCGCCGTCAAATGAAATTACCGTGATCTGGGAGATTACGGGTTACTGCTAAAGTGTTAGTATATGATTCAATGATACGGGAACATATTCTGTTCGTTAGAAAAATGTATCAATGAAGTTTACAACTCCACAATTCAGCGTGCAAATTTAAGATGCTTCAATAAAGCTATTGTGATTTTTTCCACGCTGATGATAGTGTAACGCCAATTGAGGATTACGTTTCCCATCGAGTTGGTAAATATTTAGTTAAACGCATCATAGTGTATAAATCTGATATAGCGTACCCTCTTCATATATCGCTTCGAAGAAATGAAAGTATAGTGAACCTTTGGAAAAAGGTTGTCGTATAGTAAGGTATGTCGGCTATTTTTCGGTAATAAACGGCAGAAGAGTAGATCCGCCAGAAAGTCTCGTTTGTTTATCTTTATTTTTATTTTTCTTAATGATCAACATCTCCTCTATACTAGATATAATTTCTGATAAGGTATACTATTTCATAGAGTAAAAGATATTACCGTATCACGATCTTGTATATGGCTCACTGTGACAACTATCATCCCTAATATAGCCTAGATAGTGATTACAAAAAAGTACATTTTGCTATGGATGCATTAGTCATTAGTATACTATCAAAAATCACTAGTGCATTATTCAACAGTGTACATTTTCTCAAAGCCTTACAAAGCCTTGCTACTCGATTGTTCTCAGTTGTGCCAATCATGAAATCCCGCACTTGAGCGTTGCCCGACTTTTTACCCAAGTCTTTTGTTACTTTATCATTCCACTATTATTGTTATTTTGCCACTCAAGTTAAAGAATAATCGCTCTGATTATTTGCAGAGAGATGGCTTCGTTCTATTTAGGTCGATTAAATTAGTCGTAGTGATATGACATGATGGATTTTGGGATAACGTACATTCCAATATTCGTCTGGCTTGGATGGAACTCTGTGCACGTATTGTCACAGGTCGTAGGCTATACGTTTCGGTTGATCTGATTGTTGCTTTTGTTGATATGATGCTTTCAGGTGGAACGATGGAACAGGATTGCTCACATCACTTCTACATACACGAACATCAACCAGAAGGATGTTCACGTGTAATGACTCGACAGTGCGGCGACGAGGGATGCTCGCGAGGTCTCGCCAATCAAACCTGGTACTGGGGGGACTCTTCGAAAGACCTCATTGCCTCAGCAATGAGCGTAAGCCTTTGTTAGATATTTTTAACGATAGTGTGGTGCACACATTACTCGTTATAGGACACATTCAGTCTAATATAATCCACTTAAGTAGAAGCAAATCAAAATTGATATACGCGGCTGTCAGCAAGAGAGACTCATGAAGGTCGATGAAGATCGTCACAGAATGTTGCAGTATTTGTTATTGAAAAGGTGATCCTTGTAAAAGCTCATATTTATTTTAACAGGAAAATACTGCTTAAGATACTGATTGAAAATACTGCATATAACTGAGAGCTATGGTCGACACCATCGTTATACGTAGAAAGCTATGCTAGTGATTGTGGCGGCTGATTGTAGGCCTGTTGAAGAGTAATATTCGATTCTAATAGGCATTGAAGAACCCAACTGTAAGCAAGATAAAGCGTAAACGAAATCCAAAATATCGGAATTCCTTATGGTCGGCATGGTAGTAGTACCCTTGTTAATTACCAGAATGTACATACAGTGGACAGTGTTATGATGACTTTTACCTTTTTGTTGTTATTACTTTCCTATTATTTACTCTTATTATTACTAGTGTAACTTTACTGCTATTACTTACTGTTATTACTGTTAATATTTGTTTTTGATTTCTTCTTTATCAGCGGCAAACTTCAGAGGAGTCTCGCTTAAACATCATAGGTAGTAGCTTGTTGTGGCGGGTGTATTTAAGAGCACATAAGCTAAGCAACGAAAAGAGTCAAAAGGTAGCTGATGTGAATGTAACTAAATGCGTACTTGGCTATGAGATCAACTAGACAGCGTGAAATACGTAGAGACTCTTAGCAGTTAGTAATGCCACCATGCATGCAATTATGTAATGTTATCTTTTTTTTCGAACGGTCCAAAAGTATATAGTCGGATCGCAATGTGGATTTATCTATTGTATTTTTCTCAATATTGCAAAGATGGGATTTTTCGGTGGATGGGAAGATGTTTTTAGGGTTGTGAGAATGGTACGTTCTGTGTTCGAGATGCGTCGACGAAAGGTGACTATACGTTGACACTTCGATTTGGCGAGGTGACCAAATATTTCCTGAAATTTTACTTCGTGGATTTTCTTTCAGTTTAGAATATCATGCAAGTCTTTTGCCATGTTGAGTCAATATATTTTATTAGCGTTACTGTTATAAATTCAACTATCAACTATTGTGAGATTGAAAAAAATCGTCTCTTCGATGGGATCTCATCCATCACTACGCTAGACTTCGGTATATGTTTGAGTTTCCATTAACAACTAATATGTTTTATATAAATGCACTTTTAATGTGTTTCAAATTTTAATCCTCACATATGCGCAACTACATCTCTGTCTTCTGTTATGATTGGACGGTTTTCGACGGCTTTCAAATATGGTATTGACTAAACTATCCTATATAGAAAGCGTTCTCGCAAACTTATAAAGTCCTGAAATAAACTTGTCGAACTTGCTTGGAACTTGGCAGAAGTTGTATGAGAGTTAAAAATCACATAAAAGAGAACTTTTTTTTTTTCAGAGCAACAAACTTATAAAAATAATCGTCTCAAAGGGTCGTTGCGGCTTTGCACCCGAAGAGCTTAAATTCGACTCTGTGGTGCAATTGATTGATTATTACAAAAGAAATTCGCTAAAAGAATATAATCGTCAACTTGAGGTCGGACTTATTTATCCACTTCGAAGACCAAATATTGATAAAACGATGTGGGTATGTTTACAGATTTTCTTTAATTGTATTTCATTAAGCATTTCATTAAATTCCATTTTATATCCATCGGCAGCAATTCTTATGACTATAAATTTGCAATGAAAATATCATAATCGATATAATTTGATATATATTGCAAAAGAGAATGGAAGTGTTTTTTTTTTTCGTTACGGATCTCACCTTAAGTGAGAGATAATAATGGAAGCGAATTTATGGATCTGTGTCATTTCGATTTTCTTTGAAACAATGCATTTATCCCCCGGTATTCGATGTCATATATGTTGATCTGCCGAGCACGTATAAATTAAAAGCAGCACAGTTAATGTCTTTTTCGTTCATTGTGCTTTTCACTACACTACTGAATGGGTTTCGAAGGTTTTTCTTTTCCATTTTCTTTCGGACGATTTTATTTGGAAATGCCGAACAAGCGGGTCTAGTTTCAGAGATGCAAATTGTTTTTTATCAATCAGTCGTTCTAATTTTTTCGATGGTCCAATGCGCTACGGCGCTAAATATTGAAATTATTATGTATTTGTTGAGCAAATTTCCTTCTCCGCTAGGTTTTGCTATCTCTCTCTTTGTCAGCTCAGTGGAGCTAGCTCCATCCAATTTCGGAACCGACGTTTATTCAAGATAAATTGAGAGAAAGAGCTTACTAAATTTTATTCAAGAAGGAATGAGAGAAGGTGCGTATATTTGAAGGATATTAGTAAGAAGCTGCACTTTCGAGGAAGCCCTTATTTCTCACCTTTGAACTAAGCGCCTTTGCATCGCAAATTTATCGGCAACTGTTTTAATTCAGAACGCCAAAAGGAAGATACGGTAATTGATGCAGCTTACATCAATTCAAGACGAAACTTCTTTGAATGGGGGGGGGGGGGGCTTCCCACTGGAAATGGGGAGGAAGAGAGGGAACTTGCAGTGTTCATACATTTCCAGAATGGATCTCTATATGAATGGGACCTATAAGGAGGAGCTAATATGTGATTACGTACGGTATACTGCTGCGTGGAGTTGCGTGAGGTGAAACGTTGCAGGAAATAGATGGTGTGCATAGCGTGGAACATTTATTGTGTCAACTACGAGGATTGCATGCTGCACATACTCGTATTTTGCGATTCGATGATCAGATCTCGGCCGAGCTAGATTCATTACGTGAAGAATTGCAAAGGAAGCGTCAAGCTCGTGCGGCTTTCAATGCCGCTCATGCACTTTTTCTCAAGCAAATGGAGCTTATCACTAAGTTAGTCTTCTATTTCCTATTTTACCGATGATTTGTCTATCGTTAATTTGCATCAAAAGTTTCTTCTGCTTATGTGCTTGCCATTTCAAATGTTTGGTACTTGTGTTGAAAAGTGGAAAATTTGCGGCGAATTTTGCGGTTTTCTAATTGTTTTATGCGACGAATATGCAAATTGTGCATGTTCACATGCCCTCTTAATCGGAAATGTTGCCTCTACTTTCTAGCAATACCATCTCTTTCGCTGCAACATAATCGCTTCCATTTTGTGGATTTCGGTTATATTTGTCGAATTCTTGAATGATTATTAAGCTGCTTTATGCATACTATCCTCGTTTCATAATTGTTCTCATTCGGATTATTCGAATTACATTTACAGGAACAAGGACATGTTAACAAGCGAATCCGAATTAGCGCAGATCAACATTAATATCGAATTGCAACAGCGGCGGTGAGTTATTCTCTTGCTGTCTTATTGCGATCTGCCTGTAAGCTTTTCCTCGGTTTGTCGATAGTGGAACGGAACGAGTTCATCGCTGAATCAATTTTGACTGGTTATCACGTATCACTTTCTTCCTACCGAAACGTTTTTGTCTGTGCGCGGATTACTTTACTTTATCTATCGTAATGTTTGCAAAGGCACAATCAGCTTGCGCGTCCTATTGTTCTTCCCAATTACTGTGTTCCTGACATCATAAACTCAAGAAACATATGGATATTCGTTTGATTGTTTCGACCTGTGAATTTCATCGCGTTGTCGTTTTTAGGGTGGAGATATTCGTAATGAAATCATTGCTCCCGTAAGTACTAGATAACAGCCGCTGTTTCAACGCCTACAAACGCAACAAATATTTCTTGAGGAGTTATGGCGATGAGAGAGGAGCAATGCAACGTTGAAAAGATGCATATATTTTCTTTAGGCAGTTGCTTACCGGCTGCCGTTTGGAATATGCCGATTTTCCGCAAAGTCCATCGAAAGTTGATGCACGACCTTTTTTTCGCGAGATTTAGTTTCAACTCAATGTACACTTATATGCAAATTATGGCTTTTCTAGGATATTCTTCTTTTAAATTTGGAAGAGAAAGTCTATTTAGCAAGCGTGATGATGTTACATGCTTCAGTCTCGACAGTATACGAAATCAACAAGAGCAAATGACTGAGCAAATGGCCGCCATCGAAGCGCGCATAAAGGAAAGCGAAAAGTCGCACAGCGAACTCACCCCTAAATTATCCGCATTGCACACGTAAGATTTAACTCATTCACTGTTGTATTGACTCCTGTTGACTTTAACTCCACTGTGTATTGACTCCAGGATTTATTAATTCATTCACTAGAGTGTTCCAGTTTTATACTTTAAAGGTTGTATTGACTCCTAAAACTGCATCAACTTTAGTCCATTCGCATCGTTATTCAATTCTTTGCTGTATTTGAATAAATTTAGAGAGCTTAATCGATGCCAATTCCGGTTATGTCAGTTGAATGTACCGCAAGCAGTTGTCGATAAAGAGATTCAAGAGGTTTCATTTCTCACCGACGCTGAGCCGGAGCCTCTTTCGCGCATTTTGATGCAATTCCACATTCGATGGCAACCTGACCGCTTCCTTTCTGTCGATTGCACTAAGGTTTGCATTTCCATCACTGTATGATTACGCGTTGGAGTTGTGACCAGCTGATTCGCGGTTTAACTTTCAACAGTTCACAAGGCTGCAACACTGATGCGTCGTGCAGACGAATAGATTTGGTGACTGGTCTTTCACCGAATCTTTGAAATTCTTTGCAGAGTTGAAGTCTTTTTTTTTCCTTGAACGAAATGTTCGTTTGATCGTCTTTAGTAGAAGATCACCGTAAGAGAAATTAATGGCTTTTTCGGCCTCATCCAAGGGCTAGGGCATAAGGCGGTTGGCGTTTTCCGAAAGAAAGCTTTCATAGAGCAAGAACCCGGTCAGTGGGGTACACCTGCTGTTGTGCTGTTGTACCAGATACTGATTGTGAACATTGTTCGGCTGTCGTGGGTATATCTATAATTCTGTAAGAGTAGATGGTGCCAAATGTAAGAATAGAGAGGTGGAAGTGCCAAATGAGGGAGCAGAAGGAACTTAAACCCTGGTCTTTTGTTCTGTAGACGCTCATTCGCTATGCTACAGCCTCATCCTTCAACCATTTTCCTGGATAGCAAACGACGCCAACGTCCGGTCAGCAAGAAATCGAGTCTCCTATGCTGTCCACACTTCTGTACTTTTTCGCCTCTATGTCCCACATGGAAAAGATGCCTTCAAACCTGTGCAAGCTACACCTAATATGTGACTATATCCTAATAGTTGTTCTTTTCTCAGGAAAACGGTATGAAAATAGTTCGCGCACTGATGGATTGCAATCCGAACAACTCGGACGGTATCTTCGTTATTCGGCCGAGCAGTTCACAGGCCAATCATTACGCCCTCACTATATCCAACGACAACCACATCTATAATTGTCTTATTGAGCATAGGTTCGTTCGTTGTTTGCACGTCTCTAGTATCGCCTCAATTCTTGCTGCTTCAGACGTTCCTTTAGCAGATTTGGTTTTTTTTTTTTTTTTTTTTTTTGCACTTCGAGAACACATTACGACGACTTTGTTTCGTCTGTCTTTTTGACCGAGCATTTTTTTTCTGTCCTTTTGATCTTTTACATCGGCCGATGGAAATTTTATAGAATACGCGACCAGACTCACTATGGGCTTAGATTTCAACAGTCACTCTCATTCCCTTTCATTCCTCTCGAGCTTTTCGGTTTGTATTTCGTCAGAGACTGGAGTTTTCCGCAAAATGACTTCAATAAATCACTACTAATATGCCCTGAGAGTTTCACTTTTTCCGTCGAATCTCGCTGTCATGAATCAACTACGATATTACTAATTCATCACCTATATTTTACGATTATTGCAATGGTTATGAGGTTCTGACTCTACGATATTACTAATTCATCACCTATATTTTTACAATAGTGCTAAAAATCCGAAAATCTCTCAACTTCCATTCGATTATTGCAATGGTTATGGAAGTAGTCTCAGAAGGTAACTTCGGAGGTGCTTTCGTTCACGGAATCATTGAGACAGCATTCCCACTTCAAACCCTTAGCAAAGGTTTAAAAACATCCCAAATTTTACTTTGATATACCAATATTCGTAAACTTTGCATCAGAAGCTAAATCAGCGTGACGTGTTATTGGTGAAAATATGGAACGTTTTATTGGAACATTGCAAAAAATTCTCGCAATTTTATTTCATTATAGTAGTTGATACGGCGGAGTGGTTCTTGTAATTTCTTGCACGTGCATAGAGATGTTTTCATTTGAGACACTATATAACTTGCTTCGCTGAAGGTACGATGCCGAGTAATGTGGAACATTTCACTGTCAACTTTTACAATATCTTTTTATTCGTTCAAGTTTTAACACTTTTCGATGTTGAGCACTCTCTTCATCCTCCATTTCCTCTCTTCTCTAAATTCCACCTAGTCATGCTTATAAAATTGCTAAAGTTTTTTAGCGTTTTATTGCACTGTCCTCTCCAAAATTTATTATTGCAAGAGGAGGTCTCTATATAGATTTAAATTGAGGGATTGATTAGGGATTAATTAGGGAAAAAAGAAGTTTTTTTTGTCTCCTATTCCGACGGTTTTGGTATCATATGATAGATTCGGTGAGTTGATCACGTATATGTGCAACACATTTCTCTCTCTTTTGAAGTTCAGAAAATAGGGACCACCAGATGGAGTACTTCCTTTATAAATGTCACGGGAATATTATATTTGGGGTTGCATATATATATATATATATATATATATATATATATATATATATATATATATATATATATATATATATATATATATATATATAGGGAACATCGAGCAATGTTGTCTGGTAGGATGTCATGTCGAGTAGTTTCAGAAAATGCTGTTAGGTGCATGGAATAATAAAGCAGGGCATACGATAGGGTGTCGACACAGGGCTCCATGAGTGCTAGGAGGACACGAGGACGGGATTTTAAAGTGAATGTGGACTGTCAAAAAAAACTTCATCGCCTAGAAAAGTCACGTTTTCTTTACAAAAAGTGCTTCATGGGGTATTGTTTAATTTTTTTTTCTCGAAGAGAAGCACAAGACTAAAAATTGGGTTATGGATGGCTTGGAAGGGCCGGAAGATAGCGGAGGAGCTCCGCTGATCAAATTTCCTCGCTTACCACCGAAAAATTAGGAATTTTGTGGGAAGAATGCAGTGTTCGCATACGAGGACGAGCATGTACGTCCTTCTCATTCTTGTTTCAAACTCTACCACTTCCTCGGGACCCTTTATTATCGGAATGTGAGCTGATGGTTCTTTGTACATTTCAGGGACGTGAAACATCCAGAATCTTGTGGATACGCTTTTCGTAATACAAAGCTTTTCTTTCCGACGTTGGTGGATTTTGTACGCTACTACAGTCATTGCTCTATGAAAGAACATAATTCGCAGCTTGATACAAGACTTAAAATGCCCGCTTTTAAAGGTACACTTTAGTGGGTTTCTTGTCCGATCTGAGCAGCAACGTAGATTTCATCGACCTCCAAAATGATTCATCGTAATAAATGCGAAAATTTGGCTAATGAAAGCAAGTATCTCACCGTTTGCAAGAGCAATGTTTCGAAATGAAAACGCTTTTTGCAGTGCTCTGCACGAACGAGCAATTCCATGAAGTTTGTGACAAATGATAAGACCCCCCAAATTGGGCCATAGATATGAGTGCTTGAGTTACGGCATGGCATAAGTGGTGTTTAGGCGTGAATCTACACACGTTTCGTTCTGTGCTTTGAAATGTACCGAGTACAGATTGTCTTAATGTTTTCTTGTGTTCTAAGTGACGTACATATCCTTAGGGCAATATGTCGTGCTCAGTGACCGCATCGTTTGTGGATATACTGGTATTATTAAATTTTCCGAAATTGAGGCGGACCGGAACATTCCCGGTTGTGTCAATTCCTTATGCTTTTCGCCATTCCAGTTTTGATTCGCTCATCTCTCTCGCCTTAATTGAACGCCGCCGTGTTTTCCGGTCACAGCTTTTCCGCTACGTTCTAGCGCTTCGCTTTAATTCGGTTCGAGTATTCCAATTCTTTGTGCTTTTCGGCTTACCTGTTTCATTCTGGTTCCGGTTCAGTCATTCGCCTCTTTCCGATTAGTCCAAGCTATGAATCACATTGTTGGTGTTAAGGTAAATTTCTCTCGTCTTTTCTAGCTGCTGTTCATTTCTACTAGTGACAGGTGCAAGAAAATTCGTAAAGGTGGTACAGCTCTTTCGTTCGTAGCAGTTTCTCAAATCCGCTCCACACTTGTGAAAAACGGCAGAAGACCGTTTCTTTGAAGTTTTCAAGCCGGAATGTAGATACAATGTACGGAATTATCCTCACAACTGATTAAGCGTGACAAAAGCACAGGTTTTTCAAACAAATTGCTGAATATTTCGTCGTTAGGATGGCCGGTGGGGGAGGGGCTTGAACGTTGAGGGGAGGTTCTTTCCTTCCGTTTCATTGTTTGACTATTTATAGCGTTGTTGTCTTCGTTCATCCTGTCTTCGCCTCATATCTTTCGCTATCTTTTCCGTTTTCCACCCTATACATTTAACGCGACGTTTTTAAAATCTTCGACCTTCACTGTAATATCTCCCGTCGTCTCGGACAGTTTTTAGCTTAGAAGTGGCTCATTTATATTAACCTGCACTCATTTGGTAGCTTCCGCAACGAAGGAAGTCTTTAGCGGGGGAGGAAGGGGGAGGGGATTGTTTGTTGTAGTAGGCTTGCTTAAATTTGAGAGGGATATTTCGAATATTCCGTTGAGGTTAAACAATGGTCAAAAAATATTTTTTATAGGCTACAGAAGTAACTCATTGACAGTACCATGAACAAAGATGCGTAAGTTGCATGCGAGGATTAGAGTATGAGACTGATTTAGAGGAAAAAGAATTCGACTTTATAAAGTTGGATCATATGGTTTAAACTGTTTTGTGTTGTTTGCAATTTTTTGTCTGCGTTGCGCGTTTTATATCGTATAGTTTTTGCTTCACTGAAGAAAGGAAAGCTTAGTGCATTCATTCTTAAGGTAGCCAATAAGCTCTTTAGAGCTCCTTTAGCGTTCAGGGCAGCGCTATCTCATCAATGCAAATCGATGTTTAATTCGCTTTTGTCACCAAGATCGTCAACCCGATGATGGGAATTTTGCGCTGGATCACCGAACCATCACCCTTTAAAAAATCGCTGATAAATTGTTGTACATATAAATGTAAATCGTTGATGCCGATCTCTTGTTATCACTCGTACTGTCTGCGTTTCATTTGTAGGCAATCATCGTGGGTGGTCTTTGAAATGAGTAGTAGAAGTTTGACAAATTTGCCTTTCTGATTAATGATTAATGCATGAATAAGGAATTGAACGCCGTTTAATGTTGATTTCGTCTTGAGGTGAGAAGAATGATCGGAAGTTCATTGAGGATTGAAGTAATGAAGATACTAGTTACAACGTACCATTACAGCTCATTCCATCACCAACTTAAAAGGACTGAAACTTCATGCATTTATCCACCGGAAGTCATTGTAATAACAATAATTAAAGAGAAATAGGTGGTCATTTATACGAATTGAAAAGATGGTGCAATATCTCGCAAAAACAATCTCTTCCATCCTTTCGCAGCCCTCATAAGTTTGTAGTTTTATTGTGAATGGGATGCTATTGTTGTCGTTCGGTTGTTGTCAAGATTGCATGAAAGTGAGCTAACAATTGTGTTTTGTTTAGCAGAAAATATAACGCAGCCGGTGAAGAAAACCATTTTATTGGAAACGAGGTGCGGTTTCTTGAATTTTTCTTCGTTTCTTTTTTTTTTTTTTTTTGAATCTCACATGTGAAGTGTTTGCTTGAATACGTGATAAGCGAAGCGGCGAATTTATCGCTGTGATTTGTTTTGAATTGATTGTGAAATTTTCGCGATGTGTCTAATATCACTTTATAGAGAAAATAAAAAAAACTACGAAAAGATTGGCCAAGCCAGCTGTATAACTAATTATCACTCGATGGACATTCAAGTTTAATATTACGACACGATATGACCATTCTTATTCACATCATAGTGCATTCAGGCGCACATCTTTATCAAGTTTGTAGCCTATCATTAACGACAAAAAACGAATTCTTCTGCACGAACTTCATCTGACGTTGCTTGACCTTGCTGCTCTAGCTTCAGCTAGCGTCGTTTGATTCTGTTGCGCTGGCCCTTGCTGATACTATGTTTGGGATTCTACTGGCTCAGACTTCAGTCGGCATTAGCTTTTTCATGTTTGATTTACTGCTTTGAACTTCATGTAGTTCGAGGATAAACAAACGTCAACCGTAAACGAGTTGTATCCAAGCAATTACGTGTGAGTGAATTGCTCTTTTTTCAATAGGCGTGAGAGGCAACGGTAGTAGCGTGAGGCGTCTCACTGAATTTCAGATGCAATACGCTATTTGGAATGCGAGATAAGCGTCATCGATGAAGGAGAGCTATTCACCTCTCACTAAATGAAATTGCAGATTTTATGCCTTATGCATTATGAATCTACCATCATTAACTGAAAAATCGGTTGGATGCATCTTTCATTACACTAAGGCGGTCGTCGCTATCAATTCCATATGTAAGCGTCAAACATCTATGGGGATTACATGGGAAATAGCTTATTTGTTGACGCGCTTTCAAACCTATGATTGCTATGTGTATTGCTAGAAAAAAAAAAGAAACGTCGACAGCAACAATCAATTATGCAAAAAGCACCTAACGAGCGACTAAGGCGTGAAACTTAGGATAAGGAAATGCAATGAAAGTCGCAAGTATAAAAAATTTAGTGTGAGGAGAAATTTTACAGCTTCATGATCGTAGAAGCAAACTTTTCTTTAGAAGATAAATGGAGCAGGATGTTACAGCTTTTCTTCTTTTCTTTCCCCACACTATTGGCTGTGATGTCTGTTTTATCCAGTAACTTCCTTTTCAGAGTTCTCGATAACGCATCTCCTATGCTTTGCATATTATTTGTCGCCCTTCGACAGAATAATCACTGCTCAGTAAGAGTATAGGTGTACCCTCCGAGACTTCATAATTCGATAAGTTCGAGAGGGTGGGGAGCGGAGCAAGAGGGAGGGAGGTACAAGCCCTCACGAAATTTTCCTCGATCTACGCACAACGCTGAAACACGTGCAAACTTGCATGTGATGATCCAATACAGGGAAACGCTGTTTCGGCCATTAAATTACAATGAAGTTAACTTGTCCAGTTTTGTGATTTTTGATAGTATTGAAGTTCATGCAAGTTGAGTGCGTGGCCTCTGTGTTGCTCGCATAGTTTCCATTCCTTCTGCGACTGTTCCGTCCTTTTCAAAAACGCGTATAGGTGATCGGACTTCAAAGGATTTCTCCACTATTTTCTAGAGACTTGCTCCTCATCGTAACTTGGAACAATACTGTGATTCACTTTTTTGGGCAGGTGATTCAGAAAAAGGGGAATATGTTACTTGCTTCATTTTTTTTCGTAAGGACCTTGGAGCGGGTGGTTGAGTGGTGGTGACGATGCTGCTCGCATCGAAAACGGTGTCTGTTAATTATCAGGCAAAAACAAATGATTCGCGCACATCGACGCTAGTGGAGTCGCCCTTATCGAGCTTAATCTAATTTACACAGTCGTATCCGCCGAGGGTCACTTCATTACTTGTTGCTATTTGTTTGCTGCCCGCTTACGTCGCTTTCGAAACCATAGTAATATCCGGATGCGGGATCTGAGTGCTCCCTTATAGCTAACTTTCTCCAAGCATCAAATTAGTGTGCATCATCAATATTCTGAAAGGGTTTTTATGCATTCTCATTCAATGGAAGTTAGTGCCACTGGTTAAACGTAGCTACCAAGTGGAGCTGCATTGCTGGATACTCGATTCGTAAATTAGGGCTTGTGAGGTCTCTGCATGCAGAAGTGGTAAATTCCAAATTCGCAATTCTAAAACGCTGCAAATTTGCATACAGCATAGCCAACACTGAAAAGTTCTATTTGTGATTCGGATATTAACAGCTGAGTTGAAACCCCTCATTGGAACTACCAACTAACACCTATGGAACCATCTAAACCACCTCACATTTGCTGAGTGATTTTGGACGTGAAGCTTGCAACCATCTTGCGTCGCTACATTATTGTACATTGAACAGATCACAACAGATCACCGTTCATCTGCATCTTTAGGCATCTAGGCGTTAACTCGAGAGTTCAGAAAATCCCTCTCCACAACTCAAAAACTACTGTGTAACTTCAGTTGTGGGAGCTTACCTGATGCTTTGCATATCCGTATTTAGAAATCAGAAGTCAAGGATGTTAAAAACTGAAGTTCGCATTCCTGCAGAACTGGTGGATTCGATGCAGAATGCGCATCGTCAACTCAACTGCATGACTAAGGTGATGAGCATAAAAATGCTTTCATCTGTACTTTTTATGCCTTCTTACTTCTGTACTTTTTATGTTAAAATTCTTTATTATGCTTTTTTATTCTCCATGCTGTATATATTCATTGAAATCTTATACGTTAACGTTCAATTTCACTTTGCACAACCAATTTCTCTTGATCGCCGCAATAATCTCTATGCTTCTCGATTTGTGTTACCGACCGAAAATGCAACCGAAACTTCTTGCAGTACCTTCACTCGTAAATTATTGTTGTTGAACTTGGAATTTTGAGCAATTGAAACTAAATAAGAATTTCCAATAATATAGCGCAGTTAAATGTTATAGCTTCTTTGAAAAACCATAAAATCTAGAAGATTATCCCACCGAGTACACAGATTGTACTTTAGAAAATACACGATATACATTTTGACAAATCTCTCTTCGTATCAACGAAACGAGCTATCATCTAGAAATTTATGCGCAATAAAAGAATAAAAAGCGAGCACGTTTTTGCCGTCTAAATGAGCACCTCAGGTTGAGTGCTTATTAAAAGGCGCTCATTGGTGTGCTTCTTTGTGATCAACATTCGTGGCTTCCGATCAGCGAGCAACATAGGCGTTTGCTTACATTCACCGCCTTGCTTCTCGTAGTGGAAAGATTTCGCCTTACGAACATACTGTAGAAGTGTCGTACGGAATGCAGTCGAAAATGCCACATAAATGACGAAATTAAATGACGAATTGAATACGACTAGTAAATTCGATGCGTCGACCACATAGTTGATCTGTGGACCAAGATATTCAGCAAGTTTTGCTTCGAATATATTCAGCAGCAGTGCTGCCACATTACAGGCAATAAATAATAGCACCACCAATACCTGAAGTGGAGCGCTAACAGCAACATGCAGCTAGAAGCGAATGTCGCTATTGTAGTAACATCCTTTAGCGGGATATTGAAGTACTCTCAACGCCCCCAAACTATCGTTATCGGAGATGTTCAAGCGTTTTAAACTGTTCACTCGTCATATGTACATATCTTGGTGATCTGTAAATTAATTCATCTCATCAGCACTCACTTTAATGATAAGCCCCAATAGAAATGTTTGAACAGCCGAAAGACTAAACCGTCAAATACAGAATACAAGATTCATGTTCGATGTCCCCCCCCCCCCCCCCCCCCTCCCGCCTCCCCCCATCATCCAAAAGTGAGAAAATAAGTGAGCTGCCGCAGTGCTATATAAGCTTTCAATCATAGCAACCTATACAGCTGTTTTCCTTTCAAATTACTATTTGAATGTTTTAACAAAAAAAAGGGGCTTCAACAATAAAAGCGATTCACTCGTCGCCTAATAAATTCACATTCCCATAAAGTTAAAGGTGTTTTGTTCTCAGCTAACGAAAGCCAAAAATAATGTTTTCAACAGCAATCCATAGTTGCGATGATGTTTCATTGTGAAGTATGTTTTCATTTTGTTTTGTTGCATCTTCTATGTCTTTCTAGCATTCCTATAAAATGCAAAAAAAAAGACTTATTTATGTGTGTTATAGTTCTTTGAAAACTTTCACGTAATATATCGTAATTTCCTATTTAAATTCAGTTTTAATTAATGAGAGCCATCAAATAATAGTTCCTTTCATCGACTCCTTTTTTTTTTATCAACTATCAAACCCATTTAACTGATTTCATCAAATCAAAAAAAAAAAAACATCCCACAAGAATCATTGCTAAAAGACAAACAATTGTAGTATTGGAAATTACCACTAGTGTCTTAGAGTACCAACCATAGCAATTATAATAATAATGGGACTAATAATAGAGCATTAAGAGTTGTGCCCATATCCAACGAGTGGGTATGGATTTTTGCATGGGTCCATTCACATAGTTAACCTGAGTTCACCTGGTTTGGTGACTAATTTAAAGATGGCAAATAAATCGATGACCACAAAAAAATATTTTCGAGAATTGCGGTCGAGCTTCTGTTAATAGTTTCTTTTAAATGATCCCAATATTATCTTATAATAACTGATATCATGGAAATAATATTGTGATGAGATGCATTCGTTGTTAGGGTAATTTAAGCGTTCCAATCTTTCTAATCGTTTAGTCGTTTACACTCAGATAGATTTATTGCGTCGAATTCTGGTCTTTATTGTAAAAGTTATGGCTTTCCGTTTACTAACTACAATTAAATTCAGTTGGTGTATTGAATTTAGGAGGTGGTTACTAATCTTTGATAATGACAAAACAAAAGCTTTTATTATAACTTGCTTCCCTTTCACTGTGAAAAAATAGGTCACAAATGAGCAGCATGATACTGCAGCATGGTATTTGGGAAGCGAAGTTTATGGGAGCAGAACTGAGGTAAAATTCAAGCTGGATTTTGCTGGGTATTGGGTGGACTTAGTAGACCGTGTTGTGGTAAGTGGTGGAGAGGTCGAGAGAGTGATAAAACGATTCTCTTAGCAACACTATGCTGCAGAGATAAATCAAAAAAAAAAAAAAACAGCATAAACGTTTACCAACGCGATCGTATCGCCTGAGTTGCTCTCGCTTTCCGTATTTGAGAATACCGATGCTCCAATGATGCAAAGATTAAGTACGACGAGCACGACAAGAGGACCGATAGCAAGAAAAAGCGAATACATGTACTTATAATAAATGAGCATATACCTGAAAAAAGCATATGACCCCCTACAAAGGTGTATTCTACAACCGTTGATTGGTTTCATGATGATCGCAGACATTCACTCATTTGGACATTTGGTCGGCTATCAACACAACACCGAAACGAACTCCCACAAACACACATGAAATTAGACACTGGAAAACGCTGAAATTCCAACAAAATTGGGGAAAGAAACCCTTCGAGGCTACGACTTTTTCCACGAATGCATCGACTACAATCCCATCTCTTAAAAAAATAAATGCAAAGCAACTTGTGCGCTTTTATTATCGCGCCCACCCGACCAAACAATGTTGTTCTTAAGTGAATTAGTCACTTGTGGGTAATTCGGATCCGACGGGTCGTAAAGCCGGATCCACCTAGTCGCAAATTTTTGGGATATTTGAAGTGTTCCTTTCGAAGTTAATGGATCAACTTTAAGGTTGCCAAACAGATTCTCCCATAGTATGGACTAACATCACCAATTTTTAGGTATTGAGCTAAGCAACAGATGCACATCCACACAGGCATAACTAACAAAAGAGCTCAGAGATGGTGCGCATAAACGTACGCAGACGCTGATATCGCCAAATGAGAGGAAAGCATGATGATATGCCAACAACTCAGGCTTATGAGAAGCTTTTTTCTCGTTTTTCATTCCCTTCAAGTTCGTAAATATTCTTGAGTTGTGATCCCCAAGCGCCTCAGAGCACACAAATACAAAAAATCCACTGATGCGTTGCCAACGCGTAAAAGAGCAGTCGAATACGTCGCGATATGTAGTATTACGATTGGATATGGATGAATAAACTTACGTTGGCAAAAATCGGAATGGATCAGGGCACACTTCAAGTGAGCGACTTTTGAACGTGGCGTGCCAACATTCCAGTACAACCGCCTCGAAACAGTGCGGAACGTTATAGACCACACCGAACATGACGACGAACAACACTGCGCATTTCACGAAAATCCTTCGGGAAACAAACGTACGACATTTTTCCGGAAGACATACCTGCAACTAACTTCACTTCTGCAACAATTGCTGACTCATTCGACTTTTCTACTCGTATTATAATGGGGATATTAACGTTCCTGATTTGATGATCTCATGGACAATTCAACTACCGTCAACAAATTTATGAGCATCGTGCATGCAACAAAGTCGATCGATTCGTTAGTTATGTTCGAGATCAGGGTTTGAACCGTAGCTGGTATCACCGTAACGAGCTTTTAAGTACAGCCTAGGTAAAAAATACCTTGTTGTTGCATGTTACATGTGCAACAGCAACGCTGCTACTTTCGAGCATCAACGTAAATGATCTATAATTTTCAAGTGGGGTTATTTAGATAAGATTTCCGAATGAGTTTAGAGAGCGTGCAGTTCCTTAGAATTTAAGAACCTAGAGCTTCCCGTATTTAAAGAACCTTCGCCCTGATTCCGACTTCTTCTGCAAAGCCTTTTGCTTGTTTCATAATTCCCTATCCAGGCAAGCGAATCGATAAGCTGCATGTGGTAGGGAAATGAATAAGAGGTAAAGCATAGAAACAGGTAAGGCGAAACTTTTATAAAAAGTTTGGGTCCATCCAGCCTCCGTTCACTAATCACTTGAAGCTCTTGAAAGTTGTTTTCACCGAACACTTCAATATCAACGAAACATGCAACTGTAGTTCACGTATACAGCATTAGGTGCTCCGTTCATCTTATTGATAACTCGCTTTGTTTTGCTTTGCTAAGGAGACATGCCGAATATACAGTCAGCTGCAAACGCATTCTGTATGCAAATATATTTCGTTTCAATCCCTGTAAAGTAAACGATCTGCTGAGATGTGCCTGTAATTTTACAACCACTGTAATGCTCTCAAAACTTGTGATAACGATATTTCGAGACTAGCGTAGCCCAATTTAGACCATAAAATCTTTCTATGGCAGACAAGTACAACATGTTCACCGCGAATTGTCTGCATAGGCGACCTTGAATTCGAGCTACTGAACTTCTACTACAACAATAATAATGCAATGGTTGCAAACTACGAGTATAACTTCGCCTAGCGAAAGATATACTCGATTTCCATAGAACCATGCTTCACTTTTTGAAGTACACAGCGATCTCGTTAGCTTTTCTGAAGTAACGCCGCTTTAAAACCGGAAGGATCAAGATGATGTTTTTAATGAGGTGCTGATTGAAAAGGCGTGATGGAATCGCACGAGGGCCTCTGAGAGCATAAATTTATTATTAAAATGCTCAAGTGATAGTTGTTTATATGCGATATACATTCCTGATGAGGCAATTAAGCCTGAGAGGTTTTTAAATATTGCATTCGCTCTATAAACTAGACCTCTCATCTACTATTTTTTTTTTTGTATAGCAATGCTTGGAAAGTTTTCTGCATGAAAGATCCGGAAACTCTGTCAAGCTGAATTCATGAGATGTGCATAATCCACTCCTCTCTTTTTCCTCAATTCATGAGAGCTGCATCAATGCGCTTCTCTTCTTTTCTTCATCCTGTTGTGGTGTTCTATTTGCATTTTCAGCTGAAGAAAGAAAACACGCATTCAACGCTCATCATATTAGAACGCACTTTATAGCTTTAAAAAAAAATTCCCATTACGTTACTTCAAAAATAGAGAGTGATAAATCGCATTTCATTGCAATAGATTGTGGCTCAAAAGAGTGAAAGAAACTCGCTCGCCAGACTTCAAAAAAAAAACAAAAAAAAAACGGCTGCAATTAGTTGTCTCACTTTTGGGGGTTTTCCTTTTTAATAAATTAAAAAAAAAAAATGCATTGCTCGAATTCATTCTATCAATAGTGAATAGCTTCAAGAAATAAAAATTTACCTCATATAAAAGTATGCTGAAATTTCGGCAAACTAGGCGGTAAATTCAAAAAGAAAAACACTATGAACATTCGTTATTCATTACGGTAAATTCACACAAAAATTAATCAAAATTCGTTATTACTATGGCGACTATTGCTTCAGGAAAATTTCCTGATCCAGTTGCAATTTTACCTTAGAGGTAGGTTGCATTATTTAAGTACGCCTTCTTATTCAACCTTTGTATAGTTCATTGTTACGCTTTCGTACGGGTAAACTCATGCACTGAGCAGCCTCAATTTGACACAACATAGCATGCCATTCATGATCGTTAAAGCAGCTGGTGCTGATATTACATAAATGATCACCTGGTTCGACAATATTTTTAATTAAGTTCCTTTTTTGTCCCCTACATTGACATATCACCTATGCAATCACCTGAAGTACTGATGCTTATATTCACGTGCTTAGTTCATCGCTGATGGAGATTTCTTGAGTGGCATTTTCATGAAAAAAAGGAACCGCCGAGGATGAATAGTTGTGATACGTATATATATATATATATATATATATATATATATATATATATATATATATATATATATATATATATATATATATATATATATATATATATATATATATATATGGAAAGACGTATGTGACAACGCATTTCAAAAAACAACTATATTAGTATAGCTCAAACTCATAGTTGTTTTAAGTATAACTTACAAATCATTATTCTTCAAAGGATGCATCTCAAAGATATGGGACAGGCTAATTACCCGAAACAATGAAAACAATCATCACCTGCACAAAACAATCGGCACCGGCAACCACAGTGAAGTAAACGGAGCATGTTTGTGCAGTCATACCCGCCGGATAAACGAGGGGTGAAAGTGCGCCGAATAGCACTGATAAATGCAACGAATAACGGCGAATACTGTCGACGCAAAAGAGGAAAATCGCAGTGCATATAACGGCACTATCGCTACATCCGAGTGCACACAGGTAAAGATTCGTCGAAGAGCGCATTTCTGAATTACTCAATTTAAAATTTTTTTCAAAGAATTCTGTTCGAAAATTCTTCAGCCATTATTTATCAGGTCAAAAAGCGGAAAATGTTTCCCAATAATCCGTCCCCTACCCAATCCGAAACCGTCCACCCTCCCTTTTCTCATCCATTGAACATATAGTCCTTCCGGGAGGCTAACACAAGTGCCTCTCAAACACCATAAAATTCGATAAACAATTCAATGCTATGAAGACACTTTATTAGTAGCACAATGCGCAGTAAGTATAGCGCAGTTTTCATTGCGCATATAGCACACGATATGTTCAGTAGCCTAATGCAACTTATTGCATTTACCTGCTGCAAATGGAGCTTATTGCATTTACTTGCTGCTTCCTACCAAAAAAAAAGATCGAGAGTAATCGCAGCTTCTCACGACTTGTTTTGTTTACGATTATGTAGAAGACTTAACTGCTTAACCATTTCGTCTATGAAACCTTAATTTCGGTTTCTTTTTCAGTTTCTTTAGCCGACTGTGTTATATACCTCTTGATGTCATTCGCTGTCACTCTTTTTTTTTTTTCGCTATTTCCTTCTCACTATACAAATTGTTGCATTATTTCTGTCAGAATTTGACATCGAATGCTCTCGTGCAAAATGCATTGCTCTACCCATCAAAGATTGATGGTCCTATCAATCTAGAACGCTTTTAACTATGCAAATTTCAGAAATGAACGCTTAAAGGTGCTATTTTTCTTTCGTCTAAAAAAAAAATCATTGCAATATATAAGTGAAAATAGGTGACTTTTGCATTACTTAACGATATTTTCTATTATGTTTCGCGTAGCGTTGTTTTGCATTCATCTAGTGGAAAAAGCTTCATTCCCCGTTAATCTCTCATTGAAAAGCTCGCATACGCTGGTTTGATGTTGTGGCGCCCAATTTTATGGATCAATAGAAATGTAACGTTTTGCAGATGCTACTGCAGCGCACAAGCTAATAAACAAATCACTTAAGTTGTGTAAACATATATTTTTGCCTCACAATTGGATGCACATTTTTACATGCGTATAACGGTTATGATTTACTAGGGACGCGATGACAGGTTGGAATAAAGGAAAAGGGAAGAAAGATGCAAACGGAAAAGGCTATACAGTGCGCTTTTTCAAGGAAATATGGCTCGAATGATCATCAAAAATTTTCGATATTAGATTCTTTCCCATATTCTCCAATATAATGCAAATCGAAAAACGAGATTGCGAATCTTTTCATGGGACGAAAAATAAAAGATCGCGAAATGTTCCAAAGCATTGATCAACCGATCTATGATAATAGTTTCTTGCAGTTGAGTTTGCATTAAAGAAGCAAAGAATGATATAAGGAATTTTGTAAATAACGAATAAGAGTGAAATATTTCGAGAAGCTTTATTATTCGCACTGTTTGGAGATGAAAGTTAAACTATTCGCACACCGATATGGAATGCTTTATGCAGTATGTAATTTTCGGCGAAGGTCGTCGCATTGCACGGAAGAGACATCAGATCTCAGATGGGACTGGCGTGTGAGCTCAACGGCAAATGCGGCATTCATCTCCTGGGAACAAAAAAGTGCCACATTCAAACACTACACTCGTGACCGATACATTTGTGGTCAACACGCAAATTGTCCAACAAAAATTCTTTTCTTTTTTTTTGTAGAGATAGATGACTTTCGAGTTTGAATCCGCCGCTTGCCTATTTGCTAAATAAGCGTTGACATTTCATGACATTGCATCTTTGTTCTAGGCACATTCATCGGCAAGTTGATTAAGCGACTCGAAATGAAACCACAAGAAACATTTCCGTTATCAAGCTTGGCTTATTTGCTTATATTCAAAAAAAAAAAAAAAAACTGTCAGCACGCATTCAGCTTATTCAATTGTTATTAACTGATTCAGCGGTAGAAATCTCAAAAAAAGGATTCAAGTTCATATAGTTGATTTGTTTGAACTTTTTTGTGCTTAGAAATGTCCAAAAATGTGCCTCCTATGTTTGCTGAAAGTCTCACAATATCAAGCATTGCCACCTTGAAGTTCATCATTTTAAATAATGTTTAGCAAAATAACGCTCTTTATGAGGTACTTGACGCCTCAACACCTATAGTGGACATTGAATTGTTAGAAGCAGACAAATTATCACTTACCATGTCGACTGTAGATGAAAGCACTTATGCCATTTCCGATAAGGCCACAAAAACCGATAAGAGGAAGCATGAAACCGATAAGGAAAAGATTGAATATATTGTAGGTTGAATCCGATGCGAACATTTGGCACATTCCGCAATGCGGAAGACAATTGGAGAAATTGGGCCAAGAGATGATGTGATAAGAGAAGAGCATTTGTACCTTCGCGAACGTTTCGTTCGAATGGGGGCACATTGCCGGCAACACCGGCTCGGCCACCTCATATTCGTCCATCACTCATCGGTCTGAAATACGATTTCGCTTATACGCTATGCACCTAATAACTGAAGATTTCTTTTGTTTCCTCTTAATGCAGATGTAAAGAGTGCTGCTACACCTCAACGCTCGGTCTTAACGTTGATATCTCAACTAAAATAATAGCAATAATTCGTAGTTGTTCGACCACAGAAAACACTTTGTATAAGTTGGAGGTATCGCCGACTTTAGCATCCAAGTTCGAGCTCTAAAGCAGATGCGCTTTAGAGCTCGAACTTTGTCAAACACTTATTCCAATACCCTTCCCTCCCCCCCCCCCCTCATCCACCTCTCTGCCCTCAGTTTTAATCTCTCCAGAGTCTTGGGTAATTGCTGACGTTGGAGAGGAATGCTTGCTTTTCACCTCGAGTGCCAAAAGAGAAGACGTATTTACGGTATGGCTGGTTACTATACTGAAGGAGTGCTTGACGAAAAAAAAACCAGATCCACTACACAGCAACGCTTGCATTTTTTTTTTTTTGGCTCATCGTGAGATATGAATAGTAGTGCATTGTAAGAGAGGATACTTTCTTGTTCTTCTTGGATGCACATCAGCGCATAAAGCAATATAAAATTGATGCATAAACTGCCTATTTCAATGCGTTTTTTTTTTTGCAGCAGGAAATGCCAATTATCAAAATATATACGAAAAGTATTGATAAGCGTACTGTTTTCAGCCAGTAAGTCAACAAAATTTAAACGAGAAAAATTCGACAAACATTATTTCATTGAAATGGATCATCGTTTGATGAACGAATTAAAGGCATTTAGACATGCAAACGAATTTGACAAATTAAACTGCGAAAATGAAACATCGTATTCTAAGACAAATAGGACAGAGGGGAAAAGTGGACTTATCTTTGAGGATCTGTGAAACTTCTCAATCCCACAGGTTAATCATCATCAGATACAATAATCATTCTAAGCTTCTTGAAAACACTTCCAATTTGCATATTTCTTATACGATATACTAAAGAAGATAATACGTACGCAACGACGAAAGATGCATAACAGGAATGAGGACGGATGCTTGGGAATATAATGGGAAAAGCAACAATAAGTGAGTTGGCAAAAATTGCACTTCGATGGAGACGCTCGATCATGCAGAGATTGCTATGCGGCCACATGGTCAAGTACCCGTTGGCTATTTTGGCTCATATCGTTTAGAGATTTGTTTTTGTTGATCTTTCAACAAAAGCAGATCCGAGAAGCAGTACTATATCTTCACACCAATTTGAGCTCGGAAAAAGAAAGTGCAAAATATCGATGACAGGGATCACAGGTAAGCGGCACTCATTTAAGCAGCTAGCCTATCTTTCGCGACGTGCAAAACACGTGGCAAAAGAAGCGGTATTTTTCGTCGCTTTCTAATTGTATATTCTAACGAATATTTCATGCATTATTTATATCTTATATGCAATTTGATATATACGTATATACACCTTAGGAAAAAATTTCCACTAAACGCATATATGGCAAAAAATAATGTTACTTTAGAGATGCTGCTTTATGATAATTTCCCCTCTCTCTCTTAAGGAAATGAAACCAAAATTATTATTTATTTTTGTCGAAAATTCTCGTTCTGTTGAAAATAAAAAATAAAAACACATCAGAAATGTAGATAAGACTGTAGTGGATTATGCGAACAGGCTGTATTAAGCCTGCAACTGTCCATGCCATCAGGCTTCGATAAACAGTCAAAATTGCGCAGCTATGTCAATCGAACATTTTTCAACCGCATATTTCACTTTTGACGAAAGAAACTCGCTTTTTGAGAAAAGCGATGAGAGAATAGCCTTTCCACAATGAAAAGCTCGCAAAGTATCAATAAATTTTCAAAACTCATTCTACTGTTCTATTTCTTATGAAGAAAAAAAAAAATAATTCGCTATGGAAAATTCCCCGAAATTGTAAGTATTTAATGCCCATATGTTGGCTCATTCCCAATCACTAGAAAATGTCTTCTCAAATCACTCGTTATCAGTGCTATTTAATCTTCTCAAATCGACGGGGCAATTAACTAGTAGTATTTGATGAATTCCACCAAACACTATACACAAACGAATCAAGCGTCGAAAGTAGAAAGTCCACACACAATGCAAATAACACTAAAAATGAGGAAAAAAAAATGCACAATTGAAGCGTACATTGCAAAAAAAAAAAGTCTGGCCACCCTCGATGCGATGTCTTCAATGCTAATGAACTGCTATACATGCGGAAATAAAGTATCAGAAAACAAATAAGACATCAGTTCGAGAGTGAATGAAGTTCGAATAGGAAGGGCAGCAGCCGCGAATGGGAGGAGCTTCGTGATGGTGTGCACTCAAAAATGGCGAAAGCTCGCATCGAATTGCTAGCCACAGCTACCTAGAAGAATCTAGCCGGCGTATTACTACGATACATATAAACGAACGGATATTGAAAGATTTCTCACACAAATATATAACACTCTCATTTAATGTGAGCTAATAATGAAAGAAATAAGACAAAAGGCAATAGCTAACGAAATGAATTCTATGCTTAACAAAAAAAAATGATTACAGTACTAACTTTATTGTTCACGTTAAAATATTCGCCGGCAGGAAATCATAGCTTGAGCTAATAAATGCGCCGGAAAAAAGTTCGCACACCTTCTAGGTGAACGTTTTATTGAATTGATGAAAGTGTGCGTTATTTAATGAATTTTATGCACTGTCTGCTAAGCATTATGCCTCCAACTGGTTTCTTTTTGATAGTTAATTTTTATTACAACAACCTTACCTTTGAAAAATTTTATCCCACTTATCGATGAATTCCACCTTGAAAATAAGATCAGTTGTTCTGAGAACAATGAGTGGAATATATAGCTGCACAAAGAAAAAATAAATAAACAAATGAACAAAGAAAATAAACGAACAAAATAAACAACAAGGATGACAATATGCATTAATATATGTGTTTATTATAATATAATGTGAGAAATGCTGCTAGACGTGAATATTACTCCAGTACTTAAAGGAAGCAAATTTTTGCTACTATTAGTACACGCACTAAATAAACAAATTTCTTCTAGTATATGCAATAAATAAACAAATTTCTTTAATGCTGCAAAATTAGCGCTTGCTAAGTGATATCTAAACGAAGTCTTATGCATTAAGGAGAAAAAAGATAGCCTCGATCAAGGTGTAGATTAATTCTGTTAGATTAATTGTTAAGACTTATGTGTAGACCAAGGCGTAAATTTGAAAGAGGAATTTAATTAATCAATAATTAAAATGCTTGAATTAATTACTAAACCTCTTAGTAGCGATTTAAAAAAAAAATTAACAACCAATAATACGAATACACTAAAAAAAAAAGATATTAGAAAAAATGCATAAAACGATATCAAGGCATAAAACATTGCGTTACTACTTAACATTTGCAACGCTGCATTCAATAAGCGAATATAGACCCATAAACGACGTTCAGAAGCGTTCGAGAGCTATGTGTCAGTTGCTTTTTCTCTTTTTTTTTTTCTTTTTTATAAACATGGTTTCTGATTCGATTGAAGCGAAACGACATTTGAAAGTGACAAAAGAGTCGTTTCTCATCGAAAAGATCGGAAAATAAACACGCCATACTATTTTGTACAATTTTCATGAATACAAGGTGAACATTTCAAAATTTCTAAAATTAATTCCTGAAACTTTCCAAAGTAATCCAAATCAGATAGCATTTATTCATTAGTTTTTCAGTAAAAAAAAAGCGCTCTACGTATTTTTCATTTTCTTTTTTTTTTTTTTCATTTGCATATAAAGAAATATTCGAAAATCAAACGCTAAATTATAAAAAATGTAAATACGAATAAAAAATATTCAAAGCATTTAACAAAATAAACAAATGACTTAGTCAACGTTCACCTGAAAGAAATGTTTATGCAAAAAAAAAGAGGTTGCAGCAATAAGCGATAAGCTAATAAGCACTTTTACATGACAATGATCATCAGAAGAACAGAACTTTCGAGAATGGGAGTGAGCAAAATGTATCGAATTTCGACAAACAACACCCCAAACAATGAAAATTCGATTATCCGGAATGCCCTCAAATTTAGCACTTTCTAGCACTAACTCAGACTTTGTCTCAATTGGCGTCTTCCTATGAAGATTTCATTTATAGCAACCAATCTCTAAACCGCCCCAACACTTCGTCATCGAATGAAACGACACTAAAATTTGTTCAGTGATTTCGCAATTAAATAATTCTTCGCCATGTAAGAAAATGAGTGTTTCCTATGTGTCACAAAAATTGCGTCTGCATTGATAATAGCAACCATCCATCCTCTTTTTGAGGTTCAATTCACGTCAACCATGACAAAGATGGCTAATTTGCAGCTAACATGAACAAAGATGAATGCGCAATGTCAAAGGATTTGGTATCTCGAAAAGAAGGTCTTGAGTGCATCCATCAGTCCTCTTCACCCAAACACTCTGACACAAGATGGCAGCCGCATATATTCGACTTACAGCCTCACGGCATTAAGCCCTGTATCGTCGGAACGATCCATTAATGTAGACAGTTGTTCCCTTTCAATATAGGAGTGATCATGAAAAGGCAAATCATTCATATCATACGAGAGGATCAAAATGACCATTGCTGGATAAATAGCAGTCTGTCTTATCGAAGAAAATCTCAAAGAGTAGTTCATAGATATGACGCCGTTTAAAGAGGTAAAATTAAATGGCAGAAGCCATCAACAAAAAAAACAGACAAGCTTGACATTCACAGTATCACTTTGAGCACTTGAACTGAAATGAATATCTATTTAATCATGCGTGATACAAATATGTAAGACGTGAATAAACCATCGGGCGGATATGCTGGTTGATTAAAAAAAAAAGAAGAAAAAGGCATAATTTAGGAACTAATCATTGATGAGTGAGGGCTTAATGAAATTTAAAGTAATAATCCAGAATCAAGCGATTTCAGGATTCCCTTTGAATTCCAGAAAAAAAAAACAAACAAGTTGATAAGAATTGTTTTAACGTATTCATCAAAATTTGCAAAACGTTACACCGACCGATTACAAGAGCTTTTAGTAATAGTGATAAATGATAGCACTGACTGACATTCACTCTTGTAAAATGCAAGCTGAAAATTGCGTTGTAAGGCTCACGACGAGCATTGAATCCTACCCTATCGCCCATACTATCTAGCGAAATTAGTAAATTCATTAAGTCGCAACGAATCCCGAGTAAACGAGTAAATAAATGATTAAGTAATACAGCTTTTATTCACATATGAACGAAGAAGACTGCAAAACGGCAGAAAGAAAAGAAGTAAATTTCGCCTCTTTTTCTTGAAAAATGACTTCTCTTTTTCACTATGAATTACACAGTAGAGGTGCTATATTTTTACTTCTTAACTTGCGCCAACGGAGTATTTATTGTCATATAAAGAGTGAATAATCTGAAGGCTATTTTTATGGTCTCATAAAAGAGAATTTAGCGAATGAAAAAAAAAAAGAAGAAAAATGGGAAAATCGAAAGATTTCTGAAGTGAAATTTATATCAAGCAAAAATAAAGTTTGCAGACTCTTTCAAACATTTAAATCCAAAAAAAAAAATTGGTGAAAGAAGATATCGAACATTCTCCTCTCATCGTTGAGTGGTAAGCATCAACACAGAGAGAAATTCTTAATCCAGAAACACAAAATCTTTCAATCAATGTTGAAATTTACTTGAGTGGTACCCAAATGATATGCAAAAAGAGCACTATGATAGAAGCCCATAGAAGAGGTTCAACACAGCATCGACCGACGTTTCTTTCCAACAACAAAAGAAAGTCATCTCTCCGCATTGACTGATGACGAAAGAATTTAATCGTAGTTTACATATCACCTTCTTAGCATCGAAGTAAGCTGAAATTATCGCTTCGAAATTATTAGTATTGCACCTTTGATTTGATTTTCAACTTTCATTTCGGCCGGATTTTTTGGTTCGTCTGCAAAAAAAGGGAGCAACACAAAAAGCGGCCTTGAAGAGCTGACACGATTTAATTCTCGTTCATCTACCGACCAATCGCATAAATCGCCAACAGAAAGCAGAATATTATATTGCAAATGTTTGTTTGTTTTGTTTTTCTGATCCCACTAAGGAAGAATGGAAACCTGAAAGGTGCGAGACTCAAAAAAAAAAATTTTTTTTTCAGCTGTAAATGTCTATAGCACTTCTCGATATTGGCTGATCAGGGTGGAATATGATAAAAAGAACCTCAATGCTATGAAGCAAATCATACCTATTAGATTCGCAGCAGTAACTATAGCAGTTCCAAACCTCAAGTAAATGAACATACAGAGAGACAAACGCCCATACGCACAGAAGCGATGCCGCCTTAATGCACCTTAGCTAAAGCGCATAACGATTCGAATATGAGTGGAAAAAGCTGTAGTCTAGGCAACTACAGTTTGTGAATTCGTAAGGAGGGAATGAAAGGAGTGAAAAGGATAGAAATAATCTCATATCAACGATATGTTAAAAGTCGCTTGTCAGCTTGCAAGGCGAGCTTAGTTTCTCAAAATGCCCTGGGGCTATAGGAGAATAACTGCGACAGCACGATATACGACTCAATTATTTGCTTACTTGCGTTAACGATATGTCTCAAAACCAGTTTAAAAAGCAATAATGACGTTTTAATTTAAAAACACCTGTATTCAGGTATAAACAGCATTACCAGCCACTTCCTCATCTCTATGTTTAACGAGTACAATTGTCACTATGCACTCGTACTGTTACTTTCGATGTGGAAAAACATAAGGGATTCACTTAAGGGAAATTTAGAATGTAATCGGTAGAAATGACCATCGATGGAGCAGTACATCATATAGGAGAAGTTGATGCCCTCTCGGAAGAATGGTAAAGAGCTCTACTTAGTAATTCAATTACACTTTCTGATAGGCATATCAGTACAAAGAGGTGGAAAGAAGAAAGCAAGTTATAAGACAAACAATGCTGTATTTGCATACTGAATGCCAATGAATAATATCACGTTCAACGAACGGTTACTTTGCTCACCTAAGTGATATACAATAAAGACGGGGTGAAAGAAATCGGTCCATTTTTCAATAAATTGCAGAACAACAGCACTTGATCACATCCTCAGAATACTTGCAACTTCAATGCAAAGTTGCCCATATCAGCGTATTTCTTTTAAGGCAAACTAAATTACTGCCACACTTGCATTAAGCATTCACATGCACAATGACTAAAACTTTCGGCGTCAGCATCCATTTCTTTAGAGTGAACAGCACACATGGGAGCATTGCAAACGAGCTGCAATTGTGTGCTTGAAGAAGCACACAACGGAAAGGTGTAAAGAATTTGGCGACGCATCGTCAGTCAAAGCGACTTTCAAAGAGTGCTATAACTTGGTCATCATCATGCAGTAGAAGCTTTTCAATGCCATCTTCACTTCAAACTTTAATGCATGAGTTTATGCATTCGGCTGAATAAGTAAGAATGTTCTTCACCTTATACGTTCATATAGAACGAAACGATTGTCGCATGAAGAGAATTCACCTACCGGCTTCTGAATTTGTTCACGAAGGAAGTTAGCGTTCGGTGACAATGCAAGTAGGAACCATCCGAAAATTGCAGTCGCCGCACGAATCGCGCTTAGCCAACGCCAAATCACCGGCGGATTCACGCCGAATTCCGCCTAAAAAAATGTGTCATCAGTATTTTGGCAATAATATATAAACACTGTAAGAAAAACTATTCATTTCTCCGTTAATTAATCGATTCAGAAGTTCAACGACAGGCACTGAAACGAAGCACTGATTTGAAATATTTCAGCGAAAGCAAGCAATGAACTGGGCTGAGAAGATGGGCAGTATTGTAAAGTGTTAATAATGCCTAAAGCTTATATTCGCAAAGCGAAGTGTTCTGGTTGCAATTTCGGGTGTAACTGATGAGAGACGTTAACTATTATAAACTAGTGATTTCAACTCATATACAATTTCTTCAGTCATAAATTATCGATTTAAATAGTTCTTTATTTAAAAATAAATAATTCTTTGCCGATGAAATTTCCGAGAGATTCTGATACAAAAAACGAACGTCTTTTATGAGGTTTATAAGAACGCATATTCAATGAATTCATCACTTGACGCTATTATATACTTCTATAATAGAGCATGAATTGTGCGTCAACAGTGTCCTCGTTTATGTGCTCTCCGAAAATTCACAACACGCTCAACAATGTTACGAGTTATATGCTCCCATTAACGATATTTGCTTTAGCACAATAAATATTGAGATTGCTCAGAATTAATCCAGCCGCAACGATTCAATGTGCTAAAGTCTTGAACTACTTTCGAGCATTTGCAATTGCAATAAGCAGCAATAAATGAATGAAACTACGTTCTCATATGCTTTCATCGTTTTCACAATAGATTGTATGGAAACTACTTTTCCTACTACGCTCATTGCTAATCCACTTCTCGCACATTAGAAATAGTAATTCTGTCTCGCATTGCTAGATAAGTGATTTTACGTTAGAGAATTCGGTATATCCACTTAATAAGGTTCAGTTTATCTAACGGCGATTCAGCAATGTTCGCAGTAGAAAATTTGGAGAGTGAGAAGGAGGAAATATTAATGCAAAGCTTTGTTAACGATGAGCAACTCTTTTCTTGAGAATTATAAGCTTTTTGAAACAAAATACATTCTCTCTGCTCACTTCGAGTCTTAGCTCGACTGGTCTATACCATCGTATCGTACCGAAAACTGCTACTTCGAATGCTTTTTTTTTACTACTGTTGCATAAAATGATATCTACAAGTAATATCTGCGAAGAGAACGGAATAGAAATGCATTGCTTTGATAGAATAATTCATCCCGATCACACATCAGATGATTCATTTGATGTGGAGTATACGAAAAACGCAAACGATAATTTGAAAAACCTAAGCGTAAGTTATTGAAATCACGAAATCTGCAGTGATATTATCTAAAGAATTCAGAAAAGCCGTGAGAAAGAATGCAATAGTCGAATTTCTTTTATGCTGACGAAACAACGATAAAAACACGAATATCACTACGAAATTCTTAAATGCCTATATTTTATGCAAATGGAATCTGAGGAAGCAGAAGACGAAAAAAATCTCTATGTAAGAAAAAGAAGAAGAAGAAGAAGAAGGATTCTTGAAAGCAACGAAAGAGATATATTCGAGTTCCTTTCTCTTGTTTACAAACGTTATAATTGAAGTTAGGTGAAGTCGGCAAGACATGACGCATTTGGCAAACTTTCCTCACGATGAGACTAGCTATAGTGAAGGGACTGAGATAGAGTGCTCACGACGCTCTATCTCAGGGTTTAGATATTTGCATTGCATTCAGCAGATGGTCAAATGATATCTTCAACCATGTGTGCACTGATCGATTCAGTAACGAGTTATGGTCTCAAAAGATGCACATGTGCAACGGCCGACCAACTACATTATAGATCGCTTCAGCCAACTTCTAAAGAACTGCAATGTGATCGCAAGCGTGGGATACAAGAGCGTTAAAAACCCCATAAAACTCAACCAGATGTTACTTAAGTACGACTTTCTAGTCATCTCTTTTGCAAACCATAAGCCACATATCAAAAATATAAATTGTTAAACTGAACTGAGCAAATAACTTGCATTATGCCCCATGACCCACAAATCCTTGTAATGTTGAAACGATTCGGTCAATGTACAGGTAAAGGTAAGGCATGGGAAACGTAGGCATAAAATTTGAGTTGGTAATATACATTTTGTTAAAATCCATCATGCTGGCCAAGCTGTCGATAGTATTTATTGTTCTGTTTCATTTCGTCATTGCGTCTAATATGGTTAAGAAGTCTGAAGTCAAGCGTCATACCAAAACAAAAGAGGAATAAAGTAGTGGCAATTCACTCCTTCATGCGCAACCAAATTTAGATATGCAGCCTAGGTTTTCGAATATCATCTGACGAGTAAGTGAGAATTTTAATTTGCATTTGCTTTGTTGGTGAATGGAATGCGAGTGATAGCACCATTCGGTGGTATCTATTTGCGACCTGTCATCTGTTTTTATTGACGACCAAAGCAATTGACGAAGCGTAAATTGAGATACGCTCATATTCACGTTCATAGCCGTTTCCTTTCTATCAAATCTAGGCTGGTGAGAGAGTTTTATTGCGAAGAAATTAAAGAGAAACGCAACATCAAATGGAACATCATATATCTTTTGACGATTAAATGAATAGAGTAGAGCTCAAATAAAGAACATCATACGCATTTTTTACAAAACATTTCACGAGAAAAGCTGGTTGCACGAACATTTTCTAAAAGAAACGATAAAAAAGTTTGACAAATCAAGCTTTATGAAAGCATTTTCTTCTTAGCCTGACGTCGACAGACTGTTGTGCTAATCTGCATATGCAAATTTTTATGGCCCATGGAAGTGTCTATAATTCATAATTGAGCAACTGGCTTGGCCAAAACAATGAGTGCATCATTCTGCATGCTTTAATATTTCTTAAAAGCGAACGTTTTAGTAGTATCACTGGCTCTTTCACTTATACAAACCTATTAAGGTGCACGATTATTTCCGTCGTTCATATTGCTTTGCATATCACCTGATTGTTTCTCATTAAATCTCCATTGTCTGTACCTATGAATATATTTCTTATAATTCTTTCATTTCACCTACTCTCTTACAAGTCAACTTGAGGTGTTTTTTGAAGCGAAACTCCTTAGAATTTACATAATAAAAACTATTTCACTACTGCACAGCAACGCTGAGTAGTATATTGTTTAAGGATTATGATGGAAATTGTAAGTGGAGTCAGTAAATGAAACAGCTTCAGCAAATGAAAGGGTTATCGACTTCACACATGCGCACACCTTCGTCCTCCGTTCCCCAACCCCCACCTCTCCCCGTCTCCATCTAAAAATTGAAAAAGAAAACTCTTGCGCAGATGTCTCATTCTCAAATTCTTGTATGGATTTACTCTGCTGATCGAAGAATCGTCATCACACAGCGTCACAATTCAGAAGGCTTACTACCGGAACGATGCTAAGAGGCCAATCGAGTATACAATTGATATTTCATTTACAGCTTAAATAAACCTGTTAGAAGTAAATTTATTCATGCGATATACATTCATCATTAGCTTCTGTGAAAGAACAGCTGATTACTATAAACGGTTTTTGGCTTCAATCACGACGAAATCATCAATTCATACCTCTTCTGGGTTGAAAATCAGACAATTTTGAAAACTGTCAATTGAGAAGGCGAGACTTCCAACAAAAATTTCTTTAATTAAAAAAGTTAAGTAGTATTCCTTACTGTTTAAACTACCTTTAAAAATTCGCATTTCAATCACTAGTGCATTTGCTCTACCATGTAAGTTGAGCGAAATGAGTCGAAAATTTGCATCTTACACAGAAAACTAATGAAATTATCGTATGCGTAATCCACGCTGTTAGGAGTTTTACTTAGTATATTAGCGTATAGTTTCAATATCTTCTAGTATTGAGATGTTGCTCAGCGCCAACTGTGCAGAAATATTCGACGCTCTTATCAGATCGCTGCAAGAATTGGGATCAAAAAGCCTCCACATTCTATTCCATAATCTTTTCTTCTTCTTTTTTTTTTTTTTTTTTTTTGCAAATTTTAGCAGTTCTCATGCGTCAGCTTAAATAGGATCCGTGGATCCATTTCAGGCTTATTTATTCTCTACTTATCCGTATGAAATTATATAGTTGCAGCACATTACCCTCAAATGCTTCTATGTTTTATTTCGTTCCCTTTGGAAATGCCAAATATATCATGTTTTTCTAATCAAACAGCTTGAATGAGCGAATTATCCACTCATGATCGACATTAACTCAGCACCTTAAATTCAGACTTATTGAGCTAAAATTAGTTCGCTGAAAATTGAAAACTTGCTTTCAACCAACAACTGTTACCTGACAATTTTCAGCGGAAGGCATCGAGAGACATTCATCATATATCGTTGATGACAATGTTAGAGCTAAGCCCGTTGTCCAGAAGAAAACACCCAAACATGAGCATTGAACATTGATTAATTTCTTCAACGTCTGCATAAAACCACCGCCAAATTCCAACCTGAAATAGATTCTCGTTTCACTATGATAATGAAACAAATTTTCCACGATAATCATAGCAGCCAACTATATTGTGCGCTAATTAAGTGTTTGCTTTTTGTTTGCGCTAATGTTTCCACTTTCGAACTATTGGGATCGTTTATCCTCAAAAAATCTGATAGTGAGTTGAAAAAAATGTTGCAGAATTCTTCTTCTAGAAGATATTTCAATGAAATTACTTAATCGAATATATATTGTAAAACATTCGCAAATTGTATAAAAAATCTACTGAATTGGATCGATTGTTTAAAAAATTGCTTTATAACTCATAATTACTATTATTATTATTATTTTCTTTTTAAATTACATCTCTCAAATTTTTGATGAAAAATCTCTCAATCGCATTCCACTACTATTAAAAATTCTTCTTGCAATATCTTTCTTTCTTTTTTTTTTTGGTGGGGGGGGGGGAATAAACTTCCACTCAGGTAAAACCCCAATTACTCCGATGCATTTTTAATCCAATATTGTAGAGAATATGTTAGAGCGATTTTTTTTTTTATAACGGTGCTGAAATAACGATCTCTTCAAAAAATTGGCAAATTTCACCACGGCAAGAAGAATTTTTTGCATAAATTTTGTCTTCAACGCACTAAAATTAGGACTGATTCGTTTTATTTCTATAACACTCATTGTTAAATAGTATAATTGGTCTGAGGGGGCGGAAGAACGAAAGTTTTCCTAAGGGAATATTTGAAATGCATAGAAACTGTCCATTACATAGAAAATATGCATGATGATACCTTATTTTGCTCTTTCTGAAAACTCATATAGATTATAGATCTCCTAAGTTACTTGTACTAATTTTCTTGGCACGTTTACGCAGTTTTTATGCACTCTTGCAAATCTGCATTCATAAGACACGTTGTGGCAACATTGTGTCTACATGTGTGTTGCATGTGGGTGTCTATCTGTTCGTGTTTCTCTTCGACAGTTTCAGTTCGGAAGCGATAGAAGATAAAATCGCAAAATTCGATGGCAAAATCTACATAACATTCACCAACTCCGAGAAAAATTATGAAAACACAAAAATGCCTAAAGCATTCTACGCAGTTTGGTTCGTAAAACACGCGCAGAAATATGCTAAAAGAGCTGGCACCTGACACGAAACATGGATTTGTAGTTCCACGTTTATATTTTAGCCGAAACCAGTCACACATTTCTGATAGAGTTTATTTATCCCACCCAATCTACTGTAAAAAGCGAGCATGATCAATTCAAAATGCAACTTAGCCAATATCATTATGTATGCTAAAAGTGTGGCTCACTGAACTGTCTATAACTCTTTAAGAGTTTGGCGAATAACCTTGAAGGAAGGTATGAGGTCAACTTATGGTGCAAACTGGACCTATTAAAATTCGCAACTCTGGTTTCAGAGATTCCCGAATTGAAATTGGCGAACATATAGAAAGAAAAGTAAGCACGCATAAACAATACTTGATTATGCAAATGAAGTTAGCGCAAATGCAAATTAGCGACATGGCATACAACGAATTGATCGGATCATCCCGAAGATTTATGGGATGATCAGATCGGTAAAAAAGGAACATATTATTTTGTATGTTTTACTATTTATTGACAAGTTATGAAGCGTGCCATTCTGCCGAGTCGAACTGCAAAAGCAGCACCATCTAGGATGATATGGAACAACATGGGATTACATTAGCAAGTTGAGAGGCACTAGTTACTGTGAAAACTAGTAGCGATGCAAAGAAAGATATATTAGGAATGAAGGTGTTGTCGTACACAGAACTGAAGATAATTTCAGTGCTAAGGATATGGGGCACATAACGATTACGAAAACGATGCGCACAATGAAACTAAGTGGTGTAAAATCAACTGTCCTTTCGTATCAGGCGGTGTGAATGACCAGTAGTACTCTTCATGGTTGACTAAACGTTCTAGGAATGTTGTAGAGCAAAATTGGACGCCCACAGAGTGAATTTATGTGTTTGTATTTTTGGCGCAGAAAGTTTCCATAAGCGCGATCAAGACGTTCGTTTGATGGTGAAGTAGATCTGCTAAGAGCCGAGTATCTCAGAGAGAACATTTCGGCGTGGTCTCTGTATGGCATCAACTTTGGTTTATGCTCGACTTTTTCTAGCTCGATAAAGGTGGCACTTTCGCCTATTTGTTTCATGAGAGGTGATTTTGAACATTATTTAAAAAAAAAAGTCTATTGTGCCTTTTCCTATCGGACATTTCTTGTTCCATTTTTACTATGTACTTATTACTTTGAGGTCATAATGCCATACAACACCAATGAAGACTAGCTCACAAATCAAATGGTAAAATTCATTGCCGTGAATGGTAAAAAAAGAATAGCCAATCAATCAATCTGGAAAAAAAAACCTCTTTTCTGCTCAATTTTATCCAACAATTTTCAAATCCCTCAAACAGTAACTGTGCTAATAGAAAGCGATCGGCTGTACAGATACGATAAACACCAACTATGAGTAAATAATGAATATTTCAGTCAATCTTTCGATCAATCTTCATCAAATGAGGTATTAGTATGAAGTAAATGTTTTATTAAGGATATGGGAAATGTTGTTTAACGTTTCCGCAAAAGAACCCTTCAATTGCATGAAATTCTTTCCATTGACACAGCAATTAACACAATAAATACGCCTACATTTTTCGATGGATGATAAACTTCAATTAAATCGTTCGAATACTCGCCAAAGGCAAAAGTAGTTAAGCGAATATTTTAGCTTGACAAGTGAGCCCTACAAAATACCTAACTAGTTGCGCTAAAAATTGCATTAAAATTTCGAATTACTAGTTCTTGAGATATAAAGTTCTAAGAAAATGCAAACAAGAGCAATTGTACTCTAAATGAAGCCTCCTGAAAGTGAAAAACTTTCGATGAACAACTTAGATCCCATTAGACTAGAAACTGTATATTAAATAAGCGCGAGCTATGAATTGAGATTTTGCGTACCACAAGTGGGATATTAACAGCGGAAATCACTCCCAAACACAGAGGTACTTTCAAATAGCTATGTGTGAATGCGCAGTGATGAGGATTGATATTTCACGTGGCTGATATTTAGATGAAGCGGATGCAAATCTGTCCGAAAAAAAAAGCAGTCAAATCTTAAAGAAAAGTGACATCTGAAGGCAGTACGCATCCGTTGGCAAATTGCACGGATGAAGGCGATGTTGTGATGTGAGCCGGGCCGAACTCTATTCAAAGAGAACAGCGTATGTTTGTGGATGCGTAAGGAATTACGTATGCATCCTCACATTTAGATGGCCAGCCAAGGGATTTGTGATGCGCATTGGCAATCACTTGGTCCATCGATCATACTTCTGTTCCATTCATCAACTTGTCATGGCTGTTTTCGCAGCTCCAAATTAAAAAAACATCCAGCAACGAAAGAATTATCACTCCTCCACTTTATTCTCATCCAATCATATCTACCATGCAGTGCTTCCGCATTTCAGTCATATAAATTAACGCCTTATTTGCACATCTTCGCAAAATCCTTTCCAAAGTAACGCACTAATTACTATTAATGCAAGCTAAATACAATAAATACAATATGCAATGCAGTAATTTACTTTGACTGTCGAATTTAGCGAGGGAATTTCAGTATCAGACTCTGAAGGTGCCATCATATTGCTTATGAATGCATCAATTAGAGTTTTAAATAAACTTGAATTAGGCATATAACGCGTGCAAAAAAATCGAACCAAAAAGCGCACAAATCTGCAAGAAAAATGCGCCTAAGAGGAATGACACCAAAAAATATGGAATTTTCAAAACAACTCTCACAATCTGAACCGTACGGAGATTAAGCTGTTTGACCGAGGAATATGTGGGTAATATTTATTGATTTATTCAATTCATATTTTGTCGGTGGTAAATAGTAGAAAATGGGACTTGTTCGTTGTATACTACGTAGAAAATTATTCACAACGGAAATGCCCGTAGAAAAAATGTTCGCAGTAATAAACTTGGCACTCTTAATTGGTAATTGCTTGGGCAAAAAGTACCTATGAAAACAATCAGAGATGCTTGAAAAGGTGCGCAATTTAAAGATGCGCAAAAACTCTAAACGATGCGTGTTAGTCGTCACACGATGCTTCTCAAGAGCTCAAAATGAGAGTTGCTTTTTATCTCCGGCTCAAGGTAACAAGTGAAATTGATAATTTGCTTACCGATCGAGTGCAGAAACTGTACTAATCACGAAACACACATAAAATGTCGCATGCACTGGCATCGCTATCCATTCGTAGCCTTTATTCAAGGTCTCCTTAAAGAAATCCGATTTCACTTATAAACTAGCAAATGAGCAAAAATTTTTCATCAAAATTTGTCAAGTCTCTCCACACTGAATTATTCTATAAAACACTTCTGTACCAATAGAACGCAAACTATATTTCGAAAATCCATGTATGCGAAATAAAAAAAAAATAATGAGTTCCTTTAAATACTGACAGTCATTGTATATGATAGAAAAAAGCGTTAAAATTTGAAAGAGTTGCTGAAATACTAAATGATAACCCACTTATATTGTTCAAATAACCCTAGCAGACTTCTAAACACAATGCACCTGCCAAATGGAGAATCAGTTACAATCTGATAGCATTGTTTCAAGTGAGTGCATTTATTCCTCACACCCCTCTCCTCCTTCACACCCCCATTCCACTCAAAACAAATTTTTGAAATGATGATAGCAAATCTGATGTCCCTTAATAACCAACCAGGCGAACAGCTATTCATTTGCGACTATATTCAATAAAACGAATTAGATGAACACTCAAGTAGATGTCAGTGGAATTACTCTTTTATAAATTATGTCCATTCATTACAACCAATCTCTTCTTATTAAGACAGTAAAGAAGATAAAAATTCAAGCAATAATCACTATGAATTGTTACAACAATATTGCAAAGAAATGAGAATTATTTAAAATTCGCTCTCTTCATTATGATATGATTGGTGATAATAAAAGTGAAAAATTGATCAATCGAACAACGTACCACATCGGCGAAGATGAATGCGAATATTGCATGTGCTGTGGCTAAACCAGAAAGAAATCCTAAAAGACTTATAATCGTTGGGCACATATTGAAAATGAAGTCATTGCAAGCAATCATTTTTGCTCGATAAATTCCACAAAAATAGCGTAAGTTTGCGATGCTCAATCTGTTGAAGTTTTTCTCTTCTCGAAATAATTGCTGAATAGGTGGGGAAATGTGTAACTATTTTTTGCAAACTATCGCATTAAGCCAATCTCTTATAGAAATATTATGTTTCCGTTGAACATTGTTTCGAGCAATCTGATAGAATTAACGAGATGATATCTAGTAAGCTTTACAAGCAATCGGTTGCTTCTCTAAGTTCTTCGTCGAAAAACTTTGTTTGAAATTCCACGCGCAAAGTTGTAAAGCAAAACAAATATGCAAATGTGAATTTCCTGGCATTTTCAAGTGTATGCACCTAATTTCCTAAAAACTTGGCTTAGGAAATGCTACGTAATTCGTGAGTTTAAACTAATGGAAAAATAGATGGGAAAAAAATAGATGGAAAAATAGATTTTTGCAACGAAAGACTATATGTGCATTCGAATTGTGCTAAGTTTATCTATTTTTTATTGCAATCACAATGGCTATTTTTTACAATTTATTGTGCTTTGTAATTTTACAAGGCAAAAGAATCAGCAGAATGTCGCTGAACTTTTGCTCATATCTGGTAGTTTTGACTGGATCGCTTTCTCTCTATAGCGATTAATTCCGCAAAGCGGTCGCCCATCGATGCTGCCAACTTCACTTATATCTGCTTATCAATAAAACAGTACCTCTCTCTATCGTTGCAGCGTTTCCTTGCTTAACGAAAATTATCGCAATTTAAACTGATTTCGTACCCCTATTCTAGCGAACAGTTAAGCAGTTGCAAATGACCGAATATAACGAGAAAGACGAAACATCGAGCCGAATATGGATGGCATTCACTATGAAACATTTGATACGCTCGATGACTTTTGCAGTGATCATCATAAAAGAGAAATGATGCATTAATAAAGTGATGCCATATACGCTTATCGCAGTATACATTTGCACTGCTTGTTCATAAAATTAAAATGAGCAGTCTTTGAGTCCCCGATTGGTTGATAAGATTGCTTTTCAATGAAATAGAAGTGATACGATGAGATTAGAAGAGGTGTTTGTCCATATACCTTGAAATATAAGAGAGAGGTTGTGGAAGAATGTTTGCACGGCGAGTGCAGCCTCTGTGCTTTCAAATCGTGCCAACTCAATTTCGTTTTTTCGTGCTTCGATCATTTGCTCGTATCGTTTACGATCCGTACGACGAAAAGTCTCTTAAGGAAAAATTCCACTTCATTTGACACCAATAACGGAGTGATAAACCCGTAGTACCCTATCGAAGAAAGCAGAATCAGTTTACGTAAGTAATAAAGGATCCTATATCACATAATTCTCAAGTTGGTGCTTGTGTCTATTATATAGCACTCACAACGAAATAGGTTTGCTTTAATTATGGAAACAGCCTCCTCTCTATATATTGTTGACGACGATATTTTCTCTATATGAATCTCGTCTATTAAGAGCAATTGTTACTGAAAACAAAATCCTTATTGGATATTACTATAAATTAGCAATTCCAAAAAAGATGATTCGACGGGTAAATTAGCTCCTTTATAAGTAAGTACATTTCTGACGAAACTTCCTAATAGCTTCATGGTTACGATTTGTATCGTTCTCTTCATAACTTCAAAAAAAAAAAGCAACATACGGTTGTACTGCACAAAGACATCATGGATTGGCTGACTGAACGTATTGGCAGCTGCATTCTGAGTATGTCGCATAGTGGTTGAGTTCGCTACTACTTCCGCTACGTCTGGCTTCTCTTTGTCGCACCCCTCTTGTTGTGATTCACTGAAGAACTCCAACATATGTATTTGCCTCCTACAATTTCGACAGCAACTCTAATGCACTAGAATCATACAAGGATTTTAGTTTGCACTATTAAAGAAAACTCAAGTATGCCTATGTGCAGTCATCAGGCCAAAGGTAACAGAGAGGAAGAAATTGCTGATGATTGTGTGAATTTGACTTCTTGCATGTAATCAACCGTTTTTGATACTTCTTAGCCATAGTATGGATCAATACATTTTGTATTGCAGCAGTTGCTGTAATAATAGGGAAGATATCTGTTGTACAGTAAAATACGCTGATGTCAACAGTCAAGGACAATTGAGTGCACCGTCAGGGAAGAAATAGACTATTTCTTCTCAGACTGTTTCTCACTTGACAAATGGGCAAAAGTATGCGCAAAAAAACAAGCCGAATAGTTCAAAGAACTCGTTTACCTCAGCGGAACAATTCTTCTCGGCTTACCCAAGACACGGGAATAATTATTAGTGAGGGTAGTTAAACTTCTCTTGGGTGGATGGATTTGACGAAAGTGAACTTCGGTTGGCGATTGTACAAATAAGCCGAGCGGACTTTCATGAACGAAATCAAGCCGACTTTTCTCTACGGAAAGAAGGCAGGATTCGTTCTCAGATTTCAAACATTACACGTTAGGAGACTTCTTGAAACCAAACCATTTTTGAGCAGTTCTTTATCAATAGTATCTTTAAATAGCGTAAATGAGAGCTATAGTCAAAAATTAAAAGAGTTACGCTTACATCAAAACCAGGAGTTTCTCATTTCAACATAAGGCACCATGCAGTTTCCTCGTGTTTTGTGACTTCATTATTTTCCAGGATGCGACTGCAGAACTCACGCTTCTAATATCCCACACAGAGATGATGGAACTGTCGCGGTACCCACGGGGTCCCTACAGGCGAGGGATTGGCTACAGTAAATTCCCCGCGAGGGCAGAGGATTTTTTGATCGCGGGAAACCCCACGATGTGGGCTCATGCGGTCCAAAATTCATCACTCATCTTAGTGCAAACGTCTTTACGAAAGGGGTGAATGGCGGTCAATTCCGATCACCAAATGCAAGCTCGAGGCTCCGCAAAGCCAACTTTTAGGATTAGCGAGCGCTATCCCGTTTTCAGTTTCCCACTAGCGCTCGAAGCACAAGATGACTTTACCAACGTGAGCATCACATTATTACAACGATACAATAAATCTACTCAATCGTTTTCTCCATTTCAACGGATTCAATCTGTCCACTTCTCATTATCGCTTCTTTCGAGAACTAATAGAATTGAAAATCGGTTAAATTTGCCGAAATTTTTTTGTTCCATCGTTACCGAATGCAAAAAATTGTTCTCCCACCTCGCAGTACCTCTCTCCCACCTCGCAGTACCGGTGACATTATAAACATGACCGATCGCTCGGACATGAAGATACAAGAGAAGAGAAAGTATTGGACAAACCTTTCATTGTTGACGATCGTAGCAGCCATCTTGTTGCTCCACTAATTTCTGCAGCTCCGCTTATGTGCTCCTCTAAAAACTGTAGATTGCTGTTTTTTTTCCATAATAGTAGCTATTAAATCACCGAAAGGAATTTTCCAAAGATCGAAACATGAAGCGTACAAGATAGATGCATGCACTGTTATGCTTTGCGCTGGAAATATTCCCTTTCATATGCTGAGAATCACTGTACAATGACCACAAAAGACTTACTAAGAAGCTCTTTTCTCATTTACATTTAATCAAGATTGAGTGCCTGTGAAATCGACGATTTTCAGCATTGTTGCGATAATGCTGGAGTGAAAAAACACTGGAAAGTACTGAAAATTTCGACAATGAAAACTGAAATAAACTCAGGGGAATAAATTTTAAATGCAACAGATGCCATGATTTCGATAATTCGGTAATTGTCGGTAATAATAATTTCGATAATAATAAAATTGTCGGTAATTCTTGCGGAGAATTAGCGCCGTCAAATAATGCTGATCCCAGAATGTTTAGCTGTATTAATTAGAATATTTCGACGAAAATGAATGATCAAATTGATCGATATTTCAATAAGCGATCAGTAGATTCAACAATCATAATATTCGATAATAGCAGCAAGGATCTACCTGACAGGTGCGAAAAGGTAAAGAGAGAAATTCTGGAATTTTTAAAGAATCTTGAGACGACAACTTCAGATATAACGAAGACCACTTCAGTCAATATTTGCAATGTAAACAGTCAGTAGAGTTATAGAATGAACGAGAAGAAACGAACAGGAGGGTCCAATAACGAGCATGTTAGTGTTTCCATGGTGACGCCAAGCTAACACATCAAAATAGGAATGGGCCTCCCAAATGAGCTGCCTTTTAAGCTTTTGTTTTCCACTCAAAGCAACCACTTTCCCCAGTAAAACGTTAAACGAGCGATGCATTAATAGCGTATTTCAATTACCGTTGAATCTCAAATATAAGCCCTGACCAAAACAAGACCCCCTCGACTATACTTTCTGTGTGGACACGGGAACCGAAATATGTCCCCTTCACTCGATTACACGCCCTATTTGATTATTCACCTCTAGCAAATGCTCCCTCTCAAATGTATGTTTCACTAAAAATTTGTAGACCGCAAACATCCTCCTCGATTGCATATCCGCTCACGATTATTCCCCTTCCTATCCACTTTCGGTTACGGCATAGTGCTTTTGGCTGCTGTTATTCATTTTTGACCTTCACCTATCATTTGCGCGATATGTTTGCATCAATGACCTGTAATTCCTCCGCACTATGCGAGGCTTTGGAAAAACCGAATCTATATTATACATTTAATGTAAAAGCTGGGAAGCTTGCAAGTCCTAGGATTCATAGAAGGTACAGTCAATTGCAGAGTACATAAAAAAGGTGTTTGCAAAGCGCAGGTCCATGCCTGATGTTATTTTGGGAAATACCTACATTTTTTCGTTGAACTTATGCCACCTTTTTGAAATTTAAAAACGCCCGTAGACGCACTTCACTTTTTTCATTGAATTTTCTAACAAAAAAGTGTTTGACATTTGCGCCTCCCAACAAACGCTCTTCAGAATTATTCCCCATCGACACATTCGACGACTCACGCCTTGGTCTTGCGCTTTTCCCGGCAAAAGCGCTCAGCAAAGCTAGCCGAAACGTCCATGCTAGCAACGAACGAGTTAATGTAGTCTTTAAGGTTTCAGTGAAGAAACTGAATGTTGATTTTATCTTTGTAGATTTCGTGCAAAAAACTTTTTTTTTCAAACAACAGTAATGAGGTGAATTCAGTAATTCAGCGTACATGTGTCGACTTATTTTTGCACCTTCTAGTGTGAACACTGAGACTTGTTTATCAGATGATAGTGATTTATGAAGTCACATTTATTTGTACTGGTGCTATTCAAGTTTATAGCTTCATACATATTCTTTGGTATTGCCGTAACGCTTTTGAAGCTTTTTTTTTTGGGTATAAGTATAAACAGCAAAGCTTCGGCCGTTATTGTGGTATGCATACACGGGTCCTCTACTCCAAATATGAAGATGCCTCATATACGAATATACAGTTAACAGCTTTGCTCAAAATTTAATAGGAGGCCTTTTTTAACTCGTCCAGAATTTCAGTTTAGAGCACATAGATCGGGTGACCGCTATTATTCTAAGCCACATTATCACTTTCGGAAGTTTCGCAGATTCTCCTCTCTGAATTCTCCATTATCAATTCGTGCAGAGATCGACTCAATTCTGTATATACTTGACGACGTTTTCATGAATGAAGCAATTTGCGTCTACGATGTTCGTTATTATTGAACCGCCATACGACGGCAACCGCTCCGTGCACTTTATTATCGCGCTATGAAGAAATGCATAGAAGTGTTGAAAAAAAAAAAGATTTTCAACTCGCTGGAAAATATTTTACACTTCAGAAATGCTCCACTACAAAATTTTCGCATTATACTGTGAAAAAAAAAAACGGAGGTTAAATCTCACATTTCGGTAATTCAATATGAGAATGTGAACTATCAATGCGATCAGGACGAAGCAAAGACATTCAGTAACTTTTTTTTTGCTTCGTCGATAAACAAGGCAATGGATCAGGCATTCACTCGATAGCCACCCGTTCAATCGGAAACCACTTACCTAGCTGTTGCACCTGTGGTAGCGGCGACTTTGAAGAGGGTGACCTGCATGAGTGTTTATAGTGCACCACCACGTCTCCCAAAAAATGAGTTGAACAGCGTTTGGTAGAGTGGTGATAAAGGAAGGCACTCAACATGGGAACTGTCGACTGACGAGTGGCGAATGAAGAAGACACACTGACTGTGATGGCTGAAGCCCGACTTATATAGGGCTCAGAGATCGCCAGGGGCAGCACAAGAGCACATAAGTCGATCAATGGCGTTATGTGAGGAACAGTGAACGAGAGTCGTCTATACGAGCAAAATGATCATTGCAATATTAGATCACAAATACATTTTGATCACAAGTACATATCTTGGGTTGGCTTTTCAGCGCCATACCCAGCACTAGCTTTTGATGTTAGTTATGTGCAGCGTAGGTACCGTTTAAAATAAACTCTCCTAAAGTCTTTGAATTGTTCCAACGTGCGGCTGTTCATTCCTGAATCCCTCTTCTTAGTTTCGAAAACAGTATTAGGAGTGGTGTTATTCCTGAAATCTGGAATAAAAACCAGTATAATTTCTCTTTATATTAAAAAAAAACAACGTAAGAATGGCGTTAAAAATTATAGACCCCTAATTAGCTTAATGTGTATAGCATTTAGAATATGAAGGCGCATAATTTTTAAAAATGAACGCGATACACTATTGCATCAGCAATGAAATTCGAAGTAAACACAAATGTTTTTTTTTTTTACACAATCAATTAACGATCACTAGTTACGAAAATAGGCATATCTGTGGATTGAAGCGTTTGAGGATGATTTTATTGTCGAAGATTGTTTGTTTGGATTTGCAGGAAGTATTTGATAGCGTTACTTATCATAAGCTCGAAGCTTTTCTTTTTTTTTTTTTTTTAACACAAAGCGCATTCATGATAGTTTGCTAGTTTTGACTATTGCTCATCTATCCAACCATTTCCAGTAAAGATGAACAATATTGTCAATATCATATTTCGCTAATTAAAAACTCAAAATGCTGTGTTTGTGATTAAAATCAACGCTGCATTTGTGCTATCTTAGCTACACTACGATTGCGTTATATATATATATCCTATAGTATAAAGGGGTTAGATTCGTTGAACTAGTTCAGTGAAACGTTACAAAAATATTTTCAAGGTGGACCGAATCGAGCAAATGAATGAAAATTATTGGGTTTTTAGATTTGATTCCACTCGAATATACGCATTCAAAACAAGATTTGTTCGCTAACTAACTAGTATTATTGAGTTATTATGAATAAGCAATACTACAATTGCAGATGAGCGTGTAAATTTTGTTGTGTTTTCTCTATGCGTTTCACATTTCTCTTAATCATTACTAATCAGTTTAAAGCTTCTATTGTGGCATTTCTGAATTACCACAAGGGAAAACTTCTTTACTCATAAAGTCATAACAGTAATCGGTCGACCTTTTATTATTTATTATCAGTTCTGACTCCGTTGACCAATCGAAAATATCCCTTACTAGTATTCACCTAAAGAGTGCATTAGCAAAGTGCTTAAGATGCTTTAATTTGTTCACAATCTATCCTAATATTTACGATTTGCGCTAAGATTTTATTTCTTGTATTTTATCATTGAGTTCAGTCTCGTTCCATCTTTAACTATATTTGTTTCTTTTCTGCAAGTGATAACAATAGTCGTAATGATAGCGATACTAGTAAGTTAACACATGACAAATAAATAAAAGACATCCATAACGCTTAAATCGAAATAATAAACGAGAAAAATTTTAGCACATTTTATCGCTTTATAGTGGTCTGCACTTGAGAGTCTCAAAGGGGAATAGTGCTGTAAAACATGGAATTAAAACTTTTACGTGTTTTGCAAAGTTTCTCAGATTTCAATAGATAGCGCAATAATTTTTATGCATCATTTTTGATGCCGTGTGTCGCACGAGACAAATGGCTCTACTGATACTTTTTAATAAATTTGGAGGGGGAGAGGGGGGGGGGGGATGCAGTTGTATTCTTTGCTAAAAGTGTATCAGTATTGATGTCGCATTATCTTTACACTCTCGATATCATATAGGATAAGCGGAAATGTCAGTCGATTGCAAGTATTTCATCGAAGTTCGTGTTATGTTTTGTTAACTTAATAGTGTTTATCGTCGACTCATCGAAGCAGATATTGTTGGAGCGTTATCTTTACATCCTTTAGCGCTTAGCCAAGAAGAAAATAGTGGGCGAAATTTCGAATAGTCCTATTCACCTCGGCTAACAACTTTATTTTCTATCCTGCTATAGATTGCAAAACTTGTTCGGTTGTGCGGCTCTGCGATTGCCGTATTAAACGTAAGGGATACCTGTCAAGGTTAATTACTCTAATCAAAATAATAGCAATAGTGACTGGTTAGTACCACACGGATCGCCTAGTTGGATTTCGGTTGATATGCATAGCCACACTTTCGCACGTGTGTAGAGGCCGCATTTTTTTTTTTTCGCTTGCTAAAGGCAATATTGTGACCATAAGTTCTATCTCCTTCGCTTCGCTTCCTTCTACTGAGTTATCAGTTCAGTGTTTATCTAGTAATGTTGAAGAAGGCAATGACCACTGTTGATGAAAGGTTTATGTCAGATCAGTACTTGACGTGATAGGAATGCATCATCATATTTCCTACGCGTTCATTGTTTTATTTCCGGTTTCAGGTGAGCACATTGGATGCAGTTAAGACGAAAGTCAAAGTTCATGTTTTGTCATAGTCGTATTCAAAAAATTGTATTTCAAAATGACAGCACCAATAATTTGCAGCCATCTGCCTTTAAGCTCCAACATTTCTATGATTATTAACCTCAGTGTCATTGATTTATTTGAAAGTATTTGCGAAAAAAGCTTGGAAAACATTCAACGGTTTAGATAGTACGATACCTATTTTCACTCTTTAAATGCCTAGCTTTCGTTTATGAACACTAGGAAGGTAGTTCGGATTAGTCCTCATTGAGTAATATAATTTCCAACATAATATCTGATAGCCCTCAGGTGTTCCACCTTCATTAATATTAATATTATGTTGATTTCCGCAGAACTTATGCTAGAAAAATTGTGAGGAAAAAAATTGAAGGCTTGAAGTGCAAGCTTTAGAGTCGTTGATGACCCATAAATATGTGATAGTAATACGATACGAGCATAATCTCTTTTTTTGTTACCTTTTAAGGTCTTTTTTTTTCTTTTCTTTTTTTTTGTATACTCATTTTTCTTGTTCTCATGAAGACTATCATTGATTTTCACATTAGCATATGTGATTCCCTCGTCGTTGCAAATCACTTCTCTTATTTATGTTGTGTGGGTGTACTTTACGATTGTTGGAATGGAAGGGAGAGGGGGGGGGGGGGTGGGAGAGACGTGGGTTTATCCTCTTTCTCTTTTTAAATAGTAAAATATCCATTTGAAGTGCTCGAATTGTACAATAATTTTCATTTCCTTAATAGTATGCTTGATATCGTTTTGCTATAATCTGATACAGTTGAATTTTTTCGTCAATAAATACTCGTAGTAGAAATTTTCACCCCGATATGTTAAACTTTAGGCTCAATAGGATATATCTCGAAAAGTTTATATCCTCTCGATTTTCTGCTTAAAAAAAAGCAGTGCAACAACGAATTTTATTGAAACTTAATAAGTAATTCAACTGATTATGAAGTTTTTTTTTTCCTTAAAGCGTAAATACTTTATTGCGTTCTAAGCATTTTATTATGCTCGTTCATTTCCTCAAATGTCAACGAAAATCATCGACGAAGATTCTTTCTTAAAGATTTACATATTCGCATTACGTTAGTTTTTCGAGATTATTGACAGCCGTTTAGGCTAACATTCTTCGCTTTAAAAAAAATTGATATGCGTTAATTTCAGTATAATTGACAGCCGTTAATCGTTAATTTCAGTATAATTGACAGCCGTTAATCGTTAATTTCAGTATAATTGACAGCCGTTAATAACTTCATGTGTTTATTCTCAAAACTTTCAATCGCTAAGTTTATAACTTCTTTCGTCATGTCTAGTAAAGTGGCATAGTTAAAAAGTTACTTTTGCTGCTCTTTTTTTTAGCCATTCAGAGCGTAGCACATCTTTGATCTATCCTGGATTAATAGGAAGGATTGTTTGTTGTAGGCTTTTCCCGAATGTCATTCATATCAATTTGTACTCTCGCATTATTTTCCATGAACAACTTGAACATAACCGAAGGTCATGTGGAATCTCTTCAAATGATTTCCTTAGATATTATTGAATGAAATTGCAAAAGCACACATCGATTTGGTTCCTTCGATAAATTTTCTGTCTTTCTTTCTTTTTTTTTTTTTTTTTTTTTTAAAATTTACTATCGAAATCGTCACTAAAAAGTAAGGGATGCGGATTTGAATAATCTGCATGTCATAGTTGTTTAAAAAGTTGCAGCTTTTTACTTCCCTTAATATATGCGCGGCTTCCCCTTCGCTCTCCTCCAGCTAGCCCTTTCATCCGAAGTTCATTGCTTCTGGAAGCAGCGAACAGTCGTTGGATTCTTATTTGTCTCAAAATTTGATTTACAAGTTTGCAACGCACAAATATGCAGATTGATAGGTGGCATACAGTGATGTTTCCTCCAGGTGATCTACGGAGATTGTTCATTGGCATTCCGTTATGTTTGGTAAAGATTGTTGTCAGCTCAAACTGGCGAGCTTGTTAATTCTGCTGTCTTTCTTTATTGTTTATGCTTCACTACTTCCTATAGGTTTTTCCACTTTGGGGCGTCGTAATAAATATGCAAATGATTTCTTTTTCGGGATTAACTACATTTGTGAATGGTTTTCGGAATGGAATTGTTGTTATTTGATTAACGAATGCAATGAATATTTCAGTGACAATGTCGAAGTGCATTTTCTCTTTAAATTATCGTGTTCTGCATAAATATGGATATTTATTTGAAAACGATTGTGAACATAATCGATATTGAATTTTTCCCAGTTTTTAGGGGGGAGTGGAATTGCTGATGACATCGGAGGAAGAAAGAAAATGGAGTTGCCAACAGTGCACATATGCCAACTATGCGTCGGCTAATGTTTGCACAATGTGTCGTACACCTCGTCATACCGTTTTCATTACCGAACCGCCCGGTACGTCGAATGCGACTTGTGCTTCGGTCGATCCAAACACATCTAGATGGCCATGTCCAAGTTGCACGTTTATGAACGTTCTTCAGGCTGGCTACTGCAGCATTTGTTTGACTAAAAGACCTCAAGCATACGAAAGCGAATTACGCCAACTTACTAAAGGTACAAAAAATTTGTTTGCAGTTTCGTTTTCCTTGTTCTTTTATTTCCGACAAATTCAGTTCTTAAACTTATAAAGGAACAGTATTTCTATAAGGTAAATAGGTTGAGTCCCGAAGGGCGATGCTCATAAAGCCGAAAGCGTCGTTAGCCTCAAGGCGAAAACCGTATCGTACCTGAAGTCCCTTTTTATCTGTTGGTCGATGTATCCGTCCCACCTTATCCCGATGCTCTCTGCTGTCTGTCTGAGGTGTAAGCTAGTCGTCTTTCTCCATTCCGCATTGGAGATTTGTAAAATCGGATAAACGTTGACTAGAAATTACATGCACTCTCTCAACCACCTAACTGTTATCGACCGGAATTGTTGCTAAAAACATAAGCCTTATCGAACTGAAAACTTCTTATTGCAGCGGGTGAATCGGAAGTGGTTGACATGGAGCACATTGATAAAATGAATAAAGCATTGCGCAAATGGTCATGCACTCAGTGCACTTATAAAAACTGGCCCACCGTTAAAATGTGCACGATGTGCCGAGCATTAAGGACAAGCAGACATGATCAGCCCAACGACGATACTTCTGGTAATTTGGCTCTACTTTTTGTAAACATTAAAGCTAATATAAGTCATAGTTTGTATTACAAATGCTTATTTGATAGCAGCAAGTATTAGTTGTGCACGTTGGTCCCCTCCGCCCCCTTCTCCTTCCCGCCTGCTCAAGTTGCGGATTATTCGCAGAAACGAAACTATTTTTTGAAGCAGTACTGGATATCAACTTTGAAGACTTCAGAATGCGCGTATGGATAAGCACAACAATGCGCATTGCGAAGAGAAAGATGAAGAATAAAATAGACAATAAATGATAAACAAAGATGGAGACCTTACATCTATCTACACATGATGACTGTTCACGATGGAATTTTTTTCTTTTTTTGCACGATAGCTCAGCTTCAGCGACCATGCGAATAAGCGCACTAGCTTTGTGGAGGTGATAAACAACAAATATATCGCCTACACGTGGTTTACGATTGGTACTGTCAAATACCTAAACAAACAAGGCAGTCGTCGTGAGGTCTGAACGATGGCTTCATGAAAGGAAGTAGGGAACCAAGGGAAGCTTGTTTAAAAAACAAGATTACTTGCAGTTTAGCAGCAATATAATGCTAGAATGGTTACTGATACGAATGATATAAAAGTAAATAAAACTTTATGGATAGCGTAGGCGAAATAGTTTTTTCTCGGTAATAAGAGGTAGTTGCTTTTTTAACAATTGCAGTAAAAACAATAACAGTATTAGTAATAATAAAAGCTTGCATGCAGTTAATGTGGCCGAAACATTTCGTCGTGAGTCACTTAAATTTGCGCATCTCGTAATCTCTTCACTTGGTCGTACATCTCAGTGTCTCTTTCATGTTTCCACGCTTTGGAAATTCCACCTCAAAAATCGTTCTATTTTCTTGCTACGCACAATGACGGGAAGCTGTCTGTTGATGTTGAAAGCAAGGTCTAATGCACCATCATATGAATTCAATGAAATGCCACTGTTGCGTTGAAGTAGGATTCTGTAGAGGTCACTGGGTTAATTGCAGTCATTGTGATTGCGATCAGATTGGTATCGGAGACAGCGTTGTGGATGTTAACATTGCATACGGCTTCGTCCTCCTTAAGGAGGACAAAGTCTTACACCTTCTGCTCGTCGTAGCTGTTACTGACGCTTTAAATCATAAATCGCTTTTTTTTTCTTCTATGAATCATGGGAAATTATGAAGAAACGTAATAAAATGATACTTGCCAATAAAAGAGCCTAGCTGTAAGAAGTTTGGGGAACTCTACCTTCCCGCCTCAATCCTTATTCCCGAAGAGTTCACCATCACGAAAAAAATATGAGCAAGGGAAGTAGCAACGAAGCTTTCAGCGTATATTTGGATTATAAGGTGTGATATACTTTTGTATTTCAATATTTAAAATTATCTAATGCCTACGGATTTGAAATGGTTTATTAAAGGTGCGCAACATTTAGCCTAAGCCCTTCTCAACTTACGTTTGTGTACGCATATGAGAGGAGTGAATTTTTCGGGAAATGCTTGAGACTGTATTCGAATTTAGGAAGAGGCATAAGCTCATTCGATTAATGCCCTGAAAAGGAAAGCCTATATTTTCTGCTCGCGAAGTTCGTCTTCGAAGTTACGGATGGTTTGTGAAATCATCCATTCATCAGGAAATTCAGCTTATAAGGCCAAAAATAGAAATCCGAAAATTGAAGGAAATCTGACATTCCTACAAAGCATGATAACCCTTATAAGCTTGAAAAAGAAAAGCCAAATATAATCCACTATTTTATGCGAGCCCCGATCATTTCCATCACAAATGAACTGACGAAGGAAGTACATACGTGTGGGCGAGTTTAATACCAGTGCGCCATAATTCTGGAATCATTGTTTAGTCTAAAGATCTTCATTAAGGGAGCATAAGGATCGAGGGGAGGGGGGGGGGGATACATACGCGATTATTCGCTAATTGTAAAATATTTTTAGTTGTTTTAGTTCCCTGAGTTCTTAGTTCTTATGAGTTTAATCATTGAGCGAAGCTCTACGGAGAGTACAAATTTGCTGTCAGATGCAGTTGATCGCTTCCACTTCCTCTCCCTTCCCCTTGCCAAGGAAAAGTAGAGCCTTAGGTTATGTGTGGGCTTGTAATCCTTGATGAAGTTTCCCTTCAAGTAGTCATTTTCAGTTCAATCCGAGTCGATATGCAAATGCAGCCTCGCAACTCAAAAATTCTTTCAAAAGTGCGAATGTATCGTAATTCCCACTTTCTTCATGTCGTCTTACGCGTTGAAGCGGAAGCGGGATGCGTCGTTTGCGCATGCACTGGTGAAGAGTCCTGGAGCATGCAGGATGGTGCCGTCCTGCGTGCTTCCAGGAACACTGTTGTGAGGTTTTGCATCCACTGTGGCAACTTGCCTAACTGAGTGTAGCGAGAATTGAAATAATCAGCTGGCAATAACGAATGAAGCATATCTTACAGCGAATGTTATCCAAAGCCCATTTTTTTCTTATGCTAAGCGGAACTGCAGTCAGTAGATAAATATTCTTAGCACTGCTGTGAGGAAATTGGCGTTTAAAAATATCTAGCTTCAGTTCATTATTTCGGCACATTTTATGCTAGTGCTATTCGATTTCATTTTAGGGACAGCTTGTGGTTGGAGTGGTTCACCTGGAGCGAACAATGCCGATAATGCGGGTATACGTCCTCTTTCGAGAGTTGATTCGCATCTATCGGAGAAGATTGCCTCGTGGCAAAATAACGAGAGTGGTGGGCATGTTTTCTTCGCTATCTTTTCTCCAAGTTTTTTTTCTTATTGTCCTCTCTTACAAGTTTACAATGTTGCTGCTTTCAAGAAGAACTAATTTTTAGGTTTATATGAGCAGTGCTGTTCAAGTATCATAATCGTTAGGCGACTATTACGATGGAAGTTGTGTGTTTTTGAGTTTGATGCTGGCACTTCGTACAGCTGTTCCATCGAAGCGTTTCTGTGGTCATTATCAGCATTTTTGTGAAAGTAAAGTTGCGAAGAAACAGATATTTTTTGCCCGTCGTAGAAAGAGTTCGCAACTTCCGATCGTTTGGTATATCTGCCAAATAGGGCTTTCACAGCAGACAACCATCGCGTTCATATTCTCATTCAAAAGAAGTGTTTATTATTTGTTTGAAGTTTAAGTTATAGGAGGAGGTGGTCGTATAAGTACAGGTGGGATATTCGAAGCGCGCAGTGGAACGGAATCTCCTTTAATGACAGCCAAAACGATGGTGCCTTTGGATGAGAACGTTTCGCTTCTTGAGCGATACATTCTTCATCTTCAACAGAGTGTCAGTGATATGTTCCATTCGTCTCGTATGATCGTTAAATGAGTCCTAGTTAAAAGCGCTAGAGGAGTTCTCTCATGAAGAGTTGACAATACCTAATAAATAACTTGTCATGCTCTTACTTCAACGCTTCTACCATTAGTGTTAATGTTAAGAGATGTTTGAATGGATATGGCTTCAACTTGAAATATATACATCATAACTTCCGCTGTTGTGACCTTTGCATCATTGCAATCATTTTCAGTGGTTTTGGGAGAGAAAATGAAAAATGTCGTTGAAACAAGCGAAAAACTCTTTTTTTCAAATGTATGTGATCAAGCAGTTTCTAATAGCGTTGTCGTTGCTTCAAAATTTTGGAGTGCTAGTAAAGTTGGAACAAAACATTTTCTATATTTAGATTTTCTTGATATTTCTTCGAGGTGATGACATAGCTAAACTAATGCACATTACTAGCATGAGTCGAATGTTTGTAGGCGGTGAATGGCGTGATTAAGTGGCTAACGCGTATGACCGATAGAAGTCGTTGTTTGGTTTGCTTCACAATGAGATATTTGTCTTGGGGGATCGGAAAGGGAGGAGAGAGACCACTGTTGTGCGGCACTGATCGGTTCGTGCAGTCCTGTCGGTGGGGAGTGGTTGAGGATTGCACTGAGTGGCGGTGAGGAACGATCGTAAAACGGCCCCCTGAATGGATTTCACTTCTTCGGCAGTACCGTTTTGTGTTAAACTAGGATGAGAGTAATTATTGATGAGGAAGCGTTTAGGCAGACACGGGTTGTTGCGCATTCCTGCAAGTAGTCGCCGAAGTGATGCGTGCTGATAGTAGCGGTGAAGATAAGGCGCTTCAGTATATATATCAATATGGAGAGGGTAACCGGAAGATCACGTCTTTCGAGGTATTATTTCGAAAGTTTAGCTGCATTTTAAATTTTATTGCGAAATTGTTATTTTATTTATTTTTTAAATTCAAATATTAAAATTATCTTCACTATCTGGCTATAGCGCTGAATGTTGGAATATATAGCAGGTCGAAGAAATATTGCTCCTCCATTTCAATATGGCGAATTAGTGGCTTTTGCCGTATTCGATTTTGCTTTTAGACATCGGCATGTTTCGTTTCTTAAAGTAGAGTAGCTCGGGCTGTTTTGTTCTGAGGGAATTTGAGATTTTTTGGAGGAAGAAGTGTTTTTTACCGATCACATTTGATGTGTTCCTCTCTAGATAATGTAAATATGGGCACTTAATACCGATCGGCAAACCAAATATTTTGAGAATGAGAGGGTAATCGCTTGTGCGGCTGAATCGGCGGGTGAGCAAGGGTCATGCGGGAGCGAAAGCGATCTTGAGGGCATCCAGTCTTCGGGAGCTTCTGAAAGGAGGGCACTCTCGCGAGGTCTAAAGCAGTAAAGTGTGGGCATCGAGTTTCAGGGCTTTCAGAAGGGAGAGGCAGGATCGGGTCCTCTAAAGTTCGGTTCCGCCGCCTAGGATAGGGAGTCTACCAATGTACTTATCGCCAACCACTACCAAACCCTATTAAGCAAATGTCAGAAGCAATAAAACCGAAATTTAGATACTTGCATTCGTTCTCTGCGAGCTTATGTTGAATTGAAGGGTGCTTTACTGAACGGGTTGGACGATAACGGTGAGCAGTGCCTTTACAATCACACATTGCTGGAATTGTTACGTGAGCGCCATCGTGAATTGGTGTCTACACTTCCCAGATTCTTCACCGACTCTGTCTGCGTTGATGTCGACTTCCCCGGACTTGGTTCGAGCTTGTTGATTTTGCTGCTTTTTGCGACCATTTTCATAGACCTTTGCAGTGATCATAGTGATCTCTGAATGCCAAGACTCGGTCCATGATGGAAGGTCACTTTTGAATGAAAAGAGGTAAAGACGAGCTGTGATTTTCTCAGGGGAGGTGATCTATGGCTAAAAGGGGGATCTGTTGATCTCTTTCGAGCTAGTGAGCTATCGGTTATGACGACTCTTCTAGATGGTTTGCCTGATGAATGAGCACTATTAGCACCATTTATACAAGCGGCATATCGTCCCCCTCATTTCGGTGTAACGAATCTTGTGTATTATGGCGCTTCTTATAAGCAATATTTTCTTGAATACTTTTTACATTTGCCTAACAGAAAATGTTAATATTATATTGTTGGTGTGTAATTTTGAACGAATGAAGTATGGAGGGATAAATCATATGCGATTTCTGTTTCCTTTCTTATCACTGATAGCAGTTATTATTTGGTAAATCCGCAGTCCCTTACGTATAGAGAGTGCATGATAGCCCATTCTTCTCGCCGTCTTACTATTTTTATGTTCTTCTAGTTGAGAATTAACCAGATTTTCCTATATCGACATAGGGGTTTCTCGGCAACCCTGATGTGAAAAGAAAAATACGATCGATGAAGGGCTCCAACACGGAGGGGACAATGCGCTATAAAAGGCGTACGGTTTGCTCAGTGCTCTGTCCGTGAAGATTGCGCTGTTAGTAGTAGATGCAATAATAACGATACCAACGGCTCTTTTGCTTTGAAGAGTCGTTCATAAGCAATTTCTATGCACTGGTTAAGAACAGAGATTGGACGGAGCAGGAATGAGGCGAGCGAGGCATTCTCAGCAACGAGATCCTCTCGTCGGGTGCTTTGATCGCACTGAAAACCTGACTACATAATTGCCATTAATGCGAAAATCCATGAAAAAGTGAAGAAAAGTATGGAAGATTTTCTACAAATGGGGGAAAAAAATCAACGGCAAAGATCGCAACTTTAGAAAATGCGATAACGGCAGGTAATAAGAGGACCCAGAGATATGTTCGGGCGCTTTCTATGAAATTGTGGAAGTGGGAGCAGAATGAAAAACTGAGATGGAGGATGGAGGTGAGCTGGAGTAGGTGCTTCGATGAAAGTGTAGAAATCGATTCATGCTCCAATTTCCGATCCATTCCATTTGCTGATGCAAAGGCTTAGGAAAATACTCTCAAATTTTCATTTTATTGCTGTTAGATTGTTCATTTAGAGACGCTTATTGAAATTTTTTTCTTCAATTAGAGAGTGTTGTATTTTTTGCAGTCAACACTGAGATTTCGGCAAATATATATAAGAGCCTTCGCTCGAAAATACGAGATGATTTCGATATGCGGCGTATAGCGAACGTGGGCGAACATTTCACTCTTCCAATTGGTATAGTTGTTTCTATGTATCGTTCATTTTGTATGAAATGTATGGCACACCAAATCTGCCGTCGCTATTCACTGCACTCGCGGACTTCTCTCACCGAGTCCGTATCTAATGCATAATTGTTACCTGAATTTAAGCAAACAGCTTGGGGATTTCGGTGGTACGTTATGAGCGCTTGTCGGTTATTGTTTCTATGCGTTGTTTTTGGCGTGTCTGCATCCGGATCTCTTAGTGGTTCTGTCAGGTAGTCGTAAAGTTTCTATGTGATCCATCTAGAATGAGTGCTTTAAAGATAATTAAGAATTTGTTGCAAACAAAAATCACCTTCTGGAACACTGTCAACATATTATAGTAAAGCTAAAGGATGTAATTCCGCACAGAGGCGTGTGCAGACTTCACTGCACTCTTTTTAACTTCAACAGAGTAACCATCACCTTGAACCAACTCCTGATCATTGGGGAGTGGAGGAGGGAAATCGACAGGAAAGGAAAAGAGGGGCGCGAAAGCGTCGCGCATAGATACATGACTACTTTTTCACCTTCACCTCCCTTCTCCACCCCTTCCCCCCCCCCCCTCCCCCCATCTCGTTTGTACTCCTGCAATCGACAGGTGCGAGTAATCGGGAGTCTACGACCATCGATTCACAGCAACCTTTCAGTTCTAGCGACCACACCTGTCAGTGATGCATGTGCTTTCAGTTTACTCGGTTTATATTTGTGTGCTTATTTTTGGGAATGTCCAGCTTTGCGAATATTTCCAAGATGCAAAATTGACCCGACAGTATATAAGGCAATTCAAAATGTGCATAATGCTATCGTGTGTCTGCTTTGATATTGGTTAGATTCTTTATGTCTATTGATGTATCTGTCATTTTGTTTTTCGAGTATCAAGCGATGCTTAGAATTTGTTCGTATAGATGGACATTGTAAGTACCGACGGCATGCAGACGGACGGTATAGGTACTTGGTAACAGGCATATTCAGATAAGTAGAATGCTTGCAAAAAGAACACGTTCATAGCTGATCCGTCGTTTCCAGTCATCCTCATAGGACGTTGCATGTTTGGGGTAACAAATAATTAAATATCTTTGGAGGGATGGATTCTTTGCAGATGTGTATAATATGAAGCCGTGGCTAGCAGGGGGAGAGGCCGATCTTCGTATCTTCATGGATTTTGACGAACGACGTATGTTTTAAGCATATTTAAAAGTGTAAACTTCTTGAATTCCAGCAGGCTTCCAATCTTCTTAGCAGTAGAGGCTTGTCTTTCATCATTTAGTACCAAATGAAAGGCGATTTGATTTTCACTTGGACGATCTTTACAACATAGATTTGCATTGACGAACGATTTAGAAGTTTGTCTATGCTGCTGCCATAGTAAATCCACGGGACTCATATATTCTAAGAATCATGCTCGGTTCAAAGAAGCTGGAGCCGATATCGAGTGGAACAAGATGGTAAGATGGAAGTTCCAGTGCGTACTGCAATGTTTGTGGGGACTATTCGGGCATAATTATTACAGCCTATTGTTCCAGCAAACATCCGCTTCAGCTGACTAAAAATGTTATTCCGATGGCGTGTAGTTCGCACGCTAGTTTTATGTGGAATGTAAGAACTTCGTGAAATGACGAAATTGGGACGCGTTCTTTATTTATGTATTCGTTTATTTTGAAGAAATCTTGAAGACGATTTGCTTTGGCGACACGCTCAATATGGATAGCCTTCTTGGCCGTAACCTCTACGCGCCTATTCTTCTTCGCAACCGCGGTGGAGGCCACAGCCTCGTTGATGCAGTCTCGCAGGTGGAACTTTGTGTAACTCGCTAGATTTGTGTTATGAGCAAGGAAATTGCGAGGATCACAGAGCAGAATCTCCGTACCGTACTCAGTTTTTTGGAATTGTTGTGTGATCGAAGGCTGCTTTAGTTTTTTTGCTCCGAAAATCCTCGTTGCCAGTTTTTTTAAATGCTGTATGGTTGTTGAAGGAACTTCAGACGCCGGAACTGCATCGTCTTTCTGTCTTTTTCAGGACTTTGATGCCTTGAATTTCCTACGTCCTCCCTATCCCCTCCCTCATCTTCCTCCTCCAGTGCTTTACTTTCCAGAATCTGTCCAGGCAAGAGTTCCGCTAGTTGTAGAAGACTATAGCTTCTCCTTATCTCTTCTTCATATTTTCCTTTTTTGCCTATCTCTTCAGCGAGGAACTTCCCGATTTTTGTTTCTTCGAATAAGGATAAGACCTGTTGCGAGTAATTTACGCTAGATTGCCTCGCTGTAATGGCATCGAACGATGTGTTGTTATATTGGGAGAGACAGTTTGTAATCGCTTTCGCATGAAAAGAACGAGCGTAGGTGCGGAACAGTAAGAGGCGATGTATGTGGTGATTTTTAAAAATATTTTCGTGTGGAAGTTTCCAAGGCAAATTGTTCCAAGTTGAGAAGAAATGAGTGGTTAACTAACATCGGCCAATGTATGGTAGCCTCAATGTTGTGTATGTTGTCCTGATCGTAATGCTATTCGATAGTCGTCCTGCAGGCAATGTGGGGTGTACTGGACAAGAACAATCTGCTGCGTGGAGCAATCTATCAAACGCTGTATATGAAGGAAGCAATGTATGTCTTGTATTTGTGACTTCCTCGTAAGACATCGAAATTACCTTACGGTTGTAGGTTTTGTAAGTTTATAGGGGGCAGGAGATTCCGTTGTGATAATTTTAAATACGGGATTAATTTCCGTCGTAAGATTTTGACAGGCTAAGCGAGAGTATATATGTTACCGGCTTATGGAAGTAAGTCATTTCTTCTCTGGCATGATGAGGAGATAATATGTTTATCAAGGAGACGGTTTTTTTCCCCAGCGTTGTAAGGAAGCGATCGGGTAGGAGTTTGCGTAGTTTTTTGTTTTTATTGTCCGCATGTGCTCTATTTCGGAGGGATGTTTCAAGGATATCGAAAATAAATGCGGTTGCTTAAAAATACTGTGATAATTGGCAACGATCCAAAATTTTCGCTGTTAGAGTAACGACTAGCGAATCGCCGACTTCGTTTCACTCAACGGCACCGATTGAGAAAGAGGCGAATTTGCATATAATTTTTGAAAAAGAAAAAGTAAGCAGCCGAATTTTGAGATGAACTAAGCTATAGTTAAGTTAACTAACTTGAAACGTCTCCTGGATTTTTGAAACTCTTATGAGGCAATTTATTGGACTAAGCGAAATCAGGCTATTTCAGCTCGACACATTCGACTTGTTTCGTTGTTCATTTCACACGATCAGCACCGCATCCTTCTAGTGCATAAGTCTGCACGGGGCATTGAGATATAATAGTTCCTCTGACCGGGGACCTGTCGAAAAAACGAGATGTCTGATGGCTGCAGATTTAGTTATGTTTTTGTAAACAGAATTCGAAACACAAGTTTACTTAGGTTTCTAGGTTCCAGGGAGAGTAGGGCCGTTCTACAGAGATTTTAATGAAACATTTTGATTGGCTTTCTTTAGTTACTGGTACTGTCACTACGTTTAGTTGATTTAATGAGATCCTGTGTAACATACAATGGGATGTGTGCATTCAGCGTGTGAGTAATGCACCATTATGATGTTATCACGTGAGTGCGGTCTTGACTAAACGAGGTGAGTGACGAGAATAGGGTGCAAACGACGGCAGTAGCTTGTCCGAATAGTTTTTGCTGTCGATAAGACGCATTGCTGAAATTCGGGATAGAAGAAGGGGCGCAGAACTTTTTTTTATACCTGTGCGCTTTGTGTTCACACCCGATTACTTCCATTTTTTATTCGCCCCTTATCTCGTTGCTGAAGTTTCATGCAAATATGCCTTAAATTAAGCGATATTTTGGAAAAAATATCGAGTCGATAAGGCACTAATCGTCGTTTTATCTCCGCTCCATAAAATCATAGCCATTATTTGCTATCAAAAGGAACGATAAACCCCTTAATTAGTGCAGTGAAACATAACCACATTCCCTTTAACTGTGAGGAAAAAATATGATTAAATATTGCACTTGAAGCTCTCAATTTATACATTTAAGTGGAGCGGATATATTTGGTGACGATTTTTCTGTCACTTAGTTATTTGTGGATGAATGATGATAGTTTTGAGCTATTGACTATTTCTAAGGTGCATGGATAGGAGCAGCTGAATATGTTTAGTTTCCGGAGAGAGGCAGTAATCAGCTTTCTTCGTCGGCCAGCCTGACTAATTAAAAGGCACTTCAAATTGTTGTAGGTTTCGAAGTCGTTGGGCGACATCACTATTGAAAATGGATATGAAGTTTGATGTTTGGGTGATGCAGCGTTATTGGGCAAATATAATGGATTGCCACGAACCGGGAACTCCTCTTGAACAGGTCGTTTGCTGACTTTCTTCTCCGGTTTTCCTTTTTTTTGCGACTTCGCTAGTTCCACTATGGTCATTTAAACATTGGCATTGCCTCTTCCCCCACATACATATTCTTCTGTTGTTATGGGGTTCCGTCGGCCGAGTTAGGGATTGAGCTCGAAAATTACTGGAGATCTTCGGACAAGAGCTTTGATCCGAAGATTGTTGGTTTTTCCATCATATGATTCGCAGCCTTCTTGTTTCCAGAAACGTTGTGAAAAAAAAAGAAGATTGAATGTGTTTTCAAGACATCCTAAATGCTATAAGCTGCAAGAGAAATCGATCAGTTAAAAGTTCACACCGGACAGATTAACCTCACTCTGTGAACGTTATGAAAAATGTTCGTCTTCCAGATCCATATTCTGGTACTGGCGCAAGTACTGAATCGTCCAATTATAGTGATGCCAGTCGAGTCAGCCAAACTGGCATCATACATGACGCGAGCACCGCTAAGATCTGTGAAGCATCCCATGGAGGGTTTCTACCCACAACTACCTGCTGTTAACAGCTATCGTTGCTGTGCACCACTCTTTTTGGCCTTCTCTAATGGGAATTTCTACGCGATGATTCTGCCTCCGCCTTCAACCAGTCCAGCGCTGAGTAAATGATTTTTTTTAGATTTTCTGAGGGTTCCTTTTGTTTAGTGATTTTTTGTTTGCTTTAGATGCGGTAGCGAATCCGATTTGGTAATATTATTGTAATTTCGATGATTTTAACTGCGCTTTCGACCGTTTTATTTAGAAATATTGCCGAGTATCAGTGCTTTGTTACTTTATTGCGGTTAAATGCCATCTGAATGATTGGCGCCAAGTTGTTTTGCACTTCGTTTATCGTTAAAACATCGCGCAGTATAACAGTAGCATGAACTTCGTTTACCTTGACTACCTTACTTCATTTATTCGTTCGACGAGTTCATTTTGAATCGATCAACACATTAGAGAATAAATCGCCTAGTTGGAAATTGTTCATCCATCGTTGATTCGATCGATTACCTTATAATGAAAGCTTGCAACCAGTTTAATTGGAAAATACGCTGATTGGATGAGCTGCAATGCTTATTAAGCAGCAAAGAATAAGCGTTTAGTTATGTAGCTTACTTCGATGCGTATTATTTATTAAGAATTTTATTTATTACGTATTTGTTGCCTGTAACGCAAAGGCTGCTGATTGTTGGTCGGATCGAAGGAACGGGTAAATATACGAAGTGCCAACTTTGAAGATATGTTGTAAGTAATGTTCAGGTTCTGTGGATACGGAGTGCCCACCAGTGGCACAAATTTATCGCCATGCTCGCTGCCCTCCGATCGAGTTGGCCGATTACGTGCAATTTGCGTTGGATGGTGATGAAGCGGATAGGATGGTTAGAGAGAGTATGATGTTCGACATCGACGAAAATGGCACGCGCTGGTTTTATCACTCAATGTGCACCATTCCAAACACAGCCTCCGACCAGAGCTCTCTCCTATGGAGTAAGTGCACGTTGAAGTGTTGTTTCAAATCGTTGTGATAATCCAAGTTTATAGGGTACAAATGCCGCAGATGTTGGGAATGCTTGACGAGCTTTTGTACGCAGAGTTTTTAAACCTTTATATAAGTTCTTAAGTCAATCATCATCACTTCTCTACATGAACATTTTGAGGGCAAAGTATTGCATTGTTGGATTGATTTATTGAATTTAATGCGTGAGAAGAGAATGGCAAGCGCTTAGTTGTAGGTTGAGAGGTCGATATTTTTTCTGTTGTTCCTTGTACTCAATATGTGGCGAACTCATATCTAGTACCTTCTCCTGTCTTTCATCCTAGTAACGGTGACTACAACTGTTATTTAGTAGTGATACATCGGAAGGCACGAACTTGTCGAGTGGTAGCCGTTGCGAGCAAGGGTCGCGATTTGTTAGCACTTCTCCGGTCTGAGTAAACACCGCAGTGCAATATTCAGCTTTATTAGCATACGCATACAAAAGTGATAATGGTGCGCAGCGTACACATATCAGTAAAAATAAAGTGCATGAGGATAATGATTTACGAAAATGGCTTGAATGTTGCAACGCATAGCGGGTGGAATGCTCCTTGTGATACCGTTATCGATTTGAAATTAGGCATACCTCACCAGTAACAGAACTCCTTATTTTTTTACGTGGCCAGCTTATTTTTAAGGAGTGTATTCCATTCAGCGCACTAAATCGTAGCGTAACATCCAGCATTCCCTCGGAGCTCACTATCGTGAACTCCGAGGTAAAGAACAAATAAAACCTATTAGGGGAAGAGGCGACAGATAGTTAGCTCCAAGCTGTAATTTTGTGGATTATGAAATGTTGCACCCGTGCTCGCAATCCACAAGGAAAGAATAACAGCGATCTAATCAACTGGTCAGCTCGACCACTTAGACTCATGTCGGCTAGCCCGATGATGTCACAATAAACGAATACATCCCCAGGTCCGCAGAGACTTCTTGGGACGTATTATAGTCTTCATTTTTCAATTGAAGCAGGGTAGCTCATGTTCATAAACGGTTTTTAATAAGCCTTTCACCAAAATTTTCAACAGGGTTGGTTTCATAACCAATGCAAACACGTAATTCCTCTCTTCTGATTAGCGCTAGCGCTAGCTGTTCCAAATTTCCATCACTCATCTCTTACAATCTCCTTCACGGCCAATACCAGTGTACGACAAACTGAAATACACAGACGTCAATGACCATTAACAATTATAAGCAGTATAACTCGAGAAGGATAAGTACCAATGAGCTCGTTCATAAGTACCAATGATGTGAGTGGATCCTTCGTTGAGATAATTTATTTGGTAGTAATTCTCAAGAATTTGAAGATAAGAAACCGTAGGAATTATCCTATAGGGTTGAGTTTATTTTTCCCATAAGCATTCTCCCTGTTAAACTTCTGTGGTCCTTAAATTATACATAATTGAACGTAGAAGCATTACAAGCTTTCAGAACAGAGTGTCACCAAAGGAAATAAACCAATATGCCATAGAGACACATCGAATGCGAGCAATAATCTAGCGTGGAGAATTAGTAACTGATATCGCAAATATGAAGAGTTTTATTTCTCCTGTCCGATAGCTGTTAAAATTGGCTATGGTACTGCCTCATAATTTGTGCATAAACATACCTTTTGCGCTAAAATGAAAGTTCGCATGTTTAGTTTCGTCTTGTGAGCTCCCTTAATTGATCTCAAAAGGCAGTGGCGTTAGTGTTTCGATTGTGCCTCCATTGTTGAGTTGTCCTGATCCATCTAAGAGCTGATAGGATCAACGTTTTTTTTTTCTTACTCTTTGTTAACAGTGTTGGCGATTGAATTTTCGCTCTTTTTTCGACGTGCTTGATGTGAAGATGAGTCAGCAGGCAATATTTGCAAATTCGCAATTCTTTGCAGCTTTTCTCTCAACGAATCTTTTTAATTCTTTGCAGCTATTTGCAAATCATCGACTTCTTTCGATTTTCAACTGTTTGTGATTGATAATTCGTAAATGAAGTGTGGGCAAATTTTTCTTAAGAGTAAAATTTCGTTATCGATATCATATTTCTTATTACTTTTATTGACACTGATCATGGTTGGCGATAGAAGCACTAATGGGTATTGGTTGAACGTTTTTTTTTAGTACTGCTAGTGGTAGTAGTGGGAAATTATGATGGAAGCTGCCGTAATCAACAAGACGTATAGTAAGAAACCTCGCTGATGTTAGTGACAGGCTATGTTTCTAGGATAAGCAGTGGTGGTTAAAGAGTGCTGGAAAAATAGTACTAGTGTCGGCCCTGCTAATATTGAATGTAGTATTGTTGGAAGCATTGCTAGATTATTATTAGATGTCGTAATAATTGGGCATTAGTGGAGCGATGTTGGTAGCGATGAGTTATAGAATGGATGTCATAATGGGGAGTAGTGGTAACAGTGATACTACAATTTAAACTGATAGTAACTAGTGGCGGAAACAACAGTAGGTAAAATACTTAATAGTAATAACAGTTGGTAGTGTTAGTGATGTTAGCTATAGCAAGCAGTAGGTCTTATAGTAGTTTCAAGTAGTAATTGAAGTATTATTCGAAGCACTGTTAATAAATGGTGGAAAAAGTGGTAAACGGCGCTAATAGAAGCAGCTAAGATTCAAATGATAGGCAATGTCGTTGATAGTCCTAAGCACTGCTACAGTTAGCATTAATAGCAAGATTAACAAGTATTAATAATTGGCATACTAATGGCAGTAATGATGTGAAAAGTACCATTATGGTTACTATATGTCGTTAAATATAGGAATACATTTTGTCACTTCACTTCAAATTTCTTTTCTTCAGATCACAATCACTTCAGACATGAGATTTCTTAAATCTCCTTTTTGGGGAGCTTCCAAACACTCGAGGTGACCGGAGTTTTGCTCAGGATCCCTTGTTCTTAGAAGCTCACAATTTGAAGGTTGCCCACTTCTTCCGCTTGTAAAAAGAATGTCACCTTCTTGCGTAAAATTGGTGCGAAGTAGAGAAAGATGGCGACTAATGCTTGGGTTAATTGACGTATGAAAGTGCAAACTCGGACTCGGTTTTCTTGACAGCAGTCAAAAGGGTGGTTCGGTCTAACCAAATAGGAAGGAATCAGGATGCTCCGATGCTTTTAAAGTACACAGCATCGGAGTCGAACACGAAAGGCGACTCCAAAAATTAGTCAGTTATTCGGAGCTGCTGGGAGATTTTCTAGCACTAGTTGATTGCTAGAAGTACGTCAAATCTCCGGGGGGATGAGAGGAGGGGGGTGGGGACGTTGTGGCACAATGTGACCTGCTTAACGGCTTGTAAATGAACTGCAAAGTGCACCATGCCGATAAATACCTCTCGGTTCTACTTTTTGTCTAGATCCTGAGGTTGCGGGAAGTCTTTCGAGGCCTCTGAATGTATTTACTAGTCGCAGTTCAGACTAGCATCTGCTGCATCCACCGATCATGCTGGAAAGTATATCATGGGCAGTCTGTTTTAGCGACCAACAACGGCGGTGGTCGCGCTCACTGTACCGTTTTGCACTACCAGCATCTAGACGCTCAACAGTACGTCATCCACTTTAGAGGTGCTTTTTCTAGGTATCAGCATCTTCGGAAGGTTTTCGTTTTCTGGATTCGTTCCGATGTTTTCTCTCTTTCTGCGTCTCTGCTAAGAATTCATCGGGAGACCTTCAGGATCCACGGCAAAGATTCTGTAACCGATTTTCCCTCGCTTGGCGTTAGCTCATTTATTGGACCGTAGGATAGGAAAAATAAAGTGTAGGGCTGCCACAGTCGAGCAGCTTTTAGTTTGAAGAAATTTTTACACTTGGCGCTAATTAGGGTGATATTTTCAACTATGAATTTGCCTGTGGAACATAGTGCCGGAGCAGTTAATCTACAGGGGCATGTGCTGTTCACCATGGCGTTTGCTCTAACTTATGTTTGATGCAGGAGACTTGATTATAGGCTTCGAGCTGAAGGAGGAACTTGAGTAAATCTATGGGACATTCTAAAGCTCGTTGAGAGTGGCGAAGTAGAAGTAATTTTTCGATGCCGGTGGGAAATGCTTTTCGCTAGATGCTATCGGGTCTCGAAATACACTAATACTAGTGTTTGTGGCGTGAAACTAAAGCAGAAGTCTTCATTGAAGGAGGGTGGGGGATGGGGTGCTCTAATAGGATTTGCCGCCGTGTTTTCGTCGTTTATTTTAAATCTTTCGGTTTGCTTTCATTTTATAGCTTTTGATGCTTCTTTTTTCAAATGAACATCATACCCACGTTGAAGAAGTCCTCTGCGTTACTGTTAGCGGCAGTGAGTGGCGTGCTGTTGTTTCCGGGATGTGCGAAGTGTGCAGACTGATAGAGACGAAAGGCTTATTGATCATATAAGAGGAAAGACGACTAGCGCCGATGTGAAAAAGTGTAGACGTGGTGATAATTAGTGTGGATTGTTTCAGGGATATATTAATTTATTTATTGCAGAAGAGTGGATGGGCAATCATTTCCCGAAGAGTGTTCGCCCAAATTCAGAGGTAATTCTCCAAGTGATTATATTTATTTTTGGTCACAGTGAATGATAATGTGCTATGAAGACAGGATGTTGGCATCTCTTTCATTCACATCCGATGAGGGAAGTCGATTGACTTTACGATTGTTAGTCATAAACACGAGTGGCGAAAAATCTCTGTGAACTTCGAAGTGCATCATCTTTATTAAACTGACTTTTGAGTAAAAATGCAACACACTCGACGATGTGAGTGGGATAGAGGTAATGGTGTTCTTAGTCCAGGGATACAGGTGGCGCGCAGGTAAAGGTGCCATCAACTCGGCGACACGAATAGCAGGTGGTGAAGGTGCTGTAGATGGATTTCATCAATGAGCGAAATTTTCTTCGCGACTAGCTTTACATAAGAACAAATTTTGCTTGAAGACGGCGAAGTTGCATATTTTATGATGAGGGTCCTCAATTTTTCTACTCGATTTCGCAGATTCACTCATTGGTTTCCCCTTCCCATTATTTCTACATCACTTATCTGAAATTTGATCAAAGGTGTTATGAATCATGTAGTATCAATTCCAATATCCCCCCCCCCCCCATTGAATGGGGCACTTCTTATTGCTTGATAGTGAGGTAGAGGAGGGGATTCATGCTGAGTGGAGGGAGGGATCGGAACGCGATTGAATTTGGTGATGGGGTGCGCGTATGAGTGGTCTGACGACTTTCCCAGTGACGAGTGCTAGCCACCGCCACATACCTCTCCACCCTAACATCGCTGTTCGCAAAAATTGTTGTGCATGCAGCGAATGAAAAGCTGCAGCAGCGTCATTTCAGTTTCACTGCTTGGAGAATATCCGAACTTGTATTTCCACATATGCTGCATAAATTTTGAGGAAGTTTTTCTCTGACTGCAGGCGTCGTGATTGGGGTATCTGCGCTGTTGAGATATTGGCTGAAGAAAGTCGATATCAGTCTCGATGCCCATATATTGCGAGCACTTTCTCCAAATTGAGGCAGTCTTTTCAATGAACACTTACAATAATTCCAGTTGCGAAGAAAAAAATGCTGTAACACATTTTTTTGAAGTAATCAGCTGCCAAATTTATTCCGTGGGTGGAAATGCAAATAGTATCGAATTGTTCCTTTGTAAGGCAGTTTCACAAACGCAAACAGTTTGAACTTTACAATCAAACAGAAGAGGAGTGTTTGCGGAAGGAATTATGAGATTCTGCTCTAGTATTAATGTTCTTATCTGCTGCGTTGTGATATTATCTCATTGACTTAAATCGCTTTATTTTGAGATGTTGGTAGGTGTTACGTTCTTTTTTTTTGCTTTCTTTTTTAGGACAAAGGAGACGGTGGTAAATCTTCAGCGAATGCATCATTCGAGTGACAACATCAACGGCATTAGGCATTCATGCTATTACGTAATTGTTACGATAAATCGTCATGGTCCCTAACCTCGTTTTTTTTTTTTTCACTCGTTATTAATGGGACTAAGAAGAGTGATTTTGCGACGGAGATTTGCAATTTGCATCAATCAGTGTTAGTTAATTATCGATCCTTCTTGAGGTAGAACTATAAAAACTCTCTCTCTCTTTGTGTATCGCCACAATGATAGCTGCGTTTTTTTTTTTTTTTTTAATGACATTCACTCATTGCGTTCTATGGTGTAATTATCGGTCTTGATTGATTAATCGTGGAGGAGTGCGTTTTAACTGCATAATCAGGATGTGATTTTATTCTCCCTTTCCCCTCCCACCCTCGCTTGCTAATTAGTGACAGTTTTTCAATTGCTTTGAATTAGCTTCTTTCGTTCTTCTCCAAGTTTTTTTTTCATCCGTCGTAAACACCTTCCGTTCCCACCTTGTCAGTGCCCTCTTCTATGTGTTCCTTCCCCTTTCTCCTGATGATTCTATGGTTTTATTGTATTCTTTGGGGATTTATATTTAACTTAGTTCTTTCTGGAATTGTGTTTTGCTTCCTTTGATGTAACGTTATGTGCATTTCATTTACGTTCACTAACGTTTCAGTAAGAAACGTTTTGTTAAGAATGAAAGTTGAAACAGCTATAATTAGCCGGGTGTATGAAAGCCGAGTTGGATTTCAGCCATAAATATAAGAGAGGAGAGGAGGAGAGGGAAGGGAGATGAATGAGTCTCTAATCCAGCCTTTCTCTATTTACATAGCAATATGAATGGTTTTCGTTGTTGTTGAGTGCCTGCTTGATTATGCGGTGCAATCGAAGAAAAAAAAAAGTTCCCTTTTCGAATGGGCGATGAAAGAAAAGTTCGTGAATAACGTTTAATGATAGAAGAAAAGATGTCGAACATCTAGTGTGCTTGTTTATTTTATTCGATTGGTTGATTGGGCATTGCATAAAGATCGTTATTTTTAAAGAATGGTCTAAGCTGTTCGTGCGTGATCGTTGCCTTGTGAACGTTTTTTTTTTGAACCAAAGTCTTTCCAGTGTTGTCAAAATACGGTGAACGTGCTCTAGGAAAGCTGAGTTTTATTGTATGTGGAAGTTGGTGATTGTCTTACGACAAGCTTCCTTTTTTTTTTTTTAAACGTGCACTACATAAAAATTCGATGTTTTTCAACGCATAAAATGTTTGCTTATTTCCGATGTGGTGTGGAATTTCAATATTTACGTCGTCGTATAAAATTTTAAGTTTATTAGCGAATTAAATTGCAGTAAAGACACCACATGAGGTATGCGCTCTTCGCTTAGAGATGTACGAGTAGGGGTCAGAGGTTAAATAGCCGAGAAAAAGAGGCGCACTTTTCTGCGAAATGGAACATGCCATACAGTAGGGAACGATAAACAATGGCAAATTTGGCACGAATGTTTTTGCGCCAAGAAATATCAGCTAAGAGGTGGCTAAAAATTGATGAGCTGAAAACTTGGTTGAGCAGGTTTCGCGCCTATCTCAAAGGGCATAACAGCTGGGTGGCTTTCGAGGAGATTCATCTATAGTGTTCGAGATGGGGACTGGCTCGATGATTGTCTTCGACAATTGAAATTTTCAGATGAAACCGGCGGCGGAAACGTGAAGGGTGGCGCAGGTGCTCACCTTAACCTCGGACGTTGCAATCAAGCTTTTCTGTGATGAGAAAATAGAGCGCTCAGTAACTACTCTAGCTGCATCTCCCTTCTGAGTAATTCAGTACTGGAGCTGCATCCCCTGATTCCTCATCCGATGGCTGCTGGAATAAGTCGCCCAGTCGCTAGCTTCCAGTGACCATAGGGTCAGCCAGCTCCTATATCGAGCATTATGGGAGCCACAGGAGCCCTGACGGTTTGGGAGCTACCTTCGCACCGAAGCCTTTTGACCTTCGATGTTCACCTAGGCACAATGAGGTATAGACCGCACCATCCCATCGATCGTCCTGTCGCCAGCATCCTTCTCCTCCGAATTAGAATACCCTCTCGCTGCAACGACAACCGAGCGGTAAACCAACCAATGGCTTTGTTAGTAACTGAAATTCCATTGAGACCGAATGTATTTTTAAGACATTGCTTAACGGTCGAAGGCGTCCGGTGGATGCCGAATTTCGGTTACAACCGAAAAATCAACCAGGTGATATTTCTCGTCCATCAGAAGCCGACTGAAGTTCGGTTTCGCACCCAAGGTTGTTTTGCAACTTATTCGTTGTAAGGGTGGCGTTAGCGTTATTCGAGAACTCCAATCATGTCATACTTAACTTAACTACAACAGTAACAGCAAATGGACGATCACTTAAGATCAAGTAGAACAAAATATCGATTCAACTAAAGACGGCATGCTTGAATCAACTCATTTCGTCATTTCGTTATACATTTCTATGAAACAGACGAAAAATTACCGAGTATGAATATTTTATTCGCTGTTGATCGAGAGACTAATCACTAATCCCTCGATGGTCTTTACGATCTTCGATTGAATTTTCTAAAATGTGTTAGCGTGACATTAGCGAGAAATATCGCTTAATCCATATGCGTATTAAGTTTTTTTTTTTTTTTTTTTTTGTTCCTTGAATCATCGAACTACTATTGCAATCTCAATGCGGAATTGGACATTATTCTTGATGATTCTTCACAGTGGGCAGTTTATTGTCGGAGTGTAACAGCAGAAGCATTTAAGGCTGTCAAATGCATTGTACCACATCTGCATCCAATATTGCAGGAATACTTTCATTCTTTATTGTTATCTGCTTTTAGAGTATTGTTTTCAAGCATATCCGTTTGAAAAGTGATGAGAAATGGACTGAACAAATTCAAAAGTACTCAACACGTATCGCATACAGGTGACTACTCCCACATCGTTTATTACTGGTAGTTGCGCAACTAGAAACGACGAGCATAAATGGATTAGTGAGGATAAGGGATTAGTGTGCATAAGGGAACCAATGAGCATAAAGGATCCTCACGTGCCTTATGTTTTTCGCTGGTATCAATCTCCGTGTTTGAATTTTCAGAACGCCTTTTCCTATTTCGTCAGCAGTAATAAGAGTTGGGGCTTCTGTTTTATATTTACTTCGGCGAGCACCCGCTACAGTTGATCAGTCATGAAAACCGACAGCGAAATTTTTGGGAATCGTTTAACACCTAAATAAAGTCAAAAGCCATCGAATCATTTTTTTTTTTAGTCGGCTATCGCTAAATCGTAATTGGATGCATATGCATATAGAAAATTGGTGGCCATTGATTCTTCGAAGTTATTCTCGGTGAATTCGTGGACGCACACGTTGAGAGCGTTTCCTCTTTGCATCATTTTTATACGCTTTTCTGCAAGTGTGCACCTCCATAGCGTATCATTACAGTGCTATTTGCACGCATTCGTAAGTATACTCTTTCAACGTTAAAGTTGATTGAGGAAGCGATCCTGCAACGTGGATTATACCACCAACTTTCACACTCAATCTTCATTATATGAAGTGGTCTCATTATACATACTCAACTTCATCATCTAACCGCGCAAAGGTTTCAACTAGGAATCACTGCAGCTAGAGTTTTGAAAAATGATCATGCAGTCTACGTTGCAGGATTGCCTCTTATATCAATTTTAAGGTCGATCTATCGAATTCGGAAGAAGTCAAACACTCTCGACGTGCGTCATTTGCGAGGATTTTATGACCAGTCGGGTCCATCTTACACCAGTTCAAGTATTACAGCCGCTCGGGAAGAAGAAGCGAACCTTGCATGCAGAGTTTGCATGAGCGGTCGCTGTCACTACGGTTGAAATATGAACGAACTATTTGAAATGTTTTGCCATTCTTCGGTATTTGCCACCAACGGCCTGTCTGATGAGCGCGACCGCGAAACTCGATGCCATTCAAGTTGCTTTAGATGCTTCCCCATTTATTGTGACTTGAAGGTTTCGTCGCGTTCCACAAAGAAAGCACCCTATGGAAGTGTGTTCGGTTGATTCGGCGGCTCCACTTTCTACCCGCTGATTGCTTCAATCGGTAGACGAAACATAGTGTGGAATAAGTTCTATCATCTAGTGCCGAACTTATTTTGAGTTGAAATGATGACTGGCGAACAAGAATGGATGAGGTGAATTTTTAACAACTATAGGTCTTCATGATAGAATGGCTCAGAAAGCTAGAGAGCGCAGGTGATCTCCCGACTGAGCACAGCGAAAAACAAGAAGAAATGTTGTATAAAAATTTGAGGATTTGAAATGTTATTGTGCTATTTCGAGAAGGATAATTTAACCCTCATCACTGTTCTCAACTTTCAACTTCTATATTTTGATGTATCTAAAATACAAATGCTTATCCTAATTTCTCCGAAAAACAACAACAACAACAACAACAACTTTACAACACTAATATCAATGAACATTTCATTCAGTTGCAATTATACGATTGCCATCATAATTAATCCCATGCGATATTAATATTGCAAGATTTTGAGCGTAATATTTTGTTGCTCTTTTCGATTAGTTTTGTAATTAATAGTAACCGTTGATGTTGCCCGATTAGCCGATGTAGAGATCGTTTAAATATCCCCCTTGTCGTTTATCATCGTCGTTCTTTTATTGCTTTATTCTTTTCGTTCTTGTACTATTTCTGTTGACAAATACTTAGCTTGCCTCCTGTTGTGCATGAGGTATCGCCATACAATACGCCACCATAATTGCACCTCTTGCAAAACAAATAGAATCATGGAAGAAGCCACCGACTTTTGGATTGTCGTCAGTGGCGCTAGGACCGTCCATCGATCGACCGCTGCCGACAGGAAACTGGACGACACAGAAAATTGGTGGCCACCAGGGTTGGATGTAATGGAATTTCACTTCATGGTTCTGTTATGTCCAGGGTCAGAAAATCCTCAGCCCGTTTCGAGGTTCTGAGTAAGAACTGGCAAGGAATGGGTCCCTTCCCTTACCCCCCGAGCCAAGGGAACTGTCGACGGCGGTCGACAGGGGCATATTCTATTGGTGCCCGCCGGTGAAAACTTTTGCAGCAACCTGCAGCGGTCTGAAAAACGTAAAACAAACAGTCTCCTCGGTAGCTTGCTACAGCACCAGGTCCGTTCCACAATGTTTCGGTTTTGGATCCAAAGTTCTGTAACCAGAACTTCAGAAGAGTTGATCCAGGACCGGAATATTGGTGTAACCATAAAGAAGGCACATAATTGAGGGAAAGAGTTCTCTACAGTTCCAGCACCTTGTGACGGGTGCCAAGGCATTTCTCGATCACGAAAAGAAAATGATGCTTAAGCTCATAATGCCAACTAGAAGAGCCAGAGAGGTGCGTGATTCGTGCATTACTGTACTACGAATGCAATTTCATCCGTTATTTTCTGTCCCATAAACTACGGCACAACCACCGTCCAAATGCTAAAGACTGCTGAGTCGGTTAATTCTCCGGCCAATGTTTTGAGGTTTCTGTTCGATACTCCAACTGCTATTGTGCTGTAAGAATAAATCAATTACGCACTTTCATCATTCCCACCAGCGGACAGCGCAGCATACCAGAGGTGGAAAACGACCATAAACAAGAAGTCATTAAACGGGGACCAATGGGCTGATGATTCGGCAACAGCAATTTGGCTTTAAAACGACCAGAGAACATTTCCATCTAAATGCTTTGCTACGCTACGACAGTTGCGTCTCGACGCAGTCCAACACAGTCCAACTGCAGATCGTTTCGTGAGTAGTTCCCCTTATAAGCTCTTTCGTTTTTAAAAAGAAACCAAAACATTGGTTTCTTGTTTCTTATCTTATCTTGTTTCCTCATAAGCTCTTTCTGATAAGAAACCACATCAGATACAAGAAACCAAAACATTGGTTTCTTATCAGCAAAGGTACGTTGCGTTGCCTCCATTACGTTCTTAATAAAACAATGATACAGGATGTTAGTTGCTCAGTACCACGCTCCGAAGAATCAGATAAATTTCGCGAGGCTTTGTTTCGACGGTACGCTTCTAGGCGAGCAGTTGGGGCATATGGAAGGGGCCCGAAATCTCCTTTGCTAAAATAAAACTCAAACACGTTCGCCAGGCGACCCGCTCCCTTCCTTTTTTCTTGTTTTACTCATTTGCAGTATCGAAGACCTCACCAAAACACTTCTTAGTTGAGTGCATTAAAAACCATTTCTAAAACTTGAGGCAACAGGCGATCATCGATGTAAACTAAGTGATTAATTCCGCAGTTTGTTCGTCTCACTTTCTTCTACCTTCTCAAAAGTACTTCTGAAAGCGAACGGCCTCCTTCTCATCGGCTTCACACCCTAGCAAAAGAGTGTTAGTTTCATCTCATGACGTGCCATCGAAACGCTTCTTTTAAGCGATACCTTTCCACGATTAAAATATTAACTGAATCGAATATGGTTTTTCAGGTTGCCCCTCGTATGAGAACGCCTGCTGAGTGAAAATGGGGAAAAACTATTCCGCAAAAAATTTCTGCTCGAATTATTTTCTTCTCTAATGTTTAGCAAAACGAACTTTTTTAAATAACTACGAATTTACCTAACAAATTGCAATTCTCTTCCTATGCAAATAATGTACACATTCCCGACGAAACAAGATAAATATTCCATAAAAAACCTTTAATTAAATTTTTTTTTTTACTAATGGAAATTATGTTTAAAAGCAATATCTCGATACCCGAAGGCGTACCCGATATTTGAAGCGAAAATGAAATGAAAATAATTTTCCTTTGGGACGATGAGCAATTGGTAATTGAGGTACTATCCACTTGCAGAAATACTTGACGGAACGTTAGATAACATATGTCGCATAAATTGGCAATCGAAATTCTCTCACTTCTGCTTCAATTGCTTTATGAACGAATTCAATTCTTGAAGTTTAGATATTGCGTGAAAAATAAACATTAACACATTTTCACGGCATTTTTGCATTAAAAGTGTTTCGAAAATGCGCATTTCTATTACAGTAGAGTTATGCATTGTTGCAATCACAACAAATTTCCCAACAGCTCATTCATTGCGCACATGCATATCGCTTTTCTTCCTCCATATCGCTATATATATATATATATATATATATATATATATATATATATATATATATATATATATATATATATATATATATATATATATATATATCGAAGGAAACGAATGCAAGAAATGACCTCTTCACAGAAAAATACCACATAAAAAAGGGAGTAGATTTTAGACAAGTTACAAATGAGGAGATTGCATTTAAAGCTGATTGACGATGAGAAATTAAACTGATGATGCGCAATATTACCGTTGTTACTTGAAGCATCATCAAATGGAACACTAATAATGGCAAATCGGTTGTTTACTTTGGTGGTAGCAGCCGCATACCAAATAAACAAATAGCAACACAACGAAAATAAATAAGTTTTTCTTTACTCTACCAATAAATCTCGGCCAATTCATTTTCTGACCTATCGATGCAGCACCCTTTTCCTCCTATGCTAGAGGATCGTTTCCGAAAATTCTTGATTGTTTTTGAAAAATATTATGGGCAGTGCGATGAGATCTCATTTTTTTATATTATGCTGGTAAAAAATAAAAAAACAAACAAGGAAAAAAGACAAACATTGGACTATTTGCTTGAGGGAACAATCCGCACAGGTATGTCTAAACGATCGTCATAAAACGGAAAGAAGCACTTCGGAAATGCAACAAAAACATTTGTGTTATCTAAGAAGAACAGATGCTAAAATTAACAAAAAAAAAAAAATTAAAATTAAAATTAAAAGAGAGAATAGCGTACGCCACGCGAGCATACTGACACGTCGATTATCTGCCTTGAACAAGACATAAAAAAAGATCTCGCCTCAAGAGCAAAATGGAGCTATAGCTGACGAAGTGCGCAAGTATATGAACGCACCTGACATATAAAGAACGTCATGCGATGCATTAGAAAAGAAATATTAGCACAGCATGAACATTCAAAATAATATGTATGCAAAGAAGGAACAATATGATTCTAATGCGTTAAAGAAATGCAAAACGATGAAGAAATCATTCAAAGACTAGGAATTGCGTTTGGTGCGTACGATAACGAACAAAATTTGCATCGAATTGAGCCCAATTATGCATGAGGAAGATGCACACTCAAATCGAAACGATGCTCTCATAAATAAAACAAATCCCTAAAAACAACGAATGTGGGCTGATATTTTTAGTAACAATTTCCAACGGCGCAGGCGGGTTATGCCTGGAAAGATACAGTTGCAATAGAACGAATTTCTCGAACACATCTCCACTACTCACTTTAGAATTTAATATATTCATGCTGCATCTATATTGTCCATCCTTGCAACTTGTTTACACGGATGCTCTCCTGTATCATCGCAGCCTCAGTCCGATTCTATTTAATAATCCGAAAAATTAGTCATAGTCTCGTAACTCTGCAAACCAACCACTACAGCATTCTTGCTGCCATGATGTTGTCCAAAGAGATACGCGATGCCAGATGCAATCCAACGGCAAAATCTCGCATTTGGATGGTTGAGGAAACACTGAACCCGCCACAATGAACGCTTTCGATATCGTTACGCGCCGCTTCTGTGCCCTTTTAGTCCCGACGTTCTAAAAAGATTGGCTGTTTTTTCTATAAGCCGCATTCCATCACTTGAATGTCATGCTTACAACTCGCTTCTATCATGATAATTAAAAAAAAAAAAGTTGTCGCTGCCGTTCTCTGACCGACTCACTTGGAGTTTGTAGATTGTTCATGCATCAAACAGACGATCGTGCTAATTTTCATTGTTCCTTCTAACGGATGAGAAGTGACAGCCGGTTGGCAATTTCGCTGAACGTCACAAAAGTAAGAACTAAAAGAAAATCCTTGATTTCAACGGCAGAAAAAAGTAATTTTCAACACGCAATTCTCCCACATCTATTTTAGTGATATCGAGGTATAAACATCAATCGCTCAACTGCCTAAACTCAGAATCTATATGTTCTCATCAATTTCATTCGAAACAAGCCTTTCGCCTGCCAGTCAATCCATGAAACCATAATCTCAGACATATCCAAGCATTGTAAAGGACAATCATACTTAAACTCAATTCCAAGTTCCCTTCGGATGAAACCAATAATAACTGAGAAGCGCACAAAACAACTGATTTGATAGACGACTTTGAGTTCGAGAATATTCTTGACGCGACGGCATCGGCAAACTAACATTTTATGCCCTTAGGTCAGCAAAAATCGAACCACGAGATCACACTATTTGTTAATATGAAGTGACCAGCTGATATGATTTGATAAGGAGGAATTTTACAAACGTGAATTTCTTCTGAAGGTAATGAATACAAAATTCCTAATTTCAACCTCTAAGGTGCAATCGCTGTGATCTACTAACTGAAAAGTGCCATACTAGTAGTGCCAAGTTATCTTACAAGGTGTGTCGGTCGAGAATGGGTGCAGTTATTCTGAACTTGACAATCAAAAAATATCGAAGGTAAGTCGAAGCATTTTAAGGATCAGAAATCATGGCTCTCGAATTGTTTTTGGGTTTCTTCGAAATTGCTAAGGAAAACACAAATAACAGAGACATAAACAAAGATACACAGAGCTATACCATAGTGTATTTGCACTCAATGTAAGAAGGCGCTTTAAAAACTGAATGAGTTAAACAGCAAACCGTTGAATTTATGCCATAGTTGGTGAGCGAGACTGATACGATCTATAGAGAGCAACATATCACTGAGTGGGATGAAACAATGAAAGACATGTGAGCATCACGCTGCAACGCTGATCCATCACACCTGAAAACCGATTATACCTGCCATATAAAGCTCCTAACTAATTGAAAAATATCTTTTGTGTGTGTGTGTGTTTTTTTTGAGGCGACTAAGAAACTAACGAATAACTTGGACACCGAGATCACTCGCCTATTCAAACCTTACTTTAGTGTGACTCTGCGAATTGATTTTGATAGAACTTCAACCAGTGGTTAAATTCCGATATGCATATCAATGTTCCAAACGCAAACGTTTAAATATCTTTATTCCCTCCTCCTCTTGCCCTTCTCTCCCTCTCGCCCACAAAAAGACCTTTTATAAAGAAGAATTCACAAAAACATAGTTAAGTGACTCACAACACCAACTGCCACGATACAAATCGATGAATTAATAACTATCGATGTGCACTGCATGTGTTCTATACTAAATTAGCGTGCACATTAACTTTGCCGTCAGGCCGATTAATGAATATATGAAACGTACATGAACCATTCCTGCAACTGGAGTCCTCCAACTAGTTTATGCTCATTATTCTTTAAACGCTTCTAAAATTATATTCTGGAAATATTTATTGCTGCTTCGTATACATTTTCTCCCAGATTAGCTACCTTTTGGGACCTTCCACACTATCGTTTATGAGAAAAAATTCAAAAAGAGGCGCGCAAAGAGGCAGTTCGGATCATCTACATTTAATTAATCGTTGCTCTTCAAGGCCACTGGCCATTACAACCTCTCCTTCCAAGCATTGCGAAGCAGCTAGGAAAGCCGATCGCCACCGGGCTGTGATGCATTCTTTTTTTTTTTAAAGCAGCCCATTTGATAGATAGCACAACGTTTTTCCTTGATGCGAACCTTTTTTTGATGAGCTTCAATGACTTCAGACCACTTCATACTACAAGCCTATGCTGAACAATGATGCGCTAAGACCGTTTCTTCCTTAATGCTCCAGGGACCTCTTTTAATTTGAGTTGTTTGACCGTCTGCAAATTCCCTTTCATCTCTGGCGCCTCCCCCAAGTTCTAATAATTTGTCGCCGGGTGGATGGGCTCCGGATTGTTAACACCAGCTACCGTTCCGACGACTGCCCCGGATATAAGGACCGGGAGCACCCAATGGATGACCTTCGCTGACTCATCGAGGGTATTTTCCGCGGAACCGTTGCTGATGGCAGGAGAACCGGGCTTCTCATTGGATAAGGGATCCAACGTCGCTTAGGTTGCCCTGGAGACCACCACCCCTTTTTTTGTTGCCTATCGACCTCCTATCAGGTGGATTCCTGAAGGCCCAGCCTCCGATTGCGTGGAGGAGGTTAGGGACCACTTGGGCAGTTGGATAGGCCCTTCTTTGCTCGCCCATATCCTTTCCTTCCACAGCAATTTTTGGCGATTTGAAGGCTTGAAGTATCGCTTCAGCTGAGGTGGCGGGTTAATCTAGTGCTTAAGATTGAGTAATTCAGATAGCATGCCGAGGTGTAGGCCGTTTGAATTCTCCCTACAATGGTGTTTCCAGAAACATTTGGGATAAGGAACTAACAATCGTCGAACCACCAAAAAGCAAAAGGCCATCCTTGTCCTTCAAGGCCTTTAATCAGGGTTTAAGCTCCCTAAAAGCCGACAACTGAAGCAAATAGTATAGCGTGTTGGGACTCTTACCATTTCTTCATTGAGCCGCTAGGGCTCCTGATTTTATATTCGATGGCTGAGCCTTAACGCATAACCACGATGCATGAGCACAAGCTTCCACCATGGTTATCGGAAAGAGTATCACAGTGTCGACCCTCAACCGACCATACCGACCTCTTTAAGTAGTAGAGTGATAGTTAGTGCATACCAACGTCCTTCTTCTATCTTATTTCAATTAACTCAAAACTATAAATCACCATCTTCGAAGGCACATTGGAAACGAAAGAAGATCAATGGGCGGGGGTAAATTAATGACCACTGCAGCAACTTCCCACTAGACTCCTTCATGGATCGCCACATGAGGGCTGCATCCATTGCACTTGGCAAGGTGACCAATGCACACAGCAAGGTTGTACCACCATCACTCTCGCTGATCACCTATAGTAGGTCAGTAAGCTCCAAAAAAGCGCAACTGTCTCAACTCTATTTTACTATTGGTACTTTCGTTAAATTGAATGCAGCTGAAAAAAAAGGGATAGACTCTCTACGTCAGACGGCCTTTTCGGTTCACTTTGTTGCCAGGCCAGTTGGTGAACGCATGAACCGAGTATGAATATTCTTGTGGCTGCAGTTTTTCAGCGCTTCGCTACAAACTTTGATGGCATCGTGGATGATGCTTAATGACGAAGTTATAAAGGACTACTTAGGCTGATATCGTAATCTTGGTTCGTGGAAAATTTTGAGAGGAGGATAGAGATAAAGGATGAAACAAAGGGATGGTTTTGTTTGGTTTACTGCCCACCCGCTCGGCAAGTTAATTTTCTCCTCAACGTTTACTGGAAAGCATCGCAATTCTCATCACTTTTCGGAGAGCCCAATTACCCCTCCGTTCGCAATCCGCATCCCCCCACCAACTATTAAATGAAACACTTAAGATGTTTCAATCAGCCTCATGCATCCACCTTTTCCCCTCTTTCAGCGGTTTTCGGCGCAACGCTCTTGCTCCCTCCCCTTTAATAACCCCTCCATTTATTCAAATGCCCTTCATTATTTAATCATTCATACAAAAATCATTTCGCACGCCTAGTGTCACTTAAAAACAACTTATTCACACATAAGCCATGAAAAATTTCATCTTTCTCAGCAATATCAGAGAGATCTGTGGGCGGACAATGTCCTGATACATGCAAGCATACCTTTCTTTTGAATAGCCGTGCAAAAAAGCCACTTCTGCTATTTGAAACAGCGCCCGACCCTTCCCCAGTAAAGTTCGCTGGTGGATCTGATCGCAGGTCGGCTACAAGCGTGCCGTTGACTTCCATGACGTTTAACTCTTGGAAGCACTCTGTTTCGATCATCTGTAAGCAAACATCAGCTGAATGTTAAAAGAGTTGGGCAGGACACAATATACAATGTACTTTCTGTGAGGCGGTCAATTAAAAGAGAAGCCACTGAAACGGTGTGAGACCATCCCAAATAAGCTATTTTGTATTCCACCGCGTAGTACCTTGTTGACAACGAATTTGAAGATCACCGACGTATCGCAAGAAAAATCAGCGGCTTGTTTCTAGAAACGCTCAAAATAAGAGTTCATTTGATCATGTAAACGAAAGTACTTTATGACTTACTTTTTACGAACGTTTTTCATATTCGCTGTCATTCTAAATAACGTGCTCCGTAATCGCTGTCACATTACGATGGAAATCATAGCACATTACGAAAATAACAGTGACACTTCAGCGTTACAATAAGCCCTTCGACTTACTTTCTGAATTCTAATCCAAGAAGTATCCATGAGAGTTTAAGGGTCGTAAAATGGAAGGGGTGGAGGCGACACTAATGAAAACTCGGGCCAAAATTGGGCACCCAATATTCAAATATAAAGCGAGTCTCGGTTTTTCCCGGTTCTCGTTTATATGAGCAGGTACTGTGCAGACAGACGGACTGATTGGCTTTCCGCAACACTTTTTGCAAAAAAAAAAGAAACACGATAAAGAAAATGGATGATTTTTGTGTCTAACAATTCTTTATGAAGAACCATAAAGACAATATCACCAATAAATACGTATTAGTGGCTAGACAAAGTAATGCATAATAGTGGTGTTCACCTCATTCTGCCATGGGATCGAAACACGCCCCGTGTTGAATTTGCTGTAAAACTGGTTATCGGCAGCATCAAGTCGGACACCTTTAACAGTGCTGAACTGTTCGATGTCGAGAACATCCTTCGCGTAAACAGCTCGAGGGTCTGGACAGAACGGGGGAGTTAGCTGAAAGCTGTTCTATTTACTTCTGCATGAAAATTTGACGTTACAAAAACAAAACGTTGCACTGTTTTTGCTGAGTTGTCGAGGAAAGTTTTGCTCGGAGTGCAATTCACTGTGCTGCTCCGAAGTAAATAAAAAAAGGTCAGGAGTGACGCGAAGACAAGCTTTATTCTTCGATCTTCGATCGTTGGACCGCCAACCACGAGAGTTCGAACGTTATGGAACGATGGAATACTTCAACTTCGTGAACCGCAATCAGAAAAAAAGGCCGGTTCCACCCATACCGTATGACTCTTCTCCCCACTAGTTAATGCACTATTGCACGAACGACGCTTTCTTTGAAAAAAAAAAAAGACTCTAGGCCAATTCCTCACCCAGCCTACACCACTGGGTTTCAGACACCTGCACTCAAGCTAAGTTAGTTTAGTCACTATCGAAGACAAGCAACTGCTGCGAACAAGAGGTAAGTTAGGCTATCTCCGTGCAATTTACCATGCAAAAGAATTACTATCATCTCGTACCTTGCCGGCTTCCATCTTTTTCCATGGTACAGGCTCTCTTCCGGTGTGTGAGTCGCCTTGCGTGAAGAATGGATGAGCTTTCATCTCCTCCGCACCATCTTCCGGACGTCCAACACGACGACATCCAAGCCGGAAGTTGGGCTCCTTATGCAGAAGACCTCTGATGATGAAAATTTGCTTCGGCATTTAAGTTGAAGACAGATATTCTTCCGGTCATTTCCACAAGCTAATATGTTATCAGGAGAAGTTTCACTAGAACAACCAATGCCAAAAAGTATTTAATTTCCAAAAAATCCTGCACGTGCATATAACAGGATGATCCTCTCAAAGGACGACGAAACATTATGCAAAACAAAACTCATGCATGACAAAGCACTTAGAACGCCGAGAACAACAGAAGGTGAGAGGGGATTTGAGTTTACCTTCATAAAGGATTGATCGCTTTGAACATTTCAGAAGGATTCATGCGCAGAAGAGATAAACTCGCGAAAATAATGAGACCTTTTATTGTTACAACAAGTTTACCCTACAGTAACGAAAAGTTTCCTCAAAACAGCGATTATTTGAGCTTTTGAAGCGCTCGGATTTCGACTAGATCTGTGAGCGAAATCGCCGGAACGAAAATTTTTTTAATACGACACCTGCAAAGTGTTCTTGCTGCCTCACTGAATTTGTCCGAGTATTTCTCTTGGTCTTCTCGAACTCTTCTTTCAACCTCTTCGCGTTTAACCTTCTCCTTTCGCTGGCGGAAGGGAGCCTGGAAAACAAGTCGGTCTAAATTGCACATTAAACATAGGTATCGCAATAACTGAGGCAGCACACCGGTCAAAAAAGAGAGCTGTTTACACGGCGAGGCGAAATGCAGTCCTTCTGCAACGCAAGTCAATTAACTCAGAAAGAGCCCTAGCAACCACATCTGCAAGAATGTCTCAGAATTGAAGACGTTGCTCGACCCGGCTAACGAAATCGTTTCGTAAGAGTAGAATTCATCACCACTACATCGTCATAACTAAGACACTTCATTTTGCAACTCAACGATAAAGTCGATCCCGTCTCATGACGTATAACCGGAGGAGTTTCACTATCTCATTACAACGAGATTTGAACATTCTTGGCTGCGCCCTAAAACGGCAGTTTTGCCCGACAAGGGGAAGTAAACTTTTTTTTAGCATCACTAATCCAAGGTTGATGACGTTCGCTTTGATGTAATAACCGCTATGATGCTTGAAGTTCTTTGCATTTTCCAGACTTGAGCTGCTTTTGGTGCCAATACCACGGAATCAGGAACTACTGTATCGATTCATTCAAGACGAGATATGTAAGTGAAAGTGCACTCTAGTCTCGTGAATCCGCTTAACTTATCGGAGGAAAGATAGTTCGAAAAGAAGGCGGCAACCGATAGGAAAGAGAATTTAAGAAATGAAGGGATCGACATTTACTGAATAACGTAGAATTTCAGCTCCGAGTGTGCCTTTGGTGATTTAGTAAAGTTCATTCGAAATGGGTGGTGGAAGGGGAAGGGGAGGGGGGAGGTCAGGGCAGCTCGAGCTAATATATGCAGACATGAAAAAAAAAAGATAAAAGTAGCGTTACTACCATTCCTTCACATATAAGTTAAAGTCTGTTTGAGACGCTAAACAACTACGATAGCTATATGGTGTAACCACTCGGAAATATCCAGATGTTTAACACAGAAACTAGAAAAGCATATCATCAATGACATATAAAAGCTACTGAAGCGCTTGGAATAGCAGCCAACAATAATAATAAATGAAGCGTTTGCGTAGTGATTACACAGCTCACTCATCTTTAAACAGATGCCAGCAGCGAGAAAAACGAAGGAAATACCACTTAAAAAATGAATGAAAAAAAAAGCGAAAAAGAAAGGAACAAATAGAAAAGAATACGCCAACAAAGATAATGAAAGAATATACGAAAAAATTTCCACAAAGAATCTTTTTTCTTCTCAGTTTGCGAGGCGTATTATCTTTTAATATCAGCGTTTTCAGTTGATAACTGCGTTCGGCAGACCACCGAAAAGAAAAAAAAAAACAAAAATTACGCATTCCATATGAATGCGCTGCCTATAGAAGAAAGATAGGCGTATTCAACGAAAACTTACCTTTCCTCAATCATTTCGTATATGAGACATCCCACTCCCCACCAATCGACGCCATACGAATATCGCTCATTTTTGACAATTTCGGGCGCTGAAAACTTAAAAATAGACCTCTCAACGAATAAAAGGAAAACATCATTAAATACAGATTTTTTTTTTTTAAAGGAAAAATGCAGCCAATAGACCAATAGACCACAGTAAAATAACGTCGAATCTGCTCTAAAGCGCAAAAATCTAATAACGAGAAATTTGTTTTATTGTAGCAATAGGCACCTTCAATGCTTGTCATATATAAATCATCAAGTTATATTTGAAATTGACGACGAAGAAAAATTTCAATTTGTTGAAAGCGTATGGGCAAAACAAAACGACTCTATCAAAATCGTTCAGAGAAAATACGGAAACCTGAAACTCTCCGGAAGAATTTCATTAACTTTAGGAAATTTTAGACTGTATAATTGCTATCGGTTTTGGAGAATAAAATTGCTGAAATCATGCGAAAAATATCGCAGCGAATGGGAAAATTTCACGCCACATCGAACCATGTAAGCCGAAAGCTTTTAAAGTAAGATGCTCTCCGCCGGTTTTGTTTCTTTATAGCACTCCCGCTTACTAAAGAAGTGGATAGGAATCCGATATTTCCCCCATAAACTTTTAATCAGCAGTATATGGAAATATTCACCATCATTGATAAGAGGACGATAGATCACAGCGGAAGAAAATCTCAACGATGCAGAAAATATGCTTTCACGAATCAAAGAGCTATTAAGCGCAGAAACAACGCAAAACAAAATCGGCAAAGATTGGAATATTTCCACTTAAGGCGTCGCTAATTCTCACCAGCATAAAAGCAGTACCATTGCTGAAGAGCAACTAAATTCTTCGATTGAGGCTGAGTTGAAAGCAATTCAAACATGCGTTGAAAGCATGCTGTAGAATGAAAACGCGTAGCGCCTCAACGATCAATTTCCTTCGATGAAATCACGAACTATCACACCACTTAAAATCGCATACGTCACGCGAAGTACTAGTTTCAGATGATACTGCCTGACACCAAATCGCTGTAATACCGATGGATTCGCTAAATGCAAGCCTAGTATCAATTCCAAGCAGCGTGCTCATGAAGCAATTCTCGTCCAAAGTCAATATTATAATAAACTGAATGCAGTAAAATGGGTGCATACATGGTTAGAACTCCCTCTTCTACATCCAATTAGGCACAGATTGTTTGAACGCTGCTTTAAGCGTGTTCTATTTGTGTTAACAATAAAGATCCGATAAGAAATCTTACCCATATAGCCGACAGTGCCTACTCTTCCTCGGATTGGCTCGTTGTCCTTCAACTCAACAGCGAGTCCAAGATCAGATATTCGTACATGGCCTGCAAAATGGAACCTACAGCACAGAAACAAGTATAGCGATTCGAAAAAATTTTCACCTCCCATCACGCTGTAAATAAAGATAAAACAATCCACACGTATGAAGGCGGAAAACGTCATCATACAATTAAAGACGATGACTTCACAACGCCAACTGATAAGAACGGTGCGAGAAATACCTTTCCAATCGAACTAGAAAAATATACAAATTTTCAAATGAGTCCTAACAATGTATACTATGCTGCTTTCAAACGACGATAATGGATGATGAAAATCTGCGCCCATAGGCCCTCAAATGATTCGTAAAAAAGTGCAACTTCCCAACATTTTAGATATATTTAAAACAATCCGCTGAAAATACATTCATTCGTTGTTTTTTTTTCGCCATCAAGACCTCACACGACTTTTTATTGATATTTGTAAGCGGCACGAGGATGAACGTGATTTCGTTGTTGCTCGATTAGAACTTCAACAAATAGAAATGAAGCTCAACTAACCATAGTCATCGAGAAGGATGTTTTCTGGTTTTAGATCTCGATAAAGAATTCGTTCGGCGTGAAGATGTTGCAAACCAAGCGTAATCTCGGCCGCATAGAATTGAACTCGCTTTTCCTCGAATCCACCGGGCATTAAGTTATACAAATGGAATTTCAAATCACCTGTAATTTTAAAAAAAAACCACCTTTTTTATTTTGAATTATTCTACATGAATGTTCGTCATCACAACCAGGAAGCAAAACGAAGAGAAACTCAATCAACCATAAGGAAAGCAATAAAGCCAGATTAAGAGTTTCGCTTTAAAAGCTTAAATTAGTGCTGGATTGAGCATTCGGCTAAAAAAGCAAATTTCTCAACTCCGGAAAAATTCAGATCTGCTTCATTGGTGTCTATCGAAGCTACACTGCTTTTTCTTGTGCCCTGTTGTTAATCATCACTTTATTCAACAAGCATCAATGAGTTCGTTATGAAACGCAAACTCCTTCGAAATACGCATAACTCCAATAAACTATTTTGTTACTCCTCAAGTTCATCTTGCTACTGCAACGAATGAACCCGGCACAAAAACTATTTTAGTCCTCATGCCGTCAACTCATCTGGTGAGTGAGTTGTGGAAGGAACAATTCAGTAAAGATGAGATGTTCAGGTGCAGCAGAATTTGCAATATTGAACGCTCAAGGCCAGAGACCTGCATGCCATTATTTTGGAAGCAAAAGTGGACCATTTCAGCCAATTTATGAGAGATAACTGTCGGGTTTACAAGTCATCAATACACGATCTCCCCTACATGAATTCAGCCGAAGTTTGAAAGCATTCAAAACTAACCAAATAAAATTTCAAAACTTCACAAATAGATCTGAATTGCTTCAAAACTTACCACCATTCATTAGTGTTAGCACCAAACAAAGGGCATCTTTGGTCTCATAAGCGTAAGCAAGGCTAACCTGCAAAAAAAAACGGAATAAAAGCATCGCAGAGATAAAATGAGAGAAATTCGAAAACAGTAAAACTGTAACCAATAAAAGTTAGTAATGCGCAAATGGATGACTTAATTGAGATGGTTGATTTGACATTTGTTCAGCGCAGCATGTCTACTGAAGGGAAAAACTTGAAAATAAAGGAGAAAACTTGCTAGACAACAGCTAAATGATTATTTCAGATAAGCGGAAGTTTTTCTAAGTTATGCATAGATGTTCTCAACGAGTTATGAAGAAATATAAAAGGAGTATTAAACATCATTTGACGTCATCTAAGTGTTGAAAAATATGATTGGGCTAATAAATTCAAATATATAAAATTTACTAAAAACAACTTACAACAAATGGAGAATTAATCTTCTGTAAGATTTGTTTTTCGTTTAAACTGAGCGTTTCGGCGTGTCTTTTTTTCACTCTCTTCTTCTCAAGCTTTTTTAATGCATACATCTTACCCGATGCACGCACCTGAAAGGAAAAATCATAACGGCACAAGAATTGTTTTTTTTTTCCTATGAAGAGCAAAATAATGGGTGAAAGAAGAACGAGATATGAGCGATTAAAGATAGACAGTAACTTGTTCAATCCGGAAAACGTACAAATAAGAACTGTGCTAGGGGGGGGGGGGAGGGAGGGGTTCATTCACGAAAACACGTTATCGAGGAGTGGACTGGTAATTAAATAGTTGCACAAATATTGCTAGAGAAAACAAACAAAGAGAGAAGAGAGTTAAGCAAAAACATATGGGAGTGTAAATTGCGATTCGTAGAGTTTATGCGTAACGAAGATGATAAGCTGAAGAACCTGACACGCGCATACTTCACCGAAGCCACCTTTGCCGAGCACTCTATAGAGACGAAATGTGTGCTTGTCGACAGGTCTTTTTTCCAACCATTTCCATTGCAAATAACGATGAAAGTATTTCGTTTCGATGAACTCTCGAAACGGTTGCGCGGCCAAAAATGCACGTACTTCTCTGCAAATTGAATACTACCATAAAACGTCGACTTCTTACTATATGTGCTATGCTAAACTTTGTTATGCAAATTATACCATTCACAGTCTCTTTAGTGAGATGACAAATTCCACCGGGTACAATCTGCTATTTCTCTCGTCACCCCACAAGTGCAGCAGAGCTTAGATAAATCAGAGCCGTCAAGACTTCGCTATCTAGATCAACACGTGATTAACTAATGCATCGGGTATCATAAATAAGCGCACATACGCTGCTTTCCATAAACCCTTTCCTTTCCAGGTTTCAAAGAACGAATCAGTAAAGATATCTATATGTGAAATAAAATGCGACAAGCAAGTAAAACAAAAACAAAATAACCCAAGTATTGCAAGTAATCCGTAAGTAGTAATGGACTTACTTGCACGTCTCGGAAAAGATATCGCCAGAGGGTTCGGATTCATGAGTTGCGTAATCGGCCACAGAAAGACATTTGCTTATCAACTGATCGGGAAGAAAACTGCACCAGAGCAGCTCTTGTGATGACTAAAAATTCCACTAGTAAAATATGAAATTAGCATATGAAATGCATCACTTTCCGCTTCATCTATAAATTTATGAAGAAATAAACGTTAAATTTAACAGACAGGGAAACTTATATGCGAATATATTAGAGATCCCACAAAAACCTTTTCACATCATTAAAAAAAAACTTCATGAAGATAGAGGCGTAATGTGGTGCAAGAGTTATACAGATTTCACTTCACAATATAGCTTTGTGTCCATGATTGTTTCCCTTCCGCTTTCAATTCTCGGCTGATGTGAATCTCATAAGAAATTATCAGGCGTGATTGCTGTTGAATGTATTTCTTGATTATCACCTCATCGATCCGACTGAGCAATAAAACAATACGAAAGAGCTTGCCTTGTTTGTTTTTTATAGGCCTTTTTTTAAAATCAAATTCCTATGATCACTAAGCGATCGCCGTAATTACACGTCACTCGTCATCTTACGATTTTCGTGAGATAGAATGTGTTAACGAGTGATCTGTTGTGACCAAAATGAGTTTTATGGTCGCAGTGATCGTGGTGATCTTCGTTTATGTAACAGGTTGTATGCCCACACTTGTTCGATCCCGATGTGGTATTTTCCCCGCGTGGAATATGACCTCCTCATGCTTTCGGGGCCGTAGCCACAGATTTAAATAGGCTGTGGCCTTGCTTGCTAATCAATGTGTATGTTTATTAGTCATTGACGCGTGATTCCCCCACTCGCAGTAAACGAGTTTTATTTGCTCCACCGATATGCCTTCACATGCCAGACTCGGTCGCAGAATATGCATATATCTAGGGGATATAATAATAATCGTAACAACGCATTAGACAAGATCAACCACGTCCCAAACGTATACAGATAGAGGACCTAACGTTAGAGGTATAAAGCTTACGCAAGGAGTCTCGCTACTTGGAGACAGCATCGTCGCGATACTCTTCGCAAGTAAACGACGGCTTTCACCATCGTCGTCGGACGTCTCATATTCTTGCACCTTGAGCAGAAATGAACAGGCTTGCCAATACTGCAAATTTGTCTCGCAGAACTGCTGGAAAAGCAGCTTGCCGATCGGCTGCTTCTCAACGATATACCCATAACTGCAAATTTATTACCATTCAATTCTTATATTTTCATTTCACATTCTTCATCACATACAAATGGTAGACATTTTGTTATCATGAACTTCACCTGGCTCGGGGCAATCATTACCAAGTCTACCTACCTTTACATACATGAGAAATAAAAATATCTTGACTGAAAGTTAAGAACTCGGCGATTTTTTTGACTCGCTTCATTACTGATTTATTGAAGAATACTTGCGACATGCAACGCAACTGGACGAGATGAAACACTAGCGGTATAAGGGCCACCCAAGAGAACCATTAGTTGGTGGGTTCATCATTCCAGCGCTATACAATAATACCTTCAATACCGTTCCATTGCACGTCAGGCAATTGTGCTACCTGTGTTAACATGACCGTAAAGGAGTCTCAAAGTTCTATGCATAACAGATGGTAGAAGAGAAACGAAAGGGTATTAATACTCGGGGTAGCGTCGTGATGTGGAACGAGGTCTTTTTGATGGGGTTTTCTCGACAACAATCCACAATTTGGTGTGCTCTGCACCGGAAATGAAAAAAAAGCAATATGTGAGTGCTTTCTAAAGACAGGCATCAACAATGCTCAAGATGGCACATAGGGATTAGATTTTGCTCGGCGCCTTTCTAATATTATGTGGTAAATTTATTACAATGATGCGTGGCAATCAAAAGGATTTCGACTGACAACGAAAGGAGTTGCTCCAGTTGGCCCAATACGGGTGTTTTAACGCTGTTTCAAATGAATTGAGAAGTATGTCCACTTATTTTCGCAACAATTGAATTTTTGCAGCCGAAAAAAATAGAATTCTGATCAGGTAGTTTTTATGATTCTCAGCAGCGTTTTTTCCGTCGACGAATACCTTAAAAACATTAGCAGGAAGCTTCTAATATCATTTCCGTGAAGCGCAATATTAATTCCTTGAGAGATTTTTACCAGCTACCATCGATTCGTATATTGACGGATTCGTCAAGAGGAACCCCCTATCGAATATGCATTTGTCAAACGAATAACGCGACGCGCCATCAAAAAATTACGGCCAATTTTTCATTCAGCCATTGGCGTAGCGAAAAGCTGGTCGTTTCAGACGCTATAAATATCTCTGCTGCCTGTGGCAATCTTCCCCATTAAGAGGCGCAGATGAAGCACTAGAAAGCAAAAGTTATCGTATAATAAAAAGAGGTTATTAGATGACGATCAAACTTTAGGTCGTCAACGATTTCATGCTTCAAAGCACGCAAGGACAACTAGAAGTGAATTCAAAAACAACATCATGTGACCTGCCACCACACCTCCATCTTTATTCCTAAATCGAAACGACTTCAATCGTGGAACGTATTTTCACATGAAAAACGGTAAGCTAACAGACACAACATTCCAAGCGAACGTTATTTCGTACGTTTTGCAGCGAGGTGCTCTGTATAAGGTGAATAACTACCATAGCCCCGATAAGATTACTGGAAATACTGAAAATCTGAATTCGAGTCAAATCCGAGCTTTATTCGTTGCACGCGAAAGACGCTCGCATGACCATTAGTCTTCGGCATGAAGGACAGGTCGCGTTTATATCGCATTGCACACGCCTTCCCACTAGACGTATATGTTGCGTGCTATGAGCGTTACGACATTGGACATTCGCAAAACAATCAATTGCACACTCGTCCACGTTTGAATCTGATGACGATAGCCAATGAAATGATCGAAAAAAACACTATAAACATTTCTGAACGCAAATTCATGTACTGCATCAATTTTACAATATGAATGACTTTTTCGGCGTGATCCCTTTTATTTTCTATTCATTGCGTTATATTTGCGCAACGACGTGCGTGGGATCGTTTGAAACGAATAGCTGAGCGTTGTGCAAAAGAAACCTTTAGTTAAGGTCTCGGCGTTTTATATCATCCTCAAGGTAACTGCTTCTGCGCACCGGTTACTCTAAAACGTTATTTTCACTCTACCCTACCACCCTTCCCCCCCCCCCTCCCCATTCCCACCTCCCATTACAGCATTGTTCTTTCGGTGTGGATGCTTCCAACCTGTTACTAACGTGCCCCTGCGATGGTTTGAACTTTCCGCTAATGATATGTTCATCGGATCAAGAAGTCGGGGAATCAAAATTTGTTTTCTTCGAGCGATGGTCGCGACTCGCGAGATCAAAGTCGATATGCATTTCACAACCAAAGTCAGGGTGTACTTCATTGCTCGCTGTGGAAAAAAAGTCTGATATTTAGCTGCGAAGAAATTCAACAGATGCGCATTATATCTGAACTGTATACTTGTGTGTGTATCGCCCTAACAATTAGTTGTTATAATGTCTCACTTATGCACAGATAAGTCTCCTAAATGCAGTCAGCAACATTTTTTTTTTTTTTTAAAGGCAAATAATGAACCAATACAGCAATATTTGTGGATTCAACTCAACATATCCCCTCAAAAGATAAAGCAAAAATTGCCACCTAATTAAACTAGTAGAGTGATCGTCTTTTCGATAACATCGGACGAAACTTTGATATCAAATGCATCAGTATGGAAAATTTTTCTTGCCTAACGCCTATGAGATTTAAAATGAATAATAGTGAACTGTGAGCGAAATTTTGCGCTCTTGGATTTTGCAAATGAAAAAATATTCAAAAAACTATGCGCTTAATCTTTAAGTTAAACAAGGTTCGTTTCCTCGAGGCTTGTTTATAATGGATGAAAAGCGTTCGAGTAAACGCTCATTGAATGATAGCATAAACGGTAGAGGAAATCACCGATGATGCACGTTTCTTCCGTACGTAAAACGCTTTCTTAATTCGCAATTGATATTTGTTCGATGGCGCATCTTTGTCGTAAAACGTAATAAACACTATCGCCATCAAATCATAAAAATTCGTTGTACGCTGTTTAAAACGACGATAAAAATTTTAAAAAAAAAACTTTGATTTTAACGCCCTTATCGAAAATCATCACGTTTTCTTTCGGAATTGCTAATAAACAATCGATAGCAACATCTTGATACGTTTATTTATTTATTCATTTTTTTTTCATAATTGGCAACTCGGGAAAAGTTAACAAATTTGTGACTTTTTTGTGGGTAATGGGCGAATGCTAACAAATTCAACAATCATCTATGCTGCCAGTCGAAAGCGTCTCAGATGATTTTCCGGATTGAAAAGCGCATCGCTGCGCTATCCTCGAAAAAATATTTGACCGATGAGCAAATGCTGTCTGTGAATGTGTTTGCGCGCGTTCGCATTTTTGCACCGGAAGACTTATCGCATTAATATTTTTCTCCTTTCTCTTTTTTTTTGTAGTCAAATAGACGTAAACGGATGCCCTCTTAAAAGCAGCGGTAAACCGATAAAACTTTTGTGGAGAGGAAATGATAGCTGAGTTCATTCAAAAGCAACAACAGCACAACAACAAAAAAATGATGACCGTTCATAACGAACGCTTTTTTTTTTCAAAAGACTTTAACGCAAGGTTGTCATCGCTTATTATACATAGTGTTTTCAACCCAAAAAATTTTTTATTGGAAACTTTCTAATACGTTTCCTTCACTACGAGGTAGGCCCCATACTTAAGATTCTCTTGTTCATTACACAGTCACAACAAACATTGTATCTACATATTTGTTTGCTATTTCACTTCTTTATCCTGTTCACAACACATGCTTATAATGTCTATTTAATTCTCCTCTACTAACAGGGTTATGCGTTTCGTTGTGACGACGGCCCGCGCATAACTCAGAAGTACGCGTCAACGGATAAGGGCCGAAACGTGTTCATCTTTTATTTGCATATCTATTTCATTCATGTCTAAAACCTACTTTGTTAACATTTTATCTTCTAAAATCGGTCTATTAATGCTTCTGATACTATCATCTTTCTTTGTAAAACCATAAAGAAACATTGTAAACGGTTAGTACGCAGTACCACTAAGTAATATCGAAAAAAAAATGTCCTCCCTTACGATTTCATAGCAATGCTGTAACATTTTAAATCAACTTTGGACGTAAATTGAGTGCTGAAAAAAAAAAGAGATATAAGCCAGTAAAATATGTGCAGATATTAAGGAACGCTTCATTTAGGTGCGAAACATTGAACTCGCTAAGCGAATGCTTCTGCACACAAACGGCATTTATTAAGCAAAGTGGTAACGTTGCGTGGCTTGCCATTTGGCGAACTTCTTGCATTGTGCATTTCCTCGCTTATGCATTTCTGATGGATTTCTTTTTTCTTTCAGTTTTTTACATCTTCACAAATAACGTCGTTCTCGAGATGCCGGGATAGAGTGTCAAATATTAAGGAAGCGAATGTCTCCGACTTAGATATTGCAAGAAAAGAACAACTATACTGATTAAAGAAGTTTAAAACAAACAGTGACATAATTCTAAATGCATTGTGAAAGATCACTTCAACATCTATCTATTTGCTAATATACAGGAGGAAAAATATGGCTTCGAGATATTGCATATACTTTTATGCTTCGATAAGGCAATGATTTAGCTGATCATTAAAAAAAAGGAAAAAGAAGGGAGAAACGTTTCGAAACTTGTCAGAACAAACACGTAATTCTTACCCCCCCCCCCCTCCCCCTCCCGAGCTCATTCCGGAGATCTGAGAAAATGGATGACCTGGAAAGGAAACCATAACGATGCATAGAAGCGTGGAAAGTTTCCTGTCTGAAGAAAAAAAAAAAGAGAGAACATAATCGGCGCAACGATTACATATGAAGGACGATTGCATCCAGAATTGTTGTTGCATGTAGGACTTCAAAGCTATAGCGAAAGAAAAGTAGATGGTAAGCGAACAGTCCATTTCGACAGTAGAGATGACGGAAAAAATCGATGAAAGAAGTAATTTTTTTGTTAGTTGGATATCACATAAAGCGAAATTTTCACCTAAAAGGCACTCATGTTTTACAAAACAATTACCATCGAAAGATTTCAAGAGGATGTGAAAAAATTGGCTCGCTATTTTTGTTGGCTGATTGAATCATAAATAAATTCTAAACGAATAGGCAAAAGAAGGCTCGAGTTCGAACGTTGTTTGGCGTAACGCTCATAAGCGCGATAAGATGCTCTCTGAAACGCAATTAGTTCATTGGAAGTTTCTTTCAAATTTCAATGAACCACACTGACTAGATTCATCTCATAACGCAAAAGAAAATGTTGCTCACATTCTTGTTGCATATGAATGCCACGATAATTTGTCGCGTTCACATGTGACTACCTTTGCAATTTGTTAATTAGAGCACCGGTCATCAACGAATAACGAAATTATCAACCACCTCAACGTTGGTAATTAAAATTCTCAAATACATACGGAAATAGAGAATTATATTCAGAAATTTTCGCGAAAACTGTAGCACATTCATATAAAAACAAAAAGCTGGATTCCCTCGCATATTTTGTCCACTTCTATACGGCATGCCGAGAGAACTTTTTGCAACTGAAGATCATTAAAAGCAAATAAGGATGGAGGTTACTAAAGAAGGGAACTATCAAATTTTGAAGGCCGAAGGAAATCACGATTTGCGCATAACCGGGAATAGGAATTTGAAAGATATATGGGATAAGAAAAATTAGAATCCGCAGGCGATGGATAGGAAAAAAAAAAGAAACCTGAGAGCAAAAAAACATTCAAAGATGAGTTTTAGTAAACAACCGCTGCTTATTTTAGCGATTCGCAACAACAGATGATTCGAAATTCGAACATTTCTTGCTCTGCCTCAACTCGTAATTTAGTTCACAAAAATTAGCACCTCCACCAATAAAACTTACAGTTCACTACCATAAATCCGCAGGCTCGATCAGAAGAGAAAAAAACAAAAATAAACTGCAAATGAAGCGATTAATTTTATTCTTTGTTTTCAGCAGTTCGGCTATTTTTTGAAAACTGAATCCGGTCAACAGATTCTCGTGAACAAAACTGGAAATCCACGAATTTGCCAATTTTTCAGGGAATGAGGGACATGCCAATGTACCGCACGAGCTGAAGTGACTGCAGTGTTGATCGTGGCGTGGAACCGCAAAGCAAAATACAACAACGCGAAATATATGTTTCACCTGAAATAAAAGCAGATACGCTATAGAAAGGTGTTCGCGATAGATTACTGGAAAGTTATAGAAGAGCAAATAACAGAAAAACATGGCACACCTCACGTCAATTTCTGAGCGTAAATACAGACACTCCGAGTAGTGAGGGAACTGTAGATAGTTTTTCCACTTTTTGCTCTTCCCCTTCTTCTGACCGCCACCTGAAATAAAAATGGAATCATTTAATACTGAAACAAGAAGGTATTGTTGAAGGTGAAAACCCCGTATCGATAACAGTGAGCCAGATTAACAAAATTGATAAGACTCGTAAAAAGTTTGGCACCGATGAGGGATAGAAACCTACTTTCCCTGGCCTTGATGTAGACGGTGTTCGCGACGATGTTCTCAATCTCCATCGGCGTCGCTCACCGGAGGCGCATAGTGCCCGCCGACGCTGTGCACCAACCAGTCGCCGAAGTGCTCGACGCGCCCATTAGGAGCGCTCGCCGTCTGACGCGTGAGCTGTGTGGCACTCTAACTCTCTCGTCTATACCCTCGTTGATATAGACATGTGAGATCCTCTTCGGAGAACCCTCTCCCGCTCATTTTCCGTTCAAATCAATACTCTCTCATCGAGCATCCCACACGTCTCTGTCGCATTTAATCCATTGAATCGTTCTATTTCATTTGCTCTTTGCTACCCTTGCGTCGTGTGGCGTCAAGTGAAAAATGCCACACACTTCGTGCATTTTCGTTTGAATTTGTGCCCTCATAGTGGTTGAGATATATTTTTGCCGTTTCGAAGTGAGCATCCACGGGTTTCTTTTAAATCAAAGACGAGCAGTAGAAACTATTCATAGGTAGGTGTAAGTATGCAAATTGGGTACTTTCACTCATAGTCATTGCCTGGACTTTGATCAGAGTGTAACGCGTAACCTGATCGGCTGAGCTGTGCAAGTGAACGAACCTCCGATTTTCTAAATTGCTTCCTCGCTTGCATGAAATAGTTTTGATAAAGAATTTCCGTCACGAACGCATCGCACGTGTTTGCCGACGTTGCATAGTAAATTTGTGGGGCGCAGTGGCATTGTTTGATTTCATGTTGAGTACTTTGCACTAGAGGGGTCGTTACAGTGCATGTGTGCCAATTTGCAGCATCCCTTTTCATATGCAAAGTTTTATTCTGATTCAACCCTAGGCTTAGCCAAGGTTTTATTTCGAATCAACCCCAGGTTTCCTTTTCGACTGATAGAATGCCAAGTAGTCAAAACCGGCATTCCTAGCGTTTGTTGGTGTTTGCTTGCAGTGATGATTTTAACGCTATCAGAACTGCTGCAGGCATTCAATGCGCTTATAAACAAGCCCCTTCTGTCAATTTAACGACTGGGAAGTGGTTTTTACGCTTTAAAGAAGGGCAGTTAGAGCTATGCGATGCTGCTGCTTCCGGTGGGGTGGTCGAGTTCGCTGAAGATCGGCTGAATGCTGTGTTCCACCACAGTCCCCGGCAGACGACTCATGAACTGCCTGTAGAGATGGGATGCAGTCATGTGACATTTTTTCAACGTCTGCAGTAGATGGAGAAGGTGCAAAAACTCACAGGAGCATGAATGCAACGGAAATGAATGGCGAGCAGCAGAAATCAGTATCTCTGCTTTTGTGCTTGCTTGCGGTTGACTCATCCCTATTTCTAAATCAACCATTTTTGAGGCCTGTCGTTAAGGGCGGTGAGATGTGGTGCCAATTTTGCCAGTTGCTGTGAGTCGAGTTGGAGGTTTTGAGGGTTTGTAGCAACACGGACACAGTCAGTATAGCAAACTGAAGGTGGGTATATATATATATATATATATATATATATATATATATATATATATATATATATATATATATATATATATATATATATATATATATATATATATATATATATATATATATATATATATATATATATATATATATATGTACTCGCACTCCTCATGAACGCACGTGCAGCAAATACCCGCAGGTTTGACCTTGCACTCGTTAACGCCCACACTTTGGTGATTCACACAGAGTTACAACCAGCACGTCAAGGCGACCTGGCGGTACACCGACAATAGACGATTCACTCAAAGTATCACTGACATGATGCGATGGCAGCGTCTAGTCGTCATCTACGCAATGTTTATGCAATGACGAAGTAGTAAAGATAGAGTCCAGAGGTATACTTAATAAACCATAGGTCGCTCTTAACAATTGCGCCATGTTCTCGTCAGTAATCGAGGTTAGATGAGATGAGTGAAGTGTTTGAAGTTTGCACTTCAACATGGAACGAAACCAATTGCAGTTTATTGGGCATATTTCAGCTAATCGCTAAAATTACACTGTCGATTGAGGGAAATAGGGGCTCAGAATTAGTGAAAGAACAATGCATTTCGCTTTCTCGCTATCAAAACATAATAGAGCGTTGCTTCATATCGCTTTAGGCGAGTTGATGTCGGGAGATTGTGGAACGCGAAAATTAAATAATATTATTTTGAACACATTATCTATGGACCACCATTTTGATTTAATTAATGCCTCCATGCTTCGTATGTTTCGTTTTGTTTAGCTTTGCTCGCAATCTTTAATTTCTTCAATATTAAGATATTTCATCTTCATGATGTCGTAGTGTTTTTTTTTCTTGCATACAAGATTAACTACTTTCAGTTTTCGAGTTATGAGTGCAGTTTTTCTTTGAAAAATTTCACCAACGATTCCTATTTTGCTTCCGTTGTTGTTCGCTCTCTTTTGCAAAGGTAAGCGTGCATTAACTAATGATTACTAACATTGGTGAATTGCTGATAATTGTCTAATCTTCAATTAAGCGGAAAAAAAAAGAAAACTTTATTGTATGCCAATGAATTTTTTTTTTAAAGGATGATTGGCCGTTTGAAAAAGAAAGAAAATGTGTAAAAATTCACAGAAAAAGTCATAGAATAACTATTTGTCGAGAAAATTCCCTCCTGAATTGGCACTTCATGCAAGTTCACTAAATTGGACTCATTGTCCATCAGTGGAAACTCCTGGTTCTATGCTCTCAAATGTAGAATTTTGCAATTTTTTAAATAATCTAACACACTCTTCATTTCGAACAGATTTTTTATTTTATGCTAGTGAAAATTAGGTGGGTTGTTTGAAGTTTTATTTGGATTTATTATATCCTGCAAAATATTTCTGAAGATTAGCACTTGTTTTGGATGTTTAATTTTCGTTGAAATCCGGCAATATTTGGATGTCTTCGGCCACATTCATTGAACATCCGAAGGCTGGAAAATTTTATTTGTCAGCCTGATCGCTTGGACCACGATCATGGTAAAAGTTGTTGTGGTCAAGGCAGTTATCCATAGGAAAGGTGACGGGATTGAATGAGTAGGCTGTTGCGTTGAAAATCGATATGCGGAAGGTGAATATGTACTGTGAGGATGTTGGGCTCTGTTTTGCCCCTCTACCCTTGATTTATCTTCGAGGGATTCGCAAATTCCCTCTCTTTCGAGGCTCGATCAGATGCTGTGTAATCTGGCGATAAGGCGAGAGGTTGTTTTTTAAGTTAAACCTTTAAAAAAATCAACAACATTAAGGCAAAGGGGATAACACAGCGGCAAAGAAAAGTCGCTCTGAAAGCGCCTTGGCACTAATAATGCTAACTCCGCGGCAACGAGCACCAGGAACTTCTCAAGCCTGAGACACTTCGCTGCCGGACTGCGCACCGCTATGGTCCGAAACGACTGTCACGAGGACGAGACCTCACGTGAAAAGCTAGAAGCACACTGATGTCGCATGATCAAACACGCTGTCCTTTTAGACGCAGTGGCCCTTGCGTCAACGCATTTAGAGAGGCTTTTCTCTATCCCTTGATCATCTCTTCCCTGCTGTGCCCAAAAGCAGTTGATGTACGATTTATTGATCACCCATTATAGGCACCTTTGATCATTTCAAGTTTTCATTCAATTCTTGACTCTTTATTGAAAACATCACGGCCAGTTTACTACCGATTGGTACGTTTGTTGCAAATTTTAAGCAGTTTATGCTCCATGATAAGCTGTCATGATAAAAACAAGCTTATTTTCTGTCAGGCTTGATTGCTCACCGTTACTGAACGATGAGTGGGACCATTGTTCATAGGCGTGATTCGAACACGTGCTTCATGCTTCCCGGATCAGTGCTTTAGAGTACGTAGTCGGGATGCGGAAGAACGCGGGTCCGGATCGTTCTTTCCTGTAATTTTTTCACTCTTCATCGATTCATTGTTTAAATCAAGTAGTTCCCTTCGTAATGATTACTTCGTATTGCTTCTCATTGCATTGAGCACATCGCATTTTACTTTTATAGACCATTGTCTTTTTGCTGCTTTCTAACTGGAAGCTCATGAGCGAAGGTGAAATAAGGAGGTGGCGCGTGGGTGTATCATTTCCGCGGTGTGCTAAAGCGGAAGTAACCTGGAGTTAGCTGAATTAGGTAGAGAGCAGTGCGTTCTGTGAAAACGAGTTGTTTAAAGCGTAGTGTTTGCTCGTAACCAGGGACCGTATGAAGAACAAAGTCTAACATGGGTCCGCTTTTCTAGCTCCCCTAGCTAACCGCGGAAACTCCCTGGGAGGTTCGGAGATTCCGCTGCTATTTCCAGTTGCATTGACGGTCCAGGCGGGTAAAACAAAACAATACTATACCTTTACCACAGTGAGTAGGTTTCGGTCCATCCTATTCGCTCTTCATAATGTTAACTCGAGATGCAATATCTTAAATCGATCAGAAAATGCGTTAGGTGTATGCAAAGTGCGTAAATCTGTTGAAATAGAATGAAAGGGGGGGGGGTATCTATTGAAACAGTGCTGTTTTGTAGGTGGTGGAGGACATCTTATGGGGTAATGAGAACAAAGAGAAATAATTCAAAAACCACGACAATTTTTGCTGAAGAATTTGCAATTTTCGCGACATTCACTCGAAACTATAGTTTTTCCTTCAGCTTTCCGATTTTGGATTTGTTGAAGTGTATACTGAGGTTTTTATATTCGATGCGGCATTGTTAAGGTGGAGCGATAAATTCAGTGATCTCGAGAGCTTAATATTTTTGGAAGCCTTAGAATGGATTAAGTTTACTTAGTGATATCACTGACCAATCACCGTTATACATAAATGCTTGTTTGGTTCGTTCCTTGCTTAATTATGCAAGCATTTTGCGTCCATATAAATGAGCATGGTAAAGGTGTTGTTTAATGCGGCCCTGTTCTGTTTTCTTCCTTTCTAATTATACGTCGTCAAATAGCACTTCTGCGCTTGAATGCAGCAATGGCTAATCGATTAGCACTGCTATTATCTTCAGTAAAGATTCCCTCGTATTACTCATTTAAATTTAAATTTACATCATTACAACACAATAAATTTACGCGCTATCGAATTTATTTATACGTATTGAAATTGATTGTTTGCGATGCATTCTTATGATTGTAGGGTTTCATTTTGCTTCAAAAATAGGTTTTACTGCTGCATTACGACAAGAAATATTCTTATCACAATGATAGTTCCAGATACGATATCGCTGTTTATTTTTCAAAAAAGCATTTGCGATTTTCTCTTGAAATATTTACGATTGATAAGCCATTTCATTGGACATCGGATGGTGGCTTTTATCTCATTTTATTTGATTAGGTTTTTCTTTCGCCAAAAAAAAAGCGGATTATATGTCGCCGTAAGTTATCACCGCTTTCTTCATGAGCATTTCCACTACCGTCGAAGAATTCACTCTTCTTTATCACCCAGTTGAAATGTAATCAATTTTTTCGTTTCATTCATTTTCCTCTGCGCAAATGCCTAAGTATGGTTGCTCATGTATATTTCACGGTCAGCTACGTCAGTGGGAAGTCTTGCTGCCGTGTTTTAAACTGCAATTGCTTTTGCTGCAAGCCGAGAAGGTAGAAAGAACACTTTGGAGTCACTTTTCTCATATTTTCAAATCCTTTCATTTATAACGGGTGTAGGGCCACTTCTAAGATTTTCTATCGGTTGAACATTCTTCACACTTCTTCACATTTTAACGCTTCGATTGTTCGATATATGCCGAATTCCTCTGTGCCTTTAATCTGCAGCTGCGGATTTGAGAAGAAAAGAACAAACTTTTGTCATTGAGCATTTTCTAAACAGTTGTTCTCGTTTGCACTTTCTTTTGCACTCGCTTAACGTTCAAAAATGTTTCGAAACGCCATAGATTTCAAACTTCCGAAGCGCAAATTGAGATTCCCCCATTTATTGTCGGCTGTGTTTATTTTTCAACCGATCGGATATGTGTTCGTGCCCTGTATTTATATTTGGCTCTCTGAACGAACTGACGAAAACTTTCAAGTTTTTCCGCTCGAGCATATAAATCCTTGTGACCTTACTCTGAAATAGCCCGTTGACATCAAGAAAGTTTACAAGATTATGAGCAATCTGATAAGGGTTAAAAATTCAAACGAAGAGATCAAGCACGTTCATCCAGTCAAATAGTAAAGGTCGCATCATTTTATTTCTTGCGAGTTCTAAATTTTGCACCCGGAAGTATCCAAGTAGTCGCATACAAGAGTGAAAAATTTTCTAGCAAAAATCACATGTGAAAATCGTAGTGATAATCATCCACCTCAAAGGAAATTAACGTTATGGACTTTTGGGTAATGTGCAAAACACCATGAAATTGCGGAGAAGAATAGTAACAATTTTATTTGGGCAGAACCGTTACGAGAATAGCTTCTGCCGAAAGGAACTAATCGAAGGCGAACATCAAATATGCGATAGATTTTTATGAGGTGGTTTCTTCGGTATTGTTTGCTCTTTAAATCAACGAGGTATCCGGAATATTATTGAATGTTTAACGACTGGCAGTGATCATATTGGGCGGATGTGCGGAAATCTGGAGAAAGAATGTTGATTTAAAAAAAAAAAAGTTCGCGTAGGTGGATGACATCGGTCGAAGTTGATTTACTGACATAATCTTTTCGTCCGTTTTCTTTGCTTATCTAATTATTGACATATTTTCGCTAAGACATTTATGTGAAATTTCTACTAACTTTGCATCCTTCATTAATTATGGTCAACGAATTATTACAGATCGTAAGCTATTTTACCCTTTCGTCAACGTTATCTCAACAATGCTTCGTTGGATTGGTGTCATTTTTTCTTTATGATGCTGAAAATTTTGTGCTTCCCGGGTTTTACTTTTTGCTGGGAGTAGGCTTAATGCAATTGGGTGAAAACTATGTGTATATGTAATTTCTTACTTAAGGGTTTTCATGCTTGGCAAATCTCAATGAGCGAAATGCAAAAGTGTATTTGGTATCAAATTGGAGCATGATGTGACCTCATTTTGACTAGTGCGATTATTAAAGGAAGTGTATATATTTTCGTTTGCAAATATAGAGTGGGGATAGGTCAGAGCGATGGTAGATGAAAGTGAACACAGATCAACGTCAAGATAGATCAGAATGAAAGTAGAAGGGCCGAAGCATTTTGATATATCTATCTTCATTTCGATCTTCACTTTGATCAAAATGAAGATAGATCAAAATGATTACTGTGTATTACTTCGCATTTTGTCTTTGGGAATGCCGAATTCACGAATCTGTTATCGATTGTGTCTCTCATTGGACTGCGCTGTTTCAACACGATTTTGTTGTAATCCACTCGACAGGATTCGCAGTTTTGAATAATCCGTTTCTTGTGATCATAATGTATAGAAAATCGTCTTTCACGTTGTTTCTTTTAAGTTTACTTGATGACGACTATAATTGTGATCGGATATTTATTTTCATTCTTGCTTTATGAGGGCATTTCATTGCATTTTCCATCTGAGATCACCGGAGAGGCTTACTCAGCCGACATGGCAAAGGTAGATTGAGGTAATGAGCCAGTGCGTTCTCTTCGTTCCTTTACGCTTTCATGTTTGCCTAAAACAGAAGTATTATGTTGCATGACGACTAATCTCATTCCTTAAGAACAACTCACATCTCACAACGTAGGGGAAGTTGAGGGGGGGGGGGGGGGGGAGGTAAGAAGGATATCCTAGCTGTGACATCCACTGAATGAAATTCTCACTGTTTTATCGTTCGAATGGAAGATTCGTTGTTTGTTTTTCTATATGTCAGTACCATACAATTTCCCATTCTTATGGACACAGTCTGTACCATTTTTCGTGAATAAATATCTTCAGTCCAGGAACTCTCAAATTCATATTGAAGCCTTAGGACTTTCCCAGTCGTTTCCTGTAAGATATATCAGCTCATCCGCCTTGTATTACAAAAGCGGTATTTCTGCCAAGTTGAAGTGGCATTGAACTTCAAAGTAACCTTTCTGTTGTGTGAGCTTTCTCTAGCACGCCGGAAGTAATAGGGAAAATAGTTATTCGCCGTTTAGTTGAGATATTCAACGCTGATGTGGAATTGTGGGAGAACTTGAAGTTGTTTGGAAAATTAGAGTGGATTTCGTTAATGAATGAATTTCATGTTGATGATTTAATTTTTTGTATTAAAAAAAAAAAAGAAGAGAAAACGAAAGGAATTATTCCGGGAAGTTTTACCTATAAGAAAAATTGGGGCAAGAGGAGGAACCAACGTAAAATTACTCGATCGCACAATGCATCTCTTATAACGATAGCAGATACCTGTTATGTTATGAATAGCTTGTGCAAACTCAACATCAGAAATTCGGCAAGTTGTGTGAGAGGAACGTTTTGATTCTCCGAAATCCTAAATTGAATGAAAAAGAAATAGAAATTTGCTCCGAAATCAACCGTTTAAGCCAGTTGAAGTTAGTTGAGTTCTTGTAGTCCAGAAATCTAAACAAAAATGCATTTTTTTTTTTATAGGACGCATTTCATCGTTAACTGTCAAACGTGTATAATTTCATTATGCTATGGTGCAATTAAACAGGTTCGTGTGGAGATTAAAAGAAAGAGTATTTATATTGGCTGTTGTTCGTTGAGGTGAGTATTCTTTGTTAACCCACTGAGTAAGTCGAGAGCATATTGCACTATTGCGTTTGCAAGTGCCTACTAGCTTGCAAGCAATGTTCTAAAATTTTTACTGCCGTTTGTGGATTATTATGATTGCTGCGCAATAATGCTCGATAATCTTTTCGACAAAACTCTCTTAAGCTTCAGTAATTCGCCTTTAATGTAAATGCCCACGGATGCAGAAATGTTTAAAAAAAGACTTCTTTTCCCATGCATAAACATATCGATGCGCATGCCGCAGGGCAAAAAATAGAATATGCGCTGGAAATAGGCATGGTATTTGTATGGAAAGTTATTGAAAGAGATGAAAATCTGCAGTCCGGGTATCAACTCATGTAAAAGTTGCTGCGCTGATCAGGGAGTTGTGCCAGTTTCCACTGGTATAAGGGGGGGGGGGGGACGATGATTGATTCGGAATTTACAACACACGAGTGGGTCATACAGCGCGAAACAAGCATAGATTACTTGAATAATGCTTTCGATTAGCTAGCAGCGAATGTCGAGGAGTTTATGATTTAAATGTGATGTGTCTCATATCTAAGCGTTTACAGGGATGACCAAACTGACCGGAACTCATGAAAACGAGGCGAAATTGATGTGTGGCTAGTGTTATGGGACACAGAAAATGAGGACCTTTCGTCCAGCTGCAATCATTGGGGCTTGATGATTAACTCCTTATCCTCCTAGAGATGAACCAAAAGGTGTTAGAAAGAATGAAAAATTGCTTGCCCAATGTCTCTTTTCGGGCTACTCTGTGCGCCTTTGGAGCACATTCGGCCTGCTTCGTTCGCCTTTCCTTCGAGACATCACTCTCACTTCTGTTGCAGAAAAGGATCATCAAAAATCTCGTTGGCAATCCATTTTCCTGGTCTTTTTTCTGCAGGTTGAAAAATGTTTCCTCTTAAGGTCAAAATGAGGGCAAATTGTTATTGTGCTTTGGCTGACCTCAAAAGGTGCATGCAGCGACAGTTTAATTGCTTTCTATCCAAGGAAATGGCCCATCGAGCGGCAAAGTTGGAATGAGCTCAGTTTCACATGATCCAGCTTATACAAGCTTATACGTCGAACTGCACTGACGGTCTTATGTTGGTCATCAGGGTGAGTTTTCAGCTAGATAGCGGCCTTTTTTGGTCGTCAGGTACAAAAGCAGATTCGCCCAGAAATTTGAATTTCAAACGCCTGCCAGAAGTCCGGACAAAAATTGGAAAGTTATCAGTCGCTTTCGGTGCTCTAAAGTGTCTAATTTTGACGTCTTAGCAAACAAGTTCGATAATGGAGTTGTTGAGCTGGCATACGAGCATAGGGCTCAAATTAGCGTATGGATACAAATGTTCTTCCCTGTCGCATATTGTTTGATAAACGCTGGGATGTTTTGATAAATTCGATTGCAATATGACCGCTCTTTCGACCCGTTTATTCCGAGTACATGTAGGTGATATCCTATATTGAACTCGATTCTGTTGCCCTCAGTAACCCTGTGTTGTCTGGGGAGAAGAAGTAAATGTGGTGACAGGAATAGTTATTGGACTAATGCATGAGTTCATTTTATCCTATTTTTACATAAGGAGACAACGAAGGTGAGTATAATTTTTACATTCATCACCATTATTGGAATGGTGCTTTCTATATATTACGACACTGTGTAGTCCAGCGACCCGATCATCGGATGCTGGTTCACATGTTGCAGTCACTTTTTCTTCGCTGTGAACACTGAACCTTCCATTACAATTCGATTTCCTGCCATTACAGCGTTGAAGTTAAGTATTCCAGAGGTTTCCTTTGAGATTGCATATCTATTCTTCAACCAATCCTCACCACTGTATGTTCCATGCTGATTGCTGATGAACTGACAAGACAGCCTTACAAGGATGCTGGTATTCTCGTTACAATACATATCTAACAAGTGTTGTCTTTGTTTTTTGACTATCATCCTCACAATGGAAAAAGTATCTTTTTCAGGCAGTGCCCTCACCGTACTAGGTTGACCTGCTTTCCAAGTTCGTATCGTCCTGCTTCTTTGTCCATGCGTGCCTCACAATTCGCCGATGAAATTTTCATTCCCCTCTGCTCGTCAAATAAGAAAAATTGAAGCAATTGCCACAAGTCACTTTCGAAACTCGACTTTCAAAGAGGTTTATTGAGCGTGGCGAATGGAAACGTTTTTTTTTTTTTGCCAGCACGTTATCTGATGCCAGCAGAGCAGCTGCTATTCATTCGTGATAGGCGAGCAGATGTAACAGAATGTGCTGGCATTATTTACAATCTGGTCATCCATCAGGTACTCCTTCTTTTGCTTCCTCCTACCTCTACATTTTATCGTCTCTTGCTATTGAATGGTATTAGTTGCTTCGTGAAGTGTGCTAAACATAAAGATGGAATGGAGTGAGCTGTTGCTAAATAATTCTAGATGAGGAATTAATGAGAGTTTAAAAAAATGCACCAAGTGCATTGAGTTTTCTTCACTCGTCCACCTCAACCTATTGTTGGGAGGTCTAAAGTGAGACTTACGACGTCGTTGGAAAAAGTGTTCATCAGTGATCTCATCGTGCCAAGAACTGTTATGCTTTTCTTACTGCATTTGTACTTATGTGGAGTACAGTACTGCACCAATTTGAAGTGGCAAATACGATATGAATACAATACGGTTTGGATTTGAAGTACGTACTGAGGATAATAAACGTGTAATATTACAAGAGATTTCAAGGAAAAAATACAAGTACTTTGTATCATATTATGAACATACTTTTGTCGAAAATGTAGGTTAGTTTTTTCTGAACGCATGATTAGTGGCGTTTGTTTTGCTTCTTTTACTTCAAATTGAAGCGTTGAATCTCGACGCGTCTCTATTCGATAGCACATGAAGTAGAGGAATTGTTTGTTTGCCACTACGGGGCGAACAAAATTTCACAATTTTCCGTCTTAAGTGCTATTTTACGCTTATCGTTTCATTTTTCTTTTTTTGAGTTATTCTTGCTTGAGGCACTCGTTTTCTTTTCTTTATGTATTTCATTTCCCTTCATGCGAGTAAGTTTGACGGAAAAAGCTCAGGCATGCAAAGTTCTATGAAAATTTTTGAAGCAGTCGTGATTTTCTCGGTCGAAGTCGGTTAGCATTACAAAGGGATATGCATTGCGTATATTCGTGTAACTATGCAGCTGTAGTTAAAAAGAGACCTATTTATTTGATCATTTCATTTTATGATTGAAATAAATCCTGCTCTTGACGGCGGCTTTTCAGTTAGAAACTTTTAGAAAGTCAGGGTTTAAATATTTGCTGTTTTGTGAAGAAAAAAGAAGCGGCTGCATTGGACGAAATGCGGCAAATGGCATTTACGTCTGGTTTTTATTTTTGGAATGCATTTTTCTGTTATCAGCATTATAAGACAGTCGCCGTCAAACCTCTTCGTAATGAGTGGCTCGCAAGCTACACAGCAATAGGTTAGAATCGAAGCCTAGGCCAAGCGAGGTCTGACAGTTTCGCGAATTGGTTGAGGGAGTCTGGAAGTGTTCGAGAATGACGGAGTTGAAATGATGGGTCTGAATATGATATCTACTGTTAAATGTTCGGAGGCACAATGTAAAGCCGGCTGAAGCACTCAGCAGTCGAAATACCCTTTAAAATGACGTGCACAGGCAACCGCTTCAAGGATCACGTGGACAGTCGATCAAGGGAGCTCATGATTGCAGAGAAAAGAAACACACCAAAAAGTGCCAGCGCTGCAGAATGCAAAGCTGAGCTTCTCCTTCTCCGACGAGTTTCGCGGCTATTCAGCACCGCTGAATCCGCGATTCGTTTACCGACATTCTGGAAGAGATCCTTGCTTTCTTTTCTAAGGTTCATTGAAAAAGATCAAGGAGAGAATTCTAGCAGACGTGATAGTGTCGGTTGGGGCTTCGTCACTGTTGACATTTGGAGCGGAAGTAGTACCATGGATTCGTTTATGCGGCATCGGTCCATCACGTAGAAGATCAATCTCTCGAAAATGTATTCACTGGTTTGAAGAAACTATGCAGACATCAGCATGCGCAGACATTTAAACGAGCTAACCTGAAAATCTTGAACAGAGCAGGCATCGACGGATCGTGGTTGTAGGGAACGTTACTGACTCGCGATTTGCGCATTTGAAAGTGATTGCGAGATGCTGTCCCTTTCGAGGAAGATATGGATTGGGAAGAGAAACCGACTGTAATTGGTTAAGGTTACAAAGATGACAATAAACCAACTGACTGAGATCGCGGTGCGCTTGAACCCGATGAGGACAAAGTGGGTGATTTCGAGAGGTCTGCAGAAGAATGAGACATGATACGCGATTTCCGGAAAGTCTGAGCTTAGACTGCAGTGGCGCTGGCAGACCATCTAAAGATAGCGGATGTCGTATAGAAGTCATGCGGAAGTTCGGTAAAGCACGGCTAGTGGCGGAACGTGTTTATGCAAGGTGTGGCGTGAATTTAGTGACGCAGGACTACACGCGTTGGAAGCGTCTCTGCCGAGACATTAAGCCCTGCTTTAGCATTAACGATGAGGTTGCTAAGGTATTTCCTTCTTTCTTCCTTTCTTTTTTTTTTTTTTTTTTTTGTATCCAAATAGAATGAACTTTGTAAATTTTCCTCTATGAAAACTTTTTGCCGTTCGTTATTTTTAACGCGAGGATATTGATTTGTTCTGGAGTTTTTTTTTTTTTTTTTTTCGAAAACGCCGTTTTCTTATTTCCACTGTAATTCATGGACATCAGAACATCCACGATACGGAAAGTGCGATGTGAGTGTTATACTTTTTTGGCCAACAAAGAGTAATATTGCACAATTTATAGCACTAGGTAATGGAAGCACACTACCGCTAGTCTTGAAGCACGTAGAAGCACAGTAAGATAGAGGTATAGTACCGTATCATTCTTAGGGGAGAGGGACAAATATTTTATAATACTAGAAATTCGGCTATAACGATATCATTTATACGCATCATTTGCATGCATGCATCTAAAAGCTTCGTATGCATTCTTCGGCTCAATATTTGCTGCCGAGATGCGATGTTTTGTTTGATTGAATGAGCACATTAGATGCGCTCACGTGAAATCAATTCAGCATGTTGTGTCTTCGATGAAATTCTATTGAAAGTTTTTAGTTCGTATCGTTTCTTTTTATTTCTTCAGAGGAATGAAATTCGTTAACGAGGAAATGCTATTCGCTAAACGTTTACAATCGGCTGCATCGCTTAGTTTCCTTATCTTACTTTTTTTTAAATGCATATTTTAATATTCGTTCTTTTTTTTTTTTTTCAATCACTAATCAGTTTTTTCTTATTTTCTTCTTTTCTTTTTTTTTTTTAGCACTTTGTTTTTATCATAAAATTATATTCAATAGAATTCTTCGCTTTTATTGTAGTTAATGCATTGATGAAATTCACTTCCTTCAGTCGACGATTTTGTCGATTAATTATCCCTTTATTATTCGTTTTAATTATTTGCTATTTCAAGCCGCCTAAGCGTTGAACGAACTTGCAGGAGGGAATGCAGTAAATTATTCGGCGTTTTGTTCGTAATATTTTCGTCTTTTAAACACCGTCTTTTTGAGGGCGCTATATGATATATTTTCATGAATTTTTTTTTTTTTTTTTTTTTTTTTTTGAGAAATCAAGACTGAAGAGTTTACTTCCGGTTGGTAGTGGCAACGTTTCGATGAATTGTTTCTGAGACACCGAAGATTTTCTTCAATGCACAAGTCGTTGTCTCTTATAGGTGAGCAATCGTTTCTTTAATTATTAGAAATTCGAGAAAAGGCTTTTTTTTTTGGTTAAATCCTTCTGCAGTTGTATATGTCAATATATTCATTTATCTTTCTCATAGTCGTTGCTCGTTCCTCATAGTTTATGTACACATCTTGTTTCGATATCGCTGTTTTGGACTCAGAGCATTACACCACTAAAAGTATTGGACACTAGGGACGATTTGATGCCGTCACTTCGATATAGAAGTGATTGCGAAGGAATTGAGAAATATAATACAGTGGAGTTATGATTGCTGTTTAACAAAATGGGTGAGTCACGTTAAAGTTGACTGTAGCGGTCGATTTCACTACAGTAATAATCATTATTAGTTTTGCAGGGTAGTATATTGGTATTGCTTATATAATGCTATAGCGTAATATTAATGGCTGTTTGTATTATTTCGAATGAAATAAAAGAAATTCTTTTCACGGACTCTTGAGGTATGAATCTTTCTTTTAATTGCCTCATGGCATCTTTCAGGCCGTTTTTCTTGAACGAGCTTTCAGAGTGTATGTTGCAATTGCTGCATAGGTTCTTTGCACTGAACCGCTTGTGTTGTTATGAAAAGAAGTTACTTTTCGGATGGGAAGAAAGCGGAAGGCATGATGAAGAAGGCTTCATATGGGGTGATTACAGTTTCAACTATGAATGGCACTGGAATTGACCTTGCAAATGTTATTACGGTTTTTATGAGTTAAGAAGAACGCATATCTCATGGGATGATATAACAGCCTCCAGCTTGTCAACAATACGTTCAAGCATTTCTTCGTTCGCGTCATTTGCAGTGAAATGAGCAAAAAACAGAGTAGAATAGTCCTCTGATGAATTCTGTGTCTTTCAGAAGCACAAGACTTGGCTAATATGTCCCGTGCATGGGCATGCATGGGCATATTGCGACAGTTGTTTCCGCATATGTTGACACACTTTGAGAATCACTGTCAAATTATCTTAGATTTTCAACTGTGACAACTACTTCCGCCATTCTGAACCGATTTCGCGAATCATGCTTCCGGTGCAGATATATCGCTAATATGTATGTACGGAACTTTGTGAACAGTGGAAAACATGCCAGATTAATCATATAATTGAAAAAGTTCAATAAGGTGGCTCATATATAAAGTCTTCGAGGATTTTAGCCTAATAATAAGTAGCGGCTTCGTGTTTTTCATTTGAAATCTTTGTGGTATTATAGAATTCATTTCGATTTACGTTTATCCTTCAAGACCACCGAAATATTTTATGAAAACCAATTCGTAAGTATTTGCTATTCTGCAAAATTTGCACTGCTTTGGAGTCAAGTCTCGTTTCAAATCAAAGGGAGGATAGCAGACGTATGCTTGATTCATTTACTGTTGTCTCATATAGAATTCTTCGTCATTTTATGTGGCAACTACTAGTAACAAGTCGTATTTTAAAAGATGTATGGAGGACTGCGCAATTTGTCTACCAGAATCTTTTATTCTTAGAAATGCTTTTGGAATTCTTAAGCGTATAATTCTTAGTATGTATTCCTTATCATAAAATAAAGGTGTTTTTTAGTTGTTTTTGTTGTTTTCGTTTGTTTGTTTGTTTGTTTGTTTGTTTTTGTTTGTTTTGCTTTTTTTTCATAATTGCGGATCGTCTTTCCTCGAATAAGCATACTCTGATCTTTGAAGAAAAATTCATTTTGAGGCACACCTTCACTATAACTTTAGTTACGTTATTAGACTCTCGTATGTCATATTGGCGACCAATTCTCGCAGCGTTAGGATGCCGACGCCAAAGCATCCCCACTCAGTAATTTTACAGCGCTATTCAAATAAGTGTTGTTTCAGAGACGCGCGTGACGTTGTGCACCAATGAGTGCGGAAGTAACTCAATCATCCAATGGTGCACTTCCAATTGTTTCATTGCCTTCTCATTCGTGCAGTTCCACTGTACCTGATAACGATCTAGGTGAGTCATTTCTTCGTTCTGCAAAATGCCTCATTGCAAATATTAAAACAGCACCTGGATAATCAGGTATTTACTTATCCTGCTGACTGCGCTGTTTGTGATCTGAGAATCTCGTGCACTGTCAGTTTGCCTCTAATTCTTTATTGTCTGCGTTTATAAGCTAACTTGAGATTGTGAACTGCATGAATGAATTTAAGTGATTGATTGTTTCATTAAATAAACCCTTGAAGAATCCATTCGATGGTTCTTGTAAGCCCATCGATAATGCTGATGCTCGTTCACACTAGCATTAAGAGCAGAGACTTTAAATTCCGTATATAATCCAGCAAATGTAGCTAGGGAAATGCCCTGAATTCCTATATGACAAAGCGAAGGGAGAGGAACAGGTCAAAATTTCTGGCTAGAGGTCACCAGCTTGAGTCCATGTGATGAACTGTTGCGACTTTCAGAGTGTATATTTGATTGTAGTGCGATATGCACCATTTGAATCAGCTAATAACGTGTTTGAAGCGTTGTGATTTAGTGTTTATCAAGGTGACGAATCTTTAATATACGATGCGCTTGATGATCGGACTGAAACGAAGAGAAATCAGGGTCATGAAGCAAGTAATACCTGCAGTTTCGTCTAGAGTGCGTCTATTCAGCACATTTTGGGTCATCTGCAAGGGGGCGTGTAAATTTTCGACTCCTTAGACACTGAACAATATGTACGAAAACCAGGAAACGCGCCACAGCTCTCTTCTGTTTCCTTTCTTTTCCCTCGCTAGAGATCTTTAGAGGGTCCTCGTGCACACCTATTATATCTGAAGCACTTTCGAATGCATTGAAATTCAGGGCTGTTTTTCATATCCATTGTTTCGTACCCGTAATAGAGGGTACATCTATAGTGCTTGAGGAAACACTGACTGAGCTGTTCGTTAATAGCTGCTTTGGGCAACGCATAAGGTATATTCAGAATTGCAGCACTTTTCTGGTGTGGACCGCTTAAAGGTTCTTATATGTCGGGGATTCTCGATGAAGGTTGAGTGCATCGTTACATCTATGAAGGAGGAAAATATTACTAAGCAATGTTAATGAGCGAAATCGTTAGTAAAACATTTCGACGCAGAGATTTTCACTTTGTACAGTTTATACATTGGACTGCATAAGTGAATATGGAATATTTAGTATAATAGCTAACCTATCTTAACAGGTAAAAAATTACGATAATAAAATTGGCTGTTCATCGAGTTTATCATAACGTGAAATATATAGCGATGTACAATAAGCAATAAAGCAAGATTTTGGTTGTTCATAGCGAAATATTCGGCCTTTCAGCGTCACACAACAGCTAAGCGAATTCACTCACGGATTTCACACTTGCAAAGTAAGCAATCCAAGCTGCAATCGAAGACAAAAAAAGATTTTTTTTTTTGCCAGGTTAGCTCAGAGCCTCGAAATATGGGAAAGGTATCTTTTTAAATGTGGGGAATGTGCGCGAACTTCACCTTAAATGTAACGGCTGTTCTCACCGCTACTATCTTAACCCAAAACATCTGTGGTATTGATGCTATCCAATCCTTCAGTTTATTTCTTCTGCCTAATTTTTCATCGTTTTCATCTCTGCATCGAGAGCATTTGCTGGGATTGTTCATACTGTTCCGTTTTTTTTTTTTGCTTCCGTTAAAAAATTCTGAACTCATTTGAAACATCTAATTTAGTGCAACGAAACTAACTGAATTAAACTCGAAGCAAACTACTGTCAAACGGCATATCACTTTTGACACGTCGATAATCTGTCAATGGGTTTCTTTTGATAATTGAACGCGTTTTCTTTGGTAGGACTCGTTGAATAGTTTATAAGCAGGGAGGGGGGGGGGGGGCATTCGGGGGCCTCTTCGTTTACACAACAAATCAACTTGTAAGGGCTCTTTTGCAATACATTCATGATCGACGAAGACGTCTGCAATGTTTGTTTTAAAATGCTCGTCTGCTTTTGCGCTTCAGCAACGAGTAGGCGGCGACGCACGAAAATATTAAAGTTCTTGGCTGCTGTCCGAAGCATTCAACTTTACAAAGCATATAATCCTGACCGTATTTTTCCGTTCAGACGGGATACGAATCATACGTTCTAGGTTGATGAAGGAGTAGTGATACAACAAAATTTATAGTGAGATAAATTTTCTGATTGGCGAATCATCGATAACGCTGCGGCATTTTTTTTGGTCTGCCAAAATGGCATTTTCATCTTGTGGGATATCCATGTTGACAAAGTGCTTCAAGAATATTTAGTGCAAGAACCTGCCAGTGCTTGGCGAGTTTTCTTCCTTCAGATTCGACTGTTGCTTTCTGAAGCTTTTCTCTCCTGAATCTTAAGTTGAAATCTCAACGTGATACCTTCAACAAATGCTTCTCTGAAGGAAGCTGCTGAAAAATATGTATACTAAAAAGAATGTTTTTGCAGAAACTGGTAGCAATTCAGCGTATTCTGGCGACGAAGAATCAGAGAGTGAAGTGCCGAGTGGGAAAAAGAAAAAGGCATTCAAACATATGGCCGCTTGCTCTTCAGACGGGTTCATTTTTAACGTTCACACCGTTTCGCATAATTAAAGAGCTGCAGAAAAGCTGGAAAAACGTTTTTTTTTTCAAGCGGGAAGAGCAAGTGATGATGGAGGACTGTATACGAAGTAGTTATGCAATACGCGCACATAGTTTATGATATTGAACATCTTTTAGTTGTTGCAGTCATATTTTTTAAACTGCAGTGAAATAGGTCCCGAGCATATTACACATCTGGAAGATGGTGAAATTTGTTATGTGGTTTCATCGATAGTCGCGCAGTGAAAATTGTGAGGGGAATCCTCTTGTTGTATCGCAGATTTATTTGTTTCTCTATGAAACAATTGTTAGCTTGCAGCTTTTCATCACTCATTTAGTTAAGCTGCAAGAATTCGCAAGAACTTTTTTTTTGTTGTGAAATTGCCTGTTCGAAATTCTTTTCTGCATGTGATAGTAAGAGTCGAGCTACGAGTTATGCGAATCAATAGCAATAACAGTAGCACATTTACGAGCAGACGGGCGCATGTAACCAGGTGATATAATTCTCGAAGCATTCATTGTTTTTTGTTCGGTTCAATCCATCGAACAGTGTTTCGAATTGAGCATGCTATACAAAACTCTTTAAAGTTATCATTTTTCCGTCATACTTACTAATATGAGATGAGACTGTCAGATTTCATTGGTTTTATCTGTCTGCAGTACTTTATTCAAGCCGTTGAACTGGAATGCAGAGATACTTGTGAACGTGCTCGACGGATCGAATAATAGAGGTTGCCTAGTTCTAGTGAAAAAAAAATGGAAGTTGGAAAATCGAAATACGGGCATATCAACCAGATTGGAAAAACGTAATATACACGCACACTGTGAAATGCAGAAACAAATGGAAAAGCATGCAACTGTTGCTGATATGATATATGTTCTCACTTTTCACTCAACCTGGACAGAGGTTGCCCTGATGTCCAGAAGCAATGGCAAAGCTCGTAATAAATATCGCCATAGTTAGTTGTGCGTGGAAGCCCTCAATCCAAAAAAAAGTAGTTTTGGATCGTGTCTGAGCACTTGTTGAAAAAAATGGAGGTGTCAGTTTTTTGGCATTTTCAACTGCCAACAACTCCTATAGAGAAGTCCAACATTAGTGAGGGGAGATCGTCCTATGATGCGGATTATGCCTACTTTGTATCATGGCTATTGCTGTTATGGTGTTCGAGGTAGAAACATAGAGAGGAAAACGTCGGTCATACACACGTAAAGATACTCAGTAGTCGTAATGTTTCTCTGTAGAAGTTTGGAGATTACTTCAAGAGATATTTTGCTGACTTTAGATGCGAGGAACCAGCACCAAAGCGTTATTAAGTAGTGATTTTTTTTTAGTCCTTCGAAGTCCTCCAAGTAGCTGCTTCGGGTTGCGAAGCGCTTTCGGCCTTTTTTCTGCACTGCGGGATCTTTAACAAGCTTGCAGTAACCTGATGTTGACTGTTTAAAGGAACCAACTCGATATTCCACGAAATACCTCGGGTGGACACTATTTTGAATTCGAGATGGAGGCAAATGGTCTCGACGGATATTTCGACGAGAGTTCCGAGTCAGAAGATGAACTCGGAGCTAATGAAGTACGCTTATTTTCTTTTGCTCACGTATTATCTGCTTGTCTGTTCGCAGACAGGCTATGGCCATTGTACTACACATAATAGATGAGATGATAGGTGCTCAATGTAGTGCGTTCAGATGAGGTGATGGTTGCTCTCCAGCTTCATTTCCGCATTTTGGTATGGGCTGAGGTTTTGAGGGATCTAGCTTGTGCTTCTAAATGTCGAACCTGCATCTGTGCAATAATACTTCGCTTTATTTACCTTGCGCTGATCGACGTCAGCAAGATTGTTTCAACTTTTGTTAGGCAGTAAACCTCATGTTACTTCATAGTTCTCTCCGATGCTCTTTGGTGGGATAATTTTTCAGTAATTGAACGGGTGGGATGGTTAAGAGAAAGTAATTGATGAATCAGTCTCCTTCAAATTCTTGAGAGCGCATATGTATAACCACAGTGAAGTGAGAAGTGGTCATCTGCGAGCATTTATGATCAACCTCGTTTTAAATGTTCGTTTTATATAACAGTTGGGAAATAGGAGTGTCTTGCAGGACAATTCGTTCAATTTCGAGATGTGTCGTGTTCGCCGCAACCATCGATCGCCAAACAGCCCACCAACGATGAGCCAAACGGGTGAAAGGACAAAAAACACTGACGTTAAACGGCCTCAACTCATTCCTGTAAATTGCTTCCATTATACAAATTTACAATGGAGCAAATGTATATGTTATCATGTATTTAAAATACTGGCCATCTTAATCGTAACAGTGATCAGTATCTGATGATGTGCATCGATTTAGTGATTAATGAGTCGACGAGCACTTTGCATCCAGAGAATGGCACCAGGTATTGGTACCTGTGCAATAAGTGAAGCTAGCAGCAAGCCAATGAAATTTTCATGAATCGACTTATGGACTTTCGTTTTTATCCTTCTTTTCGAAGGAAAGGAAGCGAATCGGAAAGAACAAGTGGACAATAGTGGTTCTTCTATAGGACCGATGTGCTTGTGCGTAACACAACTTCTGGAGGGCGTGAAGTAAAGTGCGATGTTCCTGAGGATTCGTTTGTGTTATAAGCTTTCTTGAGCCGTCGATTTCTGAAGTGGCATTGTAAAACATAGAACAGGTCGAAGAGCATTTGTTTTGTTACCGATGATTGCGAAAACTTTTTTTGTCAGTATCACCGGTAAAAAACGGCTGTTAAGAGAGACTAAGTTATATTCTATCTCTGGCGTAAATATTGAGGCTTAAATTCAATCCGTTTAAGGCAAAAATGGCGATGAAAAATGAATTCGTGGTTGATGTGGAAAATCTAGACGTCGAGGATGCGCTTTGTGTTGTGCATGAGGGATTCGCTGCAGTGCCATCACTTGCACAAGAAGATGACTTCGACGACTTAGACATTTGAAACTAACGCAAATGAGTATGAAGTCGATTTATTATCATTCTATTTATATGCCACAGTTCTAGAAGATAGACATCGTTGAGGGATTAGTGGTGATGCAGCTATGAAATCGCATTGAATCCGCTCAACAGATGTAAGGTGATGCGATCTGCTTTGTGAAAGAGCACTTCTATTGCAAAGGGTAGGAAGGAGCTGGCACAGTATGCGCTTTTGTATTTCGCCCATCATAGTAATCGACGTCATAAATTATGGACAATTAACAAAAGATGTGAAACAACGCTTTCATACTTTTTCCTCCCCAAGCGCTTCTACGAATCTTTCACGGCACACTCATTTTTTGCTATCCATGTCAGCGCAGAATGTGACTATCAGTTGCAAAATGTATGAGGATTTTTTGGATTCTCTTAATTGCCTTCGATTATTTTCAAGCGTGATGATTTAATTTGGTGTATACACTGTGCCCACGATTTTTCTTAATTGTGAGTGCATTGATCCCCAAGTTGAAACTGTCGGTCAAACAGAATAGGCACGTAAATACGAATATAAATACAGGTAAGGCGTTACCCTAGTTCGGTGTGAAGCTGATTAAAATACTCTGCAAATTAATACAAAAATGCCATGAAACCTCAAAGCCATAGTTGGGAAATCTCCATTGCTAAAACTGCCATTGAGAAAATTACTCTCTTCCAACAAGTACTCCTCCCCCACCTCAATAAGCGCATCCCCTTTGTCCACTTGGCGTTATATCGTGGTAAGAGGACAAAAAAAGAATCTATTTCTACACGTTGAAAACATTGAATGGCGCTGTTATTTTTTTTTAGTATAACTGGGGAACAAATTGTGATTCGTATATCTATAAATTTTTTCGCTTCTCGAAAGTTGTATTGAAGGATTCGTGGGAATTTTTGATTGTTGGCTAATATTTCTCTATCTTCTTGTGTTTTTTCAATAGTGAATCGATTGGGGAGCTCATTATTTCTTTTCATGAAAGGACGTTTTCACATTTTATTGCGATATCTGCTCGATGATTGAGTTTATTTGTTTTTGGAGCGCATATTAATGAAATATATGTTGAAGTGGTGCGAGAGGTGGAAGTTTACAGACTTGAAACCCTTATTTTCAGGTATGCGTTCAACCTGTTTCTCGATAAAACTATGGACAGCGATTCGACCTTCAGGTCTTCGTGGAGCTGTGCTTAAAGAGTTTAATTCGTTTCAATCTTCCTACGAGTCCTTTCGCAAGTGTATACGCATTTCGATTCGTTTATCTCGCTGCCCGATTTTGTTGTCTTCCGGCCGTCTGGAGCAAGCAGTTGAGAACGAGATGCCGATTGGTGCTTTGTTAAGTACAACTTCTTATAACGGTATACCGCTGGTGGCGGTTCCAGGCGATCTTTCTGCTAGAATCAGAGTCGTTCTTCCTTGCCATTTCATTGTTTTCCACTTTTCAGTAATCCGCATAGGCCGATATATGCCCGTTCATAGCTCCTTTCACATCAATAAACCTAATAGCTCTCTGAAACTCTCTAGGTGCTTTATTTCAAAAGCTGCGATAGCTATAACCTATTCACAGATTTGTAAATTTCTAACACTTAAAAAACCAATTGGATCGCGTTATTTTATCTCGGAGTATGGGCAAGTTCACTCGAGATTCATCAGCTGTGAGAAATTGCTATAGCTGGAGGTTTTTGTGGACGTTTTTATATGCCTACAACTGCCACGATTAGAGCATTGCTGTATTATTAATGTCGCCGATAACTACAAGAACGCTAGTTTTAAGGGGAATGCAGAAAGCGAGAAGTGATTATACATTCTTATAGTGCACAAACACCGGAAATTGCTAATGTTTAGATCGTTCAGTTATTGTCTATCTATTTAACGAATTGCTTATGCAATTTTGCAATTGTTTCATAATTATTTTGCTTGATGCGGTTGTCACTATCTTGCCATATAATATAGAACTTTTGCTGAATATGATAATGCATTTTCTAATATCACTTTGTAATTTAGAACATATTGAGCACACTGCTAATCGTGAATAATATTTAACAGCTGCAAAGGGATTCTTTAATATTGATGTCCCATTTATCTTATCCTCTAATTTGGACGGAAGGTTATGAAACGTTTTGCTGAGCATAAAGGGGATTCTCGATCGTCTTTCCGTTCATTGTCAAGTTGTTCCGATCGGTTGGTGCTTGTCAAAGTGGCTTTTTGGATTTGTTTTTGTTTGCTGATGTTTTGTTATTTTATTGGCTCAACTTGATATGTCGCTATTTGTAACTCACGACACTGCCTTGTTCTTACAAGACGGGCCTCTTTCTTTTTTCTAAGCTGATGAATATTCGTTCATGATCGTTTCGAGTGGTTTAAGCATGCTTTTTAATGTGCTGAGAACCGATACGTTATAAAACATTTCGTTGATACTGTACCGCGTGGAGGTCAGGATACAAAATGGTATCCGGACTTACGTTATGCATGTAGGAGACTGCAAAACGTAGCAGAAGGTAAGCCTGAAATGGCATGTATTTTAGAGGGTTCTGGACTTAGCGTGCCGGCGCAAAAAGCATAGGATGGTTGGTATGCGGTGTCGGAGCTGAACATCTGGCGAACGATGAAGTAGATTGACTTTGTGGAACTGTTTTTGTTCGCCTGAGAGAAAAGCCTTTCGTCCTCATTTTTAGAGACTTCAATAAGCGGATTTCTAATATTTTATTCCAAAATCTTCAACCTTTTACAACAAATTTCACTTCGATCAGACGTCAACTCCAAGGTAATAAGGTCACCCAAACATGTGCGTATAAGTCGCTGGACATTCATTGACTAAGCAACAGATCATTTCAGAGGTTGTGCGCTTGCGGCTTTTCATATTTTCGTGCATTAACGAATACATCTAGAAGTCGACCAGCCTCAAGACATAGAAAGTCCAAAATCTTTCGTAGGGATGCAGAAATTAGCTAAGAACGATGTCTGAAAACATGCGAGCGTCGCGCGTCAATTTCATCAAGGCTTATGCATTGAGCGTATCGTTGAGTGCATTTGTTAGTAACGTCTCGATTGGTTGGCGTGTATTGATTGTTGTACCCAAAGATGGCGTAAAACACAAACTTGAAATTTGAAGTACAATTATTCATTTTTCTAGCAAATGTCACCCCCATTTATCGGCGGACACACTGATAGAGCCGGAAGTATGTTAAATTTGTGAGGCACAAAATAGTTAGTGGATTGAAAGGTAGGCGGGTTTGATGTCACCAATGGGTTTGGGGGACAAGGGTTTGGAGAACCACTGAAATGAAAGATGACGATTTCGAAGTTGCCTATGGATTTGGGGAACAATGTACGCTTTCTATGAAGGCAGAATGGAGCTTTGTCAGCGCTTTGAAAAACGCATGCAAAATACGCTATCGAATAACAGAATCAGTCATTATCCACTGCTTATGCACAACTTCGTCGGATCACGTTTCATTATCGTAGATACGTGTCGCGAAATTTTCAAGGATTTGGAAATTTTCACAGTGTTGCGAAAATAGGCGAGTTGATTGACTTAGCAGATGAAGATGCACCACTTTTGAAGTTCTTTGTAGTGCTAAGAATATGGAATGATGTAATGAAGAATATTTTAAGCGAAGTATACGATTTGATGTTTATTAGTGGCGATTATTTTTTGCAATATCTTCCTGTCGCGGTTGAAATTCTAGAGCTCTAAACACGACAAGGATTTGAAAAACAATAAAGCAGCAAGTCTGGGTGGTGGTTCGCACGAGCTGATTTTCGGGTTCCATAGTTTTGGGACCGCTAAAAAGGTTAAAAGCTGCTATAACTCTCCCAACAATAAGACCACTCGGTCCTATGCCTTCTATATTCAAATAGGGCAAAACACTTTAAGTCAAGCCCTTGTTTCTTTCTACCTCTACTTTCACCTGTCCGCTATATATTCATCCTCAGTTGGTACCGGTTATGCTGCAGGAGCACTCCGAAAACTTCGTTGTCAGCTATGTGATATGTATCCCAAACATACGGAAAAATTATGAGGCCTTTCAGCTAAAAATCCCCTCGGCTTATCTGTCTGTCCAAAAAGTTGGGAAACCCGTTGGTTGTAGGATATATGCTGGTTTTTTTTTCAGTGATGGCTGAGGACAGGTGTCGGGTTTGCATCAAAATGTGTTAATGTACGCAGGGAATGTCTCAGTATAAGACGAGTTCGAGGCCTATATCTTAAATTTTGGTGCAAATCGTTTAAATAGGGTATTGATGAAAGGAGAGGAGTGAAGAATGAATAGCAGAGATCATGAGGAATGGAGACATGCGGAAATGCAGACAAGAATGTACAAGAGGGAGTTACAATTAGTTACAACCGCCGAGCACCGGCAGCAAGAATGCACTGCTTGAAGCGACGCTAGAAGTACGACAAGTTGCCGGCTATAACCTCATGACATGGCAACGAATTCAAAATGGGATTAGCGTGGGAAGCAAACGATTTATATGCATCACTTCGATTCGCTGACTTCGTTTTAATTTGAAAGAGATGTAGCCTCGCGCGCAGTGGGAACTTTATAAGAGAGAAAGTGCGTTCGAAAGGAAACTCAAAAAACCTTCGACAATCCTGGAGCATGAAGGTAAATCGAAGTGAGCTCTACAATGTTACGGAGGTTTTAAATCGAGGATAAGAAACCACTGCTCATAATTGGGGCTGGGATGGTCTATGAAGTGCTTTTCTTAATGCCTACTTAGTGAAGCGCCGTTGAGTTTTCTAAGCTATCTCGGTGACCTTTTTAATGGACAGCGAATAAACTTGAGTACAGTTTTCCAAAATATGATGTTACTAAGCAACGAAGGCTTTTCGATAATTTCCTAAGCAACTGTATTTCAGGGCATCGAGAATAAAATTCGCAACTTGAGCAACTCTCCGCTAAGCTTCAACACAGTGACTTTATGCCAGCTAAGATCGGCACTCAAATAAACAGCCGAATCAATGTTGCGTTAACAAGCTGACTGCTGGAAATCGCTTCAAAGCTTCTTGGTGCTCGATGCACTTTTAAAAGGCGCAGAAGATACGGGGAACCTGGCCATCAATTAAGAATGCATCCGAAGCAGCATCATGTACGAAAATAAAATCAACCTGCATAGTTCTACATAAAGGTATCAAGAAAAAGTTACCGATTGCAGGTTTACATGATTGGTGCTTTTTTCAGGACACTGCAAAATCGGCCGTCTGCACTGCTATAAGTTACGAAACCTCTTACCAGTAGAACTGTTAATGCGTTCCGATTCATCGCCTAACTTAAGTTATGTTTCTATAGGAAATAACCTGCAAACTGCTAGCATAATCGATGTAAGCATCAACTGTTCTATTTATGAGTTTTTGTCTTCGATCGTTTGATGACGTCAAAATGTGTTAAGTGGCTGCCTATAGGCGCGCATAGTTGAAATGGGCCTTTGAATGGACATAGGCATCAGCATATATTGGTGGTTGTTCTTTGAGAGGTGCTAATATATTCTCTGAGTGTGCTGATGCCCTCGGAACAATATGCTCAGATGTAGAGCATGGCGTATAACACATGTTCAATTGGATTGCCCCCCTTCCCCCCCTTCCTTACAAAACAACCTGCCCGCGTGCCTTTTTAACCATCAATTGATGTGGCGTTCACGCTTTTGACCGCACCTTTCTTTACGACCTCGCAAACAATTCCACATTCTGTCTTGTCGCATTCGGTAGCTGCGGTTGCACTACACGGCCGTACCGATGCGTATCTATTTTTCTCAGCAATGCTCACCATCAATTCGTTTTATGTGTGCCTTTCATGTAGTCGCCTTTTTTGCTTCATCTCATAATTTCGTGTTCTTTTCCCATATAAATCTTGCTATTTTTATTCGTTTATCTATTCCTAGCGCATATTTCATGACGCCAATTCCCTCAACTATAGCACATCGCAGAAAATAAAAAAAAAAGTAGGAATTTCTACTCAATAAAAAAATTTCAACTAGTGTGCACATTCTTTTCCAGGTTTCTAAGTAAACGAAACGACAGCCCAATTTTTCGTCATTTTTTGCGTTGATGCGTTTGTAGTTTCGTATTTGAAAATAGAGACGTGAATCTATGCAATGATACTTCCAATATGAAATTCTCAACTCAACAAACAATAAATTATAGAAGATAGCAAACAAGGTGACATACGATTCGCTTTAGCATTACGATCGCTGGATCGGCTTTTTTTTTTTTTAGTAGCGTAGCCATAAATAATGCAACCTATAGAAAGATGCATTCATATTTTAAATGGTCCGATCAATTGTACAAACGTTGTGCAGAAGACTTGCTTTTTTATGATATGATAAATATGAGGTGCAACCCAACCGCTTACCAAATGCATCAGAAATTTTGGAATCTTTTAAGTACCAATAATTTCCTTCGAAGATAACGGTTTGACTTGGAGGTTGGTGAAGGAGATATCGAAGAATCTGGGTTATATCCATCAAATTTTGTGACCCCACCTTCAGTTTTTTCGAGCTAAACTGCTCGACAAGAAGATAAATACATCAATACAAAATCATAATGCCCTTTGCAAATGCAAATTTCTCAAAATTGCATAAAAATGGCACACTTCCGATTAAGTATGGAAATTTCAAAGTGCATGAAGAAATCAGTTCAGATAGAACAGCTTTTGATATTAGTCTCTTCTCGTGTTTCCACTTCTAATAGGTTCGTTTGAGAATAGCGACGAATGAATTTATGGTGAAATGCGATCGTCCTTTTAAAATTTAAGACAAAGGGCAAGAAATTCCGCAGAAGAGTTAAACTGCACACATTCAACGAGTGCATGAAATTTTTACAGCAAAATTCTGAAGCTTACATCTAAAATTTAGTGAAAGATGGGCCTACTATAACTTGGCTTGTGATCGAACCTAGTGTAACTTCAACCGGTTTTCATCGCTATTTATCCTACTCATTTATAACTATAATTTCTACTTTTTTAAATTTCACTTCATGTCTTAGTGAAGCAATTCTAATTTATACTTATTTTTGACTGCCGAAAAGCAAGGAATATACATAGTGATCGAGCCAAATAAAGATATTCACTCTAGGAGTATAATGGATTCCAAGAGAAGATCTTTGTGAGAGGAAAGAGATTGAAGCACAAATGACAGCTTCAAAATACGCTTCGCTATCTTTATGGAAATTTCCCTGCAGTTCTTATGGCGAATTTTGTGTTGCAAACGCATTTAGGTGTATTTTTGAGATTTTGGGCTGCACCGCATATATTGAGCTGCCATATGAAATACTGAGTTGATATCACTATGAACACTTTAGTTTTCGATTGGATTCGTTTAACCGTGCCTAGCCTAATACTAAAAATTCCTTTGTGTAAATTGCCAACAAATGACTAGTGAAACATGCGTGAGACGTTTTATTAGCTGAACTGCCCTACTGCAAGATTCGTCTACAAAAAATTCTTTCCCCGACTCGATCAGTCGTAATCAATTGACTCTTAAGGACTTTGAAATTACCCATCTCAAAGTTAATATATCAGTCAGAATTTGGAGTATAAGGTAATATTATAAATTAAATTATACTCATCAAAAAATTCAGCTCAAACTTCGACAGTTTGTGAGTTATAATTGGCAAAGACGCATAAGTGATACCGCCGTATTGCGATTTGCGAATGCAATTTTTGCAAAAGCTTATAAAGATGTACGTCTTTGAGCTTTCCACACTGTTCGTCAAAGGCAGGTGCCGAATTTTAGCGCGAATGTGGTCGGTTGTAAATGGGTGGCTAAGAGGTTCTAGTGTAGGGCACGTGCTCTTCTCATCACTCAGCTTTGTCTTCTTTGCACCTGTTCTTTCGGATCCATTTTGCTGGTGTTATACTTCTTCCATACTTAATTGATAAAACTAAGTCAGCAAAAGCGTTCAATCCTCGCATCCGTTCTTCCCAAAATTGTTTAAGGAATGCATGCTATTGTTGGAGAAGTAATTTCACAGCAATTACTCCAAAGTTTTTTGGTATTGTAAAGCGTCCACATTAAAAGACATTCGTTTTTTTTTTGGCATCCGCATAAGAAAGCATTTTTTTTTCACAGCCATACTGATATAAATATTGCTACAAACGATAAATTGTTGTGTGATCCCATTTTGTTTCCCATGAGCAAGGGCCTAAGAAATGAAAGAAATACGGTGAGTTCAGCAGACTGTAAAGAATGCTTCACTGAAGTACTCCATTTTCTTGATTAAATAAGCTTAAGTTTTTGTCATAGACCTCATTATTGTGTAATCTTGGCATCATTAAAATATACATCGGTCCGTGATGGATCTCACCAGGCCTTTCTCGCATGCGAAATTTACTGTGCATATGAGCATTTCTATTTAGCAAGGAATCATCTGTTATAAAGTGGGAAGAGTCCCCGTCCAAAAGTATGTGTGGAGTGGAGAGTGCGCCTAGCTCCTTCCTCTCCTTCCTAGGAGCCACGAAACATCGCGCGAACTCCCCCTATGGACTCTGAAGTGAACAGCTGCAATTAAGAGCGGATAAGCGTTTCGCATTCCATAATAAATCGTAAGCGCGAATGCGCTAATGTCACAAATCGCTGAACACTAAAGCGAACGGATGGGATAATCTAAAGGCGTCATAGCGCCATCTCTGAGTTCGCATCTCGTTGGCTGGAGCGCCAGCAGAAGGTTGTCACTCATATACGTCTCACTTATGTGACCATTTTACTCTTGGGATATTCATCAAACGTCTACAAATATACGATCCGATTGCTAAAAGTGTCATATCAAGGTCACTCGTCGAGTTGAAAATGTTTTTTTCCCTAGAATTATTAATTCTTTTGTATCCATCATGCTGTAATCCATTTCAAATATGATAATATTTGTGTAAAATCTAGACAATCCCATTCAGTTATTCTCGTTGTATCGTACTAATAAAACTTTAATTTCCTTGCTTAGCAATCAAGAAAATGAAGCATGCATAGTTGCTAGTCTTTGTAATAGGAATCTCATTCATTACCATTCAAGTGCTCCAAAGAAACCATAGCAATTCACCTCGAATCGTCTACAAGGTCGTAGCCGACGAGAAACTGATAGCAATATAAATGCGTGCATGGGAAATGCAATCGGCTAGGACCCAAATGGAAAATATTGCCGAAATTTTTTAAATCTAATTATTTTAAGTTAGATTCATGTGTACTATATCAGAAATATGTGATCTTGAAAATGCATATGCAATTGAAATCTAAAGACTTCGTCTCTTTAGCGGAAGCTCATCAATGATTTCAGTAGTCCATTCGCTATGCATTAACCTTCGTATTTCCTTAATTGCATTTTGCATATTTTCATTTCGTTATCATATGTTTGCAATGTTTGCAATATGATGTAAATGATCGATTTGTAGTACTCACCATTCCTTTATCATATCGGTTCAACCTAGGTCAGATTTGTTCTTGTGAACGTTTTAAATCATTATGCGATCTCGATATGGATTGTAAGAGTGTCACAATGTTCTCTCAACGTCGGCTTATCGAATAGTGTTCGAGTGCTTTGACCTTTCATTGACATATTCACTTCATAAAAACATTTTTATGATGGCCCATATGACCTTTGAATATTTTAGAAACACCTATCTGATTTGTATTATATTTATTGCAGAAGTCTCTCATTTCCGAATACCCGTCACAAATCGTGCCATCGGTTTCTTCATCAATAAAAGAAAACCTTTTTTTTTGGGGGGGGGGGGGTGGGGTGCTAATTATATGATTAAAAGTGATAAGCAATGCGTTCAAAACCATAACAGCACATCCTACTAACTCAATTGCGTTACTATGGAAGCGCATAAATTATGGCCGAAAAGCTACAAAGAAATGCGAAAAAAAAAGGCATAGAGTATATGTAGTCGGTCATCGTAATAGAGAAGCACACCATGAAACGTGATGCGAAATGCGTTTCTACACTTATAAATATTAGGATTTTAGTAAATATTAGGATTTTAGTATAAATATTAGGATTTTAGTAGTTGTTTTGCACTAAAAAATTATCAACGCAAAATTTTGCTCTCTAAGTATTAATTTCAACTTTTCAGTTGATAAACCGATGAGGGCGCTGAAACGGCAGAAATTAAGCAGACACTTAGTTGAACTGAATCTAAAGATTTTATTCACTAAGTTTTATGTTTTTATTTGCAATTTCCGATCCATTATTTGGTGGCATTTCTTATGAGCTGATAAGCCGATAAAGATAATTTCATGCATACATCATTTTTTGAGTCAAAGATTATATGCATTAAGATTCCTTAAGAAATTTTAGAGAAGAGGCGCTAGACGCCGAAACACAAACACATATATAGATAGCAAAACAGAAAGGTCGAGACCATAGCGCGTTTTGCATTGTAATGCAAAAGTGCTTAAAATGAGGATTGTGCCTTTCATAAAACTAGCACTCTTAAACTGTTTTTTTTTTTCAACTCATCATTTTACTTTAACCTCGACTCGTTTTGCATTTTATTTCATATGGCTAGTCATGAACAAAAAAAGTTGCACCCATCAGTGAGCGAGCAGATTTGAAGAGCACAAGCACTTAACTGGATACCTCTTAAATAGGAAGACGCTTTCTGCTCTGTAGTTGCACTCTTGCTATAGAGGGTTTTTTTTTGAATAAACTAGTAACGGGTCATCAATATCTTGCTTTCTGGGGAAAGGCTGTTCACAAGAAACCAAGATGAGGAGCTAGGTCTGAGTCTGGACCAGGTCCAGCAATTCTTAGAGTACTTATTTCGTTAATTTTTTTTTTCCAATTGGGCACAGTGAATCTTTACATCCGGCCTAGATTGCAATGTCCTATCTAAATCCTGATGTTGTTCTGGAACTGAAAAAGAGGTCAGTATCCATCTATAGTCGAATGTCCTGACTGAGATACTTTACATAGTATTTGTTTTGCTTTTTTTTTTGCGTCTTTGTTTTATCACATTCGATGGCCGCAAACAATGAAATATTTGAATTGCATCTCTAATTCAATGTTTATGTAGATGTCTTACTGTCGGGCAACTAAATCATCGACCATTGTCTTCAAGCATGGAACGAGAACAGAAGAATATGCATCATTCAGACTCTTTGCTATCACTGAAATAGCAAAAATCCAAGAGACTCTGCAATGCCCTCCTGGTTTTGAATGCTTGCAAATCCTAAAAGGGACACATCTCTAAAGGAATCTCAAGCTTTATTTTAGGCGTGGAAGGGAGAAAGCTTACTTTCGATGGAGTGTAAAAATATGTTTGGACGTTAAGTAGTTTCTTCGCGTTTTTGAGTGAGAATGGCGGGAACAGCTTTGCGGAGGGGGGCGTCGTTGATTGCGGCACATATCCCTTTATGGGCTCAGGTTATGTCAATATCAATATGACGCACTCTCTAAAGCGACCTTCAAGAGAGTATTGACGTCGATTCACTTCTCCGATCGGTATTTTATTGAGTTGCGACTTTTTTCTTCCACATTTCTTGATGCTTTAGTTTATCTTTTCTCTCAGTCCACTTTTCTTTTTCTTATTAAACAGGCTTGAAAAAATTTCTTGCGACGTTCAAAAGTGATTCGGCGGAAATTACAATGTGACGTTAAGAAATATGCTATCCAGATGTTTGCTTGCAAATGGAGATGTCTTGAGGATTGGCCTTGATGTGTTCACCTCTCACATAGAAAAACACCAATTACTGCAATAATTCTGTTAACCTCTGAAAGGGAATATAGCATAATAAATTTCAGAAAGCGATGCAAAGTTGTAATGCTCTTCATTTAGTATGCCGTCATTCTTATTTCGCACATTCTTCGACAATGCAATTAACTCGTGAGAAGCACTAGCAAATAAAAGCACTGCAGGATTTTTTACGCAGTCTATCCGACTGAAAAACGAAATATATGATTTTTATACGCTTTATATATGAAATTGTATCGTAGAGCTCGTAGATATATACATTAAAAGAAAATTGATGTATATTCTATCGTCGAGTATTAACAAAAGCAATTGAAGCTAAGGCAGCCGAGGTTGGCAAGTATCACATAGCTATTAAATTATGCGAAAATTTTTGGATATTTTTAACGATTACTCTTACAGAAATCGGGACCATTAGAAATTATTCCTTTGTTGTCGACTTTTGCAAGCGATTGCATCACTTCAAATACTTATCCATTATTGCACGCATTTTATTATTTTTTGAAAATTCGTTCACCTCCATGATTTGATAACTAGGGCTTCATAAATGCAAATCGTATCAACGCCTCTGCAATAATTGCATTATCAGTTTCATTTTGTTGTTGTATCAAGTATCCTACATATTCAAATTATCTCGAATAGCTTTTCTAAACTATTGCTCTATCGTCGCTCTTACTATAGAAACAAGTCACTAAAAATCCATTTCGTTTTACATCGCGCATGTTATGGCCATTGTAGCCGAACATTTTTCCTGTTCTATTCATTTTTGGTTGAATGTCGTTCTTGTGGGATTCCTACTATTGACAAATTTAGATCCTTGCAGTGACATCCAGTAGGCTATTCTTGAAGACGACTTGTTTTGCTTCTGGCGCACAATTTGCCCTATCTATCTTAAGGTGGCATCAGTGTAAGAGTCAGCTTTCCTTGGCTCGTTTAGTCGTCTAGGTCTCCTTGAGCATCTGCACATTTATAGAGTAAGGTGGAAAGGACGAAGGCACACTATTCTAGCTCGAATCGCCGATACGATCCCGCAATCGAGCTCCACGCTGCTGCCGATCATCTCGTGCACTCCAAAGCCACACTTACGCTTACGCGGTCTTGAGACCAGTCTAGAAGCTAGAGGGAATACATGATCACATCAAACCCTTTTATATCCTCTCAATTCTGCCTCAGGCTAGCCTCACGATACATCCTGAATAGTCATTTGATCTGCCTGTATGCTCTTGGCCTTCTTTGACTTTGCACAGCGCAACATTCTCACTTGATCTATAGCCGACTGGTCTACTTTACACCAGAGAAGGCCTTGATGTGCTCACTTCTTCGTTGTGACGTAGCATCGCCACAATTGAGCAGCACTACGCATCACAGCAGAGCCGGGAGGACAGGAAAGTCATGTGGACGCGACTAAGGAGAAGCACCTATGACACCTATCAGCTGGTCCCCTACTAGTGTTGATCTCATTCAGCTGACGATCTACCATACTACTCTGTCTATCTAATTTTTTGAAGTAACAATAAGTAAAGATATGCCTGGAGCGTTGACTAAATTTTAACTCGTTCGTTGCGGACCGAAAATCATTCAGTGCTGAGAAGTTTTCTTCAACCGCGTTGGCGATTTGTCTATTTGAAATGTGACAGACGATAAAATATGTGCCACTGTTAAAGCGAGCGTTGATTTGTAGTCTCCGTCTAGCGTTTTATAACATTGACGTATAGATGCATTGTAAATAAAAGTAACGAGTCATCTGCAGGCAGATTTGTTGTAATGGTCATTTCATGAGGCAATACGGAGAGGTTGACGAGACGAGAACAGGTTGGAGAGGAAGATGACGAGTGTTGTGAAATTGGGATGAGAATTTTCAGCTTTATTTAAGACGAAACGAAATTTTTTACGTCGAGTGAATTTAGAAATTACGATTTTCCACCTTAATTGACAAAATTTCTTACCTCTTTTTTTTTCAGTTTCTGAGATGTAAATTTTCAGATATTTTTTATGAGTTCAAAATGCATTTTAGTTATGCAAATGTATCCCAGAATAAGATAAATGAATGAAGCGCAAATAGTATGAGGGCACGCTCGTGGAAATTTAGTGTAAAATCGACAATAAGTGCTTTTGACTCGCAGTGTTTCTTCTTGCATGCATATGCAGCGATTTTTTTTTTCCATCATTGTGATTTAAATCGGCATTTGAAATCCAAAGAATCTTTTCCGCTGCTTTTTTTTTAAAAAATTTTTATGGCCGAATACATCGATCTCGATGATGATGTCGCGTTCTTGTACCTCTACGCTTTAAGCATCGTTTTAAAATCCGAGTGCGCGAGATGGCCAATTTAACTTTATGCAATTTTTTTTTTTTTTTTTTTGCACTCAAATCATCTGTTGATTTCTTTGAAGCCACATCGGAACAATATGTGCGGCACAGTTTTCGTTGCTCGGAAAAGTTGATAAGTGCACTTTTTATAGGAAGGTGGACATATTTAAACTTGAGACATAACGCTTGTCTGATACTTCATGTTTTTATGTGCAGCACATTGGCGGGTAGTAAACTGAATTATAACAGATTTATTACATCAGCTCATGCAATGAGGTGCTTTACCGAATTATCAGATGCCATATTGATGTCGTACTATTGCGTTTTTTTTTTCTTCTATGTTCCGTTTTGCATTCTTTTAGATACATGTCAACAGCAGCAAAATGTATATCCTCTTTCATGAGTCATTAAATGGGTGATTATGTATGTGGTGGCGAGAATGATTTGGCCAAGCTTCTGTTAGACAGGTTTTGGATTCGTAAGCGAGACGCAGTGGCAAACAAACCTCATGGCTCACATCGAATCCTTAAATATTCCTCGCATCTTGATTTTTGAGATTGGGTACGAATGAAAAATGCATTGCATATATTTCATATATATAATGAAATGTATATTGTATATATTTCTCTTCTGTTATCTTTCCCCTCCACTCTTTCTCCTGTAATCTAGTGACCACATCATGCTTTCAGAGTCAAAAAACTGTTTGCTTTACCATTTGATTTCTTGTGTAGTGTCCTGTTTCATATATTTGACCAAGTGAATAGCCCTTTCTGCTTCCACTGCTTCAGCGCAGCTCGCTCCGATATACGTATACAGCCAGTTTTCTACAAAGCCATAGACTTCTTTTCAATCTAAGATGATATCTTTCACTTTTGACGAACCATTAGTTGACTGTGTAATTTTGAGTGCTCCTTTGACAGATGCTGCATAACGCAACATATCACTCCCTCAACGCTTATCAATATATAATTAGTATATATTCGGTTGATGTCGATCAGAAATGAGCTATATTCACCGTCAATCGAAGCAGAAGAGCTTCAAGAGAGTCTCCCAAACCGTCCAAAAGAGCAACGCTGCAGAGAATAAGCTTTTTGGACACATCTTGCTAAAGGAAAGGGATAGCATCATCGAGCTCATGCAGCAGTAGAAGTGCGGCTACGGAAGGATTAGAATATCTTAGACAGGCATTGTTAAGAACGACTTCAAAACAAAGGGATGGATGATGTGTTCATTTAGAAGAGAAGGTGCTCGGCAGAGCAATCAACAGAGTTGGGTACAGTTCAGGACAGATGTTGATAGGTGAGGTGTTGGCTTCTGATGGAGAAGAGTGAGAACGGATAGTATATGGTCGCGACAGAGAAGTCGCTCAGCAACGAGAGATGAAAAGCCGCCGCTTTCCACATACTTAACTTTGATTGCAGTTGGGAGATATGGCCATCCACATCAAGAGCTACGGCTGCCATAGTCGAGATGCCAGCGTGACACCTTAGCCACCATTACTTTCACGCATCTCACTGTTTTCGTTCCTGTATCAATGAACATATGCAGCCATAGTAGATGTAAGGAAGAAGTGACGTGCACAATTGATCAACATTGCGACTACGGTAGCAGCGATAGGGACGGATGTGTTGAGTCAGTGGCGAAAGGCTGCGAAGCGTTGTAACGGCGAGGACATTTTGATGGACGCGACTTGGGCGCTGAGTACGCCCCTCGACGATCAGCAGGCACTGTGCACTCAAAAATAGTTTTGCATGACTCTAACGGCGTCATGCTCCAGCTAAGGAACGCTGTTTCACCTCTCAAGAATTTTTCTCTTATGAAGCTACCGAAGATTTCAGCAAATGAGTGAAAGTGAATTTGGATGATTGGTTTTGAAGTCATCGATTGATAGCGGTACGGATATATTTGAAGTCATGGATTCTCTCATATTTAGACATTCAGTACGGATATTTATTCAACTATCGGCGTTCACCCACTTCTTTTACCCTTATCTTTCGTTCCATCTCTCGTTTAAAGTGTTGATCGCATCATTCGTTTATGCTTATAAAATTTTTCACTTAGATTTAGGGGTTTGTTATTTGCTCTAAACCGTCTTTCTGTAGTTAGCAGCATTCATGGAGAAATCATTGTGCACGTTCATAGGATTCGCTATATGTGGATGACGTCATTCGAACTACTCGGTCGTCGTCATCTGACATTCATTCATTCTCATCTTTTGATCGAAGAAATTATATCTTTTAAAGTATTTTATAGACTTATTTGTTTCTGCCGGATGGAGGCTAATGATTTTTCTTTTCATTCGTTGCCGGTTTAATCGTCGAACATTTGTTTATAAAAAAAGGTTATTTTTCAGCTGCTACGTCAATAACTTTATTTCGATGCACGTAAACTATGGCCACGATACGTTTTCAGTAATTCTTATCAACGATAAATTGTTCTTCATTAATTAGAGACTATTTTTAATGGGAACTCTGAATGAGTTGTTTTAGATGGAAATCGCAAATCTAAACCGGAAGTACTCGGAAAAAAGTGGAATAGTCACAAAAGAAATCGTTTTTTTTCCAGTGTTTGTTTTTTTTTTTCGCAGAATTTTATCGTGCCGCGTTTAAAACTTTGCGCTAATCGATTCATTGTTACGTGTTCTTTTTTCACTGTTGGGGGGGGGGGGGGGTTCGCAGAATCTCACGTTTTCTTTTCCAACAGCATCTTTCTTTCGCTTCATTTAAATGAAATCATGAGAGCGACTTTCTTGACATCTCCGAGGTTCAGCTAACGGTTATTAGATAAGAAGCCCTGCTTGCCATGCTGAGATTTAAGTTCGATGCATTTACCCTTTCTCTAATTCGTTGTCTAGGTCTGTACGAAACTACGATACTCTTGTCTATACGTTGACAGAATTTCATTTTAAAGTGCTAGCGAGAGGAAATCGACAATTCATTGAGCAAAATATTATCCGGAGTTTTGATCACTCATTTGCAATCACTTCTTCCAATTTCCGCTCGTTGGCGAATTCGATGCATCCGATCATTAAAATGAAATGGGGCAAACTTCGACCGTTCGAATGCTTGGATCCTTGTAAAGCAAAATAATACATTGAAGGACACTATTTTAATTGTCTGTGGAGCAGTTAAGAAAAATTTCTTTTCACTGAAATAATTCCATCGATAAACGTCTCAAATAGTTTATTATGGAAAAAAAGCACCCACATCTCTGCTTCATATGCGTAGTGTAGTACACGAAACGATGGAATCCATGTGAAACAGTTCCATCCACTCTTAGATCCACTCTACGTATGTTTGTCTTTGCATGTAATAGTGCATACAATCCATAAAATTGCAAGAAACATTCACTGAATAGGGCTTAATAGTTTTAGCGATTATTTTGCAATGGCATTTTTTCCTGTTGTGGCGCAATCGTTTGCTCGTGATTATGCGTTTTAATGAAAGAATCCGAAACCGGCATCCATGTCTTTGTGCTATTGAAATTCTGAAATATATGCCTAGACTAGATTCTTCTGGGTTATAGCAATTTCACATGGGAAGCACAATTTCTTTTAGAATGCTGTGAATCGCCACTTTCGTGCCATTGTATTGTTCTACAGGGAGAAACGATTTCTGAAGTGGGAGAGAGGCATCGCTGTTCCGGCATCACTGGAATCTTGACAGTTTTCGAGACCACCCTGTCTTTTAGCTCTCCAAAACCCTTCATTTGCAATTCTTTCTGGAGAAAGTTTCCTTCGACTTTCTGGAAACTCTAGGATTCGCCTTTCCTTCCCGTTTTTTCGAACTAGTCGTCATATCCTCCCTGTCTTCCTCGCTTTCTGAAGGTCATTTTCAACGAGCAAAATTTGCAAATTGCACAGTTTTAGTTCGGCGGGTTTAGGCAGGCTGCAAAATTTGCAGAGCAGGCCAGATGCATTCGATGTCTGTAAAAATACTTCTTGAAAATTTTCTTTGCAAAGACTGAGTGGAAAATCATTATAGCAATGGGGCAACGAAGTGAATGAGCTGTACGCACAATTTATTCGTATATTTACTCTCTACCTTAAACCACTTTAAAATATGCATCAAGCCTCTCAAATGAAACTTAAAATCAACTATAGCTGAATAAACTAAAGTATGAACTTCAAAAGTGAACTAAATATATGATAAAATAATATGCCATTTGAATTAAGGCGAAAGAGCAACATCGATCGCAATAGAGAAAAGCTTAGCGACTAAAAAAATTTTTTCTGTCTAAAGCATACGATGAAAATTCGAATCGAGCACAACAATGCAACAAATTGATGTATTTCGGAGAAAAACATACGAGAAGAGCATAATGAAGCATAAATGCGCCGATCGCCTAAAAAAAATTGTCGACTAAGAAGGTATTAATTAAAACTTTAAGGTGGCTACACCATCGAATTTTGCATTGTTTGTGAAATACGAATTGTTATCGCTGCCTCAATGGCTACGCAATGAAATTCGACTGTCGCTGTACCGCACGACAATCATTTGCCTCAACGAGCAGCTTCTCTGGTAGGTTCTTTTTTTTTTCGTTTTATTTAGTAGTACAAGGCAGCCTTTAGTGTAGGTTTATTGAGGAGGAACATGGCGTCAGAATTCGTCGCATAGGAATGTATAGCTTCATGTGACGTCATTTCCGCTACCGATTTCGCTCGTTGATATTTTATTGTACGACGCATACCACCTGGTTATTTTGTCTAACGTTGAGCAAATCTAAATAAAATAGTTTATTGTGTCAAACGTAACCTGTGATTGAAGTAGTCCACAAGCTGGAGCTTTACATTTGCTTGCTTATTCATTTTTGTTTTTTGTTTTACAGATATAACAATCTCGTTTTTTTTAGTTCATTCCGAGTTTTCCTGTTTCTTCAAGATTATTTCATTAATCCATCTTACAGCTTCCTGTGATTTTTTTAAAAGTCACCTACTTGGGAACGCACAAACGAATAACATCACATTCTCTTTGTCGTGCGAACTTTATTGCGAAGAAATTTTTTTTTTTTTCAGCGCTTCTATATATGTTTATCTTTTTCTATTATTTATTTATTTATCTTTTTTACTAGCGAAAGGCATTGCTTGTCACTTGATAGCTATGCTGTGGACTTTTTTGCTACGCTATTTCTACGCGATATTTTAAAACTTATGTCCGCAATTTTTGCGGCAATCGATTCATACGAAGAGGATACGTGAAACATATGAGAAAATGCTAGACGCATAATAGCATTAATAATAAGGAGCATCGAGCGTGCTGTAGTGCTCGCTATTGTATTCATTGTGAGAATGCACGTGATATAATAGGATCATTGCGGTGTTATTATTACCCCTTCAGACACCTTTAAGGCAATCAAGCGGAACAAACACAGCTGCTCGTCAGTGAAATACAGTTGTTGCACTCGCACCTTCGCTCGTACATTGAATGCTCATTTAGTGATGCTAAAGGCGATTGATGTGATGTTTATTGTCCTAGATGAACGACGCTAAATTGTTAACAAGATTCAAACCTAAACAACCAACATCTGGCTTTTTGGCCCACCATTTCTTTCATTTCGATTTTATGAAGAATTGATCAAATTTCGCACATTGAGAATTTTCGAGTGTAGAAGTCATCAGAAATTAACATGTGGATATTCAACGCTATATTTTATAACCAAAGTTGAAAAAATTATGAGTCATTTGCCTTTTGTGTCATTTTCGGCATTCGACTGGAGTATTTGCCGTTCCTTCTTTTTAAACAGTTGAAATGCATTCATAAATGCTGCAATGCAGCCACAGACATATTTGCATTGCCAGTTACACATGAATATATAGGATCGATGATAGTGATTCTTCAACGTTACATAGCCGTCTCTTCAATTCATGTTTCGAAATTTCTTTTTCAAGGAGCTAATATTTATTCATTAACATCGATGATTAGGAAATGAACAATAAAGAAGTTAAATCATTGTCAAGTTAAAAATGTTATCGCTATAGAAGGGTAAAAGAAAATTAGCTTAACTAGAGCTCTCGATCCTCGCCAATACTTTTCATACGCAGAATTGTTCAATTGAAATATACATCGTTGGATTGGAACGATTGCTTTTTTGCAGTGCTAATGAAAAAAATATGATTTTAACGTGCTTACGATTCTGAAATAATTAATTCCTTCTTTTTGAGAAGTCAGATCGCAAAGAAGATCACAAGACTTCTTCTTCTTCTCCCTTTAATTTTGGCAAAGATTTCCTTTCTCCGACTCATTTTTATATTTTTTTTTTTTAAATCAGTAATAAGCATCGAAAATTTTTTCGAACATTCACTAGTTTAGAGTAATCTAGTGCTCGGAGTTCACCATCATTCCCTCCCGCGTTGCGGGGGAGAGGGGGCCGCATAATGACAGCTCATAGATTGTGGACCATGAGGTCTCCATTTCGTGCACTATGATGGAGCCTCCTTCACTGCTAATTATGTCACCGACAATAGTGCCTCACTTCCTAATCCTTATTGCATGGACTTCACATGGCATTGGTGCATGTATGACGATATTGCATTCCTTCTTGAAGTATTGATCCAGTCACACCGTTTGGCATTATGATACTAGCTGGCAGAATGCGCTCTCATTCAAAGCTGTACTCCGTGTTTTGTTTCTCAAAAAGGCTTTTTTTGCGGTGCAATTGAAAAAGCGTGCAAAATAATGCACCCTGAAAGAAACTGGTAACATATAGCATATCAGTGGCATCAGCGGTCACTCGTGGCGATACGTGAAATGCCTCCTGCAGTTCACGGCACAGCATTGTGCGATTATGTTCGGCGGTAAGCAACTGTGTAACTTGTAATGGCTATCGTGAAAAATGTTGCGAATATACTTTCGCTCTCAAGCAGCTCAGACTGTTTCATAAAATTTACCTCTATTGCAGCTTAGAGATAGTTGAAGCGAGGTAGACGAGGTAGTTGCAGCTTAGAGTTGCTTTTTTGCTGCAGTAGAATTCGTATTTGGAAAATATAGATTGAAGTGAAAGAGTATGAGGTGAAATTTGGCAGAGAGATAAGATGAGAGGCTTAATGGACGCACTCACTCGTTGAGCAATATAGCAAACACATAATAGCATTCGCCATTTGCTTACACTTTATTCAGCCAGTCTAATTCTTATGAAGGCATTTTTATGCTGACTTCACCGTGGATCGGATACGTCGATCACTCAAGTATAATTTCGTCATTCTTTTTCATTTTGTCGTTTGCATTGTTTGTCCAACTCAGCAGGCCTATCTTGATTGGTTGAGATATCGGGATGAATGAGAGCGTGTTGGATTTGTCTGAATTCGGTCTGAAAAACCTTCTCTAGCATGAATTTTTTATATAAGACCGATCTTGAAGTCCCAGTGGAATTGAAAGGATGAAGCTGAGTGGAGAATGACATCAAGATCACAACTAGCGTTCTATTTAAGCGACAATTGAAGCAAAAATCTGAGCATAAGGCGGCGTCGTGAACTAAACGTTCTCCCACTCATTGCTGTCTGATCTTGAGTTGATGAACTTATGAATGACGGAAAATAGGAGGTGCTCGAAAGATAGCATCCTATCTAATTATATCCAAGAAACATTTCTTAATATCAATCGTTACTATCAGTAAATATTATCAATCGTTTTTAATAGCTCTTAATGTTCGTAAATTTTTTTTTACACTCGTAATGCGTTTTTCGTTTGTTTCATTAGCGTTCATTTTATGCGTTTTTTTTCCTTCATTTTTAAGTTTGTCTTTTGTTTTTTTACTTCATTTTAATACACTCGTTTCATTAACTGATGATATGAAAGTTTCATTGTCTCATACTTTTGTTCGCTATTCAATGATGACAAACATATGCGAGTAAACAATTCTAACGGAATCCACTGTTTTCGGTAGAGACAATAGTCATGAAATGTGCGGTATGTGGTACGCAAGCATTTTAGGTGATGAGCTGAGAGGCCAATAGCCGAAAGGTGTTGATGTTGATGTTTGTTGTCTGTTCGTTAAGAGACAACAAACATGTGAATGATCGCTAAGCGTTGCTCTCATTTCCAGATAAACGCTTTATGCTTTATCTTTGTCTTTAAAATACTTTGTAAGCGCTTTATGATCGAAAACTTGCTCAATAGTGATCCGTAAAATATTTGCGCATTTGATTGACTCATGATTAATTCTCTTTGATTCATTCTATCGAGAACGGTTGCATATATGCTTGCATTTCCACTTTACGTCATAAAGTTAAAAATATAACTATAAAATTGCTGCTTTTATTCAGTTAATTAAAAAGTGCTTATAAACTCATTTAAGCACCAAGATGACTCAAATCGAATTATTGAAACATTACACTTCTTTTCACAGAGTTTTTTTTTTTCAAGCAACAGAGCACAGTTCACGATCCTGTTGTCGATATGCATAGTACACTTGTTTTCATAGATGCCTTTTCGTGCATTTCTACACTATCTTCATCAACCCATTCATCCGCTATTAATGATAGCGATCTTATAGTGCAGTTCGATTGAATATGGCAAATTCTAGCAAGAAGAGCAGATATAGATTGATGATAGAACACATAAAATATTATTGCTTGAAGTCAATAAACGCTGAACATAAGTGGGACTGAAACTACTACAAACGTGAACATCTGCGGTTGCAATGACTGTATCTTTTATAAAGAATTCACTAATTGCAAAGGAGAATGGGGAAAGGATAGCGGACGTTTTTGTTTTCCTAGGAAGACTTCAACTTAAACAACAAAAAATTTTCGATGAGAGATTTGAAAAGCGATTACTTCGAGAAGATTTTAAATTTGTAGAAAGCGTTATAGACATTCATATATTTCAAAGTCATAAATCCTCACAGAAGGCAGCCATCTTTTTTGCAACTCTTTTGCAATGCATTCGTTTCTGAGAAGAAAGAATTCGCATCGAAATTCATAATTTTTTTGCTATTCGAATCGAATCTGAAATGAATGTTCTATAGGTGGCATTCGCATCCTTGAACATTTTAACATAGTCATTCGAGTCGCAGAACACTTTGAAAAGTCATGATGACCTGTGTATCAAAGAAGTATGAAGTTTTTGTCATTGTCTGTGAACTTGCTAATGCTGATGCTAGGACTGCTAATATTACCGCTACTATTACGATTAGTGCCATGAGGTGTATCAAGGTGGGAGGGGGGGGGGGGGAGAGGGTGGAGCATATCTGAGTGCTTCAAGCCAACTCGCAAATAAAGTTTATGCTTATGATCATAAACAAATGAAAAAGAAAAATTTCGAGAATGTTTGCTTCTTTCTGCCCATAGCATTATCTATGAACCGCCCGTCCGCCTTTATAGTTCTTTCCGCGGGAAAAATCTCAACTTCTTCCAGTTTAAAATCGGTCATCCACTACAGAGAGGTCCTCATCAAAAAACGCTGGAAGAAGCAGCAGAATGACGTTTATTCTATCTGATTATATAACTGCTTTGTCAAGATGTTAGAAAAATTCTCCTCATGCCTCCAAAGACGATGGTAGCCCTAAAATTTAGGACTCAAGAGAGGCCTCAAAGGGCAAAGATGGACTTGAAAATCAACTTTAAAAAACACTGAGTGGATTTTTTTTAATATCGAAGAAATAACCGAAAGGACAGATGAAAAGATGAGGATTCATTCATCTACTGAGGCAATTTTTGGAAATTCTCTCATTTGAAGGCGAGTACCGCCATTACGACTGCCTGTGGTTGCGCGCTCAAATTTTCTAAGCATCTACATAAATAAGCTGTCATTTGACGTAACTGCAAGCTTTTATTAAAATTGCAGTACTGGTAATGAAACGCTAAGGTAGCGCTACTTTCTGAAGCGCTTTGTGCTATGTGTATTTCAGTGGTTGACTGATCGTTGTTATGGATTGCGAGGCGAAGTGCCGGATGAGAAGAGCACAGCTGAGGATCAAAATATAGAGCTCAAAAACAATGGCCAAACGTTGGTAGAATGGCAAACCGCGAGAACACCACAGCAATGCCAATTACATTCGTGGCGTTGAATGGGGCACATTAATGCTCAAAACGACCTTCTTCGGTACGCTTGCATAATCGCACCATCAACCACCGCCCCAATTTCAGCCAATTAAAACCGGATGTGAACATGGCATGAGGGGGGCTAGTTTTTAGATTCCCTCACAACCTATCACTATAACTCTATTCGTTCAGATGGTTTAGTAAATCTTCGCACCTCTTAAAGCATAGGTTATTATTACAAGACGACTTTAATGAAATCACTTTACTCTCATACTGCAGCGTTTGATGGTTGAAATGAGAGCTGTGATATAATTTACCGGGCCATCCAATACGACGTGCCATGAAGAGCGAGTGCACAGCAGGTAGCATGTTCATGACTCGTATGCGCTGAGCGGTCCACCATACGCTTTTCACGTAGAGATGCTTTCGACATCTGGAACCTTCCTTTCACATAAGAGTGCTTTGAAAATTGTTTCACTCGAAGTTGCTGACAACCTAAATTACGGGTTCTCCTATTCCACTGACAACCTAAATATAAAAGACAATTGAATATCAACCCTTTGTTATCTGTCATCGAAGGGTGAACGTTCAATAGTGTAATATATGGCTAGCGAAGAGAATTGCTTCCTAGCTGACGTATTTGTTTAAAATGGCAAATGACTGTTTTCAGTTATTCTTCTCGTGAAAGTTTTGTGCCAAAGCATTGCGCGGCCAAAATCTTGCTGTTGATTTTATTTCTTTATATCTTCTCATTGCCTAGAGCAACTTTTTTTTTTTTTTGAAATGCTTGACACGATCATTTCTGTTTTTGAGACACTAAAAAACGAAATCTTGCAATCTCCTCTTAAATAACTTTTTCGCACAAAGGGGAAAGTAATCACCCCTTTCTAGTAGGGATTAAAAGTTCACTTGCGACAAGGTGGCCGCATGAAAGAAATTGATGAGATATCATTGAAAGGATTCGCCATTATCTTATTATCTTATTTTGTTCGGCGTTATCTTATTCGGCAGGATACATGCTTAATTTTCTATTACTTATTGAACGTTTCTTTCTACAAGCTCATGCAAACTGCATCACTGATGATATCTGTTTAGGAATGTATAGTCGTACGGTTAATGAATGATTTTCAATTATTCAACACTTCATTTTACGTTGCGATGATTATAAAAATGTCTATTTATTTGGGGATGATCGTGATAAATTTTCGCTTTTTATCTTTAACTTTCGTGATAATTAATGTGTTGTGATTGTGATAGTAATCTTTTGAATTCATATTCTGTGGAATCTTTACTCGTTTTTCGTCGATCAAGAGTGATCGATAGCAATAACACCTCATTGAAAATTTTCGTTTTTGAACTCGCAGAACCGAGAAAAAAAAAACTTGCGAAAATAGGATGGCGATTGCATTTAGGTCGTAGAGGAACTACGAGGTCATTTTACCTGATGACGATATGATTTACCATCTCATTTGAAAAATTAAAAAAAAAAATCCAACCGGTTGTATGTGCAGTTTTTTTTTCGCAACGATTTGTTCCATAGCATCACCAACCACACACGACGATGCAACATTCGGATTCTTTTTGCTATTACATATCATTTGCGGAGAAAATTTTGTGATAAAGCATAGGTTTATATTGAGGGGGAATCTTTAGATGGGAGTTTATTTTTTGGGATATCTCATTGGTAGCGACTGTCAGCGTTTCACGGATAGTGATTATTTCAGAGCACAAAATATTCGGTTTTATTGTTAAAAATCTCTAAATTACTTCGACGCACGAATAATAGTTGATTGTGTTCGGTGAAATCACAACGTATTTTAAGCGAAACTGTACTTTAACCGAGAGAATCATTTCTCACTGAGGTATTGCAAATAAACAGTACTGTGTAAATAAAAATTTTCGTAGCGATTCAACTGGAAAATCACCTTTCACTGTAATGCGAAAATGTTTTGATTCGGTGCGTGAATTTGATAGCGCCAATTTTGAGCTTATTTTTGCTTATTTTCTTAAAATTCATAGTGGTTTTTTTCTGAACATTGATATACGAGTACTATAATGGTATGCGGAGTTAATTATGCAAACGAAGGAATTATCTGAAGTGAGGTGATTGGTACTTAAGTGAGATTATTCATTGCTATGCAATTGTTGAAGCGATCAATAGGCATCGAATGGTTTATGCAAGTGTGAAGTGATCGGAGGATTTATGGATTGTCACGATGTGTTCGGACAAATATAATCAATTGCCATTTGAGAAGACGCATATGTTTCATTTAGCGTTTATGAAGTGAGCTTATTTGCATTTTTGTGACAATGATTTAGTACTCGCGTCACATTTAAATGCTTCGAACGCTTCCCCTTCGAGTAATTTGCTCGTGTTGTTCCACTCGAAACGTTGCCGATACTTTACGTTATCACAATTACCCATAATAAGAGCATTTTATTTCCTGTTAAGCGTATTATATCCTATCCTTATCATTGAAAAATTGTCGCTGTAAATTTTTTTAATTCATAGTAAAATTTTATCTTGGCACTTAAACAAGTCTGTCTTGTAAACCAATGCAAGAAATCTTCCTAATTTATTCGTTTTTTTTTTTCGTTTAGCCACCTATATAAGCCAAAGAATGTCCCGACCCTCTTATTTGCAACAACATAATTAACACTTGGCCTCTTTTACGCCTACCAGTTTTGTCAGAGTTCAGTTCCTTTAAACGAATGCAATAGTATAAAATTTTCGGCTTTTGATTTACTGGTATTTAACCAACAGATATTTCATCCGTAGATACTTAGTATGCAGCGAAATATCCCTCTATTTAAATTTAAAGACGGCAAATTTCCTTGGCAGCTGCTTCACAGTAGCGATTTTCAGACATAATGACATATGAACTGTGATTGTGTTTTAGTTCGTCTTGGTTAATAGGGTGCCTTTTTTTTTTCTGACGCTTAGCGCACAATTTCAGCAACTGTCACACGTTGCAGTTTCGGCATAGTGAAGCTGTAACCACAACGTATTCCTCAGCCATGGCTCATGATTTCTGTTTTTTACGCTATATATATATATATATATATATATATATATATATATATATATATATATATATATATATATATATATATATATATATATATATATATATATATATATATATATATATATATATATATATATATATATACTTAGTTAATTTTCGTACTATTTCACTTATTTCTCAAATGCACTCTCAACTCTTGAGAGTGCGTCTGAGAAATTTTGTCAATTTCTGTGCCTCATTATAGTAATTCTCGTTTTCGAGACACTTGTTTATATCGGCTTCTGTATAACTTAAAAGCAAGCAGTGGGATCTGTCGGAATGAGGCGATTGAATTTTCGATACCCCACATCCTGACGACTGAAGAAATATTTGTCACAGTGCTAAATAATGCTTCATTCAGTCTTATTCTGCAAGAGTGCATAGGATTCATCGCTAATTAGCGTTGTGTAATTGTTAGTAAGGATTCGTCCACTCAACAATATGTGGAATTGTCAAAAATTGATGAACTTCCTGCAATGAATATATTTCGCTGCGATATTTAGGGACCCACTATCGTATGTGCCGAATGGACGCCACCTGTATACTTGCTTCGATTTTCGACGATACTCCAAAGTGTTTATAGCCGAGGATCGTGTGGGGATTAGGAAGCAATTTTGTTGACACTATGCGTTCCTCGAGCACTCGCTTCAATGAGACGTTGTCTTTACTAGCCGAGATTCACACCACTTTCGCCTCGGTTCGACTCATTCTTACCTCTTAACATCGTCATACTACGCTTACGTAATAAACGCGAAAAAAAATGTTCTTGACTGAGAAAAATAAGTGAAGCCGAAACTGGGAGTTTTATTTCGGCAGCATCGCCACTCAACAAATGCTACTCTTAGTTCGATGTTAGCGATTCAAGCGCTGATTCGTTTCTGCTTTCTCAGTTTATAAAGTGGAATTTGCTCTTTGGCCGCCTTCATGAAAGAAATTTACCTCCTCATTTCGACGTATTTTGCACCTCGAAGCATATTTATGCACATTTAAAGATTTTGCGTTTCCCGTCTTCATCTATACAATAAACGACGAATTGCTTTTCATACTTAGGAATTGAATATATTTCTGTATAGTGATGAGGGGAAAAAAGCGACGGTTACGTGTTGTTCGTAGGCTCTTCGAAGGCCTTTATTTGTTGCACTCTAAGGGCGGTGATATTCGTCATTTGTGCATTTTACAAAAAATGATGGAATAGCGCATTTTTGAGCTAAAAATGCATGTGAAGCACAAATGAGTGCCTTCCGCTTTTTTTTTTTTTTTTTTGAAAGATTTTGTCGACTATTGTATGCAACTCGTGGAGCAGCGAGTTGCCTCGAGCCACATTTTATGTGGTGAAATTCTAGCTGAAACCTTAACGTCGCAAGAGATCATAATATTCCGGTAAGTGACAAATGATAAACTTTTATGGCAATTCTGCCTGAATGCAAATAGCTCTAAAAATTTTATATTTCCGGGCAAGTTTTCTTCGATATATCTGAAAAAGTGAAGTCTAAGCAGCACATTTCCATTTGTATTCGAATTCTTTTCAGTGCTTCTTTAGCGTTTTATTGTGATTCATTTCCTCAATTTTCTATGATTAGCGGAACTCAATTGCACATCAATATCATATTCACACATGTGGCCTCAATCTGGCCTCATCTAAAATTTCAAAGCGGATGAGTTGCACTCTATGAGACATGAATATGTAAAACATTTCGCATAGAAAACGTATTAAAAACGGGCGTTTCCTGTTCAAAATATCCAATCAGCGTTTGCCCGCCCCATGTTTTTGGGCGTGGTCTTAAAAATGCAAATGCAGGAGCGTTGTTGATGGAGAATATGCGCATGTGCACAATTCGGGCTACCTACCAGTGGTGGGTCTGCGATAAGAATTTATCACTTTCATCGTGCCGTGTTCGTTAATCTTATCTCATCAGATGGAAAATGTCTTTAAAATTTGGCTTCTTTTCATGTCATAATTAATGTGCAGTTGTTTTGCGAAGCCTTAAGCAAACTTTTTATTATATGTCTGTGATTGCAACATTTGGTTTTTATTGTAGAAAAATATTCCAAAGGATTAGTTGTTTTTTTTTTCTTCGAAAACCGTGGGCGGAAAAGTCTTCTTCATTTTTTTTCCTCATTTTTTTGAGCATGTTGAACATTCTCCACTTCCGTACATGTGAAGGTCTGTTGAATACTTTTTGTAACGTAACAAGGAATTCGGAGCTCACGTTTCATATTCGTTGGTTCTATCAGTCGCTAGCAGTTAGAGCACAAAGCACAGTACATTTACTGACTTTACTCACATCCGTTTGCTCGTTTTATTGGAATGTTTCACATCGTTTAACATGAGGTAGCTGCTATCTTCTCTGACCTTCATGAAAGACTAGACAGAATCATGCTTTGTATATTTCAATAGGAGGAGCTCTCTGAATTACGTTGAAAATTTTTTCAAAGAAAAAAAGAAATCTAATCACGAATGTAGTTGAATAAAAGCGTATGAGGTTTCTTCGTCCCAATAGTTTTAATATATTCGACTTTTTATGAGAAGTACTGAAAATCGTGGTTACTAATATCGTTCACAATTAAGATATGCTCGACTCGTATTGCTTGAATGAACTCTGCATGATTTAATGCGTTTCAAAATATTTCTTCAGTGATTTTTTTTTTATTTTTTTGCTCAATTCGATGATAATGATTAAATGAGCGTCCATACGGTCATAAAATCTACCATCTCAGCGAGCTGTTTCTTTCATCGTCAAATCTTACTTCATACAATGCATCTATAAAATATTCCATTGAAACTTTTCCTTAGGAGTCATTTTCATCGAAAGATTTATGCAACTGTCGCTTATTGGAAATATCGAACGATTATGATGCTTCTGCATCGATTGACGATTGTTGCTATTGGCCCTTACTACCACCATCCTCTTTGCTAACAATGCGGAAATATTTTTCTCATTTTTCCTTATAAAATAAATTTTCCATTTCCTAAATTATATATTCCCTTTAGTGGATAAAATATTTTAGTTTGCAAATGAAAAAAAAAAATCATCTACGAGAAAATATTGCAAAAAAAAATGCATTATTCATCAACTGTAATTACTGTCATAAATAAGCATAGTTTTTTTTCATGATCACAGCTATATTAGCACATTATGTAAAATTTTTTTTTTTCATTCAATTATCTTAGTAAATATAGCAAACATATTTCTTCAAATATAATCACATAGCAAATATTTTTCGTCTTTTTAACACTTAAAAGGATGTTTGCTTCACTATATTTTTGGAGAAAAATCGAATACGCTTGAGCAGAGAATTTTCGCGAATCGATGCGCTCTCATTGAGTGAGGTTTTATTGTGTGATTCGATATGAAAACTCTATCGCGCTGATGCTGAATAAACATGATATACGTTTTTAGTTGTATGTTTCAATGCGTACATTTCCTCACCGACAACCATACGCACCGTTCAAGTGTTCAGTCGTTACGAAATGTTGCCTCAAGCAGAACGACGTTAATTGTGCCGCCCGTTGGATGTTTTGCGTGGTGTCGTCTGTCGATGCGTTTCTACTAATCCCTCACATCATCCTTTATTGGCTTGCATCGTCTCTCTACGACAACGCTAGAATTTTATACGTCTTGCCTTAGTAAGCGACGAGCATTTGGATGGTAGACGTCATGTCGAATTGCGTTCCGTTCATTGGATGTCTTTATTTCATGTTCAATGAGAAATTATGCAGAATTTTGCGGAAGACAATGTGCACATCATTGTCACCTACCCAAGACATCCGTTTCTTAGATTGCACGAGTAAAAAATAGTTGATATTAGATAGTTTATGAGGTAAAGTAACGAACGCGGTGGTTATGTGGATAGACAGTATCTGCCGTGCGGCTATTTAAGGAATATTGTGTACTCAAGCACGAGAAATGTACCACGGCTATATGTTCGTTTCTTTCGCCATAAATCTATGCCCAGTTAATCCATAACTTTTGTTATGTCTTTGCAGCAGCATGCTTCTGCTGTAAATTTAAGCGAACTTTGCCATCGTTACTGCTGTTCTTCTCAATACTTCATTTTTCTCATTTGAGACTCTTTTTTCTTAGTAATTCTGATAAGACGTGCTATTTTTGGGGATTTTGTTTGCTTCATTTTGATTACTCCCTTCTATTCCGAGAGACTGCTGTTTCGTTGAGGATCTCATAAATATATGTTCGAATACGCATAGCTTACTGTTGTAGTTATGATGCTGCTGCATTCCTACTGGCATACTTTGTCTAACATGTGTGAACTTGTGTGAACTTCGAAATATGCATCGTTATGTACGAGGAGTCTATTCTATATTTTCGAGGAGCAAACCTGAATAATGGATATGTTAGTAAGCATTAAGAACTATTTCGGATGGAATTTTATCATGAAAGAAAGTATTTATCATTAGTTGCGTATTGTATAAGCGCGAGAAAAGGACGAAATAATGCGTTAAGGATTAACGTTTATGCAAGTAAACTGCAGAAACGAATTGTTTCAAACGAGGAGAGGCGATATAGTTGTCGCCTTATGAATTGCATGCAATTTTTTTTAAGGGAATAATTTCCATTGAATGGGTCTAGGTGAAAAAACATTGAAGAAAATTGTCTACTAAATTACCCGTATCGTTTGTTTAGTTCCTTCTTATCTTACACTTTTCCGGGCAGAAAACTACTATGAAATTAACGATCAAGAATGTCTGTTATTGCTACGATGCATGTCTACACTTCAGTAGAGATAGAAACAGCTCCATAATTTGAATATTATTAAGAGCGCTTTCGAATTCGAGACGAGAATTTGTGCGTCGACGTGATCGTACACGTTTTCACACAGTATACTTCAGCAATGCGGTTGCGGTGTTGTGCAGTTTGTTGGTGTGCAACGCATATTAGATGCGCTATTTGGCATCGTCTCGAGAGCAGAATCCGAATTTTGGTCTGTCGTGCCATTTTCGTCATCCTAAAGGCCGCAATAATAATGGATAAGCCACTCTATGGGACCATTCGACAGCAACAGTGCAACGGTATGGCGTTAATGTTTTTCTGAGTTAATGTGCTATTTTCTCACATCACTTTCTCAACTATTGCTTTTGATGAATTTCTTTGAACGGCCGACCTGGAACGTGAGATTCACATGGCAGCAATTCTACTAAACGGGGAAATTCCGCTGTTAATCTTTTATGGTGTTTTGGCTGTAAGTAAGCGCAAACTGAAAATAATTATTCAAATGTTGGCGTTACACGAATGATTAAAAAAGGTACTAAATGTCATTGGACAATAATGCAGTAATGCACCTCAGCGTTGATCTAAACTTCCAAAGGTACGCAGCTACTCGAAAAGAACAGGTTTCCTTTCGTTGAAGCGATTCCCACAGTGGGAAAATACGCCGAGACTGTAATGTGAAAGAACCCATATAAGCGCATTCGAGCAGTGAAATACTGCATGTCGCTCATTCGTCAGCCTAAAATGGACGTCTTCACATTTTTTTTTCTGTATATAAATTCACCGGAGCCGCTATATGATAGCTGAAATTTCACTGCTGTTATCGTCTTAATTTTTCCTCTGGTTCGGATTCTTGAAACCGTTTTACAATATCGGTAGGAAATTCCAAGTACAACAATATCCGCAGTTTCCGTTATGTTACGATTATAAGTCCACTTCCTTTTTTATTGCTATGAAATATTTACTTCCCATCGAATCACTAGATTCGATGGGAAGTTTTTATGCATATTTATTTCAAGACCGGAAGTGTTTGGTGACGAAAACTAACTGAAAGTTAAAAGCCGCTAAAGAAGTCGCAATCATTTCTTTCAGTTTTCACACTATTTCCGCGTATTTTTGATGCAATTGTGCTATCAGTTTTTATGTGTATTTTTGCGGATGCAGCTGCGTTCTCTCTTTGTAACTGGCTCATTGCCATCTCGTGTTTATTGCTGGGAACGTTTCTAGTGTAATATACAGTGCTTTCAGATCGGATTACGCATTAAGATCGGATTTAAGTAAAAAGCGCCCACTTTCGCCTATCGAAAAAAGTTTACTGACTAATTTGATCTTTATTATCTACGATTTGCTACTCTTACTAGTCACTTTTAACTCAGTGCTGGAAAATTTATCGCATTTTCATGTTGCGTCTTGGCCAATAGCATGTGTAACGAAGATCTGCAGTTATTCCTGTCCTATGAAAATCTTGATGTTTGCATGCAATCGTCGATTATTCTATTGTTTAAATGTCAGTCTGTGACTTACTGAAATCGGAATATTTTTTTTTCAATGTCTGCATGTCGGTTGTTTTCACCGCTTCCGGTTTTCTGATTTTGCTTCTAAAAATGCACCCTCGCTTTGTGCAGAGCCGAAAATCTTCTACATCTCTCTAACGCGCATTTTGATTTTATGTCATTTTATACTTTTTGCTTGTTTCTGTCCTTTTCGCAGGCTGTGTGCTGCATTCATAAGAAAACCTACTTATGCAATAGGGCTTGTGCTTTTCGCGGGTTTTACTGCTTCCGGATGACTGTTTTATAGCCTCTGTTCTTCGCTTAATCGAAGCTTCTAAAGGCTGGAGGGGCAATCTGTGCTTTCAGCGGAAGGTTTCTGCAATAAATGCATTCGTTCATGAAGTTAAAGAACATTTCGTTGCCTTAGGAGGCACTAGAATTTATGCGAGGCATTGAAGGAGTGGAACAGTTTCGATCTCTCCAAAGTAAACACTTTCACCCGAGCACATTTCTAATGTCCTCTTCTATATCTGTCAACAGCGAAGCGATCGTTGTAAATAAGATGGCTTTATTGCAGCATTATCGCAGCACTTGTAATTTCCGGGCATTCCTCAACTTCCAGATTAGAGACTTGGTGAGTTATCTGCTAGCCGCAACTTACACTATTGATGCTTAAAAAAGGAGTCAAGTCCTCTGAAACTGCGAAATTCAAATGTCTCGGAAGCATATTTCACCCGTTCGGAAGTATGTTTTAGGAGATACGGTTTATTTTCACAGCAGTGTTTTAGCGGCTTAGCACTTTTGATATGGCAGTTAATATTTGTAAGTTTTTGAGTGGCTTAGAGCTACACCATCTCGAGAGTCCAAACCAACAATGCGTTTGATTGTGCCAGCGCACTGCTCGCATTATCTGATGCACAGTTTAGTCAACATTTGTTCAGTATGCTCAACGAATCGCTCGTGAGACATGGCATTATTTAAAAGGCAATATTGACTTTCTCATACAAGTTAATATCGTGGAAGATTTTTCGCGACTTCCAACTTTAAATGTGGGCATAGAACTCTCACATTGGGTTGGATTGTATATTTCCATATTGTTTCATCACGTACTTTCATTACTCTTTTCATTTTGCATAGGTTGAAAACTGTGAAGATCAGTTGCACCATGTCCGTGTTACATTCGTCGCTGTTACGGCTTATAGCAATAAGCGTATAGCTGAGTCGGCGGTCATAAACATTTCCTGCAAACTATGCTTGAAAGGTGTCATTGCCGTCACAAAACGTGTTGAACGAACCTCAAAGACAGGACTTTCTCTTTGACGTGAGTCAGCTCAACTCGCAAATATTTGTTCTCATTCATGCTCATAACACATAGCGCCTTTCGACTTCTATTTATTTCCCTAACAATTTGACGTTTGTATCCCACGTAACATCGCATCGCATTGCAAATGATCTGTTGCCGCCAGCGACCGTCGGCTCCGGCTACCACTTCGGCATGTCCCTTGTTCAAAGGTGTGTATCCTTAAGTAACTCTTATATTGCTCCATTTACATTTACTCATAGAATCAACATATGACAATGGTGTTACATAGAGATGGAAAATGTATGACATAGTAGAGAATACAATATAACTTAGCCGTGCTAATGATTGGGCCGACGCCTAACGATATGACCACTAGAAGTATAAGAAGTCAGTGGTTCCATCCTACTTGGCATTACCTTGCGATGTATGCTCATCGTTGATCCCGATACGTTATCTCTATTTGCGTAAAAAGACAAGTGTGTCCGCGCTGTCCAAGCTACGATGACACAACTGTTCTCAATGATAGCTTGTTTCTATCATCCAGTTACACTTGTGTGATGCGTGTTACATGAAAACAGTTTCCTAACGCTATCCAACGTGACGGCAATCTTTTGCAAGATGTCCGTTTGGCTCTGCTTCCTATTCTTTTGTTGTGCTGTCCGAGAGGCTTACATTCTTATCGTAATTTAGATATTAAGAGGACTCCGGCAGATATATAGATAACTTTACCATGAAGGCTGGAATGGTGCTTTTTTTGCTTCTAATGCAGCTCTTCTTCCGATAAATACTACCCTTCCCTACTGTCATATTAGAAACTAAGATGGATGCCGGAAATCAAATCATTTTCGTAGCAACATATTTCGGGAAATTTCGTTGATGATAAATATTAGTACTGCTTTAGCAATGAGTTGTTTCCGTGTTCAGTCTTAGATGAAGGATCTAAGGGCAAAACCGGTGAAAGCTCCGATCTTTTTAAGGGTAACTCATTAACTCTAAATAACGTTGAATGTGTAGGTGATAGGATGCTGCTAATGATTTTATTATCGAGTGCTTTGCGCATTTGTTAGTGTCTTATCCAGATTAGGTACTTTTATTCCGGCTTTTGTCTGAGCCATTAGTACAGAACAATGTCGTCAACATTTCGTGCAACAGGAGTGTTGTTCCGTGGCTGGAGTTGAGCGTGTTCCTTTGATGAATTCAATAGTTACGATGGATATCGGTCTTGTGGTTATATTGTTCGCTTTTTGGTTATATGATTATGGCGTTATTTGCTTCTCAGATAACATAGGCGTCGCTTCCCAGGATCGCTTTTTCATCGCTAAATACGATTTTATGCAGCACTCTTTGCCGCCATTTTGCTGGAAATCTCTGCCACATTTAATGGTGATGCATCTTTGCAAAACTTTGCATCCAAACTTGACAGTAGTGGGTCCCTTCAGGTCTTTTCAAGATTTGCCGACTCAACGCTGAATTAGGCAGCAAAAACGTTGTTGCACAGTTTTTTTTTCTTCGAATTTTCGTACACTCGGTTGTCGTAAGTAAAAAAAGTGTACAGAGGCACTTATCATCTCGGCTCATCTACTCTTTTGCGTTTGTTTTTCTGCGCGTTGTGCCAAAGATTGTAGCAGCTCACTGGTTTTCTCGTTTATATTTGTACACATTACGAATTGAATGGCTAAATGTTGAGCAAGCTAGGAAGCATTTCTTGTCAACTAAAGGTACATAGCAAACAACTCAAATAACAGGTGTACATCGCTATAAGCATAGAACAATACGCCACTTTCTTTAGTTCCACATTATCACATCGAAACGAATACTACCCGAACGCTTTCCTCAATGCCGTTAGCTTAGAAAAAATTGCTCGTTTTTGCTTGTTTAGTCATTCAAGATTATATGCTTGAACAAGGTAGACGAGGGTAATAACGATTCTATGTTGTTTCATTCTTCACTTTTCCTAATGAGCATCACTGAAGTATTGTCGATTTAGCAGCTTATATGCTATCGTCATCGTCTTTTTTTTTCTCGAAATTTCGCTCTTTCTCTGTACATATTTTTTTTTTTTTTTTTTTTTTTGCTGATCCTAGTTTTTCAGCGATAGTTCTTCTTAATAGCGTAATCACTCAGCTTAGATAATTGAAAGTGATGATAGCGAAAATGCTTTAGGACACGCAAATGCACGAAAAGTGTTTAACCGTTCATGTGGGTGATATTCAAATATGTAACTTTTGTTGTTTGATCGCTCAGAAATGTTTGACCTGCGCATTTAAATTTGATACGCCGAAGAAAACGGCCTGGATTTCACAAATTCACTTATCAACGGAAAAGTCAGTAACGACTGTCAAATCCTGCATTGTAGATTGAGTGGGCGATAGATACTAGAGCGAAACATGCTCGAGTGATCAAGAAATAGTGGTCTTCCAGCAGTACTGTAACCAGTACGGCGAGTTCAAAAGGTGCCTAACATTTTCCTTTCTTTCGAGATGAAGTTGAAAGGATTTTTGACTTAATTTTTGAATGGACAAAATGTGATCCATTAAAATAGTGCTCTCAGGAAATGTTTGTTGCTTGGAGATTGCAATTGTGGTCATTTCATCGAAAATTTAATCATGATCTTGAGCGATAATCCAGATCAACATTCAACACATATGTTGGAGCGGACTCAAGGCTTGTCGTGTTAAAATTGCTATGCATATTTTAACACATAATATGCGTATACTCTATCCGATTTCATTTCGATTTGATGTTATGAAGCGTGTTATCGGCATAGCACATCGTACACGGTTCGTAGGTTTTAAACATATTCATTGAAGAGATGAACTCGTGCAAATGTAACGCCTACACCCGTCCTTAGAGCGAGACTAGCGTCTATTACAGCCGACAGTCCCTCCATACGCTCTCATCACTCGTGCTTGTTATCCGCCGTGTTCATGCTTTTCTGACATCATACTGTACTATCTCCGTGGAATTTTTTTAAAAATTACTCTTTCCTCATCGTTTCGACTTCTTTGCATTTCGTGTTTATTTCTTCTTTCAATCCGCGATTACGTTTTCTCTCCAAACTAGGACAGTCTTGCTTCATTCTTGTCCATTTTCGTGATCCTGACCTTATTGGTACTATTCGGCAAGCGACCGATAATTCCTCTCACGACCATGGTTTCCGAATTGAGTGGCTTTTTAAGCGTGTCCATCAACATATTTCTTGTCGAATAATTCTTTCGTACCGAACTTCGTTTTTTTGACATGGCTTGAGCAGTGACTAAATGATTTGGCATTGAGCTTGATTGCTTTTATACTGCTAATTGAATATATTGATTCAACCTCACTAAATCACATTAGACTACTTTCTGAAGCAAATTCAGAGAGGTGTGCCTCTTATGAACTCAGCAGTAAGTTCACAGTCTTCAAACGAAGACCATTTAAGGAATCTTTATTCGCAGACGTACAAAGAAAATGGCAACGAAGCAGAAGAGTACAAGAACAACATAAATGTGCATCAAAAAAACATCGTCTGAGAATATAATATCATAAAGCGGCACTTCAAAGCACACCAAAACACATCGATGAAATATTCCCCTAAAACTTTATTTAGCAATAGTAGTGTTTTCTCCATGCACAAGCACATCTTTACGATAGCCTACAGAAAAAGAAATCGGATAAAACTTGTCGTTTTATTGACGGATCTTGTCTATGCGATTCGCTAGTCGCCAGCCACCACCTCATTAAGGATTTGTCGAGGAAACTGCACAGTATGATAGTCCATTGATGCCATAATCATTCTATCCCAGAGTCGATTCGTTTCTAGAAGCGCACTACTGGGAGCTGATCCCTCATACTGAATAACCGATTTGCCCAGGATGGAACGTTCATCGGAACCCATTCGTCCATCAGATATAGAGAGTTTATCATGCATTAATTTCTCAACGCGTTAAACGCGTCTTCGTTTTGAATTGATAGCAACTCGTCGGTGTTATTTGTTTCTCGTGCAACGATTTCTTTGCGGTGGAAGCTCGTTGTTAAGAAACCACTCATCAACGCGTAGATTCTTCCTGTTAGGTTTTTTTTTGTAAATTCTCGTTCCACCAATTCAACATTAGTTGTTGCTGCTATGCCGTAGTAATATACCGTAGAGTAACCTCTCAAGAAAGTGATATTTTTTTTGTAGCTAAGTGATTGTTAAAATGCGTTTAGAAGTTCTTTCGTCCGAGCACTGAAATTGTACAATATAGGAGCTTTGTGCACTTCGACTATTAAACACGATAAAATTTTGCACCATTTTGAATGCAAATGGAATATTTAAACCAGCATAGGCGCAGAATTTTAGTGAACACATACATTTTCCTTCGAAAGGGTAGTTCAGCAAAAAGCCGTAGATTTAGAGCACTGTCGATGCAGCAATCAGTAAGTACATTAATCCCTTGTTTTCTCGAAATTCCATATGCGTCAGGCTAGTGCATTGTAAGTATCGACATTTCTTTGCATGAGCAGCGATTCGCCAACATCGGATATCGTTCCCGTTCTTTAAAGGAACATGGATGAACGTTTCTTCGAGCATAGATTTTTGAAAGCGTTTGGGAAAGAACGATGAACAAGGATAACATGAAAAAAAGAGTGAGAAGGACTACTATTGTGCACGATTGTTTAGAGTAAACCTACTCTAACGAAAGACGTCAAGTATGCTGGGGAAGCTCATACTAGAACTGACGAAACTACCCCACTTTGCGTGCAATGAGAAAAGTCATATAAGGAAACTGACTAACGGTGGCATCTAGCGGTTTGCAAACGAGCACAGGTATCCTTATCCTTCTCCTTCTCAACCTCCTCTATTTTAAGATGATCGAATCAAATTTAAAGCATTTGAATAAGTGGGACAAAATCGAACAATAAGCGATCACTGGCAACTCAAAAATTGTGCGAAGAACTGGAAGGGCTTACAAATTTTAGCAGCCGCATACAAATATAGAAGTATTGAAGAAAAATTTGAAGAGAAATCATCCTCCTTCCTCGAGTTGTTTATTTGAACGAAAGAGCAAAGCATCGGAATCCACGGCATAAATAAAGTTTACAAACTCATCGATCCAGAGGCTCGATTTCTAGCAGAGCGTTTGTCAACCCTCAATAACGTAGTTGAAAATGCTTCAGAAATGCATTAAAGATTCGTTGACTTCAAATTCTAATCGTAAATAATAATATATAAAATTCTTTGAAAAATGAACACGTTGAAGCTGACGCGTTGTTCGAAGCGTGTGAACCTCCTAAATCTGAAGTTCCATTTATCGCAACAAAACCCATCAAATAAATGCTTATTTATGCAATTTCATATGATACCCAAGTTTTATGAGGTGGTGAATGTAGAAATGCGAAATTAAGGTGTACATAGTTTGATGTTGTAATGAAAAACGTTTATTAAAATGTTGACTCAAGAATGTGATATTATTGTGTCATTTGCGATGTTTATTTGTGATTGCTTCGTAGTGAATCGTTGCTTCCTTCTGCCATAGTACGAACCATTCTGCTTCTATATCTCATGTAAGTGTTTACAATATCTAGTTCTCTTATTATGCATTGAGAATGTATTTCATGATGGTTAAGATGAAAGGAGTGGAAATTGTGGTAATATAGAGGTTTTGGATGTTGCTATTCGGTAGGAGGCGAAGAATCTCTTCATAAACTCGTTGATTTATAAGAAAATTTGAGGACATTTGCGCTACGATAAGCACTCAATAAGGCGTATTCTTTATATGCTGTGAAGGGGGGGGGGGGGGGGAGTGGACTTGAAATATCCGCTTAATCCATTTTTGCTTGTGGCTAATCTACCGTTGTCGTTTGTATTATTTTTGTTTTCAATTAATCTTCTCAACGAGAAATGTCCTCATCACAGCTGAACAATTCTTTCGATGTGTACGTCACGTCATTAACTGGTTTGTTGGTTTGTTGTTGCATCTTTGCTTTACTTGAGCTCATTGTATGGATATTTGCCAATCTTTTTATTCTGAAAGTCATCTAAGCGATGAAATAAACACTACCTGAGCGGTAGCCAAGAATTAGAGGAGAAATACCAATCCAAAGCTAAAGGTGAACTAGAAGATTTGTTTTCCTACCGTATAAAATTTTTCACCAAGCTGTTGATCATCTATAGACTCACCTAATTAAGCTTGCGCTTAGATGCTTGAAAAATTGCTTCATTGTGTGATGCTTTTTATAAATATTTCAATTCTTTATTACCCATTCAGATCCAACTGCTAACTTCGATACTGTACTACTATTGTGACGGCCGGTAAAGACTATCACAATCAATCAGCTGCAAAAATTAGAGTGAAGACGAAAAACTGAAGCATGATCTTATGCGTATATAAAAGTAAGTGGTTATTTAGAGAATCGAATCACAAAGGAGTTGCCGCAAATGTTGTTTCATCGAAGTTGAGATGGGGTGCTGCTCGAGTGTGATGGCATGATGTAAAGCATCGATGCAATGATCGATTTCAGCGCGCTTTTCTTGTTTAATCGGCTTTATTTTCGTCGATTTCGCAGCAACTTGCCGCCATGAATGATTTATTACCCAATTGTGCACACGCATTTTCACATCTTACAGCTAAACACCTCTCAACATTAACAAATATCTTCTTCCTTGCAATATCTCATCCATCGGAATTTTCATATTCTTCTAAAGAAAATTGTTATTTTATGCTTATTGAAATTAGTTACATTTTGCATTTATCTAGCAGTGCTCAAATGAAATACTACGATATTATATTCACATAGTGAACTAGCTGAACGGTTGCACGTGGATATTGACTTTCAACTGCCTCAAGCATATGTGTGGTCTCTTTATGGAGAAAGCAAGCTGTATGCTTCACATCTACGATACCATTCATGTAACAGCAACGTTTCGAAAGTTGTTTTCGCACTTTACGTGACAAAAACCGCCACAGTTGAAAAGGCGAACAAAAGTCTGCATTACTATTTATGATGGTGCTAATGTGCAAAACCAGTTTGAGTTTTTTTCGTTACTAACTTTTTATTGTCTCACGTCAACGCTTCATCACATTTGCCACTTTTTGATGCCATATTCTACTTGATTCGCTACATTCGTTGCTTTATCGCACTCTAACACAAAAAATTCTTCTTCTTTCTCAATGGCACTACTTCAAAATAAAGATACATTTTTACCTCTAATATGCGTTATACGCTATAGAAAAACGATATTTGCAACGTAATTTTCTGTTTCTAACATATTTCACATTATTGCTAAGAAAAATGTTGTGTTGAAGTGGCACTTTCTTTATTGTGTATAGCGGTCATAATGCCGGCTCAATATGCTCACAAATCTAGGACATGTGCATTAGAGGATGGACAGTGGGAGCAGTTGGGAAGAGATGAAGAACATGATCTCTGTGATTTTTTTTAGTGAGCATAATACCTCGGCAGAAAATGTCAGCATTGATGGTCACGTTCAGCCAATGAAAAGTTGTTATAGCGAGGAATTTACGAGAGTTATTTTTGCCCTCTATTTCACTCACAGTTGATTTCATTTAAAAGAAATTCTATTTTAGATGCATGAATAATCCCAGATATTTGCGCTTTTATTTCGATACAAAGGGAATTGAATGTTTCGAAAGAATCGCATATGACTCAATGCTCATAATTTTTTCCGTTCATCCAAACAAGATAGTAGCATCCAAATCGTCAACCTCGTTCATTCAATGCCACACCGCCTGAAAAGAAAAATTTTCCCGAAAGTTTCAAGTTGCAAAATTGTTCCACAACCTTATGTACTAATGTTTCCAGGTAAAAATTCATTCACAGCAATATGAATTAAAGTGACAGCGATGTCAACGTGTACCATTGAGAACCACAATCGCCTTTTTTCAAGCTCTTCTCTCTCTCCCCTCCCTCCCCTCTCCCTCCTCTCTCCCTCACTTTTCGAGTATAATGTGCAGGAATGCCTATGCTTATAAGCATTTCAGAGATATGAAGGCACCGTGGCAACGGATGCAACGGATCGCGAGGATCATTGTTTCTCTTACATGATTGAAGTTTGTCTGCTGCTAATGTATAGGAAAGGCGGGGAAGAGACCGTGAAGTGATTAATATAGAGGATGATAGAAGTGGATTTTAATCTACGGAAATTTATTGGAAAATTGGTAGTATTTATTGGGATGAATAGAAGAAGCTCGTCGTTGACGTTTTTTTGGGGGAAATGAAATTGGTTTTAAAAATTGTAATTGTTGATGAAAAAATTTCGAGAAGAAGGCGTTCGTCGCTGCGTGAATCTTCATTGAACTCATTGAAGGTCTCTCGTTTGCTTTCAACGGAGAACACTTGGCGCATTTCCGGCATCCCCACCATCATTGTGTTTGTTTTCGATTGCTGTATTCAATTTGATCACTCGTTTTTCTTCTACGACCCTTCTCTGCTATAAGTGCTACCGTGTTCCTGAATGCATCTCTTTGTCTTCTTTCATTTTTTATGCAATCTCTCGGTCATCGCTGTTTTTATCTTGAACTCAATGTTTACTTGACTATCTTTGGAGCAAAAATTCCTCACTTCCTACGGTATTCAGCAGATTTAAGGGCTAAGATGTGTTTGAAGTACTATTCTCAGAAGCAGCGCATAGAGATGAAACCAGGCGTACCCTCGGAAGTGAATTTTTAGCTTTAGATAGCGCCAAATGAAAGACGCGAACCCAGAATGTGTGGGGTATGGTTCTGCTATGAGCGACACCAAATGTTAGTTTGTCAGACATTTCGTTGAAACTGTTCAGCAAGAAAAACGTGTATTTTTGAACGTTAGTGTGTGTTCCTCATCTCTGACGTTCTATAGTAGAAGCTGAAGGTCATGGGGGCACGACCTTCACAATGGCACGACCTCATCTTTATGTTCCATCAAAGTCAAGTGCAATAACACTAAAATTGGTGACTATTATTGCTTGTGTACGTTCAGTAAATTCAAGCAATTGTCGCTTCGCTTGCGCGAGTTTTATCCACATATGCTATCGATCATGCGTCAGGTTCAATTAAATGCTCGGTAATGATAGTAAGCGGTCACCGGCTTGAACGGCGTTGTCAAATGGCTAACTGCTGTGTCGAAAAACTGCATAGTTCCCGGTCTTGGAATAATATTTCACATGATTTTGCTCAGGATAGCTTTTTTTTTCCGCCGAAATATGAGAAGATTGATAATTGGAATGCGTCGGTAAGGCGTAAACCGTAGAGGGGCCATATGCTTTCCTAATTATGATCTTGTAGACTGAGATTGGCATCTAAATTTTTCATCGCTCCACTCTTCATCCTCTGAGCCGCTGCATGCTATTCTTACCACCTCCTATACCAGTCGGGTCGTGTCCATCGCCTAGGTGACCCACCTCGAGTCGTCGGCCTATTGCTTCCTGCCACTTCAATGGGAGACTAAAACGCAGATAAATGAAGAATTATCTCTAAAACTCCTGCTAAATGCTCAAAGCGCCACAATTCAATTACTGTTTAGCACATGCAAAATTTAGCACACGAGATCGGCATTTTCCTCCTTTCTTACAAAGAAAATAGTGAGGGAGGGTTTTCGCCCATCCCTTCCCCCCTCCATCTATCGTTATGGAGAGTGCGGAGAAAAATTGTTTCCTTCGATCTCTCCCCTTTCCGCGTCCTCCTCCCTATGGTGTCACCTTTATTGTGGCCGATATGGGAACAGTGACCACTGTTAGCCGTTCGCACATGCACATCACAAAAAGGGCTATTATGAGGGAATTAAGAAGCATCATGCGATTATGGATAAACGCTTGCTAAGTTGAATGTTGTGCGGTGGCCAAGAGTGCTGCACTAACGAGATTATAATAAGGGGACGTATGTAAAGCCTTAGTGCGGAGTGTCTCGATCACAGCTGCGCGTTTATGTGCATCCTTGCACCGAGAGGCTTGCGAGTGCTCCCACTAAATTCCAGTATCAATCACAGGCGCCGCTTACGTTCGATGTTGTTCACACTCACAATCCAATAGCATTCATTTGTTCGCTTCTTTAGATTTTCTCTAGGTTTTTTTTCGACAGTTACCTCATCTTTTAAATATTTCGCATAAGATCGTTTTGACGTCGTCGTATTTGTCGTCTATTTTTATTGAATTTATTAAGTTGCAAGATGAGCTGAGGAAACGTAGGATGGTTTGGTGGTGATTCCAAAGAATTAGATCTTTCCTGAAATTATTCTGCCTTGAATTCGTACTTTGGGTGGTGCGTTAATTTTGGTACCATTGACTTTGATTGGTTGAAAAGATTGGACCACAAACACATTAAATTCTTTTTAGCAGTGCATCTTGAAGTCACTTGTCTTCTTGATGACTTTTCCCCCGTGACCAGTATGTTTTGTTGACAGACAGACAATCGATATATGTGGTGAAGTGAATTTTTATTCAAAGCAATCAGTAGAGCTTATCCACGGTGACGATTGATTAAAAATTATATTGCGTTAAAGTCTTCTCACTGTAAACGTATATATGCAAAGGTGTTTTCCATAATGAAATAGCTGAAAATCGAAGACGTTCAGTTCGGCTGCGCTAAAAGGAATCATGAATACAAAACAACGTACTAAAGTACCAGAATGAATCAAAGACATTAAAGCACTTACGAAAGTACATGGTTGCATTTTCAAAGAGAACCACGCAGAATTGCTGTCTCCAAAAATTTTTTTGTGAAGTGTTTGTTATCTTATGAAGGGTTCACAAAGCCCCGCTCAAATTTGACGCTTTGCTTTTACACTAAGGGAGCTTATATTTATTGAAAAAAAATGTACTCCTCGAAAAAGTTGTCGGTTTGCATGAGCACACATTTTTGCCAATGAATAAGCAGTTCTCGAGCAAATCGGTTATTTTTCTTTCAATGAAAACTTCCGTCGTGTTCAACAGCAACTTTATCGGTACGTACTCTCCTCTTAAAAAGAATGCTCCATTGCGTATTAGTGCTCACTGTTATAAGTGCCCAAAATTCACCGCTTAGTGTTCCAAAATATACGTACCGGCAGCAGCGATTCGGAGAATTGTAAATTTCCATCCTTGACTCACCAAATTTGACTGGCTGAGGATTTCCTTCACTTGATTCTTTTGCGGTTTTGGATGCGCATTGAGGAGACTCTCCCAATTGCCTTTCTAAAGCAGTTCTTAGACAACCTGCTGACTACAAAGCTTCCATAGGCGATAAATCAGAAACTTTCACCTAGACATGTCACAGTCACAAATGAGTGAGGAAAAGATAACTTTCTGGTGAATTTTTTTCCGTTTTCAACAAAATATTTGGCGATAATTTTATCCACTATTGAAGTTCAGCGACCATCCGAACAATTTAAATTGCAGGCGCCAATATTTAAGAAACGAAGTTATTGCAAGCATAGATGGCATGATGAGTTCGCTTTTGAAATACGGCGGGATCTTACTTAAATGTTTTCGTTGAGGTGATTTGCATCGGCTCCTACGTAACAGATGTTTTTATTCTCAATGAATATTCTTTTATTGTGGAAACTACATGAAGAACGCTGCTCGAATTTCTCTTTCTTTTTTTTTTTTTTTTTAAGCGGTTTTAAGCATAAAATCAACACGCCATGTGATCTTTTTTTCACCTTGTGAAAGATAACTGAATCATCTATCATTAGAAGAGTGGTGTACAACGGGAAGTTTCATCACAATCGTTTTAAATATTTTATATCAGAAACGTATGGTTGAAGAAAATTTGATGGCGATACCATAACAATGCCTTTTACCAATTTCGATTTATCATTTAACCGCCGATTTTAATTTATTAAACTAGATTTTACACGAAAAAAAATATTATAAAGCATTTTGCCATTGTTATTTGCATTGAATTGCACATTTTCAATACGAAACATATTTAACACATATTTTTTTCAAAAATTCGGGATTGTACATCGTTATCGTCTAGCTTTATGAATACATTCGCTGAAATGATACTCACTTTCAAGAATTGTAGAACTTTTTTCGTCCATATATGATCGAGCAGTACCATTGAAATGATATTGTTGAAATTTGTTAAGACTGGACGGACAAATTCTATGAAGCGAACGAAGTCTAGTTGAATTCTATTCGGAAATTTTTACTAGACGTTCAGAATATCTCTGCGGAAATCTGCTGAGCTACTAATGGTAAGGATGCTCCAATACCATGCTCTGAACTTGATTATTGGGCGCTCTCTTGCAAACGTCAAATGCAGTGATATGATGATGTTTCAACGATCCTTATAATTTGTCTTTGCTGAACGTAAAGGCATATATGCCTATTGCTGTTGAGAAATCCAGTCAGTATTGTAATCACTAATTATTACTGCCTTTTTTCAACACAGTGTAGAGAATTGTGGTATGGCATTCGCATCACTGTTGTAGTTACAGTTGACCACTACATGTCAGAAGATGAGAAGTGATGAGAATAGATTTCTCAATGTCCGTTGAATACTTGTAACATATTCATATATGTTACATTAATTGGTATGTTCGTAGCGCTTTCTTTTGAACGGTATTAACCCCGATGACATTACTATATGTGCTCGATAACTTCTGAATTGGAGTATCATATAATCGTATAATATGTTATCGAGAGGATTTTTTCCTGTCGAGACTTGAAACACCGCGTTGCCCTTAGAAGATAATGTCTTCTTGAATGCGTTGCTTTTAAATTATTTACCCACTTCAAGGATGACAACTTTGACTTGAGTGTTTGCCCATAACCAGGACGCTTATATATTTGCAATGAAAAAAGTTGGATGCCACAGATTCCAGACTCTCCTGTAAACCGCAAAGGAACAAAGGTTATTCATTGCACACGTTCGATGAGGAGTCTTCAAAAGCAAATGAAGTCGAATCCGCACATTCCCAACGAAGAGAACAAGATGGAGCATATTGACATTTGTTCCCCCATCTTGTGCAGCATCACCTTGACGTTCCGCAGCGACACTTTTTGAACCTCATCGATAAAAGCGATAGAAAATTATGCTCCAAGAAAACGTGATAAACCGAAATTATGCACTAATTCTCGGCTTCTCTACTATCCCACAACGGTGAAAGTAGAAAAGTGGGCGGTGTTGGAAGCCCATTTAGTGTAGTTGGCCTCTCTGTTAGTCTCCGGTGCGAAAAAAGCATTTTCGGGTCAATCTTTAGCAATAATAAATCAGCCAGTAATAAGCCAAAAGATAGCAAAGTTTTATTTCAACCCATCATACATAGCCTTATCTAAGTAATTGTATTGAAACTAGGTTTCTTCAGAAGAAAATGACATGCACTCATGAATCAATCGAACGTATAGAAAAAAGAATGCCTAAATCTACATTTTTTTTTCCTAACTCACTTGAACAATTCAAAAATGAATTCGTTTTTCAAGAATTTCCCAAGTTTCAGTAGTGTGCTGAATTACCACTATAAGAGATCGATGCGAAGTTTCTGTTCATAATTGCTGTTCCACGATGTACTATGCCGAAAATCCATTTGTATTGTAACATACTTCTTTGTCTAGTTCGTCGTATTCAAACACTAATCGGTGAATCAAGGATGCTCTTTAAAAATCGTATTTATCGGCAGTGAAAAATGCAGTTCAGGGCTCTGGTGGCGGCAGCTTTGCGCAGCATAGTCTCACCTGTTGAAACTTGGTCGCTAATGTGCGAGGTATATGAGCGAGCCTTTACCGGTTGCTGTACTGCACTGTGTTCGAGACGAAAGAATATTGCGCCTCTCGAGAACATCTGGTGCTACACACCTACTGGAACGGCCATAAACGAGCTACTCTATTTGCAAAATGCTAACTCGGAGTGCGTATGTGCAAAAAACAGCAACTCGAGCTCGAATTCAAGCTCGAACTTGAATTCACGCTCAAATTCGAATTCAGCGTGTAACTGCGCAGCAACTGTGGCATCAGTTGTTGATACGCAGCCGTCAACGCCACAAGCCATTAGAGGTGATAGCGGGAATATAGCAGACCACGATGACGATCAGACTCAAAGTAAGGCACTTCAAAAAAATCCCACACCTAAGACTATTCAAGCGGATGCTTATAGTACTGGAGAATCGCCGCAAAAGCCTGAGACAGTATTCAACTGCCTAACAGGCAATTGCTGCCGAACTCATCTGGGAATGCGATTTTGATTTAGCAGCCTCCACTATTCCACTTCGGCCATTGGATTTAGATCGGTGAACAAGACGGCAAAAATTTTTCAATCTTTCGGGCTCAAAATATAGAGCTGACGACCATATAAAATTCACAAATCACGTAGAAAAGAAACGGTGAATTCAGAGTGTTCAGTGCATAGGTAGAACAACGATTGTTTCCTTTGCCCTTACCTGTTCGATTTGCTTGTTTGCACTGTGTTTCACACACCTCTCACGTCATATTAATTACTCGTTGAGTACGCATAAAAACTGTCGCTGAAGGATATCTTTGTGAAGCTCTCCTAAGAGCGCTTATAGGCTGTCATACTATTTGGAAAAATTATTCAACACTGTGATTTTTTGGTGATTTTAGTAAAACTACTTCCGGAATTTGGCCGACGCCATCATTTCTTGGATTATTCTCCTGGCAATACATTGCAGCGAAAGGTAGAACAATTTAAGTGCTCGAAAAAAAGATTCTCCAAATTTGCCTTCATTGCCCACACTTGTTACTTTCATAGATTATGCATCGAAATCAATTGAAATTTTGCCACATATTTGCAATTGCGACTATTGAAGAGGTAGTGGTGGTAATCTTTGAAGAGACAGCTTCCATTACTTCTGTTACATTTTTTGGTGATTATAGCCATGCATCTGGTTCTTCACTAGCAGTAAAGCTTTTTTTAAATAAGGTTGTCTATAAGCTCTGCTTCGGCATTACAGCTTTGAGTATTAAGAAATCTATGATGTGGCGATGTGTAAAGAACGTGGATATTCCTTATCGTTTTTTTTTTCTTCTTCTTCTTCTTCTTCAAAAAAAAGGAAATACAGTCCTCAAGGTGGGGACCAACATCTTTCTTTCCATATTTCCTTGAAAAATTCCTGACTTCTCTTGACTTTATTGATTCGTGTAAATGGCTGGAAATAATGCTGGGAAGATTCTTGATAGAACGTTGCTCAGTTAACAATGCAGATATGTTATTTTTTATGTTTAGAAAATGAACGATTAATGATTAAACTGAAACAATCTCGATTGCAGATAATGTGAAGTGCGATGGCGATGATCAAGGAGTTGTCAGCGCATCGACAAGCGCGGCTTATTTGTCAAGGTAAATCTTCGGCCGTACTTACTATTAGATAGGCAATGAGAAGAAAGAGGGAGGAGAGTTGTGCGAGGAGTCAGTTCCCTACTTCGCATTCTTTTTCCAAAATGAAGAGGATATGAAAACTCAAGTATGATTAGTTTACGAAAACTACTTGCAACTAGTGGCCATATCAAAATGCTTCTTGTCTGTTCAGTGGTGCCCGTTGCTTCATTTGTCTATACACCTTCATAGTGCTGCCTATGCCTATCTTTTGAAGTAGAGAAATTATGTTTCTTTAATCAGTGAAAATCTGCTTCCCTTCTCGGCTAAAAGAAGTGGGAGAGGAAGGGAACGCTTGTGAAGATTGAATGGAAGGTGTAGGAGTGATGCCGTGATACAAGAGCGAAAAATTGTCTTTACCTCACGGATTGGCGGTCCATATTAGGGAAGTGTCCATATCCTTTATGTCGTCAACACCAATGAAGTCCTTCCGTTTAATTCAGTTTTCGAGCATAAACAAGTTTGAAAGCTTATTAAGGTTTCGACTGATTTGAAAGCCAATTTCATGGGCTGTTCCTGAGAAATCGTAATTACAAATGATGCTAGGAGATATGTTCGAAAAAAAATGCACTTTTACAATCAGTTGAACTGAATAGAATAAGCTGTTTCGCCATAAATCGTTCGCGAAGCCCACTGTAGTTTCATCTTATTCCTTAAACCGGTTATCGGTGGCAATTCTCTGTATGGAATAAACTGCTGAGCAATTCAAAGAAATGTTGCAATCATTTAAACTCAATCAAAATTTATTGCATGAGAAAGGTACCATCAGAAGTAACGACATAATCTACACCAAACTTTCTTCTCGCATGACTAGATAGGACCAAGCGAAATTAGCGAATAGCTAAATGCGTGTTCCTAGTTCGCTAATAAACGTCTACAAGTGTTCCACCGGTCATTTTTCAAATCTTTCTGCTGACTAAGTTCGCTCCGTATTGCTTCATAGTCATAAATAAAGTGTTTTTCCGATGAATTGGAAATATCTGTCGTCGTATGAAAAAAAAAAGAAACTACGAAAAGGAAAAGATTTTGAAGTATTTGGAGACTTCAAAGCAATGCTGCGTAATTTAATTGGCACCCTTAGCGCCAGTACTTTCGCTAGTGATGTTCATAAATTGCAAGCATTGGTACTTTACATATTAGTTCTCTTTTCTTGTTATCGCGTTTTCTTATCTATTTCTCTTTGTTTTACATTGTATTCACTCGAAATATGAATATCTCAATTTCCGTTAGATGAGAACTCCATGCATAACTAAATATAAACATTTTGGAAAGCAGAGAATATGATGTTTCCGAAATTTTCGACGTTACTAAATCATTAATGACCATTGTTTTGTTCTTTTCGTTTACAAGACTATCCTTGGTCCTAAAATGAAATTACAAATCCTAATTCGCTAATTGGAGCCCCCCCCCCCCCAGAAAAAAAATGTAAAGGCGAGCCGCTCATTATGAAAAGAAGCACGCAAGACAAGTGTACGCACCACAGAACTCTAGCAGTTTTATAATTTAAATGATGGTAATATTATAAGAAGATGAAACCGTAGACGAATTCATAAGAGATAAGAAATTGAAGGGGGCATTATTGCGTATGGAATATTCCGCTGACGAGGACCACAAGGAATGACATTGAAGGGATGAAAGCTGCAAGAGCACAGCGAAAGATAGAGCTTTATCTATTTATGCAGCGACATTTTTAGGTCAGATTAGGCCCGCATTGTTCTGGAGAAGGATTTTATTTGCGGTATCTTTATAAAAGATTTTATCCACTTCGCTACGAGAAGAACGTAGTGCAGCGGCAATCTACAAACTTTCGTATAGCACCTATATGATTTCAGAAAGAATGAATCGCTGCCTTTTTTTTTGAACGTTGGAGCAATGCACGGATAATTTGTTCAACTTGTTCAGTCTTAAGGCAAATTCGATTGAGGCATATTTAGGAGCGGCAGTGAAGCACAGAAGGCGTTAGATGCTCGAAGCAATAAGAAGCTGAGCAAAGAACGTTCTACTTCACCGAAGGGAGCGGTCAACGTTCGGCTTACAAGAACCGCTGGCGTTCAGTTGGGCTTGGGAATTGCAGGTATTAGTTAGTGCAAATTTTTGAAACATACAATTACAATTTTACGGATTTTCACCTTGCATTTTCAGCATATTTGCTCTAGTATCATTTCCATTTTTATCTCTATTTTTTGTTTACTTAATTTACGCAGATTTCGTCAATCGTTTACAGTATCTTGCTCATCGATCTTTTGACACCTATCTTTTTTTATTTCTTTTCGAAACTTTTTCAAGCGTTGACTGCGAAATGCTATCGCAAAACTCAATCGCTACAGATTGTCTTTCCCAATGCTGTTTCCTATCGTATTGTGTTGACACTGCGAAAACCCAAGCAAATAGCGCTTAGTAACTTGGCTACAGCTTGTCATGTATATGTTGCCAAATTTTTCGTGCAAATTTCCATTAGTGGAGTGAATTTCTTTTGTTATTTTGCCGATTGTTTTACTCATTTAGACCAACTTAAGGAATAAGAGCAATGTTTAGCTATAAAAAGAAGCTTACTTTCTCCATGACCAGATAGCGGTTTCAAAAAATTTGCACGCACTGACGCACCTTTGGAATGCTAGTGATATACAACAGAAATGCTAAAGAGCAACCGTTTTCTGTAAGGTTCGTGACAATATCCTCACAGTAAGACACAGGTGATATGGTGAGGAGAAATGTGTCAGCGCAGGAATGATCGGTAACTGCCAACATCACGAGTAGCGTGCAATATGGCCAATTAGAAACTTGTTTGTCCTCAACGTTATACATGATCGTTACCGTCTGCTGAAGATTGTTGCTATTAACGAAGGATTTCTGCTTATTCAGAAGCGACATTGAGCTAGGCTTATGCGCTGTGCATTTTAATTTTATGACACTTCTTTTTGTTTGGCAACTGCATATTTCAATTCCGTTTAGTGTTTGCCATATATGAGCAACCGCAAGGCTTTCTCACTCAAATCAGCCGACGCAGAAGACAATTTGCAGCCGAAATTCATATTTCTCGCAAAGTGTGCAAAAATCAGACCGAAACCAAGAACAGAGAGTTGGAAAGTTAACGAATAAGCACCGAAAAAAATTCACAGTTTCGAAAATTTTGATTGAAAATCATTCCTAAATGCAAAGTTGTGTCGATGCTTTCAAATGAAACTAAAAAATCATTGATACTTATCGCTTGCGAGTCATCTCTACAATATTACCGCCTAAGTTTCTATATCATTATATGAGTATCACGAATTAGCCAGTTAATAAATCACAAATCTTTGTTCGTAATAACGGGCCAAGAACTTTGAGGCTAAAGTCGTATGGCGCAAGTTCGGGAGAAAAATAATGAATAAGGCGCAAATTTTCCGAATATTAGATTGAAGAGATCGAGAGCGAGATTTAGGAGAGCTATGCGTACATATGGTTTACGTGTACTCTCATGGTCTTTATTTTTCGATACGAACATTTTTAACGTCATATTTACGTTGAGTGGACTCTTCGCGTTTGATTTATTATGATACGAACTGCAGTCACTCTTGATTATGTGGGGGGATTTCGCCCATTCATTCGACATTCCCTCTCTCTCGGAATTTCTAAAGAATTGCCATTTTGTGAGCTCTAGACGACGGCTATGGAGGCGTGTTCAAAAGAAAATTCTTTAAAGCGATTATTGACCTCGATTTGCTATGCTTTCAATCTTCTCGGTCCGAAAAAGTGCTTTCCACAAGGTCATTCAGTTTTGCCGGTTATTTTTGTATATTTCTTCGAATCTTGTTATATTTTTGCCTAATCCATCCAATAAAAATGCTTCTTATGCTCTAAAAATTTATGTTTGTTATTCCTCTGACAACTTATCATATGAATTTGAGTACGTTTTCAATGAACTTCTGTCTCAGTCTGACTTTATCGTCTGCACAAAAAGTTATCTGTCCATAACTCAAATTTTCCTTAATTCTCCGATCTCAAACATCATAAAACAAGGAAGAATGAGTTCTTGTAGGAAGAATAAAAAATTTTATTTTGTTTGTACCCCTGCCGAAATTTTCTTAGGCGAAATGCCTCTAGTCCATGTTAACTATGCAATAAACCTCTCTCAGAAATTCTTGAAACGCAAGATCCATATTGCGTTCCCAGGAACACATTGGATCTACCACGGTACACTTCTTCTCTCTTCTTATCCTTCATCGTATTTTGCACGTGTATAATCAGTAATGCCCTTCTTCGTTCCTTTCATATGCAGCTCATTTGCTTTATTTCATCTTTGCTTACAGGTCTTACACTTACGTTTTTAGCGTTTCATAAACGTTTACCATTCCAAGAAATTCGTAGTCCTGGACTTTTTTCCTGGACGAAATTTGTAATTCCTGATGGAGCTCTTGACTCATGCCAATTTCAACGGCTCCTAATGTCTCTGAAATTGGCAGTGCGCCGAAAGACACCTTAGTTTCTAATTTTTTGGTGACGATAATCAATTATCAGATCTGATAATCAGATTCACTATGAATTGGACTGCAGAACCCGGACCGGGCATCTAATCACTGAGATCAATTTCTGTTCCATTTAACTCGAATTCTTGTCCGCAGAAACATTTCAAGATGGAGCTAAGTGGTTTGGCCAAATTACCTTATTAGTCGTCGTTATCGAAAAAAAAAGCCTGATGAACACTTTTGCCTTCTAGCAGGAGTCACCGAAAAATGCTTTTTAGGTGGGCAAATTGAAATCAATTGTTGACATTTTTTTTTTTTTTTTGCATATTAGATTAAAACATTTTTCATTTATCGATGATGTGGTTAGATTTATAATTTCGTGCATTAAAGCGTTGACTGTATAGGAAGCAAGTGAAATTAGTAGAATTTTGTCGTAGTGAGTGCGTTTTAGTTGTGCCCTCTGAGGGTGGGGTTTTTTTCGAAAAATCAATGGTCTATGGCGCTTTGTGCTTGCAAGAATGAGGATTGCAATGCATGTAGACGGCTCGGCGTCGTGTTTCTTGCGATCTCCTCAATTTCACATCAACTAAAAACTTCAATTAGCAACCTCTCTCCACTATTCTAATCTATGAGTTTACTTGCATTTCTAGGAATATTTTTTTTTTTTGCTCTGGTTGCCAATTGCAGTAAATATCAATAAAAGAATATTTGTGGTATGTAATATTATGCTTGGTTTAGGAATTTGAAAGCGGCTTGGCATTTTACGACTCTCCATCACTCTCTTGTAAAGTCTTCCATTCAGTTCCTATGAATATATGTTGAGTAAACTGCGAAACGTTGATATGTGATCAACGCGATTTTCTAGTTCGGAAAACAGCAAATCTCCTATGTAATAGATTGCTCTTCACCACGATATCGAAAAATTGAATAGAAGCGAATTCATTTCAGTCCAGTAGCAAATGTTTGTTAAATAAGCTTAGCATTACGTTGAGTGAAAAAGATAGTAAGAGGATTTTTGTGTGCCAACTTTACGTGCGTGTTTTCCTTTTTGATTTCTGAGGAATTTATGAGGTTTTGTATGCCACTGAACAGTTCATCAATTGTACTAATGCATTACATTAACCCTGTGCTCGTATGAGAACTGAATCTGAGAACCATCACCTAGTAGTGGAAATCTAGATTTAGTGCCTCTTTTTTTTTGCAGTTTTACGTTCGCAGTTTAGCTAGTAATCTGGCGGTCATTGAGAATAGCAATTTCGGAATATAGATCCCTTACTAACATTATCATCGATGTTTCTATGCAGGATATTTGACACCTATAAAGTTTCCGAATTAACATGACGAGTTTCCATCCACTGCCCTTCCTCCACCCCCTCCCCCCCCCCCCCAAAATGGGTACGTCCCCAAATTCCTGAACCATCCATGTGATCATATGACTGTCGAATGGCGGAAAGGGATGGCTGGCGAAGATCTGTTTTGTTTGGCCGTTTCATGAAGTTGTTGTCACCATTAATGGCTTTTGAGGAATGTAACGATTCTGCAAGTGCGCAAACATTCACAAAAAATTCACAAGTATAAAAAAATTACTACCATTCTGCAAATGTAATAATATATCCTTCGGTCTATAATGCTATCTTTATGTTTTAGGCTTCTGATACTATCATCTTCGTTTGTAAAACCATAAAGAAACATTATATATGACTTCAGGTAGATAGCAAATTTTTTTCCAAGGCCATATTCGGATGAAACGATGCGGTTGATCTTTAATAAAATTTGCTAAAACTTTGAAACATGTCGCTTGACCGGTTCGCTCGTAAAATTTGGATTTAGAAAACTCTTGTTAAGTCAATGACGCCTGGAGAAGAAAGGCAGCGGATTTCACAAGCATTCGAAAGCCAGCGATCACTTTATTTTATTATCGAACATCCGTACCCAAAAAATTCTGTGTTGATTGTAAAAAAAAGAAGAGGAAATGCCACTGAAAACATCAAGCTAAATAAATGAACTTTCGAATGGTTGCGAAAGGTGCTTCAGTAAAACTTACGAGTAGCATATAGGTTATGAGTAGCATGATAGTCAAGATAGGATTATTTTAATTGTCCCCAAGATTTATTTTTGGCATAGGCTGTATGCTGCCTACTAATATGAATCCCTTGAAAGAATTACTTGCGAAAGAGTTAAGAGAAAGAGGAGAACATAAACGAGTCCATTAATCCTTCGACAATTTGAAGATACGAAAGTTGCGCTTGCGCTCATTGAATTTTCCGTTCGTTTAAAATAAAAAATCCTCCTCAAGTTGTTGATTTCAGCAGTTTAATTCATAAACCGTTGATCAAACCTTAAGGCGATGGACTACATCATTAATTTATAAGTGCTGTTTATGTAACGCGTAGAAAATTTTAAGCATGCAACGAAACAATCACGGAAACTGTCTTCCATACCGCTATGTGTACGCTTGTCCGAGTAAATTAATGCTGCGAAGAACTCATAGCTAAACTTTTCTGGAAGGGAAATCCGGCAAAATTATTTTTTTTACTGGAACTGTTTTCATAGCAGTTATTTTTTATCATCACGTTTTTTTTTTTCATTCGGAAGAAAGAGTCCTTTTATGAGATAAGTTGACTTAAATAAATCATTTTCCCTGGAGAAACACGTTCCCATCATCCACTGTAAGCATCACTACTGGCGAGGGGCAACCGGAAATTCGTGAGTCGAGTTCTGTAATTAGACGAAAAACCGAGGCAAGGCCTCAGTCCCGCCTTGTGGCCGCAATTCCACTAGGAATCTCGGAATTTATGTGTTCCTGGCTTGATCCCCCCATTCCTGAACGCTTCACTAGCCCCCAGTATTCCTTGCGAGGATCCCCACAACTACACTAGTATCTATTTGCCGAGTATGGGCACCTCGTGGATAGATAAGTTCATTATTTTTGTATTGTTGTGCCGCCGGAAAGTAGGCCTTAATGCAGCTGTTTGCTCTGTAATAACGCGGTTTCTTCTTTTTATAATCGTTTAAAAATTGATATGCTCTGCGGAGCTACTGTTAATTACTCCACTCGATCCACGTCCTCCTTAAGTCAGCCTGAATGGCCAATAGCGGCTATGCCGCACTTTCCGAATATTTCATCCTTCTGGTCCTCCTGAAAGCTGCTATAGCAAATATTCTGTTTCTCGGAACGCACCCTTCTTCAGCGCAATTTGCATAACTTTACAACAAATGGGAGATATGGAACGCTCGTTTCACTTTATGTTGGTGGTCCGCTAGCATTTTCGATTTTATTCAAAAGCAAAACATCAGTGCTTCTCTTTCTCGAACAGCGGGTGCTATTTTGATTTTTATTTAGCTTTTTTTCTTTATCGAACGTCTATTTGCATTATCGGTTGGTATTGTTAGGCGGACGCATTGATGAGATTTTCGTTGAAAACACGCAAGAATTTTTGTGATTCTAATTCGAAGTAGACTGATCACAAGAGAAGAGAAAAAAAGTCGTAGATAATAGTGCAATGCATACTTTCGAGGATAGCCACAATCGAACGAAAAACGTCTTTGCAAATATTTGCGCGTACAGAAAGAAAAAAAAACATTCAAGCTTTTAGCATCTCATATGTCGAGTGTATATGATAGATGCGTTTTCGTTTTAAGGCTATACATTCACCACTAGCCACCTGAGCAACGTGAATTCTCTTATTGATTAGTAAAGCATCTGAGCAAATGAGATTTGTGCTTGCAAGTTATTGCTGAGAAGGGTGGGAATCGCTTACAGGTCGCCAGGATATATATAGCATCTTTAATATAGGAGTAAGTATTCATTTTACATTAATATATACGTACGTGTTTTATATAATATATTCTTGTGTACACATATAATACAGTTGTGTAAACGTATTTGTATATATGTGTAATAGATGTATATTTATGCATACGTCAAATGTAACAGTGATATCTACATCGTCAAAGTTATCCAGGTCACACACAGTTTGTCAAATTATTCTTTTAACCTTATAAAGGCCGTTTCGCTATCAAAGTTAGGTGAGGTGCTCTCCTGATGCTTGATTTTGAGGAAACTGTTAATTCGCAAATTGGCAATATTGGTTCGAAGAAACCGCTGTGCATTACTTTTATTGTGAATAGCCGACATCTTGTTTAAGGAGGTTCCGATCGGGCGTTTCCGCCGACGATTTCCTTCCTTCGACCTGGCTTCATTGCACATCGTTGTGATCAGTTGCAAATCGGTGAAAGATTAACGCATGTTAATGGAATCCCGGTGAGCATTTTACATTAAACGCTCCTTGTGTGACCTTATTGGATTATCATTGCTTCATCCTGGCGCTAACTATTTTCAGGTGGGATCCAATCCCTCAGCTCTTATTTTGCAAAACACAAAACAGTAGAAATAATTCTTGTAGTAAGTGACTGACACAATTTTATAGATTCTTTAGTTTATGCGTTCCGTTTATTTCGTTCTCGACGTCAAATGGGACATCTCGAAGGCTATGTTCTAATTTATGTAAATTCTCATTCCTAACGTTGAGGCATCATTGCCACAAATAAATACCTTTTTCCCGATCGATGTGATGTTTATTTGTCTCTAGAGAGCAACGCGTCCGTCCTCATTGTTTTATTCTCGTCGAGTTTTCTGGTGTTTTGTGCGTCCCAGAAGGCATTCTCAGACTCGTCCTCATCGATGAATACTGTAATGCATTGGAAACATTCTCATCCATCCACTACTATGATGAAATCAATCATCAGTTCTCTTAGCGAGTTATAAAATATAACACTACAAAAACTCGTACAATATCTTCCTAACTTTTACACACTATGAAGGAAGGAGCATAAAATGGGACATTGTGGTACGAACTTTGACCGCATAAAAAGGCTGTCGTAAAAGAATTGTCCAAATAAGTGTAAGATTTCCGTGTCGATATACTCATAAATACATCGAGTAAAGGTACCGATCGCTTTGTTTTAATTCACCTTGTACATAAACAGTGACATAATTTGGGAGTTAAAAAACGAGCAATTCGAGAAAACGCTCAACACTCTGATTCATAAACGTTATGGCAACTACATGCATCTCCCACAGAAAGTGATCATCAACTTAAGGCTTAGCGTTAGTTGGGTACTAACGCTTGGGCTATGTTTTGACATTGCACTTAACGTTTAAGCTTTTTTCGCGTTGGTTTATATTTTAGCGCATTTTCGATCATCCCAGCTGTGCGCATTTCGCAGGGGCGTAATTGTGGTATGATCCTAAACAACCTTTCGCAAAGACAAAGGAAAGAAAAAAAAATGAGAGGTGACTCTCAAGCATCCTATGATATTTGAGTGCCCCTTCCCCCCTGTACAATGTGCTCCACGATTTCACGCTTATATTTCGGTCATTCATGCAGCGTTTTGCATAGATTTCGATCATTCACGGTTATCTCCGCAATTTCGCTATACCATGCAATTCATTTCTGCCACAGCATTCAAGCACATTCGTACATTTACTGAACCTGCGGAGTTTACTCCCATTCGCCTTTCATGTTTACGAAGCGCATTATGATGGCGTTACGTCCACCTATGTAGAGTATGCATTCGTCTATAGTTAGAAATAGTGCTTGGAAACTAGTGTGTATAACTTGCAGCGTAGAATGGATCATCTTTTCATATTGCATGTGAATCCCCATCGGGCAAGAAGATGAAAAATCAGAAAATGTTCTAACGCATAGGAGAATTTTTCGTTTTTAACTGAATACATCACAAAAGGAGGACTTTGTTTAAGGAATTTGCGCCCATAGTTTCACTAATTTAAATTTAAATGATAATATTTCACATTCGTTAACATTATTTTTGAAATTTAATTTAGTTGAATGAGTGGAACTGCGAAAGGATGTTTTACATAAACTCGTGTAGCACATCGCTTCACTCTTTTTTTTTTCTGTTTAAATGCTTTTTTTTTAAAATATATCCCTAGCATTGTTTTAAAAATGTCTTAATCGTAGCCTATTCTTGGATTGCGCTGTTTGGTTGATGAACTGCACTATTGCGCAAAACTTATAATTCTGCTTTCATCATTGAAGCAGAATTTTAGCTCATTTCAAACAGGATTTGGCACTTCTTTCCCATATAACCAACACTGACAGCAATCCATCAGAAAACCAAACGTTTTCATTTCATACTCTTTCTAGCTGTCTCATAAATTGATCAATTAGTGGTGCTTTATATGGTGTTCAGTGGAAATTGGAATTTAGCCTGAGACGACATCCTAAAATGCTCTACGAGAAGAGTGGGAAAGTCAGTGCAGATCACAGATAGTTACAGTGGCATTCATCAATAAATGACCATATGATTATCGATGTGCAGGTTTTTAAGAGGTATTGGGCGGTGACTGCCATGTATGATATATTGTAGCGTCAAGGGTTTACGCTGAGCTGCATTTGCCATATCCAACATTTGTGGCTGCATACGCACGGCTTAGATATGTTAATTCTCTACGCATTACAACACTGCAAACTTCGTGCTTCATATTGAATCAAATATGAATTCGCCAGTGAACGTTTCGAAGAGTGCTTTCGAAGATCGCGATTCAATGACAGGCTACATAGAGTATCTTTTAAAGTTTGTGAGGATGAAGATTTCAATCCATCATTACTGAGAAAGAACGAAGCATTAAGGAAGTCAAGTTATGCTTCTCAGAAATACGGTTTTTCTTGAATAAACAATTATCGTACGCAACTACTAAAATAAATTTAGCATAGCTTTCGTGGTGATTAATGGTCAGCAGATAGTGATCGAATTTACAGAACGTCAATCAGGAAAGTTAGCGCCCAATACTGTGGTTATAAAGCTACTTTTGGTTGTTTCGCTATATATAAGTGCATTTTCTCCATGACCGCGATCATTCAATGCTTTCCGATTTACTTCACAATATCTCTTTCCTTTAAATCCACTTTCATATACTGAAAGCAAATACAAAGTCATAAACGAAAATATGGTAAAATATTTTAATATGTTCACTACTGAAGCGTGATGTATTGCTGGGATATGGATGTGTATAATAAATGAAGCAGCAAAGACTTAACGCTCGATACAAACTCACTCTTAGTTCATATGTGCGCATAATAAATGTGTTCTTGCGCATCTTTTTACGGCTCACAAAGCATTTCTGCTTCTCCGTTGCCTATAAAGGAGCAAATCTGCGAAACAATATTGAAATCGTTGTGTTCTGCTCTTCTATGATGCCGAATATATGATTTCTCTTTGTTCCATTTCTTTTTTTTTTGCGCTAACGTGAATTGCTTATTGCGTTATTTTACGTCGTGCGCCATCCATACACACCTTTAATGTATCGTCATAGCAATTTTGCTTCCTTGTAATACATCTCATCGCCATTTTCTATTGGATAACCATAGCGTCCCTTCATTTCTTGATACGAAGGTTTTAAATAGTTCGGAACTATTAATTGCACTTACAGGTTGACGGTCTAACCCATGACCAAGTTTTGGCCTTGCTGAGGAACGCGGGAACTGATGTGCAGTTGCAAGTGGAATACGATCTTAACAACAGATGTAAGCTTTTCAAATAGAATTTTATTTTCGAACCTTACTTTCGCAAGTATTGATATATGGGTTTTCCAAATTGTTTCTCTAACAAAGCCCATGAGTGATGAGGCAACCGTCTTATTTGCAAAAATGCTGCGAAGAATATTGGCTGCTGGATGATTGTAAATGAGATCGGCTTTTTGAGCGGTAATACGACATCGCTAATATGCAAAATACAAAATAACAATTTAGCACTAATGAATTATTCACGCAATATTTGAGTAAAATTTTAAAATAAATCGAATATTAATGACGGAGATAGATTAAGGTGATGTAATTGTAATAAAAGTGCCACTAAATAAGGAAAAAATGAAAGAGAATTGTGCATGAGTGTATAAGTTGAATAGAGAATTTAGAGCATAGATGGTTCTAATAAGTCTTAGTGAAAGTGATCGCATTTCGGACGTTGCATTCAAGTGTGAACAGCTCATTTATGTGTACGCCATTGTCATAATGGTACGCATCATTCTGTTAGCTTAGGAATAGAATCGAATTGAACACAATAATCCATGTCGACGTTAAGTCAGCTCTTAAATTCTGTGGTGGATATTTGGAATCCCTGCATTTTCTTCCGATAACATCCTTCACCGTATGCGTTCGTGGTTCAACTTCTGTTCATTTGTAGGTTTCACGCGTTCCCAACATACGATGAGCAAATGTACGGACATTGTCCTAGAAAAGGAAAGAGGCAGTTTCGGATTAACGCTAAGAGGTGGCGCATATGGACCAGACAGGAGCAAATCAAGACCAATCACGATCACCAACATTCGTACCGGTGGTCCGGCTCACAGGTTTTACCTTGATGAACTTAGAAGCTTTACTACTCCATCTCTCAAGATAGCACACTCATGAGGCCTTTGACGTATTGGAGACTCATAGCGCATTTCAAATGCTCTATGCATGTTACGATGAATAACGGTCCATTACAGGAATTTTTAAGGAGAGATCATCTTGTGTTATGCGTGTTGCATTGATTTTAAACCACATTGTTAGGATGCTGGGGAGGAGCACATACAGCAGCCGAGAATAATACTTACGCAACGTGTCCTCGCTTTGCACCTTTGTCCTACTCGTCATCGTTGCGCTTGAGGGTCCCGTTGTATTTTGCAAAAATCAAGCATAGCATTGTTTCTGGGGCTATAAATCTACGTCTTCAGTACGCCAGCCATATCTTTGAAGTACATCCGTTGAATGTAAATTCGTCCTCTTCTTTTTCCTCTTTTTTTGAAACTCTCTATGGTGTTATGTTAACGAGTAATTAGCAATAGCAATCTGCATATTTTTGCTGAATTTCTCATCTTATGTAGTATGGTTGTAGATCCAACCACTATATTTTCCTCTGTACCTCCGAGTCGTACAGAGTATTAGTGATTTCTGGCGAAAATTTATGTCGTTAAGGAATCGATGCGAAAACTTCTTTTTCATCACCTCTTCTCGCAGATGCTCAATTGTTCAGCTAACCTTGTTTTTCCAGCATGGAGGAGGTCATTTCGAGCGTTTGACAAAGAATTGAATGAGGAGGTTTCAGGGAAGGTCGTTTGCGCGTGGGCGATCGTGTTCTGTGTATCAACGGTGTTGACGTGTATAGCGCAACTCTAGCAGTCGCACAGAGACTTCTCGAAGAATCACTCAACAGCGCTACAGTTACCATCGAATATGATGTCTCTGTTTTAGGTAAGCATCCTGCTTTCGCCAGCTTCAGAAGTGCCAGAATGGTCGCACGATTTCTAATCTTTATTATCACCTCTCAAGCCACATGCTTAGTATAGGATTTTCGCAGATTCTTGTAAAAGCGCACTTTATAGATTCCACTTCCGTTCAAGTGTGTGTTTGTCTGCCTGTCTCTTCAGTAGTTTCAGCTTTCGAGCCAAAAAACTCCGACGATGGAGCTTAGTGACCACAACCTGTACTTTACGATGGTCTCCGGTTCCCCAATTTGCGCTGCCCGCTACCTGGTTATTTCTTTCGTGAATTGTAAAAGTTTGATGGTTATTTCAAGCCTGGATGTGCAAGCTCCCAGTTGCTTAAGCGAATGCGTAGGCAAGTTTTTGGACGCGAATGTGTTAAGCACTCTGCACTTGAAAAGAAACAAATTTTCGACTATATTTTATCGTCATGGGTGTCGCTGAGAATTAAAAGCTGAGCAAGCAAATTGTTTAGAAGGGTTCGGAGGTATGATATCGAAACTTTCACAAAAAATGTTCCATAGAGTGGCATGAAGTTAGGAAGCGCACTTTCTCTGACCACGCTATACGAGGTACGTCTATAATACAGTGCGAACAACTGCACGAAAATATAGAAAACGCTTAAAGCGGCAGCTAAGTGAATATTTTTAAGGGCACCAGATAATTTTTGTAGCGTTCCTCCATACTCTGTTGTCACTCCAATATAATGAGGCTGATCTTCCTCCGACACCTCTTCCATCCCATGATTTCCATGGTCCTGATTAGCACGAGAGATTGTTCTCCAAGGCTAGCGTATCATTAGTCGTTGCTCCTTAATCTTTCAGAAGTGCACTTCGGCTCCCGAAATGCCTTTCGTATCAGGCAGTTTGTTATGCATTTCACCTGTAAAACTGTTATTTTTTTGCAAGTCCTGTATGACCGAGTGGCAGACTCACGTAACTATCGTTTGCGAAGTTCAGATTTAGTTTCTTCGACCGTCTGACCGTTTCAAAGAGCGTCACTATAAAAGAGTATTATTTTGATTTCGCACTCAATTAGAACTGAAATATTCCATGGAATGGTGAAATAAGACTCCATTAGCAGAAAACATTTAGGGGAAATAGTCTCGGAATATGACTTCGAGTTTTAAACTGATATTAACATGATATTAGCCCTCCATTTCATGCAAATGGTCTTTGACTTCATTATCTTTACCTCTTGTCAATTCATGATGTGAGTCGTTGACAGAAAGCGTGCGCAAAGCGAGTGGTGCATTGGTGGTGGAAATCGACAAGGCTGCAGGTAGTGACTTAGGCGTTATGCTCAAGATAAATGAAGCGGATCCAGCACGAAACACCCAACGTTCGATTATCATCGACAGTATCACACCAGCTTCCATTGCTGACAGGTTTCTCTATGACACTATTGAAAAACCGAATGAATTTCTTCAATAGCGTTTATGGCTTCTTTACCGTCTTCGTAGCGCGTTTGCACTATGCGGTAACGAATGGTAATTGGTTGTTTTATTATCCGTAGGTGATATTATGCCGCATGTCGGTCTCGGTCGCTGGTGGTTGCAGGCTGGTTGCGTTCTCAACTTCTTCCACCAACTTAGCATCTCTTGCCTGAGAAATATCTTTGTCTGATGAAGGTCTGTTGCTCATAAATATGATGGGACCGTCTTGCCGATCATTTTTTAAAAAGCATCCATGGTTTTTTTCTATGAAAGTATACCCTCGTGGGAATGGGGAAGCGGTGCGATTCGCACAAATGCATTATCGAGAATGATGTAGAATCGAGTACGTAGCGGTTTGAATCGCGTTGTTTCGGGGTCATTTTTCAAAAATAATTGCTCTTAGTGGTTGCGATCTATACGACGCTGCGTAAGGGTAAAAAAAGCGTATTTATCTTATGAATCTCGATAAAGCAACGGTTCTAATAGCCAAGGGAATGGCTTTATTTTAGTGCTTCGAGGATGATTATATATTTTATTATGCTATAATTTTGGTGGTTTCATAATCGAGCGAGAAAATTCTGTAAAAAAGCTTTGTTTCTTTTTTATAGTGGCGCTAAACGAATGATCATTGAAAACCTAGGAAGGTATGAGGGTGCGGCGAGAGTGAGACCACACATGATGCCCTTTTGAAGGCTACAGGTACCGCTGACAGCCTGTCGTCTGCTGCACGATTATAAGGGGCATTGCAGGCAATCAGCCGTTTGCATGCAATCCGCACTCTGTCAATGGCATTTGTATTGGCTACAAATTGTGGCCGCCTATTTTTTCATTTTTGATATTTTGTTGTCTTCTTGCTTCTGTCGACGATTTTACAATGGTCGTTGATAGCTTCTTTTCAAACTGATCTACCGATTCCATTAATCTTGTAGTCATTCATTATTTGCTCAAAAGTTTCTGCATTAGTTCGCGTCTGTTTTGTAACGGAAACTGCTTTTAACATCGGTTACTGCAGCTGTTTGCGTTGCACCAACTAGTGAAGCTGTTTTTGCGACGCTTTTTTGTCATTTCATTGTGTCAGCATTGTAGTTCTGATCTCTTTTGACGAAGTTTTAGCTAAATGGCCCATTCGTGCGGTCAACGTTCAGAGAGCTTTGAATATGTTCTTGTTTAACATAAATCGCTCAAATTTATCGTTGCTTCATACGTTGGAGATACACTAAACGTTGATTAGCGCCGAGAACGGATATCAAGCAATCCTTGGGTGGGTAAAGATGACGTGCATCCTAGTTAATTGAGATACTGAAGTGTTTAGTTTCTAGTAGGTAAAGGTGAAGGATAGTTAATACCGATTCTATGTTCAGAACTTTAGGTGGATAATTTCTAGGTAAGTAAAAGATAACGGGCAAAGATAATTAAAAAATAAACCAGGATTCTCTTGAAACGAATCTAAATGTGGAAACATTTGCGCTATTCTATATTTGATGAAATTTTGTGTTACTAATTTCATGCTAACAATAGCTCGATTTTTATTCTTTTTCTATTGTGGATTTGGAAGTGAACAGTCGTTCCCTTCGTTATTTATGAGGATTTCCTCTAGTTTACACCACATTTTCTTTCAGTATCCTGTCTTTGTTTAACGGCTGTGAGCTTGCTGAAGAGCATATTTTCTTGACTAGAATTTTGCCGTTTTCGAGCTGGCGTTGCACACAGAGATGTTGCGATACGCAACCAGGCCTTTCTATAAATGATCTGGCTGTTCACCTTATTATGCACATTCCTCCTTCTACTATTACTCCGATGAGAAGTTGTAGTCTTCTTTTAGCACCACCGCAAAGCCTAGTTTCTACGAATGAATCCGTAAATTTCTCATAATACTCTTTCAATGTAGTATCGTGAGACTACTTTGTAGAAGCGGGCGCTTTATAGCAGCTCTTTGTCCGTGCGTGTTTTTTATGCTTGCCTGTTTGTCCAACATTTTTGACCAAGAAATCGTCTGAGGTTTATGCCAAAATTGAGTGAGAATAGTGTGCAGCATCAGGTAATGCCCTATACCTTAGTTCATTTGGATCCCAGAACTAGGCATTTGAGGGCGCGAGAATATTTGCCTCTATTTCATATTGTCCGTTTTTTTTTGTCATTTTACATCGATTCGGCAGCAGAAAAGTGAAATTTTTTCAGAACTATCTGAGCGATTAGATCAGCTAAAATATGAAAGGGCTATTTTGCATGTTCTATTTTTTTGGGTGGTAGTTTGTGAAGTAAATTGGGCCGTCTGGAAAGGATGCAACTGCATGAAGGTTATGTCGAACGCAGTAGAACATCGGTGAACATTTAAGCTGTACGCAATTTTGCCGCATATTTCTTACCGACATAAATTCTTACTACATAATCGTGCATTAATGGACGAGGCGTAAGCTCCGGGGTTGTCTCTGCATGAAACGATGTAGTTCCTAGGTGGACGTGTGTGTCAATTGACGTTTATGATGCACCGTAGAGCTAACGTGCCGACATATGCGCCTTTGAATTTTTTTCTACTGGAATTGGCTCTTGGGACGTCAATGTTTGCAGTCTGTGAATAGTCGACACAAGTGCTTTCGTCCAGGTGAGAAAGGTGCACCATTCACCGCATAGCAGTGCTACACGGAACAATAGTAGTTTCCTTCTCGTATAGTCAGGGTAACTTTTTAATAGTTTTATTATTGGGGCCTTTATTGAGCACGTTGATTAGATTGATGGATGTATGTTTATAATTTCTTTCTTTAAGAATTGTGGTTTATATTTTCAAGTATATAAAGTTTGCTTAAAATAATAATCTTCATAGTGGAGCAAAATTGGTTTCAATTTTTTATGGCGTTCGTGAAGCTTAATAGTGACAATGGCTCTCTGGTAAGGATGAAAAACGGGCTCTTCTGGCATAGATTCAATTTATGTTAGTATGTTAATATAATAGAGGTTCAACAGGTTCTTAGTTTATTAACTAATCGGTACCAATACTTTATCGAAATTATATGAAATTTGTTTGCATTATTAAATTTTGCTTGGAAATTTGTCGAATCTCTATGGAATTACCGTCGGAAGTAATATTTCTCATAGCAAACAACTAAGTATTTGTCATCTAGGAAAATTATTTGGTGGGAACCGGGAATTTCGTTTTTTTTGAGGCTAAGTTGGTTGTGGTTCTACCGAGTCCGGTGAAACTTAGCGGATAGGCGTGGATTACGAGTGAGCGATGAAGCTCAGATAACATTTCTTTTCTCTTCAGTGCGCCGACGTTGAAGTTTTTCCGTGGTAATGACTTTTTGGCGGTGGAGAACCGAAATGTAGTTGGTTCGGAATTTTTGTGTTTCACAGCGAAGTCCCATTTCGCCACTATGGGTCTCATGGCGAGGTCCACGAAAATATGTGATTTGGACGGCTTTTTTTGGTAAAAACTGAAACAACTCTTCGAGAATTGAAACGATTGGGACACCTCAAACAGCACTTAGTATAGAATTTCTCGTTTCTTCCAATATTGGCCTGCATCGAATTTCATCTGGCCGTGATTAAGGACCGTCCAAATCACAAAAAAAAGAGAGATTTCAAAAAATCTCGTCCACATAACCAAAGTCAGGAGTACATTACATTGTTGAACATCCTGTACACCTTTCGATAGGGCCTCGAACTGACTCGAGCTATTCAAACATCACCTTCAGTGAACGATCCAATATGAACATACAGCCGCCCAGTATCGTTCCTATATATTAATATATGAACTGAGATTTCTAGATGCCGTAAGTCAACACATTATCGAAACAATGCAACGACCTCCTATTCAGACAGCTTTTGACTTTACATTTAGAAAACCTTTATAGCTCCGACATTACTTGATTCATGCCCGTGATAGAAAAATTTTGTCTAATTGCGTCACTTCGGCATATTTTTTCATCACTAATTCCATAAAGGTGTTTTTCGCCTAAGTTGCCCAGACAAATTACAAATCATTCAAAAAAAATCACGAAATTCTACACCAACTTGCACTTTGAGACATTATCATTCACCTCGAATCATGAAGAGCTGTTATAATTATTTATGCTCAAATCGTTTATTTTCTAAGGGCCTCTATGATCACTGTACCCAAAGTAAGGTATATCTATATTGTTCGATAGGCACTACTTTAAGCAGAGAAAGCTTCAGAACAACTTTGCTTCAAATTTGTGCCTTCTATTGGTCAAATGCTGTTTGCTTCTTTTTCACGAGATATAACTTCAGTATAATTTTCGCGATGTCTTCTGTTTTTTTTTTTTTTTTTTTTGGACGAAGTATATATTCGCATCGGAAAAGTAGAGCTTTGCTTTGTGTTTTCTTAGAAATCTGATGAACCCGTTGTTAATTTAGATATTCCGGATGACTCTTCGGGATTACTCCCCAAAGACGAAGCCCCCTCTAATCCTCTATAAATGCTCTAAGTCTCATTAATGTGAGCGTTGAAGAAGTTAGCTTTAAATATGAAGGCTGTGCGCATTTGTACACGCAACATGCTCTTGCAAGTTATACTTTTGAGCGCAGCATAAGTAAGCTAAATACCAAAAAAGTCATTCACAGATTCGGAAGTGTTCCGGTGCTTCCGCAAAAACGTATTAATAACAGCTGCCTTTTGAGGACTGAACTGAGGTTTACTCAACACTAAACTAGCTGAAGCATGGCTATCATTGAAACTATCCTGCCGTTTTCCAGCACTAAGGGGGTCATGGCACATCCGTTCGCATGGTAAGTTATCGTACTGCAAATCACGCTGCAACGAGAACTCAGGTATCCATTGCGCAACTCGCCGCATACGAAGGTGCCTAGAACTATAGGATAGCTATCCACTGACATTAGTGGGCTTGTCACAAATTGGTGGTTTCGTGCGTGATGCACATCGCTGACGGATATACGGATCACTTGCAATTATACGTGCCTCATTTGTGCGCTGCTCGATTCTGCACGCTTCAACCTTAAGTTTGTAGGCGCACTTCCTCTTGACCAGTTAGCGAAGCAATCAGCAGTGGAAGCTGATCAGAATAAACACAAAGCGAACAGTGTAGGCGGCTTCTCTAAACGAAGAAAGAAGGGATTCATTTTCTGAATTACACGCGTGTAGCGTTACATATGCTCGTGCAAATGTGTTCTTGTGCCATTTGTGATAGTTCCACTTTATTTCTTGGCTTTATAGGCAAATAACTGACGAATGCTGTTTTTGCTTTTTTCGATGTGGTTTTTTTTTTTTTTTTGAGCTAATCTCGAATCTCATAACTTGTTGATGATAGAGAGTGAGTTCTTCAGAAGTTCGTACTATCGGATAACATAGTTTGTGTTGATAAATCCTGTGAATGTTTTATTAAAATCTTGTTCAGACTTGAAATATGGTTTGCAGGTGCGGTGCGTTGCACTGTGGCGATGAAATTCTTTCAGTGGACGGTATCGGTCTCGAATACACGACATTGGCGGAAGCGAGGCAGTTATTGAGAGGGCAGGCGCCTACCGTGAGGCTCGAAATCCTTCCACTATCGCAAATGCAAGCAAATGAAAATGAGAAGTTCGTTTTACAATATTATCTAGAACAGGTGGGTAGAAAGAAAAAGGAAGAATGGCATCTGTATTTTATCAAAGCCATAACACACTTTGAACGAAATGATGCTGCAATAGATGTCAGTGGAACAATTCATGCAAACAAACAAAGCCACTGAATGTTGATGAGAATGAGGGGAAGCAGATGTAGGATGGAAGAAGAAAGGCACTAACCTGAACGTTTCTATGAATGGCATTCTTCTTGTGAGCCATCTGCAAATTTCCTTGCATTTGTTTTGACGGAGTGTTATAGTGGCTGTTGGATGATGAATTGCACAGCATCTGAAGCAGTCTCGGAAACTAGTTTAAAAAATATCTTCTCTGCAATAGTCATTTTGACAATTGAATAATTTTGGTCATTTCCATCTCGCTCCTCCAACATTCGCCCCCCAAATGCCTTTGCGGATTTTTTTTGTCCATTCGAGGATTTCGAGGTTGAGCAAGCTGTGCTCTCAGTCGACAAGAATTTCAAAAAGTATAAAAAAAACAATGATATCCATATCTAGCACATTTTTCCCCTTTGCTGTCTTACTTATTTGGGCAAATTTTTTGCGTATTTGGGTAAATTTTTCTTGTAGTACAATATCATCTATAAATTGATGCACAAAGTGTTGAAATATTCAATATTCCTAAGGAATTGGCCTGCAACTTTTACATCAAGTTACTATTATATGCAGCGAAACTCTCCCAGCACGTTGAATTTTGGGAATTGTCTGCACCCACACTTTTGACACTTCGGGACAGTGACATAGTTCGGCTTCTAACTACAGAACAGCGAGTAGTGTTGCGTTCTAACTACTCCCCCACCTCCCTCCTTTCCCTAGGAGATTTTCAGTCATGGTCGCAGGACCAAATGAAAAAGTCCAGAGCTCCCGTCAGCCGCACTTGATGCAAAATGAAAAGCACAATTGAAGCAGCTCAATTTCTAGCACTGCGCCATCATATGTTCGAGTGCCCTAAATTCTTTTTCAAATCTTTTATGTTCTCAAATAACCGCTAAAATTTAACATCAGAGTTGGTGTCATGCTGATTTTACTGCAACTAAATCCGTGTCAAAAGTCTCCACACCTTGCTATCTCCACACCTTCTCGCAAATCGAAGAAAATGTAAATCCTCTTCCATTACCAATCTTTCTGCGATTGCTACCTAGTTATATCTAGTTATATAAGCAACCATTTCAACTGCACTTTGATGAATAAAAGTAAACTAATGATAATTGAACAGACATGCAATCTTTCTTTAAGAAGCAGATGAACTTGATGAATCGAGTCATGCAATAGTCCGAAAATTGTTTCACAAGGTTAATTGGGAAATACCTGTTGACAGGTGATGTTTCTTTCTATAATACAAACATTTAATTCGGAGTTTTATAGGAGGCTGATCGGTGGTTTATTTTAATTACTTTCAGAAGCGCAATGAAGGGTCACCTTGAGAAGAAGGTCAGAGCTATATCTCACGCTTACTCACGTAAGACTTCTAACAATGGTACCATCTCCGTATGCTTCTCTCCTCCAGGTGATCTTTTTGTTCACCTCATCTAGAGACTTGCTCACGAAACGCTACTAAACAGGAGGGACCAGGCTTATTGATTGCCGCAGGCAGATCCTCTAAGTCTATACTTATTTGTTGTGGAGAAGCAATTTACTTCTGGGAAAGGCCGTCGCCGAGGAACGATTTGACCAGAGAGGACTATGACGAGGGGATCAGGTGTGATTTATCGAGGACGTCACCTCGAAGAGCAGTTTTGCCAGATGAATTGGGCTGGAGGAGTGCAGTTTGGCGGAGAGCGCTCTCCACAGGAAAATCTGCGAGAAGAAAAGGGATCCAGCATAAAAGCTTTTTCACTATAAAATGAGGGAACAATTTCATATAGGGCACATTTCATCCTTGACCAGTTGCGAGAGTGAGAAATCAGTAGCGGAAAGCGGTTGCACAACGCGTTATTGGGAACTGACTAGTGACAGACGGTTGCGAAAGTATTTGAAAGGGACAGTGAAGCAAATCTTGATGACGATTTCATAGGAAACAGAATGATAGGAATATTCGATTAAAACCAGGTGGAAATTTTGTTTAGTCACACTGATCAGGGAGAGCGATTACCTCGACACATTAGTTCATCTTCAGCTTACCACGCTACCTTTATATGTGAGTACAACTGCTTTTTCCACAACATTTATTTATGTCTTCCAATAATCAGAATTGCTTGTAGCCTTAAAAAAGCGAACTCTCCTGAAACGATTGACGCAATGTCGTATTTCTTGAGTAGTGAAATGTTTGCAGAAAATTACACGCAACTTGGATGCGTAGATAAAACCACTGCTCACAGTCCTGGTGCGAGGTACATAGCCTAGGTTTTCGCTGTTACATTTCTCATATTTGAGAGTAAACAAATCTAAGGGGATGAAACGTGGCATTTACCTCGGCATCTGAATTTTACTACTGCGATTGTGTCATAAAGAGGCTCTATACATAACAAATATCGAAAAAGCAAAATTATATGTCTCTCCGAAAATGTGATTGTACAAAAGGAAGTTATTTGGCACTTATTTCCACAATTTGAGTTTATATTTGGGAATAAATTATGACTGAATTTGACGAGTGTGAAATAACATGAATTCATGTTAAAATTAGAACTTCAAAGAAAACTGGATATTGCCCACTGCAAATTCACAACAGTGGAGCGGAAGCGGGGGGGGGGGGGGGGCTGGCCGTGATCCTTAACCTCGTCGTAAGGTGAGTCTCAACATGCTCATACTACCCGGCAATTTCACAGTCCGGTGATACCAATCATGTGGCTATCGAAGTGATGCGTTTGACCGACTATGCTAGAAAGGGGCGCTTCATCATGGTACCCGAAAAAATTGCGCGTATGTTCCCCCTTTTTTTCATTTACCCTTTTTCCCCCACTCCTCCGAAATTTTGGGACATCGTATCACATGGACGCGAATGCCAATGCATCAAAGCGCTTAACTTGTCGCTAAATTTAAGGTGCAAGGGCACTCGATAAGTAGAATGTTAGAAGTAATGTTTTCAAAAAAAAAAAAAAAAAAGAAATCTGCACGTTAATCTGCTGCATGTTGTTGGTGTGTTTATGCACTCAGAATGCTGGGAATGTGTTTTCTTTACGCATTTCATTACCCTATAAGGAGCTCATGCTCCGGCTCGAAGAATACTACCCACCTTGTTTTATGGGAATGAGAAAAGAGCTTTTCTGCATCACAGCTATAATAGTATTGAAGATCATTCATTCACATCTTCATCGGAAGAAGTTGATATGTTGTGAATCGTTTGCGCTCGATGGAATTTTTCTGATTCATATTACGACTCTTCGTTTCCACTGTTGCATGCGATCGTTTTCTATATTTTGCGCTAATCGCATACGTTTATAAATAAACAAGATGTCTTGCAATCTTATTTGATAAATAATCAATCACCTTGTGAAATTTCATTTAAAATAGACAAAGTTTTATTCAATTATCAAGCGATATAGTATATTCTTTTCTGACAGTTACATTTTCTTTCGAAAACAATCCAAAAAAAAAAAAAAATTAATCTTTCAGCTATACGAAGGCGTAATTTCCAACAGCCTAGGGCGAAATCACATGAACGCTCGTTGTTGGCATCAAATGAAACAACTGTCGACAGGTAATCAATAGACCTGTTAATTAGTAGCTCTATCGTTCAATTAGTTGCAGAGTTTAAAGAAAAAAAAAGGAATTTTAGAAAAATATTCAAAAAAAAGCTCTTCAGAAATCAACATGCCGGAGGGATTAAGCGAAGAAGGAAAAGAGAGAAGGAAGGCATTATGCTTCCTTATAATGTTGCAACCAAAATCCTCCGTTCTGAAAACAGTGGAAGTCGTATTGGACTAATACATCCTGTCCTTTGGGATACGGAGCCTAAGGTGATGGAATATGGGGGAAAACGCAATACAATTTGGTGAAATTTGGAACCAGCCTATTTTTTTTTCTTGATAGTAACTCATCTAATAACTTTTTCTTGAAAATATGCAAAGTTTCTATGCAAAAAAAAATTTCAAAAAGCGTTGAAGATGAATAGAAAAATTCAGCAACGTTAGAAGCAACATTGTTGTTATTTATTGTGTCACATACAGTCATTATCGCACGTGTGAAACTATCGTCCAGGCATTCCACTTCGTTTTCAGTTGCTTCCATAGTGGTATATGAATTTTCGGATGGGTTAGCGTTCAAGTAAAAGGCTTACATTGAAGGCGGAACTTAACAAGTGAGTTTTCAGCTTCCAGAAGAGAATGTCCACTACTGGTTGGGATATTGTGCAATTGAGATTGTTGTTGTTGTTGTTGTTGTTTTTTTTTAAAGAATATTGTTTTTTTTTTTCTGACAGCTGATTGTTCCACGTTACATGAAGACTTTCTTTGTCGCATTTTTCAATGAATGCTCACATCATCGTTTATGTATCTCTAAAAAGACGCTGCAACAGACTGTTTTTTTTAAAACATTCTCCTGCTTCATTAAATAACGATTTTTTTTTACACTGAAGGAAAAAAAAATGAAGTTTCACACTAGAAGAATTTGATGTCAGGAGTGAGATAGATGTGAAGTGAGAACTTCATGGAATAATAGCACTAGCAGGAATTGTGCGGAGAATCTAAACGTGTTGTTCATTTGATATGATTGCAGTGAATGCGAAGCGGATGCAACATGCGCCTCAGGACAACGTTTGACGACAAAAGGTGCAATCGGTGGTTCGGTACCGAACATGCAGCAAGAAACCACCCGCCAGAAGCCCTTCTTGTCGGCACCATCAACAAGCATGGGCCGCAGCTGTTGCAAATTCAGAGCTAGCGATCTACACAATGGCAACAGTAAGAACATACCCATTTTACGCACCCAAAATCCCTAAGATAAATGAGTACATAGATACGGCTGAAAAGTTTCTTGATTTTGTCTGTGATTCCTAAACACAGTTCGGATTTCCTGTGCCAGATCCCACGAACATATAGCATAAATAACTTCACTATTAAGATGATGCACGAGATGTGTTATAACTGGTGACGCGTGAAGTGGTCCGGTCTACTTTTGCAGTCATAGTCCAGTTCACTAAACGTTTTCAGCACCTTGCTCATCGTAAATTTTTCTACTCCGTCAAACACGTTACGAATATTGCAAGTGTTATCATGTTTTTCTTCTAGTAGTAAATGAACGCAAATCTGAAGAAAGCTGTTCACATTAAATGATTCTGTTGCAGCTGTTCTTTTTCCTAATTAGTGCAGCAAGCAGCCTCAACTATTACGATAGCAGCTACTTAACATTGCCAGAAGATGTGGGCCTAAAAAAAAACGGCGAATAGAGTTATATTTTTTAAAGCAAAAAAAAAACGAGCGGGTCGAGGGGCGCATCGGCGTGTTTAAGCGATGTAACGTTTCCGATTGCTCGACAGGCTATCCGTCATATGGCTGTCGAATGCCTACTGCAAGTGCACCATCTCTGATTCCTAGGGTGCATGCTCACATATTAAGCTTGTCTTATGGAACATAATTTTTTTCCGTCAACTTCACGAACTTATTGCTTTGCATTTGTGAATGAGATGACGTGACGGCGCCTCTTCATCGTCTGATCGGCATAGCCATCTGGCCTCGTTGGATGTTATTGACAGATCGAGAAGGAGGAGACAGCTGCAAGCTCGATCCACTCCCATTTGAAGTTCATCACGTGGTTGAATATTACTTTATAATGGAATCTGCTCGCTTCCATTAGGCCTTAATTCGTTTCAACGATCAAAGTCCGTAGATCGATGGGTGAATAACATCTTCGAGCATATTTGAAAGCTTCTTAGCTAGCAGGGGTGTGTGTCGGAAACATTTGATTGGCATTGAATTTAGCAGTCAAGTGCAAAATGCGTAACGCCTGGAATCGTGGTTGTCATCTTGTTTTGTAGACAAACGTTTGCTGCTTCTCATGAGAGCAGACAAGAAATTAATCCCCATTTGGCTTTCGCTGGCGAGGAATGTGTAGGACCAGTTCAAACTGTTGCATGTCGTCGCTAGCCAACCATGTGGCCGTGATCACGAGGAAGCCTTCTGACTCATCCGACGCTATGATGCACCATCTAGACAAAAGTTAGCCGAGTACTGAATTTAACGGAATTTTAACCGGATTTTTGACTACTGAAAATGTTTAGGCATTGGCCTCCATCTGTTTTTTTTTTGTGTTTGAGGATCGTATATTGATCTTTGACGACCATGACAGTTTAAGCAAGAAGAGGTGAATGAGGCATGTGAGAGCACTAGGCTTCCATCGGAAGGAAAACATAGGAAAACACAAAAACAGAAGCTACGGAACTAGAAATCTCGAATGAATTTATTGCATCACGAATCCCTTCGGGTTAAAAACGAATTTCTCGCTCGATCAGGAACTTCGAACAATCTTCAGTTTTAATTGGCATTGAACGGAAGTCAAGAATAGTCGGTGGACCGAAAGATTGATTGGTATGGTAAAGAAGAAAATTTTTTAGGCCATCATCGTTCTGCTTTTTCCTTTTCGCTTCGCTAGCGAGTGTTGTGAGAAATACGGAAGGGCTAATTTGTCTGCCTTAAAGCGTCAAACATTGAAACATGTTGGGAAATTCCTTGGCTATAAGGGAATAACCGCTCTTTAAGTGGTCATCATCGGATAAGTGACGTCCGTTGCGTTTATCAAAGTGCATTTCTTGCTTCATGTGCACATAATACATTCATAATTGTTTTCCCATTGGTGTTAAAATGATTGCGTAGAATCTTGCTTACCGTTTAGAATTTCGTGCATTTAACTTAGGAAAGGGTAGAGGTGAATGGAAGAAGGTGATGATTTTTGATTGTAAAATTTATTGTGAAGCAAGTGGAATAATAATGATAAGCCAGGTGACTACACGGATGTAAGCAGCAAAGTTGCGTGTGGCCACTTCTCATCTTAGTTCAATAAGCGCCGCGAGACGCAAGGAGGGCGATGCGTATCTGGCAAATGCCCTCATCGCTCAACGAGGTGATCAACTAGTGCTGCGCTTCTCGCCGCTAACGCAACAGCTTTGCTTCGTCCTGCTAGTCGATCCTCACACCTTTCCATATTTATTACAGTTTACTCGTTCTGCCCTGATTAGTTCTTCGTGTATGGTACTCGGAAATGAAGGATATATCCTGGCAACTTTTGCTCCAAACCACATCGATCCGCATGTAACTGCAGTCGTACTTCGCACTTCGCCTTGATGGCGTTTTAATGGATTCGATGACAAAAGTTGCAGTTGTTTGCATCAGCTGCGTCGTTTTGCTGTCCTATTTCCTCTCCCTCGCCTATCCTTGTTAAAGAGAGATTTCTCGACCAACTTTTGGATTCCTCGAACAAATCCCTACCTTATATGCGAAATAAATTGCTCTACGATGTTCTGTTATTGAGCACTCCATATTTTCCTTGTAATCAGTTACTGCACTGTTGTGCTCATTTGCTACAGCCATCGACAGACTACCTTCTGGAGAGCCATTGCTGCTCCACTGTATTCGAAAAATGTTCAAAATTTGCTTCCATTACTCTGGTATTGCGGGTATTGCAAGTGTTAGTAAGTTTATTTTTGTTTAAACTATTCTACTGTTAAGTGTAATTTATGAGCAAGAACTTACGTTACTTTTTTTGCGTCTTCTGCTTTGAATAGCGCATGCGAATAATGCAAAATACAGAAGAAAAAAAAACGCATCGAAGGAACTCCTTGCCGATCTCAGCAAGCATTTCCCGCATTTTTAAATAGTCAAATCCGAAACAGCTGCTTGATCCTCTCGGCGATGGCTATTTCTTCGTATCCATAGTTTCTCTATTGTTTTCCAATGTTTCCTACTTCTACGCATTACACAATTGATATGGCTTTGTAGTGATGAGGTAAAACTGATAATTTAGCGCTATACAAAAAGTATACTGAAATTTTCAAATGACGATGCTTTCATGACATTTGATATTGCTCTGTTTTCTTCTTCATGAAATTGATCGCAGCAATTAGCGCCATCATATGAAATTCCATTGTCTATTTTCATTATTTAGATATTTAATTGCACTAATATTAGCATTACTAGTGAGCATCATATTTTTAATCAAACATGATTGCATATTCTTCAAATCAGTCAGCAAATTTTGCAGAACTCTTAAAAACTAAGGATGCTGGTTCCCATATGGCTGTTTCATGTCATTTGCATCCTTTTTTTTTCCATGCATTGAAATGTAGAAAAGCTTATGCTGCAAGCGAATTCGATTGCGTACCGATATGCATGAGAATCCCAGCCGTTAATTCTTTTTCCTGACTTCCTAATGTGCATGCTCCAATTGTTCTTTTTGTACTGTAGCCAAGATTCGAAGAACTTTACGTTATAACTGTGGAGGTGGGGAATCGGGGGAACAAGAGCAAGAGTTCATGGGTTCACGAATATTCCATCCTTCACTCCTCATTATTGGGAAGAATATTTTGGCCAGATGATTTCCCGAAAAGTGGACTTTTTAAGGAAACACACAATTTCAATCTTACTTCGCTGCTATAAGGAATCATTCCTTGTTTTCTTCGAATTTTCTGTAATATTTGTTGGTCCTTTCCAATCTTTTCCTCTTTTCGTATTGAAGCATTATAATCCCACGGAAGCAACAATGCCCATCATCTCATTCGAATTTTCGAAATCGCTGCTTTTTTTTTTTTTTTTAAAGAACGCTTCTGTAGATATCAACGATCGTAACTGCTAGTAGATATGAATTTGTTTTTTTTTTTCTCCGCTATATTTTACATTATGCATTTCACGTATTTCATTCGCTGCACCTGTAGAAAAAAAAAAGCAAAGCAAACTCGTCTTTTGCGCAATGATTCTTTAGCTGAGCAAAATCACAACATTAGCCATCTGCTTATCGTGATAGCATTGCACGTGTATTCATTTTTATCCTATCTTTATTACGCTCATACTATTCGTTATACACGTGCTTCTTTCTCTAAGCTTTCGCTTCATTTTCATCTTTTATTGAAATTTATCATATTTGAATCTCTCAATTCTCAAACGATAAATTTTTCTTCTGATCATAAAATATTGTGGGCATCACTAGTGTTAGGATGACATTGCTATTACGAATTTTATTGTGCACATGCTTGATAGATTCTAAAGTTAACCGTTTTGCGTATTTATCATTCTTTTTGAAAATGTTGCAGCTATCCTCATTGAATGCTATCCAATAAGGTCTCATTTATTCTCTTCTATGCCATCGTTTCGTTTTCTCCTTCTTCTCTTTCCTCTTCTGTCGAGAAACGTTGCACAACGTAGTTTCCAAATTTAAGCGATGGCAGCAAATTGGTTGTTGCTTTATGCTGGGAATGAAGGGCAACAAAATAGAGGTTAAAACTATAAACTGATTGCTCACTGTAGCCAGTAGGAATATATCTCTCACTGTGACAAGTAGGTTGATATTTATGTTCTAAGCCTCTCATAGCAGAAATTCTCGGTGCGTGGAGCGCTTCCATTTAGCTTCCAATTGCATTTACAAAACTTTCTCCGATAACATCAAACGGCGGACGATTTTCAATTTCAAGACTGACATCACGGTGAAAACAAGCGAATTTGCCTTCGGAGGCTGCGACAGTATTATTGCTGCCGCGATAAGAGGTTTTAGGCGTTCTTTTGCAGCTAAATGATGCCTTTTGAGATAGTATGGAATTTTGAATGAATCTGTCTTTTCTGAAGTGATTATTGTTGAGGACGTTCGAGAACGTTTGGAATAAGTTCTTGGCACCTTGCTGCATTCTCATCGGTTTTCTGGAAGATGCTGCGCATGTAGTGACCGTCGCCACCTCAGCAGCATGTTATTTGTTCTTCACTAATTAGCACTGTCAGTTGCAAAAATTTCTACAGACTCAATATCAGTGATTTTGTCGCTTAACCTGAAATTCGATTGTAAAAATGAAATTTTGTTTGGTGAAGATAATATTGAGGGTTTTCTGTGAGCTTGTGGCATTAATCTGCATGACCAACTATCTTCTGTTTCTCTTCAACCGCATGAAAGATATGAATTGTGAAGGTACGAACATCTTTCACTGCATATAAGGCAAAACATGTTGCTTCTCAAAGAAATGCTATCTCGCGATTGCTTGTTGAAGCTGTGTCAAGGTTTTCGCCGGAAGCATTTTAATGCTCATGTGACGTAGTTTTACGAGGATCGCTATACACTTGTTTCTAGATGCTCGTCTTTTTTGGACACTATAAGTCTCATGGTACGTTTTCTTTGCTCTCCCGCCAAACCTAATCTCTCGAATTATTTCCTCCACCCACTTCCATGGATATTGTTTTACTTCCCATATATTTGCAATTCATATATGTCTATGCAGGGTTAAGTTTTTGCATATGGTTGGTTTTCTTTTGCTGTCGACTGACGTGTATCTTATCTTTGAAATATGCTTTAAGCGGCAATGTGCGGCAGTGAAATTTGAGAGAACACGTTTGTTGAGGTATCTTTTTTGTAGTGTTATTATTTCTTTATTCAAGTTGACTTCTTCACACCTTCAAAATGGAGAGATTAAACATCGTGAGTGTCCCCCCCCCCCCCCACCCCCACCCCAAAATAGTTTCCACATTTGTTGGCTTATAGAAAGGTGAAAACTTTCTGCTTCTTCATAATGCTTTAATTCGTACTTGACATACCTAGGTTTTTAATGATTTCATAACAAAATATAATGATATCTTGCCACTGTGTTGATACGTTAGGTGTTCTTCAAGCTAAACAATGATCGCAGCGCTTCTTTTTCGTGAATTTACAGTCTTTTTATTTTCTCTTTGCAGTGGGATCATTTCTGTAAAGAATTCTTTATACAGTTTTACTCGTTCATTTTCTATAATAATCGATATGCATTTGATCATGCGCTTTAAATTTATTAACTATTGCTTTTGCCATTCATTTCTGCAAGCAGTTGTCATATATTTTAATAACGTTGGAAAAAATTTCCTTTGAAATTGTTCTCAATCACTCAAATTTTCTTCTAAAACTCAAATCTAACATAGTGTTTACGAAAAGCGCTTCGTTTATATAATCGCCGAAAATTTCCATGAATTCAAATTCAAGAAACACTATCGCAAAAGCGCTTTTTTTTTGTTTGGTGGACATTTTTGCACGAAATGGAAATTGCTGAGCGAAGCCGATATGCAAATTGTAATATTGTTCAGCGTGCAATATCATTTTTAAGAGCATTGTATTTTGTTGGTTGGTCTAAGTTAACATGAAAGCCGCTATTAGAACAGTTTTTAAAAAAAGGATTTATGCGAATGAAAATTCGTATAGCTGAAAGTGAGTCCGCTTGACGCTTATCTATACACGAAAGATGTAGAGAATATTTTGTCAGATATTTGTGATTTGCACAATATATCATCCGATAGATATTCGTATCGCAAGGATGTAGAATATCAGATATTCGCACCGATCGTATATACCTTTCAACTTTCATGCGTAATATATTTCACCATCACTAGATACCTTCAAAAGCCGATAAACTTTCACAATGTTCACTAATCGGATCGTTCGCTTAAGTCATCTTAGAGGATCATCTCATGAGTTCTATTGCATTCGTTTAATTTTTTTTTTTTTTATCGTTTAGGTGTTGTTTGGAAATTATGACTCGGTATTTGCAAATTGAAATGAGCATTTTTGGTGAGAATTTTTTTTAAAAATGTGGAAAGATTTAGAGAGTAAGTTCATAGAAGCATCGTTGTGATAGAACGACTCTCTGAAATGCGAAACACTCAAAAACCACAATTCATCTGCATCGAATAAACTGATGCGTTACAAATTTAACTACTCTACAACAGTATAGCGAGTGAGTGTTTATTACAGCTGTTATAGTGTTATCGCGTGTTGTTTCATTTTGACAGCATTATAAATGTTTTTTTTTCTTTTTTTAGATCAGGTTTTTTTTTTTCAAATGCTTGCTTGTGAATGTATCAGAGACAACGCAAAACAGTATAATGATTATAGACCTCGATTAACCAAAGGAAAGAATGCAAATATTGAACGTGAAAGAATTTTTGCACTTAATAGCATTCGTGCGATTTTTTATCGGTCAAGAGCGTATCAGATCCAGATGGTTGGACGGGATGGAACACGGAGAATTTTTGAAGAAAAAAAAAAGAAGAAAAAGTGCATCGTTAATCATAGTGCATAATTTTTCTCGTAGATTTACCGTTATTTAGTAAGTATAAATTTAGAAAGCCCTTAGTTAAAAGAAGACATCTTGCCACAAAAAAATCTATCTCAGAAGTTTATAAATTGTCGTCTTACTCAGGCTCAAGTTTGACGGAGATTTGTTTGTAACATCCAGAACTCTCCAAACTTAATTCCATCAACGATATAGCCTTCGATCGCTGGTAGTTCATCGAAGGCGATTGCTGCCCGAATGGGTCATTTTGGATGTAGGCGAGTGAACTGTTCGATTGTTCGTCTTGTTCTATAACGTCAGACGTTTTTTCGTTTTGCAGTTGGATGATATTCATAAATATTTTGCTCTCTTCGGCAGGGCGATTTTTTAAAATGAAGTTGAAAGCGAAGAAATTTGTCAAACGATTAATGAGTGCTCGCTTGTTTTATTTATCAATCATATGATTAGGAATGGGAAGGGAAGTTATCTCTAATATTTGTGTCATTTTTTGTATTGATAGAGTGACTCTGTGAATGCTCACCTATTGTGTGTGTTCCACGAAAGCTATGTAGTACGCCAGGTCCTCAGAGGACATAATCTTCGTCTGTGATGTACTATCGTCATCGTGATTTTCGAGGCTGAGACATCACTGAAACAAATTTCTTAGCCAAATTCTGTTCATGAGAAAGAACAATTTCTGAAACAAAGTTTTAGTGAACAATCTGAACTGAAAAGAGCATCAAACGCGTTCCGATATTGGAAATGTGCAGGTTCAATGAATCCTTATGAGGTAATTTATCCTGGCAACAAAACGCATCAAATTCAAACTTTTCACTTCACAGCCAATTTTAGTTTGCCGAAACGTTCGTCAATTCAGAGATTATCACCAGTTGCAACCTGTTGCCATAGTAATGAACATCATCTTCAATCTTTCGAGTCAAATATTTCCATCACAATGTGAATTGAAAGCTTTTTTGATAAAAAAAGTATCTGATTGTGCATCTGATTTAATATTGGTCTGATAGAGCAATGCTTCTTCAATATCTGAACATGATTCGTTTCGGAGTTAAACAGAAAACACAATGAAAAGAGCAGCGCTAAACTTTTTTTGAAGTACAATGAACAACCGACTTTAAATGTAATTAAAATGTTATTTTATATTCTGCAGCAAGCCAATTTTGAGAAAATGGAAGGCATTTTGAGTGTACTTTCGGTACAACTAGAGGTCATTCTGAGTGTAACTGGAAGCACAGGTTTACTATGACTGCAGTCCAGTTTTGAATATCACTAATAGCCAAATTTAAATGTGATCAAAAGCGTCATTAGAATACTACTAAGGACTTGTTTTGAATGTCGTTGAACTATGCGTGTGTTTTAAAAATATTTTATAGTATTATTGAGAACTAATTATGAATATACATAAAAGTAATTCTTATATGACTTAATGCTAATTTCGTGTATAACTTTAAGTCAGCACATTAAATATGACTAGAAAACAAAAGTGAACATCATTGGGAATTAAATGAAAGCTCATTTCGAATATGATTGACAGATAGATTCGAAAATAATTGTTAATTACTCTTGAATGTCATTGAAAGATAATTTTCCATCTCTGAAGAGAGAGAGAGAGAGAAAAAAATGAATTATTTCCTAATAGACTTATAGTTTGCATATTGATTGCTTGATGACGATAAAAATTTTTGATGAGAAGAGATGTGAATGCAATTTTTTATTCTCCTGAAAAAAAAAAAAAACGACATAATCATCATATGTGAATGATTTGACTGTGGGAAAAGCTAACGAAACTGAAAGAACATTGTCTTTAGTGATAAGCGTTGGTGGTTTGTTCTTTATGCTGTTTCAGCTCTCTATGTTCATAGTTATCAGCGTTGTTGTGTGATGTTCCACTCATAATTGACAGCTCTTATTCTTCACCCTTTTCCACTTTTCATCGTCAAATTTCTCGTTGTTGTTTTTCTTCTTCTGTCTTTTTTTTTAAATCTCTCAAAAACTTCGTTTCCTTCTGCATATATGCAGAAAAAAACTACAGTTGTACGTTGTATTATTTTTTTTTTTTTAGCGAATTTTCCTTTGTTAAACTCTTCCGGTATATATGAAAGATAGAGAAAGATAGACTGAAGCGGAAAATATTAGCGACTGCAAAAGGTAAGAGCGACACCTATTATCAATCTAAAATTGAAAATATTGCATTGGGTAATTAACACTTTTGAGCAGTAACTTGGTCAATGATGAATTTACATTCGGTGAACTTCATCGCAATGTGGGAATCATTAGGCGTGTGTGGAGAGGCGTTTCTTGGGTACGGAAAACGCGCGTTGCTCGTAACTTATAGCCTCTGGAAGAGACTTAAAGCATTGTGCTGCGCTAGCTTTCCTTATGCTGTTGCAATCGGTTTGCACATTTCCCTATGTCGAATTCGCCTCGTTGTATTAGCCAAGGGAAACGTCGTTGTTTCATATCATTTTGATTTTGCTTACTTGCTCAGTGCTATGAAACTATGGCTGGTTTAATCTTCATGAAAGCACTTTTGAGATCAGATAGGCTGTTTGGGCGAATTTCTTTCATTGGTGGGAATGTGTCACGTTTTCATAGAGACCAAAGCGGTGTAAGCTTCATTCAAGTGGAGCACTTTCTTAAATTCCAATGAATCGTAGTAGGTGGAATTTTTAGGGAAAAAGGAAATTTTTCTACTTACTAAAAAGAACGCATACAAAAGTTTATGGTTCTTTGCAAGCCTTGTTTGGTCTTGAAGTGTATGAAACGCACTTGAGTGAAAAGAATTAGAAATTGCACCGATTTCATGCGGAAATATGATAATTTCGAGTTTTTTATCTGTTAGAGATAGACAGTTTGAGTCAAGCGATGAAATTAAATTCACTACTTATGCTGCTTTGAAGGAATAAGAGCATTTATAACTTCAGCTTTTTTTTCCTCTTGAGAACTGTAGAGTATTCTACATGATCGGATATTGTTTCGAATGTCATGATCCACTATCAAGACTTCTTTTGGTTTCCTTCATTTTTTTTTTAGACGTGGAAAAGTTCATAGATAAAATGAGAGTATAAATAACAAAGAGCTACAGGGAATCATGGCAAAGAGTAAAGAAAACAGTTGCTGTTTTACGTTCATTTGGTGTTTCATCTCGAATGGCAGTAGTGTTAAAGCTTATTTATGCTGAACATATGATGTTTATGCTCAAAGTATGATTTATATGTATTTCAGTGTTAATACCACAAAATAACTAAATTACCTCAAATTCGAAAAAAGTTGGATAGAATATATCTGCAAAATAGTTTGACTTCGTTTTTTTTTTTTGAACTTATGATAAGAAGAATCGAATGAAATATATTTCTAAATGATTGTTTATTTCGATGAAATTTTTGATGCCAAGATGATGTGTTTTTCTTAAGGTTCGATGCACGGATCGATGTCAACGGTACCTTCGGGACAAGTTTGCCATTGCGAAACGATGGAGGTCGTATTGCAGAGTTATGCGAAAGGTGCCTTTGGACTTGTACTCCAGAGGCAACAAAATTTATCGACCGATATGCGCACTCCTATGCCATTATTTATTTCCTACATTGAAAAAGGATCCCCTGCCGAAAGGTGAGTTCTTCTCGCTCAATTTCTATATCGTCAGCATCGATTCTTGAAAATGTTTAACGAGCAAGTGAGATGGTACTATTTAGCATCGTCCTATTCCTTTTAGACGTAGCACATCTTCGACTTAGAAGATTTTGGTTGAATTTTGCCACAGCATTTTTAGATTTCAAGCTTTTTGCTACCCCACTATATGTCAAGTTACTTTACTTTTTTCTTCTTCCCCTCAATTTTCAGCACATCCCACCGTAATTTCCTATCTGGCCCCCATCCTTTCCCAATCTTCGAAAGCCGCATTGAGACTCTCAAAAAAGAGCGAGAGGCGCGAGGAGCCCACATGTGACTCTCCGGTCGCTTAAACTGATAGCTCCGCTTATGATAGTCCATATGTTAAACTTTTCCTTTATTTTGAGAACTGCGGTGACTATCGGCATCTGTCTTCCTATTGACTTTTTCTTTCGAACTTGTAGTGGAAAATTATGTGTCCTTTTGACGTGGTATTTGATGGAACTTATTGGAGTTCCAAAAAGTACCCTTACCACTAATGTGTTTGAGACCTTTACGTGAGGATTTCGAACGCTATCAAGTCCAGTTCTTTTTCTAGGTGTTTTCCTTTCTAGCGCTGTATAAATAACCTTTTTTTTTGCACCGAAGAGCAGTAGTGCATTTAAAACTTGTCGTATCTTTGCAATAAACATCATTCGTCTATATCATCTTTACATTCTAAATCCTCTGTTTCCACGATCGATCCCCACATAGCGCACATTCTCGATTCGTAATATTTATAAAGCATGCGTTTGCAGTGTTGTAAACATACGATGTCATTATGTTGAGTAGAATTTTGATGAAAATACTGCCAAAAAGCTGTAAATTCATTAGAATTTCGGATTCTTTCAAGGTTCCAATCACGGAGTTTTGCTCGAAAATTGGAACGAAAATTCGAGGCATTGTGAAATTGAAACTGAGCCATAGCAAACTGCTTTAGACAATAATGGGATTACTTTGTTGTTTTGCGTCTTTGGCGTCGTTTTTTTTTTTAAATACAACTTCGCCTATATAGTAGTTAGTAAAGACCGCAGCATTCATCTTTTTAGGCCAAAAACGATTCGAAATATCATCACTAATAATTTTAATATCGAAATGCTATTCACTGCGCGTAATAAAATTACTGATATTTTTTAAAGAAACAGTCTTCTGTTTTAATGCCACTAGTCGTTCCATAAATAATTCTTTCTCTGCATGAATAGATTTCCCATTCAATATTTCACTTCTCCATATTTATGGTTTGTTTATTTGTTGACGTTTATTTATCGGATTATTTTTTTTTTTTTGTTTGTTTGTTTATTATCGCATCATCTAAGAAACCTTCTGAAAGCAGAAAGAATCTATGAAAAACAATTAGCTAAAACGGTATGAACGAAACAAAGAGGTGTACACGAATGAAGCAAAATATTGTTATGTAACGAAGTGAATGCCACAATTCTGTTCCACCGTTTCAAAATCTTCATGGTTCCGGTTTGCGAAAAAATACTTCTATGTGCAACTCCCGTCACCACTGTAATTGCCGGTCAGTCATATTTGTTAGTGGGTTTTAGAGGATAGACGATAATATTGTAAAAGTTTATGCCTAAGCAATTAAAATGGGAGATTTCCGCTCGCACTCCTACGTATTGCCTCAAGAAAATTGCGCGTACTGGACAACATGTGTTGACTGTTGTTATAACGTATGAGATCGACCGACCGGCTATGTCTGATGTGTAACGAATAATTTGAAAAGTTGATGTGTTTTGGTTGTTAGCAAACTTTCAACAGTATGCTAGTGCAAATATCAATTATCATTCCATGACAGAATCAATGAAATCCTAGTTGACAGTCGAACATTTCAGGTGTGGTGTGCTGCAGGTGGGTGATCGAGTGCTAACAATAAATGACTGGTACACGGCGAATGGTACTATTGATGAGGCGAATCGTCTCATGCGACACTCGTCTAGTCCTCTCACACTCACCGTCGAATTCGACGTCATTGGTAATTGTAATGCATGAGAGAGTTTACTCACGTCTAATAGGCTTATCATCATAAAAGGAAAATTTATTTTATTAATAAGGAAGCAACTGATAAGAAAGGTGGTGTACTATGTGGCAAACATTCACATACCAGATTGTTTGTATATTTGTGAAACTCTAGCTTGGTGAAATGCTTTTCATAAATGCTTCACCGTCTTCCTATTGCATTCTCCTCCCGAAAGTATTTGAACCTTAGAAAGCGGCATTTTGATGGGAAGAATTGCTTGCAAACCGAAATAAATTTAATTTCAATGAAATATGTGCATTCGGTTGCGAACCTTTGTGCAGTTTTTCTGCCTAACAAAAATAACTTCTGTCTTGCTGTTCCGTTATGCAATGGCGCACATAAATAAGTAAAATTGTCTGGGAGTAGGGGAAGGGAACGGGAAAGGCGGTATTGCAGTGAGCTCATGTTTCAAAATTTCAACAATTCAAACGTAAAACTTCCTTCTGCGCTCCATCCGAAATACTTTGTGCATTAGAACCACTCCATTCCTTTGCCTCCTTAACGGTCGTTGCGCAAAATCGAAAAGTACTACTCCTTTCGCTGCGCATGTAGGTTTGAAACAGTTCTGCGTGAAAATGTTCGCATTTCTTCAAATAAGCATACGAAACGGAAAATATGTTCATTGGTGGTAGATACATCCAGTTGTCTGAGGTGGTCGAGTTGCTCAAGGAAATTACTGAAAACAAGTTTGAGATTCTACCTTACTCGTCTACATCGCTTCAAACAAATGGCTTTATTTTCTGCATCGTTCATGAAGGAAATAATAGATACTGAGTTTTGAATTTTTTTTCGATGTTTGAAGTGGAAAAATTGAATTTTCGGCATGTGGAAAGACATTGCTACTTTACGCTTCTTTATTTGACTATAATTAACAACAGCCTATAAAGAATATTACTAAATTTTTGAGAATTCTGTCATATCTTTAAGGATTCTGCTCTCTACCGAATTCATATATTGGGAAATTTTTATCAAGAAAGAGCAAGAAAGAATTCATCAATGCTTCTTTCTTCTTTGTGGAAATTAATTTCTCTTATACAAATGAACTTCTAAACAGCATGTATCGTTTCATTTCAAAATATATATTTTTAGTTATCATCGATAATAATTATAGAATCGCTTCTTCCACCAAATGGAATTCTCAACGTTAAGTTAGCAAAACGTGGCAACAATTTGGGAATTATAGCTAGAGGTGAAACGGATGGAAGAAAAGGAGAGCCTGTTATAATATCTGATATTCGAACTGGTAGTATCGCACAACGGTTCGTTCATTTTTCTCTTCTTCATTTTCTTTCAAATGCTTCACCGTTTTTATGTTTGTTTGAAAGTTGTGATTGGTGGAATTGCAACTTTACGCCGGGTTTTTTTTCTTTTTTGTTTTTCATCGAGAATAAGCTCTATTAAAATTGAAATCTTAGATGGTGCGATAGATTCGTTACAGTGACCTCCTCTATGTGAACGTGTAAGTGAGTGCTCGTATGTCCACTTATGCCTTCTCGGTAGCCTCAACTCGAAGCAAGCTGATCAACCACTTTCTGAAATTACCAACAAAAGTGTGCAGTGTGATGACTTCATATGTTAGTCGACTAGATTTATCCCACAAGCGTGCAGAGGATTATTTTTATTGCTCAACTGATCCGAAAGGAAAACGTAATTGATAGGAAATGCATGCAATTTTTTAGCACTCTTAAATGTGTAATTTTTGAAAAAATAGTTCAGACAATCATCATATAGCGTACATCATACCCGTATTGAATCCGACTCTGAATGGAGTAGATGCTGAGTCTAAAACACCGGATAGACGAGTAGACGAGTACAGACGCAAATACGAATGTGCGAATTCCATGTTGCCAATTTTTGCAAAGCAATCTTCATAACCGCACGAAAAGGAATCTTTCGTGGGATGACTTATGCGAGCGATCGTGATGATTGAAAGAGGGTGGAGTTATTCTGCATATGTCCATTTTTTTGGCAACTTGTGAAACTGATTGATGCAGTGAACGATATATAAAAAGAGCTTATTGTGCTAGCTGCTTTGATGCAGTCAATCTTTTTTTTCTCCCTATCAATGCATAAATAATATTTCTTGCTTTATTGCTGTAATTCTCCTTATTTTTCTACGTCATACCGAAATTCTTCTATACTGCTCAACATTCCCTTGAGGTTGAGGGCAGGTGGCGTTTCTGTAAATCGCGAAATCCCACATGAACTCATGGCGTCGTTAACTTTTTTGAATCTACCGTCTAAGCGAATACAGAATCCAGAAAGCTGGTCGACATAAGTGGCTTGAAGCCGTCGTCAAGTTCCTTTCAATAATGTATCAGTGTTTTTAAGATTTTAGCAAATTCTATTGTCTGAAGAAATCATATACTCGTTTGTGACCATCATACAGTTTACTTTTATGGCTCTAACTTATTGACGTCCTTTGATTGGTTCATTGATCTATGTACTGATTTGTACATGAATGTTTTTGAGAAACGTGCTCATGTTGGTGTCTGAAATCATCAACACCGAATAATCCGCACCCTTAATTCCACTCAGCGATTTTCTGAGGGCTGCAAACTTGAGACTGGCATAATATTGTTGGAAACTCTTTTTAAATCATGTCACGCCAGTAAACATATTCATCTACCGCTTCACCTTCTGAATATTTTCCCTTGAGCGATCACACTGTAGACAACTTTCAGCTGTGGTTCAATCCATGTTGGTGATCGTATACTGGCTATAGATAATATCCCGTTGGATTCATGCACGGTGGAAGAAGCTATGCGCCTATTGCAACGCTCGGGTGATGTTGTTAAACTGCGCATACGGAAAGCGGCTGCTTCGCCGGTAACAATTTTGTCGATTATGTTGCTTGGTTGTCGCTGGGTGTACAGTCTGTGTATGCATATGTTATATGAGCATAAACGATGGAAATTGATCGATTATTGCTTGTAGCGGCGCAGATCGCTTTAATTTTATGGTTTCTCCGGGTGTTCACATAATCTTCTTGTGAGAGGTGGAGAGGTGGGGTGGCATATGGCATATTTGTGTCGTGGGGGTATTTGAGTGCAGATTCTACACTTCTCAACGGCAGAGTACCTAAGAGCTGTTAGGCAAGTTTTGCATCCTAAGGGGTTCAAGTATTCGACGGCAAAAGTTACGGGAATGGAAGTTAAACTCGATTTTTTCCACCAAAAAGTTTTTATTAACGGATACGAATACCAGAATTATGGATTCTCAACGGCCAACTTCTTATAATATTTTCGATTTTTCAGCTGATAATTAAATTTAATCGCGATTGATTTTGCTATCTGAGTTTACAAAGAGTGGGCCCCTTTTGAAATCAATACAAGGCGAAAGTGTTTTTCTCAGCTCTCGTTTCATATAGCCTCGTACGCTGCTATATTGAAATCTCATGCTAATTCGAATTGAATTTGCATACTATCAACATTTGCTTACACAAAGCGGTACTCTGCATTTCTGCTCAAGTAATCGTGGCATTGCGAAAACATAATCAGCAATAAAGAATTTCTTCAATTCACGGATAGTTTGTAACTCGCTGAAAGTTTTGTTAACGACCGACCAAAAAACGCACATTTACGACGATTTTTTGACAGGTAATAAAGAGGAAGTTATACCGGCTTTTTTACACATATAGCTTTCATAACTGTACAACATTGGTCATTTCAGTGTGTATCACTGTAGAATCCATAGCGCTGAACAATCCTGCGAAAATTTAAGCTGTCTTTTAAACTTAGTTGCTTCTAATCATGAAATAGGAGGAGTCCGATTGTTCGCACACTGTGGTCTACTCGATCGAGTTAAATCGAAAAGGTCGACCGATGGGCATTACGATTGCATCACGCGGAGAACGAGGTGATCCAGTTATTATATCACAACTTGCACCACGTGGCCTCGCTGAAAGGTTGCTTCAGATCTCATCTTCTGCATTCATACCACTCTTTTTTTCTCTTTTGTTTTCTCTTTCTTTTTTTTTCAATAGAAGATTACGTCACCGGTTCAGCCACATGTTTTTCTACTCTTCCTGCCTAAGTGAAACTTCATTTCGCGCAATAGGATAGCCAATGCTGTTCAAATGATTTTCCAAGAAGTTTTTTTCGAGAGGGAAAGTTCATGAGGAGAAAACCCCAATTTCTTAGCTCTTCGAAATAGGGCTTTTTAATATTTCAATCACCGGAAGGAATTTGAATGCGATACGATTCTTATGAGTGGAAAGTAAAGAGTTCGACATATTCTAAATTATGACTCTAGAAATAGTGAACAATAAATTAATATCAAATGTTGTTTGATTTTTCCCTCTTAAAGTTCATTTTAGTATTTCCGTTTCTTTTCATATATGATTATTTCTACTTAGGACCGGTGCGCTACGTGTTGGTGATCGTATATTGGCTATAAACGGTGAGTCAATCGAGGGGAAGAAGGTATCGGATGCTATGCACCTTTTACAGCAAAGCGACGATCTCGTCACCATAAAGATATCCCGTTATGTCGACCAATCAACGTTTCCTTATTCGGGTGGAGGCGAGTTAATCAGAAACTTCCACTAATAGATTTCCATATGAAAAATGACCTCTGTTTGGGATTCTTTGGGAAATCTCAAAATCCTCTTTGGTTATCAATGAAATTCGGCGCCTAAGGAGGAAATGGCCAGAGAAAGTAAAACCCCTTCTCTTTCGGAATCAGCCGGTGATAGAAATTTGATGGATTTATACGAACATATATTATTCCATTTGGTTGCTAATTTTTTGCAGTTTTCATAGAGTAAAATGTTTATTCCTTTACTATCTTGAAATGAAATTGTATCGATCCCTCTACTGATATTTTGTTGAGCAAAAGAAATTGCATACGATTGCGTTATTGTCTTTCACGTGTTTTTTATTTTTCAACTTTTTGCATTCCGACTAACTGCAGCCGATTTCCGTTTGATAGCAAAAGACTCCATTAGAAAAAAAGCAAAAAGAAAGAAAATTTTTCCATATCTTGTAGAAAAGAGCGAAAGTAGTTTTTTTTTTCGAGTCTTCGCAGTAGGCAGAAACTGTAGTTAAACACTAAGGAAATAAGTTTACAGTAGTTTCGAAAAATCTTCCACAGAAAGAGGGTTACCATAACTCTAAATGATCAAATCGATAGCAATAAACACAGCAAAGGGCTATTATCGAGTTATATTTCATTAGTTCAAAACAAGAATTCTAAGGAGCACTTTTCGAGCACTTGTAGATGAAGCAGGACGTGACGCGAGAATAAAATTTTCGCCCTTTTACCTGTCGGTTATTTCTAAAAGAGTACCTTTTGCTGGTCAGTGTCATGGAGTGGAGGGATGGGAGGGATGCGCTGTTGCGCTTGTTTTGGTGTGAGCACTCCATGTAAAGGCTTTGAAATTATTTCGACGATAAGAGCAGCTCTGCTTTTCTTTCACTTTTCGAGCATACCTGCTTTCCGTCCATCGTATTGACTTGATATGTGATCTTGTTTTCGTTATTTTTGACAGAGTTTTTGCAGAATTTTTGAAAAACAAAATTACTAATGTCTCACTATCTTACTTGACTTGTATTTTATAAACATGACATTATAAGGTATTTAAGGGTACTTATGAGGGTATTCTCAGGGTAATGTGTTTAAGGTTTTTTCTTAGAATTTGAAGGATTTCTTCATTTTCGTTGTCGGAAAAAATGAAGAAATGTTCCCAAAATCAGCTAGACAATGGAACATCGCTTGTTACCTCTTTGCTGAAATGTGCTTTTTTCTCGTAATGTTTTGCGCCTCCCATCTCCTCTGGAACTTGTAGCTCTTCGGTAGAATCCATAGCTCTCGGCTAGAAGTTTCAGCTCTACACCTGAACCTCTAGCACTATATTAAAGTCTGTAACTGTGAGCTCAATATCAAGAGTGGTTCTATAGTTTCATTCACCGCTGTCTGACCTCATGAGGAAACTGCCAGAGTTCGCGTGTCCATAGTGCTTTCCTATTCTGGTTTGTAAGCGTGGAATATGGAGGAAGTTCCCGAGTGAAAATAGTTGCCGATGGCATGTCAGATAAAATGATTCATGCATTTTCGGTTCAGAGCAGGTTGAAGCTGATGGACTGATAATGAGTGAAAGAATCTGTTGACTGTTTCCTTCGAACTTTTTTTTAAACTCGTTAGTTTTGCCGACGTGTCTCCTTTTATCCATCCTCGTTATTGAATCTGATATGAAATACGATTCTAGTATTTGTAACTATTGAAATACGGGAAGTAAATGAATACACACTTCTCTTGCAGCATTCTGCCCATCGAGTAGTGCGACCAATGCACAACGATATCGGCTCCCGCATGCTACCGTTGCGTGTGGCGATTCATTCAGTGAAGCATCCGAGAAAATGGGGTTCGTCTTCATATCGTTTCACACCCACTCTAAACATTCGAAGTTATTTAGTTGGACGGGGAGTTCACGTGACCAGCTAGCACATTAGGATGTTTTGGTCGTTCGAGAAACAGTTAAGAGGTGCCCTTTAAAAGAGTTTGTATGGATTCGACATGCGTGCGCGGAACAAACAGATCGGCAAATTGCAAAGGCGGCACAGATTTCCCATGCCAATACCTGAATCCCTATTTGGCCTCAAGTTTGTGGATTCAATCCACGACAGCTCCAATGATTGTGTCTGAAATTATAATAGATGGATTTTGCCTGCAAGTGTGCTGGCTTCTGATTTTGTTCCGTTTCATGTTTTGTCCGCTGTGTTTGATTGTCGGATGAATGCAGAAAGCTATATTTATAGTAAATCATAAAAACTAACAAAAAACATTGCCAACTTCTCACACTAGATGGGAAATTCTGGAACGTTAAGTATTGTCGCTTTATCTTCTGGCCATCCAGTATAGATCCTCCCTTGGCTGCACATGTCACCATGATGATTACTGTGCACTCTGACGCATTTCTTGCATACTGGACGCTTGACCATTTCTTTTGGTTAGGTGGGCGGGGGAGGGACAGATGGAAGGGTGGTAAAACGGAGGATCTAGAGATCAAAGGACATGCATTTTTATATGCTTGGTAGCTCAATCGATAGTCCCTTTCTTGTGAGCATAATTGATACGATTGCATTTTAGCCAAAGTATTGCTGCTTATTGTTGCTATACACCATTAAAAATAGAGCGGGAGGGGGATTCCTGGCATCGATTTCGTTTCCGATTTTACTAAATATAGTATCGGATGAAAGATTTCGACGAGATGCTTGCAGCGATATCCAATAGGAATTGATTTGCGTAGACTTGAATTGTGTGACATCTTCTGTATAATTCAACATTGCACAACTTTTTTCTGATATTGAAAGAAGTCATTAGCAATTCAAATGATTATAATCACCTTACCAATCTTCTTCCCTTGAATGTGCTGATGATTGTGATCGAACGCAGATGTAGTTTCTCAAAATTCGATACCATTGTAACCTTGTTTCTTGCTGGGAGCAACTAAAAATATCAATTTTCCTATCGAAGCATTATGTGCTTCAATTCTAGCCGAAATGATAACGATTAATAAATGCGTAATAAAGTCATTCCAAATCGTTGCCCACCATTCCCCTTACCGCTTCCTTTTTTTCTCGACCACATTTTTTCTTCCATATTGATGGAACTCCCTTTCGTGGAACAAAATATTGTCTTGAAATATTTTGAAGGCATTTATTGCAATCGTTGAAGAAGCAACAAAGAATCTGAGCGAGTAAATTGTAAATATCCTTTACGTTCTTGAAATGCACCACACGCACAAGATGCGATAAATAGCAGGAAGATTGTGAGTTTAATGAGAATGGTAACGAAGAAGTAGCGCAAACGATAGCTTCAATACTGCAGAGGATAACATTTCAGAAAGGCTTCTTTTCAATGATGATGCTGCCTGAGTGATTTATGCTGGCAGTGATACCGCATTATTACCCTGTTACATTACCGGTGTTCATTACGCTTCCTCTGATGCTAGTCTAATGAGCGTTATTGAGCTTCAGCTCAGAAATGAATAAAGTGTTTTATTTATCTCTAAAAAAGGACATTTGCTGAGACAGTTGACCTATAAAGAATCGAACTTTGCATAGGAATGAATGCTTTGTCGAATACCTTGAAGTACTTCAAGATAGGATTTTAGTTCTAATTATGTACAAGATGATTTTGCCACACCATTGGATATTAGTGTTCGACCACTTCTTAAGAGTATTTCGGAACAATGAATGATGCGAATTTGCAGAACGCCCATCCAAAGTATCGATAGTGCCGTGGAAAGCTTGGAAGAGTCACCTATAGGGCAGCAGAAAGGCGCACATCCCAACACTCAACGCTTTAGTGGAGAGGACCGTGGCCCAACTGTTCAATATCAGTGTGGTAAGTGGTCACACTATTTCGTGGAATTCGCTATAAAACGACTAACCATCTTATGCTTTTCTAGCTTTAAAGAACTTTAAAGTGCTTAAGTACTATCTTAGTTAGATACTGCAGAGGGATCTAAAATAGGAAATAAGAGTTTAGCGCAGTGGAAATGCTGTTGTTGCCTAATAACGGATCTCATTCTTTCAGCTATATTTGTAGTGAATGCCTTTCTGAATGTCCATTAAAGCTGCATTGTTCTTGCCGACGTTAGACGTTTTGTGAAAAGTTTCCTTTCAGAGTCAACGTGAACGATTTTCTATCGTAATGATAAAACTGGTTTAGTTAGTAACGTTCCCCATGTCTCATTCTCATCCTAACTGTTGAGTCTCTACTGTTGTTGAATAGGCGTAACACTGTTAATTGCAGTTAATCGATAGAATGTTCAACCTTCTTCCATAAGGATTTTTGCATGTGTTCGGATGTTTGGGAGAGCGGGCGACTCAGATGAAAGTTTTTCTTCGGATCATCATAAACTTTCTGATCGCTGGAATTGGCGTGATATAAATGATTTTCAAGAGAGCGTTAGAATTATCCCACTAAATGTAAAGCGTCGAAAGAATACAGAAAACTCAGTCATGTGCACTTTTGCTCCTCACAGGTGTGCTTATTGATGGTTCTTCAGCTTCCGAAGAGCGTAATGACTGGCGGAGTTCTCGCGATGCTGCAAACAATAATACCGGAGTGCATCTGCGCAACACACATCCGATCACAGCTCAACAATATTCAAGCGTCTCATCAGCCGCTTGTGCAACCGGTTAGCTAGCTCGTCACGTTGAAGTTCTTCTGATAGTTGAATACTCTCCCTTTTTGGGATCCCTTGAAAGGTTTTTAGTCGAATTTGTTTTTAATTTATATCAAGGTAATATTTTCTTCGTTGTTCCCCTCATCACTCAAGAATGATTCACTGAAATTGTTTTTTTCTAACATCTTTGGCAATCGAAATCAATACCTGGTGTTGTATACACATTTATTGAAAGCAAAACCTCAAATTGATTCTTATTTATTATTGAATAGGTGATCAAGGCGGATGGGATAGTGGGCTGAGTTCAACAACCGATAACGGCGGAGCTGAATGTTGCGGTTGTCAGAAGGCATCGACGAGTGGTACCAATGACTGGTTTGTTTTACTCATTTTCGTATTTCTTTTTACTTTTTTGTGTTACTTTCATTTTCTACTTTCTACTTTTTACATTTCTCAATGTTTTTTTTTCGCTTCGAAAATTCAAATTGTTATTTCTAAATCGAAATTAAATTCAGTATGAATTATTTGTTTTTTTATGTGTTTCATTGAATCAAAATTCCATACAAAAAGCGATATTCTCTGTTCAGAAGCATCCCACTGAATATTATCCATCGGGCGTTGGAGGTGGCATTTAGGAAGCTAAGAATGAAGGTGCTCAAATTAAATTTTCTACCGTTAGCGCCATTTGCATTTTGACGATTGTTAATATTGTTTCGCATTTGCATTTACGGCGTTTCATTTGCGCTTGAGATAACCTTTCTTGTATCTTAGGCACTTTCACTACTGACTTGACTACAAATTCTCTCCCTCTTTCTACCCCATCTTCTAAAAATCTCACTGTTGTGGGAAGTTTATTGGGCTTCCGTTTAGGGTGAAAATCCTGGAAGCGCTGGAGACAGTTGGCGAGGCGGAAATGCTGAAGAAGTTGGAAGATAGTATAATGGGTGGTACGGTACCACCATGCAGTCACATGCGTCCTCCTATTCCTGGCAGGTTTGTTTTCGATTTTCACACATTTTCCCAAATTTGCGTTTGCAAAGCGCATTATGATGACGCCGCATCTATGTCTGCCTAGTAATCCTAGCTCTGTGGCCAGTGAACCTAGTACTGCGAAAGGTGGTTGGTGTTATCTCTAACAGTCTAATATCCTATGCCAGCTTATATGCTGATCGAGCAGATTCGAAAGTAGTTTACGCTTATTTATAAACCCTCAGATATGTGTGCTATGATTGCATCTTACGTTGGTTGGGTTGCGCTTTTAAGCGATGAGGTTGAAAGAACGGGTTTTGAAACATATTTAGAAGTGGTTGAATCAATTAAAATATAAACTCTTTATTGCAGCTTTATTTTTATTTTTTATTTTTTTTTTTTTTTTGGCAATTTATTGAAACGATTGCTGATATAAGCCGTGTTAAAGAAGCACAGGTCATAACACCTCGTCCACCTCTGGCATGATTTTCGAATCATACATGAATATTTCTGTTCTAGATGAAGTTTTTTTTCGGGTGTACTAATTGTGCGGCGTTATGCGCATTCGATTTACACAGTCGCGAGCACTTCATGTGCTGTTCTATCCGGTCGCCAAAATTTATGTGTGGAGATGGCTATTTGTGGATGGGATTGTATATGTTCGATGTTTCTATCATCGGAAAAAATTGTAAATAATTGAGTCGTTGTATGATAGTTGATTCACTGTTGTTTATTCTTATTACTGAAATGTTTCAGTCAGCAAACTGCATCAAGCCTAATCCCTTCATCCGGAGGCCTTCTTTCTCCATCGGCATCGGTACTTGGTCGCCAACTACCACAATCGTTTACACCGTCGAACACAAATACCATATTAAAGCACCCACCACTTTCAACGTCATCTGCAATCGCTCAAATGCCGCGGCCTCTTGCTCTCAGTTCGTGTGTTTTTATTCTGTGTACTAAGTATTATTTCATTCCTTATCACTGTGCATGATTTTTATATTGGTAGATCGAGAGCTGAAAGCCGAGCAAAACCAGAAAACCGTGTCTTTGAAAGTCGACGGTTAAGGAAGAGAGGTAATAACCCTTAATCATGGTAAAAAAAAAACAACAACAAACAAACAAACAAACAAACAAAACCATTGTCAAGTGTGATCCTTGGGAAGTGCTATCTTTTTCGTAGGAAGGTTTAAGAATATCTTGGGGAAGATTTCGGAACGCGTTTTATGAGAGACTTGTTGATCGTGCTACTTGCAACCTGCTTGAAATAAACATATGACTGAATGGCATGGCGAATGTTTGTTCGAAGTTGCTATCACATATGGTGCGTTAACAGTGGAACTTACATCGCTTCATCTGTCATTACATAAGGCAATATTCACAAGAAAGTCCTCATGAAATATCTGTTCTGTTAAATTCTCATTTCCACTAAATTCGAATCCCTTGGGTTTTTCGTTTTCTTTCCTCTTAAAATGCGTCCATTTCGTTTCTAACACGGCATATTCTTTCGACTTGAGTCGTTGAACACTCGCTCTCAGTCTCCTATGAAATCCCTCCATCTGCCACCACCGAAACCACCACGCTACGACCAACCTGATCAAGTGCGCGTACCCGTTCTACTGAATCAAATTTCTGGTGTTGACACTGGTACGTCGTATGCAGCTTCTCCTACATCGTCTCACAGAAGTGTGTTAAGTCGGGTACGTTAATTTTAAAGGCCTATTATTACCCTTTGCATTCCTGTGCCTCACTCATTGAATGCGGCACTAAACTGTAAACCTTTCGGGTGTTGTTCCTTCGTTTATTGCTAATAATATTCATTGCTTAAAATAGAGCTATTAGCTGCGGATAAACTTTATTATATACAAATGCTGGTCACATCTAGTCCATTCTTTTCAGCACTCATCACAAAATGTAATATTATGTGAGCCAACAATGGGCGGAAAAGACGCATATTTGTGTATTTCAGCGCAAACCATATCTAACAAGCCCAAATTTATATCGGAAAATGAAAAAAAAAAAGTTTGCGAAATTTTCGCACTTTTGCTGAAGTATTTGAATCGCTTACCTATTGCAAAAGATTTTATGGAGTGAAGAGTCACTCAAGTAATACTAAAAGTCACTGAAATATCCATGACGGTAGCATTTGAAGCAGCTAAATATGGAGTAGTCAGGTGCTTTGACTGAGGTTGAATAAATTTTTTTTTTTGAAAAGAATGAAACTAGCCGAAATTCTCAAAAAATAATGAGAATAACGGAATTTTTCGAAGTTTTAAGTCTAAATATCAGCGAAAACAGTTGAGAATCCCGATGTAGTTTGGCCGGAGTGAATTTGTTTTTTTTTTTTTTTTTTTTTTTTTTTTTTGAGGGCACTAAGTGAAAGAAACGACCCAAAATGTTTTTCATGACGAGCAAGGTGAACCGGCATTTTCTCTGGCATTATGTATGGCTTTTAAAATGCAAACGCTAATCAAAATCATGAACTTCAAACGAATAAAATTAGCCGGAGTTTTTGAGGCCATTGCTAAGGAAACGGGTGAGAATTTTTTATAGCAACCAGAATGAGATATAAATTGTGGAAATTGGGAACAGAGGTAAACCAAAAAGAAGTTTTAAATCAGCTGTATATGCTCATTAGAATTCCGCCCCAAATGAAGCAAAGGAGAGACTCCGTTAGTGAGAGCGAGCTATCCGAGACCTCTTTAGAGTATACGGATGCCGTTCAGAAGTTTTGTCAATTGGTTGTCAATTGGGACCTATAGACCACTTTACTTCACTAGATTGGCGGGCAAAATCAACTGTACGATTGCGATGCGAAATCTGCTTAATAACTTATTTACCCTACTTTGTCTGTCTGAACTTGAGGTGACCATACAACCTACCTCACGGAGAAAGCAAAGCATCATATAATGCTGTAGAAAATGCGTATCCAGAGTTTGGTACCGCTGCTGAACGCAGCTGATCCGTGGCCATGCTGTCTGCGGAATTGCTGGGGGATTTTGCGTATGTTGGTGGGGGAGGGGGGGGGAGGGGAGTGTGCTTATCTTTCGCATTTCTAGAACTCATTTCGTTAAAATAAAAAAGAATCTGGGCCGAAAATTTCTTGAATTTGTGTGGGCAGTTTTCGTAAATATTGATTACTTAAATCGTTACATCTACGTTCTGAAATTGGATGGAAGGAAGCCAGCTAGATGTTTTCTGAGACATTCAACTAAAGCATACTGGATAATCAGTGTCATCGTAGAATATTCGGTTTTACTGCTCAAGCATCTGCCCAAGCAGTGTCTATTGGCTTTATGATGGGATGCTAGTGCCGACCGTGCTTTGGTTGAGGTTACTATCATGGCCGTCTTCAGTAGCCTCGAGGTCTCTGAAGGCTGTCAATCGAGCCTTTGCAACTGAAAGTCAATAAGGTGATGCTAGTGGCCGATCTTGCAGTCAAAGACCACCATCGGGAAGCTGTTTTTCTAGGCTCTTGCAAGGCCCTGGAAAAAAAAAACGCCATTCTTTTTTCAGCGACTGTCTCCGGGTGTCCGCAGGAAACAGGCTGCGCTTAACACTCACTCTCCATTAACTGGTAGTAAAGAAGTGTATGTTTGTGTAATGGTCCAAAAACGAAGATTTTTTGAATTCTGGCAGAGTTTAATTGGAAGTCTTTTGTATTCTTTGATATAGCATTTAGCTTTAGTGTATTTAGAGTAGGCTATGTTGCCAGTAGGCTCATCTATTCCTTTGCCTCGAAGCATATTTCATCTCGAGCTTTAATGAGATTATTTGCTTCTTTCTTAATCTCTCTTCTTTCTTTATCTAGCTTCCTTTTCATCTTTATTTGTTTTACTATCTTATATGAAAGGTGTGTAGAAAACTCTTTTTATCAATAATTTTTGCGATCCGTCGCTTATCTCTTGATTTGAGTTGTTGAGTAAAAAAGTTTTTCTAATCTTAAATTTTTAATACTTGTTATTTCTTTTTTACCGCTCATGGAAACTATTGATTACTTGATATTCGCGTCGATTGTTTAGACAGCAAAAGTAATGACTCCATCAACATCGGGACTGATGCTTCATGAACTCAGTTCGAAGGCAACGACGCCAACAAACGAGAAACCGAAAGGCACAACGCATAGAGTCGTCTTACAAAAGGTTCGCTTCGTTTTTAGTTCGATGATCCTACTCTAAAATATGACCTTTCTTAGAGCCGGTTCACCGGACTGAAATGAGGCATTTCAATAGCATCTCAGCAGAGAACATCATCCTCAGCTAGCACTCAATGAGGTATTCAGCGTGAAGACAGCAGTATACAACGAACAGTTTTTATCTATAGGGCCTGCTAAGATCTATCTCTTTTAGTGTTCATTCGTGAAGCTTTCTTCTTGGCATATTAGTTGTCCCTATTCACCATACTTTGTTGATGGTTAATGATTGCGTTAACTTAAATTTGCCACATTCATCAGTGAAGCATATTATTTCGTTCGACTGAGTGCCGCTGTTCTTGAACAAACGTTCGCAGTGTTCACAGTCGAAAAATGGGCAACTTCAAAAAGCCTCATGCAGAATTAGGGTACTCGATGACGCCACCCTTTTAGCCTACGTTCACTTTGATGTATGTAAACTGCAATGTGACAAGCGAATTGGAGAGGTGATTCCTTTTGATAGTAAATGTGACACCATTGTAGTTTTTTCTCCCACATATAACATTTCGATATGCCACTTTTGTTTTGAAATTTTTCAGCAGTCGTAAATAACGATTGTTATGCTGTGTAGAAAAATTCAATTTATTTTCAACTCATTAATAAGTGTTCATCCGTAAATCGTGTCATTAGCGTGCGCTTCTTGATGCGTTTGTTGCTCACGTTCTTTTCCCTTTGTGAAGGTGTCTGTTAGAACGATCAAGAAATTAGCACCGTTTTCGGGACATTATCCTCTCCGCTTCCCGCCCTCTCGCATCTAATCTCAATTAAGATGCATGCTTGCTTGGAAATATTTTCGTTTAAAAGAATATAATTTAGTTGCAGCTCAAGGACTTTCGCCTCTACTGTTTTGTTGTATTCGCCGTAGATGTAGACTGAAAATGTTCGAAACCGATGAAAGTGTCGTTTGCGGAAGATTGGGAGGAGGTATATCTCAGTTTTTAGATAATCGTTAATTCCAAAGTTTAAGCTTCCGAAGTTTTGAAATTTTAGCGGTGAGGTCTGCCAAGATGTTGTGTCAGATAGGCGCGAGGTAGTACGAAAAATGAAAAGGACCAAAGCGATGTAGTCAGACTGTTTGTGGTTATCGCTGTTTATAACCATACTTCAGGATCCGGCAACAGGAAGCTTTGGCTTTAGCGTTTCGGACGGTACGGGTGATAATCCGGGTGTTTTCATTAACGCAATCTTACCTGGTGGACCCGCTGATTTATCTGGACAAATTCAGCCTCTCGACAGGATATTACAGGTGTGCACGCATTCCATTTGTTTAGCTTTTCGACGCGAAACATAGTAGTTTTCCTAGACAGCGTCTATCGAAAACCCTTCAAGGTTAGGCATTCGTTCGTTGACCGGCATTGAGCGCTTAGAACGTACGTACGCATATGTTCTTCCTTAAGCTTTAGCGACTTATTCGTTTCAACCTTTTTTTCAGAAAATGCCGTAGAATTTACTTATCCCCCATTTCTTTATAACTTTTGAGATCTCTAGAAGAACGGTATTTGGTTTTGAGAGCTCAAAGAATGTTTTCACTTTCTTCCTTTACGCGTTAATGCGATATGCTTAGCGTTGTTTTTGTTTGTTTCTCAAATATTCGAGGTACGATCGAGTTTCCATTTTCAGGTAAACGACACTTCTCTGCAGTACTTGGATTGTGATCTAGCGGTGCCGTTGTTAACCGCTGATCGCATAGAGTTGATTCTCTATCGCGATCCGGCTCTGAAGTCAATTCAAGAAGAGGATGAAGCATTCAGCTGTATTAGTAGTGTTAATCTCAGTTTACGCGATTCAGCTGTTTAAAAAAGATCTATGAGTATTGCACTCTTGCAGAGGTACTTGAATAAATGAAAAGGAGGTTTTCGGTTAGATTGGTGAGCAAATTTGAGCGCTTGCCATTTCCGGGCAAAAAGAACGAAGGAAAAACTCAGATTCTTAAAGGTCAATTTTTTTTTTATTTTGAGCGTAGATCGGCCACCTACTCTCAGCTCACTTCTCATTTGCATAAATCGGCCACCTAATATGGATTTCCAGAATTTTCGAAGATCTTCACTTTTACTTGTTGAGTGCATTTTTTTTTTCACAAACAACTCGAATTCTTTTTGGGGTTTTTACTTTATTGAAAAGAGTATTGAAAAATTTCATTTCTTACCACACACACACATGTGTATTCACCGGAACGGAAGCCTTAATTAGCGTGATGGTTTCTTGTAATTAAGAGCAGTCTTGTCGTAGGATATGAACTGTTGAGTGCTGATGTGCTGCAATGAAACGATTTTAGTATCATTAAAAATATTCAAAATGTTGTTATTAATTACTATTGCGATTTGATTTATAAGGTGAAACGCACTTTTTCTGGGAGTAGAACGATAATGAATCGCCAACATATGTGGATTTATAAACGTATGCAAAATCCCTTCCTCCTTCATCGTGTTTCTAATTTTAGAATAGTAATATTGCTATATTTTCGCACGCTTTTTGCGGTTGTCATAGGTCAGCTGAGCAATAAAATGAAGCCAACCGGTGACCTGAAAAGGATATCATTTTTTTTTTGAGAAAATCTGATTTACTTGTTATCCATCGAACTTTTAAAATGCACTTGATGGAAATTGTAAACTTGCGCTTATGCAACTATCGTCCATTCATTTCTCTGTGCAAAAGACACTTGCTGCTCGAGGTAAACATTCGGTTCGACGTTGTACTTTTATCTAATATAGCTGCTATGCACATGTGAATATTACCCATACTTAAATAAATATTTCATATTACTGTTCCACTTTCTGTGACGTAATTTTTTGCAGCAATAGTTGAAGCGGCTGAAAGGGAATATTTTCCTAAGCAATAAATTTTAGCGGTGTTACGAATATGGTGCAATGGAATACAGTGCACACATACACACAGTTACCGTTCAGTTAAGCATTACTGCCCATAAGGAACGTATTAACGAGTGATCCACTTTAAAAGTGATCTGTAGATAATCAGTTTCATTTTCGCTGTTATCGTTGTGATCTTCATTGTGTAACAAGTTGTGAGCTCATAGTTGTTGATCTTGATGTGTCATCTCCCCCGTGTGTATTTGACCCCCCATGCCTTCAGGGCCGTAGCCGAAGGTATAAATAGGCTGCGGTCTTGCTTGCCAGTCAGTTATGTCCATCGTGTAGCTCCCCGCCTGGTTGCAGAACGTATATGTCTTTTTTGGTTTTTTGTTTTGGAGTTGAATCTTTCGCTTTTTGGCTTGATTAGTACTTTCTGGTTGCTTTTGTTTTGCCATCTGTCGCTTTATAAAGGAGCATGAAGTGCGATAACAGGCAGTTTGGCACATTGCAAACATTGGGGAGCGCGTAACTGAGGGAGTGATTTGTTTTTGTTTTTTCAACTCTAGCTGGTTTTTTTTACTAAGGGATTCTGGTAGACGTTATCTGTGCCAACTGGTGATAATATAGTGGGTGGTCTGAAATATGTGGTAGTGCAGGACCAGCGTCTACAATTGTTTGTTGTTGTTGCTATTTGTTTGTTTGTTTTAAGTCCTTGTAAGGAAGGTTGAATGAAACGTCATGGAGAAAGTTGCTTCGATAAGAAGGTTGCATGAGGTGCTTTCAAGGTAGACAAACGTGCAAGCGTTGACCTTGCAATGAAGCAACCTTTATGAGTGGCCACACTATTCACAGGGCACTTTCTCTCGGGAAGAAACAACAGCACATTAGCACATTTTTGCAAAGCGATGCGCAGCAGCATAAAGTTTTGCCCACCGTTGTGCTTAACTGTACTCAGTTTAGCATCTGCTGCAGTCACAGCGCGGTCGACTGAGAGCAGAATCAGCTAGCTCCACGCCCTCGGATAGGTGAACATTGTAGCTGATGATCAAAATGCCGCGACCTATCTTCGAAAAGAGTGCTCTCATTTATTTGATCTCCTGCACTGCTGTTTTCAGCCCTTTATTCACATTTACTTCCTCCTGGTTTGAAGTAATTAGCACGTATCGTTTATGTTTGCTTTTTTTTTTTGTTCTAAAAATTATGCATGGCTTACTGGAGCCGATCAGATTAATCGTTATTGTGTATATTTGGTTTTGGCTGCTAAAGCTTTCGTTCTATAAGTTTTACAAGGTGTTTTTATATATAAGTTAATCTCGTATTGGGAAATCGCTTTTATCTCTTCTTAATTTTCTTAGAGTAGAAATTTTGTTTTTATTTTATTTTATTTTTTTTTTCGTATTTTATACAAAAGAAAAAGAAGTTATGAAAGAAACTGTCGCTAACGATTCTAGAAGACCTATAATTGGAGCTGTAGGAAATTTTTGAGGAATGAGATTCATTGATCTATGCAATGCAAGCAATTTACCTTTTTAAGTTACGCCTCGAAAATTTACGGAACTCTGCTAGCCGAATTCGTTGTTTAAGAGCGATTATCTGATGAAATTAAGCCGATCTGTTTTTCGCGGAACACATACGTAAGCATTTGAATATCGCATATGAGTGCTGAAATGAACTGAGACAAAATATTCCTTCAAAACATTGTAAAAAAAGAATGTCACGGAATCGTCGAGTGAGAATGATCTTAAAATGATGATTCATATTTATATAAGAAAAAAAAAATCAGAGGTAACGAGCGTTAACAGAAATAGGAAGATGTCGAAGCAGACCACTTCTTGGAAGATTTTAGTAACGGAAATGATTGCACTTTTTCAATGGAAAGGAAGAACTAACTGAAAGAAGAATAACGAAGCAATCAGTGAGATTTCTATACCGGAATAAATCTACGTGTGCAGCAATAATATCATATCAGGAGCACTGTGCTATTAATATTCCTCGTTATGGATTTCCGAAAGCAGAGTGCAAAATTTAATCGAACGGTAAATACGTGCATGTCTTCCACCTGACAGAAGTCCACATGAGAATTCCGAGCGTACAGCTCCAAACATACGTAATCGCAGCAGTGAGTTTCAAAACAGCCCTCGCTTCAAAATGGTTTTTAAATTTTCTGGACTGGTCTTAAGGCTGAGTGGGCTTACGTGTAGCTGTTGGAATGAGCGAGGTGATCAACAGCAGGCTGAAGTTCGCCGGGTGCGACTACGGGATCGTGTCCACGGTCGAAGCTATCCTTGCGAACGAGTCCCTTGTTTGTCACCTTATTGTATAAGTGTGATAAACTGTTTGCCCTTATACCTGTGTCATCTCGCATTTTACTCAGTCCATCCCGAGAGAAGGTGCAGTTCCTCAAGGAGATCTAGACGACTAGACGAGCCAAGGGAAGCTGATCCCTACACTATTGTTTGAGCTCATCAGTGTGAACGTGCACCATACTTTTTTCATTCTTCTTCGTCAGAAGCCATCGCATTAACCGCGAAGGTCCACTGCTCATTAGGTCAAGTTGTATCGATTAGTCTTAAAAAACGCCTTCAACTCAAGTCTGTTGTGCAGATAGCTAAAGCTTGGTCGGTCTGTCGTCCTTCATCAGCAAGATTTGCTGAACAACTTAATCCGATCGTACATCGCTTTCTCGGATGGCTTTCTTAACAAGCGTTGCTCTCTAGCTGACTGCTAAATGCAGCTGTTGATTTATCTTGTGGTTTCACCTTCGGTATAATAGAGTTAATTCAAGAAGATTTCTCTCTTATTTGCCGAGTTTCTTTCTTTTTAATGCTCAGGAGTTCTTATAGCTTTTCCCGAGTCTATAAGCAACATGTGCTCAGCTTCCCCTATTGGCATTATTACTACTCCTTGGTTGATCAACTAAGCATATTCAACTATTTCGCGGGAGACTGGTGCGGGAAATTTCTATTTCCTGGCAGTTTTAGTGGTCAGCACCCCTCCCTCCTCACCAATTTGGTGGCTTTAAGAGCTAGACTGTTGCTCGAATCACAAGTTGAAACCCTCTAAAACATCAGAGTCAAGCTCTTGAGCTCGTAGGCATTAACGAGTCAACTTTATCATTTATTGGAAATCTACGAAGGGCGTATAGCCTATGGAATATCTCTTTTCTCTGAGATTGGAAATGATTCATCTAATAAAAAACAACATTGCTCATTAAAATGATAACGATGAACATTCTTTACTGGTAACGTTTATAGGCTGTCTCATTAAGCGAAAGTAATCCACTTGAATGGCGCACATAAATAAAGCATGTGGGCATTGGCCAGAAAACATTAACGTCCTGACGCGAAAAATCCATCTACAAGCATTAGATTAATAGATAGGAAAATACATAGAATTTTCCCGTTTAGGTAACATTGCATGCCTGTTGGTTCCGCTGTGACTGTACAGAAAACTTGCCATGTGGAGCTATCCCCTGCATTCTAATAAAAACATCGATTCATTATCGCTTTCTATGATAATGTGTTTCCAATAAATCTGCTTTTCTACAGATCCCGTTTCTTTTGGCTCACTGCGAGATTTTCAAATCATCAGTGATATGAATACTCCAGAATTAAAGAATATTTTAGCGATATCGTGGAAAAATAACGTTGCATTCGTTCCTGAGGATCCGCTAATATCAGAGTGGAGGTTTTTTTTTTGATGCGGACAAATGTGGAGCAGAAAAGCAGCCGATCTTTTAGACGCTGATTTGTCCTCCGGAGGCCAAAACACTATCTGGAGCACAGATCATTGTTTTGTGCTACATGGAAGACGAGCTGAAGGAGGATGGGAGATTTAAGAGCATAAGCGCGCCGGCAGGATATTTTTGGATGCGGGGACTGACATCGGAACAAATTTTCTCTGAAATCGAAGTTGCAATTCCCCGATGTATCGGAGCTTTGCACCGGTGTTAAAGACGTGTATCCGTGAACGAGCGCATCAGGCGTTCTGAAGGTGCATAGTGAAATTACTTTATTGAAAACTCCTAATTATTTCATTGGTTTGGGATTTGCAAAACGCCTAATGATTTGCGTATGAAAGGGATACTTGGATTACTAATGGAACCGAGTGGACCAAGATTATGGAATTCGTGGAAAAGGATTGAAAGTTCTATACGAGGGAATAATATGACTGTTTTGGAAGTGAACGCATCCTTGTTTCTCTGTTAGAACCCATCGGATTACGTGACTTAACTCAGCAGTTTTTTTGATACGATGATGGAAAATTATTTGTCGACAGCAAGATATATATAGACGATCGCGTATTTATTTCTGGTGCACTTATTTATGGAGACGTGCTTATGTAGGAAATACATGAAAAAATCATTGCTAGGGTATTATGAGAATACTCAGACGATCTATGATCTCTTTTGTCCATGTTCCAAAATGCTCAAGGAAGGGACTCATTGCGCACTTAAGGAAGAGCGAGTAAATATTAGAAGATCTCGGATGCAACAAGCCGCAAACACTCACCTCAAATAGTGAACGATCTCGACGTGCTTTCACAGCATCCTTCTCGCTAGCTGGGCGAACTTTTCGAATTTCGCCACAATCAATCTTTCGCTCGCTTTTTGACGCTTTGAGCTTCCTGTCGATCAACAGCGCTTATTTGATTGTTTGTTCAAGACTGCCAACTCGTCGCCCTTTTCTTTCGGGTTTATGTAGTTTCTCTCGCGAGCTATCAATGGCCGTGTTTGCAAAGCTTTGCACTCGTTTGCGCATTTCTTCCCCTTTTTTTTTAAAAAAAACCTCTTTCTTTTCGCATTCCTTGAAACATTTTCGGGATTGCTATTTTGGTCTGTGTCTATGAAATTGTTAGGCCATTGGTTTGTAATCAACCATCTTTTTTTTACCGTTTGTTCCTGCGTTTGTACATTTTTTTTTAGAGGAAATTAAACATGGTGGAGGCTCCGTCTTTCCATCCTCTCCGCACATTTCAACCGAAATTCTATTGCATTAATTCGATGAAGATTTTTGGATTGTAGATGCAGAAGCCAGTTTTGGATCTAAATTTCAAGAAATATCCTAAACTCCGATTTCATCGTTTAATGACTTGCCTCAAATTTTCCGCCTTTCTGAGACTCCTTAGCTCGGATCCTACCTAGGAAGCAGATTTCTTGCTAAAGAATATGTTGGAAATACGGTGTAAGTTCCTTGTGTCTTAGCTAGGACTGTTTCCTTGTTGACCAAAGCCAAGAAGCAGTATTTCATATCTTTTGATATCACGCATGATATGAGCTGAAGACGGCTTTGGTGCAAATTTTGCTCATCACCTCATATATTCTTAATCTGCAAGAATAACTTTGTCACCGATTTAATCTACTGCTTAAATTTAAAGAGTAAACTTCAAAATTTTATGGATTGTTGAATAAATTTTTTTTTTTTTGACCTAGAAGCTGTAAAACGTTGCTATTAAAAATAAGAAATTTGTCAGTGAGAATAAAGAGTTTTATTGCGATGCATTGATGCGAACAATAAAAAGCTCAATGAGAAGCACTAGGGTGATGTGGGAAAGAATGAGAACGTTCCACATTTTAATATTTTAGCTTCTTGTGAATCACTGCAAAGAACACATCAACTAGGCGTGAGCAACCAGCAGAATAATGCGAAACCTCAATCGAAATTCAATTCATTCTAAAGGCCGAAAAGCAGAGAATTAAATTTAGGCCATAAAATGAATAGAACAAGCCATATGTATCAGAGGACGATTAATGTTTAGGGCGGAGAGTGCATATCTTTGAGGTTTTAATCGATATCTCAAATGCACTGAAATGTGTATAGTGCCTCATATTTCTTATTCGCTACTTAAAAGCATTTATGTTTTATAATTTATTCAAAGCAGACGATGAGGTTAAATTTTAACCCAGAATTTCAAGCGTTGCATTCCTTTACAAGTGGCCTTCTTTAACACCTCTTATTGTTGGTTTTGCACTAAACTTAAAGTAACTGTCTTACTTTAGTTACTTCAAGTTAAGTGACTTACTGCAGTAACCTAAGTGGCCATTACTTATTAGGTCGAGGTTCCACATTTGATCTTGTTCCCAGCATTAAATTTATAACATTGTTATCGGCAGTGAAGTTCGAAATGATGCCCGAAAATTCCGATGTCATAGATTTTAATTGAAATTTTGCAGTGAAATGTAACAAGTTGGCGTTAAGATTCGCATTAGGAGGCATTCTCATCCTCCGTGTGGCGTGATGCGCTCATTTGTATAACGTTCCCGAGAAGCAATAGAACTTTAAAAGTTTTGTTCGAGTGAAAAACTAATCGTGGCTAAACTTATTATGTGCGAACGATTTAGGAAATCTTCTCGATTATAGGATTAGATTTTTTTTAAAATCATTATCAATGTTTTTGACATTCTCATAACTCTTGACACTCATATTTGCGGCTAACAAATTTCCTCGTGAAAGATGGATCGGGTAAAGATTCTATGCGATGTCAAATGACATCTCAACATTTAGAGCATTGCGAGAAATTTTTGGATTTCAAAGCGTTGATTGAGATAAGTGTAGTGATCATGAATCTTTCTGATAGAGAGGCAATTGTGCACTTTGCTCATTGAATCAATCAACATTCATCTTTTTGAACCCCTAGCAAAACTTTCAGGATCTTATAACTATTGTCAATGCAGCAATGGCCTTGAAACTTCTCCTGAGATAGATGTGGGAGTGCCACCGTTCGTGTGATCAGATATTTCATCTGGTCAGGCAGCATTTTATTTGGTCAAAGAGCACTTTATGTGATCAGGCAACACTCTTACCGTCGAAAGAGCTCGGATCCGAGTAACACATTTAATACTGCACAAAAGAAGTTTTATTTTTTGTCGTTTTGAGCATTTTCCAACTTGATGACATGTTTGCCTACCAAAAAGCTCATATATTCAGAGCGTCTAAGGTTTGCGTATTTGGATATTTTTTCTCCAGATCAACTACACCGATTAGAATGAAAAGTGTTAGATGACGCCAAAACACTCCTAAACCTGTGGCACAAAAATCGCCTTCCACGCTGTCCTGCTGCTTTGTGATCCACCAGCATAATTTTCGCACCGCCGAAGACCCCGGGTTTCGGATCTCTACAAATATGAAGATGTTTTGCAGGAAATAATCAGTTCAGTGATGCGAATATATATTGCAGACTGAAAGCCGATCCTGTCATCCGGAGTTTATTTGCATAAGTCGACCCATAGCCGTTTACTTCATAGTAAAAAAAAATTGCCTTTGTGATACCAAACAACAGTATTCGTATGCTCCTGAAATTTTCCATCCCTACAACTTTTGTTATAAATGTTGGAGGTATAGGACTGACTTCTTGGAAGGTTTCCCTTGGTACTGGAAATACTCGTAGCGTGTATGTGTATTTTAGTGCATCCATATTTTGAGTCTTGCTTTTCAACTCAACCATCAGCCACGATATTTGATACTGTTTTTTAAACTTCATTTTGAGCATGGCGCTATAATGATTTAATTCCTTAATTGGTAATTGGTTTTCATGTGTCATCTATTGAATCAGAGAATATACTTGAATGTGCTTCAATTACAACATCCTGAAATTGAAACGAAGACATTATTTCGTTCAATGTGGACTAAGAGCGCTCTTCAGGATTGCCGCTGGTGCCACTAAAATGCTCGTAAATTGAAATGCTCGTAAAAGTCACGCCGAATTATGATGCTTTAGAGAAAAGCAGCTTTTGTGTGGTCATTTCGTTTCGATGTGGTCATTTCCCCTCAGTTACACCTCCTATTGCCGTTTGACTCTGCACACTTATTGGTTTCGTTGCTCATTTCAGCGAAGGAACGGCCACTGTTTTTTTTTAGTTTATTTTATAAGCTAGTATTTATTGAACATTCGACGTCAAAAGTTGCCTTTTGTTAAGTGAAGGAGGCTTGACGTATGAAGATTTATTTCTATATAAGTTGATTGAAACTTTGATGTGTAGTCATCTGTTGTTTTGAAAGTCGTTGACAGTTTTGCAGAAAGTTGGCAAACGATCGCCACTGAGCGAATTAAAAGCTTGACACCGGTTGTGAGCACACCTAGGTAGAACTAAGAGGAAATGCTGCTCTGTTTATGACATACAATCAATGCCTTAGTTGCGACGACAACGAGGAAGAGTCTGTCATTTGTTGAATTCATTTCGCTGAATAATTTATGGATGTTGGCGCTTACGAACTGTTAAAGCTCATGCGTAATGCTTTTGAACTTTCGATGACAATATTCATGGAGCTTACCGGGGGAAGAAGGGATGGGAGGCTGTTCATAAAACTCATCAACTTAGGCTGTTGTTTTGCTAAAGATTTAACGAACACCTTCATCACCACAATTATTCAAGTACATTTATGAATTCCCGATCGGATTTATGATTTATATTCCTCCTCTCATCCTCCAGTCCCCCCCCCCCGCCGTTCTATCCTACTGCCTCTTAACACATAAGGTAGATTGCACCAATCTTAGAGCGCCACTGCAGCTTTAACTCTCGTCCAGGAATGCACCTGGAGTATTGCTTTCTGCGGCCGAATAATTATATATTAAGCATTTTTAAATCCTTGCAAATGCACTTTCATGAAACAGTCGTTGTTCTTGAAAAAGTATCGACTATTAACAACCGGGTTTCTTCATAAATATTTACATTGGACAACCGAATATCTCAGGCATTCAGTTAAGGCGATCGTTGCTGCTCATCCATCCTAATACACATCACTAATGGCCGAAAGTTGTAGAATGGTCGAGCATTTTTGCGTTCGGACTTCAGTCAAAGAAGGTGAAATTCTTCGACGTCTAAATGCGTGGATAGACCTTTCGGAGGAGGGAGGGGGGGAGGGAACAGGCAGGGGAAGCACACCTTGATCAAACCATACGTGAAACGACTTTTCGTTGGCGAGTATGATAGATGCCACAGCATAGAGTTGACAGTTAGGAACTTTGGTTACGACTAAGATTGCATGGCCAAAGTAATGTTTTACAGAATGAAGTTGAGCGAATTCATATCTGCCGATTGAGACTCAGAAATTCCGCAGTTCTGTGTTGGTTGGCGTCTATAACTCTATGATTCCACATTGCACAATAAAACTTGCCTAACCTGTCTCTTTAGATGGATACATTTAAGATAGTAATTTTAAGCACTTCCCTATCAACCAACCCATCCTTTCGTCCTAAATTTTGATTTTGATGTTTTGCAATAATCACATCTGTTCGAAAATTCCAACGCATGAGTTTCTCAAAGAGAAGGCAGATAGCGACCTGCCGTGAGATTAATGATTCTTCCTTCCGGTTAAATTCAGATTACATGTCTTTTGATATGCTTACCGAAGCGTTCTAAAGAAGTATTCTTCCTCTCTCCGAAACTAACATAAAATGCGCTATAGTAAGCAATTTACAGTCTGCATTTTCTCTATTCTTTTTTGGGCAAACAGGCTAGTAGTGAGTTCGCCTGCTTGTCGCATATTTATTACGTACTAGATTATAGAAATTTGGTTATGTTTTATGACGTTTTCGTTTATTTCTCATCTTCGAATAACCACATCTCGTTTCCTTGAGATTTCAATATCACTTTAAGATAGTGACGAATTTTGCGATTGTTTCAAATCGCATATGTGATGGTTCAGCCGTTTTTCTCATTCGTTAAGACAACAATCCTCATCAGCCATTTAATCGATATGCGCTTCTACGCGAAATAGAGAATTGTTCGGCGACATGATATTTCCTCTAGAGAAAATCAAATTGCGTTTAAATTTGACATACATGACAGATTGCAATTTTGGAATCTTCTCCCGAGCAGCCACAACCTTCAATAAATCTATGAAAAATGCACTTCTTGCTAACATTTACAGTACTCATATCTCAATAAGTGGCAAATGTCTCGATGCGAATAAGTCGTCCTCGCCTTCATTGCTCAGCTTCGATTGCATTACCGTTCAGATATGTCCACCGTGTCCGATCACTTCTGCTGGCACATCTAATTCCATGCAGATATTCTTTACCTTTTTAATCTAACCTTTGCTCTCGGTGAAAAAGATGCATCACTTGTGACTTTCAACGTTTTATGTACACTGTTATTGCCTTATATATATGTTATATGAATGTGGCCATTAGGCATATGAGCCTATGTGCGTATTTGTCTCCATCCACATGTGTTTCTCTCTTATTTCGTGCACCCATCTTTCTGTTCTTGACGTTATCGGCAGAAGTTGCTACAGAATCTGAAGGCTCAAGATGAAGTATGCGTAATTCTTAACTCAAAAGGACTTTAGGTACTCACTTTTAGTTCGATATAGTCATTCTAGTTTCTTCATTGCCTAAACCAAAAAAGTGTCTTCTGATGTCTCGAAACGCTTTCTAACTAAAGGTTTGATTCCTTAGAAGAAATAACCGGAACTAATCTGTCGTTATAGAAAATTAATTTCTGTTGGTCAGACAGTGCAGCATATCATGAATGCATAAAACTTTATTCCTTCTAGGTGACATTTCCATTCATTTCTTAGGATCATGATGGTACAATGCGCTGAAATGTTGCCATTGAGGAATGAGGCCATTATACACTCATATATGGCAAAATGTAAAGTTCATCATAACTGTGCAATATTACTGATTATGACGCATTTGCACATCGTAAAGTTGATTAACATACTTCCTCCTTAGGGATGGGGTGGATTTTTCATATCACCGCCCATTGGTTACGAACATGAACATCGCATCGGCATCCTGGACAATCCGATTCATGCAAAAAATTAGCATATGAGTTTTCTTTTCCATTCTTCATACCATTCTCCCTGAGTTCCCTTGCTCAACTATTACATTTTATCATCGTTTCGATGCTCATATTCTATGCTGTTAAAGTCATTTTACGTTCTAAGAACGAATTTGTTTACACACGCAGGAATCAAACACAATGGGCGAATATAACACCAGTCGGATGAATTGATGAAAAAAAAAAAGAGAGAGAAAACAAAACGAATATAGAGACAAAGGCAAACTGTACATGTAACGATATATCAGCATATAAAAGAAATAGAAACTTCACCAATATATCAATACTACGATAAACGACGTCAAGAGTGCAATACTAAATACGGTCAGCACTGAAGTGAACACAACAAAGTGGAAGAATTTATGCAAATATTTCAAAGTGACCTTATGCTTCGAAAAAAAAATGACAAAAATAGGTGGAAGCAATCGTTATCCCTTAGTTCGTGTCGTGAAGTTTGGTGATTCTAATAGGTGAGGAAGTGATTTCCTTCTTGAAGATTTTTAACGGTTTCGTCTCTGTGGGCAATGCAGCTGTCAGCAAGATCATATATACAGAAGTTAAGATCTGAACGTTCTGTATGTAATGCAAATAAAAAAAAGCTCTTTTGCAGTCCAATCTTCGTTATCGTACGTTAAAATTAAATTCGTAATTTTCTCTTTTTTTCCCGTTACGACGTGGCACGAGCTTTTTTAGCTGGAATAAGTTTATGATGACCGGATTTGTACACTTTTTAGATGGTAATTTGCGAATGTATTCAGTGATACTGTACTGGCCGACTTCTTCGAAGACTTGAAGTGATTTGATCGCTAAATAATTCTAATGTTCCCCTTCCTTCTTTTCCTCCGCTTGAATGATTTCAATTGCTCAATTTTTTCTCAAAAAGTTCGAGTGATTCGATTCGTTTTCCAGCAAAATTCGACTCTCATTTTCGACATTCACTTCTTCTCTAAGTGATTTGATTTGTTTCATTGAAATTTTTTCGTTAATTAAGTGGATTCCTTTAGCTGCTTCGTAAAGAATCCGCTTAGAGGAATCTTCTAAGCATCGTTGATTACACATCATACAGATGGAACATTTAGATGCCGATGATTATATGTAGTTCTGCAATACAAACTTTGCCTTTGTTTTTGTTGTATGAACTGAAGCAACATAAACCGAAAGGAACATAATAACGAGTATTTTGTTTCAACAAAAATTCATTAAGAAGCTATTAAGTGAAAGATTTATGCTTCGATTACAGGTATGTATTAAAAGAAAGTGCTTGACGATCCCCCCGTTGAGGTATGTCATTTGGCCAAGCATTCGAAACAGATACAAATGGTGCTGACAATGAAGCAAGCGTCTCCACAACGGTAACGTCTCATTTCTTTTCCTAAATTATTCATTGATCTCTTTTTATACTATTTCTACTAGCCGCTCTCTTTGAAGAGAAGATAAACGTTTGTTGCAAAGTAAAAAAAAAAAAAACTAATCAAGATTATGCCAATAACTAGGCTTTTCGTTTTTGGGCCTCCCATTTCCATGGATTTGCTGGAGCATTCTCTCTGCCGGTATGAGAAAATGACTGCTGGAAAAAACCTCTAAAAATGAATGCCTTGTAGTTCTAAGCTAAAATGCGCATGTTACTGGCAGCTTGATATGTTGCCTCACATAGCATCATTATCTGCTTATAGGAAATTTGTTCTTATGTGGCTTGCGTAAAAACTTTTAGTATACTAAATTTCAGTACGTCAAAGATAAGAGTGAACTGATTGAACTGCTTGTATTTCCAAAGAGGGTCATTGGGAGAGTTCAGATCTGAACACATTCGATCGGTCACCTTAGGGCAGCGTCACGATCTCAACGTTGGAAAAGTGGGAATGTGGTGAAAATGGTGAGGAAGTTTCCTCCTGGAAATTCCTCCACAGGATTAGATCCGATAAATACTTGATGATGCAGCCTATCACAGCGCCATTGCCACCACTTGTCCACTTCTATCACAGCGCCATTGCCACCACTTGTCCACTTCTATCACAGCGCCATTGCCACCACTTTTCCACTTCTATCACAGCGCCATTGCCACCACTTGTCCACCTCTATCACAGCGCCATGGTTCCTTATTTTCACTGTGCATTCGCTGAAGAGCAGCTTTTGTTACGGCGGCCTTAAACTTATAGTAAATTTTAAAAATTATTTTCATAGTCGCACAAGGAAGATTATGAGGCATGCGCAATGCTCACATCGTCATCAATCTACTTCAGCTGGAAAAGTTGAAAATCATCGAATTGGTGAAATCGGGGCTTCAAATTTAGTGGCCATTATTGTTAAATTTTTGCCTTCTAGATCCCGATAATTAAGGAAATGTCGAACCCTGAAGTTTTTCGAAAGTCGCTGAAGGGGTTTGAATTATTCGACTTTCTCTTTAAAATATTGCCTCCGCGATGTGAAATGTACGGACTCGTGACTGATGGCCAAAAAATAGATGCTTGGCCCATTCATAATGTTCGGCGACTAAAGACTGGTGGTCCAAAGTACAAATAGTCAAGGTTTCGTCGAGTCCTTAAACTACGTGGGACCGAAATAATAAATTTGTAAATTTTAAAGCATCCGAAGAATGGGAAGTCATAGACGATTTTTATCGGCTTCTTTTGGTGCAATTACTTTGAATTCGGTAGTGATAACGTCGGTATCTATGACCCCTTCTTATAAAGATGAGAATATCCGCCTCATGTGAGGGATGATAAAGGAGGCGGGAAATGAGCTCATATCTCCAGCAATTCTTTAGACTGGATTTTAAAAAGCAAAACAACGGAAGTTACAAAGCCACGAGAAAACCATCTTAAGGCGATAATCCTTCAGCTTCTCTGGAACTTTTAATAGCAGTTCCTAGGACTTAAATTAAAGAAATTCCGAGGTGTTCGATGTAGATTTGAAGCAAAGAGCACTAAGGAAATAGCCACCCTAGAAATTCTTCTGTTAAGGGGAAAAAAATATTCGCCGAATAGAAAGCCAGAAAATATGTTTAGGAAGAGATTTGTCTCACTTGCAGCATACTACAAGTTTTCTAGGGAGTTAATGCTGGTATTAGCTTGATGATGAATTGAGCGGTCCATTCGATGAAGTGGTGGTCACAACTGGCATATGTGATTTGCACTGCAACTTGAATTTCACATTCTTAGAACGGTGCAGAAAATGCAAGAACTGATGTAGTTTCACCAGTTCGTGATGGAGAGATTCGCCTACCACATTTTTTTTCTGTTCGATTGGAATTTTGAATTAAGGCTCGGTCGGCGTATACGGAATTATACACTGGGCGGGGCATCACTATGAAATTTACAGCTGCTGACCGGTTTTCTCGTTTTTTTTTTGTACACTCAGGATCGCTGTGAAGTGAGCCCAAGCGAGGAAGGAAGTAAAGCGAGGCCTGCAAAGAACTTGAATATTAGCCCGGACAACTGTTATAAAGGATAAGATCGACCTGATGCAGTGTGATCCTCATGGTCCAGAGTTTATGTGCAAATCTTCTAAAAAGCCATAAAGTGAGCATGTTTGATCTAGTAACATGCTGTGAGGATTTGACAGTGAAGTACCTTAGTTAATTAATCCAGTGTAGCACGTAATGTCACGTGCACTTCTTGCATACTAGAGTTTTGCTTTCCGAAGAGATTATGCAACTTCCCGGTTTGATAAGAGCTTATTGTAAAATGAAATGAAGGAGCGACTTTCAATAGAAGCGATATTGTAAATGTTCTACAGGTTCCAACATAGCAGCCTATAAATCGTTGCTGAGTGCTGATCTAGCGTTATCGAATCCCCAAAGCATATTCACTTTAAGAGTAAAGCTACTAAGAAAATTTGTTCAATTCAGTCATGGTGCGTTCAGTTATAAATGACTTGCAATGCGAAAGATGGCGATCCATTTATGAAATTTTTATTCGATCTAGTAAGGTAGTTGATACTCCATAGTGACCAGTTCTTGGAGAATGTAGATAGCCACCTATGAGTTGTTAAAATGTCACAGATTTTTTTTTTGGAGGAAATATATTCGTTAAAATGGCCAGGTATTTTTCAACAAGCATTGAAGGCGAATGCTTTTAATTTTAACACACATTTACATACTCTCTCTAAGAGTTAGTACGAGAAAATCCTGAAATACTCTAAGAGTACTAACATACAACAATGCTTCTGGAAACCTCTGCACCAGTAGACCCCATTCGAATTATTTTTCTACGCGACTGATAGCTTTTGGTGGTGCTTTGGAAAGCTTATTGGTAGCGGTAACAGTTTTTAATTGCTTAATATGTCAAATGGCGATATAATTTCGCCAATAAGGATGTTGGATATCTGAGTGCTGAGGATGACGGTTTTTTTTTTCAAGTTTGGCATTTTCGATGTGTTTGAGCATGTGTCTCTATCGCTTAGAAATTTATGCGATCGCGATCGCTTTCTTCGGATTCAATTAAGTTGTGTTATGTTAGCTTTGTTCTAGACTCGACGATTTGCAATACTGCATTTATGGCTTCAAACTGTTGATAAATTACTTCTGGATCTACGTATGCTTTCATATTCGTTAATGCTTTTGATTCCGCCTTTGACTCACTTCCGATTTCTTTTCTAAGCTGTTGAGTGGCTACAAATCTGCTAATACCCCCTTAATGCCTCCAGTATCTCTTAATGCCTCCAAATCTGCCGATGGCTGCAAGTCTGCATGTCGTGTAGATCCCTTACTATCTAGAAATTCCAGATTGTCTTGGTTCGAGATATGTAATCACCTATGAAAGAGGGAATGGCTCTAAATTTATTAGTGCCCTGATTCCAACTTTATCCCACGCGAGTCTATTAACAGCTCTAATTTAGCTGACAGCTTGGTTTCGAAAAGCGTGTTGCTCTCATATTTACCAGTCGTTAGGTTTCAAATCTGATATGATAACTGCGTATTCCTTAAATGACATGGTTCGACATTCGTTAGTGCTTCCAGTCACATTTGGCACAGCATGGAGATAACTTTCATTCAGGGAGAGATTATGGACAAACAATTTGGTATGTGGAGGGGGGGGGGGGGGGGGAGGGATGAGTGAAGTTTTGCTTCAGGGACTCAGCCAACAGAAACATTTGGTGAAGGAATGGGGTCTCGAAGAAAAAACTTGGGAAGGTGATATATTTGCAGTGCGGAGCATGGGTTACTGGTAGGACGAAAATGCAATTTTATACTGGGGAGATCCCCGTCCGGGATAGATTCCGCAGAAAAAGTAGAAGCTGGTAAACATCACTGTTGCGGAGGCGGACTTTGTTGGAGAAAGGCGTTGCTGGCGCGGGGAGGGGAGAAGGAGGATTGAGAGGATGAAGAGAAACCGAACGAAAAAGTCGGAAGATTTCTCCCTAAAAAACCTCTCAACTTTTCCGAAAATTTCACTCCTCATTACCTACGGACAAATCTTGTAGCTGCGCCTTTTTATGAATAATTGAAGCCCGCAATTCTTAACTTTGCTTTTCACAACTTCTTGTCATATTCTAGTTGAAGTTTGCACTTTGAAATCACTATAAATGGCCTTGTTTCGATGAACGATAATTTTGATAACTCAGCACTTCTGCAGAGTTCATGATCTGCGCATATCGCCGCACTTTAAAGTAATGCTCTAGATGCAACGTTTCATCGTTGCATCTAACGAGTCGAGCAGTTTACTCTTGTGTGAGCATTGCTTAGCCACTGTGGGAGGTGAAGTGAGGCGCATGTAAGTGAGAACACTTCGCGCGCTAGCTCGAGCACAAACAGACAATCAGCCGCTGATGTGTATTCAACGAGTGCTCTCTATTGAAGGCGGTTCAACGCAACACTGCAAACATTCAGCTGAATGCAGTTCAATCAGATTGTGATGATCGCTTTCGCATGTGCATGACGCTCGTCGAACTATTCGACTCTTTGCTCTCTCTCTCTCATTCGTTCATCTTCACTTTTCAATGAGTACGATTGAATGCCTAACTATTCAGTTGTTTGTAAAATTTATAAGGTGAGAATTTGAAATGTTTTTTTTTTTTTATTTGCATTTTTCGTAATATCTCATCTTAACGATCTTTTTTTTATTCTTTTGTTGTTCTTCGAACGTTAATAAGAACGGCTAGTTTTGCATTAACTATATTCAAATTTTACAATTAAATTTCACAATCTAAGCAATATTTAGCGCTTTCTATGTATATCGATCATCAATAATATGAATTCATTCATAAGTTTTTAAGTAGTTTTGGCATTTTAAGTAGGGTATTGGGGGGTCAATAAACAGGATTATATTTTCTCTTGCACTTCTGAGAAATGTTAGAGAATCATTAGAGTTCTCTCTTGTTACAATTTGAGAAGCAGTCAATATGTTGTTCGTAGCGCGAATTACTGATCGTTCTTTTCTGTTCAGTGTTGGCCATTTAGTTGCGTTGATCTATGTGATCAGCAACGCAAAATTATCTCACATGAAAACGAAAAGCACTAGATATTTTTTTTTTTTATCCCCGGGCATTTCTGATCGTCGAATACACTTGAAGACAGATACTTTGTATCGTCTTCGTAAGTCGGCTCATTGTTGTTTATGTTATGTGCTGGCAAAGATGTCAATATGTTTTTTCGTTTCAATATTGCGATTGCAGCATAATGAAAGCCTAATCTAACCCTTCCCCCCCCGCCCTCCATCCTTCCCCCATTCTCCGGATTTCTTATCCCCATCTCTTTCAAATTCATTTAAAACTTGAGATCTACTATAACTGCCACCGCTTGGAAAGCTTATAACATGTTTTCTGGTGTTGTTCAATAATTTCTGTTGTTACTGCTGCTGAACTTCCAATGCATTTGTTTATTTATTTATTTATTTATTTTCATCTGAACTCGACGAAGTCAGAAGTGTGGAGTACGAGTTCACCAATTGTTTAGAGATGCGTGGTGATTTTTGTTCATGTTTCTTTAAATTTCAATGAAAAGGATTTAATTGTTCTAATAGAACGATTTATGGGCATTTTATAGATTTCCCGATTCGGCGATGTGATTGGTAGAATATGCCGGCAGTACGGGATACTACTTCATGGAAAGTCCTATCAAGTTGGATATATCGAAAACAGTTTTTAAAGTAATGCAAATAAATTAGCCTAATTCATTCACTATATAATCTAAATTGATGATTTTCCAGTCAAAAGGCATCCGATCGAGGAAATTTCGCTTATGTATTCGAATTTGGGCATTGATATTCGCTTTATCTATCGTTATATCGTTAGCAATAGTCATTGCTTTTATCGTCACTCAAAAACGTGAGCTTTTCTTTTTTCGTTTAGAAGTCGTGCAATGAGGTGTTCAGCTCAAAACGAAAAAAAAAAGGATGAAATAGCTGATAAAATCATGCCAACAATTGTGTGCTCATTAGCTAATGAAACTGATGGAAGGTTGAGACTTTATGGCAGAAACTTCTACTTATAAACGTGCTTCCTTTAAAGAAGTCCTTCAGAGAAGCGATTTTGCCCAACTGCGAATAACTTCAAAAAACTTCTCGTTGAGTTGCGTATTTCTCATCTGTATAATAACATAAAGATCAAGTGCGTTTACAACCGTAACGAATCGTGCTTGATAGGAAATAATTTACGGCTTCAATGGAAGTAGGTTTTCCTCAAAAAATCTTCGGGAAAGGAGACGTTCATATCTTTAAAATGTTTGTGATCTAAATGGAGTCATGCTTGTATAGATGATTGGAATACTCAATGACGTCATCTAAGTGCACAACTAAGAATCAAACCGCTGGTTGGACTTAACTTTTGCGCATTTTTTCATCTCAGTTCTGTTTACTGACCAATAATTTCCCTGTAATTGATGATATGATTAGGTTATCCACTCAAAAGACAAGTTTCGTTATGCTCACAATCTATTGTATTCCAATAAACAAAGGCTGGAATTTCTTCACTTCTGCAGATCATTTAGACAACGTGGTCTGTCCCATATCAATAGAAAAGCAAACCAAAGGGATCGATTGTGCAACGCTTCCAGTCGATCAAGAAGTTTCATAAACATACATGCAACAATTTGCTGGAATTCTGACTTTTCGGACGGCTTGTTACTATTAATAATATCCTAAAAGCAGCTTAAGTTGTTTCTTTCAACCTAAGCGAGCACGAAACGTACGCAAACCAGTTTAAACTGATGAATCACTTCGACCGCTTTCAAATAGTATTTGTGTTGCTTGTGTTGCTTGCAACCGGTAAATGTCAGAATTCTGACTTCAGTGGTTCCCGAATTAAAATTGATAGACGAATGCGTTGGAATACCGATAAAAACTATGTGCAGAGTAATGAGGTCACCTTCGCACGCCTTGTAAGTGCAATTTTGCAAACATACAAAAAAAATGCTGGTTTTTGCAGCAGTTGATCTCTCGCAGATTGCTGCTGGTGACAGGTGGTTACCGCACGCGCGCAACCGTGAACCGCACAACAATAACACGAACTATGTTTTGCCGCCAGCGAATTACAACCAGTTATCCTTGGAATCACTATTAATGGGTGCTGGCGTTGTCCAGCAGGATCATGTCGTTGTTTGGTTATCGGACGACCGATTGGTTATGTCGGATATGCTTGGCAATTTTTTGGTTTGTTTTAATAAATCAACATTTTCCACTTATTTGGGGACTAATAAGTGGTCTGTGGAGAGCTTCAAGGTTCTCATTTCAGTAGATTGCACGATTTGCAAAGGCGATCGTCATCAACAACAAAGATCATATGACTTGTGGTGCATTTGAATAAAGATCATGTGACCTAATTGCATGCAGTTTCGGAACTAGGTGCCCGAGGAAATGCAGCCTTCGGTAGCATGAGCATAGTTGGGTGCATTGGAAAAGAGGAAAAGCGTGAACGAGAGAGTGGCATCTGCGTTTACGTGAACCGACGATACCTGCTTATCGTAGATATCATGCATTCTTCTTCTAATCTCAGGTCCACTATCAGGCAAAGGTTTACCATAAGTTTACATATCCAGAAAATAGGCCGCTGTGCGCTATGTGCAGTCTGTCTCATAGATAATGTTTGTTCAGCAACAAACGACAAATTAAACAAAAAGAAAGAAATGTGGGCGCAAAACACATGTGAAGAGCATTATTTAGGTGACTGTTTTGAAGCGTAAGCACTTGCGGAGTAAGTGATTCTCCCAGACAAAACATAACTCTTTTAGTTAATGAATACGAGTGATCTTTCACACAAATCCCGTGTTTTCATTGAGAAGGATCAGCTTAAATCGGACGATAAAGGAAAAAAAATCATATTCAATTCTGATGCCCGGCTCGTTGCAGTTTCTACAGGATTGTCACAGGTTGGTTGTGTTGTTTTGCTGGTGTTTTCTAAAACGTCTTTAGGGATGTCTGAAATACAACATATATAGATGAAGCTTACAAATGAGATTATCGGCGTAACTGAGTAACAGAAAAGAGTGCCTGCAAGTACATTGCCCATCAGAAAGAAATACACCGAGATTGAATAGCCGGGTGACATGCAACAGGGAGGATGAATTGAATGACGCCCTTGGTTATGAGTGCGGGCTTTTGTTGCTTGGTGAAGTTAATGGCAACGAAGTATGTTAACTGACAAAATAAAAGTAAATCGCATGAAGCACATAAAATATGCTTTTGGAAAATATGTTTGACGTTACAAATCGCTGTTTCTCGTAACCATTTCATTGCCTAAAGCACACTGGTCATTCTTCTGTTGTATTCCAACGTTTTGGAATTCAAACACAAAGTAACTTGCCATTCTCTTGCCACTACGTGAAAGCAAGACGTTCTTCAAATATAGAACGATTTTCTTCTTCTTCACTTGTCTCTCACACGTTTTTAAGTTGTTGCTGATCGTGTAAATTTTTTGCATTTATTATTAAATTGCAAGCATACTGAAGAGCTGACTTTAATTACAGGTGTATCGGCATTCGAACAAAGCACTATATGCAATAGCGATGGTGGAAGCACCACATCTGAAGTGCGTATTTGATTGATTGTTTCCAGACATTCAGATATTAGTGAGAGTTTCCTTATGAAAAGGTAATGGTAGTCTCAAGTCCTATGTCACTACGTCTAGTTAGGGTAATGATCAAAAAAAAAAAAAAAATTATTGCCACTGATTATCTGATGTTCAAAAAATTGGATATATAGCTTTATAGGGTGTTTCCAAAGAAACAAAACCTTCATTTCAACTCATCACAAAGTTCTCGAAGAAAACGAAGAATTTCTTACGCAACCATATTTGTCAGGTGTATTTTGATGAGTTTTTTTTTCCTGTTTTGTTCGTAAGGAATTATCAACCAATTGGACCGCGGGCCACAGGTGACGAAGCACTTCAGCTGTTCGAATGGAATCCGCAAATGGGCGCCAAAGATTTTGTGAGTTTTCTACATCGTTGCAGCATGTTTCGCATAGATATGAGTTCGTCGCAAAATTTTAGTAGCACTTCATTAAGTCGTTTCATCGTTATAAGATGAATATGTAAATGCTATTTTCTTCGCTCTTTAAGAAATGTGATAAGCGCTGAAGAAACTGTTGATGCGCAACATCCTTATAATGGTGCAATTAAAATACTGAAATCATCACACAGAATTTAAAAGAGTAAAAAAGCGCTTACATTCCTGCATCAACTGGTTAATATCAAGCGTTGATTGGCGCATTTTAGGAATGGTGAGTCGGGTGGGGAGGACGACGTAAGGTTGGCAAATTTATAGTTATTTATGTCGTTGGAAAGTCCTGACGCAATCTTTTATTCACATCCTGCCCACATTAGGTGATTCGAAGTAGACGTAGCCGTTGCTGCTTCATGTTTCATGCACCACGTTATGAGCAGCTTTCTATGGACGCATCTATAATCATTGACCACTTTCAGTTGCTGTCCAGAAATGAAACAATCATATAAGAGTTATCTGATCCGCTTTGTTGAGCAAAGGAGGAGAAATACTGAGCAACTCTCATATCAGTCCTACTTTGTGCTTAATATACCAAAATGAGTGATTGCGCGGAAATTTGACGATATCAACGGGCAGAGATCGTTTCGAATGGTACAGGCAATACCTGCAAATTCGTGCACATCTTTGCGCAATGATTCTAAAAAAGGAACATGAGTAGAAATACGTTAAAGAACGATCGTAAGAAATGCAAAGTTGATAATGAACTGCTGAATGGTGCACGTGGAAACTTTATTTCGTCTGTCTCGTTTGAAATGGTACTTAAAGAGTTCGTTGCATCAATGTTTCATCAATCGTTCAAATATTTCATAGTGCATTACAAGGAAAAAAAATGCTGAAACGTAAGGGCGTTGTGTTCAGCGATGTTATTCTTAGTTTCTGCTTTTTAGCTACTTCACTCGTTAAATGACTGATGTTGCAATCGGTTGTTCTCAATTACCATGAGCGCTCGTCTCACAATGAGAACATCTTTTATTTAGTTGTCAGCTGCGTCACGCAATATATGTTTTCTTGGTACGGTTGCATGCGATCTTTGGTCTTGGCAAACAAATTTTCTTGGCGTTGAATGATGCAAGATTATAGTGAAAATCTTAGCAGCGATGCTAAATTTACTAGACGCTTACATCTATTCAGTTCTTGAATTTTCACAGCTCAGAAATTGGATGCTTAATTAGTGGAAACGTTTGCAGGTTTTTGTATACGAGAGTAATATCTACTATCAAGCAGATGCGCGCCAACGTGGCTCTGCATTACCGATCACTTTCACTGGTGGTGCGTTCAACTACAACGGCATAACTGATTGGTTATATGAAGGTACTGATCAAGGAATTTATTGTGAAAACTTAACTCAAAGGCTGGAGCTTCGGGACTCCTAATTTCTTAAACGAAGGAACAATTCTGAGACCATCCAATCTTTCTGAGGATCTGAAGAGAAGTATACAAATGATAAAAACGAATTGTCCCTTCAGAAGTAAATCCGTTTGAATCTTATAAAACATGTTTGTATGCTAAGAAGCGAAAGTTTAAAGCAAAAATTACGCTAAGGTGCTATTCCATCGAATGCGATCACTTATAAATGTGCATAGAAAGGCCAATGGGGCCATCGAGGATTAATAGGTGGAGGAGCATGTGAAAGGAGCGAAAACCAAGTAGTTCCATAAATAACGAACAAATAGTTGGACTTACTGAATATTGCGATAATATTTAATCGATCGTATTGGCGTTCAGAAATCCTTCATGAAGGCTTTCTTTGCCATTCAGCCTACCGAGTGCAAAGTATATGAAAATTTCTGACACATTAAAATGCACTTCCAAATGAATGAATTTGGGAGTTCGTATATGAAATTATTTAGTGCTGGAGGTCACGATGCAAAATTTCTGTCGATAGCTTGCATAATTCCAAATTGCAACTATAAGATCCATAGATATTATCTCACCATAATGTTCTTTCCAAGTGCAGCATTGCAAAAGCTTGTGAACAGGATGGCCTCTCGGATGAACCGTAATCAGCCCCATGATTTGTGCGACCTTTAAACGCAGAGATGGAAGAGTTTTTGGTTCTAAGGCAAATCAACTGTGACCGTAAAGAGTGAAAATCAGGTTCCCCTAAAATATTTAATTCTTCCAGTTCTCTCAATTCTCGCTTAATTTAATTACGATTCATTACCCCTTAGGTGTCAATTATTTGAGCTGTAGTTGTGCATTAAAAATATCCGCAGACTTCATGAACATGAAGGAAGTGGCGCAGAGCAGGCAAGACAGCGTCCAAAGTTGAGTGGTTGAAGAATCGCCTTAGTTCAGTATTTTTTGCACTTTTGCAATTCATAAAGCAGTCACCGCACCTCTGAGACCGCACCGAGAACTTTTCCAAAATAAAATTTGGCCGATGTTAAAACTCACACATTTAAGAGGAAAACTTTAAGGAATTTATCTGAAACGTAAAATTTTGAGGCGTTTTTTTTTTTACTGGACTTTCGATCGAGAAGCCACTTTTTTCATGAAAAATTGAAGTGAGGGATGTTTGTTCGCGAAACGGTGTTGTAGTGAACAAAACGATGTTGCGGGTCGCATGTAGACGGTAGAAAAGAAAACAGCAAAATCGTTGCTTTATTAGAACAAAGAATAACAGAGTTAAGAGTCACGATATACGTGGAATAGGAACTTACAAGCACTGCAGCCATGTCGCAACACTAACAGTATGATAGCAATAAATAAAACAAAGACAATTACAAGAAAACGACAAGAAGTTGGGGGCAGATTGTGCGATGTGAGTGATACGATACAATATGGGCGCTCTGTAGTTGCACTACAAGCGAAGTCCCTGTAACAATTATGGTAGGTTTGAAATACGAAGTTCAATAACATATTTTTACGAGAAACGAGGTGTCGGACGATTGCATTTGTGACAACCACCAGATTATCTGAAGAAGATCAAATCACCACTGCCTGGCACGTGCGGTTTACCGAAGTTTACCGCAAATTGTTTTTCTTGTGCTGTCGCTACTTCCTTCTTTATGTTCTTCACTTCTCTGCTGGACTCGAAAGTGCTCGAGGTCTTCAGCAGTGAATAAGATATAATTGTACTTAACGAACAAACTGGCTTGATTCGCAGAGGGCTCATCCACTTGAGCCCCTCCTTTTCTCAACCAGTCTGTACCAACCTCCTGGTTGGTTCGTCCCAAGTTTGTTCACAAGGTTCGGGGAACACCTCTCAGCTCTGCGATCGCCCGACATCTCGAACTTGGGTAATCAAACCTCTAATGTACTCTCAAACAGCATTAAAACGCGACGCAACAAAAGGCGAATACAAGAACATCATAGGACAAGACCTGAGATAGCTGAGGTGGCTTTTTTTGATGCATTAACAAATGAGATGCATATATAAGAAAGAGATCGCCAAGCGTCAATCCTATTGACAACCAACAATGATAAGCAAGTTGAGAAAAGGAATTCAACGATAAAACAATAATGAAGTAATAAAGACGGATATTGCTGAGAAACGTTACAGAGCTGCGCCTCCACACGAACCGCGACGCCGCTTTAGTGAAACGATATAGTCAATATGGCAAGAGGCCAAATTAGACAGTTTCATGAGTTGCTGTGTTGAGACGCATTTCAGTTTCATGTCACTAGCAGCTAGATAACTCACTCGCGTGTCTTCGCGACAATGTTTTGAGAACATTTGGTACGTTCTTTTCGGCCATTAATCTTTGTGCAAGCTAAAATGCCATTGGAGATTGCAGAGGGACCAATTTGGGCCTTTATCCAGTAAAATCGGTGAATGTTTGTAGAAGAGATATTTTCGTCATCGAAAGCAGTTTGGTGGTCACCATCGGGAAAGTATCTCGCCTATGCTTCATTTGACGATCGAAGCGTTGATCGCGTTATGGTAGGTCTGAAATGGTTCATTTTATTTCTCAGTTTGCTTAAAGAGCAGAGCGAGAACGCAGCAGTACTGCAGGGGCTCGCTCCAAATGGGCGGACCGAACTTCGGTTTGATACGTATCGCACCGAGGCCTCTACGCAGTTCCAGAGGTACTGCCTGAGTTTTGCTTGTTATACGTTTATTTGTTGTCCTAGTATTGCGATTCTTCGTTGACAGCTTGAAGGATTTGCATCAGAAGAAACGGTTTTGTTTTTAATTGCATCGGTCATAACTAAAGTACCAACATGTTTTCCATGGACAGGCCGTGCATTTTTTTCACTCGTCATGAATGGAAAAGAAAAGGACTATGCTCAAATGCATTCTTGCACCTTCAAACGAAGCCATATGAACTTTTTCAAGATTTTCCAAACAAAAGTTTTTTTTTCTGAGCGGCATCCTCCATGTCCTTATGGTCAATGAATCTGCAGTTTCGGTTCTATCTGTGAGATTGTATTCTTTCGTGCGAAATGGGTAAAAGCGATTGGATCGTTTGAAGTGTTGAATTACATCATGCAAGTTTTATTATTTGTTAGCAACCTTTGTCACCGGTTGGTCAGCTGCGTGAAAATACAAAGCACATATCGTGCCAGCTTGTCTAGTGAGCCCTCCACTTTCCTAATTGAAATTTTGCCTTGCTGGGTCAGAGAATGTCAAAATTGGGATCAGTGTTTGACCTGATGGCTAGTTTGACTGTATTCAAATGAGTACATAAGCAACCGACATGTGCACAATGCAACAGTAGCCAGTGAATTCACTCTCGCAGCATTTCGCCCTAACTTTGCATTGCTGGTGACACTAAGCGTGCTGAGAACGGATAAAACAAGCAGAGAAACTCGTGAGTTAGACGAAAGATGGTGTGAATGGCGCGGAATAAAGGAGCACTAGAAAAGAGTGGTTGAAAACGGGCCGAATTAGTGAAGTTCAGGTAATGATTGAATAATTGCATAAACGAATAGAATCAAGTAAGGGGCGAATAAATAAATGCAAGAATGACACGATCGCTGCAGGCAGTCAAATTGGCCCCGTATTTGCTTGCCGTTTGCCTCTGCGTGTCCCAAATTTGCCATACTTTTCCCATGCACGCAGGTGTTCCGACGAAGGAGGGAGAGGGATTCCTTAAGTTTGGCTGGGGGGAGCGGGGGGCAGTGATTTTCTCCATTCTCGTCCCCCTTGCTTACATGCGAGATGTACTTGTGCAACAATCCATGTAGGAAGGGAATACGTACATACATAGTAAGCAAACATCTTTCGCTATTACGGGATGAACTTTTGTAAACCAGGTGCCGCATTATGACTCGGCTGATGTTTATCCAAGGCACGAAGAAGTAGCATATCCTAAAGCAGGTACAGCTAATCAACCACTCGTTTCCCTATGGATTTGGCAGAAGCAACACAACGTCACCCATCAAGTGGACCCTCCGACTACGCTTATGAACACGCACAAAAACGGGTTTGTCTCTTAAAGAAGACTTGCTTTAAAACTTGATTTCTTGCTGCTTTTTTTCCAGAATCTTTCAGTGCCTTTCCCCGGAGATAAATTTTCCATCAGGTTTTGGACATAGTGGAGCAGTTTCAATTATGCGGATCTTGCTGTCGAAGCTATCACCAACTGTGAAACGAAGGAATAGGAGATATGCTTAGCTGATCATCCAAAAAGTCGAGGTGACAGCGCAGATTTCTTCTCATCTGTGACAGCGCAGATTTCTTCCTCATCTATCTATGTGCTGATTCTTTATCTAAAATATGCCATTGTAACACTGCCTTGCAAGTACCTTGAACGGCAGGTTTGGCCAGGTGATTATGCACTGTATAAAATTACTAGTATCTTCACAAAGATTCTCCAAAAAGCATTCAAATTTTCCAAGGACATTTCGGTTTACAACAATGTGTAATGCTCCGATTTTACGTTGTTAAAAGCACTTTCGAAAAGAGTACCTCCCGGAAATTTTCGACTCCTCGAGGTACACCCTCTTATTAAGCATCTTCAACTATGAAACGCACAGGCATTGTAGATCACGAAATGATGTATATGGAAGCTGTTGAACAGATATGCTATGCTTTTGACTCATACCGTCCAGATGTTGAAATTCTCCATTTTTTTAGCAAGGAACATCATGGATTAGTTTCAGGTCGTACTATTTATATTCGGCTCAGTGGATCGTACTGAAAGGTGAAAACAACGGAACAGAGGAGTTACTGCTAAGCGTATGGGCCAATCGTCAACAAAACGAAGTATTCATTTCCGCATGTCGCTACAGGCACTCTTGTATTGAGGTAGTTTGCAAAATTTCTTTCGCGATTTTATGCTTACCAACAACTGATACTAAGTGGAGTTTCTGAGGCGTCATAAACAATTTTTTTTTCCCCAGTCGACAACACAGCTGCTTCATGGCAGTGTAAAGCGTTCGTTGAGAAGACACATAAGAAAACTAAAAGTATCACTTTTTAAGCAAGAATATAATGCCCCTGCACGGGTAGAATGTAGAATTTACTTCGTTATGATTCATAGCGTTTCAATTCAAAAGCTTCCATTTCAGTGGTAGCAGCGATTTGAGAATTACAACTGCTTGGTTTCGTATTGTTTTTCACAAGACTGTTGCGTTAATTTCTCCACTGTAAACAAGTTGATGTCGATAGTTTGCATATCAGTTGGATAGCTCAGACCTTTCGTTTTTTTTTTCGACTATAAGTATTTTTTAAATGATGTTGTGAAGGAAATTGAGCCCTAGCTCTCATTATTTTAAAAGCTCTGTTGTCGGATTGATTCATGTAGTGTTGTACCAAAATATATTCATAGGCTTCACCTTATATATTTTATGCATTTTATGGATTTGCGAGCAAGCATTTATAATGGCATTTGAGTTTTACATATTTTCATGCCGTACATCAAGCCGATTAGTACATTTCCACGAGTTTCAAATTGCTCGCTCTAGAACAAAAGTGTAAAATTTATTACTAATAAAGTATGCTTGCATCTAAAAATTCATGTCCAATTTTTGAGTGTTTCTAATAACTGAATCATTGAAAAATAATGTTTCCCGATTTACTGAACGTTCGAAATCCGTGGCAAGTTTCCATCAGTTGTCTATTGCTGAAGCATAATTTCTTGTCAGATGCATCAAATTATAACTTCAGAGCCTTCATATACAGTTCGATATCAACGGACGAAAAATGTGGTCGGAACCGTCCGATTTTAAAATCGATTTTTATTCCACTAGTGGATATTTCGTTATATTACCGAGGAAATACGATGACGGCAACGTTTATAACCATATCGCACATGTTAACTTGGTGGTAATGTGATGCTTCTTTCGGCGGTTTTCAGTCGAGAAGTATGTGAGGAGATGAGAGTGATGAATCCTAAAGTCTCTTATGTAAGCAGCGGGGAAGTACGCATGTTTAAGTGAAGTTAGTTTGCATAACGTCTTTATACCAAAGAAGATTTGCAACGTAAGCGCATTACTAGTCAAAAAATCTTCGATTTTCTTTAAAACGAGCGATCTTCTTAGCAGATAAAGCTCACCGCTTCTGCGGCGTTACGCATTTCGTGCTCATTGTGCATAAAATGAATTGAAGTTCTTGATTTCAGAATGCATCGCCTCCAAGCGATTCAATCACTGCTTACCATGGAGGTCCATATGACGTCAAACAAATCGTTGGTTATAATAGGCAAAAAGACGAAATGTCAGTTTGAATCTTCGTATTTCTGCTTTGATACGCTGCATTTAGCATTTGCACGTCATTTGCTTTCATTTTCACTTATCATGTATCACTGCTTTCACTTTCTTTGCACTGATCATTTCACTAATGGCCTTCTCGTTCGCTGTCTTTTATAATTGTCGATTTATTCGGTTTTATCATCCTTCCAAACTCAATCTATTCTTATTCTCTGATAGCGCCAGATGAAAAACTTAATTTGAGCGTTTGCTAATGTTATGTTCATCGATTAGTCCTCCTATTCCTATTTTTTGGTGACTTTTCCTGCTTGCTGATAACTTCATATAAAGCCTTCTTATTTCCTAGGTCCTAGTGATTTTTCAGTAGAATTTACCCTTGACCATTTTCACAAAATCTTCCCAAAACCTTTAGAGAAGCCCATTGCCTTTTCCGTAACTTGCAATACTACGTGCCGTGCTTTTATTAGTTGTCATTTTCCTCTCCTTCAGTGTTTTGCAAGGAAGATAATGGAATGGGCATGTCTGCTTGCTTTTCTACGTCCAGAGCACACATAAAGAGAGGAGGAGGAGTGAGATTGGTTTGCAATGTATCTTTATAGTGGTGTATTTAAGTCTCCTTGGAGGTGTTGCCGCAGAATTTTTCGGTCGCCTCAAACTTTGTGGCCACTTTCATTACGAGGAAATTTTCCATCAAGAGGATCTTTCTTGATCTCAGCTGGTTTGCATTTTGCTGTGATAATGGCATTACACCTTTCTTTTTCTTTCAGATATTTTCTATCTGCCGGTGGCTCAATAGCGCGGATGTTGTTATACAGAGCGCGGTATGCATCAAATGGAAGTGGTGCCAATTCACCTGAATGTCTTACTTGCAATATGGAATCGTGTCCGTCTTCAAGGGTAAACTTTGCTCCAAGTGGGAAACAGTTTGTTCTCTTCTGCCACCTAGCATATCACTCAACGAAAACATATCTCAAGAAAGTCGACGAAATCAGCTCAGGTTACTTTTTTGACCAGCCTATCGGTAGAGGGATTCACCTCCGGCTGCAAAATATCTTCACTTTGGTGAAGTTTGCAGAATTGTTCACTAGTTTCTCCAGAAGACTGTGTGATTTTGCCTTATATCCAACCTTCACTTCCAAGTTTTCACCACCACTGAGTCTCCTGTTTTTAGGTGAGCAATCTAGTTGTTGTACTCCTAGCTTGTTACAGTTCTTTGCTAGTGAGTGGTGAAAAGAGTTTAAAATATGCTGTAGGTTTGAAAAGTGTGGATGAGAAGTCAGCAGTGTAGGTCAACTCCATAGCACTGATGAAAATATGAAAGTAATTTTGCCGCATTAATAAAGTACTGCGGTGCTCATGTTTGTAAAATTGCAACACATCGACTACCATGAGAACAAAGAAAATGGAAAAACATCGAATTTCAGAGAAAAATATTGAGTTTCAACAAATCAGTTTACTAAGTTCGCATTTTCATAGAGGATTTACATCATTTTTGCCCCAATTGTTGCTGTTGGATTGGTGCATCATGCCTGGATTCGTTCCTTTCTTTCTCGAGATTGGAAGAAAGTTAAAACAGCGACAATTCTTGACTCTGATTCTAGGAAAGAACTAAGTCGAGTTCCAGTGAATGCTATTTCGAAAAAAGGGTAAGAGTGAAACCTTGACTTCGACCAATCTTTGAACGAGGATGCACTCTTAGTGAGAGCTCGGAACCAACTCTTGGAGTGGGCTGCTCTAAATACTTATTCTCTTACCAGTGCTAAGATACCGATATGTAAAGATTCGGAAGCACGCATTGTAACAGCTTTCCTGAGGCTTTTCTCCACGAGTTTTTTCATACATTGTTTCAAGAGCAGCACTTGAGCGTTGGAAGGAGTAGAAATTTGAAAAAATTAAGCCAAGGCTATATATACCTCTCCCTGTTCTTTGTATTATTATGATCCACTCTCTTGTTTTCCATTTTGAAGGAACGTTTCGTTTTTCTCATAGTGCGAATGCAGTACTTTATGTAAAAATGATGTAATCCACAAATATGGATTTAGTGATGAAAAGGTAGCCGCGCGATGACCATGTTGCGCGTGCCGAAGACACTGACCACTTTTTCAAACGTCGCACCTCTGCGCATCTAGTTCAACAAAACCTTTATGCTGAAAACGCTAGAATTGGTTGCAGCTCTCTCTCCGAATATGTGTTGTCTTTGAAACTTCATGAACGTCATTAGTTCTTTTTCCCGTCGTTCTCCATCGGCAATGTAGTCTATTTTGAATGGCTTTAGTAAACTTCATTGCTGAACGGAAAATAAGATTTGTCGCAGAATTTTTACTGGCAGCCAATTTTTGCTTATCTTCCGCTCTCCTTGGAAGCTGTTAATCAGTCGCAATAATTTCAGAGCGCCTTCGTAACCTCTCATCGATAGAGGAGGAGGGAAAAAAGAGGCTTTTCTTTGGAAATAGTTGCTTCCTAGGGTATGGATTTTGTTGACTCTGTCCTACACTTTAGATAATTTCTTCTGTTATCGCTTCGTTAATCATTGCAGGCATTTTGCTCAGAGGTGAATTTCAAATGGCTCTTTCGTATGACGTTCCGAAAGTTACCTACGAAAGGGTTTCAACGGCAAGTGGCATTGGCAAGTCGTATCTTTTGAATTTCACACCACCTTACCACTTCATCTTCCTCTCCACTAGTGAATATTTTCACGATTTTTTGGTTCCTTCTTAGCTCATTAACGATATACTACATGCGAAACAAAAAACAACAGCCTTGACAATCGCAAGCTAGTTACCAAGTCGTTGCCTATAACTTATTCCTGATGGCATCTTGCCCGTAGATGTTTTTTGACTCCAAAAGTTGAGGTGTTGGCATATTCCATCCTTGTTTCCCACGCCTATATCTGCTTCACCTAAATACAGTTTTCTTTGGCCACCTGCCTATGAGAGTTACTTTAACGTCATTTTTCTAGTTATGTTACACCTCCTCGTTCAAAAAAAATAAATAAATAAATAAATAAACCCAAAAATTTGAGCTTTGCGTGTTTGTGTTACAGTTTTCTCAGCCATAGTCAACTAAGGTTACTATGTTTGCAGATGCTCATGTCGGCCTCCTGCTGCCACCAAACTTTGACCCAGCTTTTCTCTATCCAGTTCTTCTTTACACGTGAGCTTTCAGGCTGTTTTTAGGCGCTTCCGTAATTTTGCTTTGCATTGTGGATTTTGACGGTATCACGTCTGTGCTTGCGTGTCTGTGTCCTTCTGTCTGTCTATCTGTCCCCCAAGTTCAACTCAAAAGTCACTAAGAGAATAGTCACAGAATTCAGTTTCGTAATATTACCATTAGTCGGCCTTCCACGTTTTCAAGTTGATCCATCAACTCCGATAGGTGAAGCGATCTCACACAAAGGCGGCAAAATATTTGCGTGCATGTGGCACGAATATATTTCCGTTTTACACTGAAAGAGTCATAGAAAAGAGAATTATTTGTGGCTATTTACATAAATGACCGGATGGGTTGAAATGCGGAGCTGTTATCGTACAACGATTAAAATTACTGGCAGCTCCCAAAATGGCTGCAAGACTAAAGATTTGCACATAGTTTCAGCATCTGTAGCAAGTCCATCCACTCAGCAGATCATTTGTGGCCAGCGGTTTGGAGCATCAATAACCTCTAACATTTCTGAATTACAATAGTGCAAGAATTAATGTTTTTCAGTGGATAAGTTTTATTGAGAGCCGTTTTATTTATATGAAGTACTCTTCACGCACGAACTGTTTGCTGAAGGAAACTATTCTCCTAAATCAGGTTCATTAAACGAATGAAAGCGCCAATATTACTGCAATGAAACATCAAATCGGAGAACGCATCTTTTCATCTCCTACAAAAAAAAGCTCCCTTAATGGCAGTATAGAGGATTTGTTTTATCGTTTAAAAAAAAATATGGGGATGAGTTCAGATTTTGACCAAGGGAATGTGAATTTCAAAAAACTTAGCTTTATGATGCACTTCGATATGGTGCCCAGCTCTAGCCCAAAAACTAAAATCGCTACTACCATAGCTGTTTGCGTATTTGTGCCCAAGTTCTGAATACCTGCGATATTCAGCACAGCGCTACTAGTATTTGCTGCAGTTCTGTGCTAAACACTATGCCACAGTTTCACTATATATCAGCTTGCGTTCCTTCGCAAGAAGTGCGCGATTTTGAAATCTGGAACCGAAAAAAAAAATGAATCGTTGTTTGAAGCTTCCATTCTGAGTTTAAATGTATGCTGAAAACTACAATAACCTTTAAAGAAATCATGCATAGGTGATTGCAGATATGCGGGTCCCAACTCGAACCTAAACGTGATGGAAACTCCATGGGACTTAATGAGTTATTTCGCAAACAAAAGGCAGTATGTGGTCGTAATGATTGACGCCAGGGGCTCCTCGAACCGTGGATGGATGGTTAAAGAGCAGCTCTATATGAATCTAGGCGGCCCTGAGGTGGACGACCAGATCGAAGTAACCAGGTGAATGATCTACCTATTTGCAACAGCCTAGTGCGAAAATTTCACTGTTATGTGTAGGAAATATATCTCTACTATTCTGGACAAAATGCTAACGTCATAAAATAGTACACCACGTCCGGCGAAAGGGCGCTTATCATAATTGTTAACCGAGTCAGGTATACGCCGATTACTTCTGATGTAGTTTGACTGTACTTGCGAGCTTATTTTTAAGCGTTAGCATTTTTTAAAGGTTTTGTAAAAGAGAAAACAAAGGTATGTATACATTCTTAATCTTAAAATTTCTGTAATAGAAAAACAAATGAACGTCTACCTTGAGCTGTTTTAAATTGTATATGTTTAAATAAAAATCGAGTAAAACGCAGTAGAATTTGTATAAAAGTTTTTGAAATAGAATATTAAGTTAGTGGACGTGTAGTTAGATAAGTTACACACAAATGGGTGGATGTAAACATAGTAATGGAGAGCCCAATATACATATACATGTAACATTAGTGGAGGCCAAGGGGAAAATGATGCTCTAAGAGAACAGGATTAAAAAAGAGGATTTAGGGCAAAGGGAGGCCTGTCGTGAGCATAAACACAGAAGGAACAGGCGGCTGTTAGGAGACTAGATGTTAAGAATGCAAATGATAAGATGCAAATAGATTGCTTATAAGAACCAAAAGTTTTGACCACATTTCGGCCCTTATCCGTTGACGTGTGCACCTGAGTTATGCGCAGGCCATCGTCAGAACGATATACATAACCCTGCTAGTATGAGAAGCTATAGAGACAACTTAATTGCGATTAGAGAGAGATGTTGAAAAGAAAAGAAATGGAAAAAATGGAAAAAGAAATCTACAGGTAAAATGTATATTATGAAAAATGCGTAGTTAACACAAAAGTTGCGCAAAATAGCACTCACCTCATCACCATTAGTCCGCTTTCTTCCTTCTTTCCAAAACAGCTGTTTCAGTGGTTGAAAACTTGATGTCGATTTAACACCGTGCTGTATTCGCTAGTTCTACAAGTAAAGCTTGTAGCCAAACAGCCACGGGATAAGAGTTACACAAGAAAAACAATAATACGGCATTAAGAGCTAACGCGTGGTAAAGACGTGTGACACTAACGATTAATAAAACCTCAACTGCAAACACATCGTTAGGCGTACGGACGTATTTAGTTGCTGAGATATAACTAGCATGAAGTTTAGAATATTATATGAAACAGAATTTTAGTCTCTTGAGAGACAAATATTCGGAATTCGTTGGAAATAAATACTTCTTGGAGAGTTACAGTCTAGGCCAAAGCAAATTTGGATTTTAATGTACTGAGGAACCATTGAATTCAATTACAGTTTCAATGGTTATTTATGATGAACGAATAACATGTTCTCATGCAAACTATTTTTTTACAGACGTCTTCTTCACATGTATCCATTTATGGACAAGCACCGAGTGGCGGTCCTTGGATGGGTTCGGATTTTCTGCTTTTTCCATGTTCCTTTTTATTTGTGATAGCTACTCTGTTGCCTTTAAAGCAGTTGTTCAGAAATCGGTTTTATCTCCTCATATTTCCCGCGCGTTTCCGTCGCACTGAGATTACATGGAGAAAAAGCTGGATGAATAATCCGAGCTTCCTCTTCATGTCGCAGTTAACAAAATCGTTCAGTGAAGATTGCATTTCATGAAATTGTTTATAGGATATCCGTCAATGCTCCAATATATACTCATCTGACAGGGAAATGTAAACCCTAATTTGGTACACACTTGCAATATTTGCATGATGAGTTCTGCGAATGTTATTCAGCAAAAAGTGCGTGAGAATGATATTATAGTGTTTAGTACCATTTTTTAAAAAGTCCTTTCGTTTCAAAATATTTTTCAAATGTACCATTCAACAAAACGTTATCAGTGGAAAACTGTGAAAGTGAGCTTTCAATTGTAAAGGATTCTTGGCATCTCGACCATTGAATGGTGCAAACTTCTAATTCGATAGTGTGTAGCTATTTCAAGACAAAAAGCTGAGAACGTAACAAGAAAGATGTCTTTTTAATCGGTTTTTTATTATACATGGTACTCCACAGCCTCTGTGCTCAATAAGAAGCTTATCAGAAGGTAGAGAATGCAATGAGTTTTCACTTTGCATTTCGCTTAAATGGTTCCATTTGATTGCACATGCCATCAAAATTGCATTGTACTTTCACCGTTGTATTTTTATGCTGCTAAAAGACTTGACGAAAAAGCAACGTACAAATATACGTTGTTTAGCCCTGAAGGGAGACTGATTTGTGGTCTCTGAAGAAGCATCGAGTTTTGAAAACGCTGTATTCATCATTGCCGCTTTTCAGTCATATGGTGGATTTGTTACGGCGCATATTGCTGTACGAGACCACGGATCGACATTTCAGTGCGCCGTCTGCATCGCTCCGGTAGTAGACTTCAGGTTTTACGGTTTGTTCCACATTCCGGATTTCTTTTTTCTGCCACCTGTTTGTTTGAACGGGAATGGCAGAAATTATGTTTTCATTGTTAACGTTAGGTGTTTTCATGATAGCAACTTTTGTGGTTTTTAACGAGGACGCAAGGAGCGCGGTAAAAAGTTTGATTTCACTGATTACCTCAAGGCTTCATCACCCATTTTCTGAAACCTCAAGAGTTGTGTTGCAGTTGTTGGGCTGATTTCCCTTGAGTATGACATTTCATTGAGTATTTCTTGAAGTTCATTCTCTACTCATACTGAGGTATATCATTAAGGACCGATATTAGTGTATATGATAAAATGACATCATCAGAATAACATCATTATTTTCCAGTACTGTATATTTCGTCAGCGTTGAAACTTGAGATCTTTTTCATATGTTTGAACATCTTAAGAGTATTTAGCGTTCTCAAAAAATTTTCAAAGAGGTCAACACTTGAAAGCGGTTACTGAGAACAGCCATTATAAATGCAGCCATCTGTAACATATGAGCTGATACGCTTTCTAAATGATTTTTTCAAATATTTGGCATGAAATAAATACATATTATTTATGGTATAAAATGCTATAACTTTTTTTCGTTTTCATATAGTTATCGCAATTTTAAAGCTATTGAACTTATTCTTGCAACTTTATTTATTTTTCTATGTCTGTATTTCCGGGTAAATATGAATGCACATGCTTCGTACAATTGCAGACTCTATTGAATTTTATCAATGCTATAATGACACTGAGCAGTTTGTACACCTTAGCTGCTTTTTAGCGTCAGAAAATTTCACTAGTTACTTTTATTAGTTTTAATACAAGCAACAATATCGCTTGCTCGTTTTTACGAGAAAATTGCCCTATATTTCTCAATAGATAGATGCACAAGGTTGGTCAGCTGTCACGAACTTAGTCCCCGAATATTGGTGCAAAAAAGCTTCTTTTTTTTTCAAAGCATGAGTTGCTCGTATTTTCGCATTTGACGATAGAGTTGCTCACCCTTAGGAGTGATGAATCCTCTCCCATGTAGTAGATTGGTCGTGCTGTAGAACACATATTTCTTTTGATATTTGTTGGCAAACTTTCGAGAACTACTACTTGCAGATAGCGCATACACTGAGCGCTATATGGGTCTACCAAACGATAACGTCATCGGTTATAAGGTGTCGTTTTTTTTTCTAATAATGTATACTGCAACGTTTTTCGCTAATTTATGAAATTCATATACAATAACTTAGAATAAATGCACTGCATAGAGTTGGCTGTACTATAACTCCGGAGTTATTTCTGCACATATGTATGGCGATTTCCTTTCGCTTATTTTTTTGCGTTTTGAGCATAATAGCGTCAAGATATGGGAAATTTTTTGTAAGGGTAACTAACTCGTTTTTCTTGGTTTCCGCATGAGGCAATTGTATTATTTGGGAGTTATCTTGATTGTCTTGATTTATTCGTTTAGAAAACAAATTTATTGTCGGATTCGCTCGTCGGCAACTTTCGACAAGTCAAACTTATGTTGGCGCATGGAGATGCGGATGGTTAGATTTCTCCGATTTCTTCTTATGAAAGATTTTTGGTGAAATTTTTTGCGCTCAATGTTGAAATAACCTTTCACATTGTGAGCAAATCTATATTTTCACACTGGATTGCCTCAAACGTTATTTGAAATGAAAGCAAATTTAAAAGTATTGACAACACAATGCATGATTTCGACATTTTTGAACAGTATTCTGTAATTCGCACATTCTAACTACTCCTGCGGAGAGCTTTCTGTGGTAAGCAAATAAGTGATTTTTAATTGAAAACAATCGTGAATATAATATATGCAAAAATAATTTCTTTGTAGATAATGTCCACTATCAGAATAGCGCTCTTTTGGCGTCCGCTCTACAACAACAAGGAATTCATTTCAAACAATTGGTATGAACGAGATTAAATTTCCATTTCGTTGCAACATCATGCATGAGTTTAATGATCATGCTTGACCTATTTATATGCAGATACGCTATTGTTGTTTAGAGGGGATCTGTATTTGTATAACAGCAGCAAGCTTTCAGTTTTACAGGTGGGACACAGGCACTCTCATTTTACATAGTTGCTTCCACAGGATTACCCGACTGCTAAAGCGCCTTTCCGACAATATGTTTTACGCTTTGAGATGTCATCAGACTGCTCAGATGCCCAGATAAACTGTTAGCCCCTCTGTTTTGAAGGTTTACACGAATCAGGATCACACTATTCGATCGGCGATCGGTCATCTTTATATGGAAGTGGATCGATTTCTGCTGCACGATTGTTTCGGTTTTACGGATAGTCAACTGTAACGTACAATCATTTTGCTCAGTAGGCGTCTAATGCTCAGTGATAGTCAACTTATTTCAAAACGGCTTATGCGCTTTCCAACCTTTCACTGTTTTTATTCTCAATTCGCCACAAGGATACCCGTGGAAACATCATGTATCCCGGTCGCTCACTGCGCATCAGATATTGGCTTCCTGATACTGTCTATCAGGTTGCCTCAATACTCGCAGTGAAATTTTTCCTTAATTTTATTCTGGAATGCTTTACTCCCTCTAACGCACTCATTTTTTAATGGTGGCAAAATACAAACAAAAATCGCAAAACATTTGAAACTCATGTTGCAGGGGGGATTTATGAGCGTGTGCGTAGCGAGAGTATGTTATGCGGCGTCTGTGTACGTGTATGTCGTGTCTTCGTACGCGCGCATATGCGTATGTGTGCATGCGAATGAAATTCTTGCAGCTGAAATGTTTTCTTGGAGGAAAGAAGAGATGAGGAACACGGCATCAAATACCGCTTCAGTTCTGATGTTCTCATGTTGGAGTGAGGATTGCTGGTCATTAAGCTACCAGATGGTATTCTACTTCTGTCTTTTGAGAACAATGCAACATATTTTCTTTATTTCTGCTCATCTCACTGTGTCTAGATCAAGGCGATGTGAATCATATTAAATCGTCTGTTTGTATATTTTGTGTGAGATTCAAAATTACTGAAATGTTATCATTTATTTATCAAATAGAGGACCATGACTCTACGGTACCTGTGACCTAATCACTACAATTTTTTTCCTCACGGTAACATTTTTGCTCATTCTTCGCAACTTATCAATATAGATAATATTTATTTATGCCTCGGAAAAAGTCAGTTTTCTTATGGGCTAGTAATAATCCATTTTAGGCAATCCCAAATTACTTAAAAATTATGCGAAATTCTAAATAATGTCGAAGATGAAACTTTAAATTTTTCGGGTATATCAACGATTTGTCAGATATCGCCTTTCTCACTGTCAGATCGTTGTTTACTTCATCGTTTAGTTTTGCTTATTGCGCGGTCGGTTTGAAGAGGCCTCCGAGGAAACTCTTCGGCTTTGACCCACCGAGTCATTCCGTCCAGTGGTCTCATCAGGACGCGGACGGTGGAACAAGTCGCATGGAACAACGATGAATCGACTCGTCAGTATCCGATGGGCAGGAGACGAGCCTAAGCCCTCACCTTCACGCTACCTCACAACTTCAGCTAAACGGAAGTGGTAGTGATATGAAGCGACATTTATTCGTAATGAATGCTTTGTCGATTCAAGTAAACAACGATCTGACAGTGAGAAAGGCGATATTTTGCTTGTATTTTTGATTGGAACAATTCGTTGTGACCTGAGAATAATCAATCGATTCATATGTATTCAGTAAAAAAGAGAAAAAAGCCTAGCAATAGCGGTGAATTTTGCTCTTGTTTTTATGCCGATGGCGCCGATTCTTTAAACTTACAACGCTAAGAAAATGCACCATTGTTTATTATGCGTATTTGCTTTCCAACTGTTTGACTCTTAATCTATTCGCCTCTCAACTGAGGTTTGTTTTTGTGTCACGTTCTTTGTCGAAGACGCTTTTGAAATAGAGGCAGTTGAAATTCCTTCCTCTTGAAAATTGCTACACATTTCGAAGTATTTTTTTTCCAGATAAACAGGCAATAACCCGTCAATTTTAGCAGCCACTGAGAGAGAATGATGCGTCTAGATTACCTGGACATGTTGTTGGGTTTCTCAATTTATGGAAGACCATTAATTTTGAATTGCTTTGCACCTAATTAGTAATTGAACAATGTAACAAACAGAAATTCAGCTTAATATTATTTTTTATATGGCCTTATCTATACGAAATGTTGCACTGCTTTTATAAACGCCTTCTCGTTTTCTTTACTTTGTATGGTTGTTGCTCTTTTTTTAAGGATCCTTTCCATTTTACTCGCCTTTATTTCGGGAAGCTTTAAGTGTTCAATTTTAAAATACTTCAGTTCGGTAAATGCGTGCATTCTTGAAATAAAGGTTGAACGATCTAACATGAGCTGATCTATTGCGCGTTCTTGGGCGATTTCGATTCGCTCCTATTTAGTGATATCATGTTAGTATGCCAGTTCGTTTGGACAATCGTTTCTCAAGTTTCTCGTTTAGTCTCGAACTTCGAGGTAGTCGATGTGCATTGAGTGACATGAAAGCTCTGATTGATCGCAGACTCTCTCAATCTTGCTGAAGAATAAAAAATTAGAAGACAACTAAGTAATGAATTAAAACTCGATATTCCGCAGTTTCTTTTTTTTAAATAAATATTCCTTGACTATACTGACGGAAAAGAGATGTTCATTTTTTGTACTCTTCTCTAGATCGTTATGCTAAATACGTTAGATTTTAACTCGCCTTCAAGAGATTTACGTACTATATATAGCAGCGTTGCAGATTCATTTTGCAAGTGATACCGTGCAGTGAATGAGGTGTTATTGTGACTTACAAAAGAACTCGCCAGACATTACAGAAATATGGCTGCAGCAATTTTAAAAAAAAAAAGCACATAAAGACAGAATTCAGAAGATGCATTATCAGTATTGGCACACAACTGGAAGTTATTATTGTGCATTCGATGTAGTACGCCCGAAAGTGCTCCTACTGTACCTCGGGAAATGTTGGTACTTTACCAAGCGTGCAAGGTTTATTAGTCGAATCGCCCATTCTGTACGAAGCGCTCGAGATTTAATAGTTTTTCGATACTTCCCGATGGCAATTGTGAGAAAGTTTCCCTTCCAAATAAATGCAGGAAGCGCATTGTTTGTTGTTTCTGACATGATGTTAGGACTTTATTTATTAGTAGATTCGGTTTAGCGTGGATGAGTATACTGACGATTGAGATCGAATGACAGCAATAAACTGATGTACTTTTGTTGTTCGTTGGTTTTTTCTTTTTTTTTTCTTTTTTTTTTAATGCAACTGTAAAATTGGTTATGGAGAAATGTTTGAAACTGTAGAGATCTTCGCATTTGTTCGGTCTCAAATGGAAATAAATCATCAAATGTTTGTTTTGTAGTTGGTGATGTCTTTCCAACTTGAAAAATGCTTGATGAAGATAGAGATGCATGAAGACAGAGATAGGTTGAACGAAGCATATGATGATGACCAATGCAATGCCATTTCAACGCATATTGATGTAAATGACGCATCAGAGCGGTGTCGAGTTTAAACGTATCGGCGCTGCACATTGAACGCTTTCAGCTTTTCTCACTTATCATACCGATCGGCAAAAAGGCAGCCGAAAAAAAAAACTTTACGAGTCAGGATAGAGCATATTTTTGCAAGGCACTTTAATCATCTCTGTCACGCCTATCGGATCTGTATTCGAGATGTTGTAGTCCAGTTGAGCAGATCCGCTCTTCTCCACTCATGCTCCTTCCGAGCATGCCTTAACCATCGCTGATTAAACATTTTAAGCACCAGATCCGTCCACCGAGTTTTTGGCCGACCGTGTGCATACTCCAGTCAATAGCAGTCATGTGATAAGCCTCGTCCTCCGCCTGTTGTCATGCATGTGCACTGCATGTCCTGCTCATTCATGTATGCGTGTGCACAGATTTCTTCGATTAAGTCACCAAATTTTGTGAGACGTCGAATTTCGGAGGTGATGTGATCGCAAATTGATACCTTATATATTCTGCGTTCCTTGGAGCCAGTTTTCTTGGCGAAAAACTCTTGAATGCTTAGAAAAAATACTTTTTCCTAGGAGACATGTCAGTACCACTTAGTTCGTCGCATTGCCGAAGTCTAGATTTCATATCCTTATGCATAAATTATCGATTGCGTGATGAGTCGAGCGTTGCAAGAAATCAATTCCGCTATGTCTCTGATATGATGGTGTAATAAATAAATGTTTTTTTTAAAATAACAGTAAGTTTTTTTTCACAGTTTGGCGACGTCAGCATAGACAGAAGATGAATTATCAGTTCTTGATCCTCATGACTTTTAAATGAAGATTTAGAACTGATTCCGAAGCCACAATAATTTATAGTCCCCTCAAATCGAACTTTAATCTTCGTGTTTGTTCGGTCAATCTTGGTTAACCATAAGCGAATTCCTCGCGCTTGACGAAACATTTTATTTCAGAGCTTTTTCGTTTGTATAGATTAACTCTTGTCTCTATGTTCATGAGCAACTCTTCTTTTGGGATAAGGTTAGTGTAAGCGCCAACACCGCTGGTCATGACACCTTATCTCCTAGCATGATCATCTTCTTTGTAGAGGTCACTGCTTGTAAATCATCATACTATTAATGCACAGCAGTTTGTGTCACCTTATGGTATCACCATGGAAAACATTGTGCACTCTTAAGGTAGTGTAGCTTCGTTTTTCTGGGCGCAGGCTTCCTAGACTTAGAAGACCTTCCCAACTGGGTGGGTGTTAGCTTAAAGGTTCGATTTTGAAGGATGCGTCATTTAAACAAGCGCTACTTTGTAGTTTTCTAAGTGCTTTCGGAATACATTGCAACATTTGCTATTCCATTCAGTAGATTATAATTAAATTCTATGAAGTAATTCTCAAACTTCCAACGGAAGGAACTCTTTTACGCAACTCATAGGAGTTTAAAATTGTCTGCTTGAAAATAGGAACGAGGAATATATGCGCCACAATAAAAGGCGTTCATCGTTCTCGTTAACAACTGAATTTCGTATTACTTGCTATTGAACTCATCATAAGACTTTTATTAGCTATATAGCGTCATTTAAAATTACACTTTCGAGAGGCATCTAGTAAGCTAATTGCCACAGCTCATTTTTAAAATTACTTCGTAAGAGTTCTAGATTTTTCAAGCAGAGATTTTTAAAGAATGTGCAATTCACTTTTTTTGCCTACTTACTCTCTTCATATGATTGTAATTTTTTTTTTCATTCTTAAGCTGATAAGGTTTCAAAGAGAAATACGAAGGAAATTCGAAAAGTTCGATTTTATAGATTGTAAAGGTAAGCAAATTGACTGCTTTACGACGTGAAAAACCGAAACGCCAACGCGTCCTTGTCACATACCTTCTCATCCCGAAAGTATGCATAGTAGCAGCAACTTCTAATAGACCGCAAATACCTCGTTTAAAAGATACGTAGATTGCTAATTTTTCGTAAGTGAATAAAAACTGCCAAATAAAATAGCTGAAAAATCTCGACCACATTTCCTTCTCTGCAAGGCACAGGTTATCCCTAAGAAATGCTAAAACAGGTGACGTTCTTCGACTGTAAAGCTTTTAGACAGCCAAATCTGTATTCGCCTAAGGTGATGTGAACGTATAAAAGTTTGCTTTCAAATTTCTGTTGACGAATCAAGAGTACGGAGCACTCACGGACGTTTGAGGGACTTCAGTTACAGATTATAACACCATCAAGAGATTAGCCCCGCGCCCATCGCGTCATTGAATATTGAGTTTTTCTTCTGGTTTTTTTTTTTTTTTTTTTTGCAATAAGGAGGACTTCAAAACTGTCTTTAGGTTCCAAGTTGTGCATCTCGTCCTCTCAGTACGACATTTTGGCAGAATGCTGCCGATTGGATGTATCATTCCGCACTCACGATCTTTCTGCATCCTATTGCACAGAACATGAAACAGTCATGCTGTTGATTTATAATGATTAAGTGACACTTACATTTTGAAGAAGCCTTTCATATTTCCGAACAGAAAATGCCTTCATGCCCCAGTGCAGTGAACATGAACTTTGGAGAAAAATAGCACCTAAAAACATAGTTATGATTCAAAGCCATACTAACATAATCGGAAAACGAGAAGAAACTGGAGCAAGAAAAAATAACTGTAGAATGATATTACTGCGGGCTGTGGAATGCCATTCCAACACTTAGACTCAATGATATTTTGTTTTAGTAAAAGTGACGCGGAAATGAAAATAAAGCGCACAGCGTTTCAAAGAAGGACTAGTCGCACTGCGTTCGTTGTAAGAGTCAATAAAAATTACTTCAAATGCTCTAAAAAATACATCATTATGCAAAGATGAGTGAACTCATCTTTTTTTATCCATACAACCGATCTCATCGTCGACTAAAACTTGAATATTCCAAAACACAGCCACATCCGTCGTTGTTTCAATCATGCCCAATATATACAGAAATCAACGAATCGTCGAATGTCAGCATATTTCATCGGCTGGTTAGATGACTCACTCAGCAGCGACGTACCGATGAAGTGTGAAAGTTATTTTCGCCAACAGCATTCTTTCACAGCACCCATTGAGAGAATTTTTCGCAAAATCTGCAGCTTAATGGTTTTCAGTCTGAACCTTTGAAGAAAGTTGCAAAACGATCAGGTGTTTAAACCTGTGCGACGGATACAAACTGAATTGTGTGGGCGTGTTTGTATGTGAGGTTGTTTGTATTTCTGCATATATGCATGCCCGTGTGTATCTGCCTTTTTGCGTTGCCTGTATGTATGTCTGGCTTTACGTCCTTGTGTCTGTCTGTCTGTGCGTGTATGTCTCTGCGAGCATCTATGTGCGCCTTCTTGTCCATGTGCCCGCCTGTGTCCGTGCATGCATAGGTAATGTACGTCTATGTGGACATGTGCATCTTCGTCTATCTCTATGGATGTGCAGTATATATATATATATATATATATATATATATATATATATATATATATATATATATATATATATATATATATATATATATATATATATATATATATATATATATATATGCCTGTGCATATGTATTTGCGTACGTATGTCTCTGCCTTTAGGCGAAGGCATGAGAGCGAACTGAATCGAAATTTGATGAAACGGAGAGCTGAGTTCAAGCTGTTTAAGCATCAGTAATAGCAGGTAAATACGAACATTGATTCCGAACGTAGCTTCGGCTGGATCGCTAATTTCCACGCTACTGGCACCACCACTGCTCACACGTAAACACTTACGGCCATTTTCATAGTTAGTGGAACAATAGTTTCATCATGCGCATGCAATCTAGTAATGAACACGAACCTACGCTTTACCTCAGCAGGATGTTCGTGGCGAACAGTAAGAGCTTTACATCATGTCGCAGCACCGGCGGCAAGGTGCTGCTCGGCCCACACAAGCCACCCACGCAACTATTTGCACGCGAGTATGCGTGGGCATTTATTTCATGCTCGTTTAAAAAGGCGCACTTCGGGGGCGCCTACTAGCACGTGAAGCTGACGCATGAGTCAAACAGCGTGAGTCGTGATTGGCTACCTATGTGAAATGTTGTGGGCGGGCAGAAGCAACGTAAACAGACAACTTGCAACCTACACAACATTTCAAAGCTCAATCACTCGCTGTGGGCAGTTACATTGAATGCCTTTGCCAATAACCTCCACAAACATTCTATGTAAGCGGTCAATCGCGAATGCTTTATAGACCATGCATCAAACTACGTATCGGATGGTCTTACCGTTATTTTCTTACCTTAGAGCATTTGCTCACCTCGGGCATGTGCACATTTGAAGGAGGAAACCGTCTCTCTGATCGCTTCAATATTTATTGCTTTTATTCGCACTACTACTTGCAGTACACCTGTGTCTGTGATTCGAAACGTTTTCACCTTCCTGCTTACTGCAAATTAGCGGCTAATTTCGAAACAACCGTTTAAAGGATCAGCACTAATTTAATGACGCTTCATTACGATCTTCAATAGTGCAATAGCGGCACTTATGCAACAATAAGTACTGACGATAGAAGAGTATTGCGCGCCAGAGTGCGCACATGGGGTCGGTTCTTCTCTTAACTGGAAACAATTACTTTACAGGAAAATTCGGCCGCATTTTTGATCGTTGGCTGATTTTTAGGGTCGATAAAGAATTTCGCTTATTGGATCTTCTATTCATATCGTCGGCGCTATTCCACACTTCAATTATTGTTCAAAAGAATAGGGCAAAGCAGCTACAAGCATCTTTATCGTTATTCATATCACCTTTGAAGATCGTGAAAATAATTTTCAACAGTTGCGAGACTGGCAACTACGAATTGGAACAAAAGTCAAATAAGTCAAATCTGAAGCACTCAAGAGACTCTTGTATTCCTACGAAATCAATAAAACGCTTCAACAACATTATCTCAGAAGAACTTGCTAAACTAATAGCGTTAAAATACACGGATCAAACAGCTGGGCCGAACGACGAGACGAAGCAGAGAAAGAGTAGTGTCCTCAAAAGTGCTGGTGCTTCGGCAGCAGCTGAACAAGTTGGTCTAGACGGCGGCACAAGCAGTGCATGGTGCGCCACAAGGGACGCTCTTAGCTCCGCCCCTGCTCGCCGAAAACGATCCTTTGTGCTGGTGCGGTTCCGTTGCTCGCATTTTAATAAGCGTCAACCGGTAAGCAATACTGTCGTCATTAACATCAGGTTCTCGAGTTATTTCTTTCACACATGCAAAATGAACACGCCTGGTCCTGAAGAACTCAGTCCGGCAACTGACGACGATGATATATCCTTTATGGGCTTTCCAGTCAACGATATTCAGGAACTCGCTTCGGAGCAGCCAACCTTATCTCTTGCTGATGCATGCCTTCCTCAAGATGTGAGCACATTTAATGCAGGGAATCTAGAAAGTTCACAACTAACTAACGATGAATTTATTACTACGAGAGGTGATGAGTTTCGCATTTGTGAGGAGGAAGATCAAACTGCAGTCGTATCGTCATCTAGTGGGAAGCGGGCACCTGTTACCCTTGTGGGTGCTTCTTCATATCCAACGCACATTTTTCATTCGTATTCACGAGCAAGTCGTACTAGCAGAGGACAAGTTTCTGCACCACCTTCCTCTCAGCCACAAGTCTCACCGGCACGGCCTTCCTCTGCTTGCGCACCGATAACAACTTCAACAGAAATTTTTGATGGACATTTCGCGTGTCGCCGATTCAGCGATTTCAGTGAACCGTCTACTTCACGATTGAATAGTAAGTCGTTTCCAAGCCCTATTTTTTTGCACGAAAAATCACATTAGGATTGCATTGTGTTTTTTAAGAAACAATGAATCCTAACTTGTATTGTCACCGCTTAAAGTGGTTGTTTACAAAAATGGCCAAATTGGTATAGCGTTTTTAGGATTGCACAACACGTCATCGTAAGCGATTGCGAAGTTTCATAGCTGTCATCACCAGTTGTGCTGTGCCTTCATTTGCGCGCCTATTTACCATCACGACAATAGAACAATACATATGCCTTAGCATTTAAAATAAAAAAAAATTTCCTTTGCACAATAGAGCAGCAAGGCTACACCTTGTCATGGTAAAAGCAGATGAGCTACTACCCTACCCTTTTTGACTTTATTCGACTGCAACCAGGTAGTCGAATAGAACATGGCAGCAGGAAGTGGAATTTTTGCAGTATGTTAGACGCAACTCTAACATTGGCGAACACTTGAGAATTCCTTGCTTGCGAAATAAGGGTTGCGATATGGGCAGCAATATTAGCTTCTTTGCTAATAGAGAAGAGCTAAACTGTCGGAAGAAAGTCTTTAAGTTTTTAAGAATATAAATTGAGATTAACTAGTAAAAGTAAATCTTGGCTTATATGCGACAGTAAAATAGTCTTAGTAACTGCAAATTTTTCCCCGTCGTAAAAATAACCTCAAAAATTGGCATGTTCAAGTGGGGGAAAAGAAGAGGAGAAGGGAAGTGTGAACGACTGGTATAGAGCTGCAACTTCGTGAGCCCCTTTTCTTTTAGTAGGTCACTAAACTCGCCTAACCAGTTAACGATTCGCAAGTTTACCTAATGCCAGCATCGAGAAAACAAAACAAGGAGTCGTTGTAATGCTCTGAAACATGTTGTGCATGATAAACTTGTTCTCTGAGCAAATAGTGTAGCAGCAAAGCAAGTTTTCCCTATGGGCAAATAGTGTGCTGAATCGTTAATTGTGCATATTGTTAATCAACCACACATAACCTGTTTACTTATCTACTAATTAGAGACGGGAAGGTAGAAAGAAAGCGGAAACACGGTTCCAAGATATCTAATATAGCTAAAAAAAAAATTCGACAACAGCGCCATTATTATAAATTTTTGATGAAGAAAACAAAAAAAAAGATTGTTCTTATGCGTTAATCTAAAGCTTTGCGAAAGCGCATCGTAACGGCATCACGTTCATAGGTTTGCTTCTCGACCATCTTTACAAATATCCCCACCTATCACATTCTGCATGAGTTATTGACACTTAAAGCTGACATAAAAATTTATGATTGAGATTTGTTGTATTAGCAATCGGGTACAGCACAAAAGTGTTTTCTTTTCCTAACTCAAGACTATGAGCTGTTTAGCCTCATTGAAAACGCATTTTAAATGGTTTTTGCCAGTGCTTTTTTGTTGTTTTGGCTATTGTTTGAGCCGGAAAGATAGAGCAAATGCGCGTATGATATTAACTTCTTCTACTCCTGCTGCATAGAGTTTACTTGTATGGTTTTCCGCCACACCGGAAGGCTTGTGCTATATGTTGCTCGCTTCGTTTGAACCTCCTATGACACCTTGCTGTGGCTTTCCGATAAATTTTCCGCGTGTCTCTATCATTCACACTGAAACAACGAGAGCTTGCTGAAATTATTTGAACTCTCTATGGACTTCTTGTTTTTAATTCTGGGTCATCAGGAGTCTACTCTGTGCTCTATTTCCATTAGAAAAACAAATTTTGTAGTCGAATAAAAGCAGTTTTTTTTTTCATCTACATAGCATCTATCGTTTATTTATTTCTCTCTACAAATAAATTTGAACTTTTCTCAAATGTTTTACAAAAATATATATATTTTATACATTCGAAATTTTATCCATTAAAATTGTTCTTTCACGTTTGTCCTTTATGAAATCGCCTATTAATAATTGTAAATTGTCTTCATTTTCCATTGATTTATGCGTAACGATTCAACGATTAGGAATTCACTTTGTCAATAATCGTCTGCAAATGTGTAGAAACAATTTTTTTTTTTTTTTTTTATTTTTTTAGTGCTGCATAAAAAAGAATGAATTATATCTTCATAAAAGAGAACAAAACAAAGCAAAAGAATTTTTTTTTTCTTTCATTTATATTTCACTTTATTTTGAAGCTAATTGAAACTATTTCTGTACTATTCTAATATCATTTAAAAAAAAAAAAATTCGAATATATAGGCATTTAAATATAATGCTAAATTTTCGATGAAATTCTCTCATCTAATAATTCACATTTTGATTTTATTCTTATCTTATTCTTGATAGTTTTATCTCATTTATGATGGCGATATTAAAAAAAAAAAAAGAATCCTGGAATTTACATTCAAAATTTTTGAAAAACATTCGAAACATAACTTTGACAACTTTTTATTCGGTTAAATGAGCATCACATTGTCATCAAGACTTGTACGATCGTTAGATCGCCTTAGTTTTCCAGCTTTACGACGAAAGTATATCGAAAAGACTTCTCTTTCATAACCAACAAACTAATCGATATAGCTGCAATGTTTTTTTTTTTTTTTGATCAAACTTTACGAGTATTAACTGAGTTCATATTTTGCACGTTAGCATTTCGATAGCTTATCCAAATTAAAATATCGCCTAAATATGTTCTTTGTATTAATTTGGTGGATATTGCATTAGAAGAAAAAAAAAATCCTCCTCATTTTTCAAATAGGGCAGGTTTGAGTAGTTCGAACTTACCTGTAGAGTGACAATTTGGATTTTAAAGTGATAATTTCTAAATGTTATTGAATGAAACTTAAATTCGAAATTAATGCTAAGAAGCGATCTATCGAGCTTTATTTATTTGATTCATTTCAATTTGATCAAACGTATTTTTACGTGATGTTTGAGTGTTTCATTCCGTAGAGAAATATTTTCAATTCGAAAAACGATTTAGCAATTGATGAGCTACGTTGCGATTTAACATACACTGAAATGTTGATACGTTTACCTGATAACCATATAGGATCCATTCGTTCCACAAAATGCTTCAAAATTGCAGTGAAAATTCGAATTTCTCTGCAATACAAACGCACTGCTATCTGCTGAAAAAGAAACAGCTGATCAAGGTGTAGATTGATAGCGGTTAAATGAAGGTTCATCTATCGTAACATGTTAACACTAACATCCGACGATTAATGAAGCGAAATGTGATATTAACGATCGTTCATAACAAACTTATATCACACATAGCGCTTTTTTAGAGATTCAACTAATGACGCTAAGCTGTATAGCATTGTTGCATTTGAACCATTGCAGTATTGATTGTCGGATAAATAATTTGGGCATTGTAAATATCTATTTTGTTCTAAGTAGGTTTTTAACTTCAATGTCTCATAATGATTTGAAAATTGAAAAATGACGAGGATAGCGACATTGTTTTTTTTTTTTTTTTTGAATTCTTTTATAGGTCATAATGTACGATCACATAAAATATATTTCACTACAATAAGTGGAGAAATTAAGCAAATTTTTCGAATAATAATAAACAAAATACTAATCACATCTGATCATAAAGCACACCATCAACCATTCTATTTTACTGCTCAGATTTATAGCTTATGCGCACAGAAATGAGAGAGGCCTTTTGTAACTCTAGTGTATTCCTGAAATTCCTTCTTCGTGGCTTCGACATCAAGGGCCCAGCTGCCAATCCCTTTATAAGTGCTATGGTTATGGAGACATATGCGGTACAGGAATGAGAAGCTTTTGAACGGTTAATGAGGTCTTCGAGTGAGGAGAGGGGAGGGGGGTGGGGGAACAGGGAAAGAAGAAGCGGCTAGTTCGTTTTAACCTCCATCTGAAATAATGTGGTGTAAGGATGCTCAGATGTGTTTTCCATCAGCGACTCGACTCATCGACGAGACTTTCAAAGCCATGAAGGCTTTGAGTGCTGAAGTCATATGTGAATTTTTTGCTAAAGCGCTTTGTGCACAACTCTTCTTCCACATTTTGCCTGACTGTCATAGTATTGCGTCTGAAGAAGGGCGAAAAGCTTTCCTGTCGCTAACACGCGGGTATCACCCTAGGAAAGACTAAGGCGACTGACTATGAGTTCAACGCTGAAGCAGAGGTGCGGTTAAATGTCGTAGCTACAAAAAAAGAACATCAAGCACAAATTTTAACGATTTGAGAACTTTTAAGAAACGTGGCCTATGACGCTTTTTTGATAGTAAAGTTACTCTCATTTGACTTGAAAAGATAGTGGAATGCTCTACGAAAGCAAGTTAAAAGTTGTGCATATTTCGTAAATGAGTAAGCAGAAATGAGAGGGCCTGTTGTATTCAAAATATCGCTTTCAATTCGGTTTTTTTTTTCAATTCAATTTCAGTTCGAGAGAACAACGAGAATGCAGAATTCAAGAGTTCATTTTTCTGAATCAAAGTATTTATTCAAGGAGAAGGAAACCATTCATCGAATGAAAAAAAAAGAAACAAATTGAGGAATGTAGTCGAACAAAACCTCAAAATAGGAAGTAAACAACGTAAACAATACAAACAAAAATATCGAGAACGAAATGGAGCACACACAAAAACGTCTATGCTTTTTGAAATGGAAAATGAGCCTATTATCCTATGAGAACATTTTGCTCGCATTTCCATAGAGAATTCGGCTTCATTAGCACAAACTTCCGCTTCATGGGATGGCTCAGGTTATGATTGCGACTAATTCTTGTTTATCATACGTATCCCACTGTATTCAATCAGTTGTTCGCGTGTAGAAAAGTTGTCTTCTTCAATTAAATCTTCAAATTAACCAGCGAACCTAGTGGGGCTATATAGAAATAGACTGAAATTTTTTCTTTCCAACTGTGTCTCTACAATGCATATCGATTGCAAAAAAAAAGTTTATTTTTTTCCAATTCGAACTTTCTGAATTTTTCGCATAAGCGCGAGTTTTTAATAACCAGGAAGTGCAAAACGTTTCATCAATGTTTAATAAAACAATCGTGTTGTAATAACATTCCCGCAATCGCCCTCAACAAAACGAATAGAAAGGATTGATTGTTACCTAGACTTCCATATTTTTTTTACTGGCATTGTTGAACGATTTTACGAGAAAAATTCAAAGTTCATGACAGAGAGCCACCAGTAAATCAAGATCGAACAAATTCGCATCGAAAAAAATCCCATATTTCGTTGCAGCCTTAACGCTTCACAGGAAGACAAAAAAATCGAATTTAAGGTGAAATTCGAATTCCTCAGTTGTATTGACCATTAAAAGAGGCTTTTTTGGCTACTGTCATCCAATTATGAAAGGCTATTGTTAAACGTGAATCCTTCACTTAAAATTTGATGAGAAAGCTAACTGAACGGCTAAAAATTACTGAATGTGTGTTACTTGCAGACGGTCGTTCGTAACATTTGAATTAGAGTAAAGAAAAGATTTATGCATCTTCCTTAGATAATTAAGCAAACATCAACTAGATATTTTTGTGTTATTCTCATTGAGAGCGTTATTGACACGCTGTTCGCATGTTTGCAATCGCCCTAAAGGCGACTGCAAACATGCGTCATCCAGAAGGCATCGTGGAGAACTGAAAGGATGGAATTTGAATTCATTATGCAATCCTTTCTTGTCTTGCGTCATTCAGATTTGGAACCTCATTTAACAATTCACTCTATCTGCTTAAAATCGTTCATATATATATATATATATATATATATATATATATATATATATATATATATATATATATATATATATATATATATATATATATATATATATATATATATATATATATATATATATATATATATATATATATATATATATATATATATATATATATATATATATATATATATATATATATATATATATCTGGACTTGCTGGAACTCAGGTTGCGTAAAACTTTGAGCAGCTTCTAGAAATTGCGGGAAGGCTAGAATGCTGGACTGGTAGAAGTGAAAAAGGGACGGAAAGAACTCGATATTTTGAGGAAACGTTGCAAAGAACTTGGTTTTCAAGTTGCTGCTTCGGCTCCTGACGTATTGTAAGACCATTGCTTGCTTTAACATTGTTTTTCTAACAACTGATGTCCATGAAAACTTCACATGAGTCTCCACACATCTTGAAGCCGAAGTGTTTAAGAACGGAGCTTTCCGCAGCTGCAGAGAAACTGAAAACTTTTTATACATGAGCCTGTACGCCGAAAATTTAGTTTCCATTAACACTTGACCGGTTGTGCAAGACTGAATACGTTTTCATGGAAACCTTAGAAACCCATAGTGGATTAGCCTGACCCTTTTGCTTTTTCTCCCCCACAATCTACTACATTTTGTGCATCAGCTTTTCCATCATGATTTACCCGCATCAGTTGCTGGTGCTGCGAAAAAATGCTTTAACACAGTTACATAAAAATTCGCTCGTTGCGTTCCTATGAATGGCGTTATTTCGACATTCACAGATGATAGGTTTTAGCTGCTGTTCGCCTAACGAGGAAAAGGAGGTGGAAGGTCTTTGTTTTGCAACAGTTTTATTTTGAAATTTTGCAGAGAGTCAGTTTCAACACTTCATGTCCTCTCTTTCGCCTCGCCTGGTTAAGAAGAGGTGAGAATTCCAACGGAATGGCAGCGTAAACGTTGTCCATACCAAAAAGTTCATACTCTGACCATTTTTACAGGTTTTCGTAACATAGTGTGCCATGGCACGTTGCACAGAGACTTTTTTATTCCTGTATTTGTTTTCGATGGCTTCAAATCACGAAGAGCAAAAGTTGTGCCGATGAAACCTTGATGCATAACTTTTTATGGTGGCTTTGATGCACTGTTGCCGCTGTTCATCTCTGTGTTAGCTGGTGGTGCTTAAATGTGCGACAAAGCTTGTAGGTAATTTTTCCAGCTAGACTTACATTTGTATGAAGAGAGCGCTTAGTCGAGGAAATTGCATGACTGGCGAGTTGCACGAAAAAGAAAATATATCGGGAGATGTCGTTATTTTATTGTTCTTTCAATATTGTTCGCACTGGTCGGCAAATTCGGCATACATCATTTACGTGTGCAGATCTAGTAGTATCTTTCGCTATCTGCTTAGTAATTCACGATAACCACCGGGGAAGGGATGGGTTTTGGAAACATTATGTTTTAGTTCCATAACTTTTTTCTTTGTTTACCAACTGAAAAGTGCAGCAGAAAACACCTAAGCACAAACATCAGGTCACCACATCACAGTTTTGCGAAAATTTATAAAAAAGCGCATAAAAAGGATTCAACAGCATCACCACTACATGAGAGACTGGCAAAATGTACTTCGAATTTCAAAACAACTCAACCGAGCGGATATTCAACTAATATTCTTTTATGGTCATAGTTCATTCAAGAAGAGTTCTTTTCATGCCGTTTTTCATATCAATGCACACATATATTATTGAGCAATAGTATCTTATTTTACGCTTTGTTTTGCTAAGAAAGCTCAGACATGGCGATTTAAATTATCATATGAAACTTTTACGATATTTCGTACCAGCTTAAAGTGTGCAGTGAATTTTCGTTGCAATCATACAAAAAAGTGGTTGAAGCGATACGGCGAATTCTTAACCATTATCCTAACAGCTAGAAACATGATTTGATCGATTTGTTTTGCATTTGATAGGAGGAAAATTTTTTTTAAAAACATTTTACGTTACCACACTAATTAAGTACCGTTGAGAATGTATAAACAAAGAATATGAGATTTTATTGTTGGTGTGTTAAAAATGATACATCCGGTATATAAGGAGATTTCTATAAATGATTGAGAATAGATTGCTATATTAGAAAAATTCGAGCAATATTATGAAAAGCGGCTTGTGAATAAAGAAAGATACAATTTGTTATCTCAAATCAAAAACTATTAGTGACGTTTTACAGGCATTAGCTTGTTAAACTAAGTTCCATTGCCGCTGTGAAAAAAAAAAACTCAACGTTTCATTTTGTGAAATCGTTTCGAACTTGAGAGCTGTGTTATACGCCGAAAATGTGAACATTTCAACGCTTTTAAACGGGTTCTCAAACAGCATTTCTCATATTTAAATATATATATATATATATATATATATATATATATATATATATATATATATATATATATATATATATATATATATATATATATATATATATATATATATATATAGGCAAAATTATTTAATATTTTTCTCATGCCATGTAATAAGAACTTGCAATAATTTCATCATCAAATAATTGCAGTTACTCAAGCAATACCCCTATTAATGTTGAATGATCGATTTATGTGAACGCAGAAATAATACAGCGAAATAGGAATGCGAACACATTAGTACTATCAATCATCTGCTGAACAATAAAGAAATAAGAATATGTGAAAGAAAGAAATTAACAGCTAACATTTTATAATTTGCAAGAGAACATTGAGAGAGAACATGCTAAAATGTGATTCATACTTCTTACATATTACTAAATGCAATACAAATTCAGAGCATTTTTCTCTTTCATGGAGCTTTTATCTATATTTGTGCACATTTAATTGTAATGATCTCAACAATTATAGTTTCTTCATTCTTTATAATCTTTCGAGGAAATCTTTCGTTAAGTTATGTGAAACTTCGAAATGTGTGAAGCATCCAGTAACAGCGCCGATTGACTGAACGTTTGAAAATTTTTGTGTGCATGGGGAGGGGAGGGGAGAAGGGAGGGGGGGGAGGTGTAGCGCGTGACCATCGAACAAAAACATTCGTTGCTACAAATCGGATGACTGATCAATGGTGAATGCACACGTGGAAGAAGCTTGCATTTATGAGCATTTTGATTTTCGACCTTTATCAATGCTATTCGAATTACACCTTCGCAATACTTGCTTGCACTATGATGTTACGCCACTATTTGTTGTCTCTTCGATAGCAACAATAAAAGATAAGACTTTAATATGATTATAGGGACATTTTTTTGAAAACGCGTTTTATGCATTTTTGCATATTTGTAGAGGAAAACCTGCAAACTTACGCGATCTCTCATCTATTTGCATGCATGTATGTGTTTGTTTGTATGTCCGCTAGCTTCACTGCAACAGCCATTGAAACTAGAGAAAAGAAACATGCTGGGGTTCGTCGCATCACGATGAGATACAAGTAACAATTCATAAATTGGTCGTAAGTTCTGAAAAAAAAAGTTCTGAGCACTTAAACGAATCAGAGAACTTATGTGAATTTCATCGCCGATCATATTTTATATTGCAGTTGCTCAAAAAATCGTTTTTTTTTTTTTTTTTTTAGAAGTCTACTAGGTACGATTGGATTATTTAAGACATGGACGCACTACTACGCATTTTATGTTATTTTTTTGAAATAGTTCGTGAAGCAGAATGATCCGACAAATGCATTTGAAAAAGCGCGTATCGCGTCAACTCAAAAGGCGTGTTTTTTTTCCACATGTTTGCTGATCTTCAGCACAATCTATTTTCTGCAGAAATTGAATAAATTCTTCCATTGAATTTAGCTTTTTTTTTTTACTAAACTGCCATATTTCGACTTTCTATGCGGAACAAAGCCAAGACTTGTTGCTATCGCGTAAGTCCCGTCCCTGCTTCAGAAGTCTGAAGCGACGTGTCTGCAACTGATCTTTTGCCACCATTTTCGACTAAATGGCTTTCGACTGAAGTTATCTAGCCGCTCTTGCTGCGATCTTAGAATATGTGGTTTATCTCATTCATTTAATCAAACACCTACTACATCAGTGCAATTTTGAACACTATCGCCTTGACATATCAGTGAGCGCCTCTTGATATTGAAATTTAGGAGCGAGATGCGTTTTCGCCTTAGAATTTTTTTCTACGTTTGTCACCATCTAGAGCTATTTATTTATGTACCAGTTAGTGCAAACTGGAGCAGAAGATTTTGCCTACTATCCACCCTTCTTTACTTCTGAAAATCACCAGCTATTTTTCAGCTTGTGGGGGCAAAAGATTCTACGGGTACTTATATCACGAGGAGCATACTTCGAGCAAAAGAGCTGCTACCTCATAGCTTGTCTCTCGTTCGCACCCTCGTTTCCTTCCTCGTTACAGAGACGCTTCTGCGTCATTATTTTTGCTTTATTTCATTAGTTTCTTGTGAAAAGATCATAACGGTGTGATCCTTCGTCAACACCAGACTTTTTCGCGTAGCAAAGAAATCAACTTGCATCTGTGCTTGCATCAGTCGCATGCGTTTATGAAAGTGACTCGCAATCACATTTCTTCCTCCACCGTTCGTAACAATTTTGTCTGCTTTTCCACAGATCACCTTTCAAGGTTACTTCTGTTTCTACAATATTCGAATAACCACTATTGACACATTTTACGACTGCTGTTTTAGCGAACCTTCTAGCAAGCGTACTACGGCTATAGGATGCACGTATATAGGCCATCTTGCTAAGCTGTGTAGTAGCTAACGAACTGTCGCCCTAAGATAGCTGCCTTTTCAGAAATTCACAATCTAATGCATTGAGAGCATTATTGGCCAAAAATGTATCATCTCGAAAAAATTTTTGCAATTGAGCCATCAACAAATTTAGAAATAGCTGCATAATAGAAGTGCCACCGAATAGCCTATCGTGGAGAAGGCAACTGCAGTTATCTCATTTCCTTCGAACGACATTTCATCGATTCTATACTAGGCTAATGGAATTGTAGTCATATTTTATTTAGTTTTGTTATTCAAATTTCTACGAGCAAATTTCTCCCATTCATTTGTCTTATTCGAATACCGGATATAATCACGTTTATTTCATTCTATTCAGACCTCCTTTCTTTACACTTTCTTTACATTTGTTGCACTCATAGAACTGTTCTAATTTGGACTTGAAGCGTTCTAAAACTTGTTGGCATTAATTACGATCATCTTTGAGCAATGAAACTTCTAAGCTCACCAAGCCGTATTCTCAATTCAGGTATATCTGATGAGGAATCCAATCCGAGTGCCAGAGCAAAAAAAAAAAGAATCTGTGCAGTTGGGTGTTTGCAGCTCAGATACCTTCATTGCAGGAGGAGGGTGGAGAGAGAAGTATATTTACACATGAAATCTTCCAGGATGTTGGACGCTGGTGTGGGAAGGGATGAAGAAGGGGTATAGAGCGATCAAAATGGAATACTATAGCAGACACCTTTCATGTAAAATAGTGCATGATGCATGCCTTTTCCTGGCCGGCTTCTACTGCGCTGTTTTTTTTTTTTTTTTGCTTGTTTTTTTGTACCACGCGGTTTATTTTCCTGCGGATTTTTCCGCTTTGAGTGACGCATATCCCGTTTCACTTTTTGTATTGAATGTAGTTCTTTTTGCACGTTAATAAAGGTAGAGCTCCATATACAAGCAGTGTTTGCATTGATTTTTTTTTTTTTTTTTGTTAGCAAGTCTATCCTCACCGTTGTATGCAAAAACGAGTAATAATTTTTTTGCAAAGAGTGAAGGAGGCAATCCGATAATCTGCAAGATTCCTTATATTAGTTGTAGTGGAGAAAAAGATATTTTATCTCTTCATTCATATAACATTTAAATTTTCATTTCCTTTTCTCTATCTGCCTCTTCTTAATCATTTCAGAGAAAAGCTTTTCAAAAATGTTGGAAAAGTTGAGCATAGCACACGATAATCATTCGACGCAAATGTATGAGAATGGCACGCATTTGTGTACGCTTTCGCAGTAGTCATTTCATTTCATGCGTTGTGCTTGCGTCACTACCCTTTCTTTACAGCTATAGATACGGCTGGTGCTTTCTAGCGTGATGCAATGCTTGTGTGTATGTGTATGTTTGTATATGTGTATGTGTGTATGTGTGTGTGTGTTTGTGTGTGTGTGTGTGTTTGTGTGTGTGTGTGTAGAGCACACTCTCGAAGATATTCTCCAACGAGCAAGCGGGGTCGATCGGTGTGCTGAGCAACGCAAATTGTACGGCACAAACGCATTTCGACGCATCGATGACGTGCTGGAACGTGGATGTTGCTGTCGTTTTGGTTCGCTACTCCTGCTTGCTTGTTTAAGCTGAAAATGAATCTCCGAGGGGGAGGCGAGGGAGGACACTCATATAAAAACCGTTAATTTATGCAATTGGTTCTCGTTCGGGGAACAATAAAAGAAATTCAATATAAGAATATGAACGCTAAGAGGAATGTCTTTTCTCATTGATTAATCGCTACATTTTTTTTTTTTTTTTTTGCAGAGTTTTGCACGCAGACGAATTTAAAATGCTACCGATGGCCTGAAATATGCTTGAAAAGAGGCCTATGCGTACACCGTGCTAAATGCTAAAAATTAAAAGCACAGTTTTTTGGCACATGCGGGAGATTTAGCCTGAAAACCCGTAACTCCCCGCTAAAACTTGCATTTCACGTTTTCCAGTCACAATTTGCTACATGCTGTCTCTTCTTGATCGAAATTTGAGGTTCACCAGTTGGCGATCTGCCAGCGATCAATATCAAAACGCCGATCCAATCGTATACGTTGAACAACTGGAATCAGTTTCATTACAATGATTGAAAAAAATTATGAAATGCGCCATTATTTTGTCGCCTTCTGTAGGCTTAGCACCGTGCCACTTCATCTGCAGCTGTGCAAATGCAGTTACAAGTAAAGTCAGCCCTCACTTACTGTAACTCATCTCTTGTCTATTGTAATCCCACGCAACTTGCAACCGGATTATAACATAGCGTATTTTTATATACAAGAATTGATTGTGAAATTAAACACGCCTCGAAATCAATAAAATTAGATGATATGCTTGATTCAACCATTTAAACTTGGCTTATTTTTTTATACCGTCTACAAATTTCGAAAACAACTGCCGGATCTTTTAGGTTGCTATAGAAAAATAGAAAGGTTCTTTTCGTCCACTTTGCTAAGTTTAGATGTAGAGCTCGAACGTGCTCAACTTTTTAAGCTATAAATATGACTTAGAAATTATTATATTTTAATCAACCACAAATCGTAAGCTTAAATCACACACGAATCTGATTATAATAAGCGCAACGTTGGCGAAACTTTTTGTATTTTCTATGAGAGTTTCCCATAGTTTCTGAAAATTTCAATTCTTTTCATTCATTATCTGTTAATTTTTCATTTCCTCTATGTGGTTGTTTATCGTGTGATTGAGTCGCACTTCTTGAAATCCCCAACTTCGTTACTATTCCTCCCTCCCCCACCCTTCCTTCCGCCGGTTCCTTTCCCGAGGGGCAACTGAAGTTGCCCGCGGTCATATCCCCTTCCTCACTCATCCATTTCGCTAATCAAGGAAGGGAATTAGATCTGTCCATGTAAGTTTCCATCTGTGAATTATATTGAATTATAACGTTGAAGCACTAACAGTGTTTAAAAAATTCGTTGGCAGTGATGTTTAGCGATGCGCAGTCTTTTTAATCTTTTACGCGAAATTATAATTATAGAAGGTACATTGAGGCAATTAGTGAGAGTACCTCAGGTCCTTCGACTCAGGAGTTTTGAAATAAAAAAGTGATGAGAAACTTTTGTGGGATCACTAAATCTCTATCAGTTACGTCAGGTATCTCACACTCATTCACTTGTAAAGGTAGCTTCCAGAAGTGAACGCCGCCACTGTTTCCCACTGTGAGCTGCCCTCTTCTACTTCCCCTTCACTTCTCTCCCACCCTCTTCTGCTTCATTCGATCTGTTCCAAGAGAAGATGGCTAACTGCATATTTGCATGTGCATTATCGCGGTTGACCGTATGGCAGCTTTAAAAACACCTGCGACAAACGTATAGAATAGAGGACGTCAGCTAATCGGATCATATTAACCTCTCCCGTAGGTGACGGCGTTTGAGGCGTCATTCGAGCTTAGTAAACAGCTGAGCTAAATGCTATACTTTTGCTGTAATAGAGAATCCAGCCCTATCCACCCATCGCTTTCTCACGAAATATTTCACCTTTTCTTAACGAGCAATGCTCCTCACAACGGAAAGTGGATCGATTCAATGTTGCGCTCAATTAGCAGTTAAGGCACGATTTTCATTCTAATTTAATTCGAATTGGTACCTACTTTTTTAAATATTGATGTCGAAATACGAATGTTCTCAGAGACTGCATTTAATAATGACATGTACACCTGGACAAACGAAAATTTCCTTTCGCTTGTAGTATCAATTCCAGTTTCATATCGTGATGATACGCCGATTAATATCTATTGGCTTCTTTTGAAAGGCTACCATAAGGGGCTAGAGCCAAGAAACAAACAAAAAATTTGCTTTTTATGCATTTAATCTAAGAAGATAATCAATGTTTTAATAGTGCACGTGTTATTAAACCTACGTTTCTCAACCTAGTGAGCATTAATATTCCTTAGATAACTACTGTGAAATATTGATTGAAAGGTGAGCAAAATCAACAAATGAAAGTTCGCTAGAGAGAGGGAAGATATCACAAGAATGACTCACAAAAGTTAAAAGAATTTAATGTTCGAGGATTGCACGAATTTCCACGAGGCTGAAAATCTGAGTAAGCCGTCCCAAAATCATGCCTCATTTAAACGGCCACAACAAAATCTCTAAGTTCCCTGCTAATGAATCTTAAAGTTCGTGCGAAAATCACTGATTGATGTGCACATAATAATATTCGTACATTCATAAGGCAGCAGAGATTCGCACAAATGTCAAATGAAGAGCAGCAATCGAAATACGTTTATTAAGTAGGGCACCGATGCAAAGAGGCGCCGCCTTGGTCGATGGAATAAACCGTAGTGCAGCAAGAAATGTTGTGTGTTGTATCTGGTCTGCAATATCAGCGCCGCCGCAGACTGACAGGGGATAGATGTGAATAAAGATTATAGAATCAAGTTAAAACGTTAAAAGTTTTTTTTTGTTTTTCAAGTATATATCGTATGCCATTACTTGCCCATAGCGATTGCATACGTTTCCGCCAGACGTCCACAAAATTACAAAATCGTTCGCTGTTCTGCTGTCTACAGGGTTCAACTGTTGCATCCATGGCATCCTGAGCAAGTTTGTCTTAATTTGCAAATATCCGACGTTAATCGATGGATTTTGCTATATATCACCAGGTTTCATTAGTTGAAAGAGGAAAATGAAAAATTCTAGGTGTTTTGCTTAGCGTACTAAATCAAAAGATGAAGGTGGTATATGTTCGATCGACCGATGATGAAGGTTTTCCATTATGGCCACTGTCGATCGTCAGAAATTATTAGCTGCAGGTCTGGACTGTTCTTTTCCATTGAAGTGATCATCACCCAGCAACAAAAAAAAAAAAAAAAAAAAAGAGATCGAAGAACTCTGCGTCATGAAATTGCACTTGTCCAAGCAAACAATGCCGTTTAGCCTCGCTGTCTGAGGGAAGGAAACATTGATGGACGAGCTTAGCGCTGTAAACAGAGATTAGCCACAGACAACTTTTAAAAAAAGGCACTCAATGAATCTAGTCAAATAGCGACATGTCAGACGTTTCCAATCGCATTACTGGAAGGTATCAAATAAGGTGCTGAGCTTTTTGAGCCATTACGTATTAAAACTTTCGAAGGATTTGATACTTATATATGTTGCGTTTACAGTTTATTGAATGAGAACGATGCTTGCGATGATCGTCTCATAATAGCGATATTAAGCTGCACTGACTCTGTGGGTACAAATATTTAGGTGAGGAAAATAGATTTTATTTTTTTTTTAAATAGACATAGGCGATTATCTATTTTCCTACTCTTTTATGAGCGTCTTATAAAACTTTTCATGCGTAAGCTATATCTTGTTGTACTATTACGTGCTTATATATGCTGTACTGTGTATCCATCTATCTTCTAGTGCATGAAGCATGAAGAAATATCAACGTTAGTGCGATTGTGAGTATGGACAAGCATAACCTACGGATACCCATGAGTAGTGAAGTCATACCCAAATTCATTGCGAGTGACGATTTTCATTTTCTGTTAGTTGCTTCTAATGCACAAACGCGCGGAATTGTCAGTGAGCATCTGTGCGGGCAATCGTGATTATGGCGACTGCACCATGTGTTTCATTTTCTAAAGTAATAAATTATTTTTCAACTACTACTAGTATGATTGTAGAAAGCACATATCCGTTTCCTATCTATGATATTTTTCTTTATTGGATCGATGAATTAAGTGTGCCAATGTGGGTAGTGAGAAGTTTCGAGTTATATCTGTTTCCGCAATAAAACCAACATTTCAAACATTTCCATGCATCGCATCGTTTATTTGCTATTGCTTTGTTGCATAAAAATTACACTGCATTAACGTGTTGTAAAATTCAATACAGTGATGGCAATTGCTAATCCATACGTTTCCATCAAAAGCATTTATAGTGACGATGATGAATGATGTCATCAGATGAGAAAATGATCAATGGGGAATTCGTTGATCGCGGATGCGAGAAGTTGACCATTAGAGAATGCATTCATTGCATTAAATCTACAAACATGAGATCATTGAGCATTTGGCAGTAATAGTTTCATTGTGCACTTATTTTTGGGACGTTTTTGCGAATAAAATTTCCTCATATAACCATCTAATGATGTATGCGCAACTGAAAAACGCTCAACGACTTTGAGTTACATATTTGGTAAATGACTTTAAAAGCTAGTGGTATTCAAGCATTTCATAGACGATCGGCATAGATGGTCTACTAAGTTTAGCGTGCAAAGTGCTTCTCTTGTTGTTTCTGGCTAATTTTTCACTTTTTGAAGCATATTGCGTTATTGGTAAATGCCCATTGGAGGTTCGTAGACGAAATTAGTAGCAAGGAAATCACCTGTAACAACTCCATATTTGCCAAATATAAGAAATATTTCGAAGAAATGCCCCTTTAATAAGCATTGAAGAGGAAATCGACACTGTGAAAACAATTAGGAAATGCTTCCCGTAGCCCGTTAGTAGATAGTAAACGGTTTGCACAGGAACGCGTGTTTCGATGTGCTGAACGTGAGATGCGTTCAGTAACATCAAGCAGCTAGTTTTAACGGTTCCGTTGTTCATCTATGAGCCTCTCCGAGCGAGGATTGGTTGAAGCGTTGCATGCTACTTCTGAAACGTGCTCGACGCTCGCAAAAGAGACAGCCGCACGCGTCCTGTCTGCTCTATTTACAGCCTAGCTGATGCAAGTTGAAGCGCGTCCCCTCAGAGAGCAACCGACCAACCAGCCAAGCAACAGGCCACAGGCTGACAGGAACGCACGCGCGTAACAGCCAGTCTGAGAGACGCGTGCGTTTTGTTGCGGCTTGCGTCGCGAATACAGCTCGGCGGCACCCATCGGCTGTTATCACTTGGCGCGTCACCTCTTACCCATTCCTTCATGCGCTTCGCATCGGTTCCTCGTTAAAAGCAGGTGACACTAATGACTACCTTTGTGTGCATGTTTTGCATATCACACTTGTAGTGCTGCGGAAAGCGGTTGTGATTTGTGCAAAGCGCGGAGTGCTCCTAAATTTGGGCTTTATTCATCCTGTAAGAAAATCCACTTATTGAAGTAAGGTCTGTTTTGGTGGAATTGCTGAGTGAATATAGAATTCGAAAAACGACTATACACATTTTTATTACGACGATATATCGCAAAAAGTAGTTGACAATTTTTAGAACTCGGTCGCTTTCACTGCTGCCATATCTGGAAAGGTCACTATCCGTGCATTGTGCTAGGATATCGCATTTCCAGTGAAGATTACACGTAAAACATGCTTGAATGGGGTGTATATGTTTTTGGAAGTGAGCAAATTCGAAAAGTCGAAAGGTGCAGCCTCTATACGCAATCGATTTGATGACGTTAACGTTCGGTTGGCTATTCGATGCCTCGGACAGTCTGTTCTTTTTCCTCTCCCATCTTCAGCACATTTCCAAATCACTTTGATAGGAGTCGTTAGCCTTTTCTAATATTTGGTAGATAATACTAGCGAGGTAGTTAATTTTTGTTGATAGAAACGAGGTATTAGTATGCGAGAGGCGCTTCCAACTCAACAACTCGGCTTTTCTTCATCGGTCACGCCCTTCATCAACAGTAGTTTGTTTGCTGCAGGGCTACGTGCGTTAGCATTTTTGTTTTCTACTTAACAGCTGCCCTCATTCACGCTCAGAAATCAGTGTTCGTGTTTACGAGCAAATAGACGTATATACGTTTGTCTTCTATATATCACATTTGAGCTTCTCTCATTTACTCATCTTCTTTTGTATTGTTTATCCCGCGTATATTCTTACCGAGTTTATGCCCATGTCGATCTGAGGTTTGCGTCATTTTCGCTTTTTGGTCTTCTTGGGGCTTTTATTAATTTATTGGTTATCAAGCAGTGTGATCTCTTCATTGGTCACATTTGTTGTCTCTTTTTCTTTGCTATTTTTGTTTAGGCGATGCTTTTTTTTTCGGTGGGAAATTTATGGCTTCCTTCAACTTTGTAGTTCTTGAAACACCGATCCTTCCTAGGAATATCTTCTTGAGTTCTTATTCTTTTCCAGAAGCAGTATTATTAATAACGATTAATAAGAGGACGGAACTTGTTCTACATAGTTGTTCTCCATTCTGCTATCTATTTTAAGGGTAGTCGCTAGGAAAATCGTGATTGCTATGAACGCTTCTTTAGAGAAACACAGAAAGCAAACTTTGATTCCTATGCAAAGTATTCCTGTAATAAAAATTCACACAACAAAGAAACGGATTGTTTTCCCACATCGTCTCAATTCGAAGCGCATTTCACAATAATCCTATTTACAAAATTGTCTTTTAATGGCTTTCATTATTTTACATGGCCAATGTTTGCTTAACGATGCTCTGACGTTGAAATATTTTTGTTTCATTTCATACGGCCGTAATGACGCTCAATACGTCTTGACTGTGGCTCGTCTCACTCCACCAGTACATTTTTACAAGGATATTCGCTTACAACTGAAGTCGCTCACTATGAGGGAAGTTCGGTGGACGAGCTGCCAATAGTTGCTTTAAAAAGTGCTCGTCAGCGTTTGCAGAGCTTGCTACACTGTGGTCTTCGTATGGATGTCCATATGAGCATAGCATCCCTTTCACGGCTGCCAGTAACATTCGCGTGCTGTTTTGTTTTTTCTACTAGAGACTGTTCGGACAGTCCAAATCCAGATTTCGTCATTATTTTTCATTAGGTATCCCTCTTCCTGTAAAATTTCGTTCCATTTAATTGGTCCAAGTAGCAAAAATGAAAGATTCGTTAAGCGGTAGCTGTAACTGCCTAATTGTAATAGTAATCCGAATTAGTGACTTGTGCCTAGGCGGTAGTGGTAGCATCGATGTTATGTGCGAAAATCTATAAATGCGTCATAGTTTTGGAATTTTTTGTGACATTTGAGTAAATCCATCGAATCATCCAATTATTGTGAGGGTAGGACTTTTGGGCTTATTTTGAATCACTTTGCATGTTTAGACTCATAAATGGGCTCATTTTAAAGTGCCTTTCTTATCCTCTCCCTATATATCACTCTATGATCCTTTTTTTTTGTAACATTATACACGCAACAGTTATTTTTAAAGAGCAAAATATTTATGCAGATCAAAATGAAAACTCACTCACCCAGTTTCTCTTTTATACGTGGAAGTATTCGCGATATGTTCAGTGCACGCATCCTCAAGCTATCTTTGTTTGTTTATCCTATTGAAAAATAAGAGCCGATTGCCTCATCGAAAAGAAATTTCTTAGTTCTCTATGGAAAGCAAGTTGCACTGATCTATTGAAATAGCAAACTTCCAGAATACGTTTATCGATCATCTTTGTATCGTTCTCATATGTAAAACGTTATCAATGCGCTTCCACGAGTTTATCTATATGCAGTGAAACAAATGCGAACATTTAAGTTTCATAGCATTAAATTAAAAAAAAAAAAATGGAAAATTGCTAGTGCCATCTTAGTAAGGTTGATTGATTTTTTTAGCGTACCATCTGTGGATGCTCCATAAGCGCCGGAAAATCCAATTCATCAATTCTTTCTGGAATCCTCAGCCGTTTTCGTTTCTTTACTTCCGATTCCGATTCCATTGTTTTTCTCGAAAATCAAACTGACTATGTGAGTCACCGGATTCACATAACTTTCGCTTGATAACATTTCAACCGAGCGGTCAACCGGTTTAACCGATATGATTTCAACCGATAACCAAACAAAATTTCAACCAACCAACCAAACGATAGGTGCATATATGGAAGTTAGGCAAATGAAGGCCAACTTTCATGCATTATTCATTTGCACTTTCAATTGAATTTGATCATATCGGCCGCTTATACTATTGTACTCCCATTCGCTTAATCAAAACAATATCGTGAAGTGCGCATCTCTTAATTTCATAGCAGTGATCATTTCTGACCAGCATATATCACTAAGCGATGTTAGTTGAAGCAGTTTTGCGCACAATCAATGGTAATTTATAGGACATTAGTGATATGTGGAACTAATAGTACCGGTGCGTACTGGTTTAAAAGTATTGCCTAGCTGTAGCACTTGCAGCAGTATAATAGCGACCTGCGTTGTTTTAGCGGGCGACGTTGATAACTTTAAAAAATATATATATCGGTCGCTGCCCACTGGTCGAGAGAAGTTTTGGTGGTCGCTGAAGATGCCACCGAAAAGTGCATTCCGATCGACGAATTTCTATGTCGCTGAAATCGTTGGCTACTGACCAAAACTGCATAAGCGACTCAATGCCCATTCTGCCATTAACAGCCAAAACAAAACCAAACTTCTAAAGCTTCGGGGAAGCGTAGGAGCCGTAATGTCCCCTATTTTAATACTTCTTGTTAATTCGGCATTGCCCATAATTCACACTCTTTTGCTCGGATTCAAAATTGTATTGCAGTGTAGCCGTGCTTGTCATATAAACATTGTTTTCCATCACCATAATTCTTGCCTTCATAATTCGGGTGCGTAATTCTTGTCTTCACTTATTGTCTGCGATTTTCCGATCTCTCTCTTCGAGACTCTGATTCCGGAGTATATCGCTGTCCCAGATCTGGTTTTTCTTCCAGAGAAATCACTAGTTTACAACTGATGTAACAATGTTCGAAAATGAGAAGGTTGCGAAAAAATCATTACCCATTCTCAGTTCATTTCTCTTGCAGTAGCAGAAAACATTCATGTCACTTTATCTATAAACAAAAAAAACGTCACCTATAAATGTAAAAATTGCTTATATACGCGTCTGCGGCTCTGTGCAACACTTATCGGAAATCAGGTATATCATCGGCTCCTTTGCTGTGTGCTGTCATGTCTGCTGCAGGTAAAACTCATCAGAACAAATTGCACGTCAGCAAATTAAACAAAATATGAGAGCGTTTTCGGGATTGCAGTATAAATGAGTGGAATTCGGCAATCATGCTTTAAAGATCCACTTGCTATAGGTTGGACACATTGCTATTCTTCAGCACAGCAGCGAACGATAGGAGCAACATTAGTGCTTAGCGAGGAATGCACCGGTGGTGCTTGTATTTGGCATCAAGTCGATGCAACTTTGACTACAGGATCTTTTTAAATAGTTTTACATTCTTATTTCTTCTATAGGCATCCTTAAATTTTAAGGTACTGGATGTGGACGGCAACATTGATGTTAAGCCAAAGATTAGTCCACGCATTCGAATCCAGACCTTGGAATGATATTGTGGTTGCTTCATTTATTTTCAAAGTGCGCTTCGAATCACCGTTGCGTGAAAAAGTGAAAACAAATTGAAATCCTCTTTATCCATAGTGACTCTCCAAAAGCGGTCTTTTTTCCGTTCAGCCTGCAACTTGCCAAGGTGAATTTTGTTGACGGCCGTACCTGCTGTAAAATAACAGCAGACAGTGCGTCTTCAAAAGCATCCAACCCTACCCATCATGGCATCTTGTTCGTCAGTTCGTTAGAGAGGCTGAACTTAAATGCTTCTACTTATTATGCAACCTTTTTATGTCTTTCCTTCCTGGAGTTTCACCTTTGAACCTGCTATGAGTCACGCTATGCCGTAGTTGCACCAGCCGAATGTTTTGATGCAATAACAGTTGTATGAAGCAGCGCTTTGGTGTGTAAAATGTAAAAACTATGGGCATCGGCCACATCCGCATAACTGTTTAGCAGAATACCGCATTATAACTATTGGGCAACAACGATGCATAACTTTATGATGCAGTAGTCTTTCAGTCAACAAGGCTGAAAGCGCACGATGAACTTTAAACGCAGCAAAATGTATGTAAGATACGCTAATTACAAATATGCAATGTCAGCAGTGATGCATGCGCAGAACTATGCCAGGAACTGGCGCGAGATACATTTTTGAACTCTTCTTAGCTGATCAACCAAGGTCATAAATTACTAACAGGTAATGCAGTATGTGGGGTCACACTTTCATATTTTAATGGACCACGCCGATGCTTGAGTTGAAATTAACGGACGGACAGATACTCACATACATGCGCACAGAGAATACATGAACATAGTGGGCTTGCTAGAGGCAGTTTTACAGAAATTTATCAAAACAAGCGTAAACACTAAGTAGCATTCGAAATTACGGCTCGTTTTTTCTTCATTCTCTTACAAGGTGTTCTGCTTATTCTCGCGATTGTTTTATTTCTTTTCAATTCGACTGCAGAAGTGTTGCTTATTGAGCAGAAAAGTTATCCGTAGTTTCACGCAAAAAGTTCTCTTGCAGAAACTGAGGAATGCTTTCTTGAATCGCACGCTTGTTTCATGATGGTGCTTGTTATTCGCCCGTGCTGATTACTAACGAACCGTGGCATCATATTCCTGCCTACATTTCAGCATTGGTGCTTGCATTGACACTTGCATGAGTGGCATCTAGGCTGCTGTTCTTTCTTATTATTCATTCATAGAGGGGTGAGGTATCCTAAGTTTCCGACTTCACCTACGTCCAAAAAACATTGAGTAGGTGAAATTACATGCGAAATATAATATTCTTCAGCCTCACTTCACTTTTCCTGCCGAGATTTCTACTTCTCCAAGGTACTCAGTTTGATCATGCAAATCCATCTTTATTTAAAGGAGCAACTGCAGCTTCTTTGAGGTCCTGAACTCCTTCGTTCGAAGGTGCTGCTTCAAACTTCCAAACAGAAAATAATCGCTTTGCTGAACTACAGGCCTTGCAGCTGAGGCACAGCACACAGCGATTATTATGTATTTGGAAATGTGAGGCGATATCTTCGAGAAACGTAGATCAAAGACGAAGGCAAGGAAGGTGCTGTTGGTCGTTAATATGAATCTCATAATGAAACCTTTTTGAACGGCTGAAGTAATTCTGAATCATGTTGTAAAAATATTGGATTACAAGGTCATTTCATTGTTTGAAGCTCTGTGGAAGCAGTGAAGTCGGAAACTTCAGGATCCCCTTGCGCAAAAAACGGTAAATGCCTGTAATGTCGCACTTCAAATGTTACTACGTCATAACATCCTGCCCGGTCAAACTGCAGTTCGGCGTTAAAATTCCAAGTTATTGTGTACGGCACCATTTCTCGTTGCATCTAACCCAAACGGGCTCTTCCGGAGGTGCGATCCTCCAACTTCTTTTTGACCATTTGCAAATCGCATCTCAACCTTCCTGTTGCGATGGTTCCCGTCACCCCGGTCTATGCCGGGCAGTTCCCTGCGAAAATAGGCTTCTCCCAGTACGCTACGTGAGTAGTCTGCTGTTTCAAGTGAACCTTGCGGCATGTGCTGACCCTCTATTTTGTTCGGGCTTCGTTATTGACAAAGATGAAAGTGTGATATGTTAGACTGCACCATGGCTTTCGCAAATATTGCTTATGTCATGTCCATTCAAAATGGTTTCTATTCCATTACTCTCTATACAACTGCGCTATTGCAATAATTCAAGAGATGACTGCAAATTTATACTACTGAGTTAAAACACAAGTCTATTGGTTTTTTCATGAGCCTTCAGAATCGTTTGTTCCCAACAGAGAATAAATTTGAATTTGAATCATCGAGAGCAGCTTGTCAGCTTGCCATATATTCTCCTTCACTGTTCACTACGTAGTCATGAACTGTCGGGCAGTTTGTCAATGCTGCTGCGATAAAACCGAGCTGATTCCAATGCAAAATGTCTGTTAGCCAATCGCGCAGCTTCTTCATCCTTGTTAAAGCACATCGAACGCGTACTGTTGGAAAGTGAGCAGAAGCGTTGGTATGGTCTAGTAGAACGAGAACCGGCAAGTACGGCGGATGGGGCAGACCCGCCCAGTAGAGCTCTTGAATAGCACTCGCGTGCGCTTTCCTTTGCGCGGGTGAGCTCTGTCATGCTGTAGAATCGTTTCGCGAGGGCGCTTCGGTCGCTATTGCTTATCTCTCCACATGGGCGCAGTGATTATCTGATTTTTCGGAGCAGAGTGTTAGGCGAATGCTGCCTTGTGATTCCTAGTGGATCGAGAGCAGCGTATTCTGAGGGCGGTAGTGTAAACTGCTTTGACAAAACTCGCTTGCTCTTTTCTTGCTTCACATTAGCATGGAGCAGCCGCTTATCATCGACCGTAACGAGCACCCCCAAACACGATTGATATTGAAATGGGATGAGTTGACAACTTGCGAACACCGAAGCAGAGATAGTGACACGGTAAATCTTGTTCGTTCACGCGGCACCGGGCTCCGAGATGCTTCACTTTGCTCATCGGCTCCTGCTATTTATGGAATGTCATACGGCTGCATCACAACTGTGCATATAGTTCACGAGTTGTTTGGACAGTCTGTTTTGAGAGCGATTCAAGTTAAAAGAAGACGCTGTGAACTTATACTTCAATACATTCACTGCCTGTGCTGAAATGGAAAAGTCAACTTTTCGCTTTCATTCACTGCCTCACAACCATTGTGAAGTCATGAATTCAGGCACATTCCAAGACCGGAACTAGATGTTCTGATTCGTAAAGAGATTAAAGCAGTAGTTGGTCATGCTTGGATGGAATATTCCAGTTTGGCAATACCGACTCAACTGTATGCAATCCACGGCAAAGTGTTGATGCTGTTTCTTGTAATGAGGTCATATAGAGTAATAGTACCATATACTTAATTGTTCTAAAGAACTTCTACAGATCAATAAAGAATTAAACAAGAAACAGAAGCAGGCTGTATCGTTCCTGCGTAACTTCACTAGCAAAACTTCACTTATGTGAACAAAAAGTTTTTATACACACATCCTGCGAAACACTCGATATGCAAGCACTTGACTGCTGCATGCCTATCAGGGGTCCCGCCTGGATATAACTTCGTACAAGTCCTGCTAGTGGATTTTGAGAAAGATAGGAAACTTTTGCTGCGCTCAGATAAGCGGATTATAGAAAGCGCCAATGTGCTTTTCACTAATTCAGTTGTGCAAACGGAACAAGGTTGTGAATAACCTCCCAAATGTCGAGTTGTTTGTTCAACCGTTGCTAAGGTTCCAAAATGAGAAAGTATAGAGTGAAAAAGTACCTGAGGATCATCGTGGGTGGTCTGAAAGTTTGTGTGTGACATCATTTTTATTAAGTTTGTAGGTTCGTTCATTGGGAGGAAATATACCTCTCTGAAAAAAAAAGAGGGAGAAATCGATTTTGCACCAAAATCTCAGTTTTTCTGCGAAAAAGTTGCATGAGGTTCGAGTGTATCACGACTGCGATGAGAGCAGGGTCGGCTATAGATGCGGCATTGTACTTTTCACGCATGCATATTGTTTTTAACTGTACTTTTATCCCGTCACGATGCTTTCGCAGTTGAAGGGGTATTATGAGGCTTATAGTGAAACTTAGATCGCTTGTTTTTTTTTTCAAAGTCTTCTCCATAAAAGTGTCATTCCTGTTTTTTTTTTTCAATGCGTGGCAATACTTCTAGCGATGAATCCGTCCAACAGCAGTGAAGACTTATAACGAAGAATGTTGCTGCGATTTGCACTTTTCTGTCGTCATCTTCCCGCAGATGGCATTGTTAGAATTTTCCATCTTCCATGAAATCTTCAAGCTTATTAAACATAGTGTCGCAAAAAATAATGAGGGGAATATCCGAATTCACTTTGGTCCGATGGAACCTATGTGTTGTAATCAGCAAAAGATGAAGTACTCCGCTGCTTCAGGAAAACCATTCTGTCGGAAGTTCAGGGGAAAAGGGCATCAGGGAATTGCTGTCCTTCTCCACTTTGTGCCACTGTTGCAAATATTGCCCCGAATAGACCGAGTCCATTATCCAGCTGTAGAATCTCGAAAGTCTCTACGGCCTAACTCAGTTCTCAGCTTCATTGTTTTAAGAGTTTTGCATCCGGATACTGTAGTCGCGGTTAAATTTTTATCCCGTAACAATTCGGGTCGTAGATACTACCTCGCAAATGAAGGGCAGATGAAAAAGAGTGTACCGGCGACTTCTCGATGCTTTCATTCGTAGGTTGTGGTTCGGTAGCAACACACTGACTTCAGCTTTTTTGTGAGATGTAATTCGAAAATAGCTTTGACAAACATCAAACTTATACAGGAGTTCTTATCCTCTCTGCCTTTGCTCGAAAAAACCACAAACGATGCAGTAGTTGCTTGCAGTGATCCCGAGCAAGACTTTCTTGATGTCTCCAACTATTTTTATTAATTGTTTGGTTTTTATGCACTATTCAGATATCAAAACGGCTAGGAAAGAAAACCCAATTCAACGTATCGAACACATTTCCGCTTGCAAAGTGACTAATGAGAACGAGAGATGATTGGGAAGTATTCGCATCGTATGGCAAATCGGCTTCACAGAAAAAAAGATCGCAGACTTTTGTGCACAACAGTTGGCTAGCAGTTAAAGAATCTAAGGCCCTCTTTTACTTCCTTTTTTTTGTCCCGACTGCAGTGAATTTCAAAGAAGAAACCATTCCGCTTTTGTTCGGCCATCCCGAAGAACCTTTTTTTTCAATTATTCATCATTTGTTATAACTTATTTTACGACCATCGGATGAAACTAGTCTACCGTCCAGCTGGTGATTTAAAAATTATACATCCAAGCGCTTCTTTTTTTTTCGTATGCACACACATTCTCGCTTAATTGGTCCTATCTCTCTCGCTTGCGTATCTAACGTGTTTCTCTCTCGTCCTCTCTTTTGTCCTCTTTCTCTTCCCCCTTCGACTTTGTCCCTCCCTTTTCTTAAATGTGCTCTTGTTGTTGCCAAATGTCAAAATTCGCAGACAGAGTGGCACTTCTGTTTCGGAATTGTGAGCCCTGTTTGCCTGTAAAATGCAACTCCGGAATCATCGAGGATGCGTAGTCTAACCTATACAAATTAAATTGAGAGAGGAATGCTTATATATTCCCTGAGAGTGACTATCATCGATGGTTGGCTTTTTTTTTGCAACGGCAAAGGTGTGCTCTGTGATATCAAATATTTAGTAACTGTTCGAGCTACTGAAGTTTTTTGCGATAAGAACCACTGTGTAGCGCTTGCAGTCAGTATCGTTGCCATTCAGTTCTAAAGTGGGAACAATGAGCTGTGAAAAGCGTGAAACTTGCGCGATAAAGTTACATTTTAAGCAGCGTTGCGCATGTTGACGGGACCCGAAATGCGTCATCAAGGTGCGTGGGCACGTTAAGTTCGCATACCGATCCCAAGAGCTCACTGATTTGCCACGCCTCCTCTTATCAGCGCGTGCCGTGTTTATTTTGTTTATCGGATTAGCGCTACCTTTCCAGGTTTTGCAGCCCGTCTGCCATATTATCGCATTTGAATGCCTACTGTTAGAGCCACCATGCTGTCAACTAAAATGTATGATGTCGTATTCACTTGTTCCTCTGCTGAGCGACTGTGCTGTTGTGTGCATCGCACACCTTATTCACCTTGCTTGCATGCTGCATTAAACATTGTCTTACTCAGCTCTCTATTTGTCATCGAGCGTAGTGCTCTTGATCGGCAAAACAAAAAATTTATTGTCCTTTTTTGAGAATCAATATCCTCTTGCTATGTAGTTGTTATTATGAACGAGGAGCAACGTATGGCGGGAAGGGGGGGGGGGGGGGGGGGGGGGGGGAGGGGAGGGAGAGAGACAGAGACGGAGAGGAGTAGGCAAGCGTGTTCATCAATAGCTTATAAGAACCGCCTCGTAAGTGCGATTAAAGGTAAGTATTTGTAATATACCCACATATATCTTTCCTTGAGGCGACTAAAATTGATCCGGAATTCATATTACATTCTCCACAACTCTAATCGTGCTAAAATTCAGTTTACACAAGCTGTTGCTAAACATAAGGCATATGAAGGTCGAAATTTTGCTTGCCTTGTTTTTGAAAGTTCTAATCTTTCTTCTTATCTTTGCTATGTAACGAATTGATTCATTAGTTCCCTTTCCACTTGAGAAACCGTTTTATGTTTTCAACTTCAGTGAATCGATCTTCGCTGGTGTATTTGTTCGATATGAGAAATTTATAGACCGATTAATGAGTGATGTCTGCTAATTTATGTATATTTACACAAATCGACTAATTAAATAATTTGGTCGTCTTAATGTTGATGTTATAGGGAAATGAATGCATCAACTGTATTACTTCAATGTTCCGCTATATGAAGTTGAACAGCTTATTGTTCGCTTACAGAATTGATCACCTCTCCATGTTTCTAGCACTTCCCAAAATTTAAAAGTAAAAGCCGATTCCGAGGTATAATGCATTATCGATCGGTCTTCTTTTACTGCAACAGTTTTCGTCGAGAAAACAACAATCGCATAAAAAGAGACGTTAAAATTTCCAGTGGAGTGAAAGTGATTGCTTCCCCTTGTTCAATATGGGATCGTATTTTTCCATATAGCTATTCATTTCTTTTGCAAATTTCTGTTTTCTCTATTGTTTATTCCTTTAATTTTATACGCTGTTCAATAATGCGTTTTTCCCACTTATAATATACCGCCTCGATAACATTGCTCTTAAAGCAATGAAATTCTTTAAAATCTATGGATAACTTTTGTGTGTGCGCGTAATCTCTTGTGACCATAATTCACCCGGATAAGACCGTTTTTCTTTACTGGGCGATGGGGCGACTCCAATGTGAAAAATGTTATTCATCCACTGAACAGCCATGTTGTCCAGTTCAACTGTTAATAAGTCGATATTTTTTAAAAGCAAATTAATAGCGGTACTCGGCCATATTCGTCTAAAAAGATAGCAAAACGGACGCCAAGAACGACTAATTGACAATGAACAGCACTCAGAGTTAAGACCTCACTAGCTGACGTTCACAGAGGAGCACTACGATGCGTTTTAACGACTTCCAGACTATCGGATTGCAAAAAGCGATACATGTCTGTATTTTATAAGTGCTTAGATCAGCTCTGAAAACGGCTGTTTTTGGTTTTTTGTAGCGCTAAAATTCATGGAGCGTGCACTATCCTCCACGTCCCACAGATGTTTCAGATCGTGTACATGTGGCCGTATTTGCTGGCGCTCGATCGTAGCGTTCAGCTTAACAAGGGCATCAGCTTGAATCACCGTTGTTCGTCGCACGCTTACTAAGAAGCATTTCCAACTGCAAAGTAGGGCCAACTTCTTCATGTCTTACCCAGATTGATTTTTGGCTAATATAAGCGTCGCATCGACTATTCTGTACTGAAGGGCATCAGATTATAATGCTAGTAAGCACTGCCGATGTGTCTGCTAACGTACCTCCAGTAGCTGATGGAGAGGTGAGAGGAAGAGCATTGCAGCCGTATCGCACTGGAGGGTTGATTTTTTCCAACATAACAATATTCTCGAGAAATCAACTGAAATTTTGAAATCTTCGATCCCTTTTTGGCTTAAAACAACTTCCCAACTCTCTAAACTTTTATCTTCTCCCCTCTTCCTCTTCTTTGGTATTCCCCTGCATTACTTTTGTCACCACGACGTTTTTTCATCTGCTTTCCTAAAAGAAAAATTCTCAATTAATAGCACTCTATTGGATAGTTCGAAGGAGTGGTAAAAAAGTATTTAGGGAAGTATATACACTGGTACATTGAGTGTGCATAATATGCAATGCAGCGTTCCCATAAAACTTTTTAGATCATTCGCTTGTAGTCATTGTGGCTGCTTTTAACGCTGCCAGAAAACATAGTCAGCAAGCACAAAAGAAATAAAGTGTTCAAAAGCCAACAAAACAGCATAACGCTGCTGTGATGGAGCCGAAATGTGAATGAATGATGCATATGAATTGTGGATAGTCAAGCAATAAGTAGCAACGAATATCGCCAGCTGTTGATAGTCGACGTGCCATGGAAAAAACAAATCGAATCGATTCTAGGAAAAGGCGGCTCACTATGAAAGAGCATCAACGAGCAGTGATCAATCAGACACAGAAAAGCGCGTTTTCAATATGTTCTATATTCCTGTTCCTCTACTCATTTATTCTTTTATTCAGTCCTCTTGTCTGTTTTCTAATGCATTATTTTGATCAGTCGTTTTATCTATTTCTTCTTAGCGAGATCACCTCGGTCAGTTGCATTTACTAAGCTCAAAGGAGAAATTGCGATTTGGAAGAATGTCTGCTTTTGATGCTCTGAGATAAGCCATTTTCCAGGAGTATGTTGGAGCAGTAGTTTTTAATATAGGATGGAGATTCAAAAAAAAGAAAGAAAATTAAGGAAGTGGAGATCATGAAATTTCACAATTCTGGAAAAAGATGAAGAAGGGATTGTCTCGTTTGGTTTCCACCTATAGGAACTCTTTGAAAGCCTCATATGGAGCATCTACATAGGAATGAATACTGGAGGTGGTTACGATTTAGATCTCTGTCTGGAAAGCCTACAACGAACTAATTTTCGGTACAGAATAATTGGTGTTTCACGCTCTCAAAAATTAATCCCTAGTCTAGAGAAGGTAAAATGTCGAAAATTGACATGCTAAGATTGATGCATTGCGAGCTTTTGTCATCGATGGGTGATTTAGCATCAAAAGTGATATCATATTCCATTGCTTTGCACACCACTGCATATTATCTGTTTTTTTTTTTTCAGTCCACATGATTCAACTATTTCAGCAGACAAATGAACTAACGGCGAGTTTGCTCATTTAGTTTTTAGCGATTTTTCTATTAGTCGTCTGTGACTTTTGAATGTAACGGGAAAGAGGTGCCGATGTAACAAAAAAATAAAAATAAAAATAAATAATCAACTTCATAAGAATCAATGCTCCGATATCTACCGGCGACGTTTTCTCTCGGATTCCTTTTTAGACAGTATTGGTATTTCGTTTTGGATTGTTTTTGCGGGTGATTATTGGCAATCACAAAATTAACACTCATAATCAATTCGTGAGGGAAAAAAGTCGCAAAAGTTTTGGCATAAAATAACAATAATATAGCTTTAGAAATGCGATAGGTTGCGACATTCCTGGTTATTGCTAGCTACACTATGGTGATAATTGTGGTGCACTTTCCTCTTTATCGAATTTCTAATATCAACGCTAGAAATGAATTGTAATAGTAGTTTCCTTCCTTTCTTTCACGTCCATCGAACTGGGAGACTAGTTCTTCTGCCTGCTGAACATTTTGCATTTCGTTGTGTACCTTATTGTACCTTTAATTTCTCCTATTTGGTAAAAGTAAATGAAACTCACTCGACAGCACGGTTATTGAATGTAATTATTTTGCCGAATAAGCAATGTCTCTCTTTCCGTGATTTTTTCAAGCACAGCAATGTTTGAGCCAGATTGTTTGCACTTTTTTATACGCAAAGGTAACTGAGTTGAACATTTCGCAAGGTAATCTATAAAGAAAAGAGCCAAAGGGTTCTGCTTTTCGCTCGGCAAGTTATGGTCGTCCGGATTCCATTAATAGGAGTGAGTGCACGTTCAATACCCTCCACTCCAGGCGTTAAGCAGAACGAAGATGAATACTATGCGAAACACCAATGAAGCATCATCCTTAATACTTCCTCCTGTACTGGTTCGTATATAAGGTAAGGCATGTACTTGGCCACTGTCGTTAATCTCGCTCACCAAAAAATATGGTAGTATTACTTTTTTTTTTAATCTCCACAACGAGACGTTACACTGAAGTTGAGTGTTTTTCAAGTTAAGATCTGCCCAACATTGCTAGAGTTTTGTGAAGCGAACGAAAAAAGAAAATTCAGCAGTTGTTTTCGTCGTTTTCAATTGTTGAAAGCTGCTGATAGCACTGTCCCATTGTTTGATGTTGGAGAAAATTGTGCCCGCTCTTTACGATTCGTCTTCGATAAACGCCACACTTTCACATCATTGATTTCCAGTCTTCCTTTCTTCGCTCCCCTCCCCCCCCCCCCTCCTCCCTCCCATTCCTTGCCCCGTTGCCAGAACCAAAAGCACAAGGTGTGACGCTAGAGATGTCATCGATAAACACTGTATTGCAACGAATGAGGTTGAAGCTCAAGTTCATTTATCAATCTTTTGTAGGCGGTCGATGAGTGGGAATTCCAAAAATGAGGAAGCGCATTTAGTCAACGATTGTTGCCATGTGTGACCACAGTATGTATATGTCACAAAAAGCAGGGCGCGTTATGTCATATGAACACAGAAGAGATTGAATGTAACCCACTGTTATGTTATTGCTTTGAGAGATTGTAGAAAAAAAAAGCTGCTATCTACTGCACGATAGTTAAATTGCTTATGCGATGTGCACTTCATCATTTCATACGAATCAATATCTACGGAGATATGATTTTGTGAAGTGCACTCTCATAACGATTGCAATCATTTTGCGCCTTTAAAATATCAAGTAATTAACTTGCATGTGTGCGTGTGTGCGTGTATTGTGATCATTTCATGCATTGTTGCATCTGAGTATGCGTTCTCATTAGCGAAACGTGTAATGATTTGCTAAAGAAATAGTGTCCTAAAATTGTAACGAATTGGTCTTTATGCTTCACATGCTCCAAGTATCTCGCCACTTCCGCCGGAAATTGTTTGAAAGCAGCAGTACGGGCGTACTTAACGCTGGGAAAGGGAGTTGTTCTGCCCTCACGAATCCACTCTGTGGAGGAAAAATGAGCCGAAGGTATTGTAGATGTAAGTTTCAAACTGTTTGGAAATGGCAACTAAAGTTGTTCGAGCATTGACCGATGACGACGGAACGTAACGGAATAGTTGAATGTGTTGATTTTTTAGGCTTCAACTAAGGAATTTAAGTTGTGTTGGCCCCTGTAAAATGTGACCGCTGTGATGTATTTCCAATCGCTTGCATAGCACGCACGCATGTCAGCGGGGCATCGTTCCAGGTTCGCCTTTCTTCTAACCCTGCAACGGCCTGCTATGGGGATCCTGTAAAAGGTCGTGCTCATTAGTCTGAGGTTTTGATCAGAGCGTCGCTCATCTTGCAGATGTGCAACATTACCTGCAGAGGATGAACGGTTCAAAACCCGTCAATAAACTTTAAACAGCTGAAATGTTCCACCATTCTGCAATGTTCAAAAGCATAATTTGAAATTAGCTGGTCCATTCCGGTCAAATTTAGCGAAAATAGTACGGGAAGATGGTGACTGATATGGCCATTTGGTTTATTCAAAGAAATGACTGGAGGTTTTCGATACGAATTTCTTGATGGTCACGTTTCTTGGCAGGTGGGCATGTAATCTATGCTCTCCTTAAACAGCGGAGTAAGGAGAGAGGGAAAGGGGTGATTTTCAACGCGATATTTAGAAGGAAGATGCCGCTTGAGCCGAAGACGACAAGCAGCGCGAAAAGGAGAGACGCAGAGTAGATGACAATGTCGCCAATCCGGCACTTCGTCATGGTCGTGTCGATATTTTGAATTGCTCTGCGTCTTTATTCAATTTTTTTTTTTTTTTGCAACTCTCCTTTCTCATCGGTGTGGTCATTATTCTTCCTGCGCATAGGAGTATATTATATGATGTGATGCCATAATGTATGATATTTTGAGTTTTCGGTAAGTACACTATGAACAATACAGGAAGTAATTCATTAAATCTTGGATTTTATGAATGATGAATTGTCACAAACTGGCTGCGCCACGCAAAAAGTCAAAAAATATTTACTGCATTGCTTGCTGTGACCTATACTGCTGATCGTATCGAATCGTTCCCACTGCGAATTTCCGCCATAATTGAATGTTTCTTAGCATATGCTATGCTTTTTGTAGAATATAGTACAAAACCTACAAACCGATGCCTTCCGTTCTCCATTCGATACCTTCAGATCGAAAGAAACACCACCCATAGTAAAATGCTGATGAGTAGATTAAACAGTAATAGAGTATTTAATATGGGTTATCCAAAAAGGTGGTACTTCTGCATGACTGGTATATTTAGTCAATGGATTAGTGTTGTAATAGCTTACCGGTAAGAGCGGAGTGCTCCCCTTCAGATAGCTAGGAGGTGAAGCCAAGTTAAGCGGACGCTTTCTATCCCCTGTGATGCTTTCCGATTTGCAAATTTGCCGCCAACCTTGTTGTATGGAAAGTGCGGCTGAAACCTGGCGACGTTTGATAAGCGCACTTAAAGGAAATTTACGACACTTTTTTGTGGATGATATGCCTTTTTCAGGAAAAATATAGGTATAGTATGCGTTTGTGCAAGAACCTTCTATGATTCTGGCCAGCAGAAATGCCCTTTAAAAAGTTCGTCCTACCAAAACGGCACTTCACTTGTTACTTACGTTGTCCACCTGTTTTTTTTTTTTTTTTTTTTTTTTTTGTTGAGGACATCCGTTTAGAGACGGCGTTGTGAACAACGCCGCGACTTACATGACGAGAACGAAAAAATGGACTACTGATTGAGCTCTCGAGCCCACCTTACCGCTGATGCGTCATGCAATAATGTCGAAATTCATTGAAAATAATTGCGCATGAGTTCCAGCAGTTTTAGTCAACTCGAAGTTCTGAAAGCCGCAATGTCCTTTACGGTTATGGAAGGTAGAACGTGAAATTTTACCGCCTGCAAGATTTAGCGGTCTGTGAGTTACTTATGTATGCTTTAGAGAGCATAATGCCCTATACTATAGTATTGGCAAAGTACAGAAGGAAGAACGTTATATGACTCAATAAAAGAGCTCAGAAAAATAGATACCTCTTGTGTTCTGGGATTTGAATAGAGAGCTGAACAGATGGAAAACATGCTATAGCCACTCACACTCAAACAGAGAGAGAGAAGAGAGAAAGGGCTGCAGTAATGAATGTTTCGCCAGAAGGTAATGAAATTCCTCGTGCAAGAGTAAAAGTTGATAATCTAGAGTGTTCTGCATGGGTCAGTGTTGCAGGTGTAACAGCTATCTAATAAGTTATAAAGGTGCACGCTGAACCTTTCGTCTGCAATAATATCACGTTGTTGCGTCTATAACATTCGATTTATAGGAGTTAGCTTCTTTGTGAATATTCGTCGTATTTGCAGTTTTTTTTTCGCTTTGCGGAATTTTGGCATCGAGGGCATTTTCGTTCACTCATAAATCTCCTACATCCTTGTGCATACACACTGTTATGACAAGACGTGGTTTCCTCTCTGTTTCACGTGAGTGATGTCATCACATGTTGTTTTGAATTGAAGTTATCACGTAGTTAGGTGTGTCCTCACCATTGCGCTTGTGAAGCCATTGCTCCTTTGTTGGCTGCTTTGACGGCATGAATTTCCCATAGGTGAATTCAACCATAAGTCTGCATGACGGAATTTAATCGAAGATTTTATATTTTATTGTGTAGTCTCATATTGAGGCTCAAATTTATTTGATGAAGTGAGAGCACATAAGAAGCAACAGTGATTATCATGTTTGTTCAGAAATTAAGTGCGAAAAAAATTGAGCTAGAGTATCCGTGTTGTTTCATGATGACATAGCAATTTACAGCGTTTTAGTCACCAAACGTTTTCATACGCTATCTAAGTTTATAAGGGCATCATGAAACGTTGCGTCTGAAGCAGAAAGAAAAGACGTTGTGAAGAAAAGAAGAGAAAGAGGGAGGAGATCCGAGGGCCCACCTCTCATTCCCAATATATGAACTTGGTTGACATGAGTGGGGAAGGTCATCTGACGAGAAAAGCCTTTCAGATCGATTTTTTCGTTCCTGCTTTCTCGTTGCATAGATCTTTTACTCGACTCTGATTTCAGCGAGAGGGTCACATGATCAGCTCGATTTCTGTGAATTTCCAACCAAACACCTTCGTTAACGTTTACCCCAAATTTGTCCACTTTCACAAGTTTTCCTTTCGATTTCCGGTGTTTTGATTCAAAATGGTTTCGGAAACCGACAAGTTGGACATTATCATTTTGTCGTCGAGACGTTTTGCTAATTTTGTCGTCATATAGCTAGCCAAAACCGCATAAATTTTCTCCTCTTGCTTAATATTTGAGGAGGTCGAACCACCATTTCTTAGCGCTAAGGAAAGTCCATCTGAGATTTCCCGCTAGTATGGGGGAAAAGGGGATGAGGCGCGGTCAGGTTCTAAGGATAGGTGTAGTCTTCCTCCTTTCGGTTCTAGGGGGATAGGTGAAATCCCAATCATTACAAATATGATGGAAAGAGAGATTTAAAACTCCTGTGGATTTTCTCGAGATATTTTTTCCAGACGCGATATGCGATGTATACTCCATTAAAGCAGCTACATCATGCTCCAGATCTTTTTCGCGATTCCTTTTCTCGGATCAGCACGGTCAGTGACCACTCTCTTCCTATGAGGAAGTTCAGGAATTGTTGCTAATGTGAGCATCGCGTTGTAGCAGTAGGAGGGGGGGGGGGGTCAGAATGATTGAGGAGATTGTGTAATTATTCTCATGGATAGCTGTAGCTGAACGAATTCTTCACCAGGTCATCGTTTCTGCTTCATTGAATTGGCAAAACTGCTCGACTGCGCATCGCATAATGAGAGCAAACTGATGGCATTTTTTGTGGGTGAGCCCGGACGACGTGGAGAAAAACTGCTTCTCGGAGATGCTACCACTTCATTTGTTACCATACTTCTACTTAATCCTGTAAACAGTGCATAGAAATGTCGGATAAATCGCCTCATAACATGTACTGCCCTATAATCATAGTTTGCAAGCTATAATGACAGTATGATGCAAATATAATACAACGTGGGGAGCGTTTGACTTGATTTAATTTACCTGCTCTGGAAAACGTGACGAGAAACTTTACACATGCACAGCCCTGTTCCCTAGAACTGCACCTCTTCAAATAGCACTCCGCTTTTAAACTGCTGAGAAAGAAAATACCTCTATCGCAGCCACTCCTTACCCCTCAATCGATCCGTCCATCATCATCGTAAACTTCGAAAGCAGGTTTATTTTCGATTGTTTGAAAGTTGTATGCTTTTGTCGTCGGTTTCCAAAAAATTGGGGAAGAAAGTAATGCCCTTCAATAAGCCGTATCACACAAATCAAGGTAAGTTTTTAACCCATGAGATTTTATTTTCGGTGTTACAGTGGGTATGATTTTGGTTTTGGGTAGGAAGGTGACAGTTGGATATCCAGAATGAGCATTCAGGTTGCATTCATAGGAGTTCCCACTAGTCGATACATGGTAGACGGTTTGTCTTTTCAAATGTTTCTGCAGACTGTTGATCAATGGGCTGGGCTGCCTCAGTCTTCTACTATAGGATGCCTACAAAGAGGCGTGCAAGTTTTCAAGATGATGCTGTGAAACTGCAGCCAACTCTTTTCGAAGAACCGTGAAGTTGAGCTTTGCAGTGGATATCGCTCAGTTTTGATACGTATAGGATGTTGTTCTCCTAAAATGCTACTGCAGTGGATTGTATTTATTCAACATCTAGATGGGACACCTTATTAGAGTGAGAGAGAGAAGAAACTGGTACTCCGTTTATTTAAACATAAGCGTTAGGATGCGGTCTAATATTCTGTCATTAGGTAAAGTTTTTTCCAGCGGAAATTTTTCAAAAGGTTGTGTAGCTTTTAAAATATTGTTTTAATCAAATTTTAGGTAGAGGTAACTTCAGACAAAGGCTGATCCACCTCTTTCCTATGCCTCGGATACTCCCCTTAATGAGGAGGGTGGTTTTGTATACTCCCAGCAGAAGTTTCATCCCTCCTTTCTCGCATTAACGATTCGCACCGCTACGTTCTCTTCCTCATCTACCGTTCTGTCCGCTATCCCATTCCCAGCGCCCACTCTTTTCCCTTATAGCGTTTCTTCTGTTTAGGTCTACCACTTGATACGAAATAGTGGCAACTGATGTGTCGATGGGTAAATGTGACTGAACAGCACATTTACAAGTGTAACCAATTGCTCTGCTTTTTTTTAACCGTTTGAAATCGCTTCTGCTAATATTCAGCTCCAAGCAAACGCAAAAATCCAGGCAAAAGCGATACGAAATAAAGCTGCACTCTGCATTGCACTCTCTTTCGTATAAAGTTTTTCTTACATAGGTCTTCTCGTGAGGCTGGCTGGTTTACGAAAACGAAAGTGCGCAATTTGACGTAGTGTTTAATATAATAAAGTCCGGGTAATATTTGACGTCATACCCGAATACTAATTTAGAAAATAGGCATTTTACTGAAAAAAGGTTCTCATTGGTTCATAGAAGAGTTCATGTACTGATCCGAAAATAACGCATTGTATGTTCGAAGCCAGATGAATCGTACGATCACCTCATTGCAGAAGATATTCTCGGAAAAGAGACCTAACCGGGATTGTAGGTAGCGGAATTGCTGATTCCTTGCTTAAATTCCCGAATGGGAAATGATACATCGGTAAATAGACATCGTTTTCTTGAATACGTTGTTGTGAATTTGCTCTATAGTTTTCATTTATGAAACACAATGCTGTTGCTCGTAATTAATGAAGATGAATTTAACGTTTCAATGTTACACGTTTTCAGTGTGTGCATTCGCGGCTGTTTACAGTAGCAGTCCTAGGACGGCTCCTTTTGGTGGTAACGAGACGTCGAGCGCTAAGATGTCGTCAGCGCAGACGGAGAAGCAACCATCGACGTGCACACTGAATTCATCAGAAGATAAGACTCCCATCGTTGGAAGCCTCAGAAATCGTGCCAACAGCACTAAGCCTGTTGCATTGCACAGTACGATCAAACCGGTCGGGCTTAGCCTCAACGATAACGACAGTCTGAAGACGCCGACCGTGCTTGGCAACACCGAGGTGACGTTGCGCACACCGACCATTCTGGGCTCACCGACGAAGGGTCCGCTATCTGCAGTCGGCCATGGGGATGAATTGACTACACCGCGGCTCAGTCTGAGCGCATATTCGACGCCGAACACACAGGCACAAGCTTTTTTCGGCGAGCACGAACCACTGTTGACTGGTAAGCAAACAAAAACTTTTATACAAAAGCAACTGTTCGTGTTCATCCCATGAGCCAGTCTCAGGTGTTTATTTTCCGATGCCGTTTCTGTGGGACTTCAGGCAAACGAACTCATTTCTGCACGGGAATAACTTATTGGTTTATTATCACTGATTGCATCATTCAAAATATTATCATTCGCAATAAATTGAATGGGAAATAGGGATTTAGCATATGAATGATAGAGGTTTCCGCTCCGTTAATCTATACGATTTGGAAGCAATGTTTAGAAAGAAAATTGTTGATATTCCTCTTATGCTTTGCACTTTTATGGGCATAATTTGTTTGAATACGTTCACTTTTCGCTACATTCTGATTATGCCAGCCACGGTCTGGTGATTTTGCTTCGTAATGCTTCTTTCGTCAGGTGTGTTCTCGTGTTATGAAGTTAGATTTTAGGTGGGAGTTTTGTCGTTAACGGGGAAACTTTCCAACGTTTCTTTCTGATTCGTTTTATTTGTCGCGCTTTCTTCAGCTGATCGAATATCTGAGCAAAGAACTTGACAACGTGTTAAGGTTTAGTTTCGAGAAGCTTATTTTCGAAAAAATTGCAACTTGAAGTCATTTCTCTCCGAAAATAGACAACTGGTCTTTATTGTGCTGTTGTTTTTAAGTTTTTGAGGTGTCAGATTTCGTTTCAAGTATTTCGCATTTGCTTTAGTGCGGAGCAAAAAGTGGTCCGTTTTATTCGATTTGCCAAACCCACTGATGTGCGTAATTTTCAGCTAATATCGAGATATCAACCGTGCTTCCTCAATCTTCGCTCACAAACAACGCACTTGGTGATTTTTTAAATCGTTGCTGACTTTTTTTTTAAATTGTTGCATACTAGCACATATTTCTAGAGTGAGTTAGATTTATGTCCATTCTAAAATGTTAGTTTATAGATTGTTTGAGTATGTTTGCATCCACTTAGCCATTGCTTCTTTGTTGTCCACTCTTTGGCTGCTGCCTTTTTGTCGTCCACTCCTTTTCCTTGTTCTTTTATTGTCCACTCAGGAGTGCATTCACTCTCACCATTTCGAAGCAGCCGTCCTTCTCTTATGCACCTGAGATTTTTAGCCTAATACGTTTTCCGGAGTGGACAATAATAGCTGGTGTAATTCGATCGCAGATTGTTGGATGCAGATGGAGTTTGATCTACGCATGTTTCCACAGAATCTTGCTAAAACAGTCCTGGAAAGGTTCTTGGTTCTTATTGGTGCAAAATGAATCACCTGAACTGCCAACTATAGGTGCAATATTTTTTTGATGTATACTCGGACAAGCGCTAACTTTATCGCTAAAATTAATTGAATTGGGTAGGGATGCTTCACGGAGAAAAGTTGAGGACGAGAAGTATCCTTCAACTATCTGTCGTTGCTGCTTGAAGTGATATTCCACAGCAACTCAGCAGTTATGCTTGTTTTATTGGTTTTTTTTATCTTTTATTTTTTTGAGTAAATAGAGATGCATAACCCATGCATGTTTCACAATGCCCACTTAGTGCAATGGGTTGTTGTATCATCGATCGACGGAGGTGGCTGACAAAAATGATAATCGTTCGTAAATCGCTCTTCTTCAACAGCTGATTTAGCCGTACAGCAGAGCAGTTGCAGGACGATTTATGCATCTTTTTTTAATGCAACTTTACCGCCTGTTTGTCTACCATCTGAAATTCTCGTGTAATCGCTTTTTTATGTAGTTTGTATGTTTGTCTGCTACCTGGACACACGTACGTATACTTTTAACTCGATAACCACTGAAGCTAGAGTTGTGTGATCCGGTTTGTGTAATTTGCATAGCCTGTAACTTCAATACTAGATTTCAGATCGATTAAGCAAATCGGTAATAGTTATCGACATTTAAAGTTATCAGGAAAGTTTTATTTAATTCACAGGTAGTCTGCTTGCATTGGAATAGCAAACAAGCGAATATTTTCCCAGGGTCCGCAGAAATTTTCGAAACATTGGAAATACGAATGCTTCGTTTCCCTTTTTTGCAATATTCATTCGTAACATATGAGGCTAAAATGATCGCAATACGAAAGCTGAAATGGTCGGCTGCTTTAGTACGCTTACTTGTTTACGCTTCACTGCGCTGATGAATGCTCGCTTAGGTGAGTCTTTTGCATTGTGCTCTTGGCCTAGATTGTGCTGTATGTTATCATCTTGGCTGCCGTGTAAAAGTAGAGACCTTTCGGCCAAGCTGATGGACGATTTTCTTCGAGCTAAATCTGCTTTGGATGTGAAAATTTGATCCCTTTTCTCTGAATACTTCAATATTTGAGGGTGCTGTAACTGAGGCTGCTCGAACATATTTCAACCAATAACCGTGAAAGTCATTGCCATGTCGCAGCATTTCCATTTCAGTTTCTTCCGTGCTTTCTTTCTCATCGGGATTGTAAATGGCTATTTTGTGATATTATTTGGACCGTAAGAGTGCTTTACAGGAACAAATTTGAACAATTCGAATACAAATCACGCTGATAGCAAGGACCAAAAGGCAACGATCACTATTAAAGGCAGTATCAGCACAAGTATCAGCACATTTGGAACACAGAATGTTAACTCACCTGGTGCGCTTTTCAAGTCGCTTTCGTTTCACTATTACGTTGAAAAGGCTGTTGATAGATGTTTCATGTCCCTGGGGTTACTTACTTTTCCAACATTTATCTCTTTCATGGAAAGACAAGCTTGATTTCGAAATGGGGAGGGTTTCGTTTTCAACGACATGGCTCTTGGACTGGGAATTGCTGAGCATATCGCTCACCTTATTTACATTTTTTTTCGATATCAGTCACTGCTTTTTAGATGAAGGTCTTTTTCCTAAATCGTTTTGATGCAGCTTTTATAATTGTCATATTTCTCCTCATTTAGGATTGTTAGTCATTTATACAACACGATGATCCTAATTAAGGCAAAAAAAAGCGGGAAACCTTTCACATTGACAGGGAGATAAGTTTTGCTGATGTTTGCACCACTTGTTGCTTTGCGCTCTCTCTTTCAACTGCGAAAATATTCGCCTATCTGCAAGCAACAAATGGACGAGGTCGATTCTAAATGTTCCCATATGGCACATTCCCCCAATTGCTTAGCTTTTTTCACAAATAGACAGTAATTTAAAGCGAACAGTTCGTCAGGACCAAGCATTTTATCGGCAGCAAGCATTCTATGTCAGGCTCAAGCATTTTATGTGTTTTTGTTTTTTGTTTTCTAAACAGCAACGCTTTTGTTGAAGGATTGCTGCCAGGAGGAGATATTAGCTATTTTAGGTCTCAGTGCAACGATGTTCCAGTTCTCGCCCCTCGTCGAGCATTTTTTACAGTCAATCACGAAGACCCAGCAAACAAATTCCAATTTACCGTTGTTAGTGCTTGATTCGAATGCGAAAACACCAAGCGCTACCGACACTCCGGATCTCTTCAAAGTGAGTATAATCTCGCATCTTTCTTCTGACTCGTACCAAAATGACATCATAGAGGTACGCAAACGTTTTCGATAGGTGAGGCGAGCGAGCGAAGTCCAGTGTGCCTCGGAAAATGTTCAAGTCACTCAGCTCTGTAGCCACTGTCCAGTTCTAGAAGCTCCAAGTTGTAGAGTGGTGAGATAGGAAGTTTGCTTTGTGCTGCATACGCCGAAAGAGCGCTAGATGCTCGGAATCCTCCTCTGGTGCACCTATGCCTTGAAGCTGTTCAGCGCCTTGCAACGCCGAAAATGTTGCTATGTAGGTGCTGAATCGCAGACTTTTGTTTCTTTTCGGCTCATGTTTTAAATTGTTGAGCCGTGTGAGAATATTATTCAGATTGGTATTTAGAGTTCACGTCGCCCTTCGACCTCCTCTTCCTCACTTTGAGGTCTGCACAGACGCCCCTGCCACGGAGCCCTCGCGGAAAGCGCATTCAGTGGTTACAGAAGCATCCCGACTCATTTTCTATACATATACTTCACTGATTTTAGTTTGAGTTCTTCCTCCTGATTAATTCATTAGCGTCGCTATACCTTGCTCTCGTTTTTTAGTATGTGGAAGTCATTTGAAAATGTTTCACCCTTTTCTTACTTTTTTCTTTCGTAGAACTTCAGCGTATTTCACACTTGATACATACTTGATGCAGCATAAAAAGTCATGGTCGTAGTGCTCTCATAAATTGCCCAAAACCTTTTCAGCTACCGCCTATTGTTTTTTTGTCGAGAGAGAGATCTTCACTTTCTCGCTCAGACGCACTCAAGAAACAAATCCGGTTCTTTTCCTCTTTGCTCCCTTATCTCTTCTCCTCTCTCCCCTATCTCCGAAGATACTAACCTTTAAGTTTTGGTTTCGGTCATATTGGTGCCCAGTTTCTATTTTTCAGGTGCTTCAGGACAAAAAAGATAGCGGTTTACATGAGCCGCAGCCGTCCACTTCGCAGCCATCAATGGTACCACAGCCCTCACTTTCCAATGACTACCTTCAGGTAAAGCAAGCATTATTTGTGTAATAATAATTCGCGCATTTTGGTCCATTCATTTTTCGTAGCATTCACTTCCCACTTATAGTTCTGTTATCTGCACACAGCAAGAAGATAGCAGCGAATCTCGTTGAGATATATTTGTGACCCATTTCAAGGTGTCGTTGTGAGGCTACGTAATCTGGTGCTTCCCGAAATGTGTTCGCATTTTTCGCGGATCGGGAGCTAGCCGTGGATTTTGAGACCAACCTTTGCCAGCTTATTAGCGTGCTAATGGTCAAACCTTCCACTGCAGTGGAAAAATGCGCTGCTTTTCAAATAGGAAAGGTACAATTCAGACTGTCATTTGAACTCTTTCATTACTAGCAGTTCAAGTTACAGTAGTATGGAAATACTAGTACACTCTGTATCCTCACCGTTATGTTGTTTTTGTAACAATTCCTTTCACATTCGTTGTTTTCTATTTTCAAGAGAGCAACCCGGAATTCGAGTACGAAGGCAGTTTAAAAACAGATCTTGATTGTCTTAACTTAACAAGAAAGTAAGCCATAGAAGCAGGCTTTTGAACGCGATCGCTTCAAGAATTCGAGGAGGGCAAGTGTTTGCATCAGTTATGTCCACTCATCGTTAGTCCCATTCAGTAGTGTCGACAGCGGTACTTTCATCATTTTCAGAACGTGAGGCAGGATCAGGCGGAGGAGAGGGGAGAGGAGAAGGGATGGGAGATTGAACATGAGAAATTTTGAAGAAAAATCATCGAAAATACAAGACTTCTGGTCCCTTCGAGGTGTTTTTCATACCTAACGAAATTGTCTCACTCGCGGGTTGCTGAAATATGATCACTCTTGTCAGTCTCTCTGTTCATATTTCGACCTAACTATTTAAAAAATGATTTCTGGCACGTTGCCGTTTAGTGACTCGTCGATTCAGTTAAAAATCTTGATACAGAGATTTGGGGGAGAAATAGAGAGGCATAAAATTCTCTTGAAGGTTGAGGGGAAAAGGAAAAGGATAGAGGTACATTCATAATTGATTTGGTTGTAATGCAAGGTGGCTAGAACCAAGATATCCGGTCCTGAAAGGGAAGAATAGAGTACGAAGCAGCTGAGATTTGCGTTAACCGCTGTAGTTTTTGAAACCGTTTCCTTGGCTCCAAGCACACGGTTCCAAATATCCTTATTCCAACAAAATAAAAGCTGTTGTACTATATAGTCATCTTGGAACTTTATTGTTATGGCGGCTGTTACTAGACGTACGGAAATTTCTTTTCATATGTTGGTATTTTCGATGCATTTTAAAAAAGATTACATTTGCAGCATTATTGCTAAGTTTTCCGTTATTACCTTTGTTCTACCGGACCTTTCAAATTGCATAGGGCCGATTCATGAAAGAACTCTGATGTATAGTACGTTAATATCTGCTCGTATGCGTCAGAAAATACGTTAGAAATTGCGACCGATTGTTCACGGGTGTTACCGGCATCACCTCATTCTTATATGCGTGACATCAACCAAGGAGAATCTTAGCCTGAAATAATGGACGGGATTGCTCTCTTACTTTAATTATTTGTCGTACTTTCTATCCTATTTGCTCGTGTGACCTTTGAGAACGGATTCGTTCAGATCAACCGTAACGGAGGTAGTTCGGGAAGCCGGCGTCCAAGTCCGCCACCAGGTCCATCAGGTGTTGTTCAAAATGGATTTGCGACTGGCGGTGCGACGTGTACTGGTGGTGGATTACAGTATCCACACGTTCATGGTGAACAGAACGCTCGCGCGAATTCAACAAATCCGCTCAATCTATCAAACACTCCGGCACAAGCTCAGAAGTATCAGGTAAGCAGCTGTTCCCTCTCTTTTGATGCACCTCCTCATCGGAGATTGGGAACTGAGGAAGTTTACGAGGGGCAAGGATGAAATGGGAAATTCACATTCGTTCTGGCCGGAAATTTTTTACTTGTTTTTCACTTTCGTTTATTGATCAAAACTATCAAGAAATGGATTTCATGCATACATCACATATAGGTATGAGCAATAAGCTAGCACAAACCATCCGCAATATTGGTTATTTCCAGGACGCTGACGGGGATATTGCAAAGAGATGTTTTGGAGACACGCTGTAATCCCCCGTTGGCATAATCATTTTAAATATAGTATATGCATGAAAGACCCTACTCGTAATGGGAGCAAAACGTTGGGCGGAGATATCAGTGGACGGTAATTGCAATAATTCAGCTGACGTGAATATAGCGCGGTACTTCAAGCAATAAGTGAAATAAAATTCGCAGTAAATGGTATGCAACGACACTCAAAATGTTGTGCTTCACCCACAATGTACCGTTGACGACTGTTACCTTCCTCACTTTTCGTCAGATATGTTTGCACCTGATTAACTTTTAATTTGGGTCTTTCTCTCTAACCTTGTGATAGGTCCAGGCTGTGTAGCATCACAGCGAGTTGAGCTTGAATTATTTATCTTTTTTAGAAGGTAGGCACATTTTGTAGATGCAGGCCAATCTGCCGAACACGGTGAATGCAAGGGCAGGATCGGGCACACCAGTTGCACGGCATACATGTTCAGTGTCAGTGGCATCGTCCGACTCTTCAAATGCCGGATATCCATCGTGCAGCTTTACGACAGGTAACGGACCACCGTGCCCGCACGCATCGATAACGAGAAGTCAACAACCGGCACAGCCACAACAACAGCCGAACACGACGCAGAGCTCGCAGACAACATTTAGGTGAGTCGTGTTTAACACTTCTGCTGTCACCGTTTCCTTGTAAGATCTACTAGGTAACGTCCAAACTTCCTGTGGTCCCTTCCGTGTGCTATTGTATTTTGTTGAATGAGTAACTTATGGCTTAGGAAGTTCTTCCTAGTCTGCAATTCTGATACAGTTTTGAAATCGGCAAGATTTCCGGACCTGACACATGCAGAAAATGATTCTTACTTTATGAAGTACATTACTGTTACCAAGTTGAATAATTTCAGCAGATGTGATAAAGTTGTATTGTGCCTATTATAGCTGCGCCGCTGCATTGTTTGCTTATGTTAGTTATAAACTGTGTGTGTGGGCAACCAGTCAGGGAAGGTGGAAATGCTCATACGCGATACGTAGAACCGTGTGTGATTAACTAAATATACTTTGAGACTTTTGATTTGATATCAAATTTAGCATAGTACACTTTTTACATTATGATGGCTTCTATCGAAAGTGTGCTTCTAAACGTGATTTTTTAAAACAACTTTATTGTTATTTCAATTTTTCCCCTCTCGGGGAAAGGGATCCCCTCCGATCTGTTCTCTCTGAATATGCATATGGTTGCAAGATTTCTAGGAAGCAAAAATTTGAGGTACTGTATATAGTGACCGCAAAATCATATCAGTCTAAGTTACTTTCCACACTTTCGTATCTCGCATGTTATTGTAACTGCATTTGTTTACTGTTCATTTTTCTCCATTGAAGAATACATTCGTTTTTATGTTCATTTCAAGTATTGCTATTCAGAGGTGATTTCCAACCGAAGATAGAACCCATCGACGACTACTACCAGACGACGATGCCGTTCGGACAACCTGGACCGATGTTTCCACCGGGTATTTTCAATTGCTCGACTTCTTTTTGTGAAAGCAGGGAGTGTTTTCCTTTCAGCGCAGGTCTTATCTCACAATAGCACCATTTTTATCGCTTTTATGAGTATTCTTTCGCGAGAGTGCCATGGAAGTGTGTTCTGTGTGCTTCGTCGTTCGGTTTCTTTTCCTTCGCCTAAGAAATCGTTTTAAAAAGTGTACAGTATCATTACATGACTTGCATAGTTCGATCCCTCAAGTTTGCTTGTAGTGTAGAGCATCGCAGTTGGAGCGGGATTCCAGCCTTCTCATAACGCTGCCAATTCTATTTCCTATTCGATGTCGTTTCCTTCTGTACGTACCAGCCCTATCGGTCGTCATATGTAAGCACTAATTGTGTCACCGAGCATATGACATTTTCAGAATCGTACAGTGAATTCGACAACTTTTCGGGTTCATCGGTGGGTAGTCCGGCGTCGAAGAGCGGCTCGGTGAATACGCTTAAAGTGCGCAAGTATTCGAATAGATTGGCCAAGACCCCACTGCATGAGCGTCCATATAAGTGCCCAATTGACAACTGCGATCGACGCTTCTCTCGATCCGATGAGCTGACTAGGCATATAAGGATCCATACTGGACAGAAACCCTTCCAGGTCTCTTTCTACTTTTTATGTTCTGTCATATGTCTCCTCTTCGTTTCTTATGTCCCCGAATGAGTATTTGGGATGCGTTGATATAGTTTTCTGTCTAGATTTTTATGATATCAATTGAGGCGAAGCGCTGAGGTGGTGTACATCAATTTTTATTCTCTGCGTAGCTCAGTGGCAAAGCTTTAGGCTGTTTCAGAAAGATTTTATCTTTCGCTGCCCACTTAGCTTGGCCGTCAAAGAGCACAGCCTTCGGTATCGTTTAAATTGCTGCTCAAATGAACAGTGGTTGCTACTTCTAGTCCTCTGCAAAACAGCCCTTCTCTGGTCTTAGTGCAAAAGTGATGCAGGTAAGTTTGCCTTACTGGCGACTTGGAACGGAAGAGTAAATCATTGCTGTCAGGTATTTGGAAGTGGATGAACTAGATTGAAGTATACAAGTGAAACTCTTTAGGCTGGAAGTTCGAGTGAACTACTAAGGTTGTGGAGATTGGAGACGACTGGTACTAATGATTGTGTGAGCATGATAATGACTGTTTGAGCTGTGCGGCAGAGTGATGCCGCACTAAAATCTAGGTGAAATTGAAGTCGCTTTTATTTACAGGTATTGATCGTCGAAACGCGCACAGATAAAGTAATTAGCAAAATGTATTTCAGTGTCGTATTTGTATGCGAGCATTCTCACGTAGCGATCACCTAACTACGCACGTACGCACGCATACGGGCGAAAAACCATTCAGCTGTGATGTATGTGGGCGCAAGTTTGCGCGGTCGGACGAGAGGAAACGCCACACGAAGGTGCACTCCAAACAGAAGGTCTTCTTTTTTTCTACAGAAACCTCATAGCCAGTAACTTGGAGGATTTCCTGTCCTAATCTAATTTTCACCTGGCCACCGTTTTACCTTTACTTCTGGCTACATTGTAATTTAGTTATTGCAATAGATGTTTTTCTTCAAGTTCCTCTATATTACTTGATCTTTGCTGCCATTGTTATTCCGCATGGAATTTTGCGGTTTTTTTTTAAATCTTGCTCCAGCCTGGAGTTGTTTTTGGGAAGACGTGCCGTGAGATTTATGCAGCTATTTTTCATGCCAGCGTCATCTTTCATGGTTTTATTCTTCATTTTTAACTGTATTTCTAACTTTCTGGTGTATCACTCGTGCATAGGATTTCTCACTCCACTGTACCAGTAATTTCTTTGAGGTGAATGCTGCCTCTCCTTCTTTCGGGAAACTTAACTCCCCCACAATATTTCTTTCCTTCTGTACTATTCCGGATCCTGCTCATCCCTCACTTTTTATCACGGCACTTGTCCCTGTCACCTTAGCGAAGGCATCTCGGTGGTAGCTTGTAGGCTTTCCTCCCGGAAAGTTTTTTTAAAAAAGATAACAAGGATTTTGAAGTAATTGCAGCCAAGGCGGTCGAGCCTGTCGACAAGCGGTGGGATGCCATTCGAGAATGGTCTACTCTCGAGTGGATGTGAATAATTGACATGTGCGCGTCTATGCAGACCAACGACCTGAAGAAAGGGAGCAAGATGCTCGAAGGTGTCATCGTGCGCTGAGCATGTGCAGTCCGGAGGCAAGGAAGCGGATGCTGCAGTGCCAGTTTTCACACTCACTGCTACAATCGACGAGATATGCAGTCGCATGTTGCGGCGTTAATGCCAGCCGGTGATGTTTATTACAGTGTAATTTGGTGGATGCGTGAGAGAGCCTTCCCAAGCCCCAAACGCCTCTTTTTGATATCCGATTACATTTCTTGAGAAAGTGTATTGCATGCGATATGCCCTCTGAGGAATCTGCTCTTCTTAAATGGCCACAAAAGCTTCATTCACATTTTTACGGGACCTTCAAATATATTTTTTCCGCGTGATTGATTGTTTTTGAATCCTAGTCATTCACTTTCGTGCAACTGGTCCCGGTTTTAATTGTCAAGTATATGAAATATTGCGTTTTTTTTTGTTGCTAAAGAATTGCATTGCATTGCTTTGTTTGTGCGTTTACAAATATGTGTTTCTATATTATCAGCTGGTGGTCAGATGTGATGTTGCTCAGTGTTTTTGAGGACTGTCGCTTTACCTGCTCTCTGGAGCAACTCGTGCTTCATTTGACTCCTTCATAATGGCATTCATTATTTCCTCTCAAGTCTCGTTTGCCTCGTTTTCTGTTCATTTTTGTGATCACCACTGCGTGTTTTACCTGAGGCCCCGTCCGCGTTTGAGACGCTCTTAAATTCCAGCTTAACAAAAGTACGTTTGTCATCCACTGTTGCCTTTTTGCACTCTTTTGTTGTGATCGCAAGCGAGGCATAATTGGTTCTGGGGTTCAATTTCTCCATTAGTGCAAAACGATAGGAACGAAAGCTGAGCGAAGCAATTTTCAAGTCGTTTCGTATAGGTTGCTCTAGTTGTGCACATCAAAATTTGATGCACTGAATATTTCATTGCTGACAATGACATTCCGCCTAGAATTTTGCGTTGTCGTCGGACGGGTTGATAGTATTTTATCGCTTTAAGTAGAATCAACATTCGAGGCCCGATCTGAAGCCGGTGAACTGTGATAGGCGCTACGTGCACAACGCTAATACCGGTTGAGGATCTGCTATTGTTTTGAACTTCATTGTTACCTCTTGAGTCGACAGCTTTCTAGCGAACTGTGAACATTGAGCGTGTCTGTGACACGCTATGTGATTTCACCTCTTCACTGCATGCCGAGCCCACTGACCTCCTTTTAGGAGGGTGTTGCCATTGATCCTGTAAAACCGCTTATTCAAATGAGAGGTAGAAAGACTCGTCCTACCGTAGTCCCGTGAAATTGAAACCCTATGTTTCTAAAAGTACTGACTGACGTCAACCTTAATCTTTGATGTCTCTTCAGCGGTGATTGCTCCTGTACACTTAGTCTTGTTCTTCCTCAATTCCTCAATTCCTCAATTTGTGATGTTAAGAGACATTTTCAACGTCCATTTAGTTAAGAGCGGAGATGCTGCACTTGCAATTTTGCAAGGAGGTGGTGACGCTTGGGCACAGATCAGTGAGTGTGGCTTGCGCGATGATGTATAAATGTTTTGTTGCATGTAATTGCCTAGATTAACCGGGGTTGCTATGAGGACCATCCATTTGCGCCTGCATTAGCGACCATATATTTTATGGAGCGCATATTGTTTATTGGGATATCCCTAACACAGCTATATATGCAGGAAGCCTACATGGGAGTAAGGGAGTGGTGAGATGAGACTGAAATTCGTCGTCCTCTTGTAATGTTGAGCCCGTGAGTAGAAGATGGAACACATCAGTTAACTTTCCAAAGGTGAGGTTGAAATTGAAGAGCTACTTGGTGCGCTTGTCTCATTCACGTCGTGCAGTAACTAGCATCGAATGTTATTCTAGCAGAAGGTAGTTTGCTTGCTAAGAGGTTGATTCATTGGTTTCTAGGACACTTTTGCCTATAACGGGTGGGTGAGTCTGGGGCTACACACATGAACCACTAAAATGGTGCAAGATGTGCGGAATCGCCCATTAAGGGGCAGCATAGTAGAAAGTTGGTAGTGAGGGGAACTCAGCAGTGATCATTCGTGTGCATTCCCTCAGCAGCGATCATTCTTATGTGCGTCCCAATGCAACCCACCTGTAGGCTAAAGTGCGGGTTCTAGTCGTTTCTAGTCGCACGCAAGTCAATCTTTTGTTGTACTATCGCTTTGCGTGTATCTGCAGATATTGTTGAGAAACGCTATATCGCAGTGCGTTGTGTTCTTTTCATTTGTGCATTCTTATCGCGAGTCGCCTCAATTTTTCTCAGTGATTTTTTGCTCTCTTGTTTCCCGAAGGAAAGAGTTTATGTAGTTTTATCGAATGAGAGTCAAGTCTATTAAAACGTGTGCGTTTCTCCGTTTACTGCTGACTATGTTGTGCCGAATAGAGTGTGCAATGCTTCACGTCATGTCATACTGCGTTCAACGACATGCGTGTTCTTCGCGAAAGGAATGATTTGCCAACGAACGTAATCGACAATTTCTACCCCTTGGAAAAAAAACGATTTAAAAAATTCCCGTTTGGAGGATTGTGCAGGTTCCCATCTTTCCTTTGCTCACGGCCAAGTGCGATTTTGGTTTCTCGCATAAATTCTCCATTGCTTCTTTTAGTTCGAGTTGTCCTGCTTTCACACTATTGCCAGTTTCTTTACAAGTTCCTTACATCATACAGTAGGCGTGTTTCTTTGCAGTGCTCAGGTTTTGTTATTCTTTCCTGAAGGGCCAGACTAATTACCAATTATTTCAAGCACTGCAGCATAACAAAGCGAAGAGGTGGTACCTCGCAGAAACCTTCGCTGTAGAGGGTGGGCTCTTGGAAGAACACAGCGTTTCTAGTTGTTCTTGTGACCGATAGGGGCATGCTTTAATTATATCGACCGTAATTTGAATGGTTTCAAGAGCACGACTATTAGCGCGGTTTAGGCCGAAGAAAGAAATGTGCCGTCGTAACGTAATTCCCTGGATGCGCCTTTCATTTGGAATGGATGGTGTTTAGAGCGGAAAGTCACCGGGCTCAAAATTCTTATAAGCACTCATTGTTCTCATGCCGAAGTATTTCATATGTTGTAGACAAAGGTTTCGCATTTTCTTAACGAAATTAGTGGCGAGCCTCCCGAGCATTTCAAGAATACGAAGCGTTTATTAGGGATAACGTCAAGTAGAGGTTGTTGACATGAAGCATTGTGAACACTGCTTAACGGCGCAATCGAGTCGAACGGGTATTTCCAATATCTGCCCTTACTTATGCGTTATGATGTTCAAGCATGGCTCAGAGTGGCTGATTTTCGGGTGATTATGGTTTTGTTTGTTTGAAACATATGTTTCATTGCGCATATTTTTATTCGAAACGATCTTCTAGCCACGTGTTGTCCTCCTTTTGTGCTCTGGGGATAGAATCCTTCGTTAAGGATATAAGGGTCCATTGATGTTACATTTCCTATTAACAACCTTCTTATGTCCATTGGCTCTAGCTGCATCAGCGGCTGTTTTGTCTGAAACCACCACTCTGAGTTCTTTTACTCGATTCGTGCGTTAGTTGCTAAGAACGGTACTATATGATTGATAGCTTCTCACGCTTGGCACACTGGATTCGCCCACATTGCGCTCTAAACATTTGCCTTCGGCTGCATTTGTTTCAGTTTTTTGACATTAGTGCATTTGTTCGACATTAGTGCACGCATACGCGTTCCATATATAGAGGTGCCAAAACTACACACCGTTTAAATCGTCGACTCATGTAATCTGGTGCAGTGATCGTCCCGAACATACACTGAACAAGTTCCAACGATCATCTTTGCCGCATACGTCCTTTCACGAAACCGCCAATTGCTTATTTCCACTGTATTCAGGATAGTCCCCATTTCACAATATGGATGGCAATCCGCGTCTCCTGTTCCGAATGTCACGGGTCTTTGATTAGTTCGTCAAATGTTTTGCAGAGGTTTGCTCGCGTACCACCTTCCGGGCTCGGAAAGCTGCTAACAGATTCCTTAAGCAAAGATGACAAACTGTTGGGGCAAGCCGGATTCACTTAAGCTGCATTTTTCTCTTTGGCCATTTTTTAAAGAACTGGCGAATGGCTAGCGTGTACGGCTAATGTCTACTACGTTTCGAGAAAAACAACAGTCGAATTCAACCTATCAGGTGGCAGTACATTACTGCCGCGGAAAATAAATCTCGTGCAAATGGCCACACAATTTCACAATGAACAGCCGACTCGCAAAGTAGGCAAAAGATCGCTAGGATTTGACATCACGGGAAAAGCTTCCGAGCCGCAAGGGCGCACGGGAGGGGGAAGGGGGTTGGTTCAAATGCTTAGATCCCTCTCCGTCCTGAATCCAAGGGACGCTGGAAAGGAGTTTAAGTCGCATGACAAAAATGGCTCCTTAAGTCATCCTAATAAAGTTTATTCCTTTTCCTGCAAAGTTTGGTATTCCGGAATATCCACTCTCATATAAAACTCAACTGCATAGTGTCGTCGATCCCGCTGGTTAATGACCGGTTGAATACAACTACTCGAGCGGTGGAATTTTTATTATGAGTGTGGCCGCAATATTTTGCGTACGATCTTAACAATTAGAACAGAGATGGTAGACACTCGTAAAAGATCACATATTTGTGCACAGAATAATGTGAATAAGGGTGGTAGATGCGGATTGTTACGTCTCAGTCGATTTCTAGAGTGAATAATACTGAAAGTTCATGCTCCCCGAGAAGTATTGGAGGTTGGGGATAGTGTCATCCACGCCGAATACTTCCGACTCATCCGATGATGTAAAACAAAACATTGCAACCTCAGAGTGAAGTGTAATTCACTTGTAGCAACTTGTCGCTTTCCATGGTGGCTCCCCTTTACACGCTCATCTTATTTGATTATTAACCTTCACTAAGTTGCGTCTTAATAATGAGAAAACATGCCCTTGCACCTCAACCGCTTAATCATGCCTCACCCGTATATAGGGTGACCGGCAATAGGGTCAAAAGATAACTAAACCCTGAGCCAGCTATGTTTATTGCTGTCGCAAATCCACTGCCGTGTAAACGAGAATCATTTCCAGTTCCGATTGCCGCAGAAGATTGGGTATTGTGGTGTTGCATGAGGCATAACTGTCTGTAACTGCGCGGAACCATTTCAACTCGAAAAGAAAGCATAACAATCAAAAACAAACGGTGAAAAATAAAGAAATATCACAGAGGGAAAGATGCATAGACGCACTGCACTCACGGGAACCGAATAAATAACGTTAGTCACGTACACATAAAACGTTTATTTACCGCTGGGAAGGATGCAATTGTTAGCGTCATTGCAATAGTGCACAAGCTGGAGGAAATTCCTCGAAGGTTTGAAGAACACTGCTCATTTCTTCTCCTCCCAGCCCAAGCGATAGTCCCCCTCAATAAGGGTATCATACACATCAGCGTCGATGACTGCATCAGCTAGTGCCTGGAAAATAGACACCTAACAAAATTACACGTGGGAAATGGGAACATGAATGAGGAATCGGTACCTCTATAATAAGATATCATCTCAAATAACGAATTCCTCATCCGTTCTCTCCCTTATTCCGTACGGTATCAGTAACATTTACCGTTATCAATACCAAATGCACATTAGATTTCATCGCTTCTACTCCGTCCACAGCTATCCGACCTGTTGAATTGAAATAAAATGAAACCAATTTGAGTGAGAATGAAATAATAATTCCTCAAAACAGTCGTTCACCGTAGGAAATACTTTCACTGACAGGAAGTGTTGAGACTGTTGTGAAAACAAAATGACTCGAAATAGCAGCATACCTTCGGTGTTCGGTATCTTCTCCGGAAGCTCGTCGCTCGGTTGTCCAACATGCTTACGAGGACACTGTTCTTGGGACCCGGAAGCCGTCCTGGTGACAGCCGTTTCCCCTGAGGCGCCTAATTGATGTGGTTCTTGGGAAGTCACGGCCGATTCGGTCATCAAGCGTCGTTTATAATACATTTCTGTTGAGTGAATCTGCCCTGTAGTCAGTGAGCTTCATTATTAGAACAAAAGAAAGCCAAAAGGCTGGAATCAGCACAAACGAAATCCTCGCTGATGCGAACGAAATCGCATAAATGAGGCGGTGGAAGAGAGGTCCATTGACAAAATGCGAGAACAGCTTGGGTTATTGCCCACAGCTAAAGCTAACAAGCCCCGTCAATAGTTTGCATATGCCAGATAAAGTGGCAGAAGCTTACTCAACAAGCACAAGAAGGATAAAATATTCCTGCTTACAGACCGCGCATGAAATACCGCATCCCGAAGGACAACTGTGAATGGGCACGATAAGGAGGGTAGAAAAAAAGTTGCTGTAATCGGCACCAGCAGCAGTTATCCACACGAAGTTCCCAACCTGTAGCAACAGCCGATCATAGAGGAAAGGAACCAAAATTCTAAAAATTTCGCGAAGAGAAGAGAAGGGTTTCTACAAGAAGTTTTCGGCTGCCAAAAGTCTTTCTCAGCTGAGTGATAGTACCGACTACTGCAAATCGCGCCGATTTCCGATCGGGTTTTGCAAAATCAAGGAGACTGTTGGCTGTTTACAGCACCAATTTGCTGAAATTTTTCAAAATATTCAGCCCTATCCATTCATCGCATCCATCTCATAGCGTTCACTCGAATGCTGCGAATTCTGGCAGTGAAAACTCTTCATGGAAAAAAAACTCTAAGCTTGCCATCAAAAACTTCGGCTCGTCTCCCTCTCCCCTTAAAAAATTCCGGGTTGCTCTACTTCCTACAGGTCCATAGATTTTCTGGTTTGCTGCGCTCCTCTTAGCTTTGAAGTTCTGAACTTACACTGTCAGACGAAAACTGTATACTCAGCAAATAAAGAAGTTATTACTGTGGTTAGCTCAGCACCTTGATAAAGATTTCTTTAAAAGGCAAGGGCTCTTTAGAGAATGCGAAAAAAAATTCCCGCAAGGAAAAATGCGCTAGAGCGATTTGAATAAAGTCACACTCTTTCTGGATGTCTTTTGCGAAAAAAAGTTTGAGCACGCGTTTATTTTTCTCCATTGTCTTTGCTTCATAAGCTGCGGAACTTCAAACTTCTTGCTGCAGCGAAGAACGGTCGGGGATGAGAATAAGCGTAGAAGGGGGGAGGGGGGTCATCGCTTGGGTCTGACTGAAATTGAGAGCACGCAAAATAAGAAAGGATAAACGGGGATCCATTTTCCAGTGCAGTTGGGCATACTTCCAACAGATCTTTGAGAACGCTGAAGTGACATCTGCCTACAATAATTCCCTTATAAATACAAAGAACTCCGTCTCTCTTTGTCTCTCCGCAGCGACTTCTAAGTGACGAGATCAAACATCAATTTTGACTGAAGAATGATTCTCCTATAAGGTGTGGTTGAATATTACTTCATTAAAGAGTCCACACCGAACCATTATCTTAATTACGAGCAAGCTTCATCAAAAAAAAAAATTTTTTTTTTTAACTCACCCGTTTTCAGATCGAACGAGCGCCCTTTGATATTTTGGATCTCTTTATCCAACGGTGAGAACCAATTAACGAGAGAGCTCATTAAAGGGATCTGACGCATTACTCCCTAAAACAAAACGTTTCTCATTTAAAATATCTACAAATATAAGTTACGCATAAAATGCTCTAAAATCATATTAGTGAGAAAAAAAAAATCCAATCTGCAAACAACGTGCGGCGAAATAAAGTACACTTTCATAAAGCGCAACTATAGATTCAAAAAGTAATAGTTGCCAAAAAGAAGCAATCAATGAAAATGGAATACGAAAAGAGAAAAAGAGTTCTAAAACAAACCCATGTCAATAAATTTAAAAAAAAAGCTAGCATTTCAGTATGTTTTCAAACGACTATGAGATGTTACGCTGCCACATCTAGAATATCAGGCTTTCAAGAAGATAATAATCCTAATATATATTTTAAAAAAAAACGAACCTCTTGCATAAGTCGGGCATCATTCTCCTTCTTTAGATCTTCATTAGCTGCTTCGATCCCCTGACGGATCATTTCAGCAAGACTATCCATATACTAAAACACTCCGATAAATATAATGTACAAGGCTTGCATGAGCATTTTGATTTATATCTTAGCGAATTGAAACACCGTATTCTCTTCAGATTTCACTGCCTCGTCTGCTCGGCTGATGTATCTGCATTAAGAAGAAATGCCTCGGAACGCACACACTGTTACAGCCCGCATAGAAAGACACTGGTTACGAACACATCTGCGCGATATACAAAGCAAAATTATGGCAAAAAATTGCGACCGGCTTTCTAGAAAAGGAATGGAGCGATACGAACAGAGGTGACGCATATCCTAAACGCCGTTAATTCACCACTTCCCTATGATGACTCCGAGCTTTTTTAGTGCCACGATTCCGGAATATAAGGAGCCATCCAACTGGCGCATCAACTCTAACAGTTCAAACTTCCGTCTTCAAAACTAACCTGTTGCGACTGTTCGATTTCCTTGCCTCTCTCAGCAACTAGATGCACCAAGTCGTTAAGGTCTTTCTGATCTGATAACATGCCGAATTTCACACATGAAACGCCATACAAAGAACATTCTCCCGAGGAAAACGCCGAGTCAATCGACCGTAATGAGTGCACCAATTCGAGATTCAGATGCGAAACCTGAGTGAAAAATCTTTGTTCGTGGTGCAAGAATGGAACATAACTACATCGCATAATATATTATTTACTTACATCCGCGGTAGATATTACTTTGTTACTTTAACCTGCAGTCGAACATACACTCAGCCGAACCGTTCGCATAAAATTCGGGCCGAATCCCTCTCTCGTTTTCGACCTCCTTCCCCGGAAGGATAGCACCACTCAGTTACGTTATAAAATACACATAGTGATAACGGAAGTTGCTACATTAGAGTTGCCTATTCGAGCTGACTGCTAAATACATAGACTGCTAAAGTCTTTACAGAAAACTACCATCCATAAATGCGTCCCGCATCTTGATTGCTACAATTAAGCCTTTGGCGTTCTTCTTGGTCCCCTTCCTACGTGACAACTTTAACTTAAGAAGCGGAACGATTGCTGCAGTGGACGAGGAAGTGCTCTCATCCAAATTTGGGAGTACCAAGGCGATTCGCATCAACAATCATCCCTTTTGATCAACGAAATATAGTTGGCCGCATACAGCAATTACCATGAATTCAGATGGGCGGAATCTGAATATGATGCTAACTGATTTCAAGATATTGTGCAAAAAAATAAGCGAAAAATTCCTCCTCAATATTCGTTTCAGTTGGACAGCTGTTAATACGCATTCTGTAATGCGATACACTTAAAACCGAAGTAAGAAAGGACCTACCTATAACAGTGGAAAAAGTTCTAATTATCTAAGCGCATTCAAGACAGCAACTGAAAGAAACTAAGGATTTCATTTTCCACGATTCCTGTTTCGACTTCATGGTCCTCTTCACTAGAATTCACATCGAAAAAGGGCACAACCTGTTGGCGTTGCTTGTCGTTCCAGTCTTTTGGATCGGTGTCTTTGACAATCGAAGGAACATAGCTGAAATGAGATAACAGCTCTAACGTGTGAAGCAAAAAGATCGCGTGATTGCAGAAGCTACCAGAGACAATTATGAAAACGTAAGACATGCGGAAATCGGCCTTTGCTGCAGTCGTCTAAGCTCATGCGCCGGTACTAATAAAGGGGATATATATTTCGTGCATGACTGTCATACCACAGTAATTACTCATCTACAACCGATCTGGCATTATAACTGTGTCTCGATTGGACCACTCTGAAGCATAATGACCGTACGTTCCCCTATGAATCGAAATTTAAAAGCAAAGAACACCAATATATGCTAGCATTGTGCATGATATTTCAAAATGTCATAGCGATAATATCAAATATCGCATACAACCAACTTAAAAGTTATACTCTAGTTCAAATCAAAACATATGCTTCGAACTGAACATACTACTCCAACAGGGCATATAAAATGGGGGAGGGGAAGGTTATTTCAGGAATTCTGAAACTTAACAACAATAATCTTCAATCCTAGGCATAGGAAATAAGTTGTGCGTCACGAAACTGCCCATATCTTTCTGTCTTACGCTGATGATGCTATTACAACGAGAATAAAATTTCGCTTAGCGCGTTACATCACCATCGACTATGTTCTATAGAGATATGGCCTTTCGATAACAATTGAACGAACTAAAGGCCTTTAAAAAATTGTTCATGCACATTCAAAAATCAAAGAATTCGAAAGAAACTTCAATTTTAAAAGATGTTTATGTTACACGCAAAACGAAATGCACCTTATCAACCTCATGGCCGTTAAAATGCAAATTCCAACAAGACAAATAATCGCATAAACACCTTCACGAAAATAACTTACAAAGAGCGATTTGCGTTTCTTTCATCGTGCAATTAATATTCCCTCTTTCATTTATTTATTATTGCTTTACCTATTTGGATTTATCATTATTCACAGCGATCCAACGAAAAACTTCGTAGCTGAAATCACTCGATGGAAAGATTGTATGAGGGCAGTTGGTGATGACAGCTACAGAAGTCAGCCAGCGCTAAAACAAGGACGAAAATATCGTGGCAGGGGGCCAAGGCGCTTCGACAGGTAGTCAAACAAATTTCTTGAGTACTACAATAACAGCCAAAATAAAAGAAAACATACCAAACAGCACCTACACCAGCCCATTTCTGAACGGGTAATATGCGTAGAGATGGATACTGCGACTTTAGCTCTTGAAAGTGTTTTCTCGCCGCTACCGTCGATTCCACAATATTCAGAGTGGTCTCTAATTGACCAATAAACTTTTGAATGTGCTCCACACGAGTCGAATTTGCTACAATTAGCGTATGAAACAAACTGAATCCGGCAAAGAGAACTATGCAATTACCGCATGAATAGCTTCCTACTCGCTAAGAGGACAGCGAAGATTGAGGTGCTCAATATATTATACAATTTTAAGAAAAAAGCATTCTGTACGGAGATCCCGTACCAATTGAGAATCATAACGTTTAAGCATAAAAATTTGTGAACAGTAGGTTATTTCAAAATTTTGATGCCTTCAAGTGACTTGCCCATCCGAAGGCCCCAAGAAGCACTTTCATATATGTCTACCTTCTAATAAGATTGTATGAACTCAAAAAAGTTACCTGCGGCGGTCTCTAGCGGGCAGAATCTGAACGCCGTCCCATAGCCTCCACGTAATTCAATCATTTGCAGACCTAGTTGGCGGCATTCCGTTATCAATCCTTGACCAAGCTGTAAAATTTTAATCGCAATCTCATGAACTCATCTGCTTGCTTTGGAGATAACAGGTAGCACAACTAATGGGATATAAAGGTGAACTAAATGTTTTGCATTTGTCGCATTACTCGTACCAGAAAGAATACAGGTGCATAATTTGCATACCTGTTGTTCGACTAACAGGTAACCTAAAAATTGAAAAATTATTGTCGTCATTCCCAGCAAACCGCTACGCATAAGAGTTGTGAAGAAGCTAGTCTATCTTAGCTACTCTACCTACTCGTTCTTGCACCCTAGCCACCGTGGACCATTCCACCTTCTTACTTTAGCATTTATTTTGAGAACTCGAAAGAACGGGTATCTTCATCAAAGGTAAGTAATCAGGTGCTGATTGTACTCCGTTGAACTAAAGCCTGAAAGTTGAGTCCCCTAGCAAACAAGAAGCTAAATTTTAGCACCCCCATGTTTATCCTCTAGCAGATCAAGTCAATAAGAATACTAAAGTTATGTGGTACTTAGATTCTGTTATTATGGTATTATTACAAGCACTATTATTATAAGGAGTTTCAATAACGTCAACTAATACTTACGTTAATGAACTCAGAAGCAGCATAATTTTTTCCACGGATTCTTCGGCGCAACAACAACAAAACCGCACATTTCTGGATGCGATGTGGAACTCAGCACTCAAAATTTCAATTTTGAACACTCTTCTAAATATGCAACGGGCAAATTTCCAACGCTACAATTGACGGACTTTGAAGTGGAAACTATATCAAAGAGTATAATATTAGGGGAGTGGAACATAACGCTGACAAGGGGATTCAGATTTCCTACCGCCGCCTATAGTTTTTTCCTAGCAGATTCGTATAACTCCACCCTCCACTTGCTCTTTTTAACCCTGTAAAAGGACAACTCCAAATTCAACCACATACCCAACAGTTAAGTGAATCGGCGTATTCCATCGCTTCTTTCTGCTCTTCATCCCTAGCGGCCAATTTCTCGTCGGCTAACGCGCCATTCTCGCCGATATTCCTCTCATTGCCCTCTTCACTCGACGACGAAGATAACTTAGAATCCTTTCTCTTCTGCAAACAATTTCTGTCGTCGCCCTATCTCAATAGGCATGTCACGCTAACAAGTAATGTGACATAAGCATGCGACAAGTCAAATGATGGCTTAAGTGTTTTACAATCAACTTTGGAGTAGAAACTTCTTGCTTATCAGGTTTCGCTCCAAACAAAGTCAACTCACCTGCATCAGTTGGCACCAAAACTTTATCAACCCCTCTTCTTCTTCCAGAAAGTAGTTATGCTTATTCAAACACTACGATATCTGATTGGTAAATAGGCCTCCATTCCTAAAGAGGAAATAAAATCGTATGAAGAAACAAATGTGAGAAAAATGTAAATTCCTTTACCTTAAGGAAGGAAAAAAAAGTTAGAGATGCAGGAAGACAAAGTCCACTATAAACGATGCGAGGCTAAACCAGACGTATGAAAGCGAAATGAGAAAACGACGTAAGAAACGAGAAAAACCTTCATAGAGAGTTGTAATTCGTCATATTTGTATTTGAAAATAAGCACATTAAGCGGCGAATATTGCCCTTATAAACACGGTTTGCGAATTCGGCCGCATTTTCGATGCCCAAAATTTGGATCTCCGAAAAAGTCGACAATCCTTTCAGCATTGCTTTACTCTGAAATTTTCAACAAGAATAACATTCAGTACTCGCTACTCATCGTTAAAAATTAATACCGTTGCATTTTAAAAATCGCAACTAAAAAAACACGAAATATTAGAGTGTGAAAGCTGCAAGTGTGCTAAAGGATACTGTTCCCACTAGCTGAACAGCACTAACCACATCAAATATGAAACCATCATGCAACTTGAACGGAAAAGTAAAATATTGATGTAAGAAATTATGAGACTCTTTGTAAAGAAGGAAAGATTTGTTTCTTCACAAAGGACACGCATGTATGTCAAGAATTTAGGAACGTCATATCTGTGCGAAACGAAGCAGGTTATTTGAGTTCGGTACAAGCGAAGGAAATAAAAGAGAAGAACCTGGCAGGTGCAACAACCTGGAGATCGATGAAATCTGGTGCCGTTCACCTCCTCAATTACAAAAAATACGCTCATTCCAAGAATTTCAATTGATGCGATTATGCGAAAAAACTAACAAGAAAATAGGCGTTCTCAATAGTCTGGACTATCTTCTTTGACGTCAGATGCTGCGCAGCAACCCACCATGGTAATGCGTCCAACTTTTCTCTATATGTCGGCTTATGCCCTTCCACCGAGCGATAAAGAGTCTGAAACGAGTAATAAACTGCTCGTCAAAACAAGATGATCAAAATGTTATAGGAAAACGGAAATTTACCGGAAAAGGGAAATTTACGGGAGAGAGAGAGATGAAGGATCAGATAATAATCCCTGCCCTCAACTAATTCACCGGCGTTATTGCGCTTCTTGGAAATTTAGTCGTATCATTCAGACCAAACGCAGTCTTTTACTTGCCTCGTAGAAAATTGACACAGCAAACACGTTCTCTTATCATTATTGTCTCCATCCGAACAATGCAAACGTATCGTAATAAGGACCGAAAAAGTTTACATGATCGAAAGAATGAGTGCGGAGAGAGGGGACTGAGGGAAAGAGAAGGGGAACAAATATCATCTTCACGAATCGCAGCCAATATCCCCCAAATGTGCAGGCAACCAGAGAAAGAAAAAGAAATAGCAGAGCTGGCATGAAGCCGTCAACCTCGATCGGCTTCCTTTTTCATTCAAAAGAAATTTCGGCTACCTTAATGATTTACAGAGCAGATGCACAGTGTTTGGAAAACAATCGCTTTTTTTAATTCCGCAGAGATTAGGTGCATCCATGGCGAAAAAATGCCCCACTCCAACAGCGAAAGGCTGGGGTCTGATTCTCCGCTGTAACCTATACTTTTTGCTAAACTTTTTCTCGCAACAAATGAATTTTTTGAGATGCAAATTCTAACACTGACCAATCATTCATAAGGCGGACAGATTTTCAGTGCATGAATCATTACGACAAATCACAGAATACGTCTCCTAGATCTGATTTTGTAAAACAATAAAATGCCCAATACGTAACTGTATGGTCATCGAAGTATAATAATAAATGATTGCAAACGTTCCTTTTAGATGAAATTACAATGCCAAAGGGCAAAAAAAAACCCTGAATTTCTCCGGTTTCAAGTCTCGATGACTCTCCATGATGCTGCGTTGATTTCAGGATATGAAAATTCTAAACAAATAGCCAACACTCAGAAAACAGCGCTCTTCAAGATGAAAATTTCTTACAATAACTGGAGCCGCCAGAATACCAAGCCACATGGCCAGCGGAAAGGTAAAACTGTCCACCTGAGAGAGAATATCGACGAGCACTTTATTTGGTTCCTTCAGCGCTAATCCAGCAATGGCCTATAATTGAACGTCAAAAACTTGTATAGTTGCCAATATACGCACTATTGATAATGAGTAACAAACGAATCCTCAAATTTATAGCTGGGAAAATTATAAAATTTCACTTCTTCTCTACAGTAAAAAATCATCGCTAAAATAGATAGACAAGTTGGCGACGCTTTTCAGAAGGCTAAAAAGAGACGTAAAATTATCAGACATTAGTTGTGGGCATTCTCCTCAAAGTGAGGCACTGTCGCATCTAGAAAGGACAGCTGTACAGCGTACAGATGATCCTTACAAATATTGACATTCGCCTCTGCAAACGGAAATTTCCAAGCCACAAGAGGCGAATTCAGTACACTGAAATTCGCCCTTGAGTTCAACGGAAGATGACAAGCAGTATCATTTCGTTGAATTCGCAATATTCCAAATCCGACCATTCCAGTAAATCTCCAGCATTGTTACGGAAAGATAGGTTGTGCTGCGTACTATACAAACCTGCCAAACGCACATTGAAAAGATGCACAAATTTCTCTATGCCAAAGATTTATCTAATTCAGTTGCAAATTCGATGAGCCCATTGTGGCGAATTTCCTTAGTGAATGGAAACAATTTCTGAGCAAGCACTACCTCACTTAAAGCTTTGAAATGCAAAAGCAACAGTTACAGGTAAGGCATAAATGAGCAATCATAACCACTTAAGCCACACATCTCTACAAAATATTTAAATTGAACAACCTGTCCCACGACGTGTATCCAGAAGCCATTTTTCGCCTTCCTAAGCTCCAGCAAGCGGCTGATCACATCGTTTTGGCCAAGAATCGGCGAACCTACAACGCCAACAACCAGAAGAGGCAACTTTCCAGCGGCGATATCTGCGTCCAATTGCTTTTCAAATGCAACGAGATCCTACAACCGCAGCCCATTATTTGGATCCTTCCAATAGCACATCAACTTGTTCCTCACTAATCCACATTGAGAAATGTGTAAACACTTATTTATTGAGGAAGAAATACATCTCTTCACAGCATTAAAAGTAGTAAAGAACTGTGTAATGTTTCCAGGAGAAAGCATTATACACTTCTTAGAGGTGACTAGTATCAATGCAACAAAAAGAACTCGAAATGAAAGGATTGAGCGGTTAGGATGGAATGGTTAGTTTATTATTTCAACTAATCGCAACTAAGATGGCAATAGGATGCGCTTCAGCGGCAACTCTCTTTTCAACAAAAACTGTATAAGATTCTGCCTTTTCCGACGAATGATATTTGATGCCGAATTCACCTTCGTTCTCCACGATAAACAATTCTTGGTTCTTCTGCTCAAACACACGTTACGTCGAAAAGTAGTCGCTATCAACCATCTCTAGCAAGTGTGCAAATTTACATAAAATTGGGCATACTTGAAATTACGTGACATTTTCAAAAAAAGGCCTTCCGCTAAATTCATATCCACCTTGTGATTCTCTGTTGTTTTTTGTCAACAGCCCACGTTTAATTTCGTTATTCTACAGCTGACTCAACGTTTCTCGACGTTTTCAGTTCGCCGTTTATTATGAATTAGACTTGTATCCATGTAACCGCTGAGTTGCAATATAAGAAGATATCAGTTATTCTGACAAAGCCATAAGGTTCCTGAGGTAAGAATAAGAACAGAAAAGTGATAACATTGTATTATTCCTCACACTGCTGTACTATATGTGCGCTATGAAGCGCTTCCAATATCCTACAGTAAGCAAATCCCTATCCCACCTGCCCCATGTCCGAAATCTGTCCTATATTGAGGATCTTATGGGTGAGAACCGTGCTTCGTCCAAACATAACTTTGATGAGGCTCGGTGACTAGTAAAAGCTCTGTTTTAACAGTAGAAAACGTCTCTAACAACAGTTCAATTAAAAAAGCAGTTGTTTCAAGCACAATTGTGTCGGCATATTCAAACTTGAAGTTGGAATAAAGCAGCTATACCTACAATAGCTCCATTCAGAACACAAACGCTCTCTACTTGGCGACAGAAATTGGAGGATATAAGTACGACGTGCGTGAATATTTCAGCAAAAAGGTTCAAATAAAGTAATAACGCACAATTCGTCCTTCCACCTCAGATAGGTCGCCATCCAGTTTGGGCAACTGGACAACGTCCGAAATAGCAAACTCGGTAGCCAGGTAGGTGCCCAGATCAAGATGAACAGCCGGAGAGACGTATACCACAGGTGGGCCCTAAACATGTATACACGTTTGTCGAGAACTAGCATCGCTTCAAAACCTGAAGGATAACGAAGAGTCAGAAGGAAATTGGAGGCTAATAAGCAGTAGGCGCACTTTGACGAATACCCTCCCACTTAAAGTTAACGAAGGTGAATAAGAACATTTGAATCGAGTTCAAGCTTAATTCGCGTTTCTAAATGGCCTTCACATTTGCCACAGCATAAGAGCTTTCACATAAGACAAGACATTCATGGATAGACTATGAATTTTTGCATATGAAAGTTTAGAAAAAATGAGGCAAATTTGTATAAAATAGCCATACAGCAATAAAGAATTTTATGCGACAATTAATGCACCTTTGTCGACCCAGGAATCGCATTAAACTCAAACTGAAAAGTGAAATCACAATTGCCATCGCGACACAAGCAAGTGAACTAATAATGCAACAGAGAAAAAAAAAAGAAGTTATGGACCATCTCCACGAATGCTTTCCAACCATGTGCAAGTCGCTCGACTCCATATCTATCACGAAGGGCAAGCCGAACTGCGTAACCTATAAACTTCAATATAAGCATACAATTAATAAAATGTTCAATCTGCTATATAAATATAAGTTTTCTGTTACAATTTCAAATGAATCTCGGCGTGATACTTGAATGCAGAAAATTTTTGTGTGCAACTATTTGCAAACTTTTTGATCAAAAGAACGATTCTACTTCTCTCTGAATTAGTAGGCAACCACAACTCAAAATTCAAGTCGCGAAAGTTAATGCACAGAAGTGGAAAAATTCAAATTCTATAGCCGTCACTATGTGACGATGGGGTCCTCAGGATTCTAGCCTCACTAGGATATATCTTCCGCACAATTTCAGTCATCATCCCTCTTCAATATCAGAAAACTCCGCCCACAGGAAGAATACTAAAACGAACATAAAACAATGCAATCTGTAATATTCACTGTCTAGAAGACCCTCTAATCTCAATGCGTTGGAAGAGAGGTTCTTTACCAGAAGTGACCTATATAGAAAAAAAGCAGCTTTGAGGAGGGAAATCCTAGGGGAGTTAAAAACTGCGCTAGACGACGAATAAAACAGGTATAAAAATCCAAGGGATCAGAAATGTGGAAAAAGAAGAGTTGGCTTTCGATCACAGGCATCAGTATTCTGCCATAATTTGGGTGTGGGGAGCACTCTGATGAAAAAATCGGGAGACCTTCCCATCAAATGCAAATTTGAAGAGAAGTGAGAGGAACCTCAACTGACAAGAAAATTATAATTTTTACCGAGCACATTTACTGAAGAAACCGAGAGAAAACTTGGGTTTGCGATTCTCTCTTAATCAACGGAAACATCCTTCTCGACTCTGTGAATACTGCAACTATGAAATTAAATTCCGTTAAATTAAAAGCCTACCAATTCCACTCTTAAGAGAATTCGTTAATGAAGAGTCAGCATCCGAGCAATACAAATTGCCACTTGGAAGATGGAATAAATTGGATAAAGTCTGTGACGTATTTCCATAGAGCCAAGCTGCGATACTCTGTCTGTGTTGTGCTCCCAGAAGATCGATGTAGGCTTTCAGTGAGGAGGAAGTGATCAATGTGCGACCAAGCTCCGATAAACGCGGACCTTCCGAGTGCGACCTAAACTCTCACCTATTCCCTCAAATAGTTGCATTATTCATCGTATAGTGAAATTTCTTCTCAAACGGCTGTTTAGTAGAAAATTAAACTCGAAAACATTTCAAAGAAGCAGAAACCTTGTTTTGTAGAAATGCGCAGCTGACAATATGAAGTAGCTGCGAGTTTAGCAAGGTGGAAACTAAAACTACAGGCGGTAAGCAAAACAGAAGAAAGAGGAATGGTACTGGACGTGACGAGATACTCAGGAAATAGTCATAACCGCAAAGATAAAGCAGAATACTGCGGTATAACCACGCGGCGCATAGACTCTCCGAGAGAGACTCTTTAAAGAGATGAAGGAAAGTATCCCGCTTATGTTCTCGAACAACATTCGTATAATGAGATCCCAAAGTACGATTTTTTTTTTTTTTTTTGTTGCATCATCAACAGACTCCTATTAGTTCGACGTCGATGAAAGGAATGATGATGAAATCTCTAAAAATTCATTAAAAGTTCCCAGAATTACGCCTGCTAGAAAAGAGAAATTCTAACTCTTTTTAGTTCTTGTAATAAATAAACTTCGAGCAACCAGATCGCTATTTAGTGATATTATAAACAGAATAAACAGGAACAATTACGCAAGTGAAAATAGGCGAAATGGAAACCGCAGCGAAGGTGCGTTAGAACCTACTGATGCTATGGTTAACGTTAGAACCTCTGCATTCAACTACCGATGCTTTGAACACACTCCTCGCACCCGAATTCAGAGGGTGCATTTTGCTGAGACGAACCACACCTTTCGCTCACCGCGTCTAAAAATCGACACGCTTCCTTTCTTAACCTGCTTCACGATTGGAACACTTCAGCAATTAGCGTACCTGACGATACAACATATTGATATTATCACATTTAACAAACCATTAGTGCTGCGACTTTGAAAGATAGCTATTAACAGAAGGAATTTTTTCAAATGTTCGCGCTCACCTGGTCTTGCCGCTAGAAGACGCAGCCGAAGCAACAGCGTTGTGTGGATGGCCCTTTGCGACCCAGTCGTCCGAGATGATAAGCTGCTCAAGTTGTTGCAATACAGAGCTAACTCCCGCATGAGGTTGCCGACTCTCTACGCCGTTTATTCTTTCCTTAATCCAAATCAGCTGGCCATGCTTTTAAGCGACCAACAACATTTGCATTAAACATGAGTCTTTCTTTTAAATCCCTGATGACTTCATCCTATCACAGCTGCATTCTATCGAGGGAATAAGAGGGGCAAAATAACATGCAGAAAAAGACACGAGAAATTTTCCACACAAGAACATGATGCAAATTAACATAATTGTCTTTTGCTGCTTGCTTAGATATGTGGACGCCATGCCGCTAGCATTTATGCACGAATATCGATTTCGCGGCGAGATCCACACTGGACAACAATTAATGATCTTCTTTGGGCTATATTACCTGGGTCAGTTCCTTCCCCCATCAGATGGCTAGATCGTTGCCCGTCAACCAAATGATCTACTCGAGTCGCGCTAGTTCCACAAACATGATACACGTAAATCTTTTTTCACAATCTTTACTTGGAGCAAATGAGGTTTAGTTATCTTTATCCGTTTCGAACAACCACATGCTTGGTTTCGGGTCTATTAAAAATCACCAAATATATGCCACAGAGGTTTTCATCAGAATAATAAGCGAACAAAAGTGCTGCTTAACTGATAGTTAAACGCTCGCGAACACTCACTTCAACTTCAACGTTCCCAATAAACGTACTCAGGAGTTCTAAAAAATATGAAAGAACAGCACCCAAAATCAGCTTTATTAACTGAAAAAGCGAAAGAGATCTTCCCTGTACATGATGGATGGTGAAATCTTCTCGCAATGAATAGTTGATATCGCTGCTAAGAACGCTAAATAAACGATGATCGAAACTTACCATTCAACATTTCTACATTTAATACGATCAACAGCGAAACATATATGACATTAAGGAGGATAGCCGCGCGAATATTTATGCCCTCTGATAACACAAGTTCCAAGGAATTTTGCAGCAAAACAAGTATTTAAGGAAACTTTATGGGGCAACAAAAAGTAGAGCTGATGAGAGAGGAATCATAGAAACAGGAAGAAATTTACTTCTCTGCTTCTTTTTATAAATTTATATTTGTAAAGCGCATCAAGGTGATGCTATTTCTGCGCGCCTACTTTTGTTTCTTGTCACTTCAACATGAAAGTCACTGAAGCACGAATTGCAAGACTTGATAGGCAAAATCTCTACTACACTTTCATATTTTACAGTAACGATTCGATTGATTCAGGAACATATTAAAAGAATTGTGGATACTTAGATAGGCTTAAAGTTAAGGTGCACTTCTTAGCTAGCCAAGTTGTAAAGGAAATGAAAACAAAAACAGCCTTCTAAGGAACAATTCTACTAACGGACGATTCTTCAAATAAGTTATTATCGGCATGGTAAGCAGGATTGCAAACAGCACATTTTGCATTAGCCTCTCTGGCACGCTCTTCCACCTGCTTCCTTTTCCCATCTTCATTTCTTCAATTTTCATTTTCCTATCAATCCATTTTCCTATTTCCACTTTCCCTGACCTCAACCAATTCCCATAATTGCCTTTCCCCTGGAATAAATAAAGCTTCCTCACCTCCGCATAAAGACTCTTCTACGATACTTCGGATCTGCACAAGCAGAGAGCAGGAATACATCAACTGTAATTCCTAATGATATATTATACGGTGCTAAAAACTCTATAAGCTGAAATTTCGTAGCGCATCCGGCGGCACTGGGCACAACAAAGTGAACTTCCGTGAAAACCACCCTTCTTGAAAGAAAGCACACCTGCGCTTGCTGATCACCATCACTCTGTTTCTTTTCGGTCAAAGACCTGTCGTCCAACACACCACTGTCTCCAGATACTGATGAACTCTTGCCTGAATCCGGACTGGCCTGAGGTGTCGTTCCATTTAAATCCAGCTTACTGAAAGCAGTTCTAGATAAGATAGGAACGCTTTATTTCTCTGATTTTGATTGTGTTTAATGAACCTGTGCATGCACTACACTAATCTGCTTTGCATATAGGGAATACGGTTGAGAAATGCAAGGACTAATGCAATTTGTGAGATTTCTAACTGCTTCTTGTGTGGGCAGTATTTTCGATTGCAACGATCTCATCGCAAATTGAAAAACTTGCAGATGACTTCGGATTATGAGCATGACAATTGCAGCTAGCTGAAGTGATGGAATGGAATGTGGTTTTTTTTTTTGCTTCGCGCGCACCCTTATTCTACTCATTTCGACCAATCGTTTTTCTTTGCCCAATATTTTGTAAATGGTAAGAAAGTCGGGATCACCTCTAAGGGGCGTTTCAAGATTGACGGCGTTGTTTGCAAACGCGAACGAAAACTCTAACGGAACCACCTCAAGAAAAACTCTTCACGATTACTGTTTTGAGCTTTGAGCCTTAGAAAAGTTTGAGAGCGTTCCGAAAAAAGATCACCGTTCGAACCGCTGAGCATAAACCGTTATTAACGAAGTACTTACTTCGGAAGACTCAATTTCCATGACACTGCTACATTTCAGACGAAATTTATGAGATCAAAACTTTCGGGCAGCGTTTTAAAGTGCAGTCCCAAATTTTTAAAAATGTTACAAATTTATTCCTCTAAACAGGATCAAATGAGAGACCTGAACCTTACAAGCAATGATCACCTAACATAAAGACGTACTATCAAGTTAATGCAATAAGTCAACAACAAGAACTATTAGGAGGGCGTTACTCGTGCAGGCTTCAATTGCAATGCTTCTAATTCTGAGTAAAAAGTTAATCCACCACCAACCTTGGGGAAATAACCAACCACTTCAGGACAGCGGCGACTGAAACCTCGGAGAAAAGCACCCTCCTCTCTCAACATCTTGTATCGCAGGACGGTCTACTTTTTACTTTTGCGCCGTAAGCAAAGGAACTAACGAAGCTGTTCATACGAATTTCGGATATATGCGATGCCGAATTAAATGAAATGAGAAAGCCACGCACCACATCACGAAATATACCTCATATTAATAGACATTAAGTATCATTTTTGAGTTCATTTTGCGAAACAATTTACCTTCTATTTTCCAACACATTCCTTGCGAGAAACTTTCGTTTCTGGTGACGTCGGAGACTGAGAACGTCAAAAAAGAACAAAATTTTAGAGAATGTTTAGAGTGGCGAAGCCGGAAGGGCAGAATGAAGAAAGGGAGGAGGACGAGACGGGAGATGCAATCTTTGGCAACCGCACTCATGAGTGCATCTCATAAACTTTGCTCGAACTGGTATGGTAAACCTAGAGTCGAAAACTGCGGGCAAATAACCACACAAAGAAGTTACAATTAGTGACTTTTTGATAGGGATGAAAGAATTGTACGAGTTCAACTCAATCAATAGAAATGCATACCCTATCAATTCGCATATATATGTTTCCGATCGGTGAAAGTCTTTCCTTGTTATTTCGGCGGCAATTTAATCAAATTAATCTAAGCAAGCGTTTCCACCGTTTGTCTGGATGATCCCTTCACCACTATTAAAAGTCTCAGCTTGAAATACTTGATTCCAGTTGGATGGACATTGTAGAATCTACAATTTACGAACGCAAGGTAGTGAAGCAATTTTCCTCACCTTGTTCAGCAAAGCAAAACCGAGAGTGGTTGAGTGAAAGAAGACCTACAATTGAGATTCAACGGTGCTTCATCATTAAAAAATTTCTTTCTAATTCTGCCTCGACTAAGGATTACTGTGAGGGAGGCGATTTTTATTCCAGCCATGTGAAAAACATAGCTAGTGAAATTACAAGAAGGAATACGACAAGCTTATGAGTCCACAAAGAGTTGGGGATTGCATAATCCGGGAGCACAACTCATTTCCTCTACTACTGCTTGCTAGAATATCTAATATACTAAAGACTGCTACTGTTAATATTTATCAGTATTAATAGTGTTACTAATTACTATTGCTAACACTACAAATAAGAATATTGCAACTGGTCGCCCCAAATGATGTCAGCTATACCCTGATTGTAGGCGTTACATGACGAGCATTGTGTGCATAGTCTGGTGGGATCTAAGTCCTAGGGAAATGAAAAACCTGCAGTGGAGCCCAGTCAGTTACGGCAGCTGCTTGAAGAACAAAAGCTCATAGAATCCTATCCCATACGCGAATAGTGCTTTTATCCCCTACCAAATAACAGTATCAGTATTGTTATCGCAAATGGTATTAGTAAGACTGACATATTTATATCTTAGATATTACAAATAGTATCTGCATTATTACCGTCAAAACCACTTATTTATGGATTTGTTTATAACTAATAAGTAACGCAACCTCGACGAAATATGGGTGTCTCCGTTTTGTTCCATTGTGGGTAGGAGGGCAGCAAAAGGTGAAATTCTCGATGCCGTCGTAGGCACCGGTAAAAGTCGGGACAGAAAATTTCGGGCTTTCCGACCCGAAGATTTTCACAGTCCTCACTCCCTTATAATCAAGCGACATATACCTTTGCACCTGTGTTAATCGTTAAAAACGATATACCGTCGATCCCCATAAATCTACGCCTTTGAGCGGAACCAAAGGAAATCATATAGGGGAGGTTCCCTGAAGGGTGAACTTCCCTTGCTTATTGCTAATGCAATTTTTTGATGCATCGAAAAGCGCACTTTCACAAATTTGAGGCTGCCCAAGCAAGGCACCCTACTCGCAAGCGGAAGAATGGACTGTGCTGAGTGGCCTACAACGCGCTTATAGCAGCAATCAGAGATGGTAATCCCATCAAGGGCGCATATGAAATGTGTTTGAGCGGACCTTTGATTGGCGTCACTTCGAGGCATCGAGGACTAGTTGACAGCCACGCGCTATCTCAACTCGGTTGACATTCGGCCCGTTCTATGACAGCTATGGGAATAAACCCTCTAGTCTCGAACATATATTAAATCCCCTCTCACACCCTCTCATTTTCCATTCATATATCCATCGCCTTCAACCGCTAAACCACAATTTTTTATTCGATGACAACTCTTGCACATAAGCAATGCCCTCTCCACAGAGCAGAATATCCCAGTCCACTCCCACCCCGCCCTTAAACGCTATGGTATCATAATTCCCTCACCCGGCGAGGAAGTAGCATTCACAATATTTGCAGCTAGATTTCGGGCTGAGACCGCGACTACGCAAACAAAATAGCAGAAGATAGACAGAGGAAGAAAAGAAAAATACACAAAAAAAGGAAACTCCAACTTTTTCCATCGAGCTCCCCACCCTCTTCATTTATTTAAGGTCACAACCAAATCCCCCTCCTGGAAAGTAAGAAGCTCATGGAATAAAATTCTCTTCGCTACGGAAACAAATTGTCATTTCTGACTAGAATCGCATTTTTTTTTTCAATTGACGTGTTTCACTGCACAGACACAATTGCTGTTCAGCAGATATTCGTTTATTTGACGTTTCGCTATTTTCCGGCACAATTAATTCTCTGCCATTGTTTTTTCCCCAGATCTAATATGATGAATGATGTCAGTATTTGTTCACCTACTGACGGAGTCATTCTCGCATCTGTTGGAATATAAAATATGCAGTTATTGCAGTTTTGCGCTTGAAGCACACACTTAAATTTCCAAGAACCCATATCATCACATTCGCTCTCACTTTTATTCGTTGCTCGCGCATGCTGAGGAGGCAGAATGAATCTCATTCCAGTGCGTCCCTTTGAAAGCACTCTTTTCTTTCAACTTTATCTTCTGCACAGGACGCAATGTGTTAAAAGGCTGCAAGCATATTGCGAAGTATAATTCAAGGCACAAATATATGTCTTTAGCAAGGGTGCTTGAAATTAGCGACATCACCTTAATGTCTTCTTCCAAAAATATTTCAACATCACGTTCTGAATGTACATTCGGAGAAGTTATTCCTGCCGCCTCACTGCCCGCAATAAATTCGTTCATAAAACAGCTCGCATCTTCAGCACTTGGCATATTAAGGCGAGGAAGACGGTTGTGAAATGCGACCGAAAGTATTTGAATGAGATGGATTGCTGCACACCAATGGAAAAAAAATGCTTGCCCATTAAGTCAAGCTCACTGAGATATATAGTTTTGATTTTTGATTATATATTATATATATATATATATATATATATATATATATATATATATATATATATATATATATATATATATATATATATATATGTAAGCATAAATGAAATTTTGAGTAAGAAACAGAAGCGCCAATCTTCTCTTTACTTCAAAGAAATTACGCACCACCTTCCACCGCTCTCCTTCCTTCCAGCGAATCTCTTAAAAAAAGCAGCTTTGTGTAGAACCACTTTCGACAAGAAAATAATTCTGTCGAGAAATCACGAAAAAAAAGCCGGAAAGCGAAAGGTTCAGTCTGCATCAGAAACCTGTTTAAGTTCAACCAAACATTATTTTAATTTGAATGAAATCTCAACGCCAGACCGTATGTTCAAAACAATCAATGGAATTGAAGAATAATTCCAAAGTAAAAGAATACGTTTGATACTGCGGGTGCTTCGATGAACACGTCAGTATATAGGTGGATATCATGTGCAAACTGGGCAGCACTCTCCTCCGCCATAAATATGAGTGCGTCGAATACCTCGAGAAACGTTTTGAGATGAAGAACACGACGATGCGCACATTCGATGCGTCACATGTACTGCACAAACATCCTAAATCAAAGAACATGCCAACCAGTCGATCCCAACTTGAAATTGCCACATCGTATACGCGTAATAAAGTTCGAACACGTGTATGGTTTTTACCGATAGGAGTACGTGTACGATGCGCTACTTTCCATCCAGAGTCTAAATAGATGTACGGCGCGTGCAGGAAGTTTAAGCTCTGTCAGTAACAGCGTGGGCCTCTGGTCACCTCATGGTGAAAGCGAAATTACTCAGCGGAAGCACTTGCCCTTGAGGGGCAATGGCAGAGCAGCTATCCCCAATCATCCTTTCTTCTACCCCGGGATACGATAACTCATGGATATCATTGCAGGCTCCTATACGCGCTTTGATTTACCCATAAGAAATTTCCCGAACCAATGCTATGTTGCAATAGCGAATTCTCCGCACCTGGAAAGAATTAAGTGGCTCCGTCTGCATGGAACATCCGGGACAAGGTCGCTCACCTTTCCTCCACTCCCCCCTTGGACGGGGCATCGTACCCGTCAAATGTGGCGAGTGTTCTATATATACTTCCTAGACGTAAGTTCGCGAAATAGGCCCCACTTATAGATCTACAAATAAAATGAAGGATCTGGAAAGAAGACCTCGAGTATGGCACAAGAATGAGGCTACAAATAGGAGGGGCAAAAATGAAGGCATTTCATACATACAATCACCTGTACCTATTTATGACTTGCTAGTATATTTTAGCAAATGGAGAACCACAAAAAAAGCCCGGAGGAATGGAATGGTATTACAAAGAGAACCTGGGTACAGAACTGTACAATGGGACGATTGTTTCTGCCCGGAGGTCATTTTGTTGCGAACTGAAAACAGAAGGCGAGCATAGCGGAAAAAAAAATCATAAATGCCTGTTTATGGCTGTTCTGAAGTCGCCATTCATACACAAATCAGATCTGCGGTTCGTATTTAAATGATGAATAGTCAACATTCAGTAAAAGAACGTCAGTCTAGCAGCTCCCTATCTCCTCTTCACTTTCCTTCGCTCTAGAAGAGAAAATGCTCCTCGTCAAGAAACTTCCTGCTGAATTTAATCGCCGACCTCAACGGAAGCTTTTTGAGAGCATCGGCCAAAACTTTTGGCAATTTCTCAGTGGATGAACTGTTTCTAAAATATATGACAAGCCAATCAATTTTTCTGCATTGCTCTTTTTTTAACTTCCGCCATTTATAATCAGTCGTTCGACCTATCCATCCTTTGCCCTAATCATTTTAGAGTATTTGCTTAGAGATGTATTGGAATGGCGTAAACTCCACGCTTTCGATAAAACCTCTCAAAGATGATTCCATTCATTGCGTCGTGGCAATACTATCAACGCTTCCGCCAACCTCTGACGGTCACATACGCATCCAGTGCACAGAGATGAAGAAATTAGTTCGTCAAGTCTAACCCACAACCGAATCATGACAGACTCAAAAGCAATGACTTGTAATCGAATGCAAATCCCGTTCGTCATTCAACAATGTATCATGGGGCAAAGTGCGCATTCACTTTTATGAATTGCTTTATGCGCAATTTCGGCTCGCCTATTGGCACTTTTTTGATTTCTCAGTCACCACACAATATCGAATACGTTTATGCCATACTACTTACGCGATGTTAATATGCACATATATTGCATTAATTGCGATGAAAAAAAAAAAAAAAGAAATACTCATTCATGAAAACGGCAATCGTAAAGTGGGGCACAAATCATAAACTTTGCCTAAATTTCATGCGATGTCTTCGAACTATTCGTTGAACCACCAACACTCGAACGTGAGAAGATAAAAGGCAGCGTTCAAATCTGAAGGAGCAACATACATCGCGACACTTCTATTCGTGCATTTTTACTGAGCAGGGTGCACCGGTCTAGGAGGGTCGGCATCAAATAATTCAAATCTCAAGCGCTTTTTCTTATCCGAGAAAGCACCCGAGAAATGTGACACCACAAGGATACAAAATTGATGCCGAGGCTCCTATATATATATATATATATATATATATATATATATATATATATATATATATATATATATATATATATATATATATATATATATATATATATATATATATTGAATCAAACACTGATCCAGCCTTTCGCCTTCAAATGTTTTGTTTCGCTAACTGCTTAATGTCAGCTCCATTAAAGCCTCCAAAACATATCCAATACGCAGATCAGTTTTTACGCATGGGCCCCAAAATGACTGGGCTTGAATGCCCGCAAAGGAATAATCTAGGTTGGTGTGGAGTGGAAAATATAGACATGATACTCCTCCGACAAACTGTAACAAATAGAAAATTAACATGAAAGATATGCAACTTCCGCATGAGTTCGACTCTTTCGATACAAAATTATTTGTGATTCTCCCTCTCCCTCGGGCATTTTTGACTTGAACTTGACGTGCTTCATGCCTGGAACTCCTGAATGCAGGTGAACCGTCACCGTCTTAGATAACTGTTCATCGGGCGCTCCCATCTCTCACATATACATCGTTCTGTACTATTTAATGCAGGAACTCTACTAAATCTCGTCAAAGTTATGCATCCTGTTCAAACATATCGCTTCATCTGAGCAGTCTCCTTGATGGGAAACATCAGCGACTACGATATTTACGGGGAAACACGGTGATGGGTTCGTTTTCAAGAAGCAATTTCAGAACGGCAGCAAAACCCAAGGTTTCCTTTATAAAATTAGCGTAAAAGAAATTGGTTGCTGCCGTTCTCCGTGTGATTCAATAAGTGACACTTTGCCATTGCAACGTTTCCATCTCTTTGCCTTCTTTAACATACATTTAAAAATTCAACATAACGCCTGACAGGGTAATAAGTCGCCCTGTCTATTATCATTAGCTATATACTCGCCGCCATCAACATAACTGACAAGAGGTAAATGCGATTAGAAATTTGACTCGATGGGCCTCACTAAACCTGATTAGCGGCGATGCCACGATTTAGGAACAACGAAAAACAACAATCAGTTGAACAAGAAAAGCCAATGAGTCGCACAGTTAAAAATAAACAAGCGAGAATGAAAAATATTCGAAAAAACAGGAAAGGAACACTAGGAAACTGGAAAGAAGATGGAAATGAGGGAGCAAACTTGCAGAAAATGTACGAATCAATGCCGTCATAAGAAAGAGGAATCTTCGAAGTCAGAGGAACGTGAATTACTAAAAAATGAAGCACCATCCGAAAAAACTGAGTTGAGAGGAAAGCCGCCAAAGCATACAGCACAGTGACGACTGACCCCACCAGTTAGCTACTTGACGACATCAATAACAAATAAGCGCCCAGCTTGGCAGTCCACAGAATTGCGTATATACACGCCCCTCGATGTGCACATAGCTTCATCAGATGCTCACTCACGCGCTTCATCGACATTTCAACAATAAAGACTCGTAGTACGAAAATGAACATCAGAAATACCTGCATCACTGCAGGACCACTCATCTAACGGCACTATTTACGGCAACTTCAGAGATAACATTTCTTTTCAAGCTCTTAACAACAGTTTGGTCTTTCCATCAAAAATGCTTGATAAAGGGTGCACTCTTATGCACCACGTATTTTCATCTACTTTGAAGGCAATTTAGATCGCAAATAGGATACTTTAACAAGCCGTAGAGCAAGCAAGGGAAATTTTCAAGGATGATGACAGAGTAGAACATAAGCATATTAGGAAAGCAAGAAATTCCCACACCTCCAACTTCGCGAAAACAGTAAACCTGCAAACGTCGCAAAAGTGTGGTTTCCCATTTCAAATACATTTTTGCAACCAACTACATTAAATCAAATGAGTGCACGCCGTCAACGGTAAGCAAGTACCACGCACCTTGCAAAAGGGAGACGCTTGCAGCCAAATAGGGCTATGCAGTATTACGAAGCCTCCTACGAGCAACTTCGGTTGTCACTGACTATAAGAAAAACCTCAAGAAGTTATTCAAGCGTTAAAAAGCCATCACAGTACTGATATGAGACTTCTCGAAGGTGACTGAACGTTCCTCACTTGCAGCCCAAATTTTGCTAATATAGGGCGAAGAAACTCCTGGCTAACGTGCAGAGACCGATAGTTGGCTGCTAAAGCTGGCTTGGCAAAGGCTGCTGACACCTACAATCTTGATCCCAAACCTTTCGGGTTCTCCAATCTTCGAGACGTTGGAGAATTCCCGCAACAGCCCTGAACATTCGGGTTCCCCGAGGCGAATTAATTGCCCCAATTAGATCCGCTGTACATGGGATTCTCGCAGGAACCCCACAGAAAGGGTAACCTCTAGGAGCTGCAGGAGATCTGGCTAGTACCAGGTAGGAGAGCAGGCATAGCCACCCAGAAGGATCATATTTCTTACGTAGAAGTCAAATGGAAATCTTTTGAATGACTATCAACAAAATTGAATTTTTGACCTTAAGGCCCAATCACTAGAGTTCGGCGATTAAGCAATAAAGGTTGCCCAAATCTCTCTGACGAGGTGAAACAATGTTGATGAGTTCACTCTTTCAAAATCTACGCATAAGGTGGCTGAACTGCAGCCAGGAGATGGCGCCGACATACGATGCCGAAATGTTGCAGGTTCTCGAAAAAGGAATAAAGCTCCTTCTCTTCCACAAGACCTTCCAAGCCAATCAGCTGTAATGCTGTGCACAGAAACGATGACGTATCAAGAATAGAAGGTGAGAAAAGTGCGTTCGAAGTTTTGGATCGGAGGAGTGTTTATCTGAAATGGATCAACCATTACTTTTCTACTGCTGTAGGAAAAAAAAAAAGATCTGGAGCATTCTGTTGAAGGAAAGTGACACTCCTCTACTGTCCCTGCCCACCCTTCAAATAAGTTGTTATGAATAAATTGATGAGTCATAATAAAACTACTAGAGGTATTAGTACAGATATAAGGCGAAAATATCAGCATTAAGAATTAAGGAAGCGTTGAGCACCGATGCGTCCATCAAATGAATGAGTGTCGCCCGGTTGCGAGCAAATACGAATTGCGCATTTTAATGAACCTTTTTCGAGCCGTGCTTCTGCAATCGGATTTTAAGTACGAACGCAGCTGTGCATTTACGGCAACACTAAATAAAATCAATTTTAAATAATCTTCATATCGAGAACGATCTTAATTGTTCAACACATAAACCGTCGCCAATATAAATGAAACAATTCGTATAAGACCCTATTCATTCGACCACATTTTTGTTGAGCTGCCCTGCTAAGATGATTGGTGGATAGCAACAACAGCAATCTTTCATCTTCGGATCACATCAACTCATTTAAATACTCTTTTTAATTCATTTCACGCTATCACTCGAAGAACTAACTTGGGGAAAACACTCGCCAACAATTTTCTGACATATAAGATGCATGATGCTTGATGTCTTTGATATACTGGTGTGAAACTTCTTAAGCTTCCTATCGTCTACATTTATCGCACATTCGAAACGAGCATTCTCTATTTTCCGGATGCTAGCCACTGAATGCGCGCTTGTAATAGAGAACCTCACCGGCGTCACAATGATACTAACCGGAAAACTTCAGCAGCCGGCTGGCCCCGAGTAGAAACAAGGAAGCCGTTTGTTTCACAACATGCAGTGTGAAGAAGAATCGCGACAGCGCTTACTGCGGAAAGATCCGGAAATAATGTAGTGATTAATGATGCAGCCGCTACCTGCTCGACCTACCAATGACCTCTGTCAACCATTAGGCAGATGTCGGGCGAAACATGTAAGCACCATTTTATGCTGTGAACCCATTCTTTGTTCGCCCTCTTTGGCGTTTCCATGAGGTAGCTGCGGTTCAGCTCAAATGTAGCACAGCGATCGTGTTGTTGTTTTCGTTGCCTACGGTTATTAATAAAAGAGCTGAGGAAGCTCTTAGTAAAAATAACTTCCTTCCCGATATCCCTTGAAATTTGAGGTCTAGTTCACAAAGAAAAATAATTTCCAATAACTATTTCAATAGATTCAGCAATGATGAAAGAAGCAATATGAGTGTTTGTTAGCTGAAATCCGTTTGCCCATTTGTGCTTACAGATAGTGTGAGCACTTTTTCGACGCAAATATGAGCGCTTTAACTAGGATATTAATTTTAATGACTCGGAAAAACGTCATATAAGAATCACAAAATCTGTACAACATTCCGCCCCCAAAAAAGGTTCCGTTCATTGATTCACAGCATTCCAAATAAATATAAAAAACACTGTACCACTGATCACTTCCCAATCTTATGAGATTGGTGATTGCCCATCCCTACTCCAACTGTTTTTGGAGAATGGGGGCCAAAATCTGAAGAAGGAGATTTGGGAGTCATTCTGCTCCTTCCTCTCCCGTCCTTCCCTTAATCCAGAAAGAGTAATGCGCGAAAAGCGTGAGCAAAGACAATTCAAAGGGAAATAATTTCTCCCAGGCAAGGTACTGGCTAACAGGTGCAGTGCTAAAAGACGAGAATTAATGGTCGACGATTACCTCTCGATTGGTCACCATCAATGAGCATCCTGAAGGTAAAACTCGCATCGACACATGCCTAGAACGAAACAACCAAGGAAAAATTTCTCCTTAACATCATCAAAGTAAATACTGTAATTCTCTCGAGGGAAATTTTAGTGAAATTTCTACCACACAATTGCTAGTCGAATATAGCACTGTGCAAACTGCTTGATCTAAAAACAAATGTAAAAGTATCTTCCTTAATTAACAAAACACCTTAAAATGAAAAAATACTTCATCAAAATAGCTAAGGAAAAGATGCCGTCACCTTCCGAGCGTGTAAAAACACTTGCGAACGTCTCGTTGTCAGTAACGAACGCAATTGAATATGCAATTGACATTAAAAGTAAAATTCCTCGAAAACACATGAATGAGCTCTGAAAACGCCACCCTTAGGAACTCGTTGTGTTCATCCCGCACGGACTGACGACAATGAAGCATTTCAAGTTTTCTCCTCTATATGCACTAACAGTGGTGCAAATTCTTGCATGACTAACTTTTGCTCTTAGTATGCAGTAAAACTTATTATATAAGGGGCATTTTCACTAGTGAGAAAATGCCTCGAACGAAATATCGGAGGACAATGACAGCGATGGGAACGGGAGGAAGGAACAGAGAGATAGTACCGCAACAAAGGTTATGATGAGTTCATGAATGGTACTCAATATGTCGACAGATCAGAGACGGAAGTGTGAAGTTGGCATACATTAAAAGAAAGTTTTGTTCAGCATCCAAAAGCACTAACATTAAAAAAAAACATGTTGGCACGCTGATTGCCACTCTGGAAATTTAATTTCGCTTTGTGTAAAATTCGCCGCACCAACACGCACTCTTTTATGCGTTCATCATTTAATTCTGTCCCTCCCTTCATTTAAATTAGCGGAAACGAACAAAAAGATTATGCGTTTTTCCCCCCTCCCTTTTCGATCCATCCCCCCCCCCTCTCACTACTCATCTTCACGAATACGAAATTGTATAAACTTTTGTAGTTTTGTTGCGAACTGCATACCTATTTTTGCAAACAAATTAATAGTGAACGTGCATCAGTCGAACTATAAAATACGTGTTAGCCGCGTAGCGACAATCACACAAAATGAAGCGACCTTTTTCCACAAGCGCTAAATTGAAGTAAAAGTTGGATAGAACGGCATGAAAACAAATGGACAACGTGCAAGCGCAACGCCGCAATTTTGCGTAATAAATTGCGAGCAATAATTCAGTGCTGCTTCAACCGAATCGACCACTTATACAAAGTATACCACTATAGATTCCTTTTTTTACGCTTCCCAATTGTATATTATGCGGCATAACCGCTTGGAAAATGTCCGAGATTTTAAAGCATAATTTAAAGCATGCTGAAGTGTCCATATTTAACATAAAGTATTAACCAGAAATGTTGCATACGTGGTGCGCTTCACACCAATGAAGTTTGTAATCATAGCCTTAGTGTTTAAACTTTCGGTGATTTCCGAGTACAAGCTACCCGAAGGGCAAATAATAAACAGGCATGACGTCATCGTCATTCGTTAAGGAAAAGCACAGAAAAAGTAAACGAATAGGAAAAAGGGAACAGTGTCATGCAAGCCTAAACTGGACCTTTGATCGCCAGCGTGTAACTTGGTGTGAAACGAGCGTTACTATTGCTTGCACAACAGTGACGCTTTCGTTTGCAACTCATTTGCATACAAACTAGGAGAGGCGTCGGAAGGTGAGAACGTGGCAAAAGAAGGCAACGTTTTCGCTTCTTCATCCTCATGTGGAAATATAACAGTCTGCTATGCAGTCGCCCTATTTCAATACTCCAACTTTGCAGCAATTCAATAACTTTCGATGAACACTGAATAATATCCACAAAATAAGAGATCACAGTTTAAAAAACTTTATACGAAAGAAAGCGGTAATTAGGTATGCTGAGAGAAACGACGTACACTTGTGCGTTACTTATAACTATTGTGATTTAACTCACAAATTCGTTGAGCTGATACAGAATAAAAGAGTGAAAAAAGGCATAAAGAGACCAGCAACATCAGAATTCATTTTTAAAGCAAGAATGCATTTGCGACGTTGTAAAAACTGTGCACGTATGTGAGAAAACCACAGCCCAACTCGCGTATCACATTTCGAGGCGCAATTTGCGAGGACAAAGTTGACACAGCAAAAGCTAGCGCATTTACAAACATGGAGAGCCTAGTAAGAGTGGAGCATTTTATGGCGGCTGCATCACCACAACGACCTGTCATATGCAAGGAGGAAGCCTTACAGCCACAAATACTGCCGTCATTATAAACTAGCAGTGGCAATAGCTGCCGACGCATACTCACGACAAACAAGCACATATCCCACAGACACCCGCATATGAACAACTTTAAAAATCCACAGCAACAGGCACGTGAATGAGATAGCAGTAGAAGCGTACAAATTCATTCACTCACATATCCAGCAAGTCTTCATGCAGTGGATGGCTGGCTTCCAGTTTCAGTTTATTGACGCAGAAAGAACTCAGAATTTGCATGCACTAGATGACCATCTGATAATCAGCTGGTAAATGTCCCAGTAGGCTGATACAAAAATGATATATATATATATATATATATATATATATATATATATATATATATATATATATATATATATATATATATATATATATATATATATATATATATATATATATATATAAACATTTCACCAGCAATCCATGTTCTGAGCCAGGAGGCTATAAAATACCGTTTTGAAATACGACTCAACATATACGCCAATTCCTAGACACAGTTAAGTAATCGTAATCCCTCCTGAAGTCGACAGAATGGTTACCAGACGGTGCGGATTACTACATAAATTGAATTTTACGGCTCGACCTTAAATACCTCCGGACTTCAAAGTGAGAAGAAGCAGGACACGAGCTTCATCTATGAAGCACATAAAACCGATGAAGAAATGTCAAATAATGTAGCTTCTGAAAACAGTATTCTGCTGAAGCTCCCAACCAAGAATTCTATTTTTTTAAATCGAAACTGTCAAGAAGGTGGTGAATCTAACAAAACTTGAGATGGAAGTTCATGATATTGTACAGCTTAATTTCAGTTATTCGTCCAAATGAAAAGTATAATAACAGGAGATATACAGAATTCAGACCCAAAAAACGGTATTCCGGAAGTTGACTAGGAACAATTTTCGAGCTGCCGCCTAACCTGAAAGTAAACGTGAATGGAAAGTTTGTTAGAGCGATAGCTAGAGCCTGAGGCGACACGACTATGAAGGAAGTATATGAAAGAAATGTGACTATTAGGCCGATAAGAACACGTAGGATTACTAAAAAGCCTAATCAACAAGTACTTCCGCCCATGCTGCGAACAGAAGTGGATCGCAACTATGCATCCAGCAAACTCAATATAGCCTTAAATTCATAGAGTAAGCTACATCAACAATAACATTTATAGCAGGAAAGTCACAGAAGACATCTGCCGAAAGAAAGAAAAAAAAAACGATGCAAAGAAGCGCGCATATTCCAATATCTACAACTGATGCAGATGATGCAATAAATTGCTTCTCGCAGTCGCATTATGGTTATAAGCGATAAATTCATCAAGAAATGATGAGAAAGCCGCCATGCTAGCATTCAGATGCTTTATTAGTCTCTCTTCAAAGAATCTGTGATGATCTCAGTGCGTTTGCCCTTCTCCTTTCAAATCAACACGCGTCGTAAGGCTTCATTTCTTGTCGTTATTGCAGTGTGGTCCAAATTCCAACAAATACTTCCTGGTAATTTCCACCATTCGAGACCAGCACGCATATGTGAAGGCCCTCTAACATGAACTCACCTAGCATTTTGTGAATAAGTGAGAAAACCTATACGTAGGCATTAAATTTAGACAGCAAGTATGGAAAATGACTTCAAGCATCATTACAATCAACATAACCCTATATTAGGCTTTGACGGCATAGCCAGGAACTAGAAGACCTCACAGTTTGAACAGCACAATGCCAACAATTCTGATGTGAGGATGCAGGGAACATTGAGCTATGCTTCAATTATGCGGCTGCTAGCTCGCCGTGGATACAAACGGGAAAGAGGTCGAACGCTAATCTCATGAAGTTTCCTTCACTGTTCTACGAACCGTTAAATCCACTGAATCATAGAAGAGGAGGAGAGGAGGGCTTAGGAAGCAAAACTGATACCTGAATCTTCCTCTTTCGGTCTATGTTATGGTATAGTCCTCTTCAGCTGCCCTTAAACATGCTCAAAGCTTAGAGTTGTTCGAATATGTATTTTCTTTAGATGCCAAAGGCGAAACAGAAAATTCAAATGGTCACATAGCCCGCAATAAAATCGTCAAACAATAAGAAGACTTTGCTTCCTGTGATGACTCAAACGACAGTGCACTAATAGGGGGATTGCGATTGGCGACGAAGTCAATTAGTGGCCAACTCAATGGTCAATTAGCGAATAACTCGATGCGGTCGCCTTGGGCAAACAAATAAACCTCAAACAGCGCTTACCTGTTAACGTTTGTGATCAGCTGTATCGCACTGTCGATGGTCGTCTGCACTTCGACAGTCCCCATAATAAACTATCAGAGGGCAATCGTTGCGCCTGCAATTATTCATTCCGTCTGCTATTGCCGCATGCACGATTACTCAACAGAAGAGAGAATGCGCTTGTAAAATCGCCCCCATTTTACGAATAAGGAAAAGAAGAAACTAACACAGAAATAAAAGTTTCAGAGCAGAAATAATTAAACCATTCCAACTGCCATTGGAATTTTATGAGAAAAATCCTCTAAAAACCTCAGATAAAGACATCTCGCAAATAACCCCAGCTAGAATAAGCGCATTACTTTCTCAATAAACATCAGCCCAATTTTTCGAAAGAAAAAGAGGTACACATTGCAGGCAAATAAGAACAACCATATCGAGTGAAAAGGAGAGGGGATAGGTAGAAAGAAGGGCGTAAAAATGGTCCGCGAAAGATATTCATTCGCAAAATGCCCACAATATCAAATCCAGATCAGCATAACGAATGCGCTTTGCAGTGAATACCTTCGCTTATAAAACTCTTACACTATACGGCAGTGTTGCAACTAGTAAACCTATTCACTGTGTGCTATTCGTCCAAATTCCATGTTATCAAGAAACATTTCACAAAGAAGAGGGAAAGCATCGCACACTGATACAAAAAGCTGCTTCCACGTGGAACGGCAGAAATTTGACGTGATTGTTGAAATCACGCCAATCGATGGCAGCGTTCTGTTTGCAGAGGTGTTGCAAAACGCATGAAAAACGCTCCCATCGAAAACTTCTGAGTTTCCTTCTCACCTACGAAATTAGTATGGAGCGGAAATCCTCGGGAATTTTTTTTCCTCGGGTAGGGAATTCACTAGATTGTTTTGTGGGCGGGGTTGCTGTATCCTGCAATCATTGCTCGTGCAATATCACACCTAACAATGCCACAACATGTTCCCACAAGTCGCAGCTCGAACTGCTACCACACAAAACAATAAAAACCAAATTTTTTCGTACCTACTCATGGTTCTGAAAGCAAAATTTTAAAAAACAAATGCAGGAGATAAATATATTGCTCAATGCTGCAATCTTACCATATGCTTCTTCCATGGCATATAAAGAAACAAAAAACAAGAAAAAAACTAGAAAGTATGAGTGTCCTTCAAAGGCGAATGATCACATTTATTCCCTCCACACGGAGGAGAGAGATTTCATGAAATTTCACCTGCTAAGAAGAATTTTCCAGGATATTAACCACCATCGAAACCAAGGAAGGGGAGATGATTATAGATTATGTCCATGCATACGAGCGAAAAAAATTCATCAAGATTGTTTAATATTTTCTTAGCTAAATGCATAGCAATAACGAATATGAAAACAATATTAGAACAATGAATAGCCCGAAGACAGTTTCAAATGCAAAGGACAGCTTGTTAGACGTGAAGATAAGAACGCACAGTGCGATAAGAAATAAACATTCTATACTGAGTCCTAAAAACTGATGTTATGTCGCTGTGACGTTATGTAGTGGACATAGGGAATATAGCTGTAAATGAAAAAAATACACGAAGAATTTTAGTAGCTCTCATTTTGTCAGCTCCACGGCATGATCAGCTTCATATTAAATACTGACGGTCTCAGAGATAGGTTTTGAGGTTTCAGAAAATGTTCGCGTTCCTAATCCGGACGTATAAAGAGAGAAGATGCAAAGTTGCTGAATAAATGTTCTCTAAATTGAAACAAAAGCGACGATAAGAATACCAGCGTTATGAGAGAACAAATTCCACCTGCAATTGAAAGAGCGGAGGTGTAGAGGAAAGCAAAGCACGGGCGGTTATCAAGCCAATCCAGATCGACTCGCGAAGCCTTACAAGTTCATTATTGCTGCTCACAATGCAAATAACTGTCGCTGAAGACTACACGGTGGCCTTGACGATCATGATTTCACGGTTTTATTGGCGAGTACTTCTTGCTAGACTCATGCGAACAATATAGACGTTCATCAGTGTACCAGTATTGGTGAGCGACAGTGAATATCTTCCTACTGGTGGACGATTTAAAAACTTTTCTCGGTGGCAGATGCCAATCGGCAGCTAGAAAAAGCGGTAGATGATGAAGAAAGAGGTGGGCAACTGAAAACTAAACGGTCTTGCAGGAAAAAGCCCGTTCGAAGGCAAGAGACCTTCTAGACTCTCTGAAATGTCCTCTGAAAGAGGCTCGATATTAAATTCCTTCGAAAAAACAGCTGAGAGGGTCCCCAGCTAAAGCATTATATGAACGTGGAAGGAATTTGAGTGGGACCATGAATAAAGGCAAATGACCAGCTTTAAAGCAACAATTAGTGAACCAATCAAAACTCACCTGTGTTTCAATACTAAAAGCAAACGAAAACATGCCTGAGAATTTCCGGCTTATTTTTTCCTCGTTTATAACCAAAAAATGACGACTTATTGTTGCGAAAGAAATCACCTATGGTGTAAATCATCGCCGTCAATTTGTTTTTGTAGCCTTCACGGTTTGCGATCTAAAACTAACAGACAGACAAATGTGCGACATGAACGAACGTATTTCGCACAATTCAACTCTCGCCGAAGTTTTTGTTTTCTTTTACCTCTCAAATCTGCTATAAAATATTCAAAGCCATCAACATACTGTGCTAGTTCAGATAAAAAGTTGAAGAGAACTGAGCATACGAAGAATCTGTTAATAACGAAAATAAAACCTTTCAACGAAACGATATGTAATAAGGCCTTTAAGCTAGCAAATATGTGCAATAAATAGCGAAACAAAAACATAGAAAGTTTTAACCTTTAGAAGTGAACAACAAACGCGCAACGGATGAGAGAATTGAATTGAGGTGGCGCAGACTTATGGCGATGCCAACGACATATAATTATTCGACATGTTCTTATCGGTACGGCAAACTTCAGACACAAAAGACAACAACACTCAAATAGACGTCCTTGAATTTCGCACATCTGAAGCGTGATCGTGATTTCGAAAACATTTCAGTTGAGCGTTAAGTGTGATTTCACTAATGAAACGAATGGATGCCACCTCTATGATCTGAATAGCCATGAGTAAATCGAAAGTGCTTTCGGGCGTTACCGTTCCCTATATCGTCATAATATGTATTAATTTAAACATTCACAATCTTTAAGGGAAAGAAGGAAGAAGATTTCAAGAAGTTGAAACTTCACTAAAGCCTTATCAGCACACGAATTAATCCTCATTTTATAGACTGGAAATATGTCAGTTGATAGGAAAATCCAACCTCTCAGTTGGACTAGAAAACAGAAGAAAGTGCAGCAATTCAGACTTTCCCTTGTAGGGTACGCCAATGCTCAAAACAATGGCAAACATAGATAAGGCGACGCACTAAGTGGGCAACATGATGATAGCTGATTTAATTAAGTTTGCAAGCATCGGAATTCAGCACTTTTATGATCGATTTCAGAATAGCCCATCCTAATTATCGACATTAGTGCGCACTAACGCAACATAAGAAAAACAACTTACTGGGATAAACGCACAAAACGCAAACAATTGCAGTAAAAGAAAATATGCGCGAACGATGCTCACTTGTACGTAAAAATGTCGCTTGAGAGCATAATAGTAGATTGCCAATCATGGAATACTCCAATTAGCAGCATTCGATTTACTGTTGTCACCCAGCTGTTTTTTAAAGCAATTTGCTGAATTATGTCTAACAATTGCTAAAACTTTTCTTTAGCATACTAACTAATTTATAATTTTCGAAGTGTCGTTTCTAATCCGACGAAAAAATTAAAATAAATTTCATCATTAATGTGAACAACACACAAAAACAATTTCGTGATGGAATAGAAGAGTAAATGAAAAAATTTAGAGAAACTGCTGTGATAATATTTATTCGCAACTTCAGCGGAGTAGTCAATAACGCTTCAAAATCTACTTGCTGGGTTCGATTGTATTATTAAAACAAACATCTTCAAACTGTACTGTCGAAAATTTTCGACCTTACGTGTTGCCAGCCGCCCGTCATCTCACCGAAGGGAGATGCCAAAAATGTTTTCAACATCTGTGCTTCGTTTTTTTTCCCCTGAAATTCTTTTTAAAAAAAAGAAAAACAAAATATTATATAATAACGGTGCTATGAAATCCCAGGTATGAAATTCATCAGCGGCGATCATTGCGCCTAGACGGTCGCCGTATTCTCGTTTTTTTTCATGAAACACTATATTAACGAGAAAAATTGTGCTGCGGGGAGAGTGAAAGAATGAAAAAATATGAATGAAATTTCAAACACAGAAATTGGACAAGGGCATCGATACATTTTTTAAAAAACATTAAGGAGATTTATAATAAACGAAGTACGAATATAAGACGGATTGACTGACACAAACCTTCCATATGTATACCATTTATATAGTACGTATACGATAACTAGTAAGCGAATGAACTAAGATACGATGATCAACAATTTACACGGTTAATGTTAAATGCGGTAATAAAAATGCGGTTAGTGAAGTAAATCGCGAAAATACCCTTCACCTTTTTTTTTGCAAACGTCATTCAGAAATTTTTCATCACCGATTCCTTTCCCTCCTCATCCTCCTCCTCCCTCCTTCCGAACTTTTTTGAAAAATTTGCACGTTTTGCATGACCCGTACTGTCTAATTCGTGCTCCCTCCCATAAAGCTTGCGCAGGATTTGGGAAGAAGAGTGCCCATGTAAGGTGATCACTAAACGATCAATCGTGCATCATAGATGTCAGCACTTAAGACGGCGTTGCATTTTTCTTCACTTCACATTCTCGTGCCAGCAAGATGTCGTGTTTCTTGTTTCTTGTAAAATAGAACATTTTTAGAACGTTATTGTCGTCGTTTAATCTAAATGGCGTGCGCTGCAAAATGCAGAGTGCATTCGACGGTTCATAGGCGAAAATATTTCAGAGATAAGTTCGCAAACAACAACACATTCGTCATTCCACTTAATATATTCCATTACATTTGAGCCTATCTGAATGCATCGTTAAATTCTATAACAGATCATTTCAATCGACGATTGTTGACAAAGATAACGATTGTTCTGTAGTGATTCAGCAATATTAATTCGTTGGATTGAGCTCAAAATAACGAACGATATAACACATGCATAAAACGTAATGCACAATTTTGTTATTGAAGGCTATAGTAGCATTAAAAAAAAAAACAACTGGCGCGGAAATGCATCGTAGCGACAAGCTGCAAGTGGCGAAAATAAAAGCCTAACATGACAATAGCGTAAACAAGCGCTATTCAACCACATACGGCTCAACTGACTTTCCAATCAGCAAATAGTGAACCCATGAAAAGCATTTTATTTTCACCAAACAACTTAAAACATTTTGCCCACAACAGAACCCAGAGAGCTCAAATGCACTGAAAACCTCAAATAGGATGAGGGTTGCAATTTTAAAAACTGAAGTGCTAATGTGAATGGGAATGTGCGCCTTAGCATCTGACATGATACGCGCTTTGGCAATCCTCCTGACACAGTGTCAACAAATAAAACATGCGATGTGTATTATAGGAATATTTTGACTGAAGCGACCATCCGTACAACCTATCACAAATTCCTCTTTCCTCCCGAACCGCCTGTAAAATTCGACCCGCGGATCGGAAAACGTACGCAGAATTTGTACGGTCATTTTTATGTGTACGGTCCTTTCAAAGGTGACAAATCAGCTTGAAAATTGCTGCTGTGGGAGGAGAGGAGTGGAAGGGGGTAACTGCAGTATAGAGATGGGTCAACATTTCTTAACGCAATTTTCAGTGCGGAATGCGGCACTATTGCATGTTACGAAGCACACGCATGTTTTTTTAGGCTTGCTGATCCCAGAAAGACATTTTCGGGGAACCGAAATTTTGACCCTAAGAGTCCTCCTCACATAATGTCTTGCTGTCGCTAAGGTGGATCTTGAGTTCCAAAATTGCTGACTTTTTAAAAACAGCATTCTCGCAGGCAGTAAGGCTCAAAGATCATCCTCTATGAAGTTCAACATAAACTTTACAATGATAAAGGGTGAATCGTGCAACATTTAATACTCCCACAGTTCAAACACAGAATGAACCGACACAGAGACATACATGCACGCATAAACACTGTCACCAAAATGCGTGTCGCCAATGTACCGTAGAAAAACCTGCATAGGAATATACGAGGCAATAAAAATTAGGCGAAGTTGCTTTATTATTACACTATTGTATCAGCTGCGCGAAAATTTGGTGAACCACCTATACTGCTCCAGCGCACTCTCTCTAAGGCACAAAAAGTATGAAGAATCGCTCTCAGAAATTCAACGTTTATGTAAATTTCATATCTTTATTCAAATTAACGAAAATATAAATGCTGCATTTCCCTTGCGTCAGCTGAAACATCGGATAAATGGTGAGTGGTGCGAAATTATACAGGTGGAATTAGGTAATTCGAGCTTTAGTCGAAATGGCAGCCGATAATCGAATTTAGGAGGTAGCATCACTCGTATTTTAAATTGCATCCGGTCTAACTTTGCTGATGATGAAAAGCACGCAAATGAAGACCTTTTTTATATGGGGGAGGAAGAAATAGGAGCAGAAAATGCAGCCGCAACGAGATGCGCTCCACCGACGGTTTCTGAAAGCGCGATCAACGATGATAAAATCTACGGGGTTGCGCAATGGTCGCACGCGCGCCATGCGGCAAACGCACGCCATAGTTGCCACGTCTTCGGTCGTGTCGCTTCATTCGCACTGTACCACGCGTTAATGCTATAAATTGCACCGCAAAAAAAGGAAACGGAATACGAACGGTCGTAGCACGAGTTGCATATGTTTGCTGGATAGGATTCTGGAGTATAGTTGATGTGCGGATGTCGCGAACTCTTGAAGCACACAAGAAGCATATGTGCTGCGTCCATAAATGCAGCCATCACGCTAATCGCTTCGTAATAAGGTAGAAGATGAAAGGATTCGTGTCGAAACTATTCAGCATCAACGGGTTCCCGATAGCTGCATTCTGGTAGACTCTGCACCACGTGGATTTTGTTAGCTCCCTACTGAACAACTCCCATTGCTATGGAAATCTCAAAAGAAACCACTCAATTCAGCAAAGAAAAGCTTATTAATTACGTGTATATCAAGCATTGGCAACTTCTCTTGAGATGATAAAATACCAACATAACGGCGACAATGCCTCTAGCATTTCACTTTACAACTTGCTGCAACTCAGATAAAGGTACAGACCGGTACCTCGCTCGTTAGGCAACCTATATTTACCCAATTACTCTTAACAAACAGAGAAGCAAAAAAACTGTTTTACAATGGAAAAAGCAGACAGCTGCGCGTCCGACGAAGTAAATTTGCAATAAAACCCCAAAGGACGTCTACAAAAGAACGCGAAGGAAGTCTACAAAAAAAGTACTAATGACAATCTCCATTCCTCAAAAAAAAAAAAGCAGGAATGCGGAAATGAACATGCGACACTAAAGCAGCCACAATTAGTTACAACTGCTAATTGCAGCTGATATCGCATAGAGGATTGCACTACTTCGAGCGGAGCATAAAACACCTTAAAACTCGAGAAGTTCTCGGCTATAAATAGATGACTTGGTTAAGAATTCCAAATGAGGCCAGTATGGAAAGTTTCAGCATGTGGGCTTCGAGAACTTTTGAAGAATTCAACCAACTTGGTTCACTCCCTCTGCACGTTGTTTATGCAACTATTAAGCAATAATGCTATATAAGAAGATATCGAGTTTTATTAGAAAGATACTAGTGCACTTTTTGGCACCGAATAGCACAACAGCAAGTAATGAATGCATCTCACAAACGGCACAAAAACAAATTCAGAAGTTGCATCGATTAAAAAATAAAAACACGTGTAAGGTAGGCAGAAGGTGCGTTTGGTTGTTTCATTGATAAAACGATGCCCATAGCATCAAAGGATTCCCGTAAACAACGCAAAACACACTGACATGGCTTCCTTCTAATACGCTCCTACTAAATGAAACGAATTCTTATCTCAAGATAATCTGTAAAAGAGACCTTCCATCGTAAATAATCCAGCAATAAAACGAAATAAATTAGGCGTCTTGCGCGACCTCGTCGCATATGACCCACAACTTTTATACGATTCATTTCTAATGAGGAGAGGATGAGCGCAGAGATCGTCCTCTTTGGCAATATGACTGCCTGCGCCATATTTATGAAAAAAAAAACGTTCCGGAATTGAACTCGACCGTGATGTGGACGCAGGACATAGAAATCCTTCCCACCTTCTCGCACTCGCAACAACCACACTATTTTATAAACCTCTGATGTAGCAAGTAGATCATAGATCATGTCCCGATAAACTTTTTTTTAAAGGCAGAATAAGCATTTGGGATAGCGTGAGTATTGCTTGGCTTGCTGGGTAATGCACCAACAATAAAGCAAGCATAACACTGTAAAGAATAACTGAAACGAATCTGAAGTGGTATAAGTCGAATCTGGCTACGCCACTTCCCATCGCTGTCAGCAACAAAATTCCAGACTTTAAACAACGATCAGTAGGAACATTTTCGACCAAAGAATGTAATAAATAATTCAATGTTCGCCAGCTGAACTAGAGAGAAAGCAGAAACGAAAGTGCAGTGCAATATAGACCGATCTCAGCTTATTATTCAACGGAGTAGATTGCAAAATAAAGATCCCTCAACGTCAACTAATACATTTTGGGGAGCAAGTTTTCCCATCCAAAGGCAACTGCTTCGTACAAAAAAGAGCCAGCGCAGAAAGAAAATGTCACGTTCCAGAAAATAGTGTGAAATTTCTGACAAAAAATCTCCTCTCTTTGCAATCGCTAGATTCATAAAAGCGGAGCACACTCTGCAAGGGCGATCAATTGCCGCAGTTTAAATTAAACGTGAGTACATCTATGAAGAAAATACAACGGAAGTATGCATTTTTAACGTAATTTTTATGCGCCTCATATGTGTCATAGGGAAGTAAGCGCTCTCTCTTCTCATGCGCCGTATGAGACAACGAAAAACCAAAACTTATTTCACACAAAACATTCGTTAATTCGGCATTCAAATTTCCAGACAAGCTGAGATGGCACTGTTTAGAAGTGGATATTCACCCGCGAGGGTAATAGCGACTCCTCCACCAACGAATCTATACGGAAGATTTCAACGATATTATACTTGAAATAATGCTAAAGCGGATAATGAAAACCTTTTTTTTTGATAAAATCCCTTTTTGATTGATATCATGATGAAAACAAAAAAAACATTAGCACTTATGCTACTGAAGGATAAATGAATGGTTATCTCATTAATAAATTCACTTTCTAAGCTGAGACAAAATAAACGACTACGACGGTAATCATACAATCGAATATGAGCTAATCATCTTCTACATTTAAATCCATCCGCTTAGCGAAATGTTTTGTCGAATGAAATACGTTTTGCGTTCGCCACGTTGCAATGCGATGTGGCAAAACGATCAAACGCAAATAGCGTGCAGTTCTATTTTGCTAGACTAGACAACATTTGCAAATTTTGATGCTTTTAGCAGACAATCGAATGCAGAGGTGATGTTACAGCATTAATCTTCAATGATCTCTGATCACGATTACCTCTAAATTCATGACGTCATACGTGAAAACCTCTTCCGCTAATTAATTTGCTATTAAGGTGTTTGTGAATTCAAATAAAGCAAATAAAGGTAAAAAAATGAGTCCATGTAGCATAGCACAAAAGCATGCACGCAAGATGACTTATAAACGCAACGCAGGAAATGTTGGTCATGAACGTTGTCGGTGTCCAACATGGATGTTTCGCGTACCGCATTCATACTTCCTCATGGCTCTTCAAGATCAACGTGGGATGTTGTTCCTCTTCGAAAATTATAACGTAAGAGTAGCTGACATGGATAGCGCTATGTGGAATGGATAGCGTACCGCATTCACACTTCCTCTTTTTTTCTACCTTTCCCGCGAGAAAAGAATTGCAAAAATGTTCACCGCATTAGAATATAAAATAGAATTTTAGTGCTTGACTGTGCTTTTTTTTGTTTTGTTGAAATCTTTGGTCAAAGTCCATCGATGCCTAATATAAATCAGCATATTGTAAAATGACGATACAAACTTCTTACCTCCTAAGTTCAAATTACATGATTCGTCGCTGAGCGGAACTACAACGGTTTGCTGTATTTGCTTCCTTATAAAGGAGAAAAAGGCAAAAGTGCACGAAAAAGCCATCAAAAATGCACAATGTATGTTCTCTCAATTCAAATACCTGCTCATTTAGGCACTCATAATTAATCAAAATATGCATCTAATAAACAAGTCGACGAATACTTGATTTCGAGTAATCGGTTGTCCATCGAAAGTTCCTTGCAAACTTATTGATTACGTCCATCATTTTTTATCGCGGCGATTTTCAAAGGTTATGTCCACTGAAACGATGTGACAATCAGGCAAATACATTGCACGCAAACAAATACGATCTTTAAAAAATGAATTGAACTTTTTGAATGCCCTATAGTGACACCGATGTAGACATGAGTATATATAACCACTGAACATAGACCTACAACACTTGTCAGATGCAATCTACACTGTATGAATGTACCCACCTACACCAAGGTTGAGTCGATTAATCAACTTGAAAGAAGTTTTATGGGCTCACATGTTGTAATGAAAAAAAGCGCATTTTGTGACCGATCCGATTGCATTTTTCATCGATTGGCTTGAACTTCTGCAGGAGTTCGGATGGAAAAACCAAACCTTCAAGGAAATTTGTACGAGCAATCGAAATGGTTAAAATGTGGACGCATTATTGCACATACTTCATTATTTTTTGAGAATTATAAAATAGATTGGCCTAATAAGTGAAATGCAAGAATGCATAGTAGGTCTTCATTGCCTCCGACGCAGTTTCCAGCAAATTTGGAACATTTTAGTGCAAAATTTGTTCAGTAGAATGGTAAAACATAGATGAAATTGCTAGAGAGACTTGGCTGATCTAACAATGTCAAGAAAAAAAAGTTTTCTGAGCAATTATGCTCAACTACAACAAGAAATAGAATGAAAATATATCAGGGGTTTTCTATTAGGCGAATAAATTACACAATATTTCGATGAATAAAAGATGCATAGAACTTTTGCAATGCAATAGTGCAGCTTCACTTTTAAAAAACTAAACTTTCTACGCCGATGCATCCCCCATTACACCTATTAATCAACACTGTCCGAAATATATTCCTTATTTCTTCTATAACAACAAAACGTGAGGACATGTTTAGGCAGATACATCGACCGCTTATGACGTTGATGCTCGCGATAAATTTTTGAAATCGACAAATTTATCGCCTGAACCTGCACCTCGAAACGTCCCCTCAGGAGCTCTTCTCGCAACCTCCCACTGCACCTCTCAAATATTTACCCCTCATTTTAAGAATAGTTGTTCTCCCGATGGATCATTAGCAAATCACGTTTCCGTTGTCTAAGTGAATGAAGTGAACGTTATTTCGAAGTGAATTTTATCTCAGAAGGGACTTCAATCTTTCTTCCACAGGCGACCATACTAAACATCGAAATTTTCGTAATGCCGCTTGTACACGTTCACATTTTAGCAGTACTATGTTCGTCAAAGAAGCGATGCGCAAAGCGCAATAAACAAAATGGCTTGATATGCGAATTGCATTTCAACTCATCAGACTATCTGACTGACCGAATGTCCGAAAACAATGGCAAGCACCTATAGTGCGTTCACCTATGGAACCAGCCGGCTGCACAGATCGTCAGTGAAAATGAGCAGCACAAGACCTGATTAAGTACATTTGACGGGGAAAAAAATTATATCGTAGTGCACTGTTACCTAACAATTTAATTATTAATTAACAATTTAATTACTAATTAAAAGTTGGCTTGCCTGACATTTTCCACAGCTGCAGCCTAACCCGCACAGGTATATTTCTCTTTTCTCACGAGTACCTATTTACCTGTTATTTACAATTACAGAAGAGCTTCTCCGCACTGGATGCGAATCCCACTCTCGCTAAGGTTTTCAAACAACAACAATCTCAGGCTAATGATGAACTGTCAGCAAATTAGAGACACCAGTGACCTTGTAGCACAAACTGTGCTCAGGAAGTTTCAATTCCACGGCACCGGTTCTTAGCAAATTTTATCACCACAAAAACATATTAAAATCCATAAATTCTCTCACCATTGTAAAAGTGTACAAAAATTCTTCGTAGCTTCTAATTCCGAGGTAAAGCCGCAGAACGAAATATAGTTGGGAGAATTGTAGCATTCCGCCTTCCCAAACTCTCCAGCCAAAGCAATTATTCAGAACATAAGCTGACATAATCAAGAATGCCAAGTGCGCAGAGGAGCTATTGACCTTGGGTGCTTTGTGATCGGAAGAGAATGGGACAAAGAAATGCACCATTTTACTGCGATTATGAGTTTTCTATACGTTTTGTTGATAAAAGCTAAAATTCCTGACAACACATTAAAATTCCTTCTCGTCGGACCCATTGTAGAGGTGTTGTAATCCTTAGAACTTCATTTCTCTCCGTTCGGTACGCCAATGACCGCACACATCACATATGATAGAAAGAGAATTTATGTAGATCCTTATAGAGCGCTACACGATAAGCATTACCCCCATTTTCAAAAATACTTGGGTAGGTGAGCGTCCTCGTGTGGAATGAAAAAAAAGTTGGGAGCGAAAAAAAATTCTTCAGCTAACCATTGAACTGTCCTTAAGAATAAACTTGGAGGCGTTTTCGATCGCTTCTCCCAGGGTAACATCATGTGGGAAGAGCGGGCATTTGAGGAGTGGCAGAAACACTAACTGTGGCAAGTGGCGGGGGTGAAGTCGTCCACATGTCTCTAGAGAAGTAATGACACAGTCAGAAGACTGTGCAGGGCTACGTTGGCAAACTCACTGGAATGAGCTCCCATCCACACTTTTGTACACCCCCGATCAGTTTCCCTCCCCCACCCACAGCGTAGCAAAAGCCATCCCCTCCTTGTCTTCCACAATCGCAAAATCCTTGTTCCTGAGGGGGCAACGGAGCTTGGCCACCCCGTCCCTTGCTTCGGAGGAGGGAGAGCTTGTATATACATAATAACCTACTAAACGGAACGAGAAAGATGCATCTGGCAATGTAACCTCGAACAAACCTCCTGCGGGCAAGGAACATGCAAGTAGACGATGAAATTTTATCACCGCATTCCGAGCTTTCAATGCATCCGCAAGACCACCCACGCAGCTGCTGATAAAACATTATTTCACTTCCCTAAACAGCTTAAATAACTCTCAGATTCCACTAAAGCAACGCTAAAATATGCAATCTAAGCGAAGATTGATCTTGAACAACTATTCCCTAAACATGCAGAATAATGGATTTCATTACGAGGAATTAAACATCGGAAAACTAATGAGATTATCAGCGCTAGATGAGAAAATATGGCTATTTATAGATTAGCATAGTTGCTGGCGACTGTAAAACTTTAATAGGCAATTAAAAAATATGTGAGAGAAGCACTTCTGATGTCAAAATGAATGCGCTTCTTAAAGCACTGCGAAAGAAAGACTCTACTCATTAGTCAACTTACAGAGGAACGCGGTCCATCCATCTTTTGAACGAAGGATAAAACCATCAAGAGAGAGCCATTGTCTATGGATCGCGTATATACCGATGGGCGGCTGCAGAGCAGGAACAAACCGACTTTCTTCCAGGTTAGTCAGGGGTGGAACATACTTCTACAAGGGAATTATCCTAGCCGAGAGCAATTTCAAGTGGCCTATAATGGGCACAGCGCATGTCTGAATTTTGCTTTTGCATCTGTATTCGATTCCTTATATTCCAAGAGAACAATACAACATACTAATTCTTTTGGGAGGTTCGTGTGCACAGTAAATTTGCTTTACTCCTAGTGATTTGAACAGTCGGTTGGTCACATTGGAAATTTATATAATAGACTAACCGACAAGGCGGACAGTTTAGGAATTCAGCAGCAGTTAACTGGAAAATATGCAGTGGTCAACATAACCGAAAGAATGCATGGTTGAAGGAAAATTTGAGATAAATTTGAAGAATTCCTGACTACATCGTTATCTTGAATGAACTCATCCTCCTCCAAACTTTAGGAAAAATGTATTTCCTCCGTCGATACAACTCTTCGTTTGCCGCAAGATTTAGAAAACGATTTATTTTCATATCCCTCGGAGAACATGTAGTGTCGCATACGCCATTAAAGTTCGTAAAATAAGTTTTTTTTTAAATCTTCTATATCCCTCAGTCATTTTTTAGTTCACTTGCCTTTTTTGCCATACAACCTGGAGGAGTATTAGAGAGCATTAATTCATTCAGAAAATGGGCGCATACTAGAAAGTGCTGGCAATGAGGGTTGCTTCAGTCTGAATGGCACTGTGGGATGGCAGTGGAGTGGGTGGCTCTTTCCGCCGGTCAGAAGGCCATGAAAAACACCGCTCCCCTCCATGAGTTCAAGGGAGGAGCAAAGGGATCAAAAAGGAAATTTCGCTTTGGTAATAATTTGAAGTTTAAAAACTTTTTGCAGGAAATCAGAAACATCCGAATTATTTGGGTTATAGCTAGCACCGATCACTAGCTTCTTGTGGCAAAACAACCATATTTTACATCTCTTATACAACAGAATGCGAGGACATGTTGTAGTGTGACAAGCACCTGGATTCAAGCAATCGATGCAACAGATATTGTGAAAACAACAGAATAGATCTGGAGGAACTGAGAACTGCGGGTAATGGAGCAACAAATCCAAACCAAAAGCAACAAGCTGGCACCTGTTATTTCAAAAAACTCGTGTCTTTTGATTGTAAGCTTCTCTTTTCTCACCAATAACCATATTAGTGAAGTAAAGTTGAAATTTTTCAAAAAAAAAATTGAATTTCGCCAGGAGGGACAATTTCTGAAGCAGGTTTATGAAGTAACAAGAAGACAGTAGAAGAGAACGAAACAAAGAAGTTCTCGTGCGGTGCAATTCCTCACACCACTTCCCTCTCGGCCTCTACCCTATCCACTTCCTGTTAGTAACGAAATTTTTCTTCAAAACTGAAAGAATTCCAGCAAGCTTTAATCTAACTGCACTCCTAGTGTAAAGAACGGACGAAAAACAAAAAGTATAACGACCCGACGAACCACCGATGAACAACCGATGAAGGACGATGAACGAACTACAAAATAAGAATGGAGTGCGCAATAGCAGTCCTTATATACCCTACGCATAGTATCAAAACGACGCTTATAAGAGCATTTGATAATGCAAACTATTCTGCGATTACAATTAAGCTGATCTATGGTCACAGTCGAGGTGATCTACGATCAAAATCGTTGCAAGAATGATAGGGAAAGTGGTCTTTTCCATGGGAACAGTTCAAAGATCTTTCTCGTCAAATTTTTCGTTAGGAATAACTGAACCATTTATAAATAGAAGTCGACAATTGCTTTGTGTTCTGCACAAACTGTACGCTTGGAATGCTGTACATGGCACAGGCGACGATCTTCACCTCAACAAAATCGTCTCCATTTATAAAATTTACCTCTTCAAAAATTTCGAGAAATTCATATCTTCGAGAGTCTTGAAGAAATGCGTTATAAATTATCAAGAAATATTTCGCATTGTATCATATCAGAAGTCAATACCAACCGCAGTATTATCTTAGGCTGTAAATTAAGCGCAATATTTTGAATGATTTTTGGACAGACGCTTATTGGAAACAGAGTTTTATTAACACTGATGTAGGAAAATAAACGAGTTTTGACAAAGCTCAACAATTTTTTGTAACACTTGAGATGAGTAAGGACATTCCACGTTTTAGGGCGATACTAGGATTAATTGAGGTCGGGTTAGGAAATATAAGGAAATAATTCCCTTCAAAAAGTTTGAGGGCAAGATTGCGGACTACTCAAGCAGGAGCGGGCGTTGGCAACGCTTTAGTGTCCAAATTAATTTGGTAATTTCTCACGTAATCACTGCATCAATATAGTTATAAAACCACAGTTGCTGTGACTGAAACAACTTCCCCTCAAAAATACATGTGGCAATCTCGGAAGAGCATGTGGGCAGACCTTCAAAAACTGTGTGAACTATAGCCAATGCTCCGGCTACTCGGAGGGCAGGCTTTTCGATGTTTGTGCTGCAAAAAATTGATATATCCTAGTCCTTCGAATAGATAGCTGTTTTTCCCGACCACTGAAAGGATTGTCATCTATTCGAAGATGCTTCCTGTCCATTTTCCAATTTTTTTTAAAATGAATCCTTCTTCTCTGCTACTGTCAGGAAGGAGGTCTTATATCCGATAAATGCCTTCTTATCGAGCGGAACTTCTATTGAATTATGGTCTTCTGTCCAAGGAACAAGGCAATACATTATTTTGTGTTCATAATCATGACGTGCAAACAATTCTTGAGAGAGCTGGCGATAGTTGTGCCTATAAAAATGACGATAATTTTATGAATAAGCGCGAAAATTCACTTGCAGAGTTGAGGCTTCCGCATTTTTTTAAGCAAACACATTTCGCACTCTCCATTGATTTTGCGGCTAACAGGAACGGCAGTTGTATTTTGCCGACCCACCCCCCCCCCTTTCCCCTCTTCCTCCCGCAATTCGCAAGCCGCTACCACCAATGAACGGTAATCACAGGAATAATTTATTCGTTCTTAACAAATGAACATAAACCTATACAGTTCAAGCGCTTGATTGGTAAGAGTTTAGAATATTATACACTAAAAGGTGAAAGCTGTGAAATGAAGGTGACAGGTGAAATTGCCGAATAAATTCATTATGCTTTGCTACATGCTTTTATATAATGTAGGCGTACTCAAAATTATGGGGCGAAATTATCCCTTAATTTTAACGCATTCTTTGTAAATGCAATAGAAAGTCTATGGAGAGATAAACAGCGAGATTGTATCACTTAGATGGGAATATAATAGAAATGCAGCAAGTAATTGTTCATTGATATTGGCGCGCCTAATTTGTAAAGCATCAAGCAAGCCTCTTTAACTTTAAGACAGCATTCATACATTCCATAGTAAGCTATGCTTCTGATTCAGCGTATCGTCACGTCGACTGTGCATCGATCACATTCTAGCGCTACTAATCACCGTCGCAATGCTCTCTCTCCATCTCCCTCCCTCCCTTTCTTTCGCTCTCTCATGTGTTTCAGTTTTGCATTGTGAATAAACGACGTAGTAAATGTACACTCGCACTGTTAAATGGCAGCATTTGAGTGGCGAAGTTTCATTCAATTGAATGCTTTCGACGTCTTTAGTAAGCAAACAAATACCGTATTTTTGTTGGATTGAAATAAGACTCTCGTCTTGAAAGCGAAAGAGGAATAAAAGACGCTGGTTCTCCTCTGAAGGAAATATTTTTGTTGTTAATTTCATCAAAAAGCGTGAATTTAGGTGCTTGAGTTTATATGTTTTGCTAAAATGAAACACTCAAGTTTATGCTGGGGTACTCGATCTATATCGACCCCTCATTGCGTTTGCTGCTCTAAGCGATTGTCAATTTCTTATTACCTCAAACGCGGTGCTGGGATGAAATATTTGAGGAGTTTTGAAGCGCCTCGAGGATACTTATGTGACCATAGACGCAGAGCTTTTGTTGTCATTTTTTGAAATGAGTATTGCATGTCCTCGTCGTTATTCCTAAAGTCAATGACTGCGAATTGCTTTAGAAGACACGCAAATGAGCACCCACAAACATATAAAAACCACTTTCTATTTATGAACATGTGCATGGCATTCAGACGTGGTAGCTGAAGACGATGTTGTGGCTGGCAGCATGATACGACTGTTGAAAAGTGTAATGTGCTGTACTTTAATTTCCCTCATGACTGCCGTTTTCGGCTTTCCAAGGTGTTCCGCAAGCGAAAAATATTATTCATCATTCACGCGCTTACGTGCATGCGAATTCACATTGGCGTCACTGTAGCTTGAAGATTTCGCAAAAAAGCCAGAAGTGGCCAACATTTCCTTTCATTGCCTCCAATATAAGTATCATGGAACACTACAGAGAGGCTTTGATAGAGTACTGTCGACCGATCCTGTGGCACTTCTACTCCGATTTGGTCCTCATCGTCGATTGTTGCAAGCATTCTATGGTCTTTCATTAATACAAGGATGATTGCTCCCTTGCTATTGCTCGGCTCTCTTCTCTATAATTACACGTTCCGTTGAATGTATTTTACCGCTGAAGGCTGCAATATGTTTCATTCATTGCGTTTGATAGCTTCCTCTCGCCACGCCGTTATATTGCTTTGCCACTTTTTTCTTGCCTTCACCTGATGTTGTAATTAACTATGTGTCTTGCTTTCTTTATTGCAATAACAACATTATGCGTAAAATTGCTTCAAATACAGCAATTCGGAGGTTACACTTTACGCTGGACGTTGGGAGATGGCATATTCAAAGAGGGAGCTCTATTTTTCAAGCCGCTTGGTGACGGGACCTGTCTGCACGGTACAACCACAGTCATAGCACAGTGGTATGTTGCTCTGAAGGAAAGGGGCCCAAAATTTCGAAGCCTGCGAAGGACATTTTATAATAGAAGGGAGAAGTGAATATTCCTTACATTTCCTTCATGAAAATGAAGTCTGAAACATTTGTTGCAACGAGGACGGGAGTCCATTTTTTCTGAACGGAAAAATATTTATTTTGGCATGTAAATAGCTGTCGGTTTTTATTTACTTATATATGCCTTCTACTCAAATTATACATTTTGTAGCATCTTTATTATAAGTAAACGTTGAGATTACAGTTATGTTATATAGGTTTATATTTATCCATTCATCTGAGTGATACATGCATACGCGGTGTATAATTGATGCTATAGACATTTAATGTTAGCTGCGTAAAAATTTCACACGGAAATTGCTCAATTTCGATTTTTTTGAATGAGATCTCTAACATATTAATATATTTATGTATGCAATAAAGTATGTGTGTACTAAAATGAGTTTAAACGCATTCGGTGGAAATTTGCAAGATTTGCGATTTTCTGAAAATTGATGCATAAGTAATGCAAGCTTGAGGAGGTCGAGAAATTTCTTCCATATGTTATCTTTCGCCGCAGTGTGTACTACGATTCTAGACGAGTTGTTGAGGGCCAAAATGAATATGACATGAGAGGAATACAGGTCGCGAAATATCATGAAATTTCAAAAAATTCAAACAAATCAGTAGGAAGGAAGTGCTTCCATCTTCTCACTTATGGTTAGGATATACTAACGAACTCTCCGAAGCCTCTTTGTAAAATTTTCACTGAAGTGGGTGATTTCAAAACGATGTCCAAACCCCGTTGTTCTACTTGCTGGTCTCTAAGAATGTTTTTAAGCAGTGCGGGCAAATTAAGCAGAAGTGATTTGTTTTTGATAAGAGAAACTCCGCCCTTGCCCTGTTACAATTGAGAGTACGGTCGACGAACGTATCTAGACAATGAACTAAAGAAGTAACCAAAGGCAAGGAAGCTCGAATTAAAAAAAAAAATAGAGGTTTGATGGGCTAGCAGAGAAGCTAAGAGGCTTTAAAAGGGAGGATAGAACAATAGATCAAGCAGTGAAGTTTCTTAGGAATTCAGCTTGATTGCACATAAATTACTTTTAAAAAGCATTGGAGTTTTGCAAATAAAGTGGTGCTGCTAGCTGATACAACAGAAATCAGAACGCAAAATGCACGACTAACTCAAACCCCACTTTTTATTACACTGTAAGATCATTCTCGTGGATTATTAGTCATCCATGGAAACCTCCACACCACAAACGACATAGCAGTGTCAATTGAAGTGCAAAAAAAACTTGTTGAGAGATAAGAGGCGCAGGTGATTTGTCGGCGAAACTGAAGAGCGGTTTCGATCGGGATGCAAGTCGACGAAAAAGTAGGTAATAAGCCGCGGAGATTCTTCCTTAAATAAGAAATTGCTTTAGCCAACGTTTTGAGGCTAATCGTTTAGTATTGCGACCGCTAATTATTAAGCGCAATTTTTTTTGAGTCATAGACGAATTCGACTGTGCTACGTTTAGCTGACCTCTTTATCTAAATTTTTACCGCATAAATTTGATTATATCGTAATTTATTTGTTTGCGTAATATGTAAAATAAATGGCAAAAGTTTTAGACGCCAATATTTTCGAATGTGAAAAATAATGTAAAATTAGCGTCACGGGAGGGGAATGGAGTGAATGAAGGTGGCATGGAACGGGAGATGCAGGGATGAGGCTTTTTTTTTTTGCTAATTACAGTGGCTTTTTAGGATTACACCGAACATGTTCCTGCTTTTTGGATCATATGGTGTCATTTCCTTGTGGCCTTGTTTAAATGCAGATTTTCTGTTATTCATTGCCAACTGTACTTTGACTACACTGTTTCAAATTTGTTAACCGTGTATACTTTTGTGCAGAATATTTGTTTTAGCTCCGGAGGATACTTCAAAATGACGATAGGATACTAGTAATAGGTGATCACTGTGAAGTATTGTGCATGCGGTTTCGGTTCCTCATTCGAAATATAGGCTCATGTTTAGTGCCTTCTCTTATTGTCTCAACCACTTATGTAATGTGAAAAGTCTTAGCGTTGCGTGATCGTCCAAAAAAGAGTTTATGCTTTCATGTGCCGCTTTATGAGATCAGGGTGAGTTTGCGAAGATTAATTCAAAGCTAACAAAGGCGAGAGGCGGAGTTGTGTTGCACTCGGAGACGAGGCGAGAGCGTTGGGCGGAGCATCACTGCTCGTTGATAGAGGCAACAAAACTTGTGTCGCGTTTGGTGTGGGAAGACGACGTGTTTGTTATTCCCTATTTGCATGTCCATTCTTATGGCAATGATGGTGTGCTGCTTGCTCATCCATTCACTAATATTCAGCATACCACTCGTTCAAGGTATCATCTTATCTTTTTTCACGCGAATGTTGCGAGTATATGAGAACAGAGGTGCGAACTGAAACGAAACCTCCGAGTTTTTAATTCTCACCTTTAAAAACTGTGCTTGTTCCGACTGAAAGATGTTATAAATGAGAGACGCTAAAATGATGCTGGTATTTTACGGCTGACATTGTATAAAGAATTTTGTATTATCTTTCTGGATGTGAGTTTAATGGGATCCCAATCATGGCAAGGCCCAAAGAGTATCAACAATGGCTTTTTTGTGCCACTGAATTCTGTTTTTTCATTTTCGCAAAGAGCATCACGTAAACATGAAATATTTTGATAAGCTTTCTTAGAACTATAAGGCTTTCAGTGATCTCTTCGATCTTCATTCCAGAAATAAAAATGGAATACATTAGCATAAAGGTTTTTATTTACAGTTGCTAGGCAGTGCTTACTTGTTGATTTGTGTTGAAATGGATTGTCACAGGTAACCGTTGTGCATTTATATGAGCCTTTTGAATATTGCTTCCTTAAATGTGCTAATTATCGGTTTTTACGTGATGATGATTATGCTTTGTTGTCCATCTTCATCAATTGCCTTACTAAGACAGGCGAAATTTTGCGTTCGCGCATAATTTTATTTAAAATCTTTTCCAAAGTCGTTTTGGTGCTATTCGCTCCGTCCAACGCAGACAGTGCGCTATTTGCTTGATGGTGCTGGTAAAGAAATTTTCTAACTTATGTAAAGCGCCTTTTCCACTCGCCTTCTTCGATATTTCGAGAAAAACTACGTCATAATATCAATCGTCTTCCTTTACCTTTAATTGCAGAAGCTATCAACTTCTCAGTCAATACTGAGGTCAGGCTTTCTGATTTTATTTAATTTCCAAAAAAATTTCCAGCTTTTCCCATTTGAATAGCATGTCATGAGGCTTTTCACAACTTCATAAATCACTTTCATTTGGTGTTTATCACACTTTCATCTCCGTTTCTCGAATTTTGCGCCGACCATATCAATTCACGTCCTCCAGATCAATTTTGCTTTTGATATGCCACTTATTCTCATTATATACTGCAATTTGCACTTCGCCTCGGCAACACGGTCGATACATGTTTGAGGGAGACAGCGGCGGAAAGTCAGAATTTGGTGTTGTCGGCTTTTCTCATTATTCGCTTGAGGGGACTATTTCTTCATAGGGCACATAGAATGTGGCCGATAGAAAACTGCTCTCTCAGAGGGGATCGTTCTATCCTACGGCATATTTGGCCGTTAATTTGCATGATTTTGAGCATCACTTGAGATCATTTTCACTGATCCTTTCTTTTCGTTTTCACCGATCGTTGACGTTCTCTGTTAACGCGCCAACTAAGTCATTGTGGAGGTCACTTGGCAGCCCCGGTAAAACATAGAAGCGGCTCACTTCTAGTAGAAGCGATGAAATCTGGCTTGAAGTGAACGAATGTGCGCTAATATAGTTTGCGCATCGCCAGCGCTTGTTCGTTAAATTACGCTTTCCATTCGTATCAGAACGGATGTGAGTAGTAGAGAAACGTGCGCTTGCATCTTGTCGGCTGTTCTTGAACTGACCCCTCTAGCACTAAAAAGTTCCATACTAGGAGCCGGTTCTAATGATGTTCATATTGCGTCTCGTTCGTAGTGCAGTTTAGTCGAAACGCCTTTGAACCGCTTGTTTAGTCGTGAAAGAGTTGAATGAAGCGAGCGTTTTCTCGTGGATCAATATTTCAAGCCTTCCACTGAGAATTTTGCGCTTTTTGCTTGCCTTGGCCATTTCTCCATCCTTCTCTGTATAATTGCGTTTTATTCTAATCGCAGCGTTATGAGACAGGTTTACTGATTTGTCGATCGGAGCTCTATACCAAGTTTGCAATTTACTATATGTGGTGGCAAGCAGAAAATATGTTGCATCTCCTTTGATTTTAGAGATTCCTTAGAAATTGGCCAGCAGCAAATGATCGACGCTTCGCCCAAACTCGCTCATCACTTACTTCTCGTTTATGCATAAACATTGTTTCGAAAAATACAGGAGAGGGGAGGTGGACTATAACAACGATTGTACAACAACTTTTGTTGTTTGTTTTCTCAGATTCAGATTCGTATTTACACCTATCCCACGTTTTAAAATAGCGCCAACATTTTAACGTTAGTGAGCACTTTTCAGTGCTTTTAATGATCACTTATGTGCCGTTGCTTTAATGGCGCACTCATCGCTGAAAATGAGAGGTAAAATGATATCCTAGTCTCACCACATCCTTATATGTTCGAAGCTTCTCGTATGTCAATGAATCAGAGATCCCATGCATTTTGCATTTTCTCACCTTTCAAGTTTGCATTTTCTCATATCCTGGAGATGAGTGTTCAACGCCAAAGTATATTTCTTCTCAGGAGATTTTGTTTTAAGTCACGTTTTCTTGGGCATCCCGTCTTGTTAATATGCCTTGAATCCCACCTTTCTTACCACAGTGTCGTTAGACATGCCAAGCACATTATAAATAAATCGTTGAAGTCTATTGAAAAAGGGCCTCCTGTTTTCTTGTAATTAGGCGGCGAGGTCATTCATCCAAGAAAACTGCTTGCTCCTTTTTTCTTAAATCTTTAAAGGAGATTCTTCTGTTGAAGAAGAGGTGATATTCCTTGTATTCTAAATTTGTAATGCCTTTCGCAAATGTGTTCTCCGAACTTCTTTCATCATTCGAAGCACGTTGGCATTCATCACTCATCCGATGAAATATTCACCGTTTCTTTCTGCAGCCCTTCGCTTCAACACGCCTTCGGCTAACTGCTGTCTAAGAATCGCAGAATGCATTAGGTAATGCGAAGGTCTTGTGCGTTTGACAGATGGATGAAGGATTATCGTGGGTGGTCTTGAAATTTAGATATTAAGGGGAAGGAGGAGATTAGGGACACTTGTATAAATGAGCTTATAACATATCGTGGACGATGTCGATAATCCTGCTGTAATTAGAGCACCTTAGTATTCAACTTTTTAGGCAACGTGAAAGCTAAGGGCCGAGTTTCAAATAGCAGCCTTCACTGTTCCGGCTGTAGGATTCTGCAAGACAACTATGCATTTGCTATCAAGTAATTAGTGAAGAATATTGAAATTAAGCAGTCGCTCATTAACTGTTCATAATTCTGGAGTTATTCTTGCAGTACATTGGAGCCACTTCCTGGGTGTAGGAGAAACGGAATAAAAAATTAAGCTTCATTGGAAATGAGCAAAAGTTGTACTTATATTCTGTCGTTTACCTGACAATGGGCTTTATTGTAATTAATTTAAGAGGTTTTTATCGATTTGCATTGCACTCAAAATGCATTGCATAGAATCGTTTAGAGTTTCTGCACAAGTTTGTGCATAATGGAGCTTGCATCGAACTTGAGTGAGTTTGATCGGCCAACGGGACTGGGCCATAGGCGCTTTATATGAGTAAGAGACACATACGAGAGGAAGAACGATGACAGGACCGGAACTGTTGAATGATGGATTTGATGACCTGAATAGAACAGTTTGCGGAATTAGCCAATGGCATCCCGTTTGGACTTCCTTGTACTCTGGCCTTTCCACAATGTTTAGAGTGTGTAAATTTGAATGGACCATATATTTCCATCTTATTATGAAGCCATACGATGAGAATAAAAGACTGACTGATGGATGAGGTGAGTGGTAAATAGGATTTGATAGGATTTCTGTCTATTATGTATCGAACGAATATCGGCTTTTTGCACTCCTTTTTGCAGTTGCATTCGTTTTTTTTTTCGTAAAATTACAGCGTTTTGCATTCGAAAAATAAGTTTTTGAGATATTAGCGTTCGTTTTGCAACATTTAGGAAAACTTTTTATGCACAGCTAAAAATTAAAACAAATGTAAATTTTCTTAATTCATCTCAGAAATGTTGTCTTCCAAAATTTCTAAACGTGGAATTTTGATTTGTGGTTGATATCAATGATCAGGCATAACTTGAAATAGAAAATTCTGCACATGCATCTTTAATTGTAACGTCTGTCGTCTTAATATGTTGTTACGATGGTTCTCATCTTCATAGTTTCATTTTTAAATAAAGTAATGAATAGATAGCAATTAAATGCTCATCGATATCTCTCAAAGCATTTAAAGCACGTTTTGTATGCTCTATTGTTTATCGTAGATTATTGGCGCTTGTTTTGCGGGTGTGAAGCATTTGCTGAGCGGGTTGAAGGACACTTAAGAAGCTCCATATCACGCTCCCGTTTGTCTTTTATTCCACCGATTCGATTCGCTCTCCAGATGTATGCGTTGCTTTATGTGGCCGGTCCCAGTTATGGCTCTTCCAAATTAAAGCGCCAGAGTTCTAACTGGGCCAACGGATCGATTATCTCTCAGTAGATAGCGTACGTTTCTCATTGATGTGAGTTGGCCGAATGAAGCGATTCCATGCAGCATATGCACATATCCGTATGAGCTTTTGTGTGATGACGAAAGCATTGTTGCATAATCAACCAATTTCTTTGTAATTCTGTTTACTTAATGACTGCAAATTCCTACAGTTGAATTTCGTGCTTAAATAAAACTTTTGCTCTAGAAAGGACGTTAAAAATTCCAACAAATATCCGGAGGATGCGCATTGCACACGAAAATGGAAGCATTTTTGTGCCTCTCTGCGTCTTTAAAAGGCAGGTCAGCGAAACAAGTGCCCTAATTTGAATATAGATTAGGAGTGGAAAGTTGAGCATTGATTCTCTAGCTTACCACTAGGCTTATTGCCGTAAAAGAGAATTCTGTGCATCTCCCCACCGGATATAGATCTAAGTTTAGTACTTCGAACGAGCAAGGATCCTTGAACGAATCGCACATAAGAGGACTGTATTTGGAACACCATAATGGAAGGATGATGGGATGAACGTTGAAAGTGTGCAGGTCATCCAATGAGGCGAGTCAGAGCGGTCGAGCAGCGAGGGAGTTGGCTAATTAGGTAGTCGAGGTCACTGCATGCTTGGTGCGGTCTGTAATCATGCGTTTCTGGCCTCGGCGAGCAACGCTTTGTCTTGACCGCCATGTGAAATATTGAATTTCGTATGTTGGCGCTCAGGTCGGAAGACATTCATCCACTATCGTTTCGCAGTAACGATTTGTTGAAAACCCCTTCTGCTATGGCGTATTTTATGAATCGGTAACAGTTACTTGCTCAAGCGTTAATAAAAAAAGTTTCACAGTGATTTTGTTGAGAAAAAGAGATTGGATCACTGCACTAATTACTTGTCGACTTTCACAGTGATTTTTTCAAGGCATTTTATTGCCACCAGTCAAAGTTCGGCTATCTTTCTTAGAAGCTGCTGAGGCCTATAAGATACGAAAGATGGAATTTGATCGATGATCGACACATGAGATGAATACGCTAAACAACGGTTCTAACAGAATAAACAAGCTGCAAAAGTAGGCAACGTATGCAGTACAATACTTTGCTATTAGTAACAATAACTTGAACAGTGAGAGCATGTTGAGGGATAATTTAAACTTTGTTGTAGGCATGCAATTCACACAATAAGCACAATGTCGCATTATGGCACATCAATTCCTGCATGATTGCTCAGCGTCTATCTATTAGACTTTCCTTCGAATGGGTGTCATTTTTGCTTGACCAGAATTGGTGTAGAGCGGAATATTTGTGAACGCGAGAGTTTATAGTATGCCATATGTACATTGGATAATCCCTTCTGTAAAATAGCTGGTACTGTGTGACGATTCCCTTATTTCATTAATTCAAATTGTGAAATTCAGGGTTGGAGACTTTGCCTAAATAATGTTGCTTCTTCGAATGCTGCCTTTTTTTCCTATGTTGAGGAATGAAGCATTCGCTATGTCAACAAAAAACCGTTATTTTAAAGCAAAACGTTTTATTGTTGATAGGAGTGGAATAGATTTTGTGCTCATAACATTCAAATACGCCAATTTGTAAAGTCGATGGTCGGGTATATGAGGTCGATTTGAGGTGTGTGCGGCTAGCGAAGTGGTCGGTGGACAAGCCACTGTAAGAAGCGTAAGCTTTACCCGCTTGACCTGAACCACTCTTAAGCACTCGATTTGTATGCGTATATACAATTGTTTAAGGTGGAGTGCGCTATCCAAATGTTGCGCTGCTCGTCGATTAGCGAAAACATTCTACACTGTGGCAAGCGGTCGGCATTCGCCACAATGCTTTCTAGTGTGTACCGTACGCATTCGATCATTGCTCAGTTGTATGTGCCGTGCCAACGCTAACGCCAAAACATTTAAATATTAGGTTGCTTGCACGTCAAAAACACACCTAAATAGCGGCAACGACGTTAATAAGAAGAGGGGAGAGAGAAGGAATGGGTCAACGATTTTCGTAATTTTTGCACTCCCCACCCACAGTTTATCTGCTCTTCCTGTTCGGGAAATGAGAGACATACGTTTTCTTTAGTTTGCTAACGATAAGAGGGCGTGCTATTTGAAGCATACAGTCTAATACGAGGGAAGAGTGGACTTGATTTTGAATTGGTGAATTTGATGCAGTTAATAAATTGACGAGTTCAACTGATAAATTCTTTGCACGCAGTTCAAATGCTTAATAAACAATGACTTTTTTTACCAAAGCTGTGCCTGCTTCAATGTCGTGGAGAAATTGTTCTTGAGAGTGTTTTCTTTAGAATGCAGGTGCGTTTGGCTTAGTTTGAAATTTCGCAAATTATTTCCTTTTTATTTTTCAACGCTTTGAGCAGAAGCGAAAGCAGGGTTGATAGCTCTCCTGCCGCTTTGAAGACGAAGGGCGTTTGCTGCCCTCATTTAACGAGTAGCCGTCAGATAATTCTATTTCCACCGCTAATACTGAAACAACATCTATTTCGGCGTGTCCTCCCCTAATTGCCTTGTATTTCCTTATCACATCAATGCGTTATAAAAACATGCGCTCAAATAGCGAATTTACATTAAAGCTTAATCATTTGGTTGCTTCATATACCCAGGGTTTTGGTAGTCGCAAAAATTAATGCAGAGTTTCTGATGCAAAACATAAAAATGTGCTTCCCCTGGGAGTGTTACCTTTTTCCCTCCTACCTGCCGCTTCCCTTCTCATTTTACGCCAAGGTTTACACCAGTGTGAGAACTGAAGGAAGCAGTGGGACTCGAATCGGCAATCCCTTGTTCAAATGGTGGCCACTGTATTTTGCTAATGCTAATTCGTTTCAGTGCTACTCCTAACCTTTTTTTTCTGTTTTAGTCAGCCGATAGCCACATCAATCTATAAGTTGATTATTCCTTCTAAAGGTTCTTCGGTGAGATGACATGTAAGTGATTAAAATGAGCGAAGGTTTCCGACAGGCTTATATTCAAATTGAGTCATCAGGTTAAGTTGTACGATGTTGGATGCGCAGAGGGATTTCTTTGAAGGCGCATTACTCTCTGATAATATTTCTCAGTTCTTTAAAATTGTTTAGTGGATATTTACAATTATTGACTACCGCAAAATGTGTCTTACGGTTATTGCAGTTCAGTTCTTCATTATTGAGGTTATCCTTAGATGCCCTGTGTCCGTTTTCATTGTGCCCTCAATTGCTCGTAGAGTCTAAGAAAAGATCGTCGATTGAGTAGGATTTGCTTTCCCTCTACCCTACCTCTCTCCATGGCCATCGATTTCTACCGTGAATGTTTACTTGAAAACGAGTAGTTTCGATAAGAAACCAGAAACGAGAATCTCGTAATGCCGAAGTAAATGGTACTCCGCCTTTTGTTGTTATTGCGAACGATGGTACTTACACTGGATCCCAAAAACAGATTAGCGATCAGTAGGTGAGAGGAAGGAGAGGATAACGGTCTTTTTAGCGAGTTTCCTTGATGCTAGGAGTAACGCTGAGTTTCCCTCTTTTGCTGCTTCCATTTTTCTCGACTAAACAATAGTCCTGTATACCTTATTCAGTGCGCTAATGAACATGTGGGCGTCCATGTAGTGCGTCGTCACTGGATGACACAACGAAGTTATGCGTCTCTAAAGCGACAGAATATGCCTAATAGTCGGCATGGAAATATTACCTAATCTTTTTATTTATTGGCTCATTAGTGCAAACAGGAAATTACTAATCACCGAAAGTCTGTATGAAAAAAATCATCTTACTCGAGTAATTTCTGTTTTTTAATCTCTTATTGGTCCCTCTTCCCATCTATCTGCTCGTCTCTCAGAGGGAGAGGGTGGCTGTTACATGTTTCAATGGTCAGTTGCTCCATTGAGTTTCGTGGATAAACACTTTGGTGGGTCATGAAGAAATACCGACATGAGAAGACGGCTGTGCTGTTTCCAAAGTTGAACATGAGGTTGGTTTGTCCTAAAGCAAATCTGTGGACGATTGTGTCGTCACTGTTGCTCGAAATCTGCAGAGAAGAACTTTATGACAACTAAATTCAACCACTTTTAGAATGCTCAGTCATCGTTGATTGTATTCTTCAGTCGGCACATGCATTTTATTTCATCAGTTCCTTGCCTAAATGCTTTTACTGTAAGCTCCGCACACCTACGAAATTACTTATAGAGGGTATGGAGTACCTATGGGCGGTAGATACTGTGCATTTGGAGAGTTATAGTAAGACAGTGCGTAGTGCGCGAAAGGGAAAGTGCTTTTCTCAACCTTTGGTTGAATGTTGTAGTGGATAGGTGGGAAAGCTACTTATCAACTTCTTTCAGGATGGATAGTACACACGTCACCTCCTAACGAGCATTTACTAAACAGAAAGAGTGGCGAAAATCTTATGGTTGTTTGCTCTATAGAGGGGCTTACCTTTGACACGGAACCAGATGCAAGTATTGATTGGTACAAATACGGACACAATCGTCCAATCGGAAGGATGGGCAGGTGAGGAGGCTTTTTCATTGAAAACTTCAACTGTAGGGAAAACTTATCGTGTCCTATTCTATTCAGTTTTTGCATTTCCCGTTCTAAGTTGAGACATACATATGCTGGCCATTCTATCTGTATAAGTTTGTGCATACATGTGATTGATAGTCAGAACTAGCCTTTTGGGAGGTTGTTTTGATAAATGTATTCGCCACAATTACTTCTAAAGGACTTTCGCGTACATGGCACTTGCGCTGAAAAAGCTTCTCTTTTATTTTGGTCACTGGAAGTGATGGGAAGAATAGGCGAATCTAAATCGAATAAATTTTTCCATCTCCATTCCATTGTTTGTGACACTTTCTGAACGGCTCATGCCCAAATGATGCTCACATTACTCCAGAAAAGCCGGTCATTCTATCTATATGCTCTAAGAGAATTTCGAAGTGACAGATGTTGTGATTTTATCGCTTACAGGGTTATGACTTTAACGAAGGGTAAGGCGCTTTCAAAGCAAATTATGTTCGTGAAGCCGACTGTCGATGATTCAGGTGTATATAGGTGTGCTGCAAGGGCATTAGGTGGCGAAATGCAAGAGAAGTCAATAAACATCTCGTTCATTCGTAAGTCTTTAGCTGTTTGTTTCCTGTAGCATGAATTTTTTTTTTTTCACGTTCTGCATCTTCACATCCTTGTCAGAGAAGTATCGTTTACCGTAGATGAGAGGCATGTAGTAGTTGGTTAAGAGGATGATTTGTCAAGTTGCTAGCCGTACTCAAAGATATCGTCAGTCGTTTTCGAAGCATAAGTATAGCTTTGGATTAAAAAATGGCTCATATTTAGCAGGTAAAGCATTATTGTCGTCCATCCGTTGTGGGGATTTTTGTCTATTCTCCTGCCGTCATGTTTAGTTTTGTTACATATGCGGCATTTCTCATGTTTAAAAAATCCGTAAGTGAAAAAAAAATTCACGTGCTAAGGAAGTGAATAAGACTTGCACTTTTTCCCTCTTTCAAAATCTCAAAAGACAACTTTGAACCAAAGGATACAAACCAAACTGACAGTTCATTGTAATCCCCGAAATTCACGAAAATAGTTTTCAAGTCGATTTTCTATAGTTGACTAAAACCGATTTATAGGAGCTGCGGAGTTTGTCGATGCACAGAGAGAGCAACATCCTCAAGAAGGTCAAGATGCAGAAATTGTTTGCCACGTGAGTGGAGATCCTTCGTTGGAAATATTTTGGCAGTTCAATGGAAACAACATTGCAGAAGGTCGGCTTTCTCTTACTGTTGATTGGTGATATGCTACTGATTTGTTATCGGTATTCTGCAAGAGGGAAATGGCACCTTCGCGCTTAGTTTACCATCAAAGTATGTTGCTGTATGGTGCTTTCATATAGCTTGCTGTAATTTCGAAGAAATACCTTTGGCGATATTCTCTTACTACTTGGAATCAATAGGGGTGCGAGATATAGCGAAAACTCGAGCACTGATATTTTGATGATGTAGCTTCATGGAGATGAAATAATTCTGATCTCGTGCACCTTGACGCTATGGCCAATTAGCCCGCTTCAATCAAGACTTTAGAGAACTAATTTTATCGTCTCTGAGAGTAAAACGGTGATGTATAGTTATCTTCAGATTTTATGTGCTGATTTAGAGATTAATATCTTCCCCTTTGATTAGAATCCGAGTGCAGTCTGAGAGGTTGAACGGTTCTGCCTTCTTTCACTTCGATGCGCCAGCTTCTCATGAATTCTGATTCGCATTTATAAATTTTTGCATATTTAGGCATCGATACTTGATATTGGGTTTTGGATGGGTTTACACCCCGATAGCGATGGGGTCGAAGCTGGAGTCCGTTAATCTCTGACCTTCGGTGGAACACGGTGTTTACCGTGCTTAGGTCTGGAACGGGAATTGATCCATGTACGGTGAACTCCAATTGCGGGTTCACTTGCGGCTAACGTCAGATCTCATTCGTGACTATAGATGAATAAAAGAACTCCGTCAGCACACCGCATGCGAAGGACTAGCCTAGTCCCAATAGGCATCGATTGCGGCGGCCTGAGGGATGACATCGCACTGCGTTTAGCATGTGCATATCTAACTGATCCTAGAAATGTTCTCTCATCCATCAGACGTGCTTTGAAAACGATTGAAGCGCACTTATGCGTTGTAGAGTGTTGCTGTTTAGAGAGTTGGCGATGTTGTAGACGACGTTAGATAGGCTGCCGGATTAAGTACACCGTTGCGGAGATTGGAAGGGATGTTGCGCGTAGATAGGTGGGTGGCCATCTGTCGTCGCTTTAACGCATTGCGTAATCTCTATGCCAAAACACCCTCTGCAGATGGCTCATTTATTCAGAGTGCTTTTACAGTCTGCTATGTTTGCCGTTCTCATAATTTTCGCTGTTTTTCTTCGTCGGTAATGCTCTGCAGTGGAGTTTTCACTGATCCTTCAAAGAAAGGCAAAATATTTGACGTAAAATGTGCCTTTTTTTAAATCGATTCATATCGTGTTGCGAATATAATTGAACATAAGTCATTAATTTCTTAACGCTGGCGTTGAAAAACTGTCCAGAGTAATCTTATATTACGCTCACTTGTTTCTCCTGTCATCCACCCTAACAAATAACTGTCATTCAATTATCGCAAATTACTGATAAATTGCTAAAATCTGATCGAGTTAAATTCGCAATTAATTTCCATCATTTCCTAAACTTGATCTTATCTTCTATATGGCTCCTTAATGCTTGAAAGGTAGCGATTCGCTTTGATTTCTTCTAATATTTGTTTTTTTTTTCGTAAGAATTCCAGCCGTCTCTGCGTTCATCTCATTTGTTGGCAATTTTTACAAATGATTTACAGAAGGGAGGTTCTGTTTAGGTGGTCCTCGAGGCTATGAATTCCGAGATAACAACCAAGTGCTGTTTATTCCGCAGTTCGAATCCGAGCAGGACGATGGCGAGTATTTATGCAACGCAGCGCAATTCTCGTCTTTTGAAACCCTCGCTATCAATGTAACTGCCTATGGTAAGCATCTGTGTCACTGCTATGATACTACCGATGAAGCTAGAAGCATAAAGTCTGTGAAGAAGGATTGTCTCTTGTCCATTTGAGGAGATTTATAGAAAAGATTCTCGGGACCTTCATGTCAGCAATAATCCTTGAAGATTGTGCCCAGTTGATGATGTATTTTCTGATATATTTCGTGTACTGGAGTCTTTTATTTTCGTTTGAAATTCTTTGCGAATTTGAGTTGCTTTGCTATTATAGATGTATCAAATATTTCTGTAAGAGCTTTTTCCAAAGTACTTTTCGATGTCGTTCCCACTTTCTTGTATATAAGCTATCTCCCTTTATTTTGCCTTTTTGTTCGAGAATCCAATGGAAACTCAATTACTGATATTAAAAAGGGAAGTGTAGGAAGAACACGGAGGCGGGCTGGGGGGAGATGGTGAACAGGAGGGTTTTAAGTTCATGTTGCAACTGGCTGCACAACGAAGTGCATTGCACTACTGGAGGTGGGCTTCATACCAAGGTGAAGAATGTAGGTTATTCGCTGCATTCGTGCAGGTGATATCGCGTGAGCGTGGTGGCCGCGAATGGTGTGCGTGACGTTCGTATTGGAGGGTTAGTGCTGGCACAACGATGACTTGAACTAGACGAGCGTAATTGTAGCATTGGTGAGAAACGTAAGGCGATCTATTGTTTGTTAAGGTATAATTGTAAGCGGCGACGCGTGCTTAATTCACACCGTAGGTTTGCTGAAAATGAATATCGAGAGGAGAGCATGCATTGATGTGTCTATGGAAGTGTATGCTAAAGGGATGATGAGTTCGATGTGACCCCAGTGTCATTGTGTCAGTTTTGAAAGAAAATTGTTCGAACGTGCACAACGTGCAGGATTGAAACACGTGGCTCATGTTGAATAAAAGCGGCGAGCTGGAAGGTGTGCCATTTGTTATGCATAATTGTCGGCCTTGTTCATTCGTGCGCACTGCATACAAACATGATTGACTTTCAGCGCCACCTGAGATCACTGTTTTCGAGGGGCCAGAGTTCGGCCGTGGTTACGAAGGTCACAGTGCACAAATCCAGTGTCAGGCAGTTGGCAAGCCGAAACCTGAATACAAATGGCACAAGAATGTGGTATGCAGCCAACGTTTTTTTCAAAGAAATTTCCATGCCGTAGATCTAACCAGGGAAAGCAGGTGATGTGTTTTATGGTTAATATATGAGGCGTTAGAGATTGCTGAGTTGGACGCATGGGTTGGCATGAAAGCTTGTAGCAGCGTTATTTCGATTCGTATTCGCCTAATGGGCCGACTAGTTGCTATTTGCATTGCGCCTAATGTTGTTTAGCGTCACGCCGGGTGTCATTTTTAACGCAGTGTTGAGAAAGTGCTATTCGGGGGATATCAAGGATCAAACTGCATGATGACCATCGCACTGTATTGCCGTTGATGATATATTCAAATGTGATGATGCCATAGTCCTCTTTCTGCCGCAGATCTTGCTTTCAGGCTGAATGCATTGCACTCCCCCTTCCGGTTTAATGCCGGAAAGGGGGAGGAAGATGTGATATCCTTCTCATCATTTCCTTCTTCAGCACCGAGAAAATGAAACCACATCCAGTGCAAAAATTGTATCAGCTGAGTACTTACAGCTTAGCTGACCGAGTTCCCTGATAGTGATGCACGTCATTTGTGTACTTCTTTGCACGACTCACTGCTGCTACCAAGTGCACCTTATCTGTTCATAGAGATGCTGTTCTCTTAAGAAGGAGCTGTGAGCTCGGTGCACCTGATATGGCTGAAGTCAGCTTTTTCTTCTTTTCCACAATATCGGCCTGCTTGGAATGCGACTATTTTTGCAAGTGCGTCTCGGATTTCTGAAGCGTAATTACGAGTCGGCTGCGGGTGATCATGGGAGATCGGAACCGCAGTCAGCCGCGAGCAATAACGTCGACTTTATTTTTATACATACATGGGTATATAACGTGCTGTCGAAAAGATACGTGACCATATCACTGCACGCATCGCTCTCTCACCATAGTTGCTGTCGAAGATGTCGTTAACCTATGTGATGTGCGCAATTCAACTGTTCATGCCATTCTCGTTTGTTCACCAGAGCACGGTTCAATGAGAACGCTTGAAAGTGAAACATTTGGTCTTCCAATTACCATGGTAGTGTATCGTGCCTATAGTTTTCCCATTGTATTCACCTATATAAAACTTTTTTCCGTTTATAGACCCTCATCGCCTACAATGTTGGCAAGTTTGAAAACGGATGTATATTTAAGAAAAAATGGGAGGGGGCACTAAATCGCAGAGGATTAGCTAGGGTGTGTATTGAAGGAAATTTTCAATTTCCTGTTGCTAACGTTTTCTTCTCTTCTTAAATTTGCTCGCACTTCCCGAATTCAGAATGGATATGTTTATTAATTGGCTGAATGCTTCTCAGTTGATAGCGACGGCGCACATTTCAGGAGAGGTGGGATGAGGGGAGAGTTGTAGTGTTTGTAACGAGGCTTGGAGGGGGGCAGATTGTATTGTATGCTTATATATATATATATATATATATATATATATATATATATATATATATATATATATATATATATATATATATATAATACATATGTGTGTATATATAATATAGGCCCAGCATGTATGCTTATTAATGTATTTGTACGTAAAGACGTGGATTTTTGAACACTGCCTGTCGACTTTTCCGAGTCGATTTGAAGCAGTGGTTTGGGCTTTCGTTTTTGCGTAATGTAGGATCCACATCTTCAACGTTGCTCCAGTAGATTCTGGCATAGCACATAAAAGGAAATCGTAGTTGGCAGATAGAGGAATCGGGTTCTCCACCTCAAAAATTTGCAGATTTTTTTTTGGCGCTGGGGATGAACCGAGCGGTGGAAACCGTGAATTTAGGAGGCCATTCTTTATACGCCATGTTCACGATGCCCTCAAAAAAGCAAAGTCTCGCATCAACTGTCGACAAGGCGTCAAAATAATATTCTGCTTTTCCGGCAGTTTTTTTTTTATTGTCTACTGCTTCAAAGGACCATTTTGAACAAAAGCTATGCTAATAATAAGGTACTACTTTTGCCACTCACGTTAAAAAGCGATGACGACAAAAATCATTGGCACGTAAGTGGGAACGAAATATTGTAAGATGGAAGCGGTACGACGTATCTTTGCAACGTGAAGCAGCACTGACGTAGCATTAGCAACTATGAAGCCATGTGCGTCGTTGGCATGCAGTGCCTCTTTCACATCGACCGCAGTTTTGATGGAAGTGCTTGCATTCGGTTATTTAGAAGGGTGCCATTAAACTGCCATATGACAATTGCAAAAAGAAATAGCCATTCTACGCGTTGTTTATTTTCTTTGTTTTTTTTTTTTATTTTTTTGATGGGAGGTACCATGAATTGTGTTCTTGCTTAAATTTAAGCGTTTATTCGTGAGATGAGGTCGTTGAGGAACGTGTTCATTGCTTGACATAGCGAAAGGAAAATAAAGCTGCGATCATTTACCAGGACATCACAAGCTACTTATAAGTAGTGATTTGCATTGTCAGTTAGTCAAGCAAGAATCACTTATCCAGGATTGACTGTGACCAGTGAGACAGAAACATATATGACTTGACGTAATTGAAATAATGTGACGTCTAATAGGTGCAAAACATATGCCGAAAAGTGCACGGCTCGAAACACCACAATGTTTGTCCGCATAGAGGGAATTAAATGTTGTGTATATCACGAATCAGCTGTGTATTGCAAGTGAGATTTTCATCACTTGCAGAGTCGAACGCTGTTTTTTATGGGAATGAAAAACTTTGTATGCATACTTTCTTGCATGGAAGGAAAACAATGTACCACTTTTTGCATGAAGCAAAAAGCATTGCTTCTTCGAGAAAATTTTGCTGCTAGAAAGTCACGTTGGCTACGATGGGTTGTAGCTACCCTACTGCCTAAGTTGCATAGCTTGCAAGTAATATGGGGGAAGGGCCGGGGCAAAAGACGTTAGGCGGTGGTCGATTGCGGCCGTAATTCGTTTTGCACTGCAGTGCAGAACTCATTGCAAAGAAACATAAGTCACAACAACATTTGAAGGATATTGCAAGCCTGATTAATCAAACGAGGTATCATAAGCGTATGACCAGCTGTATAACATAGGAAATATGGCGTGCGCGGAGGCGTTAGTAACGGCACGTGCTCAAACCATAGGACCTCGAGGAAAAAGCATAGAGCTCTACGTCATACTTATAACGCTTTAAGTTTTTTTTCGCTAATCATACAGTGTTATTGAGGTCGATTTCACCTAGAACCGCTTTAGTGAATTTGCTCGGACCAGTTGAATTTGGAGAAGCGACGGAGCAGATATCTGTACAGCTTTTCGACATGTATGTATTGTGAAAAAGCGCATGCGCAGCTGACTAAGAGATGCTGAGATAACAAATGATGGCATGCCTCGGCAAACTACATTTGTGTTTATTGACTGTTGCTTTTAGACAACGAAGCGTGTTGAATTGTTTAGCTGTATTTGAGGACAACCTCGAGGAGGAAATAGTTGCATCGGACAAATATTTGGTTGAGAATGGTCTTCTCATTATTCACTCACTCATTCCATCTGACGGCGGTGTATACACCTGTGTGGCATCGAACGTGGTCGATGAAAAACGTCATAGCATTAATCTAACAATATTCAGTATGTTTCATCTATCACATATATACAACTTTTTTTTTGGTTTGTTTTCAATAGTGGTGTTGTGATAGGCTTTAAATATTTTTCAAGCTTTCTAATCTGTGTTCAGAGTTCGCTTCTTATTCCATCGTTTTATTGACGGGTCTCGAAGATGAGGTGAACATGACGTTGAGGTTATAAAGCAAAACAGATTCGCTTGAACGTCGCTGGCATTGCTCTTTTAGCGTTTCCATCTCTTTCTGTGAGGAGTTTTGTATTTCCTGAATGACGCTATCATGCAGTTGCTCGATTGAAGTTCGAGTCTTATTTGAACACGAAATGACAAGACAGCTACTGTGCAAAAGCACTAGCATCAATCGCATATCACCACTGCAATATAGAGCTTGGTGACAGCGATTCGGTTCTCGTATTTTTATCAAGCCAATTTGTTTTTGTTTACAAAGTTGCCGAAACAACTGGTACGATAATAGGTGAGTGAAGAGTGTACGAAATCAAAAGCGATGTTTGATATCTGAGATAAGGTATCAGCTTTGATGTGGAAGCTATAATTAGGTAGCGGGCTTATGCGAATTTCCAGCTTAGAAGGATCTTCATGTGAGTTTAATTAAACAGGACGTTTGAAAAAAAAAGGCATCGGATATTGCGAAAGCATTGTGCATTGAAGTGGTTGTGGATTGATGAGGCGGGAAATCATCTCTTTTAGGGAGCATCCCCCGCCTCATAAATCTGTTGTGCACAAAGGATTACTTGTTTATTTGCTAAAACGAGGGAATTGGAGGAGCGAGCTTATGACAAATTGGGATTTAAAATAGAGCGCTTGCGTCTGCTGAGATGGGGGGGGGGGGGGTCGCTTCAACGCTGGTTGATATATTCTCCTTTCAGATTCGATAATGAATTCATTCGAAAAACAAAACGCGTAATTGTAGTATATTTGTGACATCAGCGAAGAAAAAAAAAATTTTGCGTGTGGTGTGGTATAGAATGTAGTAATTGAGTTGTGTCACTGCGAGAGCTGTAACCGCAACTGATTAGCTATACATTTTTTTTCGGACATTTCCCATTCGTTTATGCTCAAGCATATTTCTCAAAATTTTTTCGTGGGTATTTCTCTGAAAGCTCTTTCCACGTCATTTTTTTAAATGCTTTTGGCCATTGCCCGCACTTTCTGTTCTAAAATGACATCTTGCGTCTAAACGTTGAATAGATAATAATGAGGAATAGATAACGATTGTGAATGTTCATTGAAAGTCGGCAGCAACATCCTTTCAACGTGGCAGGCGTGACGTTGAGTGCTATATTTGCTTGAAGTGAAGAAATGGGCTTCTATTTCCGTTTTTTTCCCCTCCATTCAAGAAATATTATTTGTGTGATTAATTATGTAAAACTTGACGAAGTTGATGATTCGTGTCACTTTATGAGCCCTTACTTGATGAGTGAAAAGTTCAGCGATGAAGAACTGTAAGTGTTTCTACTTTGCATATATTTTTATTCAGAGAGGCCAAGGATCAAGAAGATGCATAACGTCACTCGCGAGCGTGGTGATTCAGTGGATTTGCGTTGCAGTTTTACCGGTGATGGCGTAATCAAAGCGAAATGGGTACATCAGGGCGAGGAGTGGACACTAGAGGGAGATCAGCAAGAGGTTCGTTCTGAAGAGTACACAGACAAAGATGACGGTGCGAGCATCACCACGATCAAGGTTCGATCTTTTATCATCTCTTCGCCATTCGCCCGTAGCTTTTTTCTGTGAAGTTGTTTTCTGAGCGTAAAATCTGATACAAGCAAATATGCGTCTCTCCGTTTCTCTCAACTGTGAAGGATTTCTTCATTCAAACGTGCTGTTTTTATGGCATTGGTTTTCGGCATCACGGGAGAACGTCACCAGCAGAGTCAAAAATATAGATTGAAATACTTTTTGCAAGTTTTTGATATAGATTATTCAGTAGTATGAGATTCCATATTCCTGTATTGGAGTGGTATCTTAGCCGAATTCGGCTGTAGCCGGTTCTTTCTTTTTGCAGCTTATTCAACTTGTCTTTTATTGAAGTCACGAAATAGTTTTGCTCAACTTGTCAAATAATACAACTAATTCAATAATTTTACAAAAGTAAGTGCTGGAATACATATCTCGCATCTACTGTTTTGTTTGCTTTATCTGTATGCTGTGGAATGAATGACTTCAGAAATGAGTTCCACATAGTGCTTGTGCATATGTTGCAGTACATGTATCTTACAAAAAAAAGAACAAAAGTGCTGCGCAAATATGTTTTATTGTTTGTCTTCTGAGGTCGTTGAGAATTCACTCATCAGCTAATTCCTTGTCTAGGAGTTTTTGCAACACTTCAACTGCCAACGTCTCTGAAGTATCCACGTTATGGACGGAATTATTTTTCTTGTGGGAGGGTTTGTGAATGTGAAATTCCAGGCGAAATGTTAAATTTCTCACTTACTACTTAAATACAAGAAAGTGCGTTGATATATTGTCGTAAAGTTTCAGTTATTTCGTATTTGATTTCATGGATTTTTTTTTAAGTTCGATTTGCGATTGACTGGTTATTGTTGCTTCTAAGTGCCTTGAGGATTTATGGGTTGAAGCATATTTGTCATGCTGTTACTACGAGCTTTTTTTTTTTCTTTTTCTTTCTGGAGCCAATGTGCAATATGCGCTGTTTTGCGCGATAATTATGCTCACTTTTTGCTATACGTTCTTTGTTGTTGTTGTTTTTTTTTTAAAACTTTTGTGGCTAAATTTTTCAATGTTTATTGGATATATTATGATGATATCATGATGGGATAGTGTTTATTTTTTGGGAGTTGATAAATTTGAGAAAAGTTTGGATGCGCGTTGAATGTTTTCTTTGCGATGCCAGTCGGACGGTTTTTAGAGCATTGAAATTTGTCATTTTTGTGTATCGTTTCGACTTTTCACTTTTAACTCGATATTGCTGTTACAGTGGACCTAATCCTATATAGGTTTGAAAAGAGCTTACATATTTATGTTCCAGAATATGCTAGTGCGTGGGAATAACGTAAAGTACGAAGTGATCTCAAGAGGCAGAGAATCTACATTTGCATTTATCTTTTTGATTCGCTTGAGATGAATGCTTTATTACATTTACTAGTCGCCATTATTCTTTTTTTTTAAGCGAGCTAAGTTGTGCCAACCGCATTGTGCATTTCTATGGACAAATTTAAATTATGTATCAAAATGTGGAGTTTATAAGTTGGCTGAATGTTAGCGATCATTTTTTTTTTTTTTAATTGTAAAGGAAGAACGCATTCGTTTTTGCTGATTCGCGTTAAACGAAAAGAGAACTGTCGACGAAATCATTTGATCGAAAGTATTTAGCGTTCGCTGGCAGAGATTTCTCGTATATTTTCAAGAATCCGAACTATCGAATAATTTACACTAAAATTAGGCATATTCGTCCAAGTTTCGAAAACTGAGAGGCAATTTTTCTAACTTTTTTCCCCATTATAACATCAAGGAAGTCAAACCTTAAACTTTCTTTGCGTTTTTGCAAAGTCGTTTATATACCGTGCTGTATCATTTTGCGATATAGTAGTACTTAGCAAGTACATTAATTTTACAAAAAATTTTTGCTCATCTCACTGGTTAGCAGATTAGTAAACAATGTTCTTACAATGCCCTTTATTAATACGTAAGTTAAATTTGTAACTGAAAGCTTTTGTTTAGGGTGACGATACAAGAGAAAGCGATTTGCAAAATGAAACCGCAAACAAGGATGACGGCCACTTCGACAAGTTGAAGCAGGAGGTTGCTCGTTCTTTTCGCTTTTTTCTTCTCGGGTTGTTTTTAAACATGTGCTGGATGCATTTTGTTGGCACTCGCATGTGTTATTTGCGTATTTTGCACTATTTTTTAACGAGTGATAGAACGTGTAATCGAAAGCATTCGATGGAAGCGAATAAAGCATTCACATAAATTTCCCAAAAAAATGCATCCAACAATTACGTCGATTGAAGTAAAATTGCATTATATTGCCGCACTTCTTTCACTGCACTTACCTTGCTGGAATCATCATCGCTTTCCTTTAATATGCATTCAGTTCTTTTCTGTACCGCAACACTCGCTCTGCATATGATGGGCACATGTGAATTAACTTTTGAAGGATTGCAAAAACAATGCAGAATTTCGGCGAACTATCTAATTTGCATCGCAACGAACGAAATCCGGGTAGCAGTATAAGTGGCAGAAGTTGTTGTAGGGCTGAACTGCGTTAACTAAATTTTATAGCCATTAGTTGTATAATGTTTGATGCTGACTAGCGACAGGGAAATTTTCAAGCATTTATTTTCGAAGCATTTTGAGTGATAAAAGCAATTCAAGTATCTGATGGTTTTTTTTCCATCTGTCTAGCTCTGTATCTTTTTCCTTCACTCACGTTATCCATCAAACGTTATCTGCGTTGTTTGAGAAGGCAGATATTGCAATATGCAAGAAACACTTTGCAATTTTCTTCGCAACTTCATCACGACAAATGACTTTCGACATGTTGATTCGATCGCATAGCAAAATAGGTATCATACTTCTCTTCCACGTCGCTGAAAATACTGCGTTGCGAGGGTATTTATCTCCTAGAGAAGTAGGTAGTGCTTCCTTGAAGTGAGCTTGAAGACTCAGGAAGCTTTGAAGACAGGCGGACTGACAACGGATGACGAGTAGTTCGTTTCGAAAATTGACGTTTAAACAAACTTCTCGCTTCCGGCAGTCTTGATGTTATATACCTTCGTTGGGAAAATGGTCATCATGTTGGGGGGCAAAGAAGAGTGGTCAAAGAAATTTTTCTCTTAAAGCAGCAGACCTGTGTTGCGAATATGGATTTTTGTAGGATTCACGTACCTTACTTCGTGCAGAGGAGGGCGCCATTGTATTGAGCATTGAATCGCTCGGTGAGGATGATGCAGGCCTCTACCAGTGTGTGGCTGAAAATGAAGCGGGCTCGGATCGTCGGTCTATTTACCTTGCTATTACTCGTAAGGTTCTTTTATAATGGATCACAATTGCCCAAGAATCATTCACCTGGGAATCGATAGTTTCTATTGTAATGCCAGCTTGCGCTTGGAGAACTCATTCCACCGGTGCTGTTAAGATCTTGAGAGTTCTTCGTTTATAGAGTTTCTCATACCTTTTGCTTACGTAATGAATTAGCTGTTTGTTGCTGCAAGTTCTAAAGATGCAGTTACCGGAGATTTCAATTCGAATGATATGGTAATGGAGAATGAATAAAAGAGCTTATAATACAGGCAGCATAGAGGAGGGAGCATAAAGTATTTTTAGAAGATATTTGAAAGGAATGTAGTGCATTAATGATATTAACGAAACAATACTTTTTGCTTGTTCGTCACAAGTGAAAAGAGTAGAAATCGGTAATGGGCGAAGAAGCGTGGAAACTAGCGGTATTATATTCGCTTCCCATTTCCGTTTTTGAATTTGCAAAATTTGAAAGAAAATCGTATAGAGTTGCATATTTTATGCTTTAACATGTCGAATAGAATTCTGGCCATGGAAAGCACCTTTCCGATCGCTAAAACTCACAGACGTTTTGAAACGTACACATTGTTTGGGAATGTGAACCATGCTAAAAATAGGCTTCTAATGTCTAAAAAAAGTTTATGCTGGAATCACTATCTTTTAAGTTGATTGTTTGTGCTTGCCAACTCTTTATATGCTTATACCTGCGCAATTAACAGATGAGCCTACAATAACGGGTCATAGCGATACTCAACGTGCCTTGGCTGGATCGACAGTCGAATTATCATGTGAAGCGAGCGCTGTTCCGGACCCAGTCTGGACTTGGAGTGGACCTCAGGGTGTCATCGAGGCTGACGGTACTAGTCGAATTATCCATTCAGAAGGGACATTCACCAAGTTGATGGTCTGTTTTTAAAGTAGCTGCATACTTTGTTCAGGAAAATTTGTATTTCACAACTTCACTGAATATGTTCATTACTGGATAGGTAACGTGAATGGCCTCCTCTCACAGTGCAATTTTCAAGCGTCCTCTCCAACCTTCTATTCTAAAGGGATTCACTTTGCGCTTTAGGACGTGATGATTGGATCGTGTGTTTGGATTCGTAGGAACGACTGCTGTTTGAACTTTTTTGATTTGGAACGTGCCAAAATAAGTAGAAGAATGATAGTGAGTCGATGAAAAGCAATGATTGCAAGAACTAGAGGTGGAAGGATTACTCAAGGAATTGTGTTGAGACAGCACCAATGCTTTTCATCGCATGGTATAATTGATTTCACTGGAGTTTAGCTGGAGGAAGAAGATAAGCTGATTATCTGTTATAGTTTTTTGCTGGATAGCGCCATATTTGCTGGCCAACAATCTTGAACTAGGCCATTTCTAAGTCGCACAGATATGCACTTCGTTGACTTCTAAGACGATTGCAGTTGATAGTGCACTTCGCTCTCCCGTTTATTAATTCACCCTCTATCATCCCATCTCTCAGTCGCACGAAAAAAAAAAGGAAAAATGTGTTTCTTTGTTAGCGAATTTGATGTATTGTGGAATACTGTGATGGACCATTTTGGCGATGCGCAAGTCGATGTTCTTTGGATATTCTTAGTGCTGTTCACTCACAAACTTTTCTGTTTTATGTGAAGTATGCATCTTTGCACTCGCTTTGGAGATAAAGAATTGGGGGGTACCTCCCTTCCCCTCCCCCCCCCCCCCATCCCCTGTATGCGTCGGTTTTAGTCGCTTGTCGCAGAAAAATTCTTTGTGACTCGAACCTATGTAAAAGCCACGTTAGTTTTGCAGATAGCGGGAACGGATGAGAGTGACTATGGTACTTATACTTGCACAGCGGAGAATGGTATTGGATCGGCAGTTCGTGCGCAAATCGACGTTATGCAAATCTGTGAGTCTTGTACATGCGTTACTTTGGACAAAAAGCTGCATGTTTAATATTTCTCATTTATTGAGCATGACCGTTTTTAAATAAGATAACTGACATTTGATTGGAAACGAAACGAATGCCTAGATGCATAATGCTATTTTGGTTGAAACTTTTAATCATCGAAGCAGTGGAAAGTAAATGGGTCGCTAATGCTGAACTACTTCTAGTGTTTTGCCTTTTTTAAGCGATACTTTTATTTTCAGTTATCCCGGATACGCCGAGTGAGGTTAACTGTCATGAGCATATTTATCCGAACTTTGCCACCTGCAGAGTGGACGGCTTCAGTGATGCCGATGAGGGTCACCGTCCCACACAGCTCATCTTTTACTACGCTAAAGACACTGAAGTACTGCATTTCCGTGAAATACTTGCTCAGTTGAATTCCTTCTTGAGAAATCCTTCGAAGTTAATGAATATGACTTTGAGTTGAGAGGTGTATGTACTCATTTAGCAAGTTATTTTGAAAATTTTCATTTCCTAACTACGCCTATTTTGCTTTATTGTTGATCCGCATATTAATAATAAGTTTTTGAGTATTATTCACTTTCTAGCGCAGTATCCGATTTGTCAACCTCTCTGCAGTTTTTGTCGATTGTTGGAGAAGATAGGTCAAGAAGTTACGAAAAATTGAAGTTGGTTCGGATCACTTTCCAAAGGAAAATAAAAACGTCTTCATAGAACAGAATCGTTTGGTGTTGAGATGCGTTGGCTGTTGCATTCGTGTGGCTATGAAAATGTTTTAAAAGATTGGTGTTCGTAGGAATTTGTTTTATATTACTTTGAGGTTGATCGTGATTTCCCATGGCAGTTCCAAGCGAAGAATGTAACGGTACCGTTCGCAGTTGGCACTGCTATGAGGATAAGCGGGCTCGAACCGAAGAGTAGATATACAGTGCGTGTACAGGCATTGAACGAAGCTGGAGAGTCAGATTTTAGTGAGTCAGACTTCATCGAAACGACCGACCCGTGGGGTGAGCTCCTACTTAAATCATTTCTCACCATATGCTATCCTGTTGAGTTTGCGCAAGTTTTGTGGTAAAGGTAGAGCATACCTTTGGACTCAGCATCAAAATTTTTCCCTCATCTAGTTCTTTTTTTCATCTAGTTGGCTTTTTTGACTAATATTTTCCTATTTATTTGATCAAACTTTTTTCTCTCAATCTCACCACACTCTCTAATTGTATCTTTTTACGTGAATTTTTGCTGTGTAAATTTATTTGTTTTTTCTATTCCAATTCTTACTTTCTTCAGTGTAAACAGTAGTGAATGAACTCACTATAAGTCGTGGCTTGGTGATCCACGTATGCGCATTACAGTTAGCTAGAGCAAGGCTTGCTGAGGACGGAACGATGTAGTCGCCGAGTAGAAAGACGAACGAGCAAATTGGACGTTTTTCTCCTCCGGTTATTGCGCATCCATTTTCTTTCCTGGAAAAGGAACCGGACGGTATCGGAAACGACGAGTCTCACCAAAAAAGAGAGGGAATTTGTTGGGCCAACTCTGTGCCATAGACGAAAAAGCTACAAGACCAACTAAGAACTGTCTGAAATTCACTTAAAGCAGCAATGCTTCGGGAGGATTATAAAAGCGGCTGAAGAGCAACATTTGAAAAGGTTGCGCTGAAAGCGTGGCGGCAGGATGATTAGGATCACAAGGAAGAAGTGGCCGGCAGGGTAATCAACTAGACTTCGTGCATTGAGTTGCGGGTGTTTATGGTTAACATTCTGGTTTGTGATCGAGAAGACTGGAAGACGTTAGCATGTTGCCACTTAACAACGGAGGACAACGATCCGGTGCACCCTACAGCATCACATGATAGAACATTTTTGATTCTCACGGTTTTGACAGAAGATTTTCGTTATGTACATTACAAGTCACCGAAGATATGGTAGAAGTCACATTCTGCCAGATGCAATCGCCATGAAAAAGTACTCGGTGAGGTCAACAAATTTCATGATACGTATGGTTGTATGGGCGCCTAGTATTCACATTGGTGTTTTCAGCACCAGAGACTCCGCAGGTGCTGCATTCGGAATGCCTTAAAGTGTGCACGCTGTCTTGGCGACATCCTAACGACCATGGCTCACCGCTTACCTCTTATCGGATTTTTGTGCGTGAGGTACTCAGCGAAGATCCGGTTGGTCGTTTTTTCGTTGTTTGTTATCTTTACATTCTTGATTTTGCGCCGTGTTGTCTTATTCGGTTCTTTCGGCGTGTTTGATTACATCTTCAGATAAAAGTGGAGGATCGTATAACGTTTTTTATCACGCTCGCAAGCAAGCAAAATACGTTATCAAAGTTCATGTTTCTTTTATTCATGCTGCACATCATGTGCTTTTGTAATATATTTTCTGTACCGTAGGTTTGTGGTTGATTTGTTATTACGGCTAACAAAAGTGTGATCTCTTTTTGTTAATTTGATTTACTGGATTGTATCATTGCAAGATTTCTTCAGCAAAAGCTCACTTGTTGGTTTTTCAAGGTAGGACATGCGACATTGTCCCTTGATCACCTGTATTCGTTGTTCCACGAGTAGTTATCTGATCTGTAGGATACTACAGTATGTAAACTGTCGACAAGAAGGGCCTTTGCTCGCGCAGACTAGAAGGTATTACGGTTGCAGAAACTTGATGCAGGTGGTCTTTGGTCTGGAAGGGTGAAAACTGAATTGCCATCCGCTTCGTATCCGCTATTGCGCTACTATAGTTCATAAAAGCCATTTTAGTATTTTTCCTATTCTTTTGTCAGTCTACTGAACGAAACGGTTGCTTTACCGGTGAGTCGGTTCTGAAGTTTCATGAATTTCCATGTGAATTAATGAATAGGCGAGTAATGTTTTGACGCCACTCTTTTTAATTCTGAATGAAGTTCCAGTTCTCAATATGAAGTCTTGTGAGTCATCTTAGATTGCTTTTTTATGTTTTTTTTGCTCCTCAAATTTTTGGACGGAATGGTTAGAATTTTGGTGACAGATTTCTCGTTCTTCTACCTTTTTGTGGATCTGCAAGAAACATCCTGCAACTTCTCGAACACATTTCCATGGCAACTGCCCCCCGAAAATTGGTATTATTGTAGCGGGAAATTGCGAGCGACTTTGATGAGGTGCAGCTAAATGCAGATCAAACGAGTATCGACCTCAAACTGTTGAAACCGTTGAGGAAATATGAAATAAGACTCGTGGCGGTCAACGATGTGGGCAACAGCAATCCCTACATGGTCATCCTGAATACTTCTGGTAAGTGTGTCGTTATGATCGAGTTGGGATAATCGGCCTCACTTATGAAGGATTTTGGATCAGTTGCTCACTTTTACAAACACTCGTTTAGTTTGTAACCATCAGTTTCCTATCAAGGCTTCGAGTGTGTACAATTTCGCGGTCTGGTACTCCCATGCGGGTCGGTATTGTCCACCTACGATGCAAGCTTTCAAGCTAGGTTTCTTGTTACCTCGATCGTTATTTTCGTTGTAAATGCCACTCACATTGAGAATGTTTTACACATTTTCCTTGGTGAGATGAGATGACTGGTTACAGAATACACAAATGAGGATCAACGGGGCACAACTATCAGTTCAACGCGAATCATCTTGACGGTCGGCTTCGTTCTCCTGTTTGTGCTTTTGGTTGTCGACGTGATCTGTTTCGCAACGAACCGCTGCGGTCTTCTTGCTTGCTTTTGCATCAACTGTCTCGGACGCAATATCAGTTCCAGTAAGGGCAAGGATATCGAACGGGGTTCCAAGTATGTTCAGTCATTACTTCGACAAAAAGATGTTGAAATAGTGACATGTGTTGGGATCGTCGGCGCTCTTTTTTATTAGGATAATTCATATTAAAGTTACAGTGGGAGTCCCTTATACCTTTTAAATTCTACACCAGGATATTGCAATAGAGGATAGGTAAAATAACGCTCTATTGCTTGCCGCAAAATGCTATGATAGCCTTCGGACGGTCATGTTTGATTATTGAAGGTTATGGTCACTAAAATGATTCTTCAAAGAATGAACTATCCTCCATGTAAAGCGCAGAAACTACTCACAATCTTTTCTCAGTTTCCAACTGTTTTTCCTTAACCCGAGAAAATCTATGGCGCTCTTAAGACAGTAGGAATTAAAGATTGTGAAACATGGAATTGCGCTGGTGTGCGGCATGCAGGGTACTCGCTTATAGACTCAGAGCCCAAGGTTTCGTGCCACATGTCTGGCGAAATTTTTTCTCCTGTTTTATCAAAGAATTCATTGGTGGTACTGCATGCCATCGTAACTGTGAATTAAAAGAGGCTTCGAGTAGTTAAATTTGCACCCATGGTTTGAAATTGTTTTGAGATTAGCCACTGCTCTACTTCCGACAGCAGAAATGAATATTTAAATGGCGCAGGAAAAATTTGTTCAAGTGTATGACGAAATATGATTTTTTTTTTCTGCTCTTTAAATAACCACTGATACAACGAATAGATTTTTGAAATAACGATCATGTGTTTTAGGTCCGCCGAAAGCAACCGATTGCTCAATGAAGGGAGGACTGAGGTCGAGATATCTGCGAGGTGAGGAAATTAGTCGTTTCCGACAGCCGATCCATCGCCTTGATTTAATGGCAGTGTGCTCATTTGTATCGTTTAGATGCGCCTACAACAATACATGTTTAAATATACAGATATGAAGGCATATATATATATATATATATATATATATATATATATATATATATATATATATATATATATATATATATATATATAAACAATAGTTTAAGGCGTAACGATTGGGATGACATGAGGAAGCAAGTCGGCGGTTCGCTGTTGCAAATGATCCTACTGCGCTCTGCAAAACCATTTAACCATTTTTCCCACATTCTCATTGCCTATAACTGTTTCTTCTGCTTTCATCGTTTTCTTTCTCTCACCATTCGTCATTCTTTCTTATAGACTGCTTGTTTTTTTGCGCACAGAAATGAATCTCCTGTTATGGTATAGTTGGTACAGTCTAGCGATGTAAATTTGCATATCGGCTCACCTATCAGCTTTGTACACCGCTTATTGCATTGTTCAAGCGTCATTCTTTTCCGTTTTTCATTCTTGTCGATGCAAATGAGCGTCGTTCTTGGTTTACATTGACTTTTTATGATCCGGCAACCATGTCTACTGACCACATCGAAGAACATGTGCACCTTCATATTCTATCTTCCTCGCTAAGACCTGTGTTGGGTTGTTTTTGATTGGGTTCCCATCTTGTCTTCAAGTCTTTATCGAATGGCAAGGAGTCACATAGACCTAATGAACAAAACTGCGGTCTATTTTTCAGCGGTGGATTTCAGCCATTTGATAGTAATTTCCGAAATTTTTGAACTGTATGTCATGCGGGTCTGAGACAACGTCTCAAATTTCCTCCCCAAGGTCCAGCGATAGCACTGCAGAGGGGCGGCTTCGCATTTTATTTCTCCTGCATTGAATGGTTCTTGCAACACTACTGACATCTGCTTGATCTTATTTTCTTTGATTGCGTTGTGTTGTATAATGCAGGACAACATTTCAGAGACGTATTAGAACGCTATTGATTATCTAAAAATTCTCGCTTATATCGGGGCTGAGTTTCTCGAGTCTCTTTTGAAGCACTTGAAATAGGTTGCCGGTATAAATCGCGTGTTTTTTGCGGGTCTTAATGACCGTGTCTGTTTCCATCAGGAATTAAATTTCAGAGCACGACATGAGTAAAGTGGCTAGTGCACGCAGAATTGGTGAGTACGCAAATATGTTGTTTGCTTTAATTTACACCTGTTTTGCTTGGAGGCGGTGGATTGTTGCGGAGACGCCTCTCTTTCTCTTCATGACATAAGCATTGTGCACATTTTCATGGAATGTGGAGAATGGAGAGAGGTTGAATGGATATATTAGTGCATTATGCTGGAGCAGTCACGAACTCACCAGATTGTTTTCCTTTCCCGTATTCTAATGAAAGAGGCTGTCAGAAACGTTACAGCGCCTTCCACTGTCTACTTGGCAAGTGTTCCGCTTTGTATAATTATTAAAAAGAATTTTTTTTTTTGCTTTCCAATTTCTGTGCTTTTTGTCTGATGTTCAAAGGTGGTAACTTTGCTGACCCCATGCCCATGAAAACTTTGTTCAGAAAGTATCACTTCGCTATATGTTCTACAAGTATTTCTATCGAAGCATATGCTTACATTTCTTAGCTAGAAGGCTAACGTGATATTGTAGAGCATTTTAATAGGACAGCAAATCGCCGCTTTCATCGTTGATGATAATCACTTGGCCTTTTCTGGAACTGTGGCATACATTGGCATTACCACTAACTCGTTTAGCGTTTTCGTTATTTATAATGCAGTTGAAAGCCTAAAGATCTCATTTCTATGAAGTTTTTTATTTCTGTCGAATTTTTTTGTCACGATTGAGTTTTAGCTGTCATCCCTCTGATTGTTCGCGTTCTTATTTTCTTCCATTTAGCAAATGCCGATACTTCTGCCTTATACCTCAGTTTGGATTTTGTGCTCACTTCAAGAGTAGCAGAGGTATTTTTTAAAAGCGTTGTTGCTGTCGTAGTGGAAAAAGAGGAGAGGAACGTGATTGTGACTTGACAAAAAAAAAACCTCAGAAATGGTAGCCTCACTGTCAATGTTTTCTTGTTGCTGCGTCTGAGGATGTATTTGTCTGGACCGTTTGATGAGACAATTGCATATATTGAATTATTCCCGCAATAACTCGGACTCGATTTGTGTTTGTTTATTGTGCTTGCCTGATTCTTTTTTGTGTTGTTTTTCTTTTGTGAAGCATGCTCACTTCGTTACATTTCACCTATTCTCTTTCCATGCATTTTACTCATAGAAACTCCGGATTAATTGCATTAAGAGGCGTTTTAGGGGTTTTGATTTTGTTTTAAAAAGCTTTTAATTTGGTTCGGATCTGGTGAGTGATGGGCATTTTTTCAGCTGTTGGTGCCGTTTGATGACGATAGAGATCGTGAAAAGGATCTAATAATGGCGCAGATTATGAACACCGGTTGACGAAGGTTCATCTTGGGAGCGAAGGAATTTGACCTTTGCTAAAGAAAGTAGGGACGGTGTTACCCATACAACTGTAATATGATGTGCTAGTTGACAGTCTAAACAAGCATTTTCATGCCTCAGTCTCGGCTGTCAACAGCCATCTTCTTGAAGCGCCATCCCCTATTCTATGTACAATTTTAAGAGCGACTTTCCTCGTTTCATTGGCGAACGATTACGCGAATCTCGTTTAACGAACTGTTCTTTCAGTGACGAGAAGAGTGTGCTACAAGGAGGAGGCCCTCAGTCCACACCCGTTTGACGAGATTCTGCACTTGCTATGTAAACGTTTGTGTGCGCATTTTCTGAAATGATCAGTGTGCCCATTTTAGGATGTTCGCCTTGAGCCACATTGGGATCTTATGGATATGAGGGACAGTTTTGTTTGGTTTCTTTCAAATCTCAGTCGACTGCGCTAGATGATCCTATATACAACTATTCAGGAAGTAACTGCAGTCGTTTAAAAGTGGAGCTAAATTAGCTGTAGTTCGACGGTTGGGATCGCAGTTTTTAATACTTGTTTTGTGGGTTTCTTCTGTTGCCGTTTCTTGTACACAGAGTTGTTGTTTTTCGCAATCTTTCTTTCTTCTCCGACATAATGTTCACTGGCTGGAAGAGCTCGTTGGTTTATTTGCTTCAAGTTGGACACCAATAGGTGCTGTATTATTGATGAATTGTCATGCTGCACGTTGTAGTGATATCTGAAGTTGCATGATACTCAGTTTTTGCTGCATTCCACTGTTTTGTTTTTACTCTATTCTATGAGCGCATAACGAATTAGAGCACATCGGAAGTTTCGGTTATCGCAATGAAAGTACGAAGCTGAGCGGTGAAAGTGCAACGATTTTTAAGGCGTAGCTCAAGTACCGCTAAGTTTGGACAAGTTATTGCAGGTTGTTGGAATGCATTTGCAAATGGACTTGATATCATGTGACCCTATCTTCCGTTTATTTTGCGTCTTGCGGGCCTATGTGCAGCAGGTGGCGGCCATGAAACGCATCGGGCATACACGTTCCACTTGTAGGGCTTAGCACGAAATTTTTGGAGGAATTTGTTTGGGAAGTTTTGCTGCATTGACGCTGGCCTTCATTTGTTGTACATTTGAAGTAGTTGTATTTAATCGATTCCGAGCTTGTTCTTGTGCTTTTCTTTGTGAGCTCTTCTCGATCGCCTTTTGCGCTGAGATTTTGCTATTGTCCGCAAATCCCCATATCCGGGTTGTGTGTTTGTTATGTTGCAATGTTACCCCTCACGAACGTCACTTACTCCTGAATAAATTGATCATCCTTTTCTCTCTCCAGGTGTGTGCATGATGGGTCTTTCCTATGCATCAGTTCTTGATGTGCGAGTGAGTTAGCAAGTATTTTTAAACCTTTTTCGTGAACGAGGCCTCAGCAAGGAAAAATTAGTTCCAGAAGGCTTTGAAGAAGTCGGAGGTAAGAGTCTCGTCGTCGATGTTCATAAAGTGGTATGGGACGCCGACAGCAGCTGCAAACGATGTTTCAAGGCATGGATGATGGTGTTTTTCTTGTTTTTGTCTAGAGTTCGAGACAACGCATCAGTTTGGTAGTGCAATCTTGGAACTGGGTTTGACAGAGAAGCCACTGCGAAGAGGTAGTTTGGTTGAACTGACTAGGTGCATCTTGCAAACACAAGTATAGTGCGTTGAGTATGAGCAACGTGGTTGTGAAACAGCTGGCCCAAATTCTGTCACAGTGTGGTGCATATCGTTCGTTGGGCTGGAGCTGACTTGTGAGGCGGTATGTTAAGGTATATTAAGCAGCCGTCGTTTCTATCGGAGAGGGCTGGTAAGATCGACCAGCGATCGATTCGTGAGTGTCAGCGTGATCCTGAGCGGTTTGGTTTCTGGTGGGCTTCGTATCTGCCTCATGTTGTTGAAGCTGGGATGCGATTCATGCCTGCCCTCGAATATTTACTGGGCTCTCCCGCAGGTGACATGAGCATGGGCATATACGGTTCTCGGGAAAAGGGCGGTAAACGCAGCGTGCTTCTCCGGTTTGCATATCGCGTAGTGTGCTGGGCAATTAGCAAAGACTTATCTGTCATCACAATTAATAAAGTGCATCAAGTGATCGGGCGGAAACGGCTGCGAGTGAGAGATATGTCGAGGTGGGAACTAAGCGTGAATGTAGAAATAAACAGAATTAGCCGGAACGCACAGCGTTGGAGGGACTGAGGTGGGTATCGCCAGCATTCTCCACTTCCGACTTGTGCTGCCATTCACCCGCGCAGGTTTCTGACCAACAGATTTCCGCCATCCGCTTCGGTCTCACTTTGCTTTCTTTGCTTCAATGAGTCCGAGACAGCAGCCACCAACCTATTACCCCAGAATCACATGCCTGCATAGGAAATAACGTAAAAAACTATAGTCCATAAAAGACCTCGTAAATCAAACTTCTGATACCTGTCTATTGGAGTGAACGGACTTATACGCATATTCTAGTTCCCTAATTAATGTTTTATATAAGTACTTTCCAATTAAAGTAACATTAAGACCTTTTTCCTTAAAATCTTTAAAGTACTCCTTTACACCTAGTAATAAAGGCTGCCTTAAAAGAGCACAGTTTACTGAATCTATGAATCTGAGAGATTATAAGGTTTTATATATGAACAGTGGGATGTTACCGTCCAATTCAGCATGTTCATTTACTGAAAAATTAAATTGATCCGTCCTGTCGTAGACGCTTGAGACGACACCGTTACAAGTAATATGTAAGCTTAAGTCCATAAAGTTAGCTGTGGTACCTGCGCATGTACCTCAACGTGTGACGAATCTCCATTAATTTAGCAATACTGTGGAACTGATCAATATTGGATATAAATAGATCATCAACATACCTACAAAAATAGCATTAAAACGTGAATTCTTGGCACATTTATATTCCATAACGGACAAACTGAGATCAGCTATACAAGGACTCGCATTTCCTCCCATGGGTACTCCTTTAGTTTGCCTGAAAATAAAACCGGCAAAAGTAACGTAGCTTCATTGACAATAAATTTAATTATTTCCATGACTTATGCCCTATCCAAGGCAAGAGAATGCCCGTTAAAGTCGTAACTGTCTGTATACGACAAGGTTTCATTACCACAAACTTAATGTAGGTCTTTTTGGACTTGCTAAAGCACATGTTAAGTATTCCGTTGCTCTAATGATGACGTCACGTGGTAGTGCCGTAAACAAAGTGAAGTCAGCACCAATACCGTTTTTATATGCTTACTATATTTGTTAGTTATATCCAAAACGTCATAAGTTTTCATTACACTGTAGTAATAATTAATCCCGCTTCTTTGACCTGCTGTATTGCAACAATTACTCAGATGGTTTTTAAGAAATTGTAAAACGCGGTGTAGCAAACAAGATAGAGGTTTAAGCGGACTTTTGTTAGCTCCCGCTATATACGAAACCTGCGGGGATCTTTGTTTAGCTTAGGAATGGCAAACAATTTCGGTAACATTTTGTTTCCTTACTTAACTTTAATCGAACAGTTTTCGGAGGAATTACAGTGTGTTGACATTGGTAATGTCCAGTGCGTTTTTGCTTCCGACATATTCATAAGTACCGTCACCAGTAATTCTGCCATTTCCAATTCTAAGCTCCTTGCATAAACTTCGGATGCATATTTTTTACATATGAATGTATAATTACTGGCTGCTTTATCCGAGAGTACAATAATCTACTTAGACTGTATACTGGACAATAGCTTGTCTTTACCATGGTGTGTACTATTTCGTGTGCCGACCTCCCCTTTGTAGAACGAGTTAGTGAAAACTCTTTTAATATGGCTTATAGTCAACTGTCGGAAAGTTTTAAAATAATTTACACCGATATGCTCGGTTCGATCAATTTGTAAATCTGCACCTAAAATCTAAAAAACGGCTGGCCGACCTTACCTAGCATACGTATGAAACGCCCCTCGCCCGCTTTAACGGTTACCTGCCAGCTTCTTCCCCATCGTCCGCTCCTTGCCATCGTTGCTAAACAGTGGAGTGGAAAAAACGAACTCTGATCAGTTCCAGTGCGCTGGAATATGTAATCACGTAAGTGTTCCTACGGGATGTCACTGATTCATTTAGCACCTTTTTTGAATACCTGTCTTGCTTTTGAGCCCGCCCCACTCATCCTCTGTAACATGGAGCTCCCAGAATCCTAGACAAGTCCGACTTTTGTTGATATATCCCCGAAAACGGGGAATCTCGAGAGCCAACACTGCTGCTAAGAAGAGAATCTCAATAACAAAAACGTTTTATTTATTAAACACTATTGGTAAGTGCAAGTCAGAAATACACAGCAACACCCAGCCGGTTATGTGAATCATCAACCGTTCTGTGAGCATTACCTGCGCTGCAGATCTAACAAACCCCACGAAAACTAAAAAACCTCCTCAGGACTCAATACTTACACCTGACTATCACGTAAGTTTTATTAACTGCTAAGGCTGTAAAGAAACAATGCAGAACGCACCAATGCCACTTTGCCTACCACAACACGTAAAAAGCACTGCAGCTAACATCTAAAAACGCTGCTACCTTCTCACTTTACATAAAACCAAACATTCGAAGACCCCACTCCAGCACCTCGAGTTGTACCTATTTAAATTGGCCACTTATGCTTCACAGACAGATGAAAAAAGGCACATGAAGAATGAAACAACTAAAGGAAAGATAAACCCTTGAGTGAAACAGCAAATCCACAGAGGCCAGCATTACTTAAGGCGAGCATTTCCGGGGCACAAAACACAACCTATACTTTTGCATGAGTCCCAACGAAAAACATCAAAAAACATTCGCAATCTGTAAACAAGAAGTTATAAACGCAACACACAGACTCTTAGGGAACAAGAAACAACCCGAGAAATAAAAACCTGCAATACGTTCTACATAAAAAACACACGCTCTATTTCTGCAGCAGCAGACCCCTTCACAACTTTCCATCAAGAACACTCCCCTTCTCGTTCCCTCCCCCCTCCTCCTCACTATTTTGAGAGTATTTGCGCGGCCTTCCCAGCTTAAGGGACATCAATAAAAATCCCCTTCGACGAAAAGAGCAAGAGGAGGCTGCCAGTATGAGACAATTATACCAGTGACAATAAATGAATGTGAGCGAATCCGCGACGCTTTACACACGTAATAAACTACAACGTTGGTGCTCTTCCTACACCTGAATCCACAGGAAGCGAAAGAGAAACAAGCGGAAACAAACAATCAACAAAAAAAAACACTGACATGGATACATATCAACCCCCCATCTCAGCCCCTCCTTCGTCCAACGACCTAACGACGAGCAGCCCATAAGGGGTCGCTAGGATTCGCGTGCTGACGTTCCACGCTTATGGTCACCGAAGTACCGGCGGACGCCGCTTCAGCTTCATAAACCTCTGCTAACTCCGCGATGGCCTGCTCCTCGCTAAAAATTATCGCTTGGTCAACGACACACAACGTCACACTGCGACCGTTAAACTTCAATCGGCAGCAACAACTGCGCACGCAAATAGTAACTGTTACCATTAATTAATAATAAGAGTTATTAACAACAACAACAATAACAAAAATCACTAATAATAATCATTATTAATCACTTCAAAAATTATTATTATCATTAATTATAATTCTAATCATTAATACTAATAACAATAAACAACAACAAATCCTATTAAAAACAATAACAATTATTATTATGAATAGTAATAACAATTAATATTACCACGAATAGTTGTTATCAGTAAAAGTAATAATTACTGTAATTATCAATAACAATAACAAGGATATTAAAAATAATAACTACTAAAAAAAATAATCATCAAAAACAACAATTATTAATAATAAAAATAATTATTATCAACGATGATAAGAATTAATAATAATTAATATTACTATCTTCATTATTAACAACAACTATTACTAATAACAATAATGATAACTGCAACTAACAGTATTAATAAAAATAACTAACAATAATAACTACTGCTATTTTATTAATAATAATAGCAATTATTATTATTATTTATTGTTTTCATCACAACAAAAAACTACCAGTTGATAATAATTAATCACCAATTAGTAATTACTAACTCATTAATTACTAAACGGTAATAACAATCAGTAATAATTAACAATAATAAAACAAAATCATTAATAAATAAATAAAATTAAAAATAATTAAATTAAAAATAATTAAATCAAATCAAATTAATAATAATTAAATTAAAGTAAGGTAAATCAATAAAAATTAAATTAAACTGAATTAAAGATAATTAAATTGAATTACATTAAAAATAATTAAAATAAATTAAACTAAATTAATAATAACTAAACCAAATTAAATCAAATTAATAATAACTAAAATAACTACATTAAATTAATGATTAAACTAAACTAAATGAATAATGATTGAACCGAATTAAAATAATAAGAATCGAATTAGATTAATAATTAAACTAAATCAAATTAAATTAATAATAACTAAATTAAATTAAACTAAAAACAATTAAATCAGATCAAATTAAATTAATAACAACTGAACTAAACTAAATTAATAATAATTAAACTAAATTAAACTAATAGCAGTTAAGTTAAATTAATCCAAATTAATAATAATTTAATTGACAACAATTAAATCAAATTAAATTAATAACAATAAAATTAAATTAAACAACTAATAACTGAATTAAAATTGAATTAAACTAAATTAAACTAATAATAATTAAATTACATTAAATTAGTAATAATTAAATTAAATCTAATCAATAATAATTAAACTGAATTAAATTAAACTAATAATAATTAAATTAAATTAAATGAATAATGATTGAATTAAATTGATGATAACTGAATCAATAATAAATTAAATTAACAACGATTAAATTGAATTAATAATAATTAAATTAAACTAATTTAATAATAATTAGATTAAATTGAACGTTAGTAAATTAAATTGAATTAACAGTAATTAAATTAAATTAAATTAATAACAATTAATTTGATTTGAATTAGTAATAATTAAATTAAAATAAATTAACAACAAAAATTTAATTTCATTAACCACAATTGAATTAAACTAACTTAAATTAATAATAATTAAATTATATAAAATTAAAAAAATTAAACTAAAGCAATAACAATTATATTAAATGAAATTATTAATATAACAATAATTAAATTGAATCAAATTAATAATGACTGAATTAAATTAGTAATAACTGAATTAATGACAATTGAATTAAATCATTAATAATCGAGAATTAATAATAATTAAATTAAATTAAATTAATGACTTAATTAAACTAAAATAACAAGAATTAAATTAGAATAATAATAATTTAATTAAACCAAGCTAATAATAATTAGATTAAATTAAATTAGTAATAGTTAAATCAAATTAATAATGATTAAATTAAAATATTAATAGCTAAATTAATAATAATTAAACTAAAGTAATAATAACTAAATTAATAATAATTAAATTAAATTATATTAACTAATAACAATTAAACTAGATTAAATTAAATTAATAACAACTGAATTAAATTGAATTAATAATAATTGAATTAAACAAGCAATAATTAAAGTAAATTAAATTAATAATAAATTAAGTCAAATTAAATTAAATTAATAATAGTTAAATTAAATTGACTTAAATAAATAATAATTAATTTGAATTAAATTGATAATAATCAAATTAACTTAGATTAAATTAATAACACTTAAATAAATTATAAATTAAATTAATAATAATTAAATTAAATCAAATTTATAATAATTAAGTTAAATTAAATTAATAGTTAAATTAAATTAATAATAATTACATTAAATTAATAGTAATTAAACTAAATTAAATTAATAATAATTAAATTAAATTAATAATAATTAAATTAATAGTAATAATAATGATAAGGATAAGGATAATAATAATAATAATATGATAATATAATAAGTGATAAGATAATAAACGATAATAATAATAATAGTAATAATAGTAATATGATAATATATTAAATGATAATAATAATTCACGATAATAAATAACTTATAATAGTTACGACAATAATTTTTCGTAATAATAATATTAATAAAAGAATAACGACCGTTACTGAAAATAGAATAACAGCGATAACGGCTGTTTCAAATATTATGAAAAATCATCGTGAAAATAACCATCCGCAGGGAAGTCAAAATATTTGAGGAATGTTCGTCTAATTTTAGCAACGTTATTTCCACCCACATGATTAGACTAAACACGTTCACCACTCATCGCTCTCACGACTTTGCTAAACCTGTTTGAACCACGTGGTCACAGAGGTTCGAAAGGACTAATGTCACTTTTCAAGAGGAGGCGCAACATCTGTTTTCTGTGGAACTCTAACCTCTTTTTTTTTTATTTCAACTTTATCGGATCGCGTTTCATTCATCAGGGCAATATTTTTATGATTAAATTCATTCCGTTCCCTGACTGGACGAAATGTCGTCAAGCCTTGTTGCTTATGTAATCACGTACTGTAGATTCCGACCGTTTGTGCCTATGGTACATGCGCATTAGGGAACCGAAGTTTGTGCACATGATTTGCACTTCACAGATAACTAAACGTTATATTTAAAGAGACTACTTCACACGTTGTGTTAAGAAAACATACATTTCAATATCCTCTAATCTCGAGTCATTGAGGCGCTTCGCTTCATTCTGACTCGCAACTTCCGCTGCCATAATCTCCTCCATACCTCTTGCTTCTTCATCAGGCTTAGTCGGACATCTTTCCTTTACATATAACAATAATGAAGCGTTGACAACAACGTTGAGAAAATACAGTTGTGTCACCTTTCGGTTGGAAGTGCCGAAACGTGCTCCACTCTAAGAGCACAAGTTCGCTTTCTTCGGGTTAGGAATTCATATCATTTCATTCCGTGCCCCTGGCTCGCTGATGTTCGAACATTTGCGAGCATATACGGCCCATCCCTGTATGAGAAACCAGGCGGTCAAGCTATCCTGAGCCAAGCGATTCCCTGACTGGACGAAATGATGTCGCCGAAATTTCTTGTTGATGGCATAACGTACTGAAGACTCCAACCGTTTCGTGTGTGCGTTATATGTGCATTAAGGACTCGAACTTTTTATATATGACCTGTACTTTACAGGGAACAAAATTTTATGTTGACGTGATTCGTTCACGCACTTTGCTAAGAAAAAACACTTCGATGACGATTAAGCTTAAGTCACTGAGGCGCGTCGCGCTGTTCTGACTCGCAAACTTCCTCATATGAAATCGACGTTCAACAGACATAGACAGCTCACTGCCTACCTCGAAACTTGCGAACACAAATTCGTTTCCAAAACAACATTATGCCCTGGGTTTTCAAGCAGCATTACAGTCCGCGTTACGACGTTCGAAACAATAAAAAACGACTCCCTGGAAATCATAAACTCCGTGCACTAAAACTTTTTTCGTCGTCAAATAGCCAACCCTCTCCATTCAATCGAACCATGGATGCTTTCGGGCAAGTGCTCCTCGACAGATATTTTATTCAAAGCTATTCATTAACTTTTCAAGTACTCCGTTCAAGGGCTCCTCCAACTTTAAAAAGCAGAAATCATCTCAAAAAAAAAAAACGATTCTCAGAGCAATATCAGAGATCTTTGCAAAGTTTCGTCATTGAACCATTCTCCGAAATTCACATCTCTTCCATTAAAAGTCCAAAAAAACTAATCAAAAGCATGGACTGCTAAAAACCCACTTTGTGCCAGCCTCTCGGCCTCGCAAGAATCTTGTTTGGCCTCACTTGCTCGCCCTCCACGGATGGATTGTTTTCACGTGAACTGCCAGCGCGCTCTGCCTCGTCGGCCACAATTGCTGCCAGCGACATCGTTGGAGGAAGACGAAAGTCACCCCTGCAATAATGGAAAAAGGGTACCAAAATTTATTGCTAATTCGAGATTAGCGAAGAGTAGAATAACGAAAGGGGAAGCTAGTAAAGAGATCTGAATGCAGGAGATGCTCTGCAGTGACCATTTGTGAGAGGATTTCCGGTCAGTTAGCATTTCTGCGCATCGGTAACAACCTCCTTCGTAAGTCTGTCATATAAATAGGAATACGACGCTACATATCACGACACCGATCACTGTCCTCCAACACGCCAGCACAGCATACCAGCTACTGCATAAACTCGAGTAAAGACCTCAAAATAAGAACACCACGCTTCGATATGTGATCCATTTATAGATGCTTACAGAGCTCTCTGTAACAATCTGCAGAATAAGTGATGCATTTCAAAGATATAATAGCACTCTTCGAATAAGCGTTCTCTGTTATCGGACAAGCATAAGAATATTTCCAATATCACTTTAATTATAGACGGCTCCATCATTACATCCTCAGCGAAACTCTTTCCACGTTGGACAACTATTTTCAAAATATCAGCGATTTTTACAAGAAAAAAAAAAAACCTGAATAGAAAATCTTTTTCTGCTCAGGTAAGTAGTGCAGCACTTGAGAACTCCATCTGGGGCTATGCGCGAAATCTAACATAGACATTTGAAATGAGACGATACCAGACATCGATACTTAAAACCTTTCACCAGCTAGGTGAATGCTGTGGTCATTTATTTATTAGCAAACAGAATGCGGTTGCGAGACCAGTTTGTTGAATTTCGACTGCATTATAGTGGAATAAAAACGCAGCAGCTCAATGTCTCTCTTGCACTGACCACTACGCAGTTCCACTTGCTGCCCTGTCCACGAATTTGAAGTTTGCTTTGCAGTGGACGCCCGTTGCTGAGGAAGCAACCAATTTACTGAGACCGCTTACATTCAACACCCCAAAAAAACGACCATCAAATTAGCAAAACAATTTGCATTATGCCGATGAGACAAATCAGGTCATTAATGATGCACGCCGTAAATTTCTGTTCGCAATTTTTTTTTTTTTCACTTAAAGGGTGACCGTTTTCTCAATGTTCATTTGCTTCTGCTTCAAAGTTCTTCAGATATTCAGTATGCCGCCGATGTGGATATAGCTGTCAACATCAAGCAGACTGAAAATGTCTCGGTTCCAGATTATTTTCAGATCACTATCCAGCATATCGAAGACGTCAGTCACTATTTTCGTGAAAACCTCAACGGGTTCCAAATCTCTACTTCAATAATTCTTGAGACACTGCCCCTTCCTCTCTTCCCCTCCCCCCTCCCACGCCCGCAAGAACAAGGCCACGTTTTTATTTAAAAATTTCTGGAGACCTAGAGCTCATAATACTGCTTTACATAATAAACTGCATCACAACGGACTGGAGGGTTGCGCAGTTCTGCGTTTTCTTCTTGTCTTCGAATCACGCAGATAAATTAGAAATTACGACTTAAGACAGTTCAAGAATCTTTGATTTCCATACGGTCCCGTACGCACGACTCACCGTTTCAGTTTCGTGTGGTTTTAGGACACCAGGCAGTCTTGGTTGCTCGACCTCACCTTTCCCTCCCCTCCAACACCTAGTTTGTAATACACGAGCACTATAGTATTTCCCTCGCATCCAGGACACCCAGGTATCGCAAGGCACTATCTGCCATTGTTATCTGGAGCTCCATACAAATTTTATGGCACCTGTAGATTTGACCACCGTGCCCTCCACCTCAAGAAAGCCGGACCTCATAAATGGAGGCTGAACAACTCAAATTCCCCGATTTAAGCTGAAATGTTGAATCGTCCGATGGATGGGGCCGACTGCAGACTAATTAGGTTTAACCACCAGTTCTGTGGTTACTTTTGCTGACTGCTAGGATATAAATATTAAAAAATCGTAAGGTTGCTAAAACTAACGTTGCTACACCAGTTATTTTAAAAATTCACGACTTTGAATTTTTTTTTGCAAATTAAGACGCGTCGACTACAACGAAGTGGCACTTCGCACTTCCCATAAGCTTTTTCTACAAGACTGCGAGTTTTACTATTTAAATGCACCACTGCTAAACTTCACTGCCCTTTGTAAAATGCACACTGCAGGTAAATTTGAAATGGCTGAGATGGAGACAGAGGAGGAATGCAGCCCATAAACAAAGGGATTTTCCGAAAAGCAGGACACAACTTAGATAATAAGAAGGTAGCAGGATTATAAAATTTCACTAAGTTCTTAAGCAAAGTCATCGAAAGTGCTAAGTTTCTGACACCCCTGGCGTCCTATCGGATAAAAGTGTCATATCATGAAAGCGCACTGCTCAAAGCCACTAAAATGAGATGGATTCCTAGCACTCTTACGGCACGAACTTTACCCTCTCAATCAGCGCTCTCTAAAAACTGAGTCGTCAATTTAACCAGAATTTTGAATCGCAAATACTCGACACAAAAATGGCGTGTGGCGAAAGGCTCTGAAAGTCAGAGAGACTCCATCTGTATGTAACTGCCATTAAAATGTTTGTAATTCCTCCAACTCATCCGCAAGACTTTCCCAGTTTTTCATGCTTTCCACGTCACTTTCAGAATTTTCTTTATTCTCTAGGCACCACAGAGTTCTAATGTGGATAGGCACATTGTGCACTTATAAAAGAAGTCTATGGGCGCAGGTGTGCGAGTCTAATGGGTACAAAACCCCCAAGTTTCAGATGGCAAAGGTGGCAGGATAAATGAAATAGACTTGATTAACTGCAAATACAATCTACTATCGGCATTTTGCCGGTTTTGCCGCAATGTTTCCACTACACATTTTGATCCTACCCCAAAAAGAACTGAATAAGCACTGCCTGCATCATGAAATAAAGAAGGATCATTCGGCAGACAATGTAAATTAATGCCGAAACGCATACCAAGGACGAGGACGCTCCGTTCGTGGAGGGACGATTCTGGATGTTGAGGGCAGTTGCTCTTCGTGGCATTGTTCCCTTAAAACTGCCTTGTTAAAAACAACATCTGCGCAAAAATCAGGTACGCAGCAAACGCGGATACAGGAAACGGGGCACACACAGTACACCCACCAGCTCCTCAATAACACGGCGCATCGTGACTTTCTACGCTTTCCTATGCAGTTCTCTCTAAACTTTTCACATTTATGAATGCCGCGTTGAGGTACAAAAAATATTCAGTTGAGTATATTCAACTATAGCAAATTGCTGTCCACAACGAAAAAATGGACAAACAACAGTTTCCTGTGCACAGAAAATCCCTCTGCTGAAATGCAAATTATCCTCTCAGTATTTTAACGTAACTACTGAAGAAACACTCTGTTAGTGATTAAGCTGAAGTAACACTGCCTATTTACACTTTGTTGTTCACCGATGACATCCGGCTACTTTACGTAATCAACAGCGAAAACAAGGCAGAAGATAAAATACGGTAATCAATAAGAATATCGATATAAACTATCAACCTACGGGGTCATTGAAGAACCCGTAGAAGAGCCGCTATGAGTCGCATTAGTGGAAGACGAAAACCGAGGACTTGGCTGTGATGAAGATATACGCTGCAAATCAAGTACCTAGAGTTAACACAAGTGACGGAAACAGAACGTAGGATAGAACAGCAAAAGAAACTCAGCGCAGAAAGAAATGAAAATATTAAGCTGTAAGTGTATTTGTAGCGAAGGTAACACGCACAACAGTGAGACTAATCACGTTCTCCTTGCAATGGCATCAGATCTGCTGTTCTACTCCTAACAGAATTCCTCGAACAAGAGATCCTCGTCCAGGGTGTTTTCAATCACAAAAACAAATCTCTGTTGAGACAGCGCTTCCAGTTGGCAAGTTTCTGTTCAATAAATAGTGTGGATTAACATGTGGAATAACAACCCCTCATATAAGATATCTCCGACATATCGCTTGTGCGAGGAACGGAATTCGCACTAAAGATACTCCATCCGCTATAAAATATTCCTAACATCTCTCAACGTCACACGAGGACATCTCTTAACGAATGCACTCCTCATCACCTTCTAAGAAATGAAACCGGGTGTTCCCCCGTTCCCGCTCGGCCATGTGCAGTCAGACGCATTATAACTCTATCTTGGCTGCATAGATGTGTGCCTCTATATCTAAGTTTCAGTAAATTAAGACAGATGGACATCTAAAAGATGCAAGACTACGCTTTCGGACTCGTGGTCTACGCAAGTCAAATTCATTCTCTTAGCTTTTGCTACAAGCACACTGTGAGAGGCACCATCTGTCGATCTGCCTACAGATTTTGATCCCAAGCCACAGTGCGATCAGCAGAAGCAAAAGTTACGCGACAACCGCACCAGGCGAAGTCTCGGCTTAGCTTCCGAAAACCATTTCACAATCCTCACTTATCCCCTTAGGAACGTTGCACAAGTGGCGAGTACGAGCACATCCCTTTTTTCCTAACTTATCTGCTGTTAACAACACAAACACATGCAAACTTCATTTAAGACATATTTTCTGCACACTGCTCCTTACTTTGCTCCCGCCGTGCACATCCGCGGTGGGAAAGGGAAGGGATCTAATATTGCAGGTTATAGCTGAGCCGGGTTCTCGTTATTAGTCGGAAAAGACGCCGCGAAAACACAATAAGGAATAAAGGCTTGCCCGAAAATGACATTCTTCGTCGAAAGATGTCGTGAGTTTGCTTCGAAAGACCCCAAATGATTTGCTCGAATGAATCGACTGTCAACAGCAGCTCTACAGAAGTTATAACGACCACTCAGTTGGGCCGTCAACAAAAGCATTACTTTATTAGTCGGCGAGCCTTTCGGGTGCGCTTATAGCTATTCTCGTTGAGAGTTTTTATAACTTATGGCACGCCCTTCTTTGTGCGTTATTTAGATGGGCAAGTTTTTGATATCTTCATGCACTTTTTGAGGTCAAAGACTCTACCGCAGTTTCGCCCACGCACATGCACTTCCTTTGTGCACGACATATCTGAGCGGCCAGTCAGAAACTTCCTTTCTTTTACCTTGATTTCATCGCCACCCACTCTCTTCCGCAATGCTAATTCTGCAAACTTTGGTCAACCCTCTTTTTTTACTACGCCGAACGGCCCTTTGTCCTCTTTTTTCTCATTCGCGCACAGTCACAACACAAGTTGACCACAACCACCTCTAAATTCACCTTAAAGCACCGCGTAGAGGTCACGCAGCGAAATGGTGCGGTTTAGGGATTCCAAATGCGCTGTTTTTAGAGGTAAATACATCCTACGACTGCGGACGAATCTGACACAGTTTGTCTACCGTAAAGGTGAACGCGTCCTCAGTCAGTATGCTGTTTTTTTCTGGCAGCAAGCTTGCGTAAACTACGCAAAAATGTGAACTACCCACAAATACTAGAAATAAGATCAAAATTGAGAGGACAGAAATTAGGATGGCGGGGGGGGGGGGGGGGGATGGACGTGAGTTTATGATTCCGCGTTCTTCTAGTAGCTCACCGGTTTTCAAATTCAGCACCCGAAATCTTCACAGCACAGCAAATTTTGAATCGGGCGACTTTGTTATCTGGCAACCATTAGCGACCTGGCCGAACACCTTTCTCCTAGATGGGATTCCCGCGTAACCTTATTCTTAAGACGGCAAGATTCTCGACAATGAGCCACTTCCTTCGGCACACTACGGAGATTTCTCGCAGCTCCTTCAGCACAGACACCAATATTTTTTATCTCTCTTCCTTGGAGCATATGCATATGGCACCTTACTCCATAACGCTAGAACCCACATTTGAAATGCATGTAATTACCGTCAATGTTTGCTTCATTCTTCCTCACAATCGACATTTTAACAAGCTTGTTCCATTTGTAATGCATGTCAGTTTCTCATTTTACACCGATCGTTCAAGCCATCATCTTCGAGAAAAAAATCGAATCGTGGATTTTCCAGAAAGACAACTGCTTGAACTGCTTCAAATCACTGAACAGAAAAAAAAAAATCAAGGAACCAAAACCACCGATGGATTTCAGAAAGGGAGAAATCAAGTCGCAAAGATCGCTAACAATTTTTTTTTTTTACTTTCACCGAGTTGTCTAAATTCTGAACGAATCTTCCTGAAGAGCTGTCGGACAGCCTAGACAAATGTTTTGGAAAAAAAAAAAAACAAATTGAATAGACGTTAGGAATTTTTGCTGAGAAATCGAATCAGATAAATTCTGCCAAATTCGGGGTCGGCATGCATCGTATGAAAGTTGAGAATGAGCCAGCCATCGTGCAATATTTTTCAGCTCAGAAAAAGAACACGGAAAAAAGAATAAATTATGCTCAACGCTCCGACCATTCTGCTTGAAATAGACTTCGAATTTCGACATAACAAAAAACATGAACATAAACATACTTGGACATGTTAGCACATAACACATTCTCTAAAATATATTTGAGATCTCACTCCCGAAATTTGGGCAAAAAACGTTTTCTACAACTAGATGATCGACAGACTTTGAATGGAGCGGGGACCAGGTTCCCGAAATCTGTGATGCATAAGTACGTCATTGTCCTGAAAAGAAGAGGAGGACGGAGACTCCTTAGCTTAACTATTGTAAAAAAAAATTCAGACTGCCAATGAACTTGTTCCATTTTCCTCTTTTTTTTTCAGGAGCAAAGTAGAAAAACAGTCGTAACTCATTTCTTCTCGTAAATTCGTCTTATTTTGACTGAGAGCGGTATATTACTTCATGACTTTTTCCTATGCTCTTCCTTGGCGCCGTGGCGCACTTCCAGAGAACTACTCTGAAGCACAGCAGTAAAACTACTGACTTCCCAAACCAAACTTACTGCTGATGCCGAAACCGTGCTACTTCGATTTTCCGGTTTGTTGACTGCTCCGATCGCATCTTTCGCAGTTGTACATTCAGATGGATGTTCCGACATCACATTTATGGACGCAAGTTCCGCTTCCATCATCTGAAAGGAACAATGAAGCACCTTAAGAGAGCGAATCTTGCGCGGGCATTTCTAGTAATCAATGGTGATCAGTGGAGTCAGAGAAAGCAAGGAAGAATAAGACCTCACTTAAATATAATTACACCAGCACCTGAATAAAAAATGAAACTATGCATCTTGCTTTTCCGTAGGCAACCAATCGGAGGTAAAACTTTGACAATAAAGATTTGCCTTATGGTCACTCAAGGTTGGTTGCAATACAAAGCTTTTGTAGATTGTCTCATGGAACTGAACTTAGTACAGGATATCAAACAAAGATGCCAAATACGCCACATCTACAGGACCTAACTGACATAAGGCGACTGGGTTCGATTTTAGCTACTGGACAGACGGATAAAACAGTAGACTGCCATAACGGACACTAGCAAAGAGTTGTAAAAATTTAAACTAGAGCAAGAGAGAAGCAGTGTCGGGTGGCTAAGAAGGCCTGCTTAGTCGACGCACTTCCTAGCCCATCCTGATGCATAGCGTTTATGCCTTGTGTGACCTCACTCCTATATCAGTTAAGCCAACGATTTGTCTAGCACGCCACCGTTGTTAATTCAGCCGATAAACTCATGTTTGTACACAAAGTGCACTTATCTTTTATCGGCGTTGTTGGAAACAACGACAAGACGGTTACAAAGTAAGCCTGAGTTCCACCTTGACAACGGCTCTACCAGTCAAACGAAGGACCATATATAAAAAAGTAGTTGCACAGAAAATGCAGAACCTTGACAGGGATGAAGAATATTCAGAATATTCACCTCGATAAGAAGAGTGGGTTGCAATAGTACTCATTGAAAAATTTATATAATGTTAGCCAGCGAAATAAAAAAGCAGATGTATAAAACGCGGTATTGAATAAATTATGCGCATCGTTGAATGTTCAAATATTCTGTGAATCCGTTCAATCTAGAGATAGAGAAAAAACGTCACTCCCTCCCTTCCGGGCGTAACCCTGGTTTAAATGAAGTTATTTCTAAAAATCTGATTGCTGTGGCAGCAGCCCAAGAGGCCGGGTCGACTACAAGGTATGAAAGTTACAATTTTTCAGGTGTTAGTTCATGCAAACTGTCAGCTCCTATAACTTAGAACTGCCAATTTCACCGGATCGCCTACCCACTCCTCCGCCTCATTCACCTAAAAAAAGAAACCACATAAAACTGAGCAAAAAAAAAAGAAATCCTTTAAAAAAAACATAGCCGAAACGTTTTGACATCCGCATATTTCCTTTCTTTGAACCTAAAAGCACCGATGACGAACTAACACCTGAAAAACAAAAGTACAGCAACCGTCTTGCAACTAGATGGACAGTTCTCAGTGAGCGGCACATCCTAATATGGTTCCTGAATGAGCTTCCCAATAAGCAGCGGAAGTAAACTTTTCTTTCCCATCGCTGAATGCAATGAGACTCCAAGATGTTACATTACACAACGTTCTTCAGTAAACCATTCAAGACAGAAAGACTGTTTCACAGCTCACTTCTACTAGTAAGTCTTTTGCTGGTACTTGCGGTTCCCATCGACTTTTGTTAGCTTCTGTGTTCGCCTTTCCCTCGTCACTTCCATCGTCTGCTTTCGCATTTTTATTCTCTGATAGATCCTCGCAAGTCACCGAATCTTCGCCAACAGCAGGAAGCCTCAAAACTGCAGAGGGATATTACTTCATCTATTCGTTTACAAGACTCCTCGAAGCATTCAAACCGTTCTTGTCGAGCAAAGCATCAGTTAACCTAGCAACTGCTTAGATTATGAGAAAATATGTGCCACAGCGAACAAACCCATAGCAAAAACACCACTTTAAATGGCATCTCAATTGTGGTAACAGAATCCCTCCTCCTTTTTCAACTCAAAACACTTTTCCCCGAGGCAACCTTCTGCCTCATCACCGTCAGTGTGGCACTGGTGGTTATGTGGAACTGAAGTGCATTTTACATAAACACAGGAGGCAGGAAATATATGGCATGCTTCATGTACATAAGCTTCGGGAAGCGGCACAAAGTACATCGTGCGCGAGGAAGATGTTAGGCTGCGTCGTAGCGGAGCAGAGGGAAAAAACTTCAGAGAGAAATCTGCAATTTTTAAACCTCCTAATTCACAAATTCACCCCCTCCTCCGCAATGCAACTTCCACGGCACTGTTGTATCGGGGTGCAGTCAGCACTTCTTTGGTTAGATAAATTACAAACAATGTTGCAGAAAATAAATCCCTCATTTGTATGAGATCACCTCCTCTCTGTACGACGCACCACCTCAAATGCAGCGAAGTAGTGGCTGAGTCACGCCTCTGAGCACATGATATATCCGATATCTACCTGTCCTAGTCTCAGAAACGTATGACACATGCCTTATGGTTTTGGCTTGTTGTATTTCAGCAAGAATTATCTTTATTCTCAGCCATTTATGGGGAAACAAGCAAAGTAGTGCAAGGAAAAACAAAGTTTTTGGATGGAATTCGTTATACAGGCCAGCCGAACGTCGCGGCCGCGAAAATCTGGTCATCAGCAACAAGGAATGTCTAATTAGTATTCAGGAGAGGGAAATCCCAAAATGAGAGGCTTCCCACAACACCACTGAAAAATATTTTTACTACGAGATTTTTCGCTCGAATTTCTTCCCCTTTTTTCTGTCAATTCATTCATATTCCGCGCGACCCGTCAACATGGCATCAGCCAACTTTGTTATTGGGCGTTATCAATCGAGTTATCTGGAGACCCCTCACTCGAATATTACCGTTACATTATTCTTACAGACATGTCCATATTCCTGCTCTGAACAAGAGTATTACATGATTTCTACTACATAACTTTCAGAAATTAAAAATCACCGTCCACCTGATCAACTCCAAGAAGATAACCATCTTGCTCCCGCGAAAGTGCTTAGAATTTCTGATCTCCCAGTAAGGCGTATAGAACAGAAACCTTGTCGCCTCGGTTTCGGCAAGCGGTTCTCCTCCCTCAGCACAAATCCAAGCACCGCTTCCTTGAAGATAGTCTCCTCGTCTAGTTGACCGAACAGCGCGCCAAGAGTTTTAAACAACTCCATCACAAAATTGCCAATTGGTCGACAGAACTTCTCCTTAATTCTAATGTCTTGAAAAATGCCATAACAATTCTTCATCATAAAGCAAGAAAACAGGTAATATGTTGCCTCGACATCCTTCACACAATACGTAAGCGATTGCAGGTCAGCTCACTGAACACCCGCAAAACTTTGACAAATAATAATGTGTTGCAGTGCATAAGGAAAATCTTAAACAGATGCTCAAATCACGTCGAAAGAAAGAAATGATACACAATAAAACATACTGATTCACACACCGATGACGACTGGGGATCGAAAGCCGAGTACTGCTGCTCCATCCGCCTTAACTCGGCAGGTGTCAACTGCTGCGCCAGACCTAAGTCCAGCATTAAAGGCAGCAGAAGCGCGCCCAGATAGTCCACACAATCATTCAGCTTTGGATTAGCTATACTCCGTGACAATTCATACAGATTGCGCACCGTTGGCATTAGCACTGCAAATTCAACGATGCTTAAGGGCGCTTTTTTTCAATGAGTCACAGAAATGTTCCTCTGAAGCAGCATGCACTGAATGAAAACTCGGACAAAGACGTCTTCACTCTAAGAATTAATTTTTTCCCGCTTGTTTTCTGCCAACGGAAACGTTTACTGTGGCCGTCTATTCAATCCTTTATGCTTACAGCAAGTCCAAGTGTTCGATATCACAGAAGACAAAGTGTACAACTCCGCGCAAAACAGCGACTACGAAAAGCACAAGAATTACCTTCACTTAATTTGCGATTCCTCCTTTTTCAAGAATTCAAATCAGTCAATGTACCCCCATTTTCTACATTTTTTTTGCCTATGCGCTACTACAGCCGACGCATCTTAACAACACCTCACGATTTTGGGAGTCTAATGCTTCAAACGTACCAACATCTCCTGTAAATACTTCACCGTTTTCCTTTTTCATAGATTTCAGCTATGATGCAATCACTATCGCAAACGTCCAGCTCCACTGCTGATGAGCTTTAATTAACACGTAAGCTCGAAACGAAAATGCAAACGCTTATTAAAATCGAACAACTTGCATGGTCTACGCAGAACAGCGCCCAGAGCATCATCGAAGAGTTGCTGACACATGTACCTATCGGCGAAACGCATTATATCAAACAACTGAAAAATGACTGATGACGTTAACGTCCTCCGTTGTAATAAATGAAGTTGTTAAACATCAAACATCGGTCAATGAAGTATTGAGCTCAAAGTTTTATCACACTTCACACTCAACAAATGCATCCAGCTCTATGGCAAAACCGGTCGATGTGAACTTTTATTAGGATCACTGCCTTACCTCATTAAACATGGAAATTAGGAAGTGTCCGAAGCGATAGGGCACACCAGGTGTTGGTTAGAGAAAACCTCAATTAAAACCAGTCTGGATGCATTCACGTGTGCCCGTGCCCAGTACATCAGAAGAAACATCCAAGATGTCGTTACTGGCGTCTGCATGCTTTAAAACTCCGACTTTCGAAAATAACGGAAATCAAAGCACTCATTTTTAAGGCCACCCTACGACTGAGTCAAAGATGTTCATGACTTGGTTGAGCGAAAACATCCATCAGCTCCCCCAAGCTCGAAATCCAATTCGATGGCGGTCTGAGCATTTCGAAAGCAGACTCGGCGATGAAGTCAACCACCCTCCCATGCTTTGGCCCCTTTGGCTTTCTAAGGCGCCACCGCAAAGAACTGTCAAATGTGCCATGATTCGCTCTTGCGCGACTGGAATTCTAACTTTCAATTGGAGGGAACTTGAAGAGTTATAACACAATGCGGCAAGGAGATATGAGTGCGGAACTTGCACCTTGATCCAAAACAGGCCCAGTTATTCGTCCTACAAAATTTACTTGAAACAATGAAATGATGTATCACACCTGGTGTCGAATTATGAGAAAATGTTGGTACAAACTTCTTGGAAAATCACTATTTTTAGCGAATTTCGAGAAGGCGAAGAAAGTACTGTATTAAAAAAACTTGTGCACGAACCTCCCTTCTCCACCCCCACCAAAAAGTAGCGGTGTTGGCAATTAGTGCACACGCTTATTCGACATACGATGGAACATCATATCTCGCCACGATTTCGAAAAGCCCTGCTGCAGAATATTTCGCAACTTGAGGAAGAGAAAGGAGGAGATAGGTGGAAGCATGAAGTAGTGTCTATAATCACGGATGCCGTTTTCTTCGTATTAATAAACAAACAGCACACAGCAATTTCAATAGCTAAGCATTATCCCAACTAGAGTATAAGCATTAATCCAACCAGATGCTGTTAGTGACACGTGATATTACTGTCAAGATGGAATTCTCGAAAACAGCGGATTTAACTGAGAAAATTCAGCGACAAAAAACTACAAAAACTAAGGAAAATTTTTACCTTTGATTCGCAAAACCCATTTAGCTGCAGCACGCCTTCACAGTAGCGAAGAAAATCGCCCACGAGATGAACATCGTCGACGAAAGAGATACGAGCACCCACATCCCCATCTTCACACCATCGAGAAAAAAACGATCGACAATATTCGCTTTCTCTAATCAGCCTATCCCTGAACATGAAAAATCGGTATCTTAGCGATGCCGTTATTAAATAGGCATCTTAACGATGTGAAGCAGCATATACACCTTGTTTCGATGCCAATTTTGGTCGTTTTCGACTGCAACCAACCGCAACAGACAGCAATCTGCGTCAAACACTCTCCCCTCCTTATTAAGTCTATTGAAAGCTAAATTAACCTCGATAATCAACATCTCCAGCGCACACTGTCACTGAGATAGTATCGCCGAACACAAAGAATAGCCAAGCATGTAGAGGTTAAACGAACTTGGTTTGCATTTTATACAGGAAGTACATCCACAAAGATGTGATAACCTTCACTTTAACTCAAAAATAATTTGTTCAAATGCTACAGTCAATATGTAAAATAACGCTAATTAAGAGATGATAGCGATGACGATCGACGCAGTAACAAGAGAGCTTCAACAAATACGGTGACAGCTGAACATAGGTGCCACCTGCACGCTACTAAGGCGAAGAAAAGTAGAGCGATAAGTGAACGGCTAACTCATGCGTTATAAGTGTGAAGTATTCCTGTTGTTGAACGAAAACCTTAGCACACAAAGCTAAACTGACGAAATCTACAGGTAGAACCAGTTACCCATTCGTAACTTCGAAACTGCAATTGAAATGCCATCACACGGATGAAGTAGTTTCCCTCCCTCCCCTCCCCCCTCCCCCTCCACCCCTTTTCCAACTCCAAATTTCCGAGTGTTTCTGCCGATGCCACTACGATACCCCTGTAAATGCTTTCGAGCCGAAATGTGTATTTAGAACCGTTCTGCTTTATTGCCACTATCTGGGAAGAAATCGTAACATTATCGTGCACAGCAACGTTGGCGTAATAGATTCACAAAAGCGTACAATCTTCTGTGAGCGTTGAATTCTTCGTAAAATACACCATTACGCTGTAAAAAATTCCTATGCAGCGTCGCAGCAGCCACCGTGGCCTCACTAAGGAAATCATGCTGTAAGCTCGGAAACTAACCGCTGTGCCAAAAACACTTCCATTTCCTTCCCTTGTTCGTCCGTACAAGCAACTTCGACCACATTTTTGTCAGCAGCAGCCTAAATATCATGGATTTCTGAGTTAAACATTAAAAAACCTCATAACCTCAAACTCCGAATAAATTCATGAATATTAAAAACAGGCAGCTTATAGAAAAAGCGTCTGGTGAAGTAATGAACCGTCGTAAAATAGGACTGAACATAAAATAACCACAGAACGTAAACACAGCAAGGGAAGGGCGGTAAGGTTCGCTGAGCTTTAGTAAAAACGCAGCATACCCCCAGCCGAAAAATTGGGGAAGAAACAGCAATAACTCCTGAACTACAAATTTCCAAAGAACTACTTCAACCATGAGCCTAAACAACATTCGGAATTTGCTGCAACCTTAGATAACAACCGGAAGAAAGGAAAGGAGCGAAACTGCGTCGGATTCCGTGTGTGCTACCACTTAAACCTAACTGAATGCGATTTTAAAAAATCTTAAGTCTACGAAAAACGTGCAAGCTACTTGGAGCAGGCAGCTTTCATAATCATCTCAGATCTCTGCTTCGAAGCGATCTGCTACTGCAAGCACTAGCTGAAAACATGTTGCGAGCTCAACTTTTAAATGAACGTCTGACTGCAGCCACAACTTTCACACGGAAAGTCAACTGCGATCGTTATTTTCAGCCAGGAATCAGTCTGTCCCCTTCAAAAAATACAAAATGCTATTTTCTCCGCTTTTTCGTTCTCGCTTTCCTCCGGCCTCCTCTCCCTCGCTTTTCCCGGTACTTTTTGGAGAGCTCTGAGGTCCTTCAAAAGCAAGACTTGATAATCGAATGGGACGCTCAATTACAGGATGGTGATAAATGCTGTCATTCGAAGTCCGAAACACCGACTTCCGTGCAACTGCGAATGCAACTTTTGCTGAGGACAACAATGACGGAAACTACTTCAACCCACTCCCCTTCCCCCCACTTTCCCTTGAGCAATCTCACTTATAATTGAAGAATCCTGAGAGATGGGGAGAAGGCAATATACGGCGCACTTTGAATTTCAGCTGATAGCCCGATGTCCCTTAAATAGCTTGAACTTTCTTCGGTGAGAATGCTGCTAATGAAGAATGAAAACAAGCACAAGGAATAAAAGCCAGGCGCATCGCGACCGGCGCCATGAAAACAGCACCTGATGGATCCATCGGTTCAGGTGATTTTATCGCTTACCTGACAGAAAGACTCACCCATGACCTAATGGCTCAACGACTGAAGCATCAGCTTCGACACGTGACTAAGGTTATGATCAGTGGCTTGTATGGAAAATGTCTTTTTCTTTTCAAATAGAAAGCACATCGCCACAGCACAGCATTCTAAATGTGCTCAATCTCGATCACTGGGATAGTCAGAAAGCCATCTCTCAACGATTTCCCTCGGCAATCATATTTTTACATGTTCCTGCTCGAATCTCTATCCGCGAAATTTTGCGCATCACTCCTCGAATCGATCAGGAAACACCGCTACCGTCCTACAAGGCATAGCACTGCACTGGATGCTTTCGCTTGAGAAAAGGCAAACAAGCAACCACTGAACTCGGAAAAAAATAGTGTGCGGTAGTGCTTTGCAGCAGTTTATTATAACACTTGCCGTTGAATTCGTCCCACTCTGCTACTAACCTCACAATTAAACAACTGCGATAGATATTAAAGGAAAAAAAATGCTCCCATATAGCTGACCTGAATCGAGATTTTTTGGTAGACGGTTATTTTACCGCTTCAACTAAGGCCCGCGTCTTTCTCATTTGCCGAGTCGAACAGCCCCGTAAAATTTAAAAGTATTTTGACATAGATTTTCCACATAAGTGGTCAACGACGCCGAGTAAAAAAAATTTTTTTGCAAGAGAGATAAACGATACTCGTGGAGTTGGCGACGTCGGTTGACGAACATGAGTGAATTTGTCGACAGAGATTCCACACGTGACTAGCGCTTTGTTTCTTCCATCGGCCGAGATGAACACTCTCAATGCTGGAGGCAACGCGGCCACTTGGTTCACCTTGATGTTTATGCGAACGGAAAAACAAGACGATATAGATCCATTGGTGAGATAAATACACTTGCTCACTTGATTCTATTTTCCTTTGCGATTATAAGTAAACCTCTTTCAGAGAGGTACATGTCGACTGGTGACTCCGAGGTTAGGGCAACGTCGACTATGCTAGAGCGATATACGCCCACTAACTACTTGAAGCAACAGTCAACAGTCCGACATGCATGATCGTTTGATAAAACGAAACAACAGACGTACGATAATCCACAGCACTCCCCACCAGTGTCAAAACACGACCTCTGAGAGTTTTCTCTCCTATATAATGTCCACTCTCAAAGAATGCTTTCCTTCACCAAATTCATAGGGTTCAACATTTCGTGGTTCCTAATCGCGAGTATACCGTAATGAAGCTCTCTTCTGAAGGTGATAAAATGCGCTTCGGTTACATAGGTAAGACTAACCTCTGGGAAGGTTCAGTGGAAGGTCGGCAGAAAACAAATCGCTTTGGCATATGCAGCCTTCATAGACTTGACTGTTCTATAAATAAAAATTATGCAGATCAACAAAATATCTGCAAATGAGCAGCTTTCATAGTAGTAAAAATGGAAAGTTTTACCAGCCTACACAAATAATTCTTTTTTAAATTCATTAAAGCACACTAACGGTTATCCTCGAAACATTCTTATCAATTCACTACGCTTACAGAAAAAATAAACTCTTTTATGAAAGAAAAAAAACTAAACGTTCACATCTGTTTCAAGCAGTCCAATCATATTACTTCATAATTACGAAAACGCTTCAACTAAACGCTTTCTTGCGCTGTTTCTGACCATTGTATGTGGTTAATGACACAGCCATAAACGATGTCCATGGGAGAAACATCTTTAAAAAGATCCCACGCATCCTCATCTTATAAACTGTTTTTTGATTTATACAGTATAACTAAGAGTGTTAGAGGTTACTCACCGCTTATGGGACCGCCATATAAACCTCATGAACGACATGTATTGACAACAACTGAATGCGACACTTCTATCTGTTTCTTCAAGCAGTCATCTTTCGTACCGGTGTTTTCAACGATGAATTCCCCAATACCTAATACCGTAAACGAATAATGCACAAACCTTGCTAATCGCGATGAATTCTCCATGTGTTGACAGCACAATATCGTTCATGAATACCGTCGAGGAAAAATTTTTGAATCTCAGCTCAACGAACATTAGACCTCTGGTGTGCGGATGTCTGTAGAAAACGAAGAACGATGGGTCTTTCCAAACGTTAAGTGCTGACCTCAACAAGATCGTCTGAAATTGCACTCAGAATAGTAAAAACGCAAACGTTAGAAAAGTTTCATCACTTCAGTGGGCTAATTCGAAGTGCATTTCGGCTTTCACGCATAACACAAACGACAGAAGTAAAAAGGAAACGCTTTCAGGACAAGATTCTCGATGAGCAGTTGTCACTGCATGGATGAAGCAACATTTCAACTGCAAAAACGGCTACACCATAAGCAACTGTGACGGTTTCTTGCCAGCAAAATTTCATCCTCCATCGAAAAGTGAATGCAATGGTCATCAGTTAAACGCTACACCGCATAGCGCTTCCGATCGATCGGTGGGTTGGACAAACTAGTAAGCATCGACGAAAAAGAATCGTCTTTCCTTCAAACAACGATAATTTGCAGACCCACCTCTGCCTTGCCAAAAAATTGTTGCACTGAGCCACGAGTATGTACAAGAAAGTAGTTGCCAGCTTAAATGCGTAGCACCATTTTCAGAGATTCCACTTAAGCGATAGGCTGCTAGCGCTTAGGAGAGAGGCAAAAGCCCGTTTGCTATTTGTGCAGAAGTGGCAGCTTATATCCGCTATATCTGTGGAGGTAATTTTACAACAAATCATTTCTGGATTCGCATTTTGCATCCATAATTATTTATTGTGACAAATCACAAACGATTAGTAATAAACGTAAAAGCTGCATTCTAAAATTGGCAATAAAATGCTATGAGAATAGGCATCCTACACCACTGTGAAAACTTCACGCTCGACTACTCGTAGACCTCTGCTCTTCTAGAATAAAATATTGAATACAGTTCCTATTACAGAACACTTGGATATACGTGCCCAAAAAATGCCGGATTCTCGCACTTTGCCATGCTGCATCAACATCTTCTATTTTAACGCGCATTAGGCAACCATTTACATATTAGTCGGCATAACAAGTTGGAGGAACAAAATCCGAAAAATATAAACGCCCTCGCTGAACAGATTGCGAGATATCATAAGCTTCTATGACTGCATTGAAGTAAATATATCAGACATTCTGTGGTAGGTAACTTCTCCCTCACTACTTTCAGTAACAAAGTCTGGACAGCGTGGTTCTGAGGGATGGATTTACGTTTTCGCCACTGAAGTCTATGGCAACCCTATCACAGTGAAGAAACTCCGGTCTCAAGTAACGCTCACATGCAATACACATGGCCTGCAAATCATACATGACTGCATGAAACGTTCTGCTGTGGATAAGTTCAGATTGCACACTGAAATCAAAAATGAACTGGACAGTGGACAACTTAGGATGGGCGTTTTCTGTTTGTACAATCGCTGACATAAGGGAATTATGCTCGCGAACGAGAAAGAACCAACGATCAACTTCTCTGATGTGTCGGGTGCTGCTCGACACCGGTGGCGAAATTACAAACTGGATGAAAGGTGTCCACTGCCAGTACCAAATTTCGCGGTCACTGCTTCACCATAACAAAAACAAGAATTTTGGAAATTCTGACAACGCCCCACGAATGATTGTACAATCTGAACCGGCGAGCGAATGTTGTCTCCAGCTTACTTCTTAAGATTAAGCCTCACAACCGCTGTTTCATTACAAAAACGATTGTTAGGTTCTGGAATATCCAGAAACATTCCCAAAATGAGAGTGCTTTCGACACAAGTACTGCAAAGTCAAAGTCAATAAAGGCCGCCGATTCTGAGTGTTAAACCCGGAGGATGGACAACCACTAGCAAAGACATTTAAGAGCCCCTTCCACAATAATTGAGGTTTGAACGTTGTCAATTTCTTCGCTCTAGCTCAACAGCGAGTCTTGATATGAAATATTCCGATAAACAGATTCCCGTAACGATTTTTTCCTGTCGCATAACCAGCAGAAGTAAATTACTCGCGCGAATAATGCAAACCATGCAGCTTATTGAACTAATGACTTAATGACGTAAAAGGTGCAAAATGACTTCGCAAATGATTTAAGAGGCGACAATCTACACGATGTGCCCTTTTAAACACAAAAAAGGACTTTTCGCAATGTGGCATTGCTTTATCCTTTCTGAACGAAGCATCAGGCAACGATAAAGTTTTACCGTAGTGATCCTCCTATTTTTCTAAAAGGAACGGCTCGTTTGCAGTCTCGCCATTTTAAACTGCGGGAAGGTGAATTTCACGGGGAAGAGGACTTGGAGTTGCGATGGCATTTGACGAGTATAACAGGGCTGCGAGATGAGAAACTTAAGGAATGGGTCTCTAACTCAGAACGCATAATACAAGCAAACACAGAACATTCGAAAATTTTATTAACTATACCATGTTCGATTCGACGACGCCCTTGCAGTCATATTGCCCCTGTAAACGAGAACAGAAGCCTTCACGCACAGAAAGCACTTCCACCTTAAATAAAAAACTGAGCTTGAATTCTTTCGCGATACTTTTGGTTTGTCATAACTTTCCGAAGTTTCGGCGGCGATTCAACTGCAATCTTTTGGAGGGCAGGTGCGTAGACGGGAGGAACCAAGGGGTCGACCAATTCTTTGCTTTTCTTACTTCTCCCTTTCTTAATAGTCCCTCCCACTAAACACAAAGATATGCGAATCTTAGTAGTCCTGCGACATATGAAATCACTCCAAAACTAACAGTCGAAATAAAATCGGAAGGAGATCTCACGCAGAACTCAAATCACTTCATCACCTATATAAACGATAAACTCACATCGCTGATCGATAACAAGATAGTGCGACAAGAAAAGTCTGTTAAAGTACAATCTTAAACATGGCAGATTATTAACTGATGATAATCATTGCAATTCTGCAGCACTGCTGCGATTAACTCACTCTACACGCCAATAAATTAAAAGATAGTTTTATGGATCTTATTGCCTCCTATTAACGCTGAAAAAATGAGTGACTGCTCGCCATCATACACATATGAGTGGGCTAATGCAAACAATTAACAAATGAGGAACCTTTGTTTGGGTTTGATAGCGTTGCAACGTGACCACAAAGTTGTCAAAAAAATGCACAGTACGATGAATGTATAGAGGACTCTGTGGAAGGGTAAATGACCAATAATTCCCCGACATATCCGGCCATGGCACACGACCTGCCACGATGCAGCGACCCTAAAAGAACACCTTAACCAGGCCTTACATGCTTTCACAACAGATATAACGAAACAAAAAGATAAAGGCCACGAACGCCAGTGATAATCGGCATTTAAACACAACCTTCAGACCCCGTTTTATGACGTCTTCAATAATCTCTCGCAGTACAGCGTCACTTATCTAACTAAACAAAGCACTAACGTTCGACGTCATGACGGCAGAGTATGTGGCACCAGCGAAGCACCTCATGATTTCAATGTGCGGCGCTTTCAACGTAAACGCGACTGTCGGAAGCGTCGCTTTCGACTCCTTCAATCCCAGCTGTCCATCACTGTTTCTTCCGAATACGATCACCTGGAACGATACTATCTTGCTGAAAACGTATTTTTCCTGTGTTCTTAAAGATGCATTTAAAAAAACAGTTGGAAGCACTTCCGAAGGCGCCAGTGAGCAAATATTTTCAATGGACCTAGATGAAAAAAAAATTTGTTTGAGTCATCACTTTCGTCAACTCTCCCCCTGAACTCCTAATCTCCAGAGCAAATGTGGTCTTTATTTTTCAGGACGCATTTCATGTTTTCCACTGAAACCTACACAGCGGCCGGGCTAGAACTTAGTAGTCTCAGTTGTGATGAAGATCAAAGAGTAACAGAATGATGTCCCGATATAAGAAACTGAATTTTGGAACTAAGTGCTATACAAGCCCAAATACAGTTCGGTAAGTTTTGGTTGAACCGCTGCAGCAGCATTCCAGTTAAAACATCTCAAAACAAAGAACGAGAGGCTCCCTCTTGGTGCTTATTGGGAAACAGAAAAACGCTTAAGAACTTGACATCGGTCCTTAGTGGATTTTTTTCGTAAATATGGCGATCATTAGCTTTCAAGTAAACACAAGAAATTCTTCATTTGACGTAAGAAAGATGCGTGGAAACAGCTAGCAGCTAGCTATGTGATTTCTGAAGTAAGGAGCGGAAAAATATAGAGGAAGATGGGATGAGAGAAGGTAAAAATTAGATGAGCCGCGAAGGTGGCAATTCCTGAGTTCCCCTCATTTAACACTCCATCCAAAAATTTCTCGAAAGTGTCGCGGTCTTCTGCAACTCGTCCTTCTGCACTCCCCTTTGGTTGCATCCCTGAACTATTGGAAAGAACATGTGAAAGGCAGTTCGTCTAACTCTCAGGATGAATGTAGATCGCGCAGGCACATCTCCTCTCCCTTACTTCTCTCTCTGCAAGCTACACTGCATTACACCTGCACAGATGCGGAGCTGAAAATAAGAACCACCTTTATAAATTTCTAGCCAGAGAACGTGACCTAAAAACTTACTTCCTTTTCAGTGCACACCACCGAATGACTTAATCCGGCCGAGACGGCGACAATTTTCCTGTCGTCTAAGAAAACCTCTCGGGTATGACAACATCTGCTTCGTTTCCATGCCCCAGCTTCCAATCCCTTCCAAGCCCGCACGAATAAACCCTGCTATCAATTAGCATAAGCGTGTGATAACGACCCAACGAAATCTATAACAAACGAAATACTCAGAACGTAATACATAAGAACTTCCTCACAGCAGCATTACTATTCTTGTCTGAAAAGCAGCAGCGTCACGCTTGAACATATAATTATCTACAATCAAAAAAAAAAAAAAAAAAAATGTTGCGTGGGATTTATCTGGACCTAAATGTCCTTTCTAAAGTAAAATCTTTATGGAATCAGCTTGGAACATTCGGGGCGGCTAAGAGTGGATTCCTCATAACTTCGCTTAGTACTTCAAATGCATTTAAATTATATAAATAATGCCATAACTGATATCGCTGATTTATCGCCTAAACCTAAAGTGTTGCAGATAAAGTTTACACCATCAAAAATGTTTTACACAGCACCTGCAGTGCACTTAAGCTGCGTGGAGTGCATTACAACAGGAACCCGAAACCCACCCAGAGATTCATCATCTGTATTTAAGAAAACACAATATCTGAAGACCGGTAGTAGACAAATGATCGGTTTCGTAGACCACTGCTAATGAAGTGCATCGTCTGCTAATGAAGACCTCAGCAATGTCATCAAAAAATCAAAGGCGGAAATTGCACAATGAGTCATCGGATCCAGCAAGTTCGCACTTCTTCTAGTGAATGCACGCTTCATAAGTCTATCAAATTTCGAGACCACGAAAACTATTTCATTGCAACACACCACGCGCTCCAAGACAGGTCACTTTGTTCGGCAGAGTTGCAACAGAAGACGAACACGTATATAAATATAAATATAAATTTAAATACAAATATAAATATAAATATACAAATGTAAATACAAAAAATTGGGTATATATAAACGCAGTCTAAAATTCGGCGACATAATAATAGGCGTGTGTACGCGTTTACCTTCGTTTTATATGCCTAAATATTATAAGGAAGGTTTAATTCAACAGTCTGAGGTGTGGTCCACAAGGCGGCGCCAAGTTGCAGACAAGGACCCTTTCCACGGTGGGATACGGTGTTTGTATTGGGAAACCAACCACATCAACAATACATGGTATATTATTAGGTAACTGGAAGAGGCGAAAGGTGGACGGACGACGCCATCATCTGGAGTAGCGCACAACACAGCTCATTGATGAATCGGAAGCGCGGCACATCAGCTCACGCGCGGTGACGGCAGGCAGCGGAGGACGAGCAGCAGCACAGCCGACATCGAACAACAGTGATATAGGCTTTTTTCAGAAGGATTTTGTCTAATCTTGACCATCTTTAGTGTTTATTCGCTAACATATGGGTACTGATGTTTTTGTTGATCTCCCTACCAGGGGTCTATACACCATCTGGCATTAGCATTTAATTTCTTGAGGAGACGAAAGCTTTTTTTCCTCCAATCAAGGAGAAATAGTCTTCACCAGTCCCCGAGCCGTTTAGCACCGGACCGCATTTATAATATACACGTATATACGTATTCATCTTCCTGACGAAAAAGTGGTAGAAACGATTCCTGTCACCTTATATATGCGTATATGTGCATACGCATATATATATATATATATATATATATATATATATATATATATATATATATATATATATATATATATATAGGGAATGATATATGTGAGAAATCTTGGTATCTTTAGACTTCCGGTTCGTTTCCCAAAAACTGCCCCCCTGTTCTCCGCATTAAAAAAAATGTTCACAGGTATGACAAGTATGAACAAAGAGAGAAAGAGGTACGATCTTGATAAAATAAATTAACGATTGATCGAAACAAACAACAATCGAAGTAAATCAATAAACTTCGTGTCGAAATTGTTACAGGCAAGCGAGAAAACAAAAAATACCTCGCAGTTCTGGACGAACCGCACTGTCGTTTCCAAGAAACGTGGTTTGGGGATCCGCTCTCCTGGGATATGACCCAAAGAACGCGCCATGTTCTCCCCATAAGTATATAGGCATCCTGAAAGCAATATACATATCTGCCTTATTTAAACCACAATCTGTAGCTACGTAAGGGCGTAATATTTACATGTTATTAGCGGAAATGCATCAATTGTATGGTTCCGAGCGCATGATTAGATGAATTTTCCCTCTTTAATATTTTCCGCCTTTTCACCTTTTTTCTCTCTTTCCCCTTCCTACTGTTATCATGCCAGTTCCTGATTCGCTCGTGACCTTAGTTCAACAACGGTTTGCGATCTGCGATTACTGTTCTAATCGAGAAAGGTGCTAAGAGAGCATATAAACTAAGGGACCCGACGAGCAAAATGGGGATGAAACAGCGAAAAAAACTACTGAAGCGCATACTGCAAATAAACGAGATAGTGAATGTGTGTAGTCAAATAGCTCGGAAAATGACTGTGGCTCAGAATCAGCGCTAGCATGCTAGCCCTCAAAAATCCCGACATTAAAGATTCGGCAGCCTAGAAGGGCAATCGCGGATTTCCAAAATTAGCCCCTCCCTCTTCCAAAGGAACTTATCCCCTCTTCCCACTTCCCATCCGCAGATGCCGACCGTAATTTTGGTAAGCCCGGAGATCCTGAACACTTCCGCGAATTTCTGAGACTGAACACTGGTCTGAAACGAACAGAAAAGGGGACCAAAGAATAACTCCATCGCATCTGAAACAAAATATAACACTCGAAAAAAACTCTAGAAAAAACTTTATGACAGAGCACTGTTTCGCAGAAACTGCCCTCCTTGCTTCCGTGAAAGCGCACAGTGAATGATTCAACAAAAAATCTTATATCACTGAAAAGAAAGACGCATCAACATAATTGAAAACGTTCAATAAAAAAAGAGCTGTCGGAAAAGCTGCTCAAAGATGGAATTCCACGATTCAAAAAAGTGTTCCAGCCCGATTTTCAGATGGATCGCGCCAATTTGAACCACAAACAAACTGAGAAATAACGAAAGAGCAACATATGATGCGCATTTGAGAACATCAGAGTGCACAAAAAGATGATGGCTGGGAACAGTTAAATCAGAATGTTCCAAAACTCGTTGTTTTGCAAGTACGTGAACGGAATCTTTTCCGCACTACCTTCGGGACAAAACTTCATGGCACTATTATATTACATCAAAAAATTTATGAGATCGTGAAATGGTGAGGTTTCACGAAAGAGGATACTGCGTATACGATTCCCTAAATGAATGCACATCCACGAATACTTTCTGGAACATAACATTCATTGAGTGGAGTGCTGTACGACCAACTGAACGAAGGTACTCTTTAGCATCCAATCTAGGCAAAATCCATAACCACGGCTGCACTTACACTAAGTGATGCCTCCATCACTCTGCTATATTCCACTGATGGGAAACTGTTCAATACAACCAAAGAAATTCTTTACCGGAATGTGGAGGACAACAATGTCGAAATATGAGGACAACGCTCAAAGTGGGATGTGCGTTCCAATTTAGTGACTTTAGCAAATATGCAAATTTCATTTTATAAAACACTGCGACCAGTATAAAAAAGGGACCATTTCGCCCACTCAGTAAATCTACAACGAAGTGGAAAAGCTGAAATACGCGAATGGCTAAGCGCAGGGACAAGAACCGTATGTTTTTGTTAAACGAAGAAACCTTTATTGCAGCTTTGATGTGTTTGAAAATCCTGTGGCGTTCGAACGTTGAAGGGCACCGTTGCAAAGATTATGAGTCAAATGAAAATCCGCTCAAATGATACATCCTCGAAAATGAGTTATTCTGAGGAAACAACAAAACACGACAATGTTTTCAACCTTCTTTTTACCTATGTTTTTTAATTCCGGCATTTATTATAGGCTCAAGTTTTTTCGTCGCATTGTTTCTTCGAAAGCAAATGCAGCACAATAAATAGAAGCTGTTGCATTTAACTGAGCTGCATCGAATGAAGAGCGCTCCTCTACGCAAGAAAACTACCGATAAACAAAGAGGACCAAAGACGAACCAGGAGGACTGGATCTGCTATCCGTAAGAAGAAATGTGCTGAACTTCGAATACAAAATATCATATGGAGTTCTCCCATCTGGACCGCGGTCGTACAGTACTCTCTTATCGCGATTCGCCAAAACACAAACTGCGGCCACATGAGAGGTCATCGCAGCAATGTACGCAGGTGTTTGCCCGTGCTGAAACTTCTCATTACCTGTCACTACCTAACATAAGCAAGCGTAGTCAATAAGAGGAGGGAAGCGAGTTCGAGGGGCGGTTTTTTGCGCCTCACTGGTGAGCAAAAATGCGTGTTCACATGTTGTGACAATGAGACTACAGATGCAATTTATGGATAAGACCTAACTTTGATTGGAAAAACTTTATCCTGTTCAATCATGGTTTCTAATACTTATGCTGTATCGTGCGATCGTACTGAATTTTGCACCACGTCACATTGCTCTGTCAGCGGCGATACTTGTACTTCGTTCATTGCGATTTCCGACTTTGACATTCGCACGCTGCTTTAGGCCGACTTCATTTCAGCTTTAAGCAGTGGATGTGTTTGGAGGAAGTTACGTTGAGGAACCAGTTTCCAGAAGTCAGAAAAAGGACGCCAGCTTGCACTGTTTTGATAAAAGGCTTCTCATAAACTACTAAATAAAGAGCAAATTCAGCATCAGTAACTGTTTCTACTTGGAGTGCGAAAATAACCACCGCATACACCACGCTCCTCTCGCGGTGGGCGAATGAGGAAAGGGATACCAAACCTTTCAAAACAAGAAGAAACGAAAAAACTGTTAATAAATGAGGCGTAAATCATAATCGCAAAGTGAAAAGGCAACGTTACCTGTTGTTCGTGGCAATTGTCGCACCATAAAGCAATAGTGGGCATAACTTCAAATCTACCTTCCTTCGCAGCGTAATACAACAAGTCACGATGCAGTGGTAGAAGGTGAATAGCCAAAAAAACGGCCGCCTCCCGCACCTTTGACAGTATGTCTTCTGATAAACCCACATCCTTACTCTGGACTGAAAATATAACGCACCTCGCTTCCTTGCCCCTATCATAACGACGAAGCCTCCACACTGATGACTTCAGTCTAACTAAATCCAGGTGCTACCCCTAAAGTTGAGAAGCTGTTGGTCGTGCAGTGCAAATCATTCAAGGAGTATAATCAGGTGAATTCCGGAAAAGGTATGGCTTAATATTTTTTGCTGATTTCTTGTTGACAAAACGAGGCGAATTTTGCGCCATCGTAGCCATTTCATACCTACGCAGCTCGCTTAGTAAAGCGTAGGACATCCATTTTAGGGTGCGGTCAATATCGGAGTGAGTGTTCTGGAACGCAAGAGTAAGTAAACAATTCAAACTTTGATATTCCGAGAAAAAAGTATCACTAATTGGAAATAATTGTGTCTTTGAGCACCTCAGCACGCTAGATAAATTAAAAACCAACAAAAAATTCCAAAAATAACTATTCTCAGATTCGACGCCCAGGTGAAGTGTTGTAACTTTTGGCTTCGGGGCAAGGAATGCTCAATTCACTCTCAACCTCTTCCTATTTTTTCGCTGGGGCCCCGTCACATCTCTTTTTGTTCTATTTATGAATCCCAAAGCCGAAGTCTTCTATTCTCAGAAAAAATAACGATGGATGTGCACAGGAGGATTCGTTGGCGAGCGCAATCTCAATGCAAAACAGCGAGGTGTTGCGTTGACGGCAGCTTTACCTCAATTCTGCTTTCGACGAAACAAAAACACATTCATTCGCACGAAAAGAGCTTGCACGGGAATCGACCAATACAAATGACAATTTAACATAAAATTATAGTTGAGTGCGCATACAACTCAAACTTGAAGCAGCCAGATAGAACGTTTTTGGTGAACAAGACACAAACGTAGGCATTTTGGGTGGCCTGTTCTTCACTGACTAGTGCGCCACAAGATTAGGGTATGCGCCATCACATATGCGCGCTAATTCCTGGACAACGCGGTCACCTACATCAATTTTTTCTATAAGGACTGAACACCTCTATGGAAGCAGCGAAGAAATACCCATAAAAAGGCATCCCACAGGGCAAAGCTGTTAAACAGCGCTTAAGAAAACAAAAGGAATGACGAATAGCGAGAAAATTCACTTAATTCCAAAAGTGCAACAAAATTTGGCGATCTAGGTTCCGAAGCGATTCAAAAATAATTTAGAAGGCACCAATAAACTACGTCTCACGATACCCACCCTCAACCGTGAAAACTAGTGAGGACTACCTTTACGAATTCTATAGGGGCGAAAGGCGGTTATCCCTCCAAATCCATCCTTCTTGTTTCTGGCCATTTTCCTACACACGACCAATGATTCGGTGCTGGATGGTTATATCAAAATAACAGCCAATACCGCTATTATGTTTCTTACTTCCATGTTTCGGCAATCACGCCATAATCGAAAAACGCTCACGTTTTATCCTGCCATAGCAGTTTCCCAGTGATAACGTGATTGCCGAAATGCTATAGTAAACTCTGAGTGTGTGCTCTTCATTCACATCGCCTTTATCATTCAAGTAACGAGCGCATGCTTATACAGAAGTTTCATTGATGACAACGCCTTGCCGACAAACACAATCACACATCAACATCCTTATCATTATCATCTTCAAAAAAAAAAAAAAAAAAATTAACAGATCTGAAGGATCAAACTGAACGAAGAAACTTATCAACTAAACCATGAGCAAGCGTATAAAAGCATAACTAACTGCGCATCATGTCTTCGAATAAGTCTGGCCACTTCTCCGCACGCAGTCCATCCTATAAAAGACATAATAAAATAACAAAACCTTCAAAACAACAGTACACTTCTTTGCTTGCTTTCGCCTTAAATAAACCTTTTTCTGGGACTTATCTCCTTATTCCAAATCCTGGAACCTTGAAGGTAGATCAGGGGCAAACCACGAAGCAATTGCATTTCGAATCTCGACATTAAACTACGATGAATAACGACGACGTGCTCAGAGAGCAAAATCCCTCAAACAAAAGCCACATATAAACTTAAAATTTTTCGTTCTTGCAGTTTTCAAAAACTCTCGCGTAACGACTTCATTATACGTGAACAAGTGATGGCGATCAAGAGCAGTCGGCCCAAGACGAGGTCGAAAATTCACTGATGATAGAGTAACTTTGTTATCTTCTATGATTAAACCATTCTGGCCTATTTTCCCACAGTGCTTGAGTCAATATCATAAAGAAAAATGTTGCTGCAAAATTATGCGTGTTACGCTGGAAACTTGTTTGACAGCGAAAGCAGCACTCAAAAGTGCCTGGAACGGCTGGAAATATCTTTTTCCAATATGGATCATATCAGTATATTTAGTTGGCGATTTTTTCTACTCACTCTGAGATGAAGCGCAGAAAAAAAGTCACCTTTGCAGTACCTGCATGGAGAGCAGGTCATAGGAAAAAGTTGTTAAAAAGAATGTGCCGATATGATGTTTGTTAAGCCCAACTGCGTGGTATATTTTCCTTCGAAGAAGCCCTGATTATACATAATCACACCGGCTGCTGAACACTGACAACAGAAAGCTACTCATAAAAATTAGCAGCTATTCGTATCCACCCAATGCTTCCATCCAAAACCTCCAGAGCATAAAAGTCAGTTTAAATAATAACTTTATTCAACAGGAAGTAATCAGCAGAATCTAAAATGCGCTTGCTTTCCCTCTGCGTTATAAGTTTCGTGAGTTACAACCTTATTGACCCACACCAAAACTTGAACGCGATGATTCCTCCATCGCTCCCTCTTCTTCCTCAGCTCAAGTGCACTTCCTCGCAGCAAAACCAGAGGCTTAGACGGCACTAGACTCGCGTGCCTTTGATCCTATATGACCTCATTTCAACTTATGAGTCTTGCATGCTTATTCCACGAATACAGTGCAGCACTCAAAGGCCGAAGAACCCCTGCCCACTCGACTTAACTCCGCTATCTCCTCCTCCCCTCTCTACCCAGTAGTCGCTCTCCAAAGAATACTCCGATGACGCAAGCATCTTTACTTTAAAATTGGTGCAGAATAAAATGTGCCGTACCTTCCAGTTATTAATGAAATTGAGCACCTTGTCCCTCCTCGACTTGTCCACAACTATAGGTTCCATAGCCATAGGTTTATGACCTTGAAATGAAACAAAATAACGAAATTAATTCTTAGATTTACGACCTTCAGAAGGAACTATATGATATGGGCTTTGAGTGGCCATGATGAGAACACACCTCACGAAAGCAACATCACGGTAATCGAAAACTTCTAGCGCATATGCGTGCACAATTTTTCAGCAGCTAGTCATTGAAATAAGTCTGACTGAATTCTCTTTTCACCCGTTAAAGGTCTGTACTATGGAGAGAAGTTTTCGGGAAATGTCCAAAAAGACTTCACCCCCATTACATATTGGAAAGCCCAGCGAAGCCCGTGTTAGCCAAATTACATAACAGGGTAAAGCCTTCAACGTGGAATTATTGGAATATTGCAAGATCAATTTTAGTGCGATTATCTGCGATACAACCGTATACGCTTTTTCGATACCTCGATGTCAGAAATATTTCAGCTTGCCCCTTCCATCCGCTTCGAATTCGACATATGCATCAGTTTCAGCGCGCTACAACATGTTGCAGCGCAAACAGTATACTGTATAACCTCCAGTTTCGCCTTATATTTCTCTGGAATCTGCTTCCAGTCAATACTTTGATGCACGTACTCTTTCACCTATCAAATTATGGAGGTTTCCTTCCTACCTACGCCCACCTGCTGCTCATACTTATTGAATGTCACTTGGCGTGTATATTAGCTTTGCGAATGCCATATTCTTTTTTTATTACCTGTTTGAACATAGCTTCACAACTCGTAATTACAGAATAACGAAATAGGTGAATGAATGGAACAAAAAAAAAACAAGAACACAAACACAAAAACACAAATAAATAGGTAGGTCACCTCACCGAGCACAAACCACGAGAAATGAAGCAAGCAACGCGAGCACTTGGATGATGGCCAAAATATTTGAGTTCAGGAACAGTAGTTTGAATTTCTTTTAATGATCCTTTTAAAATGTAGTAGCCTTATTGAAAGAATATACTCCTGTGACAATAATAATAACAAAAATCTTTGTTTACACAATTAAGAAAGCATTGCAATTGCACATATATATATATATATATATATATATATATATATATATATATATATATATATATATATATATATATATATATATATATATATATATATATATATATATATATATATATATATATATATATATATATATATATATATATATATATATATATATATATATATATATATATATATATATATATATATATATATATATATATATATATATATATATATATATATATATATATATATATATATATATATATATATATATATATATATATATATGGAAGCAATAAAGCATACGAAAGATAAACAATGCACCGAACCATGCGTTCAAAAACTCAAAAGGTGGCTAACGAAAGCAAATATGAGAGATCATGAGGAATAGAGACACGTAGGAATGCAGAAATAAACATGCGATAATTAGACAGTCCGAGTGGCGGATTCGCCGACAGAACGCACTGCTCCAAGCGTCGCTTACGACGTCATCAGATGAGGGGGATACATAGCAAAAAGATTTGAATTCGAAGAACGGCCTTGAGAAGGCGAGATAAGAAATAGACGGAAGGGGGGAGGAGGCAGAAATCATTCACAAACTGAGTCGGAAGTCAGTCAGGAAATAGGGGTGAGAGAGAGGTAGGAGAATGGAGGAGGTAGGGATCAATCACGGACTGAATTGGTGGTTGTTTAAGAAACAAATGAAAAGGTGGCGAGACTGTAGGGAGGCATAATTATGTTAATAAGATAAGAGAGATTAGCTAAAGTGACGTGTATTCGTAAAATACAACCGCACAGTGATAGGTTGCAAAGACTGAAGAGAGTTACCTAGAACGAAGAATACCATTGCGCAAAAAAAGTATGATTCGTGGGTTTGAAGGATATGAAGCGCGTCTGGAATGGTCGTGCCCACGATCATCAAGTCTGCAACAACCCTGTCGTGTCTCCGGTCACCATTGTTGTGTTTGTCGTGTGCGAGATGATGAGGAGTAGAGTCGACGATGTGTTGACGAGGACGACGACTTGAGGAGGAAGTTCTCGTAGATGAAGGTAGAGAAGCGCGACACGCAGAATGTATACATGCACAAACAGAACCTACAATGGAAAAAGGATAGCTCATTAGGGGTGATCAAGTGACAATTTGTGGTAAAATATGATCGCTGCGCTATGCAGTCACGTGATCTCCATCATGTCAATGCGCTTCGTCATGACGTCGCCATTGTGTCGCAATGTTCGTCACGTGAACATGCGTTCTGCAATACCACCCAGGATGTGCTGAATCATCATCACATATATAACATACCTCAACAACAAAAATATTGAGGCAGTGATGTATTTCTAGTCCCGTTTTGCTTCTATGAAACAATTCGTTCAATGCATAGTAGTGGATGAAAGTGAAACAGAACAATGCGAAAATGAAGCAGAAATGAAGGAGAGTGATTGAGAGGGAGTAGGAAATAATAGAAGTATCAAAATATTGGGAATACTTTGAATCGAGCGTTAAGTGGTAAGGAAAGCAATTGAAGGACTGAACAGATGCGACGCTAATAAAGCCTCGTTTTCGCTTCTAACATAAATGATCAACGATTTTTTTTCTATATCTCATGAATTTAATAACAACATCTGGTATTTTTTCTCTAGTGCAGGAAACTGGACAAGCTCCGAATTTTGAGGGTCTTGAACACAAAGACCTCGAGCAAAACTCCTGCAACCCCGATGTTCTGAAGCACAAGTTTTGGGCCTGAAAAATCGTGATCTACAGGAAAGTTTGGCGCCCGAGAAAGCAACCTTTTTCGACGAACTCGCGATTGAATGACGAAAAGCGCATATTTAGGCCACTAAACAGGCGTTGAGTTTTCAATGATAAATTTACGATGGAGATTTTTTGCAAGCAACACCACCTGCCGTAAAAATATATCTCCAAATTATCTTTGTTAATACGCATAACCCTGAAGAGCTTCAGCCAATCCTCTTCATCAGGCTATTCGCGCCAAAGTCGACTGCTTTCTGCACTGATGTCCGCGGCCATAAATTATTCATTCATGGCTTGTGAGGACATTGTTTCCAACAAGTTGCGTGCTTCATCATGCGTTTTGCATCTTATAACAATATCCGTATAAGTAAATTATCTCCCAGTGGACATATGCTAACCGATCGATGAATGATTAAAAAAACACTCCCGACTAAATGCTAAGTAATAATTACTGATGACTAAATTCCAGATTTGTTTATGGTACTGATTATCAAAAAATAAAATAAAATCCGAACATGACATGAGAAGTATGCCGATGTCTGAAACTGTTGTTCAGCATATGTCGACTAAGCTGCATTGCTATGCGAAGAAAGCTAGAACGCCATTGATTGTGTCATTGTTACCACTGTTCATGTGAGAAGATTTAAGGATTGTAAACTGGCCAGTGTTATCGATCTCCCTAGGTCCAGTGCTCCACCCCCTCCTCCTCCCCCCCCCCCCCCCCCGCTTCAAAAGGAAAGAGCTTTATGACTGTAGTAGTTTAAATTAACCAAGTCAGCGGCTAATTGCCAGAACTCTACTAGTCATCCATCACTAGACGGGAATTAAATAAAACACACTGAGACTGCTCGAGAATGCTTCTTTCTGATGCGTTAATATGCGTCCAGATTTTTCGAACCTTACGAGGTGTTCCTGTTATGTCCAAATTTACACGACTAGTTTGTCTACAGTGCCGTTTGTTTAATAGCATATGAGAAATCAATTTTGTGGGATATTATAATTGTTGTTACGATCATGAATAACTTTTTGTAATACTAGGGTAGTTTCCGAGTCCGCAGTTGCTCGAGGATCACGATGGTAGAACTAACAAGGAATAGGGAAACCCTCAGATTCTTGCCGGTGCTGTCTTTTGTTGAATCGTTGCAGCCATACAGACATAAACGCTAGAAAATTCGAACTGAATAGCTTGAAATTCTAAGGTTCTTGATTGTTTCATTCGTTTTCGCTTTGAATACCTCTCAAGATTTTCCTGATCCTTCGAAAATTTCATTTCCTTCGCAAATAGAGTTATGTACGCGAACGAAGTTTACTCTTCTCTGAGGTTTGTAGTTCTTCCATGAACACTTCTCAAGAACGGCCACACTTTCAGGGAGTTCTCAGTATTCCATGTGGATTCGATATAATGTCCAAGTCCTGAGGAGCCGGCATTAGCCCACGCCACTCCCACACCATAACACTTTCACATGACTTCCAAATATTCCGTGTTATGTTACAAAACACGTAACATCTTTTTGCTCAGCAGAACGTCTACTTTGTTGAGTCTTCAAACAAACGTAAAGCCGTTACTGAGGGCTTTATGGACTAGTCTTCTTCGTTGCATTGAAGAGGTGACAACACAACGCATTGCGCAAGATTACACACAGATGGTACACAATTCAATTACGCGCTAATTGAGGGTAACAAAACAGAATTGTAAACGAAAATTGCAAAGCAGTAAATTCGACCAAAGGAAGCAACGAAAATGCCGACCACAATTACCCGAACATGCGAGAGTTCCCTTCTCTGCGCAAGCAGTAAATTCACACAACTAGTAAACGTTGAACGTTATCACAGGCAACTATTCGTGCTCCAGGTGTACTTTTATCGTCGATAGTCGTGAAACACTGTTTTGATTTCTGGAGGCTGTTTAGGGGCTTTGACCTGTCGGTAAGAAATAAGTTCAGCTTAGTCTAATTGGCGCTCAGTGCCACCCTCAAGGTGCTGTAAAAGCTGTCGCCGCTTTAGGCGATTCGACTGCAACAATGTTTTCGTAAGTGAACGCAAGTACAGCAACATCGGCGAATCACTTTTGCAAAACAAGCGAACTAAAGAGAGATCAGCAAATTGCCTCTAAAGAAAACCATGGAACGTTCATTGACAACGTACATCTCTTAATCCGTGAGAAGCGTATTTGCGAAAGTGGAACAATGCTTCAAAAATGCAAAATAAACGACACGCAGTACATCATAGAACCGTCAGAAACACGCTTTTATAGGTGAAAACGAAAGTGCTGAGTCAGTGGAACAATCGAATGCTTCCGACGACGCGTGTTTTCTCATTTCAGCTTCTCAGTAGATGTTCAGAACAATGAAGATCTCCGCATATCCAGAACGATTGGAAGCAGCTCTCCCACATCTCGAACCTGTAACGCTCGCGGAATAGAAAATATGTTCATCTGAATAACAAGTACTGCAACTACAGCTTTCTTCGGCTTCTGTCACAGCTCTAGAACCTTATTTCAACGGTACCATTCTTCTGGCATGTTTGTTAAATAAGTACGTGGTTAGCTACTGCTCCTCACTCAGTAACTGAGAGTGGCTAAGAAACAACATCGATGGTCTGAAGGAAGCGGCAGTTATTTCAAAGGCAGTGCGAAGTTTTCCCGCTTCAAATCACTGAAATTGCATAAAATATCTCAACTCCAATATTTTTACGTTGCTAGTACTAATTATGGTAATAAAACTACCCAATTTTGCAAAGATACATGGATTGTGTTTACTTATTAACATATACAGCGCTGTGAGAAAGTTCTTCAAAGCAAATAGCTTTCCAATAATCCTATGAGGAAGATGCCTCTAGCAAAGAATAATTTTAAGCCGACACAAAGTGAACCAAGAAAATTTAAAAGACGTTTGCAAATAAAGAATTGACTGCATAAACCTAGTTGCCTCTCCTCCCCAATCCCCCGTCTTTCGTCTTGACTGAATGTGTGAGAAAAACAAAGTCGTGAGGAGTACGAATAAATAAAAGTGACGATGTTTGAATAAAGTGACTTCGGCGAACTTAAAACAAACAAAAAAGCTAAACGTACAACGTGATCCGCATGTGGTCGTAATTCATCGTTTCCACAGATACCTGAGAGAACACCAACAGTTCCCCCGAGGTTCGCTGACCGCCCCATGCCCATATCAGCCAACGTGTCGCCCACCACTAGCGCTTCCTGTAACCAGTGGTTTTTGATCCTGAATGCCTCTGTGAAACAATGAAAAGCAACCTCTGTAAATGTGGATGACTCCGCTCTCACTATGACCTGGAAAGTTAACCCCGACTGCTCTAACTAGGAGACTGTAATCAAACATCGAATAAGGACGAAAGCTCGAAGCCGACTTCTTGACTTTGACTATGTTCTTTATGCGAAATCCAGTGCCCGATTCTTCAGCATATTTCGGAGCTCTTCACTAGTTCCAGGATTTTACTAATACAGCAGTGCTGCTCGCTAAAAAACCATATGTGACGATGATTGAAAGATACTGGGGAACAGAACTCAGAGAACAACAATCTCTTCAGGAATCTCGCTTCTTTCCGAAGAACGCCGCTGTTCGCAGTATAGCTGTTAACGAGTTATCTGTTATGATCAAATGAGTTTTATGATCGTAGCAATCGTGGTGATCTTCGTTTGTGAAACAGGTTGTATGCACACACTTGTTTGGTCTTGATGTGGTACCTCCCCGTGTGGATTATGACCTCCCCATGCCTTCGGGGCCGTAGCCGAAGATATAAATAGGTTGCGGTCTTGCTTGCTAATCAATGTGTGCTTCGCTACTCATTGTCGTGTGCCACTTGTAATGAACAAGTTTTTTGCTCCTCCAGTACGCCTTCGCACGCCAGACTTGGTCGCAACAGCTTTACTACACTGACGGAAAAGCGGCTTGAAAACCAACCGGAAACAACTGCAGGCTCGGCACTGACAAGCTCAAACAGGGCAAACACTACATAGAAGTACTAAAATGGTTCGTCCGTCGTCGAACCATTAGTCACTGTGGAAAGTTTGCAAAACAAAAGGCAAATTCTTAGCCGAATAGTGCGCGTCTATATTCGAGGTTGGATGCATCGCTTGTGTGGGTGCATGCCGCACCAGTGGAATTCACAAACCACGCTATGAGTGACATTTTCATCACTATATAGTTGCTAATGAGATGTGCAGCAAGAATCAAAGAGTAGGTGGGGACAGTCGCTGATTCTCAATAACCCTCGGCCATACAACGCCAACATGGCGTTGTTCTGCTAAATTCCGGCTAGCGCATCGCTTAGAAAGATCAGCCTGTCTTGGATGGCTTTGGTTCTATAGCGTGTCAGATAGCATTTCTTGTTTTCGCATACAAAACTGCCAGAACTATTTTCTCTTCGGTGCCGATAATTGAAATAAGCAGTTTCCTCTAATATCGTAATTCGACTGCCATGAATAAGAGCTCAAAGGGTCGACTTTCTGATCTTAGCTCTGTTTCTTCAGGGATTTAAATCTTTCGCTGACTCAAGAGTTGTTGTGCGGACTCAAAATGAATGATCAAATTTAGAATTTAATTACACAGTTACTATTTAGTAGCTGCCTAGCATTCAGATTTAGAGAACAGTCTTCACAGTGCTAATTCCACAGTATTTACATATGATCAAAGGGATATCGCTCCTTATATAGTTTTATAATTGAGACATTAACTACATAGTCTGGTTCAAAGTCCAAGAGTATCAGAATTCTCTTTTCCAGACAACACATGTCCTCAGCACTATGGTAATTCTATGACCTCAGTTTTCCAGCACTCTGATAGTCCGAGAAGCAGCTTTTGATCCGAAATAACAACAGGGAGCATACTTTTTTCTACTACTTACGGAGGTTCCGTTGAATATAAAACGGAGGGTTACTTCCCTTATTTCTCTTAAAACGAAATCTTCCTAAAGACATTTTTTGAGGCATCAGTGGTATCATTTTCATGAACCGTTATCGATACATGACTGGCCGAAAATCACATTCGAAGTTCATACAATCTGAAAATGGCGAGAGGCTCAGAAAGAAAGTTTTAAGGGGAAGAGATAGAGGAAAAACTAGAAACACGAAACGCTACCTGAGGGTCAATGTCCAAAACACGACATATTGAGAGCGCATTGTGAGGATGCGGTTTGGGCATAGCTCCCGCGTCATCTCCGCATACCACCACGTCGATATAATGCTCCACTTGAAGCGTTTTCAGTGCCTTTAGCGTTCCTCTCCTGAAAAGAAATTGCCCGTAGTATTGAACGCATCACTGTTTTGACTTGTTAAAAATGCATTGTTGAGCCGACTAGAATGTCCTTCGGTCATGTTTCTTCAAATCGAGAAAACCGGTAGCGCGACCGTTTATTTAGAATCACTGGAGAACAATCAAGCTAGGGTATGTACGGAGGCCTCGGAAGGGGATCTGCTTGAATGGATAACCAACCTCACCAAATCCTCCAGGAAAGCGGAAGCGCTTTGACTTAGTGAGATGAAGACGTCCTGGTAGGGGACTTGTTTTACACGGTCTCCTTAATGCTATAATATTTAAAATACTTGTTTTCGTTCATGAATGAAGCACTGTAAATTTATAAAGAAAAGCATTGATGGAGGAGCAAACTATGAGTATTTGCTCCTCCAATACAATACTCTCTTCTCACTCAGTAACTGAGACTCCTCCTTCTCACTCAGTAACTGCGACTAAGAAACAACAATTAAAGCTGTGATGTCATTCGATGTGAATTTCATGCCGCTTTCTTCAGAAAACATAAACAAGCACGCCGAATGCGCATTTAGGCGAATGCAATACAGCGAATATATTCAAACATAGGATTCTTCAACCAACCGACTGCTTCTTTGAAGTACGTGCAAGTTTCCTCAACACTGTATATGTTCACTGATGAGACGACTTCGCCAAACCTCTAATCAGCGTACTGACCCTTCTAATGCAGAAACGTTTTTCAAAAGAGGAAGAATGGGCATGCTTCCATCCAAACAGTGTGCTTTTCATCGCGACCTATTTACCAGCTAGCCACAGCTATGGTCAGTTCCATTATCTTTTAAGAGAGTTTCGATTCAGATCGTTCAACTTACCGACTATCCGATGTACAAATCGCAATTTTGACACCGTTGTCGCGAAGTTGTTCAAACAAGTAGCGCAGATCAGCGATCTCCTTCACCGTATGCGTAGTACGCTTATCAGCTTCCATAATGGCTCCTTTCACATACTGAAAATAGTGCACCTAGACGAATTAAAGGAATGTAAGTACGATCCAGGTAATTTCGGAAGGGTTATTGGGTGGAAGCATTTACAATGACCACAACGAACAGTCTCATAAAACATTCGCGAAATATGCACCAAAAAGAAGCTATCTCAAACAGAATCAGCAATTGAAAGAAGATGCGTGAATGAGAGATGCCACAGAATCAAGAATATCATCTTAAATGCACGTACGCAATGAAAAGAGAGGATGGGTTAAGAACGTTGACAGAATCAAAATTGTTCCCATTTTTCTACGCTTTCAAACGTTTTTTTGCTACGACACGCCGGAAGATAGAACGATGGGAAGTAACAATGCAGACGCGTTCTCAAGGTGGCTAAAAAAGTCAAACAAGCCAAATCTGAAACACCTACGCTAATTGCATCACTTGCTTGAATGCCGTGGCTGATAAGCAAACGAGCGATTGCATCTCGAATTTGGGCCATCGTACCTTCGGCGAGCAAACCTGACCTAACACGATTCTCCGAGTCATTAAACCCAAGAAGTGCATAGATTTCATCGGCAACCCTTAGCTTTGTTTCCGCCATAATCCTGAAGTGTTCTAATCACAAAGATTATTTTAAACATAACCCCATCGTTATAGTTGAGTACCGTTGGATGATAATTACTGAGGTAGCAGAATATTTCGGTGTTGAGGAATGCCAATAAACACCCCATCATGGATGACTCTATCCTGATTGTCTCCAACTTTACATTACCACTAGGAAAGATAAGTTTATATGACCTGTTCTTGTGCGCTGTCTGATATACAAATTAGATTCTGTGATACGTACTTCTCATTTTCAACATAGCCCATTTGAAAGTTTTTTAATAAGACCTCCGTCACTGTTTGAGTGTGCACTAAATTTGAGGGCGCAGTTCAACTTTAAAAGGGAAGAGAAGAGCAGCTGCCACATCGCGAGGACGGTGAATTCGCGGAACTGAAATTGACTCTAGCGGATACACGGAAGCCACAAATATGACTCCTCCACTAAGTGTTGACGACTGTTCGAGCCTCAAAGGGAAATAAATGTTTAGTAGTGGCAATGGACATATAAAACTAACCAGTTGGTAATATTTCGTGCCCAAGGCACCCACATCGCATGGAAGCATATAAGGGTGCCATCCTTATCGAATATAACTAGCGATGCTTTGTTCTGCAAAATAATATTCATTTGCATGCTTTATTTTCGATTATTGCTCCTCAATCGGATATCTAAAAGCGTTGCTTCAACGAAACGATAACATAACTACATAAATACAAACAGATCATTCAAAGCCGGCAATATTTCGATTTTGGAAAATACCGGTTGTAAGCAAGAGTTTCTCAAAAAAAAAAAAAAAAACCACTTCATAGAGTGAGGCTATGAATGCAGCGTTCGCAAGAGCACGCGCTTTTCATCAACAACTTAATGCAATGCACATAAAAAGCGCGACATCGATCCAGCGCCGAAAGCGACTATATCAGCTGAATAAACACATCGGAAAATCAACAACATTTCATTGTCTGACAGAGAACAACGTATAAATAAATTGATAAAAGAATTAACGCGATCGTCAATTCAACTTACATTTCTAATAGTTCTGATTGGATAGACGAGCTGTGGCATGAGGTGATTTGCTGACAATTGATCATCTCTTATTGTTCGCGAAATCGCCCTTCTTTGAATTATATCGACTGGACAAGGCCTTCCATAGTCGTCTAAATATATGAAGCTATAATGCTACAAACCGCGTTATGTTTAGTCGTCCACACAATAAATGAAGCTCTTGCGAAACCTCTAACCGTTTGCTTTCTATGTTTAAGCGAATACCAGAAAGGAAAAGATAAAGCAGTAAAAGCAGAATACGCGCTAATAGTGGTCAGTATTTAGTAGAACCTGTGCAACTGCATTAAACATTCTACAAGTTAGGGTCTATATCGACGAGATTCCCTATTAAGATATTATCCGACATCCGGAGAGCTTGTTCTCGTGTCTTGCCTTTCGTCATGTTAGAAATACCATGAGCTATACCAACCAAATTATGTTGCCAGGCTAAAGTCTTTAACCTGGAAGAACTAGAGCATCGCAGGCTCAATTTTGAAGTGATTCCCTGCAGTACTGCCCTATGCTGCTTTTCTGACACCCTGCTTTCAGAAATACTTTAGTTTGCCTCTTCCATCCCCCTCAAAGTCCACGTTGGCATCAGTTTGGGTTCGCCAAAATTTGTTGCAACATAAACGATGTACTACACAGTTTCCAGTTTCGCCTTATGTTGGCTTCGAATCTGCTTCCCGTTGATATAGTTAACGCACCTATCGTTCACCTTGAAAACTACGACTGCGTCATTTCGATCCATACATTATTGCTGCTGTTACATCTTCAAATACACGTTCGTTCCGATTCTACCATTGCATACGTTATTCCCTTTCTTGCTATTAATGCTCGTATATTTTTACGTTTTCCCATTCCAAGACGTTAAAATAAATAAGTTCACTAATCAAATAAATAAATAGGGAAGTAAATAAATAAATCCGCTCTCAGCAAAGTCACATACTGCAGTCAACAAGGAAACGGCAAAAAAGCGGAAAATTTATGCTTTAAAAAATGAATGAAATCATTAATAGCCACTCTCATAAGAAAAGAGATGTAAGCAGTCCCTCTAAATTTGAACAATAACTGCAACGGAATTTAATAAGCAAGGAAAAAAGAAAGAAAACGCTGAAATTATCGTTTAAAATTAGCATTTATATTAATCGAAAGAACCATTCGGTGAGACCATACCGTTCAACTCGTTATGACACCCAACGAAATGTCCTCTATTCCACAATTTGTTTCTGAGCCGGCCACATCATTAAGAATTTTCCAAACAATCCTAAGTGCGACATCAGCATACTTCCGGCTAACATAAGAAAACACTTGGACGAATTGTTCCATTTTTTTTCTACAGCTAAAATGACCGTCTACTGGTGCTCCCCTGCGTGCAGTTATACAGCAAACATGACATTATGTTATATAACGAGTATTTGAACAAATAACAATAAGTTCGCTGTGTGACGCAATGAGTGATGAGGTGCAAACAGGCGAATTGGATGCGCTTCCCTTTCGAAAAAATTGCGACGTCAAAAGAAGACGTTGCTTTGAGAGAAAGAAATCAGTGATAGAGATCGCAACTGATTGACTCTCTTAGTAGCATTTTTTCCGCTGCTGCGATATACAAGCAGAGGCTTTTTTTTTCGCAACTTCTGGTTGTTAAAAGCTTTTTTTTCTTCTGATTACGTTACCTTATCAATCACATTTTATGGGCGCATTGATCATGGTCGGCTCTTAGCTAGAAGGCGACGTTTTGTTGTTTTTTAAATTTATTACACCTTAAAGCTAATTAATTTGGTGCACAGAATGCTAGGGATCATTCAAGCCAAATAAGAGTGCTTCGTTCTGCAGGAAGTTTTTTTTTTTCACACACTGTGAAAGTAAATGGAAAGCTGGAAATGCGGTCGTCGATTTTTCATTGAGGAAAATCTATCGACTTTAGAGCACAGTTATGAAATCCCAACACGGTTCCTTCCTAAACGTGAATTTCCACTGAAAAGAAGCGTTCATCACAACTGCAATAATTTTCGTCTTTACAATTTCAGTTAATCAAATCACTATAAGGAACTTCCTTAGGAAAAGACCTGGCAAAAAAACGCTGAGATGCGATAATATATTAGCATGAATATGTCGCGTATGATGCATCATAACTCTGGGATTCACTATGCGTCCGCATTTATGGGATTTCTTTCAAAAAACGGCCACAATCTTCTATTTTTCTCAAGTTCAAAAAAGAAGAAAAAGAGGCTCTTATGTTTGCAGGTGACTCTTTAATGCAAGCAAATATGGCATTCATCAAGGGGACCAGATGCTTCAACAAGCCGGTAATGTTTTTTTCCCCGCAACAGGCGGTGACAGGTAAAACACAGCGACAAGAATCCGCTTCCACAAATTTTGTGCTACCGTTTTTTTTTTTTTGCAAAAAGAACAAAGAGATCTCGGCTTGCCAATGCCGATGTTGAAAATATAGCACAAAGCTGATTCAAAACTATGTGTGACGGCTAGTGACGGCCCGACATCTCGTTCCCTAGCAAGTAAAATGCAAGCTGTTTCATCTTAACCACACCAATAAAGTTTGATCATTCTTTATCGCTCATAGAGGTGTGAAGGCTTGACTTTCGGGGTTCACTTTTAACTGCAGATCGTGGGATAACTATAACTTTGGGGTTTAACTACAAACGTCACAATGGAATAAACCGGCGGTTTATCCCACTGTGACGATTTCGTCCTTACGTAATGCTCTGAAGAAAAAAAGAACACGAAAATCAGGGGAACTGAAAAGAGGTCGATGTGGACGAGGGAGATCACAGCTCGATTGCATCGATAAACCTGATACAGCTGAAAGTGGGTATAAGATGTTCTGTGAACAGAAGATTCCTCTTTAAAGACAATATGAGACTTTTTCAGAAGCGACGCAGCAAGTATTATTGCATTGACTGCAGCTTTCTATGAAAAAATGATTCGAGCATGAATGCTCCTTTCTTGGCGCCTGAAGTTGACAGACGGGATTGACACTTACATAACAAAGAAAGGTCAAAATAGCGTCCTTTAAACCGCACTTTGTATTCAATTAAAGTTGACGTTCCAAGTTCACTAAATAAGCTAACTTCTTCTGGGGTCTAAAGAAAAGACGGATAGGAGTTGATATCTTTCTCTGTTTGATTTAAAATAATCGTTTGATGTGTATATATCACTTTCTCTTCATAGTTTCTGTGTAATACTACAGCAGGTGTTAGAGGATCATATAACACATATTTCTCTGCGCCTCGCCCATGAATGAACTTACATGCGATGCTGAGTAATGATGAAGAGTTGCGTATCAGTGTTCGAACACTTCGTGCATTCATTGCCGATAATAGCGTGCCGATTGCTTTAATGCGTCGATTTTGACGGAAACGTCAGCGCTTGTTGTTGCAGATGTTTGCGGCAAGTCGATGACGCTGCCTTTCTACCCCAAAGCCCTGTAAATTATGACATCGCTTCTGAAAACATCAAAAATTAATGGGGTACGTACATTATGTGAAAGGGTGTGGCACCACAGCACCAACTGCAAAAGGAAAAAGCCTAGCGCTTCTAAGTAGGGGAACGCGCTGAGGCCACACGATTCGATCGAGACCGCTAGCGTAGGCGAATGCACCCATATAAAATACGAATGCAACGGCGTTATATCGACGTGTGTCGATTCTCGAACGGCATTCGGAACATTCTGCCGCCTCAATAGCGCTTCGGATTGAAGCTCGCCGAATTCAGAGTCTGAGAAGCAACAAGCACCACCGCACGGGCAACGGATGCATCCACGCTTATCGGTGAAAACTTATATGAGTGACCACATGCAATCGGAATTTGAATGAAAAGCGCCTTTTTCAGTCGACTGGCCAGTGCCGACTTGCTAAGCTCATATGTGGCGCACGCGCCGGCGGAGAATCACGCCTAACGAAACGAAAACATTTTTTTGCGTCATCACAATTAGCCGTCTATCCTCTTCTAAACCACTTTATGCTTTCGTCAACAATCGATCAGAGAGTCCGCATTGACTGCTAAGATATCCGCCTTTTACGTAAACAAATTCCATTCTATGATTGATTTGTTTACCCGTTCATCAAGCAATGGACGCAATTCAGTTTTAAAAATACTCGACGAGATCTGGACATTATCCTCACATTTGAAACACATTTCTCGACAGGCAAGTATGGTTTCGGAATTCAATTACGTAGAATAGATCGGAGATTTAAGCGAGCAATCATCGCTAGAAGAAAACATGTATATAACAAATATGTCCCAGTTGTACTCCAAACGAGATTTTATGAAGGATATACATATAGTGATTTCGCAACAACTTCAAAAATCTATCCTTTTTTTTCTCTCCTGGTGGCCATGTTCGAAGCCGTCGGTGCAGCCCAAGAATGAAATCAATAGGCCAAGTACAAGGTTCATCTTCTCGCTTGCCAAATACTATCGGCTAATTTTGAAAATATCTCTATTATACCTACAAATGAAATAGTTCCAAGCTTATCGCTCGGCATCTCTGCATGCCAATTTCACAAATGGCTCATATATATATATATATATATATATATATATATATATATATATATATATATATATATATATATATATATATATATATATATATATATATATATATATATATATATATATATATATATATATATATATATATATATATATATATATATACTGGAAAGGAACATTTCAATTATTGTTAAATTAATGAATAATTCATGAACAGTTGCCGCAAGCGCTCTCTCACATATTTTTAAACATCATCTATAGTTGCTTTCATTTTTACGATTGCGGAAAATCATTCCCTCTCTAACGCTTGAACGATACTGATAATATAAATGCAATGCGAGATGCAGTATAAGGTTAAACGTTAACAATAGCGCCTTTCTTTGTTAAATGAAACAATCGCTATGAGTGTCAACAAACGAACACAGTAGCAATAAATTCGACAAATAAAATGAATAAAGCGCAGTTGACTGACAGGTAAATGTTTGTTTATAATCGAAAGATCGTCTCAACATTACAGTCGAAGGTAAATAAAGGATCGTCGAACATCGATAGAGCGATGATCTTTATGTGCAACAGACGTTCTGACGACGGAATCGGATTGAAAAAAAAAAACCTCTTTTTTTAAGCTTTAATGTATGCCATATTTCACGAGAAAATGAGTCTTGGTGATGACCTCAGAATGCTTTCGGGTGAATTTTCTTAGAGTGCCTAAGAAATTTAAACTCTTTTCTTGCCTTTTTTTAAAAGATGAAGCACTGGCACATTCAAATCGTCCGTTTTTTTGCAGTTTCCTACGTTTCGCTCATTTTTTTCAGCAATTTCAAATGAGGTTTAATTGTGTTCCTTTATCATTTCCCTCATTTCGATAATTCACGTTAATTCTACGTTAATTCTAAGCATTTGTGAGATTCAGCCCAATTTATGCTCAAGAACTTTCTAATCAGATTTTATGATCTCATGCAAAACATTTCTCAAAGAGTTTACTTTCTCGCTTATGAATATCCTGTAGTGCGACACTTGTCTTGCCATTAGTACACACCTGTAACTTCTTGCACTATTTTAGACGTAGCTCAGAAAGGTTCTGAAAGATGCTAAAAGCAGATAGGAATTTTTTTTTAAAAAGCACTAAAAAGAGTACTTCGACTGAATAGCAATACTGAGAAGAACTGGACTGGGAAGGTATGAATCGAAAGTGTATAGGTAAAAGATCTTGCACACTATCAATCAAATCGTCTCGTTCGCTATCAAAATCAAAAGCGTCGCAAAACATGTCAATCATATCTTTTTGGCAGCGAATTTCCATTTCATTTCACATTCAATTCGCCAATGTTCACTTACTTTTTCATCTAACCATGGCTGATGTTTGTGCTATTTCATTCAGCCTTATTTCTTCTATGAAGCTAGACTGCATTCTATCTGGCTGAATCCTCTAATTATGCGTGGAAATGAAAGTGGAACCGCTCTTTCGTTGTTCTTTCACTGAGTTATTACTGCTCTCAAGGGTACTGTTCGGCACGTATGTCGTTGTTGAGAAGGGTCAATTCGCAAACTCAATTCAAGTCGTGTAATTATGCGAAGGTTTTGTGTGCAATTATCAGCTAGCGATCTGTTTTAAGACCAACCATGTATCACATCCCTTACTTTATCCTACGCGTTCAATCACTTCTGATTTTTCTTTTTTTTGAAACCTGATTATCTGGGCCGACGTATGACGTGAGACGGTTGAGGCGGTGTCCTGCACCGATCGGAAGACGATCCGATGATGCACCCCCTAGCTGCAGACTACTCTCTTAGTAACGCAACAGTTTCGCGCTCTCAGCGCTTCGACATAACAGCACGCAAGGCATTGGAAGCTGGGGTCGCATCGTCAGCATTTCGGAATAAGAACAGCCAAAGAAATGAAAGCCTGATAGCAGGCGCAGCGTCCCACTTCCCGGATTAATTCAGCAATTTAAGCCAGTCACTAGATCCTGAAAGAGCATGCATTTCTGATTTTATCAAAACAAAACAAGCCACGATCCAAAAGATGGTTGTGCAGCCGCATCATAATCTATTTCTACCATCCACGGGAAATAAGCCCTTCGACGACGCGACGAGAAAGCCAGTGCTGCAGGGAGATGCGAGGAAGGAGTATAAAATAATAAGAAGAGGTGAGTAGGGTGAATGTGGAGAACTGTTGAAAGAAGTAAGGAACTGAGAATTTTGAGCGTAGTGGGTTTGTAACAGTTCCTAATGTTGGTATCAAGGAGGCTCCGTTCTCTTCCCTCTACACCTCCCACAAGGGCTGTTGCTGCCCATCTACTCCCCCCCCCCCCCCTTTCCTCCTTGGAGCTATGTAGTTGAAGACACGGGATTATTCACCACATCCCTAATTCGTTCCTCAGTGCGCATAGTGTGAGAAAAATTTGCCCATAGAAGTTGGCTCCCTCTTAACGCACACACGCAACGCACTCGTCGCATTTCATCACAAGCCCTTGAACCGCTTCTGACCACTCATAGCGAACCGATGTCAGCCAAATGCACGGACGGAAGTTTTAGGGGGCGTGTTATCAGTGCAGCGGACTCTGTCCGCGAAAGAAGAATTGCCATGTTTTGACTCAAAAATCAAAATACGTGCCAAGGACCGAAAACGCCGCTGTGTTCTCTTCCAACAACGGCAACCACTTTACAATCCCACAGCATCAACGAATGTACCTAGCTGTTGGCACAACTGGCACAGCGAAGTGTTTGTCCTCCGCCCGTGGCACAATCACGATCAAACCCATACAAAAAGCAGCTTCCCAACCACTGCACCATAAACAGTCCGTAAACACATATTGAGACGAAACCCTCACAACATGGGTGAAAGTGAAGCATCGCCGAACGCAAAATCGCGATTGCACATAAAAACTACATGAAGAGGTGAGTGCAATGACACTATGCAGTAGCATCAACGATAAATCAGAATAGAGTTATTGAAAGCAGAAGAGCCTTGGTTTCGATCAGCTGACTATCAGGAATTTTCACGTCCTCAAAAGGTCTGTGCAGACAGATTAGCATGTCTTCAGCAATTCCCTTTATCCAACAAGTTTCACTATAATCCACTAACACGAAAAGTTGTGCCATTAGAAAGGCAAAGCGATTTCACACCGGATTACTTTATCGGGCAATCTTCTAATTCTATACGCTTTAAGTCAAAAATATGCGCCACGCCAACACACATGCATGCTATTAATTCGAACTGAATCCATCGAAACACAACGAGGATACATAAGAATATGTAGAAATAACAAAAAGTGCAAATAACCTTTCCGCATGACCTTTACACATCAAAAATTATAAACAGGAAGTCATCATACAATCTCCCGTAAACACCACATCAGTTTCAGCCGAATCGATGCAACTAAAATTATGGCATGTGCCAATTTGTGAGGACCGATGAAAACTCGACAAAAACTAGCGCGTTCTCAAACTTCATCATTCTTATGGCTGGTTGCATGGAGAAACGTCGCAATAGTATGGATGGAAAAAATTTCTCTCGAGAGTCACTAGAAGTGAATGCTTTTTCTATACCCGAGAAAGGAAAGGAGGGACGGGGGGAGGGGAAGGATTGAAGAATGAGGATAGCGCAACGTGGAATTAACCTCACGTAAACGAAAGTGTTGTGAAATACTCCAAATTAAAAAAAAAATGTGTTGAGGTCTCTTAACTGAAGTCGGAAATTCTAGACGGGTGAAAACAATCGTCGCAACAACGGCGCAGCACCCACAAACCGCATCGATGACCTAATCGGTGCAGCACTATAAGCGCGAGAGTGAAGAACAAAAACGGAGCGTGGGTTTAACGCTTCGCGTCAGTGCCGTTTCAATTAGAGTTGCTCATGGTGTGAGTGCGGGTGCACGTTTTGCACGCATCTATCCTTTCAACTTCGATAAGCGATTCCTTAGTGCAGCAATGCGTACACTATTACATCCTCAAACACACCGATAATAACGCCAAAGACAACGGAAAGGTGTACTAATCTATTCGGCTATAACGTTTTGCCATTTAGATAGGTGTCATGTTAGCATAGCATCATTCAAGCATCTGCTTAGCGTCGGTTTCCTGCCTTAGATTCACTCTCGCGCAAGAAACGCGTGTGTACTGGAGAAGTCAGGTATAATCAGAAGTGCATTGCCGCAATAAAATATGCATGTTGGCTTCACTGGAGAAATGTTGGGAAACGAATGAAAAACATAGTAAGCCAGTTTCGCAGCATAACACGAAGTAATAATCCCCATTTTTGACGGATCAGCAATGAAAACTCGTTAGGTTGGCTTCTTCAGAAGGAGAGTACCCGACATTGATTTCCTTAAAACGCATTCAAGCTACTTTTAGGCAAGTTCGCCATCTTCTTCATGAGGTATAAACTTCAAAATTTGCATACACATCGCTTTCGCTTAAAAGCCTAAGTCTTTTAAGCGAAATATGATCAACGTAAATTATTATTGCGGTTGCTCATATGGATGCTTTCACATGTTAGCAAGCAATGAACGATTCCTCTCCATATCAGGTGTTAGAGCTTATAAAGTGCGTGCTTAAAAATGTGTTCGCAAATTATGGCGGCGCATAATAAAGGAGTGTATTGCGGTCAGTATGCTTATCATAAATTATTCTATTTTCTATTATATAATAACGCTGCAGTTAACACTTTGTTATAAGTTGTAGATATAAGTTGTAAAGCTACACTGTAAACTCTATATTACTGTGAATTAATGTACTTCTAAATTATACTATACCGTATTACACTCTTCTAAATATATGACAGAGTTCTCTATTCTCTATCACAGAAGGGTATATAATGGTTCCAATTTTTATTTTGAAGAATGTTTATCGTGAAATACAATAGATTAAGCAATTTTTTTTTTCTTGATGTTATTAAAATATAGGCTGTAGCAAACGTCAGAAAAACAAAAATGAGATAGGCATCCTCATCGGCACTGATATGGCGATTCTGTGGTTCAATTTTACGTTTTTTGGGATATATTTTCATCGTTCTTGCAAACATTTTAACGTGCCATATCCAATCGACGCCGCTTGGTAGACATATATGTGCATAATGTTGAGATGATGGAACTTGGACGCAGAAACATGAAGGTGAGGAAATTCGGTGGGTGCAATGTATTTATGGAGAGACATCCCATCCAAGTTCGGCTGTGTTTGTTCTAATTCATAAATAAAGTTCGTCTGATCAATGCATTCGATGCATCAACCTCGTCATTTATGTCGAACTAACGCTACGTATATTTAAGTGTCGAATATTTTAATCTTGTGAAGTAGTGATCAATGGGCAGCTGAATTTTAGCGAGAAGGCAGAAATAGTTGTGCTAGGCCATAGTTGGGAAGTTTTAAATATGATGAAAACATAAGGACGTGTGAGCGATAGTAGTCATAATCAGGTCACGCTTAGCGGCTCGATGACCGTGTTAAGGAAGCATTATGATAAGCATCAGGCCTTCCATGTACACCTACAAAGTTTCAGTCATCAATCGTCATAACTGTTCGAGGATTTCTCCCATCATTGGGCGTCTTCTATTTTTTCGCAGTAAACGAGCACATTAACCCAGATGACTATTGTTTCTTCAGTGAAAGGTGTTGAACTAAAGAACTTTATAAAGTATAGAATAGAGCGACAAATGGAAGTATAAATAGCGTTGATGTTATAAGATAGTGGGTATGATTTGATTTCTTGGGCTTGAAAGATCAAAAATAGGATACCATGATGAAGTTTGAACGACAATGCATCAAAAGGTGAACAATTTGGAGACGCATAGCATGAAATAGTGCAGTTTTCCAGAAAGCGGGCATGGGAAAATCACTGATGGCATTACCATCATTCCCTTTTGGCTCCAACAGCTGCAAGTGGAGCATGGTTGCAGCTGTTATAATCATACTCGCTAAAAGCTTTAAAACTATTTCAAAAATGTTAGTCCCTATTAAACGATCAACTGTTCAAAGCTTGGCCAAATTATAAGTTTCGTTACACGACAAGCATTTTGTTGTTTATGCTCCAACTTATTGCTATCAATAACAAGTAACTTAAGCATTAAAGCAAGTCTAACCTCGCGAATGAGAAAGGCGTGCTCTGTGTTCTCAAAGCAGAGGCGAAAACTTCGTCCGTTATGGAGAATGCGAGATAGAACTGGGAGTGAGTATGAGATTAGAACTAATATGGAAAGCACAACTCGAGTGGTAGGTAAAACACAGCTCCTCGATCTTATATACGCTTTTCTTGTCGTTTTTTTTTTTTGTTATCTCTACGCAGCGTAAACTAAATGGACTCGATGACAATCTCAGTCAACAACCATTGATGTGTGTAATGCTGTGCACAATACACGATTCGTGTCCTCCTCAAAAGAAAGTAGAAATCTGTCCTCGAAGTGTAATGCAAGTTCGCGAGTTCAGTTTGTCAAAGCGGTGGAAAACACTTTCAAAAGAAAACAACTCCTGAAATTGTATATTAGAGGCTGAAATCATCGTGGTTGCGTCTGCCTTTTTTCTTATGTCAGGATTCATTTTCTAAGCGACATCGAGAGCATATCTAACTTACTCCCTCATTCTCTTTACTTTCCCCCCTCCGACTTTCAAATACTGACACATCTGCTACAAATGACAATATCCAAGACCATAAAAGTCTCAAACCTGATCACAGATTTTCCATGAATTCATATTCGGCCTCAAATTTGTAAGCATGGGATTTTGGAAACGGACTCCGTCGATTAATCGGCGGCTTTTTTGAGGGATTAGAAGATAATTATTCAAAGAATTAAGGCATTTCTGGCAATTTCCTTAAGTTGACATGAAATGTTTTTGCAAATGTTTCTTTTATAATATACTTTCAGGGAAGTTACGCATTTCCAGATCCTTATGATGTGACAGGAGTTTCGGATTGTTTGAGAATAAAATGTCTGCAAATTGAAAATTTTCAGAAGTCGTCAAACTTGGAAGTAAATAAGTGGCCAAGAGATTGCCGAATCCTCAAAATTATTAGTGAGCTTGTCCGCCCCTTAATCTATGCAAATTTCTGATGCGTGTATTCGTTTACTGATCTGCTCAGAAAAAGATAACCACCTGAGACAACATTTCTCCATTTATCGACGAGTGACGACCATGAAGCTGGACAAATCGCCATACCGTTACACTTAATTGATACTCTTCAAAAGTTTATGTTTTAAGTGAACAGTTAGCTTTCTTATTGTTGAAGGGTGCTTTGGTATGAGACACGTCATTGTTGGATCAAATATCGTCGTTCGCTGGAAGAACATAAGGGAAAGAAGGATGTCGTTTCAACCCAGTTTCTATTATTATTATTATTATTTTTTTTTTGAGTGAGTGAAATTAGCCGGGAAATATTAGCATAAACAAGGCGAGCTGAAAACTGAAAACGTAAGACGGATGAAGAGAGGTGAAAACATGGAAAATTTTCTTACTCGAACTAATTGCGCAAAATGCGGTTGGCTTTTTGAGCAGAGTTTTCCCTCCTTTTTTGTTCGTTCACTAATTCAACGATACGCTAAAGTTGGCAAATGTGGCTAACGACATTAAGTTTTACTATTTAAAAAGGCTTATAAGGTGACATATTATGTACGCTAGGAATCAACGCAAAGTGCGCAACGGCATAAAGAAGCGCCGCAATCACAGCGATCAAAGCATTTCTCGCAGAAATGAAAGTTCGATGAGGACAATCTCCCTATAATAAGGATTGCATAATTTTATCATAACAAGGATATTTTTGAGCCGATTTCTCCCAATAAAAGCTCCTCTGACAGCAAAGCCTATCATTAATGACTTTCTAGGCTGATTGTTTTTTTGCACTAAACCATTCGTTTTCAGCTATGATATCGTCTCTGCAATCGTTTTCTCCACTATGACATCCGGCAGTGTTGGACTGATGAAGACACCCAAAACAGACTTCATCAGTCGGGACATCAGCGGGTGCTGAAAAAAAAAACATTTCTTCGCAACGGAAGCAACATTTTTCAGCGAAAATCCATATTTTTGACATAATTCTTTAAAATATAGGAAATTTTCTTCTACGAGAGAAGAACAGTTGAGTTGACACACGTGACCACTACAAATTACATCAACGAAAGCGACAATGTTATAAAGTGGAAATACCCTCTTTTTTTTGGATATTTTTGATTCGCATTTTCATGTGTGCTTTTAGCCGTTTTCAGTTATCATTCAGCGTTGTTCCCACCTTGTACCAGCCGTTTGCTGCGTTTTCCGAAGGATCTAGGAATTGCCATAAAATCGATCGATTTCCTACTTGATCTTCTTTTATAATGCAGCGTGATGAATGCTCTCGTAGTGATCTTCGAACATTCAGCTGCTAAACTTTAATACGAAATCTTTTGAGTGATAACGAGAGAATAATTCGACATTAGCGAAGCAATATCTCCACATTTGATTTTGTATGCTCGATTTGTTTTTGAAGAAACTGTACCCTGTGTAGGTGTGTTTCAGATTATACGATTAAGAGCAAAATTCTTCTTCGCTAACAGGAGATTACCTACGGATGTCTATAGTTTCCACCAGTACCTCACAGACGATTCCATCAACAAACGAGTTCTGATACCTTTTTAATCGGCAATATTGCAACTCAAATAATGGCACTTCTAATTTTAAAGTGTAATCATGTCGGAAATAACACAGCATTATTCTGCACATCATTTTTTTTTTTTTTTGGTACTATTTTCAACACGGCAACCGTTCCTAGACGCCATACTATACGTTATTCCTTGAAGTTCTCTTTGAAGGTTCAGCAACATTTGGTGATAAATACTTCTCTATGCAGTAGTTGATTTTTTCATTGAAATATAATAATGCCACTATCAGCGATCACCCTCCAACAAAATGAATGCTCGGCGAAATCTATGACTATGTTCAGCTAGTTGATATTATCTTTGCACTTGACAGGTTCCATACTTAGCAACATGATGTGATTGTCTACACAGCTGTTCTCATGTGGTCTCTCACTGGTGAGCGCATTTTTTAAATTATGATGTGTCACGTGAAAAAACTGCGAATTGTACGTGCGGTTTCAGCCTGATTACTGGCGCAATGATGCGTACGGGGAAAATCACAATGTTAAATTGTGTAAGTTGGCTGGTTATCGCATTCACCTGTTTCGATAGAGCGTATTTACTAGGCGAGCACAAAGCCGCCAGCTGGCTCATGTTTGAGGAAGGTGGAACAATCCTCGCTCCCACCTTGTCAATACACCTTTTTAACATTTAATCGGTGTTGCCTTAGTCGGAATCGCTGGCTATGTCATTCATAGTTGCCTGTCCACACGACACTAAAATAAAGCAAGACGAATCGCTTGTGACCACGCAATTACAGGTGTGAAATCTACCTTTCGGATATATGTCCACACTACTTTGTAAAATCGTAGTAGGCTTACCACAGGATAGCAAGCATTAAAAAGCAACGCCATAAGCTCTATGTTTATGGTCACTGCAGAGTATACGTGGAACGTCGATGCTTAATAACGACGGCAATATTCATAAGAGTTATACGCAAATTGTGGAATACCAACATTTTATCTCCAATATTTATAGGCATATCGGGACCGATAGTATGGGAGGGCACTAAACTTTGCCATAAAGGTGCTTCTTACGAGCATCGTATTTCCTCGAGTTTTAGAGTTGAAAGTACACCGGATTGGAAAGCGAGAAGCCATTCTATTACTCCCGGTCTAAGGAGTCTATATATGAAGTGAAGGCTTATATCCGAACGAAGCTAGAGCTTATGGATGTGAGCTGGGAGCCAGGAAGGGGGGGGGTGCTGGAGTATTAATGCCTGATACCTTTCAAATTTCTCATTCTCTTCTATGAGCGCTTCAAACATTCATTGCAACTTGTTATGGTCTATTTGCAAATGTATATTTCGAAATTAAAATGAAAAAACTTTAACTTCACATTTTTCACCTCATTCAAAAAACGACGGAACAATAATTCGTGGATAAGGCAAACGTCTAGATTTGAACTTGGCACGTCCAAAGCCTAACTATCCTTATAGGTAACGGGCCTGTGAATATATCACATCCGTTGGAATGCAGCAGATTTCGAAAGGGGCGTTCAGCTTTTGCCAGTGGAGAACGAGGGTATTCTATTTGGGTGGTGGAAATTCAGCATTCTATCGATATTGCCACATTAGATATGATTAGAGGATAATGTGATATTTCGGCTGAAAATAATGAGTCTTAAAATGTGTTAAATAGGAGAAGATAATGCGTGTGTATATTTGGACTGTCGATGCCAGTTCTTCCATTTCCTTGTTTGGATCAATTTTTGCTATCATGCTGAGGGAAGTAAAATGGGTCAGTGATGAGCGAATGATTAAGAGGCGCTGTGAACGTCGGTCGGTTAAAGGTGTGTCTATCAGCCGTTGCTGCCAAAGATGGCACATAGTTCAACTACTATTTCTAAACGCTGCATTTAGGATTACGCTCAACATTATTTATGAAACTGTGTCGGATATACAAAAAAATTACAGAAGAGTTGGCTAAACGATGTTATGCACGAGAAAGAGGGAGCGAATTATTGAGAGAAAAGAGTATGAGAGAGTACATGAAAAGGACGGAGGATTGAGGTTGTCGTGGCTGACCTGATTTGCCTCGCTGCACATCATGCATCGTGTTCACAACTGCCTTATTCATCACCATATGCATTTCTGGTTGGGTCATTGATTACTATGAATTTGGGTGTCCTATTGGTATGCCTTTATTGCCGTTCAGGTATGGATTACACCAGCTATTCCTATTCTTATCGCTTATATGTTACTAATATTGTTTTCGGTTAATGTCCTAACAGACCAGCAGTTTAGAACTTCTTCAGCGGCTTCAATGCTCCTATATCGTGGTTTGCGGTTCCAGTATGTTTCGAGAAAATTGCATTTAAAAAAAAAAAATTGTGCTTGTCTAGAAAGGTCGTCCCCTTCATAAGTTTATCCTTTGCGGTATGAATAGGAATGCACCATTTGCTTCAACCCACTCTATATCTCCAGGTAGTTCCCGACGTGGCATTAATTATGTCAGAAAAAAAAAGCTCTCTCTTTTGCACTATTAAGAGGGCGTTATTTATAAAGGATAATGATGCAGTTGTTCTTTTTTTACTAGATGGCTTTGTCAACACATTTTGAAAACTCGGCGTTATCCATGATTGCAAATGCGCCGAAAAAACTATGTAATTCGTTCGGCTCTTGATGATGAAGTAACAAAGAATGTCGCCCGGTTATACTTCCCGGCACAATGGAAGACGAGCATTCAACTTTCAATAGTGTTCAATTTCATTCCGATTTGACAAGAATCCATAATATCGCCTTTTTTTCTATTAGCGTTTTAGGCATAACCATGACTTTGTCGTTAGATTAAACTAGCACAACGCAGAGGAATAAATCGCTCATCTAGTTTTGCTACCGTCCGAGTTCTCACTGCTTGCATGAATGTACCATCTCGAACGATTTAATAGCGAGCAGAAAAGTGCTGAAGTGATCGTCGTAAAATACTCTTGACCTAGATAGAAAATGCGATTGATTACAACGAGAGAATTAAACACATTCAAAACACATGATCTTTAATCTAGATTATTGGAAATTAAATATCGACATCCTGGAAATTCATTTCTATCTATGGATGAGAATAATCTCAACTAGCAGCATTTTTAAAATGGGGTAATATTTAGCATCCATGATTCGGTATGCTGAAAGCGTACTTTTGCCACAGGCAACCGCTTATCTCATTGCGTAGCACTATTTGGGACTAAAGCGCATTTTACAAGGACTAAATTGATTCACAGGAGGCAGGAAATATATGGCATGCTTCATGTACATAAGCTTCGGGAAGCGGCACAAAGTACATCGTGCGCGAGGAAGATGTTAGGCTGCGTCGTAGCGGAGCAGAGGGAAAAAACTTCAGAGAGAAATCTGCAATTTTTAAACCTCCCAATTCACAAATTCACCCCCTCCTCCGCAACGCAACTTCCACGGCACTGTTGTATCGGGGTGCAGTCAGCACTTCTTTGGTTAGATAAATTACAAACAATGTTGCAGAAAATAAATCCCTCATTTGTATGAGATCACCTCCTCTCTGTACGACGCACCACCTCAAATGCAGCGAAGTAGTGGCTGAGTCACGCCTCTGAGCACATGATATATCCGATATCTACCTGTCCTAGTCTCAGAAACGTATGACACATGCCTTATGGTTTTGGCTTGTTGTATTTCAGCAAGAATTATCTTTATTCTCAGCCATTTATGGGGAAACAAGCAAAGTAGTGCAAGGAAAAACAAAGTTTTTGGATGGAATTCGTTATACAGGCCAGCCGAACGTCGCGGCCGCGAAAATCCGGTCATCAGAAACAAGGAATGCGTGTTTGATATGCAGCCAAGAGAAGATGTCAAATGGGAAAATCTTTTATACCTTGTTTGAAAAAGAAAAAAGTTTCCTGTAAAGAAACCCGGTTCCCTTCCAAAGAACAGGATGAAATAAATGTTTGGTGTTTTTGGAGTCAGAAAGGATTCAGCAATATGCAAAAAACTGCCTACTTATTTATTTGGCAATTTTATTTTTACAACGTCCACTATGTAATCTTAAAATAAGAGGGACCTATAAAATAAAGAGGAACTGAGTAGCATAAGGGGATTGAAGGAAAGGAATGGACGAAGTGCTACAGACGCGTTCTCACGCTATGCGCTTTTTCATGCCTTTCACATCACTGTCAGTTTCACAAGTTACCCATAAAGCTGAAATACGCAAAATAATGCCTTCATATTTCGAGCAGTCCGGCCATCCGAAAAATCTCCCAGAAAGGATCGTTTTTCCGAAATTCAACAGGTGCGAAGTGGAAAATCGGCCGATGGAAAGTGCGTGTCAATTCTCACCGTTTAAATCTATAGCTTCAAGATTGATGGATCAGCACGAGTTGTGGTAGAAGGTCACCATATGGTGCATATTATGGCCATTAGACTTCGTTACTCTAGCTTCAGTGCTTTTCGAGTTGAAAGTGTTTAAACAAACAAACGTATAGGCGGCACTACACATACATATGTACGTTTGCGCACGGCTCATCGTAATATAGCGCATAAAGAATCAAACTCAAGCTAAATAAAGTTCCACTTATTGCATGCACCGATTAAGAGTTTGGCATTCCAAGTTTCTTCCGGTCTCAGCATTTGAAAAAAAAAACTTTAGCGCCGTCCTAAACTGTATTGTTAAAAATTAAGACGTCTTCACTCTGCTCCTTGTGTTATCCATTTTCCACTCCAGGATATCAACTGGCAAATGGTGAAGGCATAAAGCATAAAACGGCGCCTCACAGAACACTTCTCTTTGATCCGCTGAAGCAAACGCCTACATCTATTATGCCATGGTCGAAATATCGTCAACTTCATGCTTCCAGTCAAGGGTCAGGCTTTGCTACTGATGGATCTCAGCGTCATACATCTGCCTTTCGAAACTATCTGCAAAGGCCATCTATTCAATCGAAAGATGTGACTACCCTCGACAGTTCTATACCGGTCATCATATCGTTACCACCTTATAAAGTAGCACCTGGGAACCATACGAAATCGTTGCCGCCGCCTTATTCCGGTAGTCCGTATCGGAATGGCGTACTACAAAACTCTGATCAAAGCGGACCCAGAAACTCTCAAGTAAGCCATCGAAGTGCAATCTACTCGACAGCAAGCAGTTTTCAACCAGTTTCGCAAGTCGATCGACTGAAGATGTAAGTGTTCTGCACAAAAGTGAAAATGTCATTTTTAAATGAAGTAATAGACGAAATTAGCAGTTTTTTTTTTTTGCGAAAGTATTCGTCTAACACCGTCGCATTTCTATGCGCTATTCGAGTTTCTGCGGGCGTGTTTCCTTATAATTTTGAAGTAACGAGCCATAAAAATTAAAGACTGTTAAACTTTTAAGACTGTAAAATGAAAGGAGTGATTACCCGGCATGATTAAGATTGATTTACCCGGCTTCAGAAGGAGTTCATAGCTAATAAATTAATATTTAAAGTGCATGCAAGTGAAGTGTTTGTTCAAATGCATCAGGTCGCAAAAAACGTTGCACAATTAAGTGTTGTTTCATAGGCTTAATAAGCGCATTTCTCAACTTATTTAAAATATCATACGATTTCAATGGAAGGCCTCAACTAGTTGAGATCCCAACTCTTCACAACAAAACTCGTTTCACAAACACGGCTACTAGGAATCGCTTTTCGAAATCCGGATTGGATCTACTTGACGAGTCAGCCAATTTGGTTGCTTCGTTGAAAATTCGATGCTAATGGGCGACCGCTAGCGATTTATCACGCTATGTGGGTTTTCCTTTCGGGATCCGGTTTTCATTGAACGCTTCACCTGAATTTTACCGGTTCAGAAAGAATACTTGAACCATCGAAAGTACAATGCCATCATTTCATTGAGAGGAAATTGTGAAAAAATTCACTTCCATTCACGAATACAAGATATAGAGTCGTATGGTTTGATTCCGTTGTTATGGAAAGTCTGCATATACGCAGTTACATTTCTTCTTACGCATGATTGATATATTTGCGAACCAGCGAAAATATAAATAAACACAGTAAAGAATGAATTCTATTGTCAATGGCAGTGCCTCATATCCTAATTTCGCATCTGTTTTCCCGTTCCATTTACTCCTTCCCCCCTCCCCCCCCCCCCCCCACTCCCGCTTCATTTTCAGCTTTCTCCCATAACTCTGTTCATATCGTTTCGAAATTTAAAAATGCGTTGTTTTATTTTTTGGGGAAAAAAGTTCACTTCGAAATTTGTTGGTAGATATCTTGTTTTTCTGGGTCTTCCACTATAGGCTTTTCCCGGCCTTCCACTATAGCATGGCTGCTGCAAATGGGTAGCATCACATTAGCAAGTCATGCTAAATCGGATTTCACATAAACATGAGATCGACGATCCGACCGCTCAAATTTGCACCTATCCCATCCAGCGGTTAACTAGCTACGCACAGTTACACCACAACATAATGGATATGTGCAATTTTACTTGATACTCAACATGGTTTGAAAGCAGCATTGAATTTAATCAGCATTCACACCTTCGTGGCTAAATACCGCTAATGTTGTGTGCAAAGACGCATGCCTAACCTGGTTCTTCATTCAAATCGAAACTGTAGGTCATGCTGTAACATTTCATTTCGATCTTCGTTGCAGATTTCGGGGAAGGGAGGAAAAGGATTCACTGACAATTCGGAGGATTCATTGGAACGGCTATCCGAGAAAATCGTCACGGGCGAGATTGCCTCACAACCTATGAATCCGCATGTCAACGTTCGTTCATATGCAACCGTACAAACTACAGGATCCGCTTTAAGGTACGTTGAATTCTATTGAAATCTGAACTAACAGAGGAATTTGAAAATCTAAGTCAAGTAATTCATATACTATTAAAAACATAAGATTACCAAAGTGGCCGCAGTTGCAGTTCATTAGAAGAATATTCCTTCTGTTTCAACAAGATATCTCTTATGCGAATGGGGTTCACAGATCCTTATCTTGAATAGTTTTGAATTTGAGGGAAGCTATGACTCATTCACTTCTACAATCTAATATAATATTTCAACTCAACTGTATAATAATAGTATAAAGTAATATAATATGTGATCGTAGCGATACAAGTGAAGAAATTCACAGCTTGTAATTTTGATGCTGTTGAAACAGTTCAAGTTTCAAGTTTTTCATCGATTACAACTGTTGGCTAAACGATTAATCATTGATTGAGGAATTGCATTCCAGTAATTCCTTCATATGAAGTAAATTTTATTAGTTCCCATATGTTTATTGTTATTTTATTCTTCCTTCGCCTTTCTGCTCCTTCCCCTTCCCCCCCCCCCCCCCCACCACCACCTCCTCCTCCTGCCTCCCACTTTCTCTCGTCCAGCCTTCTTCGCGTGTAGAATTTACTATGCTAGCTTCTAACTATGCTATGTGTGGCCATTTAACATTTTCCAACTCCTCCTCTCATACGCATTAATTAATGCTGTCTAACAGACTTTGCTCATGATGAGGATAGAAGTCGGAAACAGGCGAAATTTACATGTTATTATGCACTGCAACGATGAAAGACAGGCCGTTAAGCACATTTGGTTTGTTGGAAGCGATCAGTGATCATATAGTGGAAACTGGAAGAGAGGGTACAAGATCGATTGTTATTATCCCCGCTTGAAGTAGTGTTTATGAAGTTAGCGTTTAGATTTCTCGCCTAATTCCTCAACGGGATTAATTTGTAATATGGTTTGGTGTTAGACATTTCGCAGATACCATATTCGGGAATATGGCAGTCTGAGCAAATGAGCCGTGACTAAAGACTTGTACCTTAGGCCGATGATTGCCTCGAAAAAAGAATTGAGAAGTTTTATGCTCTGAAAGTTTGGTTCAAAGTGTGAAAGCTAGTGCAGTAGCGAGAGCAGATCGTTGCCTGAAGTGCAGTATTCGCGACTGGCGCCAGCACCTCTTCTACCAGTCTCACCGATGAGCACAAATATCGCCGAATCCATTTTTGCGCAGTCGCAAATCCGACATGCACCACGTGGCATCATTGGTAACAGCATCGGTAATGCAATCGACGGCGGTACATCACTTTTTTCTTCGGAAAACGCAGTGGAGAATATTTCGAAGTTCGCGCGCAATCTTCTCATCTTGCCTGCATCCAACCAGGTTCGCTGCTGAATTTGCTATTGAATTTGCTCTTGGTGCAATTCTGCGCCTTATCGTTTAGAATCCGTTCGTTTTTTGCAGTGGACGTATGTAAAGCCCTTATTTGCAGCAAGTTGAGCTTGCTTCTGTGAAACTTTGTAGTATTGCCACCCCGTCAACATTTCCCTATTTTCCTCCGAGTTAAATGTCTTTTCCTGTCGTAAGCAGAACACCGTTTGGTTCGCAGCGCTGTTCAAAGCAGTGGCTTCGTAAGTTTTCACCTAGGTTCTTTTTCCACGCGATCAATGGACGTAGTTTAAGTAGTTGGTACCTGTCTTTGCCCTTATTTGCGGTAAATTAAAGGAAGGCAAAGCATAAAAGTTTTGAAAAGTGGCTCACAGTTTCCACGTACGACGATCCCATTTCTCGAGTTGGTTTTCGTTGTGTGGACGTTATATCCCCCTGCAAGCAATTCTTCACTGACGTCCAGTGACTCCTTTAAACCTTCCACTAAACGAGTGGATTTTCTGTGTCAAATGACTATCACGATTAATCATCTCACTCTTTAACAGGAGCTGTTTTCTGCATTAGCTTCGCTTCTGACAGGACCAAAACTACCGGCGCCGACAAACAACGCACTGGTCGACACACAGTCCGCCTCGACAGCATCGAACATCATTAATGCACAGGAGGTTTTTCCTTCGCTCGGTAAGCCACTGAATGCGGTACAAACTGAAATGCTCCGTTCACAAGAAGTAGAAAAGCTCCGTTGACAAATAAAAAGAAGAGAAATTCTTTTATATGTGCCAAGCGTTATATGCGAAAAAATGATATGCAACCTCGCGCATGATCCTATGCAAACTACGGCAACAGTATCCTTTTCACGCCTCGATATTCCTTATAGTTTTCAATTTAAAGCGCCAATGAACGTCTTGCTTCCGTGGATCTAATGCCGGAAAATACACAATATTTCAAGCGTGTTTTCTCAAAAACTTGACTTTCGAGTCAATATATACTCCAGGACTTATCTATAACTGCCAACTAATTCCCATCAGAGATTTCATAGGTTTGTCTTTCCACCATGGCCACTTCTCAGTTCAGTGAAATCCCAGCGTCTACGCACGGTGTTGCATGTGTGCGCATGTGCAAGTGTTTTTGTATTTGCAAGAGTGTATATGTGCTTTCTCCTATGTGTTGGTGCATAAGAATATGAGTGCTTAGTGGCAGCGAATATTCTTTTACGTCCGAGCCATCGGCTATTCTGGGGCTCTTGTTGATGGCAGCAGAAACACCGCTTAGCGAATGACCGGTGGTCAAATTTTCTGAGATCACAAATAGGCGATTGAACTTATTCATATTCAGCAAAGAAGAACCTAGAAAAAGAAGGGTCGAATTTGAGCAGCGCAGGAAATATCACTGAAAGCCTGCTGAAGCAACTGCCGGAAGAACAACGTTCCCTCCTGCAGGCAGCCATACAGTCTGGTGAGCTCGAGGCGCATGCGCTGGCTTCAGCAATGAGGTTTATTTTTCTTTTCTTTCTTGTTTCTTAATTTTTGAGTGAAACTAGGTCGGCATTTCTTACGACATAAACCATCATCTCTGCAGGCTTTAGAAGTCCCTGTCAGTTGTAATCTCTTATTAACAAGGCGCTTTCTTGCATATTTTAATGGCTAAAGGAAAAAGTTTTTTGAGTTGTTTGCAACATTTCTACGGGACCGTTTTGAATTGAATTACAGCAAATTTCGGCCTGAGGTTTTCTTCGCTGCTACCGATTTGTTTATATTTAGCAGTCAGTCGTGTTGATGACTCAAATTCTGTCTTGTCCGATAGGATTTCTTGTCAATTGTGAAACCTTGCTCAAGTGAATTTCATTTGATGGCAATATTATCATATCATTCAGGTGACTGCTATCGAAATTCTCAAGCGCAGACTTATTTCTTGAAATTGATGGTCGGAATTCTCTGCTGAACGCATCATCCATTGCATATATTTCGGACATAACATTTGCTTTTAGAAGTGCCAGTAATGATTCAAAAATAATCAGTGATAATCGTCTGCTCGAGTGGATACAACAAAATCGCCCACAAGCAAGTAATCGTCGAAATAATCTTGCAAGCATCTCCGAAAAATTGCCCTATTATGGCAGATATTGTGGCAGTTTTTCGGAACAAGTAAGTTCTGACAAAATTATCCACACAGTTGTTGGCAGTTGCGTAAACGGCACTCAATATGATTGGTATAAACTTTTCAGTATTCGATTAGTTCAAATGACTGAAGGGTAAGCCTGTATTTTATGGTGCTTTCCTAATGCAGCTTCTACGTATGGTTAAAATTTGTTGTTTTATTTTGTTAAGACGAGCGCAACTGTTTAATTTAACTATCAGTGCTGATTTCGTGAGTTTAATATCCGCTCAATGCAGAATAATTCAGACTGGAGCTATTCTGCAGTTATATGCGATTATTAAAGCGGTATCATTACATTAATTTAGTGGATTTTGACCTGGATCATGGTGTTTTGGAAGTTCTTAATAGTTCGTTAAGATTTTGATAGGGAAAGAGCGTTTGGTCTATTCTCTGCTAGTTATTTTCTAGGGCAAAGTGACCCTTTTGTGCGAGGTGGAACACTTGGTAAGATCACTCATCGAAAAGATTTTTTGCGCATTGACACGTCCAAAATCATCGTGCTTGATACCGGTTCATTCGTTCATAATTTTATATCGATCTTTGCTTATAGTTTTCGTAGTGACGCATTTATTGAATAAGCGAGCCTAATTACAAGGCTGTTGCAAGAGTAAGTGGCAAATTCGATGTTAGTTCTTGTCATGTGCACTGCGGCATTTCGGTTGACAGCAACACTTTTATATCGCCTCATCGTGATGCCATAAGGCCAAGAGCATCGAAAATTTAAGAATCTCAAAATTTGTTAATTCGGCTCCGAGCATGTAAAGGTTGAGCATTTTGTTTGCTTTTATTAACTGGAACTTCAGGCTGACCTGAAAAAGCAGTTTGCGGTAACTGGAGCGGTGTGGGCGGTTGATGATCGGCGTTTCGTTGTTTCTAAATTTCAGTTCATTCCAGGATCTCTGGATGCAGGTGAGGAAACAATTTCATGCTCCTGACTCATTTTGCTTTTGATATGCATCCACCATAAATCAGAAAATCTCATCAGCATGCAATTTGCTGGTCGAACTTTCACTTCAGATACAAAGTCATCCGTCATTTTTCTTGCATGGCTAGGGCACTGAGCTGCTTACTTATCTGGCGCTGAGGATGACTTGCCTAACAAATTCAAGTGAAGGAAATCATTAACCAAGAATTTGGGCGAGTCAATCTCGATTAATGTAAATATTTATCTTTGAGTGTTCTTCGAGTAAATGCTTTGCAGAGAATGTTACATTTTGGGCTGGCCCGGAAGTTATTACCGGCAACATGGTTGACGACATTTTCCCCAGTGTGAATGGATTCTACCTTCGTCCAGAGCCAATAGATTTGACCGAATTCCTCTCGAGGGAAATCAAGGTTATGGTGATTAGTTTTTATTATGGGGTTGAAAAAAGACAAGGATTAATCGGCGATGATGACCTCGAACAGTTGGTGCTACCATTGATCTGTCGAATGGGCTTTAATTCATCTGGTATGCGTGTGCCAGTTAAATTCCAGAAGGTGGCCTGTTTTCCCAATAATATGCCACATTCTTACCATAAACATGACTTTTAGATTTCGAAAAAGTTTGCTAGAAAACATCAGTTAACCATCTGTCATCCTGTTTTCTTAAAAAGGGGAATCTATGTGCTTCCGTATTCTTCTTCGTGCTAGGTATGATGAATAGAAGGACAAGTCCGTCCTCTTCCTTTCTAAAGTCGGCTGTATTCTATGAATTCCCGCATGCACCTCTGAGACAAGCAGTCCATGACATAATGCACGAATACATTGTATTTAGTGGCTAAGACGGTAGAGGGCATAACTCGGATTAGGCCTGTTGTGGTGAACGACCAAGCTGCAACTCCTCTCTCGCGTGATGTTGTGGGGACGACCGTGCAGCGACCCTTATTGCACGCGTCGAGCTCAATGATAGGTTTTCTTCTCTGCCCTACCGTATTGGGCACCTACTCCGCTTGTATGGCTACGTGCTTTCAAACCCATTTGCACTGTATGCATTGCATTCAGTTATTTGATGGTTTCTTATGTTGCTCGAGTCTTCCTCAGTACCCAATAAATTCAGCATTCAGTTCCGTCTCGTCTCTCCACGGCTGCACCGTAGCGACAAGACGACAATGAGAGGCGGCGTTTGCTGAGTACTGAGTCTCATTCGAATAACACGAAAAATATGACAGGGTGGAGAAGAACGCATATCACTGAGCCAGATAGGTGCAGAAAGTGTCGCAACGTCTTCGCTCACCACAACAAGACCTAAGACAGAATTAGATCGTCTCTTCCATTAATAGAGCTTGTCTTAAAACGTTCGAGAGGGAAGTGAAAACTCAAAGAGTCAGGTGTGAAGCTCTATTTTAATTCTACAGCTACTGTCAGTTGACGAGTTTAGAAGATCACATTTTAAGCCTTTATAGATAGTGGAGGCTAAAATTCGCACTGGACAAACACTTGCGAACAATTCGAAGAGTCCGCTGCCATTGCTCGAAGTCAGCGATACAAATCACAGCGTGGAAGCTATTTCTGCGGACATTTTCAACGAAACGACAGCGGCTGTTCTGAGGCGACGCTCTATCAGTGAAGAGGAAAATACAAAGAAGACTTTTGAACTTCTCCTCAAGGTTGACCTCTCCTATCTCTTTATAGTTTATATCCCGTTAAGTTCCTGTAGCATGTGACAGTCATAACAGATGAATGTCAGCTGGCTTCACTTTGATAAGTGAAGTGGGCTGACAAAATAACAAAACAGCCGATCTGCTGTGATCTATGATGATCTCGTAGTTACTGCATCTTGAGGTGTAAAGAAATGGCTGCAAACTAGTGTTCGGGGTTAACTTTCACCTTCTCCGTCGGGGTCCTCCGCATTCCGCGTTTTCTGGGTGTTCTTTGCAAAAATTTTTCATCAAAGTTTCCCTTGATCGAAATTACACATGAAATGAATCTCGTGATGGAAAAGTTCGTTCAACTTGATATCAAGGCAGCTGGCGAAACAGCAAAGCAGTACATTCTCTTCCAGCCGATGGAAAACACGCCTCGAATGCGAAAACACCTCCAGCTTATTGAGATTGTCTGTCGAAGCATAAAACGAAAGCCTCTATAAGCACACACTTATTCAAGGGAAGGGCATCGCTATTGGTGCTCGACAAAGTGCCGTCCGCCCCCTTCCCGTTCTCCGTTATGTTTCCCATTGATCTTCCCTGCCCCAAAAAACTACTATATTTTGCTCCCCTCGAAAGTTCGAAAACTATATGAGGTCATATTTGCCGCCTTAGATGTTTTTTAAGCCACATAACAGCATCATATAGAATATCAAAAGACTGCTGAATTATGCAGTAACATATTTCATCCAGTCGGAGTTTTGGAAAGTTGTGTTATGTTATGCTTCTCAAGCGGAAAGTATTCTTAAAGTGTGCCATATTATGCCATGTTACCTCGAGAAGGTTAAGGTGTCACCGATCAGCAGTGTTGCGAGCAACAGTGCGAATAGCAGAGTTTTATTCTTCGACGGTAGGTCCGCGATTTGAAGGATTCTGATCCTACGCCCTCGAAAAAGTGCTTCAAGAGAACTAACGAGGACAACGTCTGGCAGTGAGACCGTTCTGGTGTTTGTCTGGCACCGGTACTGCGGTCTTACTGAAGAGACACTCGGTTGCCGTGGATTTCACAAATGCTGACGAAACCCAAGATCCTACCTCGAGGATAAGTGGTATTCTCATCTGAGATGTTGGCTAATCAATGGGCCAAATCGCCCTCGACTTTGTTCAGCTTCTTGTGACAGTCAGCGGTAAGCCGAGGGAATACAGATTTCACGAAGAGCATGAAAAATTGTGGTGCAGTATGCCGAGTTGCCATCTTCCAAAGCTTTGCATCCGTCCGGCAGTATCAGATTCGTTGTTTTTTAACTTCTCGTAATTCTCGTAGCGGAAAAGAGAGCTTCGCGAGTAATCGAGTACTTTGTTGTCGAAAGCATTTCGCCACACAGCACGACTAATTAACGTTATTTCATGGATGAATATACATGCAAATCAATCTGTCGCATAGCGACTGTTGCACGAAATACACTTGTGTATGCTTTTCATGTTTTTGTGTTGTAACATTTTAGCTGGTCGGTTTTCTCGCAGCTTTTAGCATCCGCCGAGTTCCTCAGCCAACGTTATGCAAGACTAAAACGGCGACATTTCCGACTTTTAAAGAGCATGGCAAGCCCATTGTTGGTGTCTTTGGGTGGGTGCATCTTCTCCCAGTTTTTTTCTGTCTCTATATTCTTTATACTGTGTGTACGCTCGACTACTTCCGTAACACATCTCCTTATTGCGGACAGCATGTGCTATAGATGCATAAATTGCACTGTAGAAGAATCTCTCGCAAAAAAATGCATTTAAGCGCTATTCTTAGTCAATGACGTAGTGATGGAACGTTGGCTTCGAGCACCATGATAGGAGGGTGGTGATTTGGGCCCACCAGAATGCGAAAGTTCGTGCTACTTGCCCCGAACGCCCAATCCCGGCTGAGTCAAGCAATAGCCATTGGGAGACACATGCGGTTTCTTTCTGTGGAGTGCTGTTGGAGTGGGGCTATTGTTGTGCGGGAAGAGGGCTTTGAGGCGACAGGTACCCGTAGAGGAGTAATCCGTTGGGATGGAGACCGCGAATCGAAAGGGGGAGGAAAAAATCGCGGTGCTTTTCTGCCAGAAGCATTTTCATCACGACGAGGACCTCCTCAAAAATTCAAGGAGCTGTTTCTAATTGAGGCCTCAAATGGGACCTTGTAGGGAGGGGGGGGGGGATTGAGGACTTCGCATCACACGGTATAGAGCGTCATTAACCATGGTCGGTCGTTAGCCGAGGGATCAAAGGAGGCGCACTGCTACTACAAAGGAGAATAAATGGACACTGGAAGACACCGATATTCTGTAAGGCAGTGGCATTCTCCCGGACTGCTGCAAAAAAATAAAAAAAACTTTGAGTAAGCAGTGTCAATTTCTTATTGAGGGAGAGGATTGCAATTTCATTCCCAACAATCGTTGCAGTTAATTTATTTTAAATCGTCGATGGAGGATAATATTAGCAGAACGCACACGAAAAGAAAAGGCGCATAATATTGTCGATTGCAAAAGATGGCTAAAAATATGAATTCATGCATTCTTACAGGGAGTCATATTGAAAGCATTCGAAGACGATACTCAGAATGCATCTCAATTTATCACCTACGACGACATGCGAGTTCAGTTGAAGTGAGGCAATTGAATAATTGTGCAAATGCAAGAGCACATTTGGGAATTGTGTTTCTTTTTTTTTTGTCTGTCTGGTTGTCCGTCACTGAAAGGTCGTTGTTGTGTTGCCAAATGAAGTTATGGAACATTGGAATTCAGATCTTAGGCATATCATCACCTCGAAATTTAGCCTCGCCTCCAATGTCCAGTATTCTATGAACCCTTAATTATTGATATAATTGACAGCTAACAGCTGGGTTCCAACAAACGTTGGGCGCTTTTGTTTGTTTTTTTTTGCTTGATACCTACTGTCGAAGGAAGTTGTAGGTAACCAGCTTCAACGAGCGTCGCTTCCAGAAATCCTAAACACAGCTGTTGACCGCGAGATAGCACTGCTGTTGGAGAAGATGGAGAGTAGGCTGAGTGGAAATTAATCGAATGCTGCGCGATCATTGTCACACTTCCCAAGAGGGAGAATTCTAGGCATCGGAATAGTGAAACGGTAGTATTCCAATGCTGAGAATTTCTCATCTTATTGCTGAGGTGGCTGTAATTAGTAGCTGCAAAGTGTTTTCGAGCATGTATTCTGTAAGCAGCAAGCCGACATTATTAAGCGCAATGTGTAGTACTCAACAGAGCACTTCTATTTGTGGTGTATTCATAGTGGATGATAAGTGTTGGATTCCACAAGAGGGCATATATTTGCTTCTTCATACCCTTTGGGTCAATGATTTTGAATAGCTGATATGTTCGTAGATTGGTTTTAGACTGGCCATGTAGACTGCTTTGATTGACTATTTATTATAACATTTCAAAGAACACAATTTGAAGTTATCACTGAAAGAGTAAGATATAACTAGAGCGGTTGGAAGAAAACCATCCACCTTTGCATTTATCGTCAACTTCCTCAATTTTGATGAAATTTCCGTGTTTATGGCTTGCCGAGCTCATATTAAACACTCTTTCTGCGAATTCATCATGTTTTGTTATTAGTATGTTGATGTTCTTGCAGTAACAGAGTAATAGTTATTGTTGAGGATAAAGAAGTATGTATGGCTAACAGACATGCAACAAGGCAGAGATTTTCAGTGAAACGGTCTACGACGGTGAGGTTACTGCTACATTGGGGTCTCTAAAGACCACTTCACCGGAAAAAATATCGACTAGGTCTGCAGGGCTGAATCTGAAGACAGCGCATTTGGATGATTCGAAGTACTATCCGCAACCACTTGGATGGCACGCTGGTTTCCAGCCCATCTTGTTAACTTTACCTGATGACAAGTGGTTGAAGACGGTCTACTGGCTGTCACTTAGAGACCACAAACGAAATGTTAGTCAATAGCTATTTATTATTGTGTTTTGGTTATAGTTTATTGAAAACGCAAAAAATGGAATGCATCATTGGAAGGGCCAGTAATTCCGAAATCAGAGCAGAAATAGAGAAACCAAAGGAACCGGGAAAGAGCGCAAAAAACCGGAAGTTAAAAATGTGCTGCAGGAAAGCCTGATATTGGCAAAGGTGTTTATCTGGGCTAAGAGAGGGGGCAAGAGAACCTTTTTTTGTTTCTGGGCAATAAAAGGGTTAGAGAACCATTAAGTTCACAAGTCTTGCCATCCCGGCCGAAAATTCTTCCACATGATTCAATATTTGATTGCCTGTTGAAAAAGTGGAGTGAAGTATAAATAACAACCCGCAGAGCGAAGTGTAAAGTGCAGTCACAAGCAAAAAATTTCATTGATGAGCTAATAGAAATGGAGTTGGCGGAAATCCAGACTTTTAGCCAAGATGAGCGAGATTTAGCCAGTAATCAAGGATGGATTAGTTATAATGCTGAGAGTAGACCGTTCAGTTGTGATTATCCTAAAATAAGGCGGATTGTCCTAAAATGAAGCATTTTCATCGGAAGTAGTCTCTCTCCATGATCAAATTAAGAGGAAGGAGACGATTCCAATTAACTCCAAGGTGAGCAGAAAATTTCCACCAATTTAGTTGTTCAGTGTGCTTGCTGTGCTAAACATTTCCACCGACCGTTAGGAGAGCGTGTTAGGTTTCTAGGATCTCCTCAAGTGCTTCTACGTGTCTGCGCATGTGTGAGTGTGTGCGTTGGTCTGTGTGTCTCTGTGCCTGCTTCGACTTTGCCGTTTGAACTTTCAACAGAAATAGTTCGATTCATTTGGGGCCAACGAATCGGCCATCTAAAATGTAATTTCACATTACCGACCGGGAAAAGCTCACGAGTAATGAATTTTACTCAGTACGGAAATAGCATTCCTTAAAAGCTCGGCTCAGTAGTGCGTTAAATTTTATGAGTTCCTTCGTTGTACAGTCATGTCCCTAGTGCAATCAAAGAAAAAGAGCAAACACGGCCATAGGCGCAAAGAAAAGTCAAGTTGCCAAAGAAAGCATTGAATGAGATTGACATGCTGCGAAAATGCAATGTTCTCACGTGAGGCGCTGTAAATTGAAACGCTTCCTTCTTTCATGCAAACAACTTCTTCAAGAGCTATCTTGTTGAACGACGTAATCACCACCTTTTTCTTCGATGAATACCTAGGTAAAGATAGAAGCATCACTAGAGACTCGAGTACGCTGCATCAACCCTATTAGGGGCTGAATAGGTTTAAAACGTTATTTCGTGCATTGCTGTATGAGGAAATGAACATTCATATTTCTCGACCTCTATATGTCATGACTTGTTTTCAATATAAAGAGGTCAACTCTTATGTCGAACCTCTTGATAGGAAATCATTGTTTTTGGTTCGGTCGGGTACCGTTCACTCGCCTTACTATATTTGGTTCGTTATCGTAAGCTCATAGAACTCTATTGGGTATGCTCCATGAACAAATCCGATGCTTTCGGGTGTAATTTGTACATTTTGTGGTTTATTGACCACGCAGACTAGCTCTCGAACAAATTGACTAAATTCAAACAGTTGCTGTGCTCTCAGGTCGTCCTTCTTTTACGTTTATATAATATCTCGTGTAAAGCATGCGTTCGTCATAGATTCCCATAAAACATTTCTGTGATGATAAGGGTTTACGAGGCCCACTGGTCATCTTTTTTCCCTCTCTCAGAAGCTCTTTTTTGAAAAGTTGGAACTGAGGAAGGAATCAAAATGTTCCCGATCGCCTGTAACATACACCATCGTAGACCCACGTATCTATTAGACGTGAGGAACATACATTAACCTCAGTGGCGTTTCTAGTTTATTTGATCGTTGATAGCATCTGTTTTCGTCATGGGTGCGTATTAGCAAATGATTCATTAAGAAATGAAACTTTTCAGCGAACGGTGAGTTCTGTGCTGATTCCCAATGGACCGGCCTTCAAAATTCCAGCTATTGTCCAGCTTCGGCCTCTCGTATCGAATGGAGTCTACTCTGTCAGTTCCGGCCCAATAAAAGTACTCTTTATCCGATTAAACATATATGCATGATTGTATGCTTGATCGGCGTGGAAAAGTGCAAGGTGAGAGGGATAAACTGTATGTAGTTGAGAGTTTGGCTAAGCAAGTTTCAAAAATGCATAATGCTTGTTTTCCTATTTCGTACCATTAAAGCCATTTCCCTCATTTATCGGCTTCCTTGATGTTGTCTATCACAGAGTGCCTTCATATAAATCAATAAAAACAGATGCTTATGCCCTCAGAATTGCTATAATTCACTTCACAGCTTATAGGTCTGCAAAGAAAGAAATTCGTTGAAGTTTCCATCAAGAGTTGCAGATATGCAACAGCACTGTTGCTCATTTCCGTTTGCACTGTTCAGCATTTGCCATGGGTTTGTTAGCCTACACCATTTACCTTAATTTGCAATTAATACAGTGGTGCAGTCTCTATAAATCAAGGTCGTCGCTGATGAAGGCGATCAAAAACCACTGCAATTGTGGATTGTACTTTCAAACTCAGCAGAGCGCTCTCATATTGATCAAATTCTTGCTGAAGATTTTAGATATTTCCCTTTCCTTGCAAGAAAGCCGCGAAAGATTTAAACAGCTCGAGGCTTTCGTTCATAGAAAATGCCCTGTATAGTTTGAACTTTTTTAGAACCATTTGATGCATCTTCACTAAAGCTTGAATTTCTATGCCATCCTATTTAATTTTTCTAATATCCCTTAGTGGTATAAATGATTCAATTTGACTGATTTTCTTCAGCGGTCAGTAAAAATTCATTTCATCGAAAATCTCATTATTGCTTGCCTTTTAGCATCTTAAAGTCGTTTTCATGGTATATTATAAATTCTTGAGCAAAGCATTGCTTCAAAATAATTTGAACACAAATATTCCATTAATATTTCTGTTTATAATATGAACACTAAGGTATTGGATACGAAAACGATAGAAATCAGCAACTTTACTCTCGGTGCAAATGGTATTGCTGCTTGGTTTATCGTTGGAAAGGATATACTCCCGAATGGCAGCGGCCATATAGTTCCGATCTATGACAGGTAAGACGACAACTTTATGTGAATGGTGCTAAGGGCGGAAATACACAACGGTAATACATATTGATAGAGTTAACAAATGAAGACCGGACTTTCATGCAAAACAAATATAAGCAACGAAAAGCTTTGGTATTGCTCGAAGGCTATTGACGCAGTAGGCGTTAAAGGCGCGTTAGTGGTATTCGTCGCGATGGTTTTCGGCCATTAGCATTGCTGCAGACTAGCGATGATTGGCGGTTACGATCGTCCCAGACAGAGCCCCACCTTTACAGGAATTAGTTCGCCTCTGATATTTTGGCATTTATTCACCTTTTCATTGCTTACAACGTGTGCTTGTTCTCTTCGAGTCGGTTGTGTGACCGTAGCATACTGCAATAATGTGGAGCTTTCCTCAACCAGTGTGCATAAGTGATTTCGAAAATGCAGCAGAGTTTTTTGATTTTTGAAGCTAATACCCAATATTGCATCAAATGCACCATCATTTTTTGCTGAGGAAAATGTTCAGTGTTATTGGAGAAATGAGTTCGAATAAACCGGAAACGTCGGTCTTCCAAATCGAATCCGTTGCGATTTTTTAAAATATAAGTGTTTCTAATGAATTTATGGCTATCTGTATGAAGGAAAATGAGACCGATGAATTTAAGCGTTTGTTTTTTTTTTTTTTTGAGTTTAATCGGCGACTTATAGTAGAAATTGGATTGTAACAAAAATAGGCAAATTTCGGGACTTATTTCTGAATGATGCAACGGGGCGAAAACTTATCCAGAATCACCAAGTGCAATGTGTATCACGTCCTAATTTCACTTTCCAGGCACTTTGCAGTCACGGTTGTAGAGCTTCCGATTTTCTTGCGAACTTCCGACTGCTCTATAATGTTAGAGATGCTTATAAATAGTGCAATATGACACATCATCTGTGCAACCCTTCTAAACGATATCGGGGCAGCTATTTTGACTTAAAACGTCAGTCGTGAAAAAGATCTGATGCTGCTCGTCAAGTTGATAAATCAAGCTTTTTTGGCATCTTTTCAGGTCTCACAGTACATTCGACTGCGATTCGCTTCGTGATTACTCCAATGAAACGGTAACATTGCGTCTTCCGGGTTCACTGGACGTTAAGGACGTATTTTGGTTTTCTGTTTTTTCCATAACGGAAGGAATCTCGTTGTCGCATATTTATTTACCATATAACGACATGCATCTACCTCCTGATCTCAATGCCGTGGCGGTAAGTGATTCTTTCTGACGAACAAGTTCATTGACTCATTTACACAGCGTGCTGCCAACTTCCTCATGGGGAGCGAACAATTCTTGATGGTTTGCAGGCGTGTCCGGGTGTTGATGAACGTAACGATCTCTAGCAGTTTCTGAATTCGTATAGCTTTGACAATAGCACATTTATCGTTTTGAAAGTTGAGAATGGATTAAGTGGATTAGGAAACCAATTAGGAAGCCAATGGATTAGGAAACCAAAATTGGATTAAGTGAAATGAGTAAATGGTGGTCTAAGAATCGGGTGAACTTGTATGCTTTGTCAGTTTGTACGAAAAAGTATCATGGCTAGTCGTGTTGTTGAGCATGCAAGTATATGTACTCAGCAGTTCTATAGTTTCAACTTTTAAGTCACAAACGAGGCTGGCACCTCCCCTCCGTCTCCTTCTTCGCCACTTTTTTAACCACAAGTAAGGGAAACCTTCCCCAACCTCTTCTTTGCCCCTAACGAAGGAGAAGTCACGAAGCTTTCATCCCCGCAACAAAATGATTCCGTTCTTCCGTTCCTCCTATCGTTCCTCGCTGTCTATTATCTCTTCAGCCTTACCCTTGGAAAGGGGCATCTGACAAAAACTTGTCCCACGTATCGTGAAAATTCCTTTAGTTTTTCCGTGAGCGCAAAACTCATACAGCACAGTTCAGTTCCTGAAGCACAGAAAAGTAAGTACAAAATTCGATGCGGGAGATATCTTTACTTCACCTTGGGGAGGGCGGGTGGGGAGGAAGTAAGCTTTACGCGGAGAGGAAGCGCCTGCTTATTGCTCTCTTATTTGTAAAGGGATTCAGAAGCAAGGAAGATACGTCCTTTCTCCTTGCCGTCTCTGTTCCTTGTTGCTTCTCCCACCTCGACATGACGTGGGAGATATTGCGTGGGCGGCAGATGCCTTCAGATCGCCTGCCAATCACAGCTAATTCTCTTCTGCAGCAGTTATCGCCGCTTAAGATAGTCACAAAATTTATTAGTCTTTTTTGTTTTGCAACCGGTAGCGTGCGATTTGATACGAATTATTAGGCGGCAAAGTTGATATAAGTGATCGTTTTTATGGTAGATATAGTTGAAGCGGTTTGAAGGCAGCTAATAATTCGTCTCACTACAAGATTATAGGGAGTATCATCACTTTAGTAGATCCGCTAATGAATGCTTGGCACGGTTGTGTTCGCTGCATTTGGCATGGTTGAGAGCGAGCAACACTTCTCTATTAGCGTTCCACTGTGGAAATGGGCTCTTGTGGTCACGATCTAGAAAACCGCTCAACAGTGTTGTTCATTGGTCACTGTATCACTGTACTTATTACTTTTCATGATCATTTTTTTTAAACGAAGAAATAGAGATCTAAAGACCTGAAATATTTTAGTGCGAACTGGTTTCTCGAGTGTATGTCGAGGACAAAATCTATGATCGCATCTGTTATTTATACTTTCTCTATAGGTTTTCACTACAAAAAAAAGTGCTTTTGAAGCCCGACTGCGTAAATTTCGCATATTTGCTGAAAATCTTTTCTGATCTGTTTGCTCAAAAAAATTTCTATGTGATTTACTTATTTGCCCTTATTTTCGTGGGATTATACCGCTTTCGATTTCACTGTCATAAGTGGATCTAAGCTGCTAAATTTTTTTTTTTCAGACTCCCCGATGTGTTTGGAAGCCTGAATGAGGATTCTTCTGTAACCAGATTGTCCTTAATGCTTCTTCGGGAAGGTGATCTGCGTTTGTTTTGGAAGACGTGACCACGTTGAAAAATTATTATTCCCCAAAGTATTTTATAGGTTTTAGAAAAGAACAATTAAACAAGTAAATAATAAGAAGTGAATGCTGTGGATTAATTCCAATCTCGATATTCCAACATCATAAAGTGTGAATGGTTATCATCTGCGCTAAAGGTTTGCACCGATTGGTGTTGAAAATTGTTGAAAAAAAAAAAACAATTTTAATGAGGATTCAAACAGAACTAAGTTTCATGACCTCTTTTTTCTTCTTCATAATACGTCAACGTGATTGCAAGTCAAAATTGCACAAGTGTCGAATGGTTTTTTTCTTTCCGTCTTCCGTTTTCTGCTTTATGTTTGCTTGTTTTTTGAAAACTGTTGTGTGATGTACCCAGAGAACAAACGAACCAACAGTTATTTCGTTTCTGCGTTCTATGATTTTTGCCTGGAAAAGTTAGGAAATTGAATGAAAATGTGACGCATTTAGTAACTGACTTTATTTCTCTTAAATATTTTTACTCTCGATTCGCTATTAATTTTTTTCTTCATTTCTCTTTATAAAAGTGCTTGAAGTCTTTAATGACTTCAGCGGAATTTCTTTATGCACCTAAATCGAAGAAGTTAACTGAAACGAACTCGCCTGATTTTGTTGTTGTTGATGATGATTTATAGTCTGTGTTCTGTTGAACGGCACTAGTTCAAAGTCCACTACAGCTCACAGTGAGGTCGATCTGCAGGATTTCTAACGAAGAGAAAATCTCACTTAATAGTCACGCTATTGAAATGAGTGTTAGCAAGGAAATGATATGTTTAGGCAAAATATGGGATTTTAATTCGAATGGATTCACATATTCGGGCGGGTCATAGCATTATAAGTCAGATGGACCAATCTTGTCATAAATTTCCATTCGATTATGTTCGCGCAGTCGACCATTAGGGGAAGAGAATAGATGATCAAGGGTACCCAAATATGTCCGTATTTTTTATTGAGACCGTTCTCTCAAGGCAGTCGTCCAAATACATGCGATTTTCGTTGGAATTACTACTATCTATGAATGTGTTCACTGTGATTTCATTTCTATGCGTTTACACAGTAGCAAAATTTGCAGTTACCGGGATGACCATCGCTTGAGCAATGTACCTGGTACAAATAGGAACATAAGAGTACGGAAAAACGCGGAAGTGCGCAGTTATCCAGAAACCGCCATACTTCTTCAAAAATGACGTATGCGCTTATTAGTTACTATGACACTCATACGGTAGCTGTTAAACTTCTACAGCACATTTCATTTTTCAGAAATATGCTCCGATGCAGTTTTACGTTTGCTATTTGTCAGTGCCTGGAAGTTGTCATATAATTCTAGCCAACATAAAGATTACTTCAGCACCGATAAATGCAAAGTTTTTCGTTTATTCGTCTCATGCGGAATTTATCATTAATGGCAGTGTGTGTTGTTTCATGGCACGCAATATTTTTTCTGCAGATATCTTTGAATAAAGCAGATTTTCGTTTACATGCGTTGTTCAAGGCCGAAAATTTCAGCAATGAAATGTATATCACACGATACAGGTAGAAATTGTTCTATATGAGTACTGCACTAAGTGCGTAGCGGTTACCCAAAGGTAATCCTAATTACATAGGTGGACCTTATCTCGTTATTGCCTGCTAAAGAGGCCTTCTCGTCTACGAAAAAATATCTTGAGAAGTGCGCTGAGCAGTGGGTACGGTAAGTGGAAGTCACTACAAATTGGGTGCTGAAATTTTGAGAACGCGTTTATAAATGTGTTGTAATGGATTGTTTGAAAGCTTCTAAAAAATGCTGCTTTCCTTATCGGAAATGGAAGTCTCGTATTTCGAGAATTTAAAAAAAAAAAACGCAGACCGATGTAGTGCTCCGGCTGGTGTTCGGAGTTCAGCCCCATCCCTTCGATGGGGGCCTCCACGGCACACCCCCGCGAGGGCGTTCGCATCGAAATGGGTGATAAGTTTTGTATTCTCCTCACCTTGCAGCACATATGTACTCGGCATTACCGAAATTCTTCATAGCCTTTTACCCACCGATTTTGAAATACTGCACTCGTGTATGACTTCCCCATTTGGTTTCTGGCATCACGCTGCTGGAGAATGTCCAGTGAGGGTCCACCCCCATTGCTTTCTGCAAAATTTTTCGCGATCCATATCTGCTTTATTACACTTTTAGGCTTAAAAGTATTGAAAGTGAAAAGCCTGGAATATTGCAGGACAAGCTTCGACTTCATTCTTTATTATAAAATTATGTTCAGCTTTCTCGACATCAAGTTATCGGAAACATTTCAGTTTGTTCCTCGCCGTAGTCGACGTACACATCAGTTTCAGGTTGCCCAAAGACGTCACAGTACAAGCAATCTTGCACAGTATCCCATTTCGCGCTGCACCAGTTTGGAATCTGCTTCCGGTCGATAACGTTAATCCACCCACTCCTTCGCATTTGAAGCTGCGCCTGAGTTGTTATAAGCAGTCCTAAGACTTTGCTGCCACCTTTATTTAACAAAGCATGCAAATGCGTCTAGTAAAAACATGAATCTAGAGCTTCAACCACGACTTCTATATCAAAGAGTTGCCAAAGATATGCTAAGACTAGGAACTTTTCGGGAATTATTCCTATTGCATCTTCGCATAAAAATGACAAGCATAACAGCATGAAGGATGTGGAAAGTCTCTTTACAGAACGTTGCGTTTTCCAGCCTTCTATCCCCGTGAGAGTGCCCGCGGAGGCCGCCACCCTCTGCAACTTCCCTGTTTGAAGCGGGGCATCCTAGAAACTCGAATCCCCCTTGGGCGAAGAGCTCTCCCACTCCTGCCGAATTCTGATTCACCATTTCACATAACGGGGGGCCCCATTGGCCGGGGCACTCTTCCAAGCACTAGTTTCGACTCAGTTCGTATGAAGAAGCTTTGGCAGCCGGAATTCCTGTCGTGCTTACCTGCTGCACTTCCACTAAAATTCATATGCTTTGTAACTTTGTGTCTATGAAAACAATTGCCCCCTATTCGTTGACAGTGAATCATAAATATATGGAAAGTTGATAGTCTGTAACTTTTTGAACATAGAGACTAAATTTACGGCGAATGAAGTAATTTTCCTGAACTTTAAAGTGATAGGTGTTTGACTGAGCATGTGTAAGTAAACTCTCATCGCCTTAACTTTCTTAGAGCTCATAAGCGTGCTTGAATCTCTGCTTATTTTCAACGACACAAATCCTATGCTTTTGGGAGTGTGTGACTTATAACCGGCTCTTGCGGCAAACATATTGGTGGCATATTCTATACTTCTGATGAGCAGATTACTGCACATTAAATAATAAACAAAAAATGTACGCTTTACGTGAGGTCCACCAGAGGGAGCAGCGAAGTAATTTTGTGCGTTCGAGACATAATCTGCGAATATAGTTGGCGTAATGGAAAGCGGAAGGCTGTGTTTTAGCTGTTCCAAGTTTTCTTCAAAAGCAGGAAATAACGCGATATGGTTATTATTTGAGACATTTCCGTGTTACAGAAATATTAGTCGGGTGTTCGACAAAGAAATGTTCATCAGCAATGCTCCGAAAGCACGTAGCTTATGGAGATGGTCTAGCGTGGATTCGCAGCGCTTCATGCAGCTTTTCTGAAATGAATTCTTCAGATGAGAATGATGTATGATGAATTATGTTATTCAATGCATGAAATTAATGTGAACAGATTGTCAGAGAAATCTGAGCGACGCCAAAGTGACATAGGGCAGGTTTCCCAGCTCATCTTGGTGGTTGAATTCGATCGAGCTTATAATATGCAGGAGCCATTTGATGCATTCACGACGCCTACGAAGAGAGCTGAAATTTCTGATATAACGCCGCTAAATAGCTTTCTGTTTTCAGGGGCGGGGGTTCCGATTTCAACGATCCGCGTTATGTATACGTTCCCCTAGATCCGATCGAGTTCAGCTGGATGAAGTAATAAGGATGATCGCTAACAAATAGACGACTTGGAAAATAACAGAGCATATTGAATGAGTCGCATGTAATGGACGGAAGACCTTCAATTCCTGGTTGCGCTCATGAGCGCTGTGCTTTTCAGATTGGAACAGCAGAATACAGCGTGGTACTGTTTGCGCCTCCTTTGTCTCACGTTACTAATGACTGAACAGTATCGTCTGCTTGTGAGGTTCAACGATAAATGCGGTGAAAATGGTATTTTCGCACGGGCGGAGATTAATAGAGAAACTTGTTAACCAACGCTGCACCTATGCACTTCCCTAATCCTGTTAAATTAACAGCTTCAAAGGCACCAAACAATTTCCGTTTTGTCGATGCGATACCGTTCAGCTTTTGACATTAAAAAAATTCCCTATTGACTCATGGACAGCAGTATTGGGTGTAAAATAATAGCCCACATCTTGGGTTTGTTGGCACCTAGTACTTATTAAAATTGAGAAGCAGAGCAGCCATCTGTCGCTATGCAATCTTTGAGAAGGCAGCGCAACGAACCTAGCCGTCAGGTCAAATCTAATTTAACACAGAGAAGGCGGGAGTTGAAGGTTTTTTGAGAGCAGTCTCTTCCTTTTTTTCGCTCAATGAATGACGGAAATTGAAAGAGCGTAGAGGATCGCTTTATGCAGCAACGTTCTCAGATAAGATCACGATGAGCGAAAAACTCCCCCAGTTGGGGTTCTTTTATCGAGTGCGTCGCAGATCTCCGTTAGGAATGCAGCGATTTCATCTGTTGCATAGTGTGAATCCTACAGGTTGCAGCCCCATTCGTAACATGCCTTGAATTCCAATGCACTTCCAGTATGGCATCTCTCCACACGAAATTTACTGCTGATTTCATATGCATTTCAGAAGACTTAAAACCTCTGCAAAATAACCGATTTTTTATGAGAGTATCGGCGATGATTAATGAACTAAACAGCAAACGAAGACAGATGGCAAACACTGCAGACGACTGAGTAAGTAAAAAAAAGACGCAACCTCTCCTTCATTAACCTTTTCAGGGTCGCTCCCTATTTTCAGAGCGTTAAGCACTATAAATAACAAGGGATGAAAGCAGGTAGAATTGACTTCCCACACAATTGTAAAACGAAACCCCAACAACACCCCATTTCAAGGTAACCGCGGGAGCAGGAACACTCCCAATGAAGTTTCCAGCGTGTCTTGAACGCGTCGGTGCCAATGATTTCGCAATATGATTTGCATTTCGGGGAAAGTTCGTCATTCTTTTCTCGAAAACTAAGAGGGGCTGTGCAGTTTAAATCATCCACACATAGATCTTTAAAAAACGATCGTTCAGCACTAAACCGGTTAAGAGGCGATGCTATGAGTGTGCGCATTGTCCAGACACTCTTAACTGCGACCTTAGACTTGCAAAAAGACCATTACTATATTCATTGGGAATGGATTTGACAGAAGTGTTGATTTGTTCGGACGACTCGTGCATTTATGCTGATGCAATCCCGAGATGATGCTCTCGAATTTGCTGAAGACGAAATCCTAAAGAAAAGCAAAGTGTTTCTAACTTTACGACGATTGATTTTCTCAGTTATCCTCAAATAAATGTGTAATTTTTGAACATTGTTGTTTCGACATACAGATTACATTTCGCGGTCTCTGAAAATTTTCTCCATTCGACACAACAAAAACGCTATCGACGTCTTTTATCAATTTCGTTCTTCACTTTGCATTTTTTCTCCTCTTTTTGTTTCGTAGCCAATTTTTCGGAATGCCACCCCTATTTCACTATTCGATACGATGACCTTTGAACGCATTGACCGCTGATTTCGACAATATTTAGTTCAACTCCAAATCCAACGGACTGTCGTAAATTTCGAAGAATTTCGAGCGACATCTCATTAACAACACAAACTTGGTGATGTTTAAACACAACTGACAATCGTGATGACATTTTAGAGTGTTTCGGCGCTAATTTGACGCTGAGGTGAACGCTTGTGATGGCGTGCGTATGTGATTAGCGGTGAACTGAAGCCGTTCAACGTGTAATACCCTCATCCTTCTCATGAGAGGTTTTTTTTCCACGGGATTAGCACATTTGTAAAAATAACTGTGCTTTTTTTTTCAAGAGGCATATACTAGGGCCTGACCATAAACCCATTAAGCAAATTTTTATCGCAATATTTTGTTGCAATTCCGTCAGTTGTAAGTGTAACCCAAGGACCGGCGCTAGGGCATTACTAATTTGAGTAAGCCTGCTCAATATAATAGCCTCACAGGCTCGACATGTTTGGCGATGCTTAGTTGTCGCGAGCATTGCGAATTTGTGACAAATGTTGGTCGGTTCGCTCAGTGGCCCAAAACCACAGATGCGTCCTAGTCCCGAACCGCTTTATCATCGCGCCAGATGGCCACTTTACCATCGCTGTCCTCATGAAAGTGACCCGTAGTTATGCTTGAAAGTGAGCATCATGCGCGTCTTAATCTGCTCATAGAGCGCAAATATCCGCAGAACGTATTGTGCCTAAAATGAGCATAATAACTAACGAATATATCAAGGTGCACCAACGCTTAGCACAGCGGCTAATTCAATAATTCTCATATATAAAATGAATGTTAATGCACATAACTGCTATGAAAACAATATGACTATATTATAAGCCAGAATCAGCAAGGAAATAAACACCGAAAATTGCAACGAATTGAAAACGTTTATTTTTCATATGCCTTGCCTTATCTTATATGCAACTCTAATTTGATCGACGCTTAGAAAACAGCGTTTCATATAAATCATCGGACAGTACGGCAGATATTATAAATTATAGTTTTAATGTTGGAAAGCGATTTACTATAGGCATAGCAATGGAGTGATGCAAATGCTGTGTTATTCTGCAAGATTTGCTGCGTTATATATCATTGAATAGGAGAATTAACGCTAAGAATTTTTTTAAATCATTAAAAATGTATTTTAGAGCGCACTGAATGCGAAATTTGATCTGTGCAAGAAATGGCCATAAGGAGCCGCAGATGAGGAGAGTTCATTGAAAATTGGCAACACTTTGTGACCTTCATTCAAAAGGCAGAGCAGTGTTTTCAGCTCACATTTTCGACGCTACCCCATTTATTCTTAATGAACCTCTTTATATGAGCACATCGACAGTTTCAAACTCGGAATTTTAGTGGTATTCATATCTTTAAGGGATTTATTTTCTAATAGAGCAGTTTTTGCGTTTTAGTGCGCGAGTTAATTGGAACGGCACATCGTCATATTTTTATACTGTTACAAGCAGCTAATTCTGGTTCGTTGCAGTGACCATGAAAATCTGTGGCCACTCCTCTTGTTCGGTTGCATCCGGAACGTAGAACTTTATCATCTTCACTCATCCCTCTCCTCCTCTTTCCTCTCTTCCCCCCTCCCCTTAAGCAGTCAAACAGACGTCATCTGATCTCTTTTGCTACTAAAAGCTTCACATCCTTTGCTGGGCCAAAACTCTTAGTATAAAGCGTTTTTATGAAAGACTGCCTGGGCACTTCGTGCTTTCATTCGGTTTGTAAAACTCAGCCTAGAAGCTTGACATGCTTTGTGCATTTTTGCTGATGGCGTTGTTTTTCTGCAAATCCATGCATATTTAAATGCGCGTGTGATCGTCTGCCGGATTCGTCTCGAGAGTCGCTAGACTATGACTTGATTCACCCAAATCGGTAATGAATTTTTGGCATGATTCATCCAGTCGCAGAGTTGTTGGCGCTTAAATTCAGCATCAAATTTAGAACTCAGTGTTCTGTTCTGCAATCATATGGCTGATTAGAAAGCAACGCTTTAACGCGGACTTGTACATTTTCGCGAAAAAATGGATCATTGATTGCTGAATCGCTGTTTCATATCCTAATGGTTATCCATAGGTTGTTCACAAATATCGGTCTCATGTCAAGTCCGCCTTTTCTTCACCTTCTTTTTTTGCATCTCTTTTACAAATTCAAAGAGAACATTATTATAGCGACGTCTTGTCTGTGCGTATGCATTTGTGCTCCTTCTTTCCGGTAGTTTTAATTGAACTAAAAAACGCAAGAATATGCAAGAATTGGACAAGATTTCTTTGCAATCAACTCGTATAATGAGGCCTAAAACACCCAATTTCTTCCAAGTGACCACATTCGGTGTTAGTTACGAAGCTTGAATGTGCTGTAAAATACGTTCGTGAAAAATTTTCATAGAACCGGTTCTGTGCAGCGCAAATTAGTTGACCGACACGATATGTTTGTATTTGAGTTCACCAATTTGGTTGGATGTCCATAAGCAAGAACAAAACGTCTAATGATGCGCTATCCCTGAAAAGCGAAAAGCCACAGAATCAGCTAACCGAAAAATTCATCTTTGGATAACACTTGGCTGGTCGAAGAGCAAAGTTGCTTGTAATTTTTTGGCGCTTTGGAGTGCGAGTAACTCATATTATGAGTAGTAAATTAGTGAGGGATGGGAGTTTCTAGTAGAGGCACCTTATATTCGCCGAGCTTTACCGACATTGCATGTGTGGTCCGTGATTTGAGACTGCTGGGCAGAGTAAAAGAGGCGTGAAGGCATGCAACCACACAGATGTGATTTGCAAAAATTTGCAAGGCTCAGTCTTGTGGATGACGACACCTCAGGCACTGGCGCCCTGTGTTTGTTGAAGTCTTATGGTGGAAGCTGCTTTGATGCATTCGATACCAGAAGCGCACTCTGTGTCAAACACTCGAGGGGACTATCCTATTCGTCTATTCATAACATTCAGCACATTTCCGCTATGTAGTGTAAATTTCTTAGTTATCTGTTGTCGCGTTCACTTCGCTTTGAAGAGAGCCTAAATTCATGTGCGAAATTTCAATTCCATACAGTACTGCTATCAGTGTGCTTTCTCGAACAAAGCCGTACATAGCAGCGCATATATATATATATATATATATATATATATATATATATATATATATATATATATATATATATATATATATATATATATATATATATATATATATATATATATATATATATATATATATATATATATATATATATATATATATATATATATATAAGTTACATTCTGAATAAGAGATGTTTGAAAAAGTTCTACTTGCAAGCACAACTGAGGCAAGGACACGCTTAACCGAGTTTTAAATGCGAACCCACTAATAGACGACAGATGAGAGTGTAACCGAACGCGGGATGCGCACTCAATTGGCAAGTGTTGCGTGCACGTATAGAACGGCATGGGTTGGTCACCGCTGGTAGATGTGTCGCCAGTGGGGAAACATTCTTGCCAACGAAATAGTCGCCGAGTGCACGCACGTCCTCCTGTCACCACTGTATGTGGTGCCTGTCGACGCGGCCGCTTCTTATTCCATGCACCTCGCACCCTCACGCAAGCGACATTCCTCGAAACGAGATCGGCTCTTCTTCTCATTGCTCTTTCTAGGACTGTTTTCTTTCGCTGTCCATAATCCACTCAAATATTATGATCCACTCAAACTGCAATTATTGTTATTGACTCCGATGTGATGTGCATTCGTGGTTTTTCTATTTACTTGCGCTGATCCTCTGCACCGATTAACGTTATATTACATCCAGAATACTTTTCGCTGACGACTACCACAGTTCACCGATTGTCTGTTTATGCTGTCCTGCATCATCGTAAGCACAAGTGCTTAAGCCACTATCCCATATGTCCTTGGTTCTTTTTTGTGCATTCAAGGCATTTTTACCGTTCGTTCTTGCGATGCCATTATCTGTCGTCTTCTACCTAATTCAATAAAGCTAACAGGCTTTTGCAAACACACTTTAAGCCAGGCTTTAATATAAAATTTGAACGATCAGACGTTGAAATGGAGTGAGTTTCATGGCTATGACGATCTACAGCGATAAGGCCCTATAATATACGTACACGACTCTGTCGATTAATGTCTCCTACTTTCAGCCATATTAGCAGTAGATTATTATAGGAAAATCAATCAAGAAGCATTCGACTAAACTCTCCCTCTAATTTTGCTTTCCAAGATGCGTTCCTCATTAAAACGTCGTCACGCTTCGCCATGCCTCATGACAATGGCACAAAACGGAACATCTCCATCTGGCAAACTGTGCGAATTGTCACATTGCTCATGAGAAGCACTCAAGCTCATTGCACAACATCCTTTAGCTCATTCATTCCGAACATCGACCATTTTCCGATCAAACGCTCAGTTCCAAATATTTCCTTGCTGCTGTAAGGTGGTTTCTTTTGTTGCGTTGAAGCTCGTACACACTGATGCCTATTTAACTGACATAATCAAGAAATTTTTGTTTTATGCATTAATTTGTTTTCGTAAGTTTTGATTTCAATCATCCTTTTTTTTAGTTTATCGAGGATACATACCTGCTAAGGAACCTGTGCTGAACATTAACGTTGACGAATTCAAATACAGAAACGTTGCCTTGCGCATTGTTCACTACACTATCTCCCCTCTCAAGATAGCGCCAAAAAAGCTCTTGGTTCAGCCGACTGTAAGTTGATCGTTGTATAGCAATGAACGAAATTATGTGGAAGTGTTGCTAAAATAAGGCTGCCAACCTGACCAGTACGTGGCAGCGCAATATTCCTCTAGTGCTTCTGCTGAATATTTGAAGCTCTAGGTTTCTCAAAGCATTCTTTTTACTAATATTTTCGTAGCTCTGAGATTTATTTCTACTGGTGTCCCCTTCGTCGGACTGTTTATCTCTAACAGACTCGCAACTAACGAGGGGGCTGCATTAAAGACCGATGCTTAAGAATGCAGTCACATTTGTCGCGCTGCGTCGCCAATCTCTATCTGCGTATGCACTGTAAGGCACACAGTGGGAAGAGGATTGAAGTTTTCAAAAAATCTGCACCTCGAAGGTTATTTCTGTATTTGCTCGATAACAGTGAAAAACCATAAAAGATACAACATTCTTCAAGAAAACATAATTTCAGCGCTCGTTTTCAAAAATTTCCTACCAGTAACTTCCGTTTCCTTCATATAGGTCTTCAGTCCTCAGCAAGACATGCAAATTATTTGCATTTCGAATTAAACTAAACGACTTCAGAGTTGTTTGGTCACCGAGTGGGAAATATGATAATTTAAAGATTAAAATCTATACATAATTTGCTGATCTTCTGAATTAAAAGATTTTAGCGGGTAATTTTTTGCGCTAACAGAAATATGACTAAGCAATGGCAACATGAAATATTTACTATGAATGTATAGGATTTACATCAATCGTATCATTTCTCCTTCATTCTTTCTGCTTACATGAAATAGTTTATTGCTCACAATGTCAATTAATGTAAAGTAGTTTCTAGATTTTTATCCCCCATCGTTGCAGAAATATTTCTATCGCACTAGTGATAACCTCACAGTTTACACAGAAAATGAGGCTTCATTTTCGAGCTTCATTCGGCGTTCGATTTCCTCGTTAATCTGCATATTTTAAATATCTGTATAATGCATTAAAGAAATTGGCAGTTATAAGTGATTGGATGTTTCATGCATCCTTCAAGATTCTATCTAAATCTATTTAAAGGTATTTTTCAAGGCGTACTGATTCTTTGAAACATTTGGTTGTTTTCATGCTCGTTTTATCTTCGATTGTTGCGTTTTGCATATTTAACATATGCTTCGTTTTGCAGCATAGTTTATAAAAATTTTTGATAGCTAATCGATGTAAGTTTTCGCGCTTCACTGAGACCTTGAAAATGCGCTTCCCTAATCCCGTTCTAATTGCTACTTCAATTTTTACTTTTTTTTCTTTAGCCTATATCCTTGCTTTCCACCTAGAGAGGAAATAGCCAAAACGCGGAAAAAAATAGCAAAAATGAGGTCAGGAATTCCTCGAAGGTATATCTGTTCAAGGTAGCCATAGACTTCATAGCACTTTGATGACGGTCGTAAACAATGGCATTCCATTTACAGTCAGTGTGCTGAAACTAAAAAAAAAAACCCCATCAGAAACAAACGTGAATAACTTTTCATTACTCAATTACTTCTCATAATGTCATGCTTCTTAACTTACTTTATGCTGAAGGAAACTTATATGGTTCGTTGCAAGGAGAAATCAGTAGATGCTGCTGGGAAAACACGGATTCAATTTTAATTCATGGTTGTTCAAGCCATATCGAAAACAATAGAGACCAGAGGATTTCAACAGTGTACTCAAGATTACGTAAATTAAGAGCTGTGCTCTTGATAAATACTAAAAATAAAAGAGTCCATTGATTTGCGACGCCTTGAATGAGGAAGTAGCGCGCTAAAACGCCCGCATATTGTTTCTAAAGTGGCCAAGTCAAACGTAGAGTTCGCGAACTCATCCGAAACGATGTGTTTTAGCAACTCTTTGAACGTGCGCAGTGTCTTGAGACTTTTATTTGTTCTTCACCGTTTAGCATGTAATTGTCAGATTACATCCACCCCTATTTTATCATTTCAGATTGCTGCGAATGACGATACCCTCTTCTCGCTCTCACCTTACAGCCCTCCTTGTTTGTTCCGACTCCGTGCCATTCTGATCTGAAATGACCAGCAAGATCCACCTCGTGTAACGCTGTCTGGCATAAAAGTGTTACTGATATAGAAGCATTCTCCCGGGAATATACGATTGCGCCACGATATTTCACGCATCGATTATCCTTACCACAATATTTCAAGCGCCACAGCTTCCGTTCTGTCTGCGAAATATGCAAGCACTGACCACCTATGATACAATCAGTGGCGTTTATCCGAAATTTAGAGATTTCGGTTGATAGTCAAATGAGCATAGTTCCTCACAATATTGGTTGATGTGCCAATCCGAATAGTGTGATGATAACCCTTTCGTTATCTTTGCTTTTTTAGACATATCAAATAGCACTCATACCTTGCTGATATTCACGAGATGCTGCAGCTGTTTCTTTGCTGCTTAGATTTTCATTTGAACAAATCTGGTTGTGCAACAATTGTTGACGGAGGTCAAGGTAAACAAGACTTTCGTATCACTCAGGATGTTATACAGAAAGGAAAAGAGTCCAGGCGCAAAAAAAAATTCCAAAACTTAGAGTAGAGAATCGGAAACTCGATAGTTTCTAGTGAAAGGGGGAAGAAAATGTTTAAGGAAACGCGTATTGCGAGAGTACTGTAGAAAGAAGAGCTCTAGCGTTTGTCGCCTATGTTTTAATAGCCCTTGAAAGGAACGGGAGAAGACGCAGAAGCGAGAGCCTCGGATGAGCCTGGGCGGTTTTGGAGAGAAGTACTCCTCATAGGATTTATATCCTATTAGAAAAAATAACTTCAAGCGCCAGGTAGTTGTTTAGGTGCAGCATTCTGGAAAAGGGGCTGGAAGGATGTCCTCAGAAACAAATAGATGAACATAACTGGTTATGAACGATGCAAAGACTGGCAGACTGCCAGCTGAGCAGAGTGCTGAATTTTGACAGCACGACACTAAAGGGCCACAGCAGAAATGAGATGCCAGCGGAGAAAGGCATACATTGTCCGGAGATCAGTGTTACGGTCATCCGTGGAATTGAGTGGGATTAGGGTTGATGGATTGCCGCAGTATGTGCACCTGGCGACGGTCATCCTTGGCGAAGGCGTTCTTCACACGGCGGCCTTTCGTCGAAGAGAGTTCATGGGGACGTCTCTTGCCAAGTGCGTATCCTGCATGTGCTTGAGACGCTGACTGTATCATCAGTAGTCTTGCATCTACGGGCTCTACCTAGCTCATCAACGTTCACCCATCGTTTGATTCACCTGCGTTGGCACATATCAAGTGTTGAATATTTAGGTAGCCGTTCCTTTTGCGAACGCATCCTCATTCATTCATTCATTCTCTCTCTTTCTACCTTCCCCACCTCTCCTTCACAAATGAAGTTCCTATTCTAATCACGCCTTTGAAGCTTTCAAGTGTGTAAACTGAGCACTTTCTCATTATTCAGAAATAAGCGTGAATTTATCACAAAAAGCGTATAGGGGTTCAGTTTACAAGATGCTAATTCAAATTATTCTACCTAGATTTCATGTCGGTAATTATTCACACTGCTACCAACTACAATACTTAATTCCTACTCTTTATGCGAAGCACATTTACCGAATGTAAAGTTCGTCCGCTGTTGAAATCGACGCCTAAAAATTTATTACACAATCGTTAATTATCCGAAAATCTATTTACTCTTTGAGCTCCCACTTAGCCAATAAATGTGCTCATCTGCATCCCCATCATTTAGGGTCCTTGAATGGAGAATTAGTCGTTCGGCATGATTTAAAACCTAAACTGTTTTTCAATTTCACACAATAGCATTCCTGCCCCGCTGAAACGTCCCGAAAACAGCTAGACTTTCCTCTCTGAAGAGCTGAAAATCATTTGAATTATACGTCGATTTGCGCTGTAAAGAACTATCTTTGAAACATGGTCACATTTCTGTTTGTTGCAACTATCTTTATGTGTTATAGAGGTTCTCAGTGCATGTGATATATATCTTTCTTGGATGTTTCACTTATTATTAACTCGATTTTCTCTGTTATTTCATCACCATTTGTCTGCAGTATAAAGCAGTGAGAGCTCATTCATACGACCTCTAATAATACGTGAAAGGAGCGAGAAATTATGGCCTACGATGCACTTTCCATCAGACACACAGGTGGTCTACATGTAACGTGATCAACAACCGTCTTGTTGAGCAGCGGACTTGCAGCATTTATGCTGGAAATCTGCTTGAAAGCCTTTAATGCAACATCTGCAGTCATGAAGCGGTTATGCAATTCAACATCAGATTACCACACATTTATTTGTGCCATGTATGCTTCAAAGGTTGCGCAAAATCAAACTCTCTGAGACCGACGCTGCAGATAACAAAATCTCCCCTGAGATCAGCATTTTATTGTAGTTGCCATATTTCGTTTTTTTTTTGCCGATAACCCGCTCGGAAGCTTCTAATGGATCGCTTTCCCTCATTAAACTTACATGCGATTCAGCAACAATTTGCTGCACTTTTATTTGGGCCCTCACTTACAAGGTTTTCTCTTCATCTGCTATCACTATGATTGAAAAAGATCTTGAGGCTATATTCAGAGTGTCGAGCGAATGATGTCAAGCAAAAACGACATCCCTACTTTCGCATCTAAAGAAAGTGGGTGGGGAAGATTGGTCGGCTGTCGCGATCAAATCTTGGAAAATCTTGAACATCAAAGTTTATTTTACAGAATGTGCTGTTTCTTCGGAATTTGCGTTCCCATAGTTATGCTGCCGAAAACATTGTTGGCTATTTTTGCAGGTCGAAGGCTCGAACATGATGCTTGCTTTCGGATTGCTGTTATTGGCTTTTCTCGCAGGTGAGCCTCAATGTTTATTTATGTACGGAATATTTCCTTCTGAGCTATCCTGAGCTTCTACAGCTCAAGTTAGCTGAGTCTGTTTGGCAACGCATCAGGATTCATAGTCAGTGGAACCCTATATTTTCCTCAGCAAACAGTTGCTAAATGTTTTCTTGGACGACAGTAGGAAACAACTGAGGAAATATGATTTTCATTCGGTTCATTCAGAGCTTATTTTTGCGTTCGAGCATATTTTTGCGTCATTTTCTAGTAGGCAATTGAAAATCAACCTGTATGACATCGACAGCATGTAAGGAGTGAACGACATCAGCTTATGAACACTCGTTAACGATCATTTTAGGTCCAACTGACTGCAAGTGCTACTTAATGAAGGAACTTTTGCACTTATTCTGCATAAATGATGAATGTGCATGATTGGCTGCAATCGGAATGCCAACTTGACCATCACCAATTTCAATATTCCATTTCTATTTTGCTTTCCTCCGTACGAAAAAAAAAATCAACTAAGACAAAAAAAGTAGCGGGGGATGAGCGAGAAGAAGGTGAAACAATAAAACGCAGGACTATGTTGAAATCAAAGGTCCATTTCGAAGCATCAGCAATTTTCTCCTCCTTGTTTGGCGAAGAAGAAAGAGGGCGTTCACCTATTTGTCGAAGGAAACTCTCCGGAATATGTAACTAAATATTCCGATAATAACGTTCATTAGCTATCGGGAGGCATATTATTTGACAATCACAGCCGATTGTTGAGCGTTTGCTGATTATTTGAAAACTTTTGGTTATTCATTTTTGAGGCTTACCACACTTTGATTTCAGGACCTCGAGCGCAACTGAATTCGACAATAAATTCTTACGATGCTGACTATGGAGTATTTATTGGCGAATTGCCAGACCCGTCCGGAGGCGATATAAAAGGACGAGTTTATGTTATTAATGAAACGGCACTACAAATCGCTAATTTCAGTTACAATGGCAAGGCGCCAGGTAATTTCACGTAGTTCTGCAAACTCATTTCTCAGTTGCATGTTCTTAGAGAAATTTGCGCTCGATTCGAATCTGATGGATATTATACGTTCAAATCTGTTGGAAAATTAAATAGTGCCGTAATAGTGTATAAATACACCATGTGAATTATAAATACACCGGAAATGAATTTTAGCGTCAGGGTGTTTTTCGGTGAAAAACAATATTTTGCTAAGAGTCTGGCCGTTTTTTTTTTTTCGTTCATTCATTCAGTATATTTGTCTTTCGGCGCATGCAATAACTCAATATTCCCCATGTAAAAAGAACCGAAAATTTCGCGATAACCCAAAAGAAGCATGCAAGTTCTTAGAAGCAATCCCTCGCCTGCTAATTCTTTTTTTTTTTGCAACCCTGAAAATCGCAGCTATGAATTTGGTTAGCGATGAATGTTCCTTTACAACGAAACTACTTGCTCCTCCCAATCCCTTTTCATCAAGCAATATGTTTTTGCGATGCACCTGTGGCATTCTCCTAAAAGATGTTTTAAGAGCAATTTTTAAGTCCCTCCAGATGCGTATGTGCGATAATTTTTTAATTTATCCCAATGTGGAGTGATCACTCGATAAGGTACTGTTCAACATGACGGGACTTTATAAATAGGTCGCTCTCTAGGAAGTTCGGTCTTTGTGTTGCAAGCGTCCCACATAGTTTAGCCAGCCCCAGGCGGGAGCCCTCCCAGCACGCTAGTTTACAACCAACTGTAGCTCCTATAGTGACAGAATAAAATTTCGTTGGATTATAACCGATGTTTGTTCCCCAAGCTTTTGTAATTTGACTCCAACTTAAGTAGTGGGCAATGCAGAGAGGCGATAAGTCACTGGTTTGATCCGTTAGCAGTTTTTTTTAAAGAGAAAAGTCCCCCGTTTGTGTCAAGGGCAAAGAGCTAATTTCACGTGTTAATTAGTACAAAAAATCCATTACCGATTTAATATACATAGGCAATGGCCCTCTAAGCCGTTGGCTTGCATGTGCTTGCGTATTTCTTTACCAAAAGGCGGGCACATGCGCACGTTTCCTCACTAAGTTCAATATAAGAGGTAGGAAATGGTAAAATTCCATGAACTTAATTACCTAGGCTCAGTCTCTGGACATATTTTCTTCCGTGGTTTTTGGCACAGCTTCCACAAAATTGGATCTTCCTTCATATTTTCTTCCGGCTGATTTATTATATAAGAAGCTAAAAGGCAGTCAAAGCAATTTAAAACCGTTTTTAGCAACTCAAAAAAATGTCGTTCAAGAGGGAACCAAAAATCGTAACGCATAAACGCTTCTGAAAACTTTCTGATGCTTTTTTGCTCGGAGTAGGTCTTTGAAAAATCTGCTTCCAAAGAAAATACGGGACTTTATATACGAAATCCAAGAGTGGTATGCGCTGATAGAAAATGTACTTTCATTTACAGCATGCCTGCTAAAGGCGTGGTATTTAATTGTGGTTGAATTATTTCAAACCATCAATCTCAAATAGCTGGATCCGAATGCAGGATCAAACAAAAATGGCGAAAAATAGGCATGCTTTATAAACTTAGCTACGGAAACATTGTGTGGCAGCTGTGAAGCCCTCATGTTCCATTTCTCACTGTAACCAGCACTGTCTCCAAGGTGTTACTTCTAAGAATGTGCAGCACTAAACTTTGACACGAGGTGCTGATGGATGTTAATGAGGACGAGCGTCTCTCTTAAGATTATCCTCATTGTAATGTGCTTTAAGGGTTCAGTGTATTCCGTACCGATAACATCACCAAGCTTCTTGTTCGAATATGAAGCTTTGAGTGCATTTAGTGATCGTTAGAGTACTCATAGATTCACAAATGAAGGTCGCATTGTTTGACGCAATAAGTAGCGAAGGTGATGTGCGACATCGTCGAGTAAACAGCGAAAGGATAATGCGCGAATATGGCGTCCAAGTGGTACACTGTACGCCATCTTCCTCTCTTGTTCGTACCTTTCCTTGACGCTCTAAGCCTTCATCCCACGTTAAGCAGTACTTTTCTCTAAATTTACGAATAGGATTCGGAAAAGTTCTATCCATCTTGTCGTCGGCCGTCATCGCTTTCATTTTTTGCCCCAATTAGCGGTCAGCGTAATTTTTTAACGAAAAAAAGAGGAAATTATTGCGTAAAGGAGCGAATTCTTTTCGTCGTTCAAAAAACAAACTCATGACAACCCTCTCAGAAGTACCTTACGCCACTTCGCTAACCACCTTTATCGGGATTTTAATTTCCCTTGAAGATTTTAATATTAAATTTGGTCTATTGCTCATTTCATTAAAAAAGAAAAGAAAAACGCGTTAGAATTTGTAGAAGTTATTAAGGAAGTAGTGATGATTGATTTGCTAAAGGAGGTTTGCAATATTTGCGCAGTTGTGAAGTGAGATGGACCATTTGGGGTGACCCAAGGACTCAATGTAAACAAAAGGCATGGAGTGGCCTTGTTGTGGGTCCTGTCGCAATGCGAACATTGTGTCTATCAGCGCCGAGTATTGAGGTCCGAAAAAAGAAGGGGCGTTTTGCTGTTGTTGCAGTTTATCTGCGTTATACTACTCCTCTGTGCTTACATTGGAAATGAGAAACTACTGCAGAGATGTTAGGCAGGATGTTTGGCCTAAGGGAAAGGGGGGGGGGGAGAAGGGGATGGGCTAAGTGTAGGAACTCTCCACTCACTAAGCTTAAGTGGGAAAGGAATGTGTAAGCATATGGTAAAGTCCTGTTCCAAATGTGAACCTCGAGATATGATTCAACAGAGCGTTTAGCGAAGTCTAACTTGCTACAGGCAAAGTTAGTGCACATTTTGCAGATCTCCATTTCTGGCTCGATCAAAGCGAAGTGCCAACGAAGGACGGTCTCAAAATTCCTTCTTTTGAATTCGGGTTTGTGATGAATGTATTTCTATGATGGCATGCCACATTATTGAGAGTGCGACGCTCGATAGTGCGACGTCACTTCAGATGCGTCATGATAATATTTGGAGGGATAACATCGTACTACTCTAACTGGTAGATACTATCAGTACAAAACGCTAACGTCTGCACTAGGAGAAGGGAGGGTGAGGTTTTTACTAGCAAACTGATGACCATCGGAAGCATTTATTCGCTGATCATCAGTACTGTTTCAGGACATCTCAGTACTGAACGCTTTAAAGATGCGTTCTGGACTTTTGCTTTCCTAAGCGCTAAAAGACGCCGTTGGCTGCAGCATGCTATGGCCTCGTGTTATTGTATAACATTTGTTATCTTCCGTTGCCCTTTCTTTCCTTCGCGTTACGCTATCCTTATCTTATCTCCTTTGGTTGTGTTGCCCCACAGGGTCAAGGAAACATGATTTTGAGAAACCACGTTACGAGTCATCATCCAACATTGAGATTGCATTGGAAAGCAATCCAGGCAAGCAACTTCTTCCATGGTCTGACACGAAAGAGCGGATCATTGAAGGGATAATCCAAGTTGGGATGTTGTACTCATCTGAATCACTTGCGCACTTGAGATATCAAGGAGGAATTACAAAACTCAATTGCTCAATCCTTCCTCTCTAAGAAGAGGATTTCGCGCCATAATTCGTTCTAGCCGTTATCCGGCTATTGCCAAACCATGCTAAAGCATTCAGTCCTTAACGCATATGACAACAACAGCAAAATTTATGGTCCATGAAATTTTTCGAGACTCCGAGATAATGACTTGCATCTTCGGAGAAAAAATTTATCATAAGGGGGCACTAAATATTTTCTCCATAACCTCGAATACTTCTAGGCCACAAGTATTTGCGGAGCGCATTAATTCAAGTAGATATGTGTTTTAACGATTTGCGTAAACCCGGAATTCGTCTAATGAAAACTTGATCAAAGATTCTCTTAGTTTACGAGTTTCGAAACCCCCCTAAGTGCATAATCGTCGGCTTTCAATTCCCTACTTCAACAGTAAAAACGTTTTCTGACTTACGAAAACAAATAATTGCAAATGATATATCTTTCTTTGTTATGTAAAGTGAGCATACCTGGCAGTAATATATTCCTCAGCATTTGCTTGTACATTAAAAAAATGCATTTAGTATATTATAAATGAAAATCGATGTGAGCGTGTGTTGCGCATAAACAAACAAATAAATTAAAGTATATTACACGATTGTGCACTTTTAAAATCCATAATGCTTATTTTTTGAATAAGTAATTGTTGTTGCGTCCACACTGTACAAATGGATGAATATAGATTTCAGAAACAGTTATTTATGTATTGGCAAATTAAAAACCACATGTTGTTGCTACTTTCGCGCTATGAAGCTCGGATTATCTCAGAAGTCGAAGTCTGGTCCCAAAGTTTAAGGACCCTCGACTTCGGGCATTTCCGCTTTCGTCTTGGGAACTGCTGAATTACTGCTCCGGAGCTCTTGCTGTTCGGCATCTCAAATGACAGTTTGTTATTAAAATGGTCGAAGCAAGCACTTGGTACTTTCTAAAATATCCGAGCGTCGTATTCATAGGATGTGAATGAATGATACTGGAGCACGAGTACTGTTCTGTAGAAAAATGTTGAACCTGAGTCACTTTTCAGAGTCACTCCTCTTGGACGCTACGATAACGCTGAGCGTGTTGTGCTGATTCTTCCAGGTTTGCACAAAATCGGGACATTCAGAAGCTTCTCACTGTTCTGCTTGAAATATGAGGTGTTTTCGTTGTGTATATTTCATTTCGTAAATACGAAAACAGTAGTGACCTCTTGCTGCTTCTATTTACTTTGCACTCCTCAAAAAATCCTCCGATGTCATATTGGCTCATTTTTGTGCATTTTCACCGTGTCAAAACGTTGCTCTTGACTGGTCATTTTAAGCTCCTCAGAAGTTGCGGTACTGTAATAACTGATTTAAAAAACTGGAAACTGTCAGTCTCACGATTTGTATACGTGAGTTAGGTCCTATACTAGTCCTCAAATCAATTTTCATTCACTACAATTTCAATAGCGTGCTGCTCAAAAACTTTAGGATAGTTTATATTTGTTATTAGACACGATTGCAAGAACGCATGATGTGATAAAGTTGAACAGGATCAAACTGCAAGAAGAATATTGAAAAAAGAAAGTGTTGAATGCGATGAGGAATGCGCATTTTATTGCTGCTTATGAGAATTGTTATCTCTCAATGTTCAAACGAATCACTGAACACTCGCTTTGTGTTTTCGTCCTTGGTCCAGCGTTGCATAGTTGTGAGAGTTATATATATGACGAGTCGTTTGTACTGGTGAATTTTTTTGTTTTCAATAAATCACCGCACGTTTGCCTGCTGTTTTCTGAAATCATCTAAAGGTGAAAAGATCAATAAATTCTGCTCGCTTACTAAACGTTATTACTTCCGCTACGAGATGAAATCGATCGATCACTACTGGTAATAAAATGTTGAATCGTTGCACGTACTATGCCAACCTTTCCGGCAAAGAAAGATTCCTGTTTATAATCCACCTTTGCGGGCTTTTTTTTTTTTTTACATTGACCTACCGCAACTCGGGTATTCATTATTTTTGCAAGGTATGCAATGGCATCGTGTCTGTTGTAACTGTGTAGCAGCATATTATTGGTTGCCCCTTCTCAGATCCTTAGTATGACATTGATGTTCTAGTTGATTATCTTTATCGTGAATTCTGGTGTCTGAATTCTAAAAATTTTTGTCTAATTGTCGTAACGTATAAAAAAATGATGTGATAATAAATCACGATATATATTTGCAGCATAATTTCGGTACGGTTATCATACCAGAAACTCTTACGGTGCCTAAACCACAGTTTCTTGTTAGTGAGCTTCGTGGTAGTCGCTACAATGTGGGTTCGGGACCGATTCTTATAATCGACAGAAGAACGATCAAAATATTCGGTTTCACATTTGACGGTGATAAAGCTCCTGGTAAGTATTATAATTTTTTTTTCGTATTTCGTGCAAAGGTAAACATTTAAAGTAGAAAGAAAAGCGCAGTTTGAAAATGCAACTCCCATGTGGAGAGTTGTTTTGAGTTGCGTTGAAGAAACATTGAAAATCGATGAATTCTGTTTTTGGTCAGCGTAAACGTAGTTCGCAACTGCAGTGAATGGATTAGAAATGTGCGATTTATATCAAAGATATTTATCTTGCATTGGTGCATACATTTTTTTGTTTGTGATAGTGGTTGTTCTATCAACAGCGAGGAAAACGTTGCCAAAGAGACATTCACTTTTCAGCTTATTTAATGCAGAAATCACTTGGGAAGAGCATCGCAACAATAGAATGAGTGCATATGCTTAGAAGAAAAGCAAAAATGCAATACCTGGGCAATGAGTATCAAATACGTAGAGTTCAGTGGCCGCACAGATTTGGCACATATTGTGGGCAGGAAGAGAACAAGCTGCAGTCTGCAACTATATGTACGCGTTCAAAGCGATGCTTGAGGCGTCGAAATCTGTAGAATGGAACGGCTGATGATATGATGTAAGGTGAATCTTAATGACAAAGACCTATATGACCCAGTTGCAAGATTCTTTGATTGAAATGATTTTTTCTGGATTGCTTATAGGAATCCATTGCTCAAGGCTGCAAAGTTGAAAATTTTCATCAAACACCAAACCATCCGATGTCTACTATGCTTGGCATGCTGTGCTAGGCTTTTGTCTTCAGTTATGATACCCAAACACTGAAGACGTCGCTGGGATGAGGGAATTCGTGGCCGCGGTTACGTGCCACCATGTCCGGGCCACTGATCACTTCGTTCGTGATCTATCTACTATGTGTGGAATCAGTGGCCTCATGGCCACGTAAATGGGAGAGTCCATGGCCCCACCACTTAAAAGAGGATCCTTGCTTACGTCAAACTTCACTGAATTCCTTAGACTCGTGTGACTGTCTATGCGCACGCAGGTGCCGTTTCTGCACGCTTAAAAATTGCTTCTAGCATTTCAATGCTTCCTAATCGCTGATTTGATACCGTGGCGTGCGAACAAGTGTCCACCCCGACACCTTCGTGCTTCGTTAGCGACACCTTTGAACTTGTCGCGCGCATAAGTAAGTGCATTGCCATCACACACATAGTTATTTGATTTGTATTTTAGAACATAAGTGTGACGACGATATTTGCACCGCTTTATATGACAAAATGCCACCTGTTTTTTTAGACGAGTATTATACCTCTCTCTTCCTGCGACTAGTTCAAAAATTTGTCATACCCCATTCTGTGGGGTCTTTGATTTGCACTCGTGTTCATTAAATGCGATCGATATTGTCAAGAACGAATAGATGGTGTTGCTTAGCTTGATTCACCATGTTCGTACGATGAGGCATCAAGTTTGCCTTTATGAAATGCTCGAGTGCCGGAGATAGCTTCAAAGTGTGCAGGAAAAGAACCTGCGCCACGACCAAGTGTACGTGGCCACTCACTCCAGCTTTATCTGACCAGTGTCACGGAATTCTCATTTTTGTGGTAGGGCTACGGATTTGACCATTTTCAAGGCGAACAGGCCACGAATTCGAATTCTCCCAGACCCGTGGAGAAGAAATACAGGCTCAACATGTGATGGCCAGGCCACATCGAGGGAAGTCATTGGCGCGGCTGTCCTTTTCCTGCATTCCTTCTCCCCTACCCATATTCACGTCCCTCTTCTACTTCCGTCCTTGTCCTTCCCGCTTGCTTATTTTGCATTCTTACTTCGATTTCACAATGTTTTTGCTCTCTAAATTGTTGATGAGGACGATGCAGATTCCCCATAAAATCTTACAGTAAACGTCCTCCCGTTGTTTCAAGAATGGCAAATGCATTTTATTGTTGCGCATGTCAAACAGTATCACTGCCGTAGAAATGTTTCATTTGATAAACTCTTCATTAATAGTTTGTTACTCATCCATAACTATATCCTCAACTCGAGACGATCGCTGTACAAATCATGTAGTTTTAATAATGAATTTAGTTGTTTCTATTATTGCATCATTGTAAGCTGGATTAACAAACAACAGTGCTTCATCTTCATATATCTAATGTTCAGACGGATATTTCTTTGTGGGACGTGGTCCCAACGTCGCCCACGACGCTGGCGTTAAGGTGCCCATTCGAGGAAGGGATACTCCCGAGCTGTGAGTCATATTCACTTCGCGTAATTGCCAGTTTCCAAGTAAGAAGAGATTGAATGTATACTTCATTGTTAATGCAGTTGAAACACATGATGAACATTACCGATTTGTGATGTTCCCGCATGACTTAAAATGAACATTTAGTTCAAACAGTAGGTGCCTCGTTGGGACTCACTCAAGGAAAGGGAGAGAGGGGAGAGAAAGAGGAAGAGAATTGTGATTTCGGAAAAAGTGATTCAACCATCACTGCAGGTTCTACAAGCGCCACTTCGGTGGTGGGTCACCTCTTTATGCACATCTAGACTTTGCCGCTGATCATAAACAGTTTACCTTACGCATCTTACACACGAACGCTTGTGACATTTTGCACAATGGGCGGGCTCTTATATGTGTTGTCGTAAGTACTTATCGAAGTTATGGTAATAAGAGCTTCCGTTGATAGAGTGCATCAGAGCAAGAGTCAGCTCATTTCAATTGTTTCTAGAATTTGTGCGCTTTTGGTGCACGAAGAGTGCATTCCACTGTGCATGTTAAATGTGCACTTTTTTGGTGTTTCTTTAAAGGAAAAGAACAAAGTATGGGAAAAACGCAAACAATCTCTTATAAAATATTAAACTTTTATATCGATAAAGACAAATGTATGCATATATGTTTTTAAAAAATGTTGATAAAATACCTATGAGAATGCTTCAGCGGCTATGATTTTTTTTTTTTTTCATAATCGGTTTCATTGAATTATTTCGATACTAAGGCGAAAGCACATTTTAGCCTCATTTCTGGTACACTTGCTCACTTTGTAATGCCAATGCTTTCGTGAGCCAAAATTCAGAGCTTGAGATACTTCGATAAGGGCTGGCCTTGTGATGTTCCACTACCAGTTGTTTCCCGATTGCTCACAACGTGCCGTATAGCCACGAATAGAAATTCCGGACCTCATAGCATCCCCGCTCGAAAGGAGACGAATTTGTGTTACGTAAGGACCAGAGATCTTTGAGATTTCTAAAGAGTTAATAGCAGTTTAACGAAAAAATAAAGAAGCATCAAATTTGCAAAGTACAATAGCATAGCGAAGGAGCAACGCCCAGCCGTGCTAAGCTTGTGAAAGCATGAGTCATGCAAAGCCTTTGACATCACCTGCTCCACATATAACGTTTAGAAAAAGAAGACTCGTTGACTGACAGTGGGTTTCCACTTATTAAGCTTTAAATCTTTTTATGGTACCTCGATCTCTTATACACATTAGTTCTGATGAATTTATTTAAGGTCTTAAAAAGCTGAATCCACCCTGAAAAAGTTCATCTAAAATTAAAAATGATTCAAATGCGTTACGATAAATATACCTCTAATACAAATTGTTTCAAGTTATTTCAAGCTTAAGAGACCGTATCAAGGTAGCGGCAGTTTTGTTGTTCACTGGTATGCGATATTTCTTCGAAGAAACGACCACTCCACCATATCGTTAATGACTTTATTAAGTTGACATTGAGAACTTTATTTTATCCTCAACGATCACATTTGAAAGAGATTTATATACATTGTAGGATTACTGCAATGAATGAACGCTATCGAGGTGGGCAAGATATTATTATTGACCTTCCTGAAGAATATGACATCAATCATATCGACTGGCTTTCGGTTTATTGCTACAAATTTCGTGTTAACTTCGGCCACGTTCCGATCACAAACGTCTCACAGCGAATTCCGCCATACGTCCCACCTCAGAAGCGAGTGAGTATCATAGAATTGGCTGTTTCATCTCTCGCTTTTTAGGATTCAGGCTCGAAGCGCTAAAAGCGCCTACTAATGAGATGGCTCATCTAACACATATGAAGCCTTGGAAAGTGGTCTTTTAGAAGTCCGTAAACACATGCATAGTTATCAGTTGTTAGTTGTTATTACTATTAGTTGTTAGTTGTTATTATTACTAGTTGAGAGTTGTTATTGATATTAGTTGTTACTTGTTATTCTTATTAGTTGTTAGTTGTCATTATTATTAGTGTCAGTTGTTATTATTATTAGATGTTAGTTGTTTCTTCGCTGTGCCTAGTACGTTCTGGAAGTTTTTGCTTTTTAGTACGACGATATCGAGTTGTCAAAGGTGGAAGGGTGGCCTGTGAATTCACTCTTGGGCACCGAAGATCGACGCAATTTCACATTTCAACTCGGCCCACCGGGTGGACATCGTGGCTACCAGGTTTGAAAGGTTTAAGAATATACAAGATCCACAGAGGAAATGAGCAAAAAGCATCTCCGAAACGGATGGCTGATAATATATGTATGAAGACAGAAATTTTTAAATACAAGAACAACAAATGCTCCACTTCAGTCAATGGCTCGTGCTCGTCCAGGAAAGTTCGTTTGGTACGTCAATGGTTATCTTGCCGACATCTATATGAAGCGAGGCGTCAGCTACACATTGATGTAAGTTTCTCGTGCATATGTTACGCAAGCCAACGGCTTTCTGATACGGCTGCCTGCGAGGAACTGATTGTGTTTTTCGCTGGAGCTGTTCCCTTCTCTCGGATATTTCTTATTCTGTGATCCGTCCGGTTGGTTCCTAGAACAAAAATGCGATTTTTAGCCTTCGCAGTGGTACACGGACAAGGACCACTGTAAGCGAAGGAGACAGCGGGGTCGGGAGTTCCCTTACTGTGTGATGTAATGAATCGTATCATCCGCGGGACAAGGGGGTTTTCTAGGCTGCATGCTCCGTGGAGAGTGTTGCGTTCTAAAATTCCGCCAGGGGCGTGGGGATATTTGGAGGGGAGGGGTGACCGCAGAGGTCTCCGTGTGATTTCAAGGCTGAAAAACGCTTGATGTTAGTGGAGCCGTTTTCATATAATTTATGGTATTGCGTTATATCATTTTGTCTAAAACTGCTATATGCTAGCAGTTTTTGAAATGTTGCGGATTTTTTGTCTCATTGCGTTTGAATGGAGCTGAGCTTGTGTATCAGATGAGGTATAAGGCATAATATAGCATAGTCTAAGATTTTTTCCGAGGGTGGTTGCATAATATAATACAATTCACGAAAGTCTGGACTCAATAAAATTCATCGTTGCATAATTTATGCAATTTTTTTGCTCTATATTATAGCTTGATATAATTTAACGAACTTCTGACATGGTGAAGCATAATGTTAGATACTTTTCGAAATTCCGAAGGGATCAACGTTAATCACAGTAGTTAAAATAAATCATATTGAATTGGTAGCATTGATTGGCGAAGTTCCTGCTCATTGCTATTTCTGTAATACTGTTCGAGCAAGCACATTGTTCCTCTTTTTGCGTCTTGTTGCTTCCAACTTTTGTTGCTGAAAATAAGCTGCACATCGCTTGTGTAGGCGCCTACTCTCCCAGCAAGCGACCTCTTTTTTTCGAGGACGAAGAGGGTCAAAAGGCCGCAGAGAGAGGAAGGATATGCCAGCAAGTTGTCAAACCATGACAGCGACGCTTTTTTCGTCAGGCAACCTTAATAAACTAGAGGTGTTTTCGCTTTTGAAACGTGTCTTCTATTAGCTGAAAGAGAACGCATTGGTTGACGGCTTCGCCAACTTTCGTGATGTTAGGTTGAACGAAATTTTTCCTTCACGAGATTCGTTTTGTCTGTAATTTCGATTGAATAAGTCTCCGTCGGGACGTTTTGCTAAGAATATGCTAAAAACATAGAATTTTCGGCCCCGCTGGATTATAAGTTGTGCGTGAACATGAAGTTCAAAGATTTTCGACATTTCGGAGAGTTGCGTTGAGGGGCTGCAGTTTGGCGCATTTTCTCGTCGCCGTTTTCGTTGCATATGATGGTTACAATGACAAGTTTCCATTCCTTGTGGTGCTTCTCCTTTATAATAATATACGGTTGCAAAAAGAGCACAATTCTGGTGAGATATGAATTGTTCTGAGTTTAACGTTTTATTTGCAATTCCACCAAACCCATGACTTGTTCGACGGCACGTGGGCGAGTTCGTTCATAATGTATCAGCGTTGAGTTCGTCCAGCTTTAACCTGCCCCATTTTCCATTGTGATTGATTATGTCCATTATATCTGGGTATTGCAGTAAATTATTGTTTCCCTGATGACACGTTTCCGTCCAGCATATCTTGTTCAGAAGTACTGCTTACGCAGTTCCCTTCTGCTCCTGTGAACCCATAAAGGATTTTTTTCCCTTAGCGAGGGTAAGACGAGTCTTTATAATTTCCATGACTTAAAAAAAAAAAGCGGACGGTGGCCATCGTAGCCTCCACTAGGAGAGTTTGCTTTCAGAGACTCTCAGCGAGGGGCGGGGAGCTTTCGGACGCGATACCACAAGAACAATGTACTCCGAACACTGCTTCGTAGGGACGTTTGCGGCAGTGTTGTTAAGTGATAGTTCATTGTTACGTTCGTCGTAACGACATGCTCACCTGGGCTTCCCACCCGATGTCAGCACGGGTTTTATAAGACGCATTATTGCGCGTATGCTGCATCTGAATGTTAACTCTTGGCGTGGATTTTCTTTGTGCGAGCAACATGGCTAATCTAATATGCTGAGTATATTTTACTTTTATTTTTTGTTCTGTGCCATATAGGCCATAACAGAACCATTTTTGAAAATCGGCATGAATGTACTATACTGTGCTAGCCATATAATGCCAAACAATTTAGACACTTAGTAGTAGCCGCGGACTCTATTTGTTCTTTTTAACGTTGCAGTGAAGAATACAAGATCTTGTGAGTTTTCCTAATATTAGTCATGTGCCATGTTGGACAGAATTTTGCTCGGCCTAGTCGTTGACGTGAAAAAACATGTTTAAACCGGCTTACTGGCTCACCTGTTGCTTGACTGAAAGTTTCAGATTTGAGTGTATTACATAGGGATAGCGCTAAACCTACACCAAATGATATCTGTTGCTAAATAGTTATGCGGTGGCGCATCAGATAAAATGCGGTTTCACAATGGCTACTATTTTCTCCTATAATGTGCCACATTATATAGAATAAAACCCTCCTCCCTCAAGCGAAGCCGTCTTCTAACTTTAGAGAAAATTTTCTTTTTCGTAATAACTCCCTCATCCTCTTAACAACCGCTTTTTCATAAATTCCCAAAAAAATCTTATGCGTTGTTCATAAATTCGTAGCGATTTTCAACGTCCTCATTTAATACTTGATAGGTGAAGTTAGGTCTAACATTTTTGTTCCAACTAAGTCTCGTTTTTTGCCGGTCTCCGTGATTCACTTGTTCTCACTGCGAAGCTGAACAAATCAAGCGAAAGTGCTATTGGCCGGAAAATATTTAGAGTAGGCTCTCTGTTCTCATAAAATTTTTGTGCTGCGAAAGAAGTAGCATTCGGTAATTAAATGTTAAGAGATTATGCATTCCGAAGTGAAACGTGAAGTATTTGGCGCTCTGGTCTGGCATCATTAAATCGCTTGTATTACACTTCGGTAGTTTTAGAGCGGTAACGAGTTCATCAAGACGTACATGCACTGTTGTGCGTCACTCCACAGATTCTGTTATGAGCTTCTGTTCTGATAGCCCACGGTCTTCACACCCGCTATTTTCATGTTATTTTCTAACGTAACCATTTCGGACTTCCTTTCCTTTAATTCGTTGGAGCACATCAAAGTCATCCTAATATACTGATCGTAATACTGAATAGAATCTCATCAGCCTTTAGATTTTTGCATAAAACAGACATTGGTCGTTTAGAAACACGACATTTTGTCTCAGCGATAGATGATTGATATTATGACTTGAAGCAGTGATATTGCATGTACTCGTTAGTGAACAGTGTGCAGTGCATTTGCTGAAGTGAATAGGCAAGCAGCAGTACCGCTGCGGGGATTTGTGTTTGGATAAATAAATGTAAAAGGAGGTCTTAGAGGATCACTGAATGCTAGCGTATGAGCATAACGAATAGTCCATGATCTTTACAGGTCCAGGGCTTCCTAGGACCACTGTTTCCAACATACATTTGTCGCTGAGTCGACCGTAACAGTTGTTTCCTTCGCGCTTTTAGAAATTTCCATCTGCAAAAAGTGTTATAGCAATATTGTATTTGTGCACTTCTGTGTGCGTGAACTCTTTGTGCCGTATTTGTTGTTTGCTGACAGTTTGCGAATATGATTGCTCAGAAAGAGCGACGAAATTTCGCTTTAATAATGTGTCCATAATTTGATCTGATTCCAGCAACTTTCAACGGATACATTAAGTTAAGTTGATTCATGATTGCGATTTTTTTTTCTTTCATTATTCGTTGATAATATAAATGCAGCTACGAAAGCGTATACCCCCCACACATCACGCTAGCCCATTTAGCTCCAAACCAATATTTTCCATGACAATATCTGTGGTAAACTTTCCTGAAAGTGATGTTAGAACAGCAATATCCTGAAAAGTGTTACGATCTTGTTATGCTATAGAAAAAAGCGCAAGGAGGAAAAAAACTACATGCACCCTGATTATTGCTTTGGCATAATGCCAAGATTAGTTTTTTTTTTTTTGCTAAAATTTCTGACACAAGGATCGGAAATAATACCAGTCCAATTCTGCAGCAAATTCCTCATGTATACCGCGTTTTTTTATATGTCTTTGGGAATCACTGTTAGCAGATGGTGTCACATCATTCTGTTGCATGTTAGCCTTGTCTTGCAACTGGCAGACTGAACGTCTTTCAGCATCTGCTGTTTATGTCGTTCAAGTGGAGTTGTCGTCTTAAAAAGTAGAGCAGGATTTTTCTGTCCACTGCTTAATGCATTGTATTTAGACGTTCTGGTATATGAAAGCATTTGTGAGCAAATACTAGCTGTGGTGGATGAGATCACTGGTACCGGATAAGTTTTGCAGTGTGGAAGGCGGTGATGACAAATCGACATCTGACTTCTATAATCCGTTGTATATTTCCAATGACCCCTTTGGAGGCTATTCGAAGCTATCGAGTGATGAAAGAGAGGTTGAGCTTTGTTTATTTTAACTTGCTGCCAAAACAATCTGTAGCACGTTTAAGTCAGAAGTCTAACTTGGCTGGTAGCAACTTTTGCGTTCTAGTTTTAGTGTAGTGCTTGTAAAAAATGCTTTAGTTTGACATATTTCCTGCATTCTGCAACGCATCATCGTAGGACGGGCTGTAAACGGTGCAAGTGTTGGGGGGCTCGAACTTCGAGTGGTTTCGGATTTCAGGAAGCCTGGAATGGTTTGAGAAGCCTCTAAGTGCTGTTGCCCAGAAATGATTTTATTGGGAAGCCAACACCAACTGAGTGTTATGATGCCGGAGGGATGATTTGCAGAATAAATTTTCGTGATTCGTGTATACTAATCCAATAAATCCGAATTAGAATGATGAAATCTCACGCACTATGGGATTTTAGTGCAAATATTCTGCTATTACGGTAGAGGGTCTACCTGCGTTTTACTAAATGCTGCTGTAGGTGCGCATGCTTTTCCATGACTTCTCAAAATGCAGTAATAAATTTGATTCCTTTGAAAAATTCACTCGATTAACCGCGAATTTCTAATTCGATTATACATTAAATTTGCATAAAATATTCGCCTCGTGCTTTTGGTAACACCTCACATTTTGAATATCCGTTTCTCCGGATTGTAATGTGCATTTTTCCTACGATGATGTTGATAGATACGTTTTGTTTGCCACTTTAGGTTGCAAAAATGTTAAATTTTGTTGTTGAGGGAGCAGTCTCGAAAAGCACATTTGACGTAATTCACATATTGTTCACTCGATCGCGTTTACAGAATAGTTGTTCAATGAAAAAAGCGTCGAAAAAAATATAATCTGTATGTGCAAGATGTAAACATTGCAGCAGGTTAAAGTGTTGGCGGGCTCTGATCCAACTCAAACGGCTGGACGTCTCTGTTTGTGGTCTCAAGATAACACCGAAGATGATCCTGATAAATACAACAGTTTCATAGAATATCGCCGTAGTTTACGATTGAAATGCGACCAGAATTCCCGAGCAGCAGTCTTCAAGTTTACTCCCACTGCGAATACTCCCGACACCCTATATTATCAGGTAGAATATCGAGGTATCAACGTCACAGTTCATGAGTGTTCTTGACTAGATGTTGTGCCCTAATTTTAATGCAACTAGGACACCTTTGTGCATTTATGTGGTGCTTTTGGCGCCACTACTTTGTCCAGGAGTACACAAATGCGTGGTTTAGCACCGAGAAAAACGATGAATTGCACTTGTGAAAGGTTGTAGAATTATGCGTCGTTAATGCTTGCGGTGGAATATGGCATGCTGAGCGAACTTCTGAATGTTGATTTTGTTCTGAGTTGCCGAGAAAGATGGCCATAATTTATGAGATTGGCCAATGGGGGTTGGGAAATTTTTATGAGAACTAAAATTTTTAATCTTCTAGCTCTTTAAGCGCGGAATAAATTTTCGGCACAAAATTAAGCGTTTTATTTATCTGTGTCGTTTTTGTTCACAAGACAATCAACTTGTCTTTTTCTTCAAAAATATTTTTTGCGCTGTTTAACGTCGATGTTGCAGAGTTACAATTCCTACAATATGGGTTGGAAAATCCATGTCGTTGACGATATGCCCAAAGATATCGTCGATTTTACTGAGGAGCCGTATCAATATGAAAGTTGGTTGCAAAGTCAAAATCTGCTCGACTCTTCGAAGGGCTCAGGGTCAAGCGCTTCATCTTTAACAGGCGTATTATTGCGTGCACTGTACGTAGCACTGATCTTATTGCTACTTGAATAGTCATGTCGAGGTGCGACATTGATCTCCTGGTGAATGACGATTTTGAATTGCTTGCCAAAAATATCAAAAGGCAAGTTTTTACGAGCGTCGTATTTCGTGAGTACTGTGGCCTGGGGGGGGGGGGGGGGAGGAGAGAAGAGAAGAGCATTTTAACAACTCTTTTTTCTTTAGCCCTTGCGAGTGGGCAAAATGCATACGTTGCAAGCAATTCCAAGTTCTTCACCACATCATCCGCTCATATGATTGTTTGTGAAGTATGAACATCATATTAAATACTGTGTTCAGCGGGTGACACACTGCCTGCCCCTTCATTGTATTTCACTTGAACTTCTGTTTATGATAACCGACTTTATGTTGTGTCGAATTTTTGTTTAATAATAGTATATGGAAAGTAACGATTGACATCGTGGGCGTATTTGTTTATAAGTGAATTTGTGTGCTGGAGTCTGTCAGTGGTAGAGTTTGAAGAATATTTCGAGTCAAGGATGATCGTAAGGGTATAATTGATGCATGGTGCATCTGTGAGATTGATATGAGCAGCGCCTTGCGACATCCACACGCTTTTGATTTTGCTGTTTGAAATGTGCGAATTGTTTAGACAACTTGACTCACTTCGCTTGCTATTTCTGTTATAGGCCGTCCTTTGTTGATCGGTTGGAAACATAAGCCTTCATAAGTTTCCATGCTTATGGCGGGGAGTGCTTTTCTAATGTCGGTGGTGGATAGTAAACTCTTAACTCACTTCTCCTAATCAAAATCGCGGCAGCTGGCTAGGAGTCAGAGTCGTCCTGATCTTTCTAATATCTCCTCCCACTTCTAATGTAGTGACTCCCTTGATTCGTTTCATCTCCTTCAGAATGTCTTCGTTTATCACCATCTTTCACTGCGGGTCCTAACCCTTTCTTCGCGGACCCTTCGATGTCCAAAATGCTCTTTCAATTCTGTTATTGTGCATACCAGATAGCGGAAATTCGTGCATATGATCCATTATGTGCATCCTTTTTCGTTTAAAAACACATTGTCCGCATATCGCCGAAATCTTTTGGCGAAATGTCATGTTTGCAAATCCTTTACGCTTTATATTCGAGGTGATGACATAAAACCACCGACAGTATTCAACTTAGGCTTCTTCATAAGTGATTCATCGCCTTGTTTATACAAATTTTTTGCTAATCTTTCCGCTCACCAGCATGTCGATTTCATGTAGGGTCACAGCGTGTTGCCCACTGAATGCCTATCAGTATTACGTTCCAAAATCGCTCCGCAGTTAGCGTCAGAGCTCTGCCATTTCCTGGTCGCTCAACTCCCTCCCCCGCTTCTGCCGCCTCACCTGTTCTACTCCCGATCAAAAATCGTTTGCAAAAGAGCCAAAGTAATTATCTCTATTCAACCGTCTCATCGTTTCAATGAGCACAGTGACTTCATCTGGAACGTATCATAAGCGCTTCCATAAAAGAATCCAATCACACACGAAACTGAAGAAAGCTTTTCCCTTGGCAGAAAAATTTACTTACTAGAAGTCCGTAATAAGCATTTTAGAAGATAAAGTCACGAAGCAAAAAAAGTTTGTTCTTCAAGACGCAAAAGTCCGGAGCTTTGCATTATTTCAGACCAGAGCGCCAGTCGAGGGGACTATTGGTAGAAGCTGGTCCGGTGGCATCCAAAACAATTCATTTTGCAGCGGTACTTTCACAAATGACGCAGCATCTTGGAATGCATAAACGCTATAATTTTAATGCTATCGTGTATAAAACGCTTGCATTGGCGTATGCGCTAACCCATCGAAAGGCAGGCAATGAAAGTGTGCATCAATTATGCGTGATGGGTGGTCTCATTCGTCCGACAAAGCCACAGTTCAACAGCGAGCGTCTTCTCACTGTTCTCGCTCCATGATATTCCTCTAGCGTATGAAGGAGGGTTATAGCACCTTTCTGTATCTCAAGAAAATGGGCCACAATGTGATAAATAAGCACCGAGGAAAATTAGCATTTCTGCCAATAGTAGTAGTGAAAATTGAATGTTTATCGGCAAAAGCAGACAGCGGAATGGAAATCTTGTTTGGTACAGAAAAATTGGACATCGCGAAGAAAAACTCAAGAAAAGCAATCAGAAAGTGCACAAATTTGGCATCGTTTTCATTAACAAAGACTACTTCCAGCAATGTTTACGTCCAAATTTTAATCTGTTGGTTTCGAAGATGGTGTTTGGCAACATGGTAATCCTGGATTTTTGAGGGATGTCTACGTGAGCACTTTCGAATTCTGAACTTTCGGATAAACATTAGAGAACTCCTAAGCTGCTCTGAGCTGAAAATGAAGGTATTGAATATTTCAAAGACGTCACAGTATCTTGCAAAGCAGAGCGACGTTGTGCTGCTAAAGTTATGATTACTTTGTCGCCGAAGTAGACATGCCTACTTCATCTCTTAATTCCGATGAGAGAGGTAGCACATATCAGTCCAAGCCGACTCAAAAAAATCATGTAGAAATAAAGTTATGATAAAGAAAGTGCACCAGCTAAAGTGGTGCTAAGGTTCTGTGTTGATGTTTTGACCTTTGAAGAAATATTCGTTGCGCTACAGCCTACCTAATAACGAATATGGGAAGTGGCTCAAGACTGAGGCCACGCTCATGGCAATAGTTGGGCGATGATGTCTCAGATATGTCCTTGATGTTTATAGCTGTGCTTTTTCTTCGCACATCATAAACGCTATCTGCAGCAAGCATTTACCTTCATTTCCGCTCCTAATGGATGCATTGCGAAGTATTTTCTTCATCGTGCAACTGCTACGGTAATCTCAGTCCATTGCATTCCATTTTGAATCGATACGCTCGTCCATCATTACTTTTGGCAGGAATTTTTCAAATATTTGCAGAATTTGATAATGTTTTTAGAGTGTATTCAAGGTTCAGATTATTTAAAATACATGTTCATGCGAAATTTACGGAATATGACAAGCAGAACGTTCAGTTTGCCCAAATTAGAGCATCCTTCGGTTGCTTTCAACGAAACACTCTTTGCCCAGAATCCGTGGGCTGAAACTACATTTGAGTAAGATGTGGAAACTCTACTGCTACCTGCTAATCGCTCCCTGAACAGCAGCAAATATATGAAATAAATATTTGTTGCCAGCAGCGCTTGTTATGTAAATAATATGTCAAATATAAAATATAATAATATGTCAAATGAATAGCAAATATAAAATAAATATGTCGTTTGGGGTATCGGAAACAGTCTAAAGAGCCATTTGTGATTTCATGCTTTTCTTCTTTCTACTTTTCTCCTCTCGTGCGCTGACTGCTCGTTCAATTTAAGAGGTGGTGCAATGAACGCTGCAACAATCAATTCATTCGTCTAGTGCGTCGTTGTATAATGACCTTTTCCACCATAATTTTTAGAGTCCTTCCCCCCCCCCCCCCTCCCCTTTATTGGGTGGTCGGACTGTGCGAAGCAAATGCCCACTGAACAACTGTGGACCAAGCGCGGGGAAGTTTCGACCTTCGCGCTTATAAAGGATTCTTCCATATAGCAATACTCCACGGCTTTGCGCTTTGCAATCTTCGTTTATTGCGGTGTGCCACGACACCAAAGTGTCGTGCCAGCGACTGCTTGTCGCCGGACTTCTCCGCTGGTTGCGCCGCCCTGACGTAAACGACAAGATCACTGGTATGGTAAAGGTCTGGTGACGTCATATTTGGACAGAGCTGTCGTATTACAGTCGTTCGCATGTGCCCAAGTGCAGCAGAACATAAAATTATGGAACCAAGGATAAAACACCAACCGGATCGCTGGGATCTACAAAAACGAATAGAGAAACTTCAATTTCCTTTTGCTATTCTGGCCCGGTACATTTAGCTTCAGGGAGCTCACTGGCGCAATATAAGACGCATGTGGTTCACTGGTGCATTTTTTAGACATATTAAAATTGCGCTGATCCATGTTGTTAAAAATGGACTAGGTGATGGAGCGAAATCCAAAGACATAGTCGGAAATGTTGACTTGAAATGTTAAGAAGAAATTCTGGACGGACCCGGTCGCACGAGGATGCACTCCGGAAGCAGCAAAAAAAAAAAAAAAACAACGAGCCGATCAACTAGCGCCTCAAAGAACTCCTGAAAAGTTTCCATTTGTGGTGCATCCACCTAAGAAGTGCTTTGTTAACTAGCCATCTCTTCCATTCGCTTGTGGACCGTACTCTCGCTGATCATACGTCCCCTCTCTCTACCATTTAAGATGGAAGAAAGCGTTATAGTCAATACGTTTTCTACCGATATCCGTAGCCAAACTTGCGGAAGACGACAAAATACTTTAGTTTAACGCGTGAATAGAATAGTGCTATAGAAGGCCCGGAAAGTTACTATAGAACTCTGAAACACGAGTTTTCCCATACTGTTCAAGCGGTTATATGCTTTCATTGGTGGCCTCGACTCACTGAAACGCGGCAACTCATAGCACCTCAGTTCATAATCTAGCGGGATCATTCGGACTTTCATGGTGGAATGCTTGAGTTATGGAACGACAGCCCTCAGAAGTGGTCTGCGGAAATGGTTTAGGCACATTTCTGGCTCATTCAGGCCTATAAAAGAGGCAAGAGTTCTAGCTTTTTGGTGCTAAATTTAATATATTTTCCATTAGCTTTACTTGTATTTTTGAATATTTCTATCCTCATTTCTTTCGTGTGAGAGAAAGAGGGGAGAACATTCATTTCGCCTCTAAAAATATGATTCTCACATTGTTACCGAAAGGTGCATATTCAGCAGCTAAAAACCCCATCGTGACATCCACCTCGATAGTCTTAGCGTTAAGTCGTTCCAAACGTAATAAATCGGTTGCGATGGTGGGAAAACTTCTTCAAGAGGAATGCAAGCAACCTACAGTGAGCTTTCAGTGACAGCATCCATTACTTTCAAAAACTTCCGCCCAATTTTCAAAGTACGTGTCGCACACGTGTCGAAAACCGAAGCGGAATTGCTGATCATCAGGACGAGACTTGCATCGAAACGTTCAAATCTGTTTTAAATTCTATAAACGTGTCTTGGTTTCAGCGAATGCAGTGTTTCAATTTCCCGCCATCCACAGGTGAAACAAAAAAGTTTGAATGAAAACGCATACGCTCTGCCTCAAAATCACATCTTATACAGAACTTCGTGTATAAAATTGTACGGCTTCCTACGGCTAGGGTTGTGGTGCCCTAGCAGTGCATTTTTTAAACGAAAGACTGGAAGGCAGAGAAAGTTGAAGGAATCTAGCCGAAGTTAAACACGTGGCTTTGGCCTCATTCTCTGCCTTCTTCCTCGTATTTCATGAAATGCATCGTTCCCCAAACATTACCAGATGGTGCATCTGCATGTAGAAAGTTGCGTACAGCGCAAAGTCGAACAACGCTGAATGGGGCCAGTTACTTTCACTTCTCATAGCTGACTAGCGGTCCTCAGTTTCGAAACTAGCACATTTAATAATATGTTTCCATTCGATGGGCATAAAATAAATGAAAAATAAAAGTTGATACCGTGGCTTAGGAACACTCATAATCAGAAGTTGCAGCTACAAATAGAAAGACTTTACTACCAGGCGCTGTACTTATGACGGTTATCCACTTATGCTGGACGTACCGATAATCAAAAGAACCTTAAAAAATATTCTGTCTGTAAATAACATGAACTTGCTTCCGTCTTCTCAATTCGAAAGTACAACTACTGCACTGGAGTTTGCCATTCAAATGGTACATCAAGTACAACATTTTATGCGTTTACATAACAAAGTGCTACATTTACTTATACTATTATGTTTGGGCCAGATCAGACAGAACTGCTTCAGACAGACTAGCTAGTAATTAGTTCAATATAGGTTCGCTGGCGCATACTAGGTGTATCGTTCTGTTGCGAACTTCATTTGACAAGTGCTACCAAGTGAAGGAAATAGAATAAAAGCACGCTAAGAAATAACCTTGACTTCAGATTTCAGAGGAAGAAATACAAAGTGAAATGAAGAGAATCAGGAAATATAATCTTGAATAAATCTGCTTAACATCCAACATCTAAAACACTTTCTACAACTCAACGAAGAAAATCACCTTCAACGAATAATGTACAAATATGACATCATCTTTTAAGAATATACGAGATGCAACAATGTAAAACATAGCAACCACTTAAGAAAAAATCTGTACGGAAGTGCGGCAAACGCTGGCTCGGTGATCGCTGAACAGGCAAGTTAGGATTTCAAAGCTTTGAATACATCAGTTGAAAGTTCGCATAAACTCACCTAAAATCACTGCGGTTCCGAGTACAATTAAAATATGTATTGAATAATGAGAAAATGGACAAGAAATTCAATTTGCATTAACCTTCGAATGCCGCAAAGCACCAGACATACGCATAGATCGACTACAAAAATATGTCACAAAGGAAATTTTAGCGCGAATACCGGCATCAGTGCTCGTTTATGAATGTGCCTTTAAGGTCAACGCCAATAATCAAGTACTCTAGCGACGGTTAGTTTTTTATTCAAGCCGCGATCATGTTGACAATTTGAATAAGCTGACAGCATACAAAACGGTGGAGGCGACTCCCCCTCAGGAACGCCTTGGAGCTCACTCTATAGTGTATCATAAAACGGCACTTCACTTCTATAGCTAGATACGACGAAAAACACTTGGTTGAGGGGATGTGGACTCAAATAGGGTATAAGGAACATCCATATAAGACCAATAAAACACAGATCGCTGCAGTCTTAGAAACCTCATAACTGCCACGATGGCTTCCATGCGACTAACTTCCCGTTGAAGTTCCCTACAATACAACGACTAGCATAACCGTTTACTTCAGCATGGCCGGAAAGATTAATGTGTCTAACTGCATACCGATGTATAAATCTTCTTGTAATTTTCTCATAGCACAGCGAAATGCGACAGAAACAAAAGAGTGCTTCAGCTTCATCACCGGACCATACATCAAGTTGATGATAAGCAATGAGTTTTGGCTTCGAAGTTGTCTCACGCAACTCAGCAATGTGCGCTCAAAGTAGAAATGAAACGAGCATAAAATAAATCAGCAGGAAGTTGACGCTAGTATACATGGAGTAAAAGAACTTGGTCACACCAGTTCCAGCCTAACTATTCAGCCGTTTGTAAAATATGGCGATGCTGATGATGCGCAATATCGGCAAGCAGTGCAGCACCGCTGAGTGCACCCAAATCCACAGATGTAAATACAGCGTGCGGAGATATGAGTGCATGTGTGCTGCTGCTCAACGAGCTGCTGCTTGTCGACGATGTTGCACTTGTTGACAACGCACTCTGTAAGTGGCCCGGTGCTGTAGGACTTATCGCATTTTCGGCGTCTCCTTCAGGCGCCCAATCTCTTGTTCGACATCCGCCTTTGTTTTTCATCATATTCTTGTACTCATTTATACGCACCTTTTTACCGTCCACCACGCACGTTCGCTTTGGTCTTGGCCTATAAAGTTTATGGTTCTATGAAGCACGAATCGATTCTCACAAAAAAAAAAGAGCAGGCACAGTCAATTAGGCGAATCTGCCTCTAGATATATTAAATGGAAGCATACACAAGCAAAGCTAAATATAAGCAAGTATATCAACAGCGGTGTTCTTTTTTCATCTAGCACAGCAGTTTCGAGTTTTCTGCATCGCTTTGCTGACAATCAGCCACTAAAGCCAACCAACTGCAAACGCGCCACATCGAATTGTTTACTAATCACACGTAATACTGCGATAACATTTGAGAAATACATCAATACCTGATGAGCGGCAGCCTAGAACACATTTTAATACGGCCATTTAGTAATGCATCTATAAGTTTTCACGCTGAAAAGTACTTGAAGGGCATCATTCCACGTCATTGCTCAGATTCCACATTCGCAATTCTCTGGTACGTTTTAGTGATGCAAGAAACTTAACTGCACGCATACCTGTACCGATAATCGGGGTGCTGTTCCATGTGCAGCTTGCTAAGCCTTGATTGTTCTTCGTAATATGGCTGCTTTTCGGCGTTCGACATTGCCTTCCACCGTGAACCTGCAAGAATTCAACGTCACAAAAGCAAATTATTACACAAAAAACCAAAACCACATAAATCGCGAAAGCGAAGAAAACGTTGCAATACTTCTATATGCGTTTTCGTGACAAAAAATTCGGAAGCTGAAGAAGTGCACCACGTCATCTGTTACTTCTGGCACGGAAAAAACTCGGAAATATACAGCTACTGAGTAATCAGCTAATCGGGCGGAAAGAAATCACATCCTAAACGTACGAGTTTTGATGCGATTACATGTGATGTCTTTAAGATGTTCAAAACAAGATGCGTATCACATCCACTCAAACATTTGCTCTATTGATTGTACGGCTTCTGCGCTGAACTGTGCCTTCCTTCAATCATTTTTCAGTCGCTCTAGTGCATCAGCATATTGGGCATGAATATTATGCACACTAAAGAATCTTCCAAAAAAATAATGTAGTGACCAAGAATTTTAGAGATATTGCTGTTGTGCATATCGGGGCAAGCCTTAAGGATCTTGCGTCGCTCATCACGGGCCCAAACCATGAACGCATTCATCGGACGCTTGATGTGGTTCGGAGACTTGGCAGCGACCCGAGGCTGCATCGATTCTAATGTGGCCGTTCCTCCAGGTGTACTTTTACCAGAAGATGCTGGCGAATGGCTACTGAACGCTGAAGCTGAAAATATTCTTTATTTCTTCTAGAGAAAATGTTAAAGATTGTTTGAAAAATTAAGGAAAAATCACGGAGGATAAAATGTAGACAAAATTGGGACTTGTTTCCTACCACGGCCCAGGAGTTCGGCAAAATACTTTTTTAAAAACAGCTAAACTTGACACTCAGATTGCCAATTATGAGTTCTTGAAAGTGATGAATATTGGATGCGTTTTCAGAAAAAAAAAAAGCAAAACTATAGTATAAGATATTGACGGAGACCAAACATTGCAACGTTGAAACATGAAAGACGCTATTTTGGATGCGTCCACCGAACGAACGCGCAAACTCGTTGTCAACGACGTTTACAAGTTGATAACACAAACCACTATGATAAGACAATATCATAGTACTTGCCACGAAAAGCTTTTCACCATTCGCTATAAGAAAAACATACGCAGTACGCACACATAGCAAATTTAGAAACTTTGCCCGATGATCCAATGAAAATGCATGGATATCAAGTAGCGGCATCAAAAGAGGATGGTTAAATCGATACCACTTACTTTCAGAGGCGAAAGAATGTGAGATCGAACTAAATGGAAGCCGAGAGAGAAACTGCGGTGGAGAGGCAACAGGCGAGCTGGCCCGCTTTCGTGCAGATGCTGTCGATACCGCTCGCGGCTTGGACAGATCCGCCGGGCTGAAACCATCATTGATGTGCGTACTGCTCAGCCCCATGAAGGCATTTTTTTTTTTCATTTGGAACAAATTTTGAACACTTGATGAACGGTGACTGTTCTACTGTGGGCTCACAACATGACTCTTCGAAGACTCCACAAAGTTAAAAGTGTTTACCTCAGACATTTTCTGCCGAATAGGTTCAACTGCGGTCATGCTGCCTTTGTCTGAAGAAGAGAAACAACGCTAAATCCGTCTAAACGGCGATAAGTGACGCGACAGCTCACCTTTCAACTTTAACCTTGCTCAAGTTCAGTGGCAAATCGTACATCGCCTTGTCGCTGTTAGCACTCTCAGGCAAAGAACTGCCCTGCACCGTGTTAACGATGCTAGCAGCCAAGTTATGCGAGAGAAGTTGACTCGTAACGGTTCCCGCACCAGTCAGCACTGGGTTGCCGAACAAGTGCTCATAAGAACCAGCTGAAAATTCTCTGTATACCGGCTGGAAATGATTTTTAAAGGTTTTTAGCTTATGCTGAATTGCTCGACATAACGAGGGCTTCGCTAGTAACATTTTGAAATTTTCACTCATCGTCAAGATCTCAGGAAGCTTATTTCGCGATAGAGAATTGCGCACTCTAGGCTATTTCTACGGGAAATATGCGTCGCATGACGACATAGAATACAGTACAAGCAAATGTTAGAAATAGGAAGGTTTCATAGGTGGAGTGCATCGTTTCATTTTTTCTGCAAAGGCTTCTCTCTTCCTCCGTAATAAAATTTCTTCCCATCCCTTCTAGGTGAAAACGAAATACCTCGTTCATATAGCGTCTACAGAACCGGCTCTTCACATATTCCAAAAAAATATCGTCATGCTATTATTGAGGAAGGGGGTTTCATGACGGGCACTACAAAAATCTGGACTGAAATTGACATTATTGATTAATTTGGTATTACTGTATGGGTTTCTGCTCCCTCTTTGTTCTCCGTCAGTATAAAAAGGGCATTCCTGAAGTACGCCGTCAAGCATTCGCTAGGTGTCTTTGGCGCGTGCCGCCTATTTAGTGTGGACCTTTAGTGCGCATAACATTTTGCTCTCTCAGAAATTTTTGGTTAGATATAAGGCAAATGATAATAATAAGGAGAGATAGGTTGTTGAGGATTTTTTTATCGATAAGCCTGTTTCTTAAACAAAAAAAAAAATGGATTTTTTCAAAAACAAATATAATGAAGAGATCTCTGTAGGCAAGAGGGAAATTAAAATATTTTTTGTTCGTGTATCTCTGCGCACCAATTCGATTTCAAATTATTGCCATATAACATTCAAATGCCGCCATTAATGATATATTGATGCATTATTTTTTAACTCATACCACTCAGCGTTATCAATCTTAAAAAACGAAACATTCAGCGGTTTTTGCAGATGATGTCCTGTTCACAGCATTCCGAAAATGTCAGCAAGTACTGTGCCCCCCTCCTCCTGTTAATTCACTTGCAGGTCATCGAGAGGCATTAGTGGAGCATTTCCACGGCATTTCATCACAACCTCTCTTTCTTGGAATGCGTTGAACCAAATTATATACGGTACAAGCACAAACCTTAACGAAAAACAAGCGAAATATTTACAGTGAAGAGTGGATCACAAAATGAATTCTAGTTGGTGCAAGAAAACAGAAAAAAAATGTCACATCTATTATGTGAAACACACTAAGTCGTAAGGTGAAGCCACAATCTCAACTTCTGGTTTTTAACGTTTTTATATGTGAGCTGTGGTCGCCTATTCATACTTGATTATGATATCCCTGGTCCCAATCGTTTCCCGACTGCATCCTGCAAGGCTCCATAAATGGAAGTGTTGCAAATTGTAAGCGAATTGATCTCAGCAGAAATACGTCAAATGAGGACCTAAATGAAAAGCGACAAAGGGAGGGCAGTATAACGAGAAGCATTGAGTTAACCAGCTCGATTAGTGCGCCAAACCGACGAGTAAATGCTGGCGATGCGCGCAAGCTGAAATCAGAGATACTAGGCGGCTATGCGCTAATTGCAAGGTGCATGTTAAAGGGCCGCATCTGACCTTTGCGTGAGCACTAATTGAGTGTCACTGATGGAGCAGCTAACGGCATTGTCATCCTATTAGATGATCTTTACTCACATCTCTAAATGGGACACTCGATGATGCCAAATAATGTGTCGAGTTGCGCTGATGAAGTGTAAGATGCCCTACCAGGTGGCAGCATGAAGTCAAGAGCCGATGGCACCGAATGTTGCGCTGTCTGTTGCAGCGCTGAGGCCATTGCAAGCAGCCGTTGCTGATTGTGCTGTTGCATAAGGTATTGCTGCCTTAGAATGAATTCATCGAGCCCACCGGTTGACATTTTCTGAAAAAATCGTCCTGCTACGAGCAAACAATACGTTCGAACAAAGACTCGACGATGCCGCATAAACAGTTCGTTTCGTGAAGTCATCGCTATGGAACATGCGATCACAAATGCGCAAAAAAAAATGTTGTATTGTTCCGCTGTTAAAGGCTAAAGGCGCTCCAGAAAAGGTCCTAACAAGTATGGGTAAAGGCCGTGGAGAGCTCTTTGTCAGCGAACAGCACTACCTCAGTATAACGAATCGCATTTGAAAAGAGCAAAGCAGCCATAAATTAAAAATTCTTATATAAACGAATGCAATCGAAAACGTTTTGGCGGTGACAGCGGGCCCATACAGAGCAACAAAGTGAGGCTTGTTAGTGTACAACATTCTAGTGGAATGTAGTGAAGCAGGGTTGATGCTGTATACTGTCGGGAGGAGCAAGCATCAGCGGATTCGATCAGCGAGACATATATGAGTGGCTCTCTTATTTCTGCAGCTCTTCCCTTCTCTGTTCCCCTCTAATTGGGTCTTTTTCTATGAGGATACAATGACTCCTCCCATTTCGTGCTTTTCACTCACGTATCATCAAATAACACATCCCCAACTAATCGCTCATTTCAAAACTCTAGCTTGACGCATGCAGCTGCGCAACGAAACGTCAAAAGAGCACTTCTAAACACTGCTAGCCTTTTCGCTTTCTTCAAAAGAAAGCTGAAAAAGAACACACCTGCTTTGGATCGTCAGAGCGAAGCTCTGAAAGGAACACTTCGTGTTCGTTATTGTTGCCGTCTTCTTCGACCTCTTCCTTACCGATATGCAGCTCTCCTGATGACAGACGTTCCTTTACAGTATTCAGCTGAAAAGACTAAACAATAATGAAATTAAGTTGCAAATGACAATCGAGTAATTAGAAAGATCTGTGTGGTAGCGACACTTAAAGGAACTTCAAAAAGAAGGCCGTAAACAGCATGACAAGAAATTAAGACCGAGTGAATCCCAAATTCCACGGCTATTTGGCAAACTGCTAATACAAACAATTAAATGGGAACCTGTCGGATAAGGTCCTGTACAAGATCAAGCTTGGCGTCGTGTGTTTCCACGCTGTTGAGAACGTCACGCAGTGCGTGTCCGTCAATGAGTACAGTGCAACCGTGTTCGGTCTGTGCAAGGATATCCGGAATCTCGGTTAAACCACTCGATGCGGATGTGCTGCAAATGAATTGTGCCCTTACCTCCCAGAAGCATTGCAACAAGCTATCTTGCGAATTTGCACACGTTATGTGTGCGGATAAAACGGCATTCCTGGTTTAATGAACGTGCCGACCGGTGAGAATAATCGATCGTTTGATGACAAATGCAATATGTTTCTTCATCTTGTAGAAACATCTGGAAACATGTTTAAATACAGTGGTCACAACAAGCATCCGGCAAGGTGATTTTAAGCGATGGCAACTTTACAGATCTGTTAGGAAAGTTTGGATATATCGGCTAGTCCACTGACAATCTTGAATTGACATTCCGGGCAAGCAGTTTCGCAGAACAAACCCGTGAGACTCATGCTGACAGATGACTATGATGTTACATCTTGCTTGCATTTCACGAAGTTGTAAGTGACGAAAATCTGGTCAAATTCACCATATATTAATTCAATGAGCAGTGGAAGTTTCAGACTTAAATCAGCAACAGAAGGAAAAACCTTTATTTCCTGCAATGTGTTATGGAAATAGGTGGAAAAAATCTTATTCGCTGACCCTGTTTGATATTTTGCCTACGATACCCGTCCTTTGTTCGGTGACCTCTGACTACGCTTTCGCACTAAAATGATTTCAGTTTAAAAAATGACGTCACTCAACCCTACAGAAGTTTGCAAAATGTGTGGATTACGTAACCACTTATGGAGAGATGAATGCTTTTGATGGCTTTTGAAAACGCGGTCTCGAAAATCTATCGGATGCGCACGCACACAGGAGTTTCATTCAATGTTGTGGCAAAGTACACATAGAACGAAAAGCATTGGCTTGCGCAGTGTAATAAGCATAAGAGACTTGAGTGTAATAATGTTTGTTATAAGTAAAGTTGATCGCTGAGCTCATTAAAGTCTCCCTCAGATCTGAACGGAATTTGCGATTTCCTGTTCAAAAAAGCTGCTCACCATATCACCTGCGAAGAAGATTTACAAGAATAAAGGGCTCTCCAATTGTTTAAATACTATTCGCTATTGGCCGCGACAGAAAGTAGAAGTCTTTACAGCAATCAAAGGGGGAACAAAAAGAAGCGGAATCTATTGAAACTGCCGAATAAGAAGGAACCATCTATGGAGTGATCTAGCACAGCTGCGTTTCGAGCACGACTATGAAAGAGGCACGGAAGAGTCAATGGAGCTTTTTTTGCAACCGAATATGTTTCTACAAAAATGAATAGTACAGCGGCAAGTACGGCGGCATTGAAGCGTTAGATATAACGATGCACTGTGTTGCAAGCGACAAGTGGACAATGGCTCAACGAGGCAGCCGTGTCGTTAGCGCACGTGTCCAATAGCATGGCAGTGTTATCAGACGAGTGGACCGTCAGATTTGACGAATGCACTTGGGCGCAAATGAAGAGCCTGCCCCCCCCCCCCCCCCCACTTAACTGAAGGTACCGAAACCACACAAGCGACGAGCCACGTCTTGCGAACCACATCAGGCGTCTGTTGAGAGCCGTGCTGCTTGAAGCGCTGCTCCACGAAACCTCCTCTCTGATAACAAGTCAATACAGTGAGTAAACACCCAATGTTTTGATCGTTGTTTGCCAAGCAGACAACACCCCTGCTTGTGATAAATGGCCAGTTCTACTTTGAAACAAACTGTTAGCGAAAGCAGAAAAAAAACTCTCGAGTGACCATCAAGCAGTCCGTTATCAAAAGATGATCAGTGAGTGCACTATTGAATAAACATTCTATTAGTGATAACAGCATTAAAACGTGCCCCTAACGCACTACTAAAGCCTTTCCGTGTACAATAGAGCTTTTCCGTCGAATGACCATCGTCACAATGAGCGATGCAAATTTAGAAGTCAAAAATTAGAAAGACGCTTTCCCTATTAAGCAGTTGGGTGCATTGAAAATTGAAACTCTGAACTATGGAAACTTTGAAACAGTGGTGTTTTTCGATTGTGAACGCAGTGCTGGATTGGAATTACGAATTGCGCCGAAAGTGAAATTAGAGACGTCACAAGCTATTCGGTAGTTATCAACAACGCCGCGATTTCATTGAAATTTGTTGTGTCGCTTAAACAATTCGAAGAGAAACGGCCGCTTCGATGAGCATAAATACCACTCGCAATGCGACTAATCATTAATTTGGCAGACAATCGCTCAAAATGAATTGAGCTTCGCCGTTTACGCGTCGACGATCGCGTTTACTTTGTGCATTCGACATCACCATACAATGAGTGATGGACGACACTTGGGGACAACTTCTCGTCGTATGCTACGTCCAATGCGCCTGTTGCATATCCGGCACATAGACACTCACATCCACTTCAAAGCGGCCACTCTTTCCTACTTGCTCCGCTCCAGGCAGATAAACGTGAAACGGGAACATTCAAAACACATCAGGTCCACTTTCAGAAGCATGTGCACCTGGCAGTGTGCTATGCTCATGGATGGACTTAATCTTAAAGAGCGATTAGGAAAGCATCCTGCGAAGTCATAAACCATGTTCCCGCTGGGCATTCACATTGTACACACCAACTTCACCGCCTAATAAAACGTCTCGTAAGGCGTTCAGAAGATATTGCGTAGTACACATACGCTGAAGGTGGACATTAGGCAGTGTAAATTAAGTATATGAAATAGTTTTTTAGGAAATCGGATATAAGACAGGCTTCTTCAAGTTCAAGTCCATAGACAATGAGAAGAGCTCAGGACGCCCGCAAAGGACACAACCAATTCGAGCTTCCAAAAGGAGTAATTTCTGCCAAGAAGACGATGCTAATGACTATCAGGCAGAAACTGCCACCTGCTGAGCATAATATCATTTAGAAAAAGTACACAAACTGAAGACACGCGACATTTCAAATAATCTTACTTCTTATGAATGAACTGTGGTCTTTAATTTCACTCCTGCGAATTCATGCTGATGCATGTTGAGGCGACGTCACACCTGCGCGTTTCCGGCGCATAAGTGGGTCTGCTCCTCACTTTGCCAAACAGTTACAGTTCATGAGTCGTAAGAGCAAGCATGACGAAAGTCGGCGGAAATAAAGTGACTTTTTATCCTCATTTACGCATTTGGTTAATTTGATTCTCCGTTTTGTGCGTATAAGCAATCGCTTAGGCTACTAGATTGAAAGGTTAAGGCGCATATCGCGTAACATTTCTGCTAGGTTCCCTCTGTGTGATAGGCCAACGGACGCAGCATAAACGTACCTTTTGACTTAGAATCAAGATTATGAAATGGAGAATTCTGTAGGAGCAAAAATAAACGATTTATTCAATAGTAGGGAGAGTATGGATTATTCATTTAGACGTTTTAAATAAATGTGCATCGTTAAAGAGGGTTGCGATTCATACTACTGCATAATTTTATAACTAATGGACATATGTGGTATGCAATGATTTGTTTTACGTTTCTTCGAGTTTCATTTTATTCTTTTTGTATAACAGCTAAAAGAAGCTCTATTCCGTTAATGTAACACCGGCAAGCATCATAAAAATATGACATCGGATTTCTGAGAGGTGTCCCGAGAAAAAAGTAGTCGACGCCGGCAAAATAATGTTGTTCATACAGATCGCATGCAAATTTTACAGCCTTATGAAGCGTCAGAAAATTGCCGACTGATCGCAACAATCACAAACACTGGAATAGGGTATTGAAATAGGAGATCATGAATAAAGGTCTCGTCTATTGGAACATCAGGCAACACATCCGAACTATCTGTGAACATAACTGAATGACATATCGCTATCGAAGTGGTTATGTGGGGAGGTCTGTTCAAAGCGGGTTTTGCTGTAATTCTCTGAAGAAACTATCATCGTTGCATGCTATCCAAGCATGTTGAAGGAAAGCGTTATGGCGCTCACAAAAGCGAGCGTCTCTTATGTTTGATAGATCTACACTTTACGAAGAATAGAAAAAAAAAAAGCTAATGTCCCCTACTTACGCACTGGTGAAATAAATGAATTTTCATCTTATTTCCCTAAAACATCTCTTTCGAACTTCATTATGCAACGTATATGCGATAACAAATGTGTGAGTTACGAGCATCTAAATCACAGAATAATTTCTCTTTTCCGTATGGTGCCTATGCAAGCAACAGTGAAAGTCGAACGGAAGAGAAAATTGATTTCGGTGGAAGAATTTTGGATCGGAAGGTGATAAGCTATGTTTGTCATCTAGTTCAACAATATTTGGTGTTCTTTCAAAACTTCTTTTTCAAGAAGGAAATAAGAACATAAGAAGTGAATCTTCACAAGTAAAAGCTCAGCTTTTGTCAAATATTATTGCAGAACTCGCATAGAAACGATCTAAGCGACTCGATGAACATTACTGCTGCTTTAGACATGCAGCAGAAATCGACATACGTATGGCATGAAGCACGGCCATTCATAGACCCAAAGAAATTACAGTCAACCGGCAACGATGAAAGAGCACTGAGAATATTTCGCTGTCTTCTGCAACTGAGATGCACGAAAAGAGTAACAGGTATACCTCGTGTGCTCGGAGGTGCTAGAAGCAACGCTCTTTACTGAGTCCGAATGAAGAGGCGGCGAAGCAGCAATGATCGAGCACAAATTTTTCGGAGCCCCCAGTGAGTCATCACGCTGAAATTTATTCTACATTTGCCTATTATAAATGAATATCAGAGTTGCAGCTAGTTCATTTCATCAATACAAAATTTACATTGCAGCAGCTGAAAGTGCATCCGTAAATAGTTTTCACTTAGAAGTTTTCTAGTACCTCCTGAGTCGCATCCTTTTCCTGTTTGCTTCGTTCACGCACTAATATTTCCGATTTCTCTAAAACATTTTTGCAATCGTGTCATACGTTCGCTCGGTATAAATTACGCTCTCAACAATGTTTAATAGCTAGTGAAATATGAACGACCGAAGTGTTCGTTATCTTCAAAGATGGCAGAAAAATTCGGATGCAAGTGTACAACAAGTAGGAAGACAGCATATGCGACCAACACCTATATAAATATCTACTTGGCTGCTTCATGCTATTATATGGTCCATTTGTGGAACTAAAAGCGAGCTGAATTTGCTAAGAAAAACACACATCTGCATAGGTTTCCAGAAATTGGTATCGCTTTGTTGTGGGAGCCTTGAAAAGCCGGTAGTGAAACAACAATCATAATCACATCCACTATCTTTGAGTTGAATTTATCCTACGATATTTTTTATTATATACTAAGCACAGCCATTACACAAATGCGCGCGTGTACACGTTGTGCTGACTCAGGCAGCTACCGTAATCGGCGAACAGTCCTCAAGATAGTGAGTCAACGCAACTTCAACCAGATTAAAGCTTCGTAAATGCGGAAGGAGTTCACCTCATTATTACCGCACGGTGATTGTCGATTCGCAATTACGCTGACGATGGGTTCCCCTACCATGATGTTGGCCGATTTCGTGTGACTGCCGCACGGTGAATGGACTGCTGATGTGCTCGGCGTGGAACTGGCATTATTTGTTAGGATCTTTTCCTCGGTCGGCTCGAATATCTTTATAGGCGCCGTTTTTCGACGACTTGACATGCTGAAATGCTATTAACTCCTTTTCTAATTCAGAAAGACAGGAAGCGTATAGAAATTCGGCTATGACGTGAATTGGAACCGTTGCCTTGCAAACGAAGAAACGGATGATATGGTGTGGCTACGCATCTTTCCGCTTCTGAACGCTCAACCAATCCTAACTGAACTCTAGCTGAGATTTCATACAACTCCACCGACCACCTTTGAATATGACGTGATATCTCACGCGTCGGATGTGTCTACGACATTTTTTTCATGCAGAGGATGTAACTGTTCTCATTTTTGAAGTTGTGACCGCATATGACTGCTGGAACGGTGGAGATGAGATTGTCTTTTTACCCACAGATGCAGTAAGTTCTTCACTACAGCACAGGTCCACTCATTCCCAAGCGTCAGGGAAGTAAGGGGTTCATGCACACCTTGCTACACAGGCATTATAATTCTATTGAAATATATATATATATATATATATATATATATATATATATATATATATATATATATATATATATATATATATATATATATATATATATATATATATATATATATATATATATATATGAATAAATAAATAAATTCCTTAAATAGACGACATCCCTTGAACAGAAGATCTTTGTGGAAAGTAGACCATCTTCTTAAATGCCAGGAGAAACAGAAAATTATTTTGGAACGAAAAAATATTTTTGAATTGAAAGCATCTTGCTGAAAGTTTCTGAAGGCGGAAGGCGATGCTAATAAAAACAGCTTTCAAAAGAAAGGCATCTGTGAGTAGAATGTCACTGTTTATGAAGGATGGGAAATGGAAGACCCCTTTATTTGGGGAAAAGAATTCATCCCTCACGAATCAAAATGGTAGACTTCATGAGGGAGCATCCTGGTCGAAATCATGGTTGCGACTATACATGGTCAATAAGTTGTTTTTAGAGATGGGCAACTCATTGATTTGCAGTTATATAAATAAAGGAAAAAAAAACGCATGGAAGTAATCGTTCTGTGAGTTAGCCACCCGCTTGTTACAGTGGTAAGCGCAAAAAAAGGTGAATGAACAAATGAATCTTCAAAGGAGCGAAATCATGAAAAAGCGAGGAAAAAAATCAAAATGACAAATGAAGTAACAAAATCAAGAATAAAGGCGACAAATGTTGCAAAAGAAGATACGCTTGCGCCAGGAACACTAAAACGGCGACTGAGCGTGCAGGAAGTGACATATTATGTGACTGAACTTATGATAGAAAATACTGGCAAGCACTTTGGCGTCCACTAGCTATCATTTAGAATAGGTCAGCGATAGTAAATAATTTCGTAAGCGCTATGGAAGAAAATGGCGGAAGCAGAGCTTTTTGGAAGCAAAAGAAAAGAGGCAACATAATGGTCCTTCCCAGATTTACGTGATAATATTTCTCACCCAGTGGTGATAAAAAAAGGCTTTAAAAGTTTCACATCGTTGAAACAAATACGATCGAACTTAATGTGAATACGGTCCTGCCACTGGTCTGCTCACAAACACGGCTTACGATGGATGGCAAAGAAATCTGTGATTGTAAAAAGGGATTCTCTCATACGGCAGGGACAGCGGGACGCACAAACCTAGAGGAAACCATCGACCACAGTAAGTGGATCTTAATAAAGCGAAGATTGTCTCCTCCCCTTAACACATTAGCTTAATGGTGCAAACGAAGACCGGATGTGGGTCCGGCACGCGACTAGTGCGCGAATAACACCACCGTACACCTGGATAATCACATGAATAAATTCATAGAGTCGCTTAGCGAGCCTTATGTTCATTGCATGACCCGTCTCAAAATATAAACGTCTTGCGCTAATCGCTATTCCAGATAGAACATCAAGTCGCGGATGATGCTGTTGCAACCATCGAAATAATGTCGCGAAGATATATGCCTGCCAAGTATGTTCCTTTAGTGGAGATAATTCATGCCAACACTACGCGTCTAAATTGCCATCCTACTGCTATATTAAACAATTCGCGAAACCCATCAAAAAGACCGCTTTCGATGCCTACATAAAGCATCACAAAAGAGTATGCCCCAGCAGACAGAGCTCTATTTCTCTACCTGTTTGTGAGCAGTTGGCGATATTTGCTCTAACGCTACAACTCTTATTGCACTTATTCGCTCTCATTCTTAAACTACTTTTATATCATAGTGGACTAAATAGGAGGAAAGCAGTGGGTCTTGTAGTGGAGAACTCTAAAGGAATAGGCGACAAATATGAGAGAAGACTAGAAGTTGTAGCTTTTTATTTTATACTCTCAATTACATTAGAACTCTTCATAATGGCGAACTGACGATGGTTGATACTCAATTGAAAGTTATCCCGCAAAGCACTCAGATCATTAATAGCGGATGTCACTTATACGAGCATCAATTTCTTTTTGTCCACTATACCTATTCGACATTTGGGCATTATAGATTTACGTAGTAAACAAGCAGGATTAATAATGGAAGGAAAAAGCGATGCAACACAAGCTGAAGTAAATCTTAATAGGGAGTTGTTAGGCAAGTGTGCAAAAGTAGTCAATTATGCGCGGACGCTGAGTGCATTTCCAGCGACATACATACATTTATGAGGAAAATTCAGCAGCAATGAGAAGAATGAAAAACACAGCCTACTTTCATGCATCGTGCTTTCCAAAACACACCACGTAGAGATATTTGGAATGCTCTGCTAAGATAGCAATAAGAATGCAGCCCGTGCGTCAAAAAAACTAGCAAAGAGAGCGGATACATGGCAGACTGTAACGTCATGACGTTAGAGAACCTCCACTGATACAAATTTCTTTCCGCCTCCAATGACAAAATCGTATATTCTTATCATTAACTGAACCTGAGGTACACATTCAAAAGTTTCAGAATTACCACAACAGAGCAACCGAATATAGGTGATAAAGACAAAGAGGTCTTTCGCATTTTAAAAATTTAGGGACAGCAGCAAACAATCGTAGAACGCATGGCTGACACAACTTTATGAACGATTAGCCCCATCCCTCTGTTCCTCGAGGGGAAAATGCTGGTGGTCATTTCATTCAATGTCTTGCAAGGATTCATCAAGGAACGACTTTCTTACTTTCTACTCCCGATCTGGTTGTCGGGGCTTTATCTCCCACTTTCCCTGCTACAGCTTCTCGAGCGAAACGAACTTTTGTTCGGTAGACATTCCATACGGTTTCCCCTGTAATCTCCGTCTCATCCCAGCTTATCGCTTTTGAAACAGCCTTCCCAATAAATCGATTCTGCCCCTTCTGCAGGGTCGACTGACTCTACACTAGGATCTACATTTTGTGCACTGACCAGTAAAATGAATCGCGTGAATCGTAGTCGACGCAATTACACTGCACGCAGCCAAATGAAGAAGAAATTTCGTCAACCAAAGTCGGCAAAAATATGGCGAACTGCGATTCTCCTCTCTGCCAGCTAACTAGTGGCAGTTTTCAGAATGCATGAGCTCTCTAAACGTAATACTCAGAGGGAGAGCAGAAACCGTGTTTTTCCTCTGAATCGCCACGAAAAACAACTTTATTTTTGCTCTTTGGTGCCCTATCCCCAAATATGACCTTTTAAAAACCAATTCTCTTTCTATGCAGAAACCCTGTGTACATAGCCGAAACTAGCTTAGAGATCAGCAAACGCATTTCCTTATTATCCGATTTTCTCTAATGGATTATTTTTACTGAAAACGCTCAGTTCAGAGACACTAAATTGTGATGGCAAAAAATCTGTTGAAGAAATTTTGAACCAAGAAAAGATTGCCGCATAATGAACTACAAAACGTCTTTCAATTCTGATCTTCCATCGAGCGATCTCGAAATATAAAACTTTTAACACATAATCGGTATTTTTTGGTAATCGAAGCATCAAATAATCATAGAGAACATGTGTCGCTGCGGTCGACAATATAAATTCTCAATGCAAATGCAGGCTCACAATAAACAGCCACGAGAGCCTAAATCTCTCTTTACTGCGGACAATACTTTTCTCCCATTTTTGAACATTATTTCGAACGCTATAATGGCATGCGAAGTTATCAGAAAAAGAAAGCTAACGAAGCATAAAACAACAGCAGTGCTGAGAAAATTTCACCTAATCAAAGTATTGAAAGGTAAGTGACATCCGTTCCATAAAAACAAAACACATTAGAAGATGGCTGCGCTGGTTTTTGAGCTTATACGAATGAGAGCTGACTTCCTCTCTTCTGATTTTCATACACAGCGCACTCTGAATGCAAGTTCTACAATTCAAGTGTTTTACTATAACGCATAAAAATTACATGAGTACGATGACTGTGAATGCGAAAGGGGCGAAAGAAACTACTGCATTGATAAACAGAAAAAACCTGCATCAGTTAATTTTGCTGGATTTATACATGACTGTCATCCCATTCGAGCTACAAAATGAGATACGATTACAAGTACCTGCGGCTATTGGCGACTATATACCCAGCGTGATAGATGAAACTACTAAAAAGCAATGTAAATAGTGTAAATGACAACCTCATATGACCCACTTAAAGTGCCTGATGTCCCAATACCCTGTCTCAGAAACCAAATTGGCCTCAGAATTTGAATTCGTTTCTCAGAATATGGTTCCATGCAGAGCTTATCAGCGAGATCTTTAAGCATCTAAGCGACGGAATTTTATGCTGATAAAAAACAACACAACTAATAAGGAACGGTAATACTGGTGGGAAGGAGGTGACTGCTACCAAGAAGGCTGGTCATAACACAATACTTGGCTGAGCAGAGGCGTGCCGCAAACAGCGATAAGCTAGATGAAAAGAGAATGATGCGCGCCTCCGAATTCGTTCTGCGGGGGCAACAATGGTCTAGAAGAAAAGGCGATGCGATGGATTGAATGAGCAGCACAAAGAGGATATAAGCGTCTGTGGTAATTGGAACCAGCTGACCATGTGCGCACAACGCCATTGTTATGCAAGCCGTACAATGGGTTCCTTCTGCGCGACCCCAACACCCCCTCCCCCTTTCTACCTTCACCCATCGTTGACCTAACGGACACAGTTCTGCTAGGCGTGTAGCTCCATTGCCCATCATGTAGCAGTTGTTTTCAGTTGAGAACAATTGAATATGACGAGATGAAAAAAAAATTCGCAAAGCACTTCCAAACCACCGACATACAAATAATGATCGATGCGGAGAAAAACCTGGAGCTCCACCGGTGCTGAGATCAACTAAGGAAATGCATTTAAAAATAATTCGATGACAGAACAGATCTTTGACTCGTACATCAACTGGAATCTTGAAAATGAACTGCGTGTAACCAAGCTATTCCAAGATATTCAAGTATGTTGCAGGAGAACGTCGCCTGGAAAGTTTCCCTTGCACAAAATGACGAAAAATGCTCGCCGTTCTGAACTGACATAATCTCCGACTACAGAAGAATAGCAATGATCCTACGGTTGAACATCGCCAACAAAAGCTGTGATATCACTAGAGCATTTGCTGCTCCGTGGCTGACAGGAATTCACAGCAACAAGCACTCTTGCAGCGAACAATCATAAAACTTTCAATACATTCGCCTTCAGCACAGTCCTTCCCTATCGTTCTTGGGATGGGCGCTCGAGCAAGTTCCTCTGTCGTCAAATGAGGTTTTCCGCATCGATTCCTGGACCCACTAAATTTTCAGGTTGTACCACATCACCAACCCCCTTAAAAAGCTGTTCAACACTAAACTGTTCTCACTGTTTTAGCTGCACCATTCACACTATCGGAAGTAGTAATAAGATGTGAAACCGCATTTGGCGGTTTCTTCATGTTGGGAAATAAAAAGTGTGCAGAATGCATAAAAGGCTTCTACGATGAGATGTTTCACGAAGGCCCGCGGATGTGAATGCCTAACAAACTTCATGAACGATTCACCTACAACATGCGCTTAAGTGGCTTTCTAGCAACCGAGATATAGGAAAATCGTGGTCTCATATGTTCTTTACGACACACAGTTCTGAAAAAAACGGAAATGTGAGAATATATATATATATATATATATATATATATATATATATATATATATATATATATATATATATATATATATATATATATATATATATATATATATATATATATAGCAGTAAGTATGTATGGCTGAAGCCGGAAATCCATGAAAGACCGGAAATAGAGAAAACCAGCAACGACTGCTGCAACTATACCGCTCGCAAACTGTAAGCCGAACAATAAAAAATTGTCAAGTATGCTTCAAGAGCATCGAACGGATCGTTTGGGCAAGAAGAAATATGGAGAAGTTCATTTAGAAAGGAAGCAATAAGTGCTTGGCTTATCTAAAGGCTTCTGTATGTTGCGCATGTGGCTGTGGTTGAAGCGACGTTTTAAATTCAAAAATGGCTTAAAAGGTATAATGAGTCTTCAGAAAACCTCCTAAACGTTTTAAAGCTGAAATTTCGGACGGATTCAAAGTGTTCCTAAGGGCAAACATTTAAAAAGATTTGCTGATCTCACCAGTGAAACGAACGATTTCGAAAGGACGGCGCAGCGTCACTTCAACTGTTACATAATAAGCAATGTGAGAAGCTTGCAGAAATGCTCGCACTGGATATGTCAAGTTTCAACTGCACGCAATTTGTACGACCTGTCTAGCGTAGATGGCAACACAACGCATTGCGCGTTGAATTATTAATTTGCCTAGTAGTTGCCATACCTCCAATTATTGAAATAGATCTGAAAATCGCATAGATTTTGAAAATACGAGACGGGATGAAAACAGGTGTAGAACATGACAAGAAAAGGTGAGTACGTCCTTCCTGCTTACCACTATCGTTGTGTAGCAGTGAATGTGAGATAGAGCGTGGTGGAGCCATCAAAATGTGTCGAATTCAGAGTTCTCTAATTCGTGTTGTTGTAAAGTATGTGGGGAAACAGAATGGAGAACTTCAAGGAACTCTCACGATGGACGCTTCTAAGAATGACATAAAATTTGCGGAGGCTTGTAATGAAGAAAAAAGTAACCAGTAAGCGATGTGCTACGACGGTAAGCTGGTGATAAAGCAGTGCTGCACTGGGTGGCACAAAAGGTTATTTCTGCATTTTTCAACTAAAATGGGTGTCGTTTATTGCCAGCAAAACAACAATTCAATCGACTACTTGGATATAAATGCAATAAAGTTTATTGATATCATTTTATTGTTAATATTTGAAACGGCATGACGGCTGGACACCCGCTGCTAGAATTTTCATCATGGGTGCTATGGTGACTGCAGCACCGTTTGGAAGCCTATATCCGCGAAGAAATACCGAATGAAGAAAAACAATTAACTTTGACGGAGCTAATCTCCAGCGCAGTTTTTGAGCCCATGCAGTTAATGCGCTGAAAACTTTCACCCCAAATAAACATCATCGAGGAGTAAAAATTGATGCTTACATAGACCGTGTAGAATGTGGGACTGGCGACCTTTGAACTCTCGAACTTATATCGCCCGCAGATGCCAAGAATTCCTTCATGAAAAGCCAGGAAGACGTGAGCAAACAAAAACGTATGAGGTCCGCTGGAGAGCGATAGACGTTTGCTTCCCTGTAGTCACTCTCACCAATCTCAAGTTTTCTGTGCAACTGCAGCTCTATGGAGTGCAACTTGACATATTAATAAACTAAATCGTTATTTTCCTAAATTTCTGCATTTCAGCAACTCTTTGTGCAAGCTCTACTGTCATCGCGAAACGAAGAACCAATGAGCAACGAATACCGCTAGCAGGTAATAACAAATCACTCAAGTTCACAAAAAATGGAATTACACTTTGAAACTGGCATAGTCTCAAAATCCCGCATTAGTAGAATGAGTAAAAACTGACTTATGAATGGAGCACACTGGTCAATGTCAGAAATTAATCTCCTGGTTGCTGCTGGCCTAATTGATCAATTTAACTTCGAATGAAATTCATGAACGATTTGAAAAGCACTGCTTAGCTCACTCGTAACAACAACTGATAATAGGAAAAAACCAAGTTTCGTAAACCCGGCATGACCACATGAAACCATTCCTAATGGGTAGGTAAAGCAAGAGTTCTTCGCTATTTTAGTGACGGCATCTCTTTTCTATAATCAAAAACCGATGTAATGAAAGGAAACAATTTTTGCCCATGGAAAGAAGAAGAAAAACCTCCTGCAAGCGACGTGGAAGAGTATGGAGATGGAGGGAGGGGATGAGGAAGTAGTCTACCGATAAGGGAAGGAGGGAGGGAATGGAGAGCAGCACAGACGAAGGCTGCGTTTTGCGCGAAGCTAGCGCTGTTGGAACGAGAACAGTCGGTCTTCTGCTGAGAGCACCATCGCTGAAAAGTGAACCGATAAAAGAGAAGGACAGAAGGCATGAAGACGAGGGGAGGAGAAGAGAAGGGAAGAGGAAAGTAAGAGGAAGAACATGTCGTGGTTGCGCAGAGGAATTGAAGGATGGAGTCCCAGCCGTAGACTCTGCCGCAGCAAACTGCCTGATTTCGTCCACGTTTGCGCAGTTGCAGACCTATGAATTTGCAATATTTTCCATAAACTAACACCAATCTTGCATGAACGAACCCCAGGAAAGCTTTGCACAAGTTCTAATAAAACTTTTGCGCGTAACCTGAAAGAACGCAGCCAAAGAAGGCATTTTAACAGGTTCTAAAGCTGTGAAGATTGATATGTTCGATACTCAGCTCTACACTACATGTAACATCCTAACCAAAACTTCTCCCATGTTTTGAAAAATGGTGGTGAAAAAATGGTTGGAGCTTATGGCAAAGTCACAACTTTAAGGGCGACAGCAGAGTCACAGGTAAATTACAGCCACAACTTATCTGTAAACAGCTTTACTGGTAAGCTATAGCTGTGTTGAAAATAGTTGACCAAAAATGCAGTGAATATAAAGGCTCTCATAACAACTTCATAGGCGACAACTCCCATACAGGATACACAATTAGGCAGTTCACCGTGCGCGATTCCAAAGCCACACAATTAATCAGGGGCACAAAGACCAAGGAAAAAGTAGCCGACAGATAACGCTGCTGGCAACAACCAGTTCGCTTCAAAAATCCAGCACACTCTTCAAGGATATAGGGGACATAGTTCTTCTGGGAATCACCGTATTAAGTACAGCAGATCCACATCGTGTGTAAACATTTATACAGAATTCTGCTTTCAAAAATTTTGCGACGAAAAAGAATTTTCATTTATCTTTGAACGGAAAAGGATGTGCGAAGAAATTTATTCTGAAGAAGGAGGTCATCAGAGATCTTACTCAGTGCACAGAGGTATAAAGTCGTCCGGTTTCATGTACCTATTGAATGAAGTCATGTACTCAAAAAGTGATGGAAATGGGAAGATTGCTCAAACTTCACCTAAGTGGGATGTCTTCATGAAAGTAAACAAAAATTATATGTAATCATGCACACTAAAAACACAAACGCGTCGGATAATGGTGGCAAGAAGGAAGAAAGTTGTGGTGCAACAAGAATGCTGCAAATCGTTTTTGCATGCTCGCGCACAATTCATTGAGAACGCAACAAAAAAAGAAAAAAAAACTTTGCATCGTTCGAGTGATCGCTGTTCTGATAAGCGCTTCCATAATGCCTCAATGAATGTATCGCCGTCGTCATGCCCGCCTCCCTCAAAATATACAGGAATCATGCGGTTTTGCTCTACTTATTGAAGCGACTCATTTTTAACATACTCAATGCAAGCGAGAGGAAAAAAGCACAACTTTTGCGCTCATAATGCACATAAGATAAAGATGAGGCAAAAACGCGCATGCGTGCAGATAATTAGTTGGCAGTGCCGCTTATTCAGGACGTGCAATAGAGAGCATTGTGGAGACATTTCATAGCACCGCATGTGGGAGTGCGAGGAGCGCGGCTGAAGTTCACGTTTAAAAATCGTAAATTTATAGTGGAATATGCTCAGCATGAAAAAACGCTTCGAAAATTCCCGCTAGTCAACTGGCACTTCTGTTAACTTACCAAGAAATAAGAATTAAAAGACGATTCCCAATGAACGCGCCTTGCAACGATGAAGCTTTGTGTGAGCTCTCATGTGCTTTTAAACAGGCATCCGATAGAAACTGTGGTGAGAACCAAGCAGCGCTGTTCGCTTATATCATTAGTCAGCGCTTGCCTTCGGAGGGCAAGTGAAAGAGCATGATTGCCGTCATGCGAGCCGAATCTCATTTGTATGATTTAAACGACGTCGCATGTTATCGTTGACGAAAATGATAAGGTTATTGTGATCGCCGCAATATTAGCACCTCTTAAATTGGTAAACAGATTACCTCTTGTCATCGGAACTCTCCGAACTTGTTTTTCGTCCCTTAGTGTTACAGTTTCGCTTTTCATGCGCTTGCTTTCGCCGTTTTCATCTCTTTCTTGTGTTATTATCTCACACTTCTCTCTGTTCCCGTTTAATCGCTCGTTTAGCTTCCACTCTTCCCTCCTCCCCTTCCCCCCCCCCCCCTCTCTCACGCTCCTCAACTATCATTTCCCTCAATCCTCACCATGGCACCATGGCAATACCGCATCATTACCCAAGCAGCTGCAGCTTAAGCTTTGATGACGAACAGTTTCGTACACTACATGCTCAGCACATCTATAAAGACGATGAGTTAGGCAGTCCCTAAAAAGAGATGAATATAGGAAAAATATAAACTATAGATCTATACTATGCTCTGAACAGAATAGGAGTCCAATGTTAGATTTATTAGCGTGTAATGACTCATTAGTGTTGAAAAAGAGGCTTCTTTGCACTAATATTCTCCAACCAGAACCTACAGCAGGGAATGCACGACACACCTTTATATCTCAACTCTATATAAATCTCATAATTCAGAAAATTTGATCATCACCTAATTCCACCTTCAGTTTTCAGTGAACCGCTGCACCATTCGTCCTTGGAGTGCATATATCTCTCCATTATTTTTCAGCAACTGCTATAAAACTAAAAAGATCAAATGGGTACGGTCGTTGAGCGAAAAAGCTTTTAGTCTTGTCTTTACCAGGTCTTAATTGTAACGGCTTCTCTACTGGTCAACTGGAAATTGCAACTAAAAGACCTGAAATTAGGTGTTTATAAGTACCGGGCACAAAATTCCTTTGCTTAGCCAGAAACCACCCCGAAATACTAATGTTTAGTCCGACCTTGATACTCCAATCAATTGTGAAGCAAAAAAACAATTATTTAACGACACTAACTTTAATAAAGTATAAGAGTTCCTGGGCCAAAATTAACTCTACTAAGATACGATTCCACCTGATCAAGCATTCCAGTTTATCAGTCGTAGGGCCATCGACTGCCACCATGTTCAAAGAAAAAAAAATGTAGTCTTGATATGTCTTATCAATTCAGTGGCCCATAAGGCAAAAAATGAAGCCCAGACTCCTGGTTTTTAATCAATGATCCTGACCCCTGAGTGAGTCTGGAGTAAGAAATCGACCGCATCTGGCCTCATCAGCTCATCCTTTGACAAATAAAAACGTTTGACCATAGCGGTACAAATTTCGCACTTATGAAATTTGCGCCCAAAGTAACTACTACAATTACCATGGCCTCGTCAGTCATTATCAATCCTGAAGTGATGAGGAAAATATTGATCTCTCACGAATCTTTCCATATTAGCATTGGCTTGATAGGTGCACATTGACGGATATCAAGTTCATACATGCAAAAACGCATAAAGGATATTTACTTGTTGATCTTAAGTCTCTACAACTTAATCATGCACCTCTCTATTAGATGACCTCACGCACGCAACTACTCCAGAAAAACAGCAACATAAGCAGTCATCATATATTTCTGGGAACTAATCCTCGTTTTGCTTATCTCTCCCGACGATTATTTAACTAAAAAATAATAGCTAGCAACATTTCAGAGAATTCTGGGAGAGAACAGACGGAATTACTGCGATAAGTTCAACGATGCTCACTGTGTACATTATTTCATCCTGTTATCTATCCTGCCGGCTTCTAAGAGAATATCATCAACGTGGCAGAAAGCACACTGCGCACTGAACCTGTTTGAGCAGGGGAGGGAGCCTATAAATTGCACACCTGTAAATTTATCAAGGTTGAAGCATCCAACGGGGGAGTTTCGATTTGCAGCCGTAATGCATTTCAACGGGAAATTTTTTCGCGAATAAAAGTTGTTGTGGCAAAAAGGACGTTGGTGGTGAAGGTCGATGAATCGCTATTGAACGGCCAACAAATTTAAACTGATGTGACTCAGGGTATTGTCTTCGCAGCAGTTGTTCTCATTCTATATAGGGACGATGCGTCAGAAAATCTTTCAAATGTGCATAAATTTTATCCATAGACGCGTGAAAAATCTCAAACTAGCCGCTTAAGCACAGCAGCCTGAATTCAAAAACAAGAACACTATTCTCAGCAAACAGCCATAATTTCTCCATTAACTAACAACTCAAATGCGTTCCTCAATGAATGACATGTTGTCGAGAATTACTCTTTTACTAGTACATACAGTCGTCCATATATGCGAGGCGAAACAAAGAGATCGAAATTTGTTCCACGGGTTTTTTCTGGTGCAAATTGAACATGCGGAAGATTAGAGCGCGTCTTCTAAGGCATGAAAGAGAAAAGTAGGAAGTGAGAGGAAATAAATTTGATCGCACATGCTGAATCTCTTCTTGCACGCTCTCTTATATAAGAAAAACTTTCCAAAGATATTTAAAATTACTAAGAAAGGAAGAGTTTCATTTTACAACTCCTCGACAAAGTAAAGTATGCCGCGTTTGTGCTTGCATATACCATAAAGAGAGCCAAGTGCGCACCATCCTGCCAATCGCTTCCGATATTCATGATCGCCGTCAATGTTTATTTCATTTTCAGCCCTTTAACCTCGTGCAGAGATAGCATGTTTTTCTATTTACACGATCTGTTTGTTCTTGCACTCTTAATGGACAATACTTGCATGCCCGACGCCCGATGTGTGCAAGAATACATGGTTGGTTGCTGGTTTACCTTGCAAAGCAGAATAATCACGGCGATCAAATTCGGAGTATTCTATATATGGAGTAGTGCAACCTATTTAGTGAACGTCATACCACTCCTGAAAAAACATCGTAAAAACTTAAAAATAAACAATCTCCTAGCATGCGCGCTTACCGCTCGTTTCAAACTTTTGCTTTCACGAGTTTGTGCACTTTTTTAAAATAATCCTGGAAGTAAGCATCATACAGATTTTATGTCTGTGCATATTAAACGTGCACCTACCTATGTGGTAGTTTCAACTCGTATGCGCGTTAGATTGCGGCGACCAAATTTACCAGGCTGCAAAGAACATATCAGGTCAGCTCAACATCGTTTTGACTGATACTTTTTATATGTTTGCATTTATCTAAAGGCGCCGCGAACTTCAACAGTGATTTAATGAACTGCAATTGACCGAGTTTTGGGCGAACACTTTGTTTTTTGTTCTGGATGTTTATGCACACATTAAATTGGCCTGGATAAAAACGGCTTATTTTGTGAGCTTTTCGGATAAGTTTCCGCATTTCTTTTCAAACGGAAAGAAAAGGCTTTCTAAGTGTCACAAAGGCGTATATGTACCACGGTCCCACAGAATTGATATTCTTGAATAAGTTAATGCTGTAGCAAATCAAATCCGTAGGAGTGGCAAATATATATATATATATATATATATATATATATATATATATATATATATATATATATATATATATATATATATATATATATATATATATATATATATATATATAAGGCTTAATGTTTTAGGATCTGATTCCTTATGCGTTGTTTCATCAATACATGAATTTAAGCACCTGCACTCATCAACAAGCAATGAACTACGAATGCTTTTTTTCTTTCACAGTGACTCTACATGCTTTTTTTTCACATGCTTCATTCTACGAAAAGTCGTTCAGTGTGAGAAGCAGTGCACCTGAGGTTACCAAAGTGCTTATCATCGCTTTCACTTTTGCATCGTCATGAATCAAAGGAGTGTGGTTATTTGTCAGGTGGTACGGGAAAAGATTCTAAAGGGGCAAGAGATGCTTATTATTAGAGAAAGATTTTAGAATAATGATGAGCTACTAAGAACACGATCAAACCTTTCTGGGGAGGAAAAACCCTTCCGAAAGAATTTTTGAAATGAAAGCCGATAAAAGTACAGCCACCATGCCTTCATCCAATCTTGTCCTTTTTATGTACCACAATAATCCCTCTATAACTCCTTCCTCCTTCTTCTCCGACACTGGTGGACGTGTTGACCATGGTAGAATTAAAGACCTGCGAGGAGGAGGAAAAAACTCGAAGGAATGATTTCCTAAACAGGACTCGTTGACAACAATCAGACACTTCAAACGATGGTGAGATATGACGAATAAGTGATAGTGGTGCGTGCATGTGCGTTATAGGCGTTCGGATGTTAAAGAATTTGGCGCTGTCAGGAAACAAATTTGCATTTAGGGCCGCAAGCAGGATCATCTGTCGCATTCGATCAGCACCCGTCTAAGACAATTCCTAATAAAAATTCCATTAAGCACTCGATAGCGCGTGAGAGAAAGAACACATACGCGTATAAGAGGTGTGGAATGCATGCAAAGAAATTGCCGACTTATCCTTCACATGAGCACACAACTGCTACTCAAAGAGTAATTACTTTTAATGAAGGAACCTTCGAACGGTAAATCTCGGCTGGATGAGGGAAACAAGAACATGATAAGATGGAGGATTCGAGGCAAACAAAGCAATACTTCGAATGCTTCACCAATCCGAAGCAAGAGTTCGCTAGACTACGCACTATTCAACACTAATTTAGTGATGTTTTATGGGCATTGTCGAGCACTGCTGAGTTAGGACGGCGCCTACGAAGAAAGCTCCGAAACGAAAGTTCGTCAGATATAGCGGTTAATTAAATTGCCCTAGTGAAAAGCGCCTATGAAAGGCTCAAAGAAGATGCTAACAAAATCTTGAGGTGTTTTTATCGACAGAATAGAGAAAATTTTTCGAAAGCGTCCGATTTTGGCTGGTACTTTTCAATACGAGCTCGGCCAATAATTCGTCACATACAGCAACTAGCAAATGCTTGCCTACAAATATTCGACACATCCTCACAAGTCGAAGCTCGAGACACAAAAACAGCTACGCCAAATAAATGCCACGGAGAGTAGGAATGATTTTGGGTGCAAATTAGTGATGCAGGAATCTTTCTCAAAAGTCATCATATCTGAGCTCATTTATACCAAATAAATACAACAGAACGCCTTCGTCGGGTGTAACACTTTCGACAAGCCACAGTCCTTATAAAATCCCAATAATCAAAGAACGGAGTGTTATGGGCGCAAACTCGCTAAAAAGAAGGTGAGAAAATCGGTTTGAAAATTTCTTTTCTTAGCATTAAATCCATCTACATCAAACTGTTTCAAACTTAAGTACAACTTGCCCGCAATGAGGATTTCTCGTCAAGAACGACGGCACCAAACGGTGATTCTATTACGTGCCAGTATCTACATGCCGGTCAGACACATGGCACGATACTTTTCAGTAGCAGTGACGTGTACTCATAAGTGTCGCATACTTTACCTTCAGGAAGAAAACTGTTAATTTACATAGTGAGGTTTTCTTCTTCATATAACTTTCATCGTTTAGATATAGCATATTATTCTATTAGTTGCCATATCCGAATTCTATCACTCAGACGATCTATTACGACGAGCTTTTGTGAGGAGATCATTTCGGTGAAACTGTATCATAAAAACAGTAACGACAACCAAATAGCTAACGTCATATACAATGATGACACTTGAGCTGAAGCAATATTAAAGTTATGCTGTTCTTCGATAAGGTAATGAAGTTTATGAGCTACTTCAAGATAACAGAGCTGAGGCTTTATGCGACCGCATAATGCTTGTCAAACTGCTAGAGTACCTGTTCGAAAAGATTGCACGCCAAACTGTGAAGTTACAGTGCTGAAGTACCACATCAGCTCATAAGGGGATGACCATAGAAAAAGCTCCAAACGATCCATTTATAGAAAACATTGAAGACTAATAAACAGTCAGCATGAGAATCAGAATTGTGAAGAGGTCGTAGAAAAGAGCTTAGCCCTGCCACACAAGGTCACGCCGAAAAATGGATGTGGGTCTCAAAAGCATTGACAGTCCTCCTCAAAAGCAACCGCTGCACGTAATTACGAAGGTACAATGAATTTGTTGAGGCAAACACCATACGACGATGACAGAGGAGCGACAGAATTGTTGGCCTTTATGCAAACAATTCGAATAGTAAGAATAGCATACTCTGAAGTTTTTGCATGAGTGGCGCTTAAGAACCTAACCTAAAGGTGCTCATTTTGTATGGACACAGACACGAGTAGTTGCAGTTCAAGGTGGGTATAAATTGGAACAGTGAGTACTTTTAATAGCTCGCCTTTCCCTATCACAATCGGCAGCTATAAAAATGCAATTACGGAAATGGTCGTGCTAAGATGCTTTGCTGATACAACTAATTAGACTAGAATAATAACGTTTTGGGATACTGAGATGGAGAATTCGTCATCTATAGTACCCCGCTCAAACCTCTTTGTTATTAGAGGTTTCAGTGTTGTCTTCGTTATGCGGTAGCTGTTCATCGGTAGCAGCTCCCAACAGCAATATGCTTCCCTGAAAATAGGGCGAGTCGAAGAAATGATTTAAGCTTGCACGTACTAAGTAAGCTTCAAAAGGAAGGGCTTTGGAGGAAAGCAAAGGACTTTTTTTCTCCCCTGACGCCGTAACAGTAGAAGTTGGCCTTTCTTCCAGCCATCCTTTTTCTTGGATAGTGGATAGTTTTGGAAATTCAGAAGCAAAATGTTAAGGAAAGACTTCCTGCAAAGAATTGCTTGGATTAAGAATGCTCGATGATTGTAAAATGTTTTATCTCTTGTCTTTGTGATGCGTCAAAGCAAAACATTTCATCATTCGCTCACCGCATTTTACTCACAGCCACCCAGAGGTTCCCAAAGTGCAAAATTTCAAATGCTTTTGCAAATGTACTTGTGAATTAGCACAGAACTAGCTTACGAAGAGAAACCACCTCTATCATCATCTTCTTGGAACGATGCCTGAATTTTAAGTTTTTGCATTCCTCTCAAGCACTCAGCCATGAACGAGAAGAGCCAGTAGTAGTGGCCCATACCGCTGCAAGTTTAAACAGCGCACGAAACTACACCGTTCATATTATGTGGTGAAGAAGGGAAGGGCTGAGGAGTTAAAGAAATTTCATAGGCAACGTCAGGGATCCCCATAGCGGATTTTTCTCTCAGAAATCTAACATCCTCGGAGACTCCTTACTCCCCTTATTTGCTCTTCTAAATCCACTCTGTTTAACTTTTCCGAAATATATTTTTCCCGAAGTCTTAGACATTCTTGATAATCCTTCGTTAAAGCTTTATCTACTTCTAGTATCCATAGGGCTCCATTTCTTCTCCACGTAGGTTTGCTCTCCGAAAATCCCCATCGTAGATGTTTCCTGAATAACAATATTTCACAAGGAATCTGACTTAACCACTACGAGACAATGAGATGGAAGGTGAGTGGAGGGGAAGCGGAGGGTGGGAACTTGAACAGACAAGAACCCAATGCATTTTCCACCTTGTCCATTCCTATTCCAAATAGTTCCCGGTCCCTACTTCCCAAATGATTAAGCGAAAATGTACCAAGTAACGAACAGTTGTTCAAATTAGTGACGTAGTTACAAGGTCTACAACAGCTACTGAGGCTCATAACGAATATTCTCAGAAATGAGATAAATAAATGAAATAGACAGAGATTGGCACATGAGGAAAGTGCACTGAGATTGACAGAAGAGGACTAATCTAAACCGTATGCGCAAACACACATAACAAGCAATGAAGAGAGCGAAAGTGATAAGCCGACAAACTATACAAACAACAATAGCTGCGATCAGCTCGGATTATGAGCAAGAAAAGAATACGAAAAGCGTGTCGATAATATGAGCGCAACATTCATTAGCATAATTGCAGGTACATCATCGAGCATCTCTAGTCAAATGCCAAGTTTCACTCGTGCGCTTAGTCGCTTTTGAACTGCTCAATTTGGCAATGCCTTTCGAGAGTAACTTAAAATATGCATTGATATTGCGGTTATCTGGCACTCAGTTTAATATTTCTGAGACATCTATGAAATTCTCTATAATCTACCGTCCCAGCAGCATTTTCTTATGAGCAACAGCCTAAACTCAAGAGCAAGGAATTAGCTCTTCACGAATGATTCTCTCTACCATTTCGTTTTTAAGGGTTCGAACGACACACGCTAAGATAACAATCAGCAATATAGCAGCTGATCGGAAATTCACGAATAAATCTTTCTTAAAAACGTTTCCAGGAACGCCTTCTTCCCATAACGCTAACAGAAATTGAAAAAAAAAAAAAAACAGTCAACTCACCTTTACTAATGACAGGGCGATAAATGTTCACAGCACATGCAGAGTTATACATCTCTATCCATCGAAGGTGCGACATATCGTTCAAAATTTACTGCAATGCTCTGTCGCGGAAGGATACGCATCTAAGGTAGTCGGTAATAATAATTAATAACGATAGATGAACATTAAAACAGTGAGGAAGAGAGACAAGAAAAATTATTTGTAAGTTACAACAATTGGACCCTCAAGAAGGGTCACTCGACGTGGCTAAATTCTCGAATATCCTTATTTGCTCGAAATAGCTTGAAACTAAATTTGCACTGAGAGCACTGAAGGTGCGCTTCAGCGACTAATTCCGCTCGTTTATTTTGTTTTGCCTTCACAGTACCGTTAGATCAGCATAGCACAGTTGCGAGTAAAAAGCAGGTGGACCTGCAAATTACTTGAAATCATAATCAGCAATAAGCGGCCAGTGGCCACGTTCACTATAAAAATGCTACTGTTTACGTGAGCAAGAGAAATTCAACGAAATGCAGCTAGGAGAGAAGATAGGAAAACACTAAGAATAAACTGCCCTCTGCTGCCGAGGTGTGAGCTGAAAGAAATAAATGGATTTTCTGTAAGCCCCATAACTGAGAGAAGGTTTCCCTTAACGGCATTTGTAAACTCCAAAGCAGTCATGCTGCTTGGGTCGCTCGACTACGGCGAAAGTGAGCTTCAGTAACTGCTGTTTATGATCTACAACTGAACTACATCGCGCATGCGTGAAATGGTCATATTGCTTAAGTATTTCTTTAACGACGGTTTACGATAGATTTATGACGTCAGAATGAAGTGTTCATGAAATGCGAAAGCAGGAGAGAAACTTCAAACGGCGGAATCAACGAAAACCTTACTGAGGAAGCGTGAGTGGAAGCTAAGCGGAGCAGAGCGCGTACCCTAGTAAAAGTGCCTTCGTTGAAGTGCCCGACGACAAATCGCCCTGAGGCTGTCATCGGATGCGTCAACGAAAATGCCTTTCTTCTCACAGAGAGCGCGCCAACAATTAGCATAATTGAGATCGAAACGGCGCTTGTTGCGAACAATGAGGGTGCTGAGCTAATTGCGGTGAAACGCCGCACATTTATGTGTACAATAGGTGCACTGATCTGAATGCCAACGCAACATCACAACCTTATCGCGGGATTCCTTTATGAAATTAACCCATACCTACACCACGCCCATATATATATATATATATATATATATATATATATATATATATATATATATATATATATATATATATATATATATATATATATATATATATATATATATATATATATATATATATATATATATATATATATATATATATATACAAGCGTTTTTGCATATATACACATGCAAATATATATTTCTGTACATAGGTATATGTATATTTCTGTATAGATATTTTTGGATCAGCGGCACGGAGGACGTCACCGTACACTATGAAATGCTGGTGAAAGAAAAGAAAAAGACCGAAGATCGCTCAAGCAATCGAATCCCTCAACACGAGTAAGAGCGATCTGGGAGAACGCAAAACGCTTCATGGCCCAAATGATAACTGAAGGAAAATTACCTGGAGACCATTATGGGAACTTGCATAAGGAGATACGGAGAAAAATGCAAGCGGACTTTGACGAATACAGGCAGGTGACACTCAGAGACCAGGCAGAAAACCGAAGAAGCGTGAAAAAGGTAGAGAGAGACCCTCAAACGACAGCAAGATTACCCCTCGCTCTGAAAGATCGTAACGGGAGACGCACAACAGATCCAACAAGGATGAGAGAAGCATAGGAAATCTAACACAGTGATCTACTTATCTCTGAGTTACATGCAGAAACCATCTCACATGTTACGTGCGAAGATACGTCACCGCTAGCATGAGAGGAAGTAGATTTGGCGCTAAGGAAAATGGACTCCGGAAAAAACCTGGGTAAGGACTCAATCAAAGCAAAACATCTGAAAACAGAATCTGCTTCTTTCCCAAGGCAATGGCTGAAAAACTTATCACATACTTAAATTCTTGCACTGCCGCTACCCTCCCCCCGGTGGTTTCGTTAAGATCACACGCGGTGTTCTTGAAGGAGAAAGGTGATCCTGAAGACCTCGGGAACCGCCACTCCATCGCAATTTTGCCACAACTATACAAATTGCTCACAAGAGTGCTTTAGTCGAATACCAGGACTGTTGGAAAACGGAATAGGGCAAGAAGGTTTTAGAGGAGGCTACTGAATTCCACTTTCGTGGGGATTTGCATTTTCTTGGAGTATTCCATACATGATTACATCTACGTGTTCAGCTAAGTATTGGAAAAAGTAAGGAATAGCGAGTTTCAGTATATATCACCTCTGCTGACTGTCGTAAAGCATTTGATTCAGTAGAATCAACACTATTCATTGAGAATTTGCATGAGGCTTGTGTACGTCCGGAATACACCGATATCATATAACTCATCAGTACAAGGTGTTAAACTGACGTTCGGCTCCTCAACAATGTATGTCACTTGAAGGCTACTATGGGAGCTCAACAAGGTGATACTCTGTCGTCGATGCTCTATACTGTGAATCAGAAAGGGGTATTTTCAGAAAGATTAACCATCACGGCGAGATTATGACTAATGGCGAATTGTTAGCGCACAATCTGATTGCTGATGACTGTGTCCTTGTTTCAGCAAACTCTCAACACCTCCAATACGATTTACAGCAAGGAAATTGACCTCGAAATGAATCTCACCAAGACAAAGTGGATGAGGAACAGGTCTTGTGCACAAGGCGTAATATGAGTAGATGACGAGTAGATGACACCGATGTTGAGGAATTGATGGATTACATCTATCTTGGACGTCAGCTTGATCCGAGTAATATTAGGCGGTGAGTTCATAAGAAGACGAAGAGAGTGTTGGATCGTCTTCAACGGCAATGGCGTCGTGCTAACATATAGAAGGTTGCAGGTGAATGTAAGAGCTAACATCTTGTGGACGAGTGTGGTTCTAGGAACGCTGCATACTTGCGAAACATGGTCTACAGCGAAGCTTGATGAATATGTCGTTCCTGCTTCCTTGTGTGATATCTGGAGCGTCATTTTTTCTTCGGATTTTCTACCTTTGAGATGTGCCTACAGTGAGGTTCCTATGTTTCCACAGCTCTGACATTCACTAAGAGCTTTCTCTCTTCTGCTACGGTTTACGATCAAGTGTTTCTTGGGTATGTACTGCAGATGTGACCGTAGAGTTGAAGAATTCTTGCAACGCTCCTTTTTCTCAACATACTTTCCCAGCCCTCTCGTTGCCTTGTTTAAATCTCTCTTGCTACGTCTTTGCGTGGCATGAAATCATCCAAGATGAACCTAATCTTCGACCTCTTCGATGCTTTCTCCACCTCATATTACTATCTCTTATGTTGCGTCTTTTGACCGCACGATTTATTTGAGACCGATTTATGTTTAGACCGACATTTCTTCCCTCCTTCGCCAACTGTTGCAAAGATATACAAATTACATCGATATTCTCTCGAAGCAAGATCTCTGCAGCAACGAGTAAATGGGTCAAGTTATTGCCTTCACGTTTCGAACTCCTCCGGTTTTAACTGTCCACTACCACCTCCAATCAAGCAGAGAATAGTGCTGTAGAGATGATGTTCCATTGCTTAGGGGTATTTTCAGCTGAACGCTTAGTTTTTGCGTTGTTCAGAAGCGCGGCACGTTCAAGCTGAACCCCTTGCTCAACAGTAGACCTTTGCATCACGTTGATTTCGTCACTATCGAAGACCACAAATTGGACGAAAGTAAAGCAGAGTAGGAGTGTATATCCCCTCGACCCCTCAAGCAGCTGTGATGAACATAACGAGTTGTTGATTGTGCTGAATGCGCTTTTGAATCCGATTTATCCTTTCTTTGCTGCTCATCCAAAGCGCTCGTTATTATCCTAGCGATAATTTACAGGAAACTCAATAAATCTCAAAGAGATTAAGAAATATTTTGTGTGAGTAGGTATTTATTCAAAACTAACTTCGAATCATTCATTGGTCAAGCTTAACCATAACAGTCTGTGTTTCGAGCCGGAAAAGGCACTGCATCATGCTTGAAAATAGCTCGATGTTATATTTGTCTGGTGGAAACGGGTTATGTCAATCGGTGTGTCAGTTAGTCGGATGACTAAAGAATACACGTATGCGCTTACCGCGTAGGTGAAACTTCTACAGCGCAGTTTTCTGCATTGTTCACTCCATTTGATAATTTAGTTGATCATATTTTAGCATTCCTAAACTTTTGGAGAGTCAGTGAGCATGCGTAAGAAGTTATCCCTACAAATGATGCAAACAGTTACTGATGCTAGCCAAGCACGTGCATGCCTGAAATATTGTAATAATGTATGAGATTGTGAGAAGCAACGGAAGCGATAGGGCTGGAAAGCTAACACGCTGCATGACGAGCACCTCCTTCTGTAACCAATCAATGAAACTCAAACACTTGCAGAATCTGCATAATGAGATCCGCATTTCAGCGGAAAAATTTTTTATTCGTGATCCCTTACACGACTGGGAAATTCATGAGTGGAAGCGTACAAGTGTGTACAGTCTGCTGTTTAAAGTGATGGCATATATGCCTAAGATGGATCCCCTGGTTCGTAAACGCAGCCACACATCTTCGCAATGCTTGTGCTACACTTGTGTTTCGGAAAAAAAAGGGGAAATTAAACAGTTTGGCAAAGAGTAAAGACACGGTAATCGAAACACTTCAGTATGCTTCAGATGCATGAAATACAGCTCAAGATGTAAACAAGATGAAAAACGCCACGATGCAATTAGTTAAGAAAGTGTTTGCTAAGCAGTGCTTTCAGCTGAATCATGAGACTCGATGGTCCAGGGCTTCGTACTGAAGCGCTGTCTTGTGCAGCCGGGTACCTATGTTTCGTGATTACTTCTAAGAATAAGGAAGATTCCTTGATGGACAGGTCATTTAATGCAGTGTTACGGAAAGGTTATCACAAAGCATTGCTGTTGCGTTCAGTTCCGAATTGAAGCGAAGCTCGTTTTTTATTGGCTATTCATATTACTTTAGCGCATTGCCCACTGATGTGCTTTTATTTCCTCTGTTGATTTTCAGTATATCTTTCGCGTTCTTCTGTTACTACAACTACAGAATAGACTGGGGGCTGGCTGCAGTAAGAATTCTAACAACAACATTTTAACTTCGAAAATGATGAAACCGATAAAATCCTATTATGCTTCATCCTGCCTAAATCATATGAGTAATTTCTTACCAAGCAATCGAGCGTATTCTTTCATCTATTCTGCAATGTTGTGTTCTTCTAAAGTCGCTAGAATGAGCATAAATGCTTCAAATTTAGTTTTCCGTCTTATTCTTAAATTCTGCTGTCGACGAACCTACTATCTTTATCAAAACCAAATCCATCGAAATAGGAATTTGAGTTGTAGTGAAAGAATTGCGCTCCTCGTACGGCCTTCAAAACATGCGTGCAATTGGCGTAGGTAGTTTCGAGGAAAACGCTCTAAATCAAGCTTCGGAGTCGATATTCCGATGCATGAACATATTGCAAGGAAGGCACTGGAAAGAATTTCCTAATGAGTTTTAAAGAAATATTTTACATAATTACCTTCAAACTTGAATTTAAAAAAATACTAAGGAAATGAGATAAATATCGCGACTTGGACGATTTCTGCGAAACTTTCCATCAGAGCTCCTATAAGTTTGAGTGTGGCAAGTGTGAAAACAAAGGAGTCACGGTGGTAGCCAACTGTAAGGGACTCCTCGAAAGCTGAGTTACAACCAAATTCCTCTAAGAATGTTAGAGCTAAATGTTAAATTTTCAGTGATGACAGTAGATGCCTCCAGATTTAGTATTCTGACGACAGCAATACAACAAAGTTCGCCACGATTCCACAAGAGTGAATTTATTGGAGTAGAAACGATATCTCGGAAAAGGTATTAAATGAAGAATGAAGCATAAAGTTGCAAACAAAACGCAGCGGTGAAGCATGGAAAGTAAAATGAGTGAAGCGTATGATTAGAGAAGAATGAAATGAGATTGCGGGCGGGACGCAGATGAGATTGGATGTGGATCTCGCCCCGAGGGCGACAACTAATGCACATGAGGGCTTCTATCCCCGCACAACATCAAACTCATTGTCTATGCTCTCAACGCTCTCGAAAATAATAAGCTCCATTTATTGGCTTTCAGTGCCGCCGTCACTCGCCACCAAGCACGCACCATCCTTAACTACACCCTTTTCCCCATCCTATCGCAACGTATGCAATTCAATTCTACTAAGAAAATTCTTGTTTATTTTAAGAGATGAAAGATAAAGCAGAGCAACTTGCAGTGATTCCGCATCAAAGATTCAGTGACCAGAGAGCAACGCTTCTGAAATCACTCTCATTCATCACAAAGAAATTCTGCCACCTTTAAGAAGGGCTTCAATTGGTGTTTGGGACTTCTGAGAGCGGAAACAAAGGCGCCTTACCTTCCATTACACAGTAGACACCAGAAGAAATTCTTCATTGTGGACATACGAGGCACGAACTCCAAGGAAAGTGGCGCCAATTTTTTAAATTGCATTCGTACGTTAACGATTAACGTGATTTGTGAACAGGAGAAACCCAAAAGCACCAATAAACACGGTTAGAGAATGAAAGCATCTGCTTAGTGGCTACGAAGTTAAATTCGCCAGATCCAGTGAGATAAACGGTCGCAGAGACAAGTTTCTAAAATGAATGTATTTGCGGAACTTATGGCAAGTTCCACTTAGGCGCGAACGAACACGACGCTCTGCATATTCTTGAAAAGTCTCGCTGTTTCGGGACAGAGTTTATTCTTCACCTCGACCTTGCGTTCGGTAAAAAGCAGTAATCATTCCACTTTCGTGAGAATAACCTTCCTTGGAAAGTTCGATATTTGCCCTATGTAACGGAGCTGTATCCTCAAAGCTAAACTATTATCAAACACCGCAATAGCTTTGCCACAATTACGCGAATATTGAATATTTCGGTGAATTATCACTTCATCCAATTGCTGAAGGTTTTTCTACGTGGTCATAAGCCGTCAGTTGTATAAATGAAAGCGATCAAAGCGAATTACTGCAAAGGAACCCTTACACCATAAAATCCAGCCAGCATCGCACGCATAAACTTTCGCTTATTAACGATTAAGTGATAGATCTTAACGGTTTTTTTTCGCACCTTTGGATGAACTTACACCTTCGAAAGCACGCAATTGAAGATTTCACTACAATAAAAAGCATTCACTCAGGATGATTATGCGAGGACTGCACTGTACTTTCCAATTATACCGTTCACGTTTAAATAACTCATTCACCGCCTTCAAGGTGCGATAATACAGTACTCAGCGACCGAGCAAGCGATGAGAGCGATAGAATAGCGTTGTCTCATAAGTTACAGGCGATTGGTTTTCACCGAAAATTTCGACCAATGAGGAATGACCAAATTCGCTGTCGGCTGGTGCGAGTAACTAAGGGAAGGCCTTCGCTTGGTGGCCAATAGAAAAAGTATCTTTGGTTGCCATTACGAGAACGAAATAAAGAATGCAATAAGCATTCATCGCGATAGTCTACAGATGACACTGTCGAAGGGCACCTAAAACGTTAGCCTTCGTTGAAAAATGTGTACTAGATTTGTTTAGCTTGCTTTTTATAATTAGTGTAGGAAAACCTGTAAAATAGAAGCTTATTTTGCATTCTTTTATATTATTTGACACGTGTGAAAGAGTTCAGCAAGAAAAAAGGCACTCTCGTATCGCGGACGCAAGGTGATGTGCTGGATGTTTTATGTCTTCTTTTGATACAAAAAAAATTACGCAAATTTAAAGCGCTGTGATGTCTGAGTAATCAGGGAACTCCATTCAAACGAGCGAAACCCATTATTCCTAGGAAATCATTGCATCTCTTGTGAAAATTTTTACCGTGCCATTCTATTTTCCACTATGGACGGATATATCGACAGTTCGATTGTACATATTGCGTTAACAAATTCTAAGTGCACAAAAAACTTGCGTTTCGTACACCATGAACCAGCTATCTTCAACACTATGACAACTTGGGCATGCAAGATCGCGACAAAGTTTAATGCAGCAATTCAAAGAAGAACGTTGGAATTTCCGACCCTTTCGAAGCGAGATTTATATTGTTCAGATTTGCTACACTACACCCTTTTTAGTGAAGCAACTGGCCTATACATTTTATGCTAACAGTAAACAAACTGTATGTGGCAATCAATCGATTGAAACTGTACTCAGTTTAAAAAAAAATATACGAGTTGATTCCTAAATTCTATCCTCAACTTTATGACGTGCTCCATGATAGTGGTAAAAACGCTCGCTTAGAGAGCTGATGTAGAACAACAGCGAAATTGCTTTTGCGGCACATCCAAAGTGTTGTTAGCGCTGACTATACTACTACTGAACGAAGAGCTACATCAGGCCAGAAAAATGTGCGGAAAAGTGAAGTGGAGGGTAGGAAGTAGCCCAACTTCTAGCGAATTACAAGCAACGTTAATGAAAAGAATGTGCTTGCTAAATGTTACGGTGTGATGCGCTGCACAAAACAACAGAGGAAAGGCGACTGCTAAAACGATAAAGGGCGCATCGCAACGAAATGCAGGTCTTCGCTTGTCTCAATAGTTTCGAGCGTCAACCATTGGCGGGCCTTGACCTCTGACCGCGATCAACCCATATCACTTATTATTGCCGGATAGGCTGCGCTCCTACCACTAACAACGTAATATTGCCTAAATGCATTCTTATTTCCCTTTCCATGCGTAGTTGGCCGTTTTCTTCGCTTTATCATCGACCTCGTTCGTTTCAAAACTTTGTTGCACGAATGCACGCTGACGCATTCCCACGAATTTGTCAGCAGGTTAACAGACTGAGGTTCCAACTAGCGGTGCAAAACGGCGCATATACATCCAAATAAGAAAGGTCAGTAATTGCAGCTGATTTTTTGAATAGAAGTTGCGACACGCTTCAACAACAGCAGAACTGAACCCAAGCCACCAGAGAAAATACTGTCTTCGATGGAGCTATACAGACGAAAATATCTTCTAACATTTGATTTTCATTACTGTTTACTTCATGATGTGATGCCTTGACACCTTATCAATGGACAGGAATTGTTCGATCAGAAGAAACTTTCCTTTTCTCTTTGTTTTGTTCTCGTGAACGAGGTAAGCGATTGAGGAAAGCGAATGGAGCACGAGAATGTATCATTGGTAACTAAGCTAAAAATGTATCCATTTGCAAGAAATTAGGACAGTTGCATTTTGATGAAAATTTATAAATCACCACTGAGAATTCCATTTACTTTTTATCACTAAATAAGCAATGGAGAGTTGAAGGCGTAAGTGAGCAGTCTGATGATATATTTTTGTGTTCGATAAAAACGGATACTCGATCAACGGTGCACGACAGTATGATTTATGCACCAATGAATGCGATTAAAAAACAAAAACATAGCCGCCACACATCACACTAGGTCGAATGAGAGAATGTGGAGCGATTGCACTACCTGAGAAGGAGAGATGGTGAACACAAAACACCTGCATTGTTCGTTGTGAAGAGGCGCTAGATGGTGACTGTGAAACAAGGGCGCTATTTACAATAGTACATTGCACTGGAGAAATGAACAAAAAGACGAAGAAAAGAGAACTTGTTTGTAACAAAACTGCTTCTAATGGTTGAAGAATGAGAAAGTGAAAGGCGTTCAATGTTGTGAAAGCGCTCCATCCAAAAACAAGATTATACAACAACAAGAATTCAAGCAACGTTCACACTACGGCTCATCGCTCATGTTTCATTGCATCCATGGGCACCAATGGCCGTTATATGTGTAGGCACTTTCTATCATAAACGTCGCCTACCGTAAATAGTCTTCTTTAGTATTTCCAGATACCCAGAAATATTCAGAAGTGGGAAAACAAGTAAAAGAACGTCCCTCAGCTTTCCACTGTACATATATTTGCTTAAAGGCGCCCATAATTTATGCAATCTTGTATTACGAAATCTTATCATCACGTTTTTTGATAACATTAATGTGATCATTGACCTCATTAAAAGGCATAGCTTAATTTTTTTATGGAAAAAGAGAGCATTTCTCATCAAGTGGTTGGTATTTGAGCATCCCGTGCTACCGCTCTGGTGTATGAAGAACCTCACCGGACAAACGAGTTCGTTTTGCTCGGGAATGCAGAAACCTAAGTCCCTTAGTTGCCCTAGCACTTTGTTCAGTGTTGCCGGTTGTTCCGCCTCATTCTTCCCAGTCAGAATAATATCATCCAAACATGCCGTCAGCTGTAGGACACCTGCCAGCATGGTGTCCCTAAATTTCTGAAAAACCCCTGGTGCTACGTCACGCCAAATGGCAAACGATTATAACGGGACAATCCTTTGTGCGTTTTTATTACTGGCAGTTCCTTCTAGTTATCATCTGCCTTGACGTGTGAGCAGACCTCCGGGACATCCAAATTAAAAAATTTCACCTCTCTCTGGAATGCCTGGTGCAAGTCCTCGGGCTGTTGTCGGATATAAATCAACCACAGATATAAGTCAAAAGAGGCTCTTTCAAACCCGTGGAAAAATCAACACAGACACGAATTTTACTATTCGCTTTCTTTGCTGTCACGGCGGGAGCAGCCCATACAGAGCGCTGAATCGGGTTTAGAAGACCCTTATCCACATAATGAGTATCCGCTGTCAACCGGACCTTGCATGGCAAACGCGAGGGGTGATGGTGTGACTGAGTTCCACATGAGTCAGGACCTTTTTACAGTGCTCCAATTCACTTTTGAATACATTCGAGTATTTAGCATACAAATCTTCCAAATTCTTGTTTGACTTCAGTGTACTTACAGCAGCACGGATCGTCGAACTGAACTGAACGCATTCAGCCCTCGTGAACGCATGGGATCCAACCTTTCCCAAGAATTGGTTGTCCTGTCCACGGCGATACGCAGTATCAAAATTTTTTTGCCACTCCTGCATTCAACTGCAGCCATTGTCTCCCGCTTTAGGCGAACAATATGCGCCGCGTAGCTTCGTAAAGTCACGGATGGCTTCCGAGCTTCGGGTAACCGATGCTATTCCAGCACTGTCGTTTTATTATGGTGACAAAGGGCCCAATATCCAGCTGCATTTGAGTGGGTTTGCCATTGACTTTAAGACTGACGTTGTATGGAGGGGACTCCTCCTTCACTACATAAACACTATCAACGCGCATAGAGTGTAGGTCACCCGATCTGTATTCATTTCGGTAAATTTTCCCTTGCCTGAATTTCTGCACATTTTAGGTATGTGACCCCTCTTGCCACATCTAAAACACTTCGCCTTTTGAAACTTACACTCCTGAGCGAAATAACCGACCAGCCACAACAGTGGCACGTCCCTTTTAACTCTCCTCTCTTCTGTGCCCGCACTTCATGCACTTCACCACTGACCATCTTTCCCTCAACAGTGTTCTGAACACCTCCTCCTCAATTTCGAGTCCGTTCACTCCCTCGTTTAGACCAAAACTCTCTTTAGTGTGGAGCCTTTTCTTCAAGCGTTCGTTGCCTAGCGTTTACGAACTGCATTGTCAAGGTAGCTTCTTGTTGAAGGAAACAAAATTGCATTGTGCTGTTGCATTTCTTAGCGTGCTTGCGAATTCCTTCGGCGCCTGACCGCCTAGCTGTTTCATTTGGAAGAATTTCGAACGCTACGAGACGGAATAATCCGGCTTGAAATAAGTCCTGTAGTTTTGACACACAGTCCTCATATTCAAAGTCTTAACATATCTCTGGTAGAACATTCTTCCCAACTGGTTAAATGCTGTCGGCGGCAGAGGTGCAATCAGGCAACTTCATTTTAGGTTAGAGTCACAAAGTTCATTTGCAAATGCCTTCTGAACTGAAGGATCCACGTATCCCATGAATCTTCTCAGGGATCAAGTGTTCTATGGGCAGTTATTGGTGCCCCGCACCATACCTGTTGACCCTTTGAAAATCGTGCAGCTTCCAACACACTTACTACTCTAAAAGGAACCACCAAGCGCAGCAAGATAGTGCTCTCCTTTCCTCTTCAGTGTCTCGCCTGAACTCACCCACTCCCCACTCCTTTAGTGCGCACGAATAAGGACTCATGCAGTACGCTTCGTAACTTACACCGTGTCGGCGATTCCGCCCGAGCTCGAAATTCCTACCTTTCGACCAAGAAGACCATAAGAATACACCGCGACCGTTACAAGAATATAGTGAGACCGTCGAATACACAGCGACCGTGTTTTATGAAACGAAGCTCGACCTGATCACCAATTGCGACCGCTCTAACGTGTGAAGAACCTCACCGAATCAACGAGCTCATTAATTACTAGCAACAACACCACGAGACGACAAGAAGCGCACACTGATTACCGAGCAAGGCCGCAGTATATTCAGGTCCTCGGCTACGGCCCCTAAGGTAAACCATAGTCCACATGGAGGAAGGTCAACACAAGTTTTAACAGAATAACTTGTTACACAAATTGAAGATGACCACGATCCCAAAGATTGCAAGAGCTCATCTGATCGTAATAGATCACTCGTCAACACACGGTATCATTGTTGTATTAAAGGATGAAGCGTTTCGAAAGAGTTAGCTTACCTCATCCGAAGAAAACCATACAAGCGGTGAAACTTATGAAATGATGAGATTTGTCGCTGAAGGATCCATAAAAGTTACTGCAGGATTCCACTGTCACCTGAGGCTTCCTCAGTTTCAAAAAAAAAAAATGCATCAAAGGCAACGATCTTGAACACAAGCAAATAAATTGAAATAAAAATAAAACCATTGCCAAACATACCGCAGTGATCTTGCAAGGGCAGGCTCGAGTATGTCTCGTTTCGTCTTCAAGTTGCACTTCTGCAATAAAAACCAACGATTTTAAGTACTACGATGTGAAGTAACGTCTGACGCTGAGAAGACAGAGACATGATGCATGATCGCAAATTAATAAACGCAGATTTGTGGAGTAAGCGATCAGCCGCTCAAGGTATTGAAGGAAGCCTCCATTTCAACGACTTTTCTTTTTTCGACTAGAAACGAAATGGAATGCATGTGGATTTGCCTACGCTGCTCATGGTCAATGATGCAGTTCCTTGCAAAGATTTGCTCTTTAAGAAAAGCGCATCTCTCAGTGAAGATTTTAAATGTCGATCACGAAGAAATTTCCCGGACATTCGAGTGTTGTACTAACGACTTCTGAACCAAAACTTGCCACAAGTGGTCATTTAGTCTATAACTAGCTGTTTTCGAACACCAAGTTCACTGAAGCAGCAATTTACTATAAAACCAAAGGTGCAGAAAATGGAAAATACGCAAAACGATGATGTATGGGCAAAACTGGAATAAACGGTGTGCACAATAAAAATACGGAAAACGATATTTTGGGAATCCTGGGAAAAACGATTCTAGGAAAATTGAAGACGTGGTTAAGAAGATTCTATGCGAGAATAAGATTTTCCCAAAGCCTCAAACATTGCAGGATTTGATGTGGGGTTCAAAAAGGGCACTTCAGACAATCCTTACGAGGATCAGATGCACAGCAATTTTTCCAAGCTTGCATAATGAGTTAATTCAGAAAGAGAGGTGATAATATAATTATGCCACCGTCCCTTATCTCCTAAGGTACATTTTCAGCAATGATGCGCTTCCTTCATTGGAACGCGAGAACGCACTAATGAAGAGACGAGGAGTGGATCAGGTGAAGAACAATATACATCCAGTGGTCCACAAAAGCAAACATATCCAATTTCTAGCCTGCTTCTGCGCACAGCCTGCTGTCCCCATTCCATCTTTCTCCACTGAGTGGAATATGTGGGAGGAGGTAGTCGCTGCTTTACGGATTCATGCGGACCACTGCTCAGATGGAGGAGAAGCGTGGATGGGAAGGCTGTCACCGCTATTGCAGCGGTTGCCGCTACAGCATGCAGTAACCGTTAAGATCTTGTCAAAATGTACACATGACCACAGTGTCATTGCTTATTCTACGACCTCCTGCAGAGTGTGCTTCCAGACAATCTTTCACCTATGCGAGTAAAACTGTCACCTCTCTGGAGACAGTGACTGTAACAGCGTATTGCTAGATACGGCGCTAGCGAAGCCTTCCTTCTTCTGCGTGAAGGTCATGACTCATTCGTACCCCCAAAGAGATCCTTCTCACTGGGGCTGCCTTAGGTGCCGTCTGTCTGCATTCTTCAGTGTCCCTCCGACCAGCGTTTCTCTCGCAAGTGCGCAGAAGCTGCACGATCATGGTTGTCTCTACCTGAGGGCGAAGGAAACAAAACTGCTCTCTTTGAGGCCGTCAAGGATAGTGTCGGTTACGCTCGACCCTACTCTCCGCAAGTGTCGTACGAAGCCGGCGTCACTGCTTCATTATCCAGAATATAGCAGCAATAAAAGCATTTCTAAAATACTTTCGGAAAGCCTTCTACGCTCATCGCAACGTAAAAGATACAATAGAAGAGGAAGGTCCTAAACATAAATAAAAAACTGCAACTTTACTCGGCGGATACTGGGTAGATTTGCGCCGTGCGCATTTAACATTTACGTGCATATTCTGCAAAGCACTAATTACAACGAACTTGACGATGTATAGGACCACAGATCATAAAGGAACAAAGGGAGGAGAGGGGGTGGGGAAGCAAAACTGCTTTTGCTTGATCAACAGTATTCCTAAACAATCATCGCAGTAAGAAAGGCGCCCTAAAGGAACAAAGTATTCTCCCGGAGACTTTCGTTTGCATTTCCCTCCGACAGCATTCAACAAGATTTAGGCGAAGCTCATCTCTTGATTGCCTATAAGAAGCCTACCTTCTTATAGCGAACGGGAGTCGTTCTTTCGTTTGCCAAAAGAAGATCCTGCGCACGCCATCATTTGAAAACCATTAACTTTGGAACTGGAACAAAATTGGGTGCCTTGCAGAATGAAATTTGCTGTACAGGAACACTGTGATTCAGAAGCATCGGAATGGTTTAAGCGAGCAATGCGACAGAATTTTTGCATCAGCTGACTGGTTTACCTACAGTTGGTTACCCTCATGAACTGCAGTCACATGAGAAATATTTGGCAGTAAATTCTACCACCACGTTTAGGTTAACAAATAACTAAAAGAAAAATTCGGTTCAATCATCGGGTCGTTTAGAACTCAACAATTCAGCAGCGTCTTGGCATTAATGACAATGTAGTACTTTGTAGCAGTTGAAATTATAGCTGAATCGTTGCAAAAAAAGAAAGAAAAAAAAATGTTTTACCACCTCAAACTGTAGCTGGAAAATTCCATCATGAGTGCAATATGCTGCATTTCGTGAATGGAATCATCTAACAAGCAAACTCACTAATCCCAAGAGGTTTCCCGGATGAGAATGTGAGCCTCATTTCTATTTTTTTTTCTTCGCTTTTTTTCGGAACCTCATTTCTATTCCTCGCTCCAACCCGTGAACCCTAAGAAGCGTCGAGGTTATAAATAAAAAGGCTTCCGAAAGTCCTATTCTGTTCCTCAGCACTTCACAACAGATTAGCCTGATTTTTCAGGTTGGCAATCCGAACCTATGGGCTTCGGTGGATTGCAAATTTGAGTGGCGGATGTCAGGCCTCATTGACTGTGAAAAATTGAGGACGATAGAGCCACAAACGACCAAAACACTATCATACTCATTGTTCCGATGGCGATGATGAAATCTCCAATCACAGATGTCAAGAAAACTACGTAGGGTGGTGATAGAGCAAATAAACAGGACGCGGCGACAGTATTTCGTAAAAAAGGCAGTAACCGTAATGACCGAAGTAGAAAAGAGAAAATGTTACACGTGGATGGCAAGAAAGAGCAAAAGAGATCACTTATTAAATCGAAACATATCGAACGGCACATGAAAATACGTGAAAGAGGTTATCGTGTTTGCATATGTCCAAATGTAAATAGAACTGGGCAGCAGCACCAAAGTGGGGAACAATGTTCAAGTACAGGTCCACACTAGTGAACAATACTCAAGCCAACTGCCACATAAACTTCACTATAATGATCTACGCATTGACGTCTGAAACTTCGCCAAATATAGCTTGACGTAGTCGATTTAACGGACTTGATTTTGATTGGAAAGTCGATTTCACGTTTGATTTTGACTGGAAAGTCGATTTCACATTTAGAGAAAATTTTTGAAATCTGGCTGTTCATGGCGAATATGTAACTGTCGACGACTACAGCAATCTCAGTAGTGTGAGCCACACAATTTGCGATACGATCAACGTTACCAACATTCGTTTTGCAAAAAAAAAAAAAAAAACGTTGCGGAAAAATGAAAAATACTCCACGTACGCATGGTTGTTTGTGAAAAGCACAGCTTGGACATCACATCAGATGATCCACCGAATAACAATCCATCCCTTTATCAAAGAATAGCTTATATTGCTCAAACCAGCATAATTATCGTGTTATCGTACGTGGATGAAAAGGACGAAATAGCACAAAAACTGATGAATATATGACAGAAAATCATGGATGTCTGGCTACTCGTTGTGCGGAATTGGTTCCAAATCTCAGCGAGGTCGTAACACATTCCGTGTGATTTTCTTCGTTGCTAAATGTGCCGAATTTCCTATCGCCTTCAACGCTATTCAGATTTCATCGCTGCCGTTTAAAGTTTGACAAAGGTAAGAATATTGCGGTGAAACTTCTAAAATAGCCACTTGTATTGTTCTAATACGTAATCACAAATAGGTGAAAACACTAAGGAATTTCTTGAATGTTGTGGACTGAAGTGTCTTTTGGTCCTAAAAGCGTTCAGGAGCGTCGCCGAGTTCAGGAACGCTCCCAACCTCGGTAAAAAAATTCATTCTTGCAAAGTGGCATATTGGAAAGTGTAAATCAGATGGCAGATGTGTTAAAAAGTTGGCAGAGAGCGAAATGAGATACTTTTAGCCAGTCACTAAGCCTCCGAGTTTGCTTTTGGAGTTGTTATCGATTATCGATCGTATATTTTAGCGTACACAATCGTTTCCGCAATGCTGAACATTTTTGACTGCAAAACTTCAGGAAAAAGGTCACAAGGGTAAATCCTTTGGGGAACTCAGTAATTCTAAAACTATACACAACACCGCCTCATTATTATCGAGTTTAGAAATTACAGCTTTGATTAGATGAAAAAAAAAAGAACTTTCTCATGTGCTCAGCGTCTCAACTGGTTTCTATATACTGCTCAGAATTCCTGAAGCGTTGAATGAGAAAGGGCTTCCGGATCTGCTGAGCTCATGAAGACCAAAGGCAAACGAAATGCAACATTGTGTTCTGCAAACAAAACAAGTTAATTATCGAAAAAGGAGTAGCTGCCAACGTCTTGCCATCAATGATAAAATCCCGTAGACAACAGCACTCGCCATGCAAACTTCGATGCGGTGAAAGCGGCCTAGTTAGAGGTTGAAATATGTACACAAAAGAGTAGATATGACCTTCGCAATGTGTACTACTCTATATATAGCATATATATATATATATATATATATATATATATATATATATATATATATATATATATATATATATATATATATATATATATATATATATATATATATATATATATATATATATATATATATATATATATATATGCACCAACAAAATATATACACGCACGAAGAAAAGGCTAATTCAGGGCCATCTTCGGCCGTCCGCTATTTGTTTAGCGCATTTTAGAGAAAACCTCCTGCAAGTTTTGTTTCACATCTTTTCTCTTGCTAGGAAACATTCCGTCTTGCGAATTTAGGGTATTTGCCAAGCATGTTTTACAGTTTCCAAGAAATCCTGTTTGGAAGCAATAAAGAATAAAAAAGAAATTTGCAATAGCGAACGTCTCAGATATGAGCCTCTGGCCTGCACTCTTTTCCTCTGGTTCAGTGCCTGAATCGCTACAAAGGTGGGAAGTGCGCGCAGAATCGTTGAGCATCCTTTCTAAAACATGTCCGAAAAAGTAGTACGGCTTTTGTTACCACATCAGCTACCAATCTTTTGGCCCATTGATGTGTCAGCAAATCTCTGAAACGGAAGGTGGAAACTGCTGCATGGAAACAAAATATGTAGAAGACTGCCGTAAAATTTTCGAACTTCAGCCTCAGAAGTTCCTGAATTGAAACTGCACCATAGACCTAAAAGCAGTAGACCGTACGGTAGCAAAAATCACGGAAGCAGCGTTTTTCTAGCATTTTGAAGCCATATAGTTGATCAGCGACAATCTGAGTCGGAGCAGTTGGGTATGGCAAAATAGCTAAAATAAATGTCACAGTAAGAATTTGATGAAATTTCTTGGGAATTCTAAAACGAACAAAACGGAAAAGAAGTTTCTGACAAATGTCAAAAGCGCACTAGGGTAAACGTGGAAGAATAACAACGAAAACAAAGTGGGAGAGGTGTATAACCGTCCATGAGTGCTCACGGCCCATCCTATGGGCTCGCAACAAACTATCGAGGGATCTCGCGTACCTTTTCTCACTTTCTTCTTATAACAGTGGCCAACTTTCTGCATTATCTCTTTCAAAAAGTGCATCGTTGCCCAAAATGTACTAAAACTTCAAAGAACGTGGGGTAGGAATGGAACACGTGAGGAGGGAATATAACCTCGCCAAACCAACAGTGAGGTAGGAAATGCTAAGATCTGTTGACCGGTATGAAGAAAATGATCGACTGAAATGAAAGAAAAAAAAAGAGGAATTACGATTACGACAATTTTGATCGAACATATCCCGAAGAACTCAACGGAAGCGCAGTGGGAGAGGTATCCTGCGGACCGCAAAAAACTCTAAGCGAAAAATGGAAGCATGCATCAGAAAATGTTCTCTTCTACTTGTCTGTTCTCACAGTTCAGAAATTTCAGGCTTTAAGCACGCTTGCTATTAAAGATAACCAAAACGTTTTTCCAATGAACTCAGAAAGCACTTCAAGCAACCCATTCCAGACAAGGTTATTGCATGAGGACATTCGGGTATCGCAGTCCTCTACTGTACACATTTTTGTGTCAAATATCGCTGCTTTCTCTGACCCCAAATTGTGTTTGGGGCGAAGTAAGTTCTACGGAAGCCAAATAAACTGCGCTGAAATTGCTAGAAACATCATATCAGCATAAAAGAGTAGTCAAACAACTGGATACCTGGACCAATTTGACATTTCCGGAATGTCGATAAATAATTGTTTCATGAGATTTTTGGAATGCTAATGTACTATGCAGCTTCTTCTTCTCCCCACTAGACCATTAAAAAAAAGCAAATTAGGCTTCATCGCACTGAATCAATGTTGAACTATTCTTTTCTAATGGCAACTACTCTTGAAGCAATAGAGAAAAAACAATTTATAAATGCTGTGCACTAAGCAAAAACTCTCTATTAATCAGCAATTCCTATCGAATTATTTTTCTACAACGATATTCTCAAATAAGGTTTCCTCACTCATCGACGATGTGCATAGAGAGTCTTAGGTTGCAGAAAATTTGTTTGGAAAATGCAGAAACAAAATGAAACACAATAGCAAAACTGCAGCTTAGACTGTCTAGGTTCAAAGTGCACAACTGGACACCAATATTAAGGAAAGGAACACTGCGAAAAAAAAAATGAAATAAACAGCAAATGAGATCGTTAACGATTCGCAAAAGTATTTATTTTTCGACACGCTGCATAATAGAAAGCATCGGAAAATTCTCCTTTCACTTGTCACTGTTACTTTTGTAAAAGAGTGATTTAGTTCCGCTGAGATGAATATGCAAATGACTGCTCTCACGAAGCAACACTAATTTACCTATTGATAATAGCCGAGAGCCGTCCGAGAACAACGCTCTCATGGATGCAGCTAGTAGTTTTCAGGAGTAACAATTGGAGCTTTCTAGAAATCAATGATTGTGGCGTTGTCGATATTGCTGCGGAAGCATGATCAGCTTAACTTCGTAAATTTCAAGCACAAAAAAAAATTCGAATTCAGTATCCAGAGTATACAATTTCCGTCATGTAAATGGAAATCGAAATGAGCGGACAAGAAATGAGCACAGAAACGCGTGAATAGAACATAAGCAACGATACTACCAGAAGATGCACGCAGAAGGAGTTTAGCGACGAAAAGTGCACGCGAAAAACCGAATTTGGAATCGAAGACGCGTAGTGGGTGAACAATTAAAACAATGGCCATGAGAGGCATCTCCGTATGCAGAGCTAGCGAAGCGATGAAAGAGAAGGGAACAGGTTTGATCGGCGGCTGCCCATCAAGATTGCAGCAACACAAGGGTCAAGTCGGTCTTTTGTGATCAACGTTACGTTTACTGCGCTTTTTAACCTAACGAATCGTACGTAAATGCTATACTTTCAACGTGATCGCTGCTACTTTTACTGATATGTTCATTTTAATGATGGCCCTTTCAATTGCTGCCAGCTAGCAAATGAACGCATATGTTTTTCCTAAAATAAATCGACAACTGCACATGGAACATCGAAAACGCATTTCCTAGCAATACCTTTACTAACGGTTTAAGCGATACTCTGTTTCCTGCGCTGCACCCGCGTTAACCAAAACGAGCGTATTTGTGACCAAGCCATTTCATTTTAGTTGTGCAGATCGAGAATTCATTCCTATTTTTGTTGTAACATCCATAATCCCCAGCCATAACACTTATAAGAAGTTGAGATACGAGTAATATTATGCATGAAGTGTGCCCAGACGATAGAACGTTACACATTTGCACTAGATGAAGGCAGCCTTTATATCCATGCGAAAAGTCCGACATCATTCAAATACTCTCTGAGCCCAACCAAACTATTCAGCCAAAAATGAATGAGTAACTAAACTTTCGAGCGATTTAGAATACAGTTATCAGTAAATTACCTATTAGAGCACTGGAACATACATCTCTTAATAACAGTGAAGCAAGCTTCAAGTTTAAGAGTAGGAGCGAGATAATGCTTAAGAAAGCGTACGTATTTAGTAAAGAATCACAGTACACTTCCGGTGCCAAGTTTTTCTTTTGCCTCTTTCGTTTTGTGTTTATACTTCTTGATCTCGGAATTCAGGAAACTTTGTCAACGTTAACATATTAGGTCAACTATGCTTCATTAGGGAGTGGTGGTGCTTATTAATGATGAAGGAAGTGGTCAAATTGTTATTCTGTTATTGAAAAGATATGGCAATAAGTGATGATTCAGTGGTCAGTAATGTGTATCGATTGTCTTCGATCTCGGTTATTATCATTGATTGTGAACGAAAGAAATAAGCGCTCGAGCTAGGACCTATTGAGCCGAATGGTGAATGCGCTTATATGTTAGTAAGCTCAAATGAAATCGGCGCAACTCATATCGATGTCAACTCCCGCATATCATTTTGGCCGTCATTAGCTTAGGTGTTGCACGAACATGCTCATCCTACTCGAAATCGATTCTGCGAGGTGAAATCGTCGTGAGATAAGTTGACGATATTTGACTGACTAAGTGAGACCACTAGAATTCTTTTCTTACCTCGATGTTTGTGTCAAGACGTGCAATAATATCTGAGCATTATGTCTGCAGAGTTAAAATGTTGCTGAATTTCGAATTCCAATTGCTTTCGCATAGCAGGTTCTATGTTCGTTTTGAAAAGTTCATAATCCATTTGTCCTGTTGAAATCAGAACAAGCAGCTGCCATTACAAGTATGCGTACAGAAAACTGGGCTAGACATGGCGGGTATTTTATGCAAATCAATAAACCAGATCAGCCGTTTATGTAAATATTGAAAAAAAAAAGCCAAACGAGCCCAATGCTACTTCCCATATTAGCGATCGCTTAACAATGTTCTAAAAAATTCATTTTTATCCTGTAGCCGGTCACTGATGCTGCGAAAGAAGGGAGCTTGCTTTAATTTATTCGGGTATGCCTAATTTCTCCAGATGATCAGAAAAGAGGAAATGGTTTTATTTATACTACGGCAAGTACTGCTAATGTTCATGAAATTTCATGGCTGCACAAAATTAATTGGAACTACTGCCTGCATACGCATCGTTTTAACGTCACCACAATGCGACATGTTGCACAAGTTTGCACAGAGTTCATAACGAGACATGGAAAGAAGATATGAGAGGGGAACAACAGTGAGGGGTGGCTTGTTGTGAGAATAAGTTTCTATAAGTGGACTATGCATTTCCATACTTCGAGTTCCACGTTTCGAATGGCGCGTATTCCCTTCTCCTCTCCACTCTCTCCAGCTACCTCAAATCACGGCTTCCGGATGCACCACACGCACTCTGCTATATCCGTTGAATATTTCAGCCATTTGTTGTAGGCCTCTTAAACATTTATCGCATCACCTTCTACTGTACTCTGAGATCAACTTATTGAGAGGACGTTCTTTTTTGAATAATTCATGTATTAGTTGGTCTTGCAAAAAATCTCCCATTCAACTGTGAATGCTTTCTATCCTAGTCATGGAGAAAGCGACGAGGTCATGTACTTTTTGGAGATCCATTCTTAATGGCCCCAGTTACAGCCAACGTGCTCCATACTTTATCCGTTTCTGTCTAAAATCTGTTTCTCTTGATGAAGATGTTTGTTGCGTAACGGCGATAGTCTAATTTCTGGTTAAATGGTCCCGTTTTGGATCGATGTATTACTTCCGTCGCCTTTCTTAAACACTTTGTAAAAAACGCATTCATTCCTTTATTGCATATGATACGTGAAACATTAAATCGCACACGCAATTCACGGAAAAGTATGAGCGTTCATTAAAATGTATATTTAAATTGTTATAACGTTTTTAGGCTGGGACCTATTCGCTTCTCATGTGCATCTGTTGCCACAAGTTATAAAAGGTTGAGGGACGAGCGCGTAAAAACAAAAGAAGAAAGATGGTGCTTCGGAGTTTCACTAGAACAATAATTTTCCCGAGGATGTAATAATCAGAAGGTTGCTACGAGAAGCAAGAAAACGGATTCCGCTTGCGTGATGAGGAAACCGCTAGAATGTGTATTATTAGCAAGAAGAAGCGAATGCTACAGTAGGCATTTATATCAAAGATTGATTACAAAATTGAACCAATCCTCATGACGGGCATAACTCTAAGGGTGTTAACAGAGAAATTACTGAAATTTTCCCAAGAGGCCTCATCTGCAATCATTCAGGGTTCACTAGGTGGTATACGGATGAATTAGAGAGAGAGCATTATGCAAATCTGCCAGCAGTAGGCATAACAGCAATTCGGCATCCGCATGAACTCAGTACTTCTGATAACAATTTTATACCACAAATGGCAGGATATCTCAAACGGGGAACAAAATCTGATGGTAACTATGACATTTGACGCATATCATCCATCAGTAAGAAATTATTCAATAAGAAATTATTCTTGTGAAGCCGTAAGAGCTAGAAAGAAATTTGACCTTATTAATGAAAACTAGTCATATGCATCAGCACTCTCGTTATGCAATGATTGCTTTGCGTTTTTCGTTTTTGCTGACAATTTTCTGTTTTCATTGCCGAAAGGCAGCTTCTCGTTAAATGTGAGAAGAAAAGCAGTGAAATAAGAACGAATACATTTGCAAAACGCATACTCAGATAGAAATACCGGTGTGGTGAAAAGAGATTGCGCAATATTAAATGAAAAGGAAAGTTTTTTATTCGTTGTATCACGCTAAATCCGCGATCGCATTTGTTACATTATTGATGCCTAAGGCAGCTTGATTGTCTCCATTAAGAAATCGGCAGCATGAACAACCGGTTCTTATACGGGCTAAACAGAGTGTCATTCACGCCCACTAGCCTGCTTTTGCGACTGCTCGCAATCGGCGACCGGTCCATGTTGCAATGCGCATATCTCCTGATGTGGAGCTGGTGTTTCGCCTACGGGGATGCATCGCCTCTCCGCCTGCGCTTCAAAATTTCCGTTTTCATTGCTAGATCATCTGCGTTAGCGCCGACGATAGAAAAGCATGAACCAGTTTTATCTCATCCACAGTTATGCAGCATAAATTTTGTTGTTTTTTTTAAAGAAAAAGAACAAAATATAAGAAACGCAAACCGCCTTTTGTAAAATGTTTGAACTTTTAGACAGGTAAAAACAAAAATATAAAGCCGCGTAGGAGGAAATAAATATTTCGTCTGATAATTTTATAGTCGGCCGAGGTCGACGTCTATCAAGCAGAATTTGCAACGGTTCTAACGACCACCACTTCGGTAGGTTTTTGATCTCTCTGCATGATTCCTCGTGTATCACGAGGACAGTTACTGGGCTGTGGATGCGACATTAGCTTTGAAGCAGTGAAGAGGATTCTAGGCTGAATGAGTGCCGCATTCATCAGCACTCGTCCCCATTCATTGCCGTATTTCCTGGGAAATTCTTCAGCTTTCATGAATTCCGCATATTTGATTTCACTGCAGTGGTATAATGCAGCATGGCTATAGTTTGAAAGTTAGGAATGTCGAATGAAAAGAGACAAGGGCAATTATATCACTGCATGAGTAAGAATTTGCCATTAAATCAGTCTGTGCCAATGAAACGACCATTGCTGAGATTGCTCTTAAGCCGAATTGATGCCGAAGTGGGAGGTGTATTCGTTTGTCGAGAAGGAGGACGATCTTACGAAGGGACTGTTTTCTTTAGTCCATAGTGCCTCATGACGCAAATCCTCGACGCTTTGCTATAACTTGTAAAATCGATAGAAGGAAATCGTGTTCGACAAGCATGATTCGTAATCCAGCAGTCATTGCAACAAAGCACGATTGCAACCGCTTTGAAACAAACTGTGACTTCTAGATTCGATTTTTCGTTTAAACTGCATTGCCGTGGTAGATCTTTTCAGATGATTCTGGTCGGAAGGAAGTTTGACCTTATCGTTACGATGTGTGAGCATTTAACTGGAACCACAGCCATTATAAGACAAGAAATTTTGCAACATCGTGGGCATTTATTACTACATTTTCTTTTACTAGATGTAAAAATAGGTTGAACAAACTGAACAAATTGACGAATCTCTGCATAAGCTCTGGGAAAGACTTTCCTTATACACCCGAACAGTTAGGGCGGAAGTATCCGAATTCAGCAAATTAAGATGCGTCAAGATATCATTTGTAAGGTAAGCAGGTGTGCTTCGTGGCATGCCACAATTCACAGCGAACGGAACAAAGTTTGGAACGCGACAAGTGAGCAAGTATTAAAAGAACGTTTATCACTGTTTTGTGAAGCTTGCTGTTTGTTGTAACAGGAGGCGATCGTGATAGGCGCCATACAACGAAACTCATCGCTAACGCAGCTGTCATCCTCTGCAATGGCCGTCACCTCAACACGCGTATGCGTCAAAGCAACTACCCTTTCTCGCGCTGTCCTTTACGCTTTCTCTTTCGTCGCGATCTTATCACACTACGGTATTGGGCGATGCCGTGCACACCACTCCCAAAATGCAACGTGCGCTTGTTGAAAGGGATCCATCCATCAGCTTGTTTTTTTCCCAATTCCACTTGGATCGGAGCTATTTCGCCCTCCGTAAATAACTCCCAAAAATTGCTTTGGTGGTCGGCTTGTAGGTTATAAATGGTATTAGGCGATACTTTCTATTCCACGCTTTCCTCTTAAAGGAATTGTAAACTATTCCTAAAAAACGCTCTCGTTAACAATGCCCACAAAGGAGCATCTTTCAGTCAGCGCTTTATTGTGATGACTAAATGCACTGCACAGTTTCGGCATCAGAAAAGGTTGAGCAACTCGGAATGCATTATGGAAAATTAAGAGAATCAAGGAATTAAACTGCGGCGTTGTTTGGACGAACTGATCCCAAGACGGGATGTAGAAACTGTGGTTTGTCGAAAATTTTTTTGCGTTTTGCAGAAGCTGCATATTTAATGATGAGAGTGGTTAGCAAGATGGGGTGGGCGAATTTAAATGACAACAGATTGTAACGATGGGCGAGCAATTTTATGAGAAGTGAGGGAAGTTGGTGAAATGAAGAGACCGATGGCTGTTAGATGGAACATATAAGGGAAATTGGCTCAGCAAGCGGCTGCCTCTCCCAGAACAATTACTATTGTAATTGATTGCCAAATTGAGGACAGAGGAGGGGGGAGGAGGGGAGGGACGGGTCGCAAAAATGCAGTGAGTGCCGATAAACCGGGTAGGCGATGGATTTAACGACGATTGTTTGCCTCTCTGCGTACCACGATTTCAGGCAAAGCTAGCGCATTTTGATCAAGTTGGCCCGACCACTGCATTGAGCGTGATGCAACAGAATTACAATCCGGCGTTTAATTTAATTGAAAACATTCAACGCATCGTCTCCTCCACTCTCATTTTTCTCGTTCCCTTTGTAGCATGCATGCATTTCACAACTCATTTCCCTATCTTTGTAACAAAGGGAATAATTGTTCAATGGCAGAAGATATGCGACGACGATTGTTTGGATTCTAATAGCTAATGACATTGTGCCGCAAACAAAATCGCAACGTGGCATTTTAAAATAAGATTTTTACATGACCATTGTATAGGAAGGTAGTGAAGCAGGAAATTTATGAAATTGCTAACGCCACAGAGCTCGCTTTTCTTCAGAAAATGAAGGCGCTCCACTCTTCTCATTATGTCGCATGCTCTTGAACATATCACTTACAATGTGCTACGATATCTTAAGAAATTGCGGAACTTAGCGACGACAACCTTTTGCTTTCAGTGAACTTGCCTTTGCGATGTAAAGCGCTGCACATACTTCAACTACAGTGTAACGGCTTTATTGCTTCCTGAACGTCGTTTCAACTTTTCTGCGCTATCACTTATCGTAAGCAAGGAAACGCTTTAAAGGCGATTCACTGTGGAGCTTTCCGATTTCTTTGATGAGCTTGAGAAATTATTCGCTGATTCGAAAGACCCCATAGATTTTGGGACGTACAAGGGATACAGGAATTCCAAACGGTAGCGGTCTGATATTAGATCCAGCAATGAGCAGTTCGCGTGCTATACAAAGTTCAGTGGCAAGCTGCTATAGGAATATACATTTATTGTCACACATTTCACTCACCAGATCATTAATTCGCATCTAATTTGTGCCTTTTCATGTTAACAACTACCAAAGCGAGCGTTAGTCATACTGGAGAAGGAAAAAGAAAACATTTAAAACAACACTGAATTCTAAAACGTCAACTAGCGCAACCTGAGCGCAAAAAAATTCTTTTCTGCATTGATTAGTGAATCTCAAAATTTCTCCGATCAAATCCACAATATAGGTGGCGAATTTCTTCTGCAAAAACCCATCCCGGCACGTTCATCTAAGAACTACAATCGTTCATCACAATATGTTCAAAATATTGTGGTTCCTGCGTCCTACAGGTTGTCAGGAAATTTACCAATGAATTAAATTCAAAAGCACTACTATGATGTAATTTTAGTCCTATGAGACTATGAATACCTATTCCCCAAAAATATGCTAGTTTAATATACAGCCAATTGTTGCTGATCACCAGTGGGAAGAAACAGCAGTCTTCTTCATCTCTAAACAATGAAGTGCCGAGGGACCTTTTCAACATAATGCCATGAAATTCTAGGATGATTCCAACAGGTTGGTGAAAGTACGAGTGACTAAGAAAAAGCCAGCTAATTTTTTTTTTGCTTCGTGTAGAGACTGAAGCAACGATAAAGCGGCACTGAATATTCCCAACGTAAGACAAGATCATTGAAGTGATAGAGTAAACTTACTGAATGTCGAACGGAAGGACCGAGGAGAACAATCCGCAAACGAAAGCTAAACGCGAAAGTGGAATAAGCGGCCACACCTTTCTCTGGATGAGGAGTCCGGTTCGCCGCAGGCACTCTCTGACATTGTCACCAACAGGGCAGCAACAATGTTGCTGCATGCAAGCGGAATCCATTAAACGCCAATCATCTTAGTGCGCTCGTGAGATTCACGAGCATGTAAATCAATGCAATTCCAGATTATCTGTCGCTGAACTGGCGATATGATTGCTGGTCCTTTAAATAAGAATAAAATGGCGTTCAAATATGGGCGCCCCAAATTCATTTTTCAATAAAAACTTTACTCTTTGCTATAGGGGTGAAAACAACAAAAAAAGGAGTTGAATGTGGATTCAACTTTTTCAAATAGATTTTATCGTTTCAAGTAAAAGGATAAGGTCTTGTCGTGTCTAAGTTGTAGACGTGAAGTCATCTTTCTTTTGAAAATCCTTCGGTCTTTAAACCATTGCATAAATCCTGAAGCGTTTAACTGATTCTACGAATGCAAAGCCAGTATGATGGTACCTTCAGGTTTAAAAGTCACCATTCTGCAAAAATACAATAGCTTGTATTAACTTGAACTAACCTCAAAAACATTTCCATTCTTCAAACGAAAAGAAAAAGCAGTCGTGCAGCAGTTTCACTGGAACTTACAAAAATTCGGGCGAGTGAGTGAAACTGTTGAAAATATGGAAGTTTTATGCGCCTTGTTGAAGCAGGCTTTTGACAACGAGTCATATATCTTTGCAGCTTGAACATCAGCTTCACACTAATGTAGAAGTAAAAAGTAATGTCGGGCATGTTATGAAGGCAATTTCTGGCAAACTCGGGAAAGCAGAAATTAATAAGCAATTTTAACGATTGCACCTCAATACACGAACCGATGTGTCCCGCATTCTTTGAAAGCTTAACATCCCTTCAATAAAGGTACCAAATGGTGAGGCCATGAAAGGATAGAATGAACTTCGCAATTTCTGTAGTGGATGCGGTTCGATCACTGTGCGCGAAATACGCTGCTCCTGATGTTGTTCCTTGGAGTGCTTCACTCGGATTCAGTGATGCGTGAATCCCCAAACAAGGTTGCTTTCAATGCAGAGCTAGAGAATGAAGCTGACGTCAGGGATGTCAGGTCGTTAGTCCAGGACTTCGACACTTGAGTTAAGGCGACAAGTGCTTGGGGAGAAATTAGAAATGGAGCACTGCTGCTATGAATAGCTTCAATTTATTGGGCTAGGACGTGGAGTCATATATTTGCAATTCCATCATGCATACTACTAAAACCGAAAAACTGACCCATCTCAAGTTGCATATACTTTTCAAGCGCAGCACGTTGATAGCATCTTCACCACAGTTCATTGGCTTACTTCAATACCTGCCGTATTGGTGGACTGATAGTATTGATAGCTCCTCTCAACGGTATCACATATGCAAAAGTCACTTTATTCTCTGGCATCCTTTGCCGAGAAAAGTTGCAGACCATGCTTTATGTTCAAGGAATTTTACCACCTAGAATGTCCATATTACGTGTTCAGAAAATATTAACGAAGCCATCTTTTTTATGACAATACTTTTGAGGTTCCGAGCGTCAACGATTCTCACTCCTCCTAAGATCCCATGAAAATGAAAATTTTCTCCGTAAGTTAATTCCCAACGGATACTTTGTTCAGAAAGAAATGGTCTCTGAAGCACAGACCATGAAATCAGCCGACATAACGACTCGACTAACAGGTGTATGAGCTTGAATCGTGCAGTCGTAGTTCTGTTGCTTTACAAAGTGAAATCAGAAGGATAAAGCTGAGTTTTATTTACCTCGAACTTTTATGAGGACTTGGAACTTCCTTACAGTCAATGCCTTCCTATGCGCCTTCAGGAAGTGCATGATCCTTGAGAATTTCAACCTTAAAGATTGTTACTTCAGAAATTTTAGATTGGCTGTGCGGTTAAAACTGCTGATATTTTTGAGGGCAGCATCGTTATTATCCTCGTTGTTGCAGTCACTATACTTGTTATTGAGGTAAGCGTGAGGCCATCGCTATTCTTATGAACTTCGCTCTTCAACGAACTTCATCACCCCCTGAAATATGGGGAGGGGCTCGGTAATACCAGCCCTCTCATGAAAATCCCAACAGACCCGTGAAAGCAATCCAAATGGTCGAAAATAACATATTTTGAGGTCCCTTCTTTATCATTTATTGCAACTTTCAGCTTATGGCTCATGTTCCTCACTCTGATTATTCGTTTAATCTTTGAAAAGATAAACACTCCAACAACACCGCAAATTGAATTGATTTATTTTTGAATGAAGCATTTAAAGCTTTTGTAACTGACATCTTGACAATTTTTTATATACAGGCAGGACGGATGTTACGCTAATAAACAACCTTTGCTTTTACGGCAACATGGAATTCAAAGCGTCAGAAAGTGATGAAAAATCTGCCAGCACCGTCAGGGGAGTGACGTGAATGGAAAAGGGGAGAGGGGGGAAGAAGGGGGTGGGGGGAGGGGCTCATAGATGACCCGCTTGTGCCAGCGAGCATTTAGATCATCCCTTGTTTCTTTGTATTCTGCCATTTCTGCGCTCAGTGATTAAAACATTCTAAGCTCAATAGTTTCTGATTCGGTGACCTTTGAAAGTTTGCTATTTGTTATGCAACTCTTGAAATTTTTCAAAACTTTCGAATCTGGACGGTTCTATTCGAGCTATTATGCGGTATATGCATGGATACCTTTGCTTCAACATTGGTCTTCACCGAAAAGTAGAAAGATTAGCTTAGTGAATTTCATGCTGAGTGCATAAAATCGGCTTTAGCAAAATCTTTTCTCGGAAACGACTAAAAAGTAGTCGAAATGTGGATCGTTCTCAGATGTTGTTTTAGCATTGGCATTAGGGAAAGTGGTGCTTCTCGTTAGGATATATTAAAAGCGTATTCTCTTAATGCTTATCAAATTTGAACCTCGTGGAAGTTCTAACATATGCGCTATGAATGGACTGCTTATGACCACTGTAGCGTGAAAGATTTTGATGGGAGATCTCACGAAGTGTGGTTAAGGGTAAAGAAGAAGAAGGGTGAAGATTGCGTAGAGGTGAGTACAATTCAGTTCAGTGAGTGATTGCAATAGGTGTTGTTGTCGTAAGCTTTTACAAAAGGAACACCATCTCTTTTATAATTTGTCACTTCTGCTAGTGTGTTTGTAGCAAGCGGAGGGACAGCGAATTTTTTACTGGCTTTTCGTTTTCAGTTAATTGCTTTGAGATTCTCATGCATCATCTATAGCTCTATACGAGAGCAACGAACAACAACTATTAAGCAAACGTATCAACAGGAATGTTAATGAACATTAACGCAGGATGGATCGGGGCGGGTAACACCGATCAACAATTTGTCCTGAAAATGAACTAAGCCGGATTTCCCGATCTCTTGCAGAAGTTTTGTAATAGATTTTGATTAATAGGCTTTTTCCTTTTACGTTGATATAGACTTGGTCCAAGTGCTGATTCGAACTTAGGTTCATCAGAATTTGTGAAATCCTCTACTGAGCAGGCCAACTGGTATTGCGAACATTTGAAACTGTGACGCATCACTGCCAGTTTACTTAATAAGCTATTGTAATTCTCCGAAAACCTATAATGCTCAAATTTTCTTGCCGGAAAGAACCTACGTTCACTCAAATCAACTCCCAGTTACACTTTTTAATGATACTTTGCATATTCGGAATTGAAAGCGCCAAATATTTGATTTAATCGTCTGCAGGCTACAAGCAATCTCCGCGAAAATTTCCAAAAAATTTGATATCGAGTGGGTCGACTTTTCTCTCAATCTGTGAAATAAGCAAAACATGCCACGGAGTCGATTTATCAAAAAGTTTCACAAAAATTTAAGCAGCATTCATTTTTCAGTGACGCAGGGGAGGGGCGAATGTTTTGGAATTCGCTACTGATTTTCCCGAAAGCCGGCCTTGCGGCAGTATGAATTGTCGGCCAGCACGGTTGACGTATAAACAGTGAAGATTAAATAACTGTTTCCTGTCCGTTCAGTCCTACCGACTACACCGTGCTGTGATATTCTTCGAAACACGCTTATGGTCAAATTTTGCGTTGGAGGAAAGATGAACAAATTGGATCATACCGGAACAATCTCAGAAAACTTCGACATCAATTTTCCGACATCAGCGCTCTCTTGTTTTCTCCAAACAAACCACTGATGCCAAGTTTATTTCGTTGGAGCTTATAGTTAGTGTAAACAGTTTTGCATCTACATTTTCTCCCAAAGGCTATTTATGCTTACCCTACTCGTCTGATCAATCAGTAGCGCAAGTGCCCTTCATCGAAATTTTTGAGTGTCTAAGGAGGGTTCTGAGGAAGCTTTCAAATAAACGGAGTTGTAAATGCAGCTACAGACAGGTATATCAAAGAGCGCATTCGGTTGCTGACTGCAAAGAAGAAATCGACAGTAGTTCATGTACTCCTGCCCCAACCGGGCTATTACCATAGAATCATTTCGAGATAGGTTCACATTTGAACATCTAAGAACGCTTTTAACAACGACTAAGAAAAATTCTTGAGTTCGAAAAACCCTTTTTTGTTACTCATTGTAATTTTCTAGGAGAAATCTATGGGCTCGGAATTTGGACAAAACCCGAGTTTCGCTGATGAGCTAAGCAGACTGAAATAAATCTACGAAAATTTGTGCCCTGTGGCGGTGTGCAGCTTTGCGCCAAATAAACTCGTATTAGACCTCGCGGTACAAAGAAAGTATGAGTGAAAATGAAACTCAGCAAATACTATGCAGATAAATTAATTGGCGGATGTTAGTCGGCGGAATGGCGACTTCTTTATGAATCGCTTCAAAATATTTGACCGCTATATCAGAATTTGACGTCGTAACAAAAGAGGCTGAACTTTTTGTTCCCACACTTTGCAATGAGTTCATTTCCAGTATGGTCATCACATTTCATAGGTTGGCGTGGGAAAACTGAAAAGTTTTGGCGATTTCAAATTCAAAACCATAGGTTTTGAATTTGCTCATATGACATGCTCATGATGCTGAAAACCATCCTCTATCGACGGAGCTTTGAATGATCGACTGATGATAGATAACCAGCGGTTGTAGGTTGCTCGACGATGGGACAGAAATGTACAAACAAAATCTTTTTTTGCAAATGAAAGTTGTGGTGATCGACATTTGTAATCACATTGTGTCAACTCCATAAATTTGTGCTGGTTTCGAAAGCTTCCGTATTTTTCATCCGAATGTGCACTTGTACGAATGGGGCGTCACAGTTTGACTGTCGTGATGATGTGAGTTTGATAACATTGTTTCAAAATAATATTTGCAACTGTATTATTTTTGAAGTCTTTTGAAAATGGCGTTATACTTCACTCATTTGTAAGGAATTCAGTTGGGAAATATGAGCGCCAGCACACCTATTTTTTAGTGCAGATGATAAGTGCTGCTGATTCCACTTATCCTCATCAGCTCAGCATTCCATGGTAAGTGCGAGTTCCCCTTGATAGTATCCAGTTATGTTGTCCTAAAGAATTGCTCGAAAATATAAAAGAAAAAACATATTCGGACGAAGTTCACAATATATTCAGAGAGAATTAAAAGCCAAACGGAAGCAAAATGCGACAGAAATCATTATTAATGTAGCGGTGAAACCGTGTTGCTATGGCCAAATGGACTGAGTGCCAAAACATATCGTCATCAGGAAAATACGCACAAACTGAAATCGCAATTTTCTGTATTTCTTTAAGGGTTGAGCGATGATAGACGGTAGATGAAATGCAAAATATAACAATGTTCACGAGTGGTCACTATGGGAACAACATCGAAAATTATCGATATCCAAAATATAGGAAAGTAAAAGGCAAGAAAAAAATAAAAAATTATAACAATTCGAAGACAAAGAAGGCACATTTACGCACGACCTTGTGAGAAACTCTTGCACATTGTAATCTGAGGGAATCTTCGTATTCACATCATGCAAAGCAATCCTCTCCTACGCCTCTTTCCATCTTGCCCTTTCTTTCCCTACCTTTCCAGGTTGTGGGTGAGGTAACGATAGTGTCTCGGACCCTCAAGGTTACTGCACCTTATATGATCCAAATAGGTGAAACCCTCACTGCTCGAGAGGTCAGAAAGGCTTGGTCTTCTCCTTTAAATTTGATGTCATCCAAACCTGGTACATTTCCGCACGAAATCGTGGTATGGCTGTATGCAACCAAACTCTATGTGCTGGGCTTCAGAAGCAAAATATTTGCTGCTTCATTTAGGCGTCTTAAGTTTACAGGTTTCGATGACGTAGAAATGGTCGAATACTAATGAATGCATCTTCAACAGTCTGATGCTGCAATAATTTCGAAATGGTGGAACTTGCAAAAAATATGCTTCCTTCAGATATTTGTGGGGATCGTGAGGGTATATGTTTGGGACCGTTAGGGGGTTGATACGTGGTCTGCATTAACGTGCATGAGACTTATTTCTAAACAGATGATACTTATCCTCGTTTAAAACGATTTCTACTAATTCTCGAAATTGCACATAAGGTAGATGTTGTTACATATATGAACACAAAACGTATGCGAAATTCGGAAACTCCAGTAATCCGACAGTTGCTGCAGTTGCGCATAATTTGATCTCCGAGTCATACGCATCATGCGTTAGGAGCGTTCTGAAACAAATTACCGCCGGCAATTGCGCAGAAGCAACATGCAGGAAATTTTGTCACAATGAGTTTGAAGATAGCTATTTTCTTGAGGGATTATCAAATAATTTTCCGCGATAACATACACAAGGAACGTTACCTGACATATTGTCAGACATGCTACTACGTTCCCACGAACATAAGTCCTGCTAAATATGCGTGCAATTCAATATGATGTTACGCTCACTGATCTCTCAAGAAAACACGTTGGTACACCATCGAATCACGTTTTTATAATCTACATGACCGACCACTTCAGGCGCAACCTAGGATGGGTAGTAACCAACATCGATCAGTTCTCCTGAAGCTCATTGGACGGTCATCGCGGATGCACGATTTACCACAAACAGGAAAAAAACCATCGATCGATTTTTTTACGAGGTGCTCATCTCTAATGATACCTAATCGAAGTTGTGGTTTGGATAAACATAACAGTTATCTTCAGCAGCTACAGTCTTAGATGCTTTTTCCAAACGACATAGGAAATTACCTTGCAATCTGCGCAAGCTTAATGGATGTGTGCATGGTGGGCGTTTAAAGTTGGGGAGGAGTTGGATGACCAGTTTGAAGACCGTACATCATCTTCTCCGTTAAGTAATCTATTTCGCTGATGGGTGGTCCTCGACTTGATCGACTGCGAATTTCCGATATCTTCTGCTCGTAGCTCGAGTCTTTAACATTGAGTGGCTCTTGATGTCGATTCGCTTCTCGTTGAGATATGGTTAAATCTGAAGTGAAAAATGAATAATGACGCCTATTCTTAGACGTCACTCAACCTTTCGAATAAATTACCTCAATAGATCAGAATAATTCAAACACCACTTGCTGCGCATTTGAAAAACCGTTCACTTACTTTCATCTCTCAGCTGTCGCACGAAATTGTTCGGATGAATGGAAGCATCGGAGCCCTTATAGGGCGGATAAGGTGCGAACCTGAAATGTATGCAAATGTAGTGCTTGTAGCAGTATGTAGCAGTATTGTACCAAATGTAGCAGGAAGCAGAAAAAATCATATTGTATGCAAACAAATGGGTGGCACGCGAACAGAGTAACTAGCGCCGAGACTGCTACTGTGCCGTTCTGCAATCTTACCTATGATCGCACCGATATTTGCACATGCAATGTAAAAACAACGTAATTCAAGTGACTTAACTTCGCCTTTGGAGCAAAGACGTTCAAGGAAGCGTACACATTCTCCTCTGAGGAGCATTTATTTGTTTTAGCACTTTTTTGCTGTTTTCGATGCAACGTAATTTGTGGGATTATGCATATACGGATGATAGTTCTCTTTAGAAAGGAAGCGCTTCGTTTCGACAACATTGCTTTCAGCTGATCAATGTCATTTTCGCACTGTATTTCTTCCCCGCTTCGCAACATTTCGGCTAAGACTAAACTACCAGAGCATTGCAAACAGTCAAGGGGACCTTAAAGGTATGGCAGCTCCGAATGATTGTGCGGTTGCTTGGCAGCTGCTTGCTTCTCCAAAATGCTGGAGTCATTGGACCATATGGTTGTTTTGAAAGAGAGCAGTATGCAATGCGATAGAATAAAAAGCATTGAGAGGGCAGTCAGCGCAAAGCTCGGATACATCTTCCTATCACACAAGTGGTAAAGGTTTTTTTTCTTTTTAACTAGGAGGCATAATGAACAGCTGTAAACCAAATCTAGGAACAGTCTGGCTATAGGTGTCTACCCAGATAATGACTCACCTCCGATGAATCGGGTAATCATTCGCTCCGCTTCTTCTATTTACTTCACTTAGGTGGACTTTTCTGAAGTTTCGGGAACTAGCATGCATCGTTAAGAAATTCATCGTCTTTTTACTTTATGCTTTCCAAAGGTAGTCTCATTCCAAATATGCAGTTGCATGTTTATGTCTAACTGTGCCCTCATTCGTCTAGTGAAGGCGATTCAAGTACACTTGACGCCGCTGAGCGGGTGCAGATATTTTTTCAACCTATCCGCGAGTATCGTATGAAACAAAAGTGCAGAATTAGCCATCATGGACAGCCATTTGAGCAAGAGTATCGCATCAAGATCTGTCGTCGAGAGAAGCTTGTTGCAGATTTACAGCTAATACATGGTGATAAGAGAAGGTTTTCTTAAAGCAACAGCGAACATACTTCTCCTCATATGTTGAGGTGTATGACCGGCTAACTGCTCGAGAGGTGGTTATCGCGGAGTTATCGGCAATGTCAAGCACGGCAACCGGGGTCGTCGTTGCGTATTGATGAATGAGTTCTCTGGGATTCGTTATAAGATAATCCGTCGTGATCTCAGTTCTTCTTGGTGAATCCATTCGTAGGCCGTACTGGCCCGAGGCCGCTGAAATCCAAAGCTGCACTGAATTGAAGTCACTTGCGAAACGCTCTCTCAGGAGCATTTTTGCTTTCATAGACAATCGCTGCCACGGTAATCTAAAAAGGACAAAGAAAGCAAATAGTGGGCTATTCAGCATCTCTTCCAATGACTGAAAGATTTTTTCCCCAAACTCCTTCAACTCGATGATAATCTCATCAAACAGTGACGGCGAGAAGATGAGTGGAAATCATAGAAAAATTCTTAAACTCTAAAGAAAGCGATAGTCAGTGAATTTGTTAGATGTTTGGCATCGCGATGGAGCAGTGATTCTGCCTTAATCTTTACCTCCCGGAAGTAGCTGACGGCGTTTGGACATAACTGTAACGAGGGCAATGAAAGATTCAGTAAATTCAAGCTACGAGTAATGCTCGCGAACTAGTGCATACCGCTGGATCTGCCGTCGCCCATTGTCCCGTATCCACTGTATCCATCGATACCCTCATTCAACGCATCATGACTCCGCGATCGTCCTGCATTTCAGTATTTGTCTTGCAATTAAGCTAAACATCAGTAAGCTCTGGAAATATTTTTCCACTTACTTCCTTTTTCTATGCCTATATTTTTCACTAGACGTCCTGCAAAAATGAAAAAGACGGTGGCACATACCCCTTAAAAACCTTAAGCCGCTATTTTCCCGAAATTTCAATGATCTGTACATCTGATGGCGCTGCAATGCTCCGAAGATTTGGGTGATTAAGCATAGACCTCATGATCAAACAAGAACAGAATATCAAAAGATCTCCAAGAGAATATTCAAGATCAATGAGAATAATAACCGCCTGCAGTCTTATCCTAACTGCTCTTAAACTAGACAGGCGCTCCGCAATGAATGAGGTACCCGTATTAAACTGCAGTGTCTGCCACTCTTGTCCTCTCTTCCTCTGCGCAAAGATGCTCTACTTAATAAACAGCTTAGAGCGCGCTCCATCAGTCACGATTATGGTCTCCCACCTATGGATCACCTGCTCGACGCACATCTCTAAAGTTTACAAACTCGACCGTTAGCAGGCATATGATGAAACTTCCCCTCGGTTTTCAATCGCTCTTTTGCAACACTTGCTCAGAGACCAGGGGTCTCGTTCTGCAGACTAAGAAGCGGGAGTTGAATTTTAAAATAAGTACACTGTTCAACCTGCTTTGCCTAGTAACTTCGTAGGTCATGTGCAACAAGTAAGCACTGTTAACCTCTGATGTCAGCTGTGAACGGGTCCGACTGAGCTGAGTGAAGAGTACTATAAGGATCATGAGAAGCCGGTGTTGTATAATTTGATGCAGGAGCAGTTCCATAGAAATCTAGAATTGTATAAACACGTCTTTTGAAGGTCCATACAGTGACGTGATGTGTCCTAAGATTGCCTGCGAGAGCTCCGAGGAAATGAGAACATGAACGAAAGTTGCTCAATTCCACAACATTTCTGCTAGCTATTTTCAAAAACAAAACTTTTGTGAACGAGATGGACTAGGTGTTCCAGTTTTACTGAAAATCTTCCTTTTGGACAAAGTTCTTAATTGCAGCCGAGAAATAGTTAATTGTCAACTGATGGGCCTATGTGATAGAAGCGCTGCATCACTTCTGAGCAATAAAGTTCTAATTCCATGAACGAATCTGAAAAGCACAGTTGAATACGTTTATTGGGATGAGCAACAACCGTCCTATTGCTGAGAAAGTTGCAAGCAGGTTATAATTTAAAACAGCGCGATAAATTTTCGCTGTTGCTTACTGTGAAAGCAGTCAGTACCATAAGAGGTTCACTATGGATGCAACAAACCCAAATATTTATTTTTCTTCCCTGCGTTCCTACACTCAAGTGTAAGCATTCCGTGTGCATGAAATATTTCAAGAACAAAGTTCACTTAGGCAGCTGACTGCTAGAAGTGAAGATCTTACCGAGAGCACTGCTCGCGCCTAAAGTGGACGTTGGAGTACCATAACCTCTTCCACCTCCACCAGCGTATTTGGATCCTCGAGTGCCGGATCCATAGCCTTCCGGCCCTGTCCCGCCATAAGTTGGTGCAAATCCTCCTCCTCCACCGTATCCTCCAGGGCCGCCACTTGCACTGTTTAATGTTGCTCCGGGATAAACGTCGCCAAGCGGCTCGCTTCCATATTCTCGGCCAACTGATCCTTTTGTTGCCATGTATTCCCTTGGAGGAACCTCGTATGATGGAGCTCTCGCGCCACCTCCATATGCGATATTATCGAATCCATGTGCGGTGCCCCCATAAGTGGGCCCCATTCCTCCGGCAGTGCCAAAATTCTCGCTGCCTCAAAACGACTTTTAGAAAGGAAACTTGAATCCAAGAATTGAGAGCCTACCGATGCTGCAAGCTGAAAGACACATCGTGCTCTTATTGCAGTTGCGCAATCATATCACTGGTAATGATGCTAGTGGCAGGTCCGAACGGAACGCTCATTAAGAGACTTGTCGTCAAAGCATTCGTCTGATTTGTCGTCAAAGCATTCCCTTGCGCAATCAGTTTTCAAGAAAATCCAACATGTCGCGAGGAGATCATGAAGTTTTCCTAAGTTATGCATTTTCAGCTGATCCTCTTAAAGCTCAGAGCATAACCTTACAACTGGAATTCTGCCGATTATCTATTATTTTTTTGAAAATTATTGCACAACAACCGTACTTCCAATCTTGGAGGAGCGCTTGAGGTATGGAAATCGAGGACTGAATAAAACCTGAAGTTCTGGTGCGTGGGAGTAAATAATGCCTGATGAAAATCGATCGTTGAAAACATGATGCTTCATGGAGGAAAATCGTAGTAGATACCCATTGCTGGCGTAGAAGGACAGGATTAACGGTCGAAGAAAACGGAACTACAAGGAGCCACCCACTTCAGCAATTGCAAGGTCTATTTTTCTTTATGCTTCGCCTACCATGACACGTAAAACGCTTACTAGGTGAGAGCGTTCCTGCAGTGCGTGAGTTCCTGCCGCTCGTTCCTCCATATTCACTACCGTACTCACTTCCACCACCTAAATCAATGATTAATTGGAAGCGATGCATTGAGGCATTCAACACCACTTTTTTAAGACAGGTACTTAACAAAACTTCATAAAAATGACGGTTACTTCCTTCGCCTTTCGTCATAAAAAGAGTACTGCAACACAACCTCATTTAAACTGCATATGTTGTAGCTATAGCGATGATGCCTTTTCAACTGCACCGTATGGTCCGCTTGTGCAGACTTATCTACACACCTAAGAGCCATGGTGAGGGAACTGAAGCGATGAGTTTTAGTGAAAGTGCCAAGTGATGCGTCACGCCAGTTGTCTGGTTGTGACCTCGACATATTGCGAAACTGGCGCATTAGAACGTTGATTAGTGTATGATGGCGACCCCGGAGAGATCAATTTTGCTGGTCTCGTCGGTCACATCGTCTGATCTCTCGTCTTACGTTATGTTTTGTACACTGTATTAGTTTTGGGCAATTGTAACTGCAGTGTTTTGGTTGTCATCGATTTGCTCGGTGCGTTATGCTTATCATGCATTTAGAGAGGTGGTGGTTCTCGGCTAAGGTAGTGTTGACTCGATTTCAACGGTTTGAATTCGAAGGCTAACGGGCCGATTATAATAGGGAATTCATTCTTCTGAAGTCTTTGTTTATTGAGTAATGATATCTTCTAACCGACTTCCAAAATGCCATTTGGAATCTGCTTGGAGTTTGAATTTAAGTGAAGGTGGCCCAAGTGCACACCAGAGTGAAACGCCGATGTTCGTTTGTTTTGAGCGTTTCGGTGTTGCAATAAAAAATTAATTCGAGCACCTTGTTTCCTATTGCACGAATACACCGCTGGGCTGCTGGACATAGAGAAAAGAGGCAACGAACTTTGTCCATTGTGGATACCAGTCTGCTGGTTGTTTGTGATTGTCGTACTCTCCTGCACTCAGAAACCGTCAAATTAGATAGCACTTTAAAGAAAATGAGGATAGGTTCTAATGGTCAAGTACCATTTCCTCGCCTCCTTATTATTTCCTAGAAAATTTTTGGCGTAAAATAAGAATCAAAAAGTATGTTCGCCACGCTTTCACCCGACTGTGCAGATGCTTGGGAAAGTTGTCAAATGGTTCAGGGAGGACTGCTTTTTTTCTCCATGTGAAGGCGATGTTTATAGACGAAGGTGCATCCTGAAAGAAGTGCTCCGTTATATGTGTTATATTTTACTTACTGTGAGTGATGGTCTTCTCATAGACATTGTAACCATCGCGGCCCGGGTCGCCCTTTTCCACAGTCCTTGTGTGCGTCACAGAAATTCTTGGCGACATGTCCTTGGGAGCGCGCTTCACCTCAACACCGTCGGCAGCCACGACTCCATCACCAATTGGTGAGTAATAAATTCGTCGAGGCTTAAGCGATTTGGGCAGCTGTCTTCGGTCAAAGACAATCTTAAACGTTTGAGTTTGACAAATATAACTTAAGAATACATCCGCCGTACTTGAGATAATTGTGCGTAATGCTTCGAAGTTTTATATATGGCGTAAAGTGAGCAGTAGTTTTAAACACAGAAGTGTGCGGTTCACATATGGTTTGCATCAATGACGCAAAGAACACGATGGATCGTTATTTGTGTAAAGGAAACACAGAATGATAGTTTCAACCCACAGATGTTTTTTGTAAAATCGTCAGTCTTCTGATTTGGAAGTATGAGTACAGCATAAATTGCCTACAGGCTATTCAAGAAGATCTTTCAAGAATTCGACGACAGTGTTATACCGAATTTCGTGGAGTCACTTAATCACAATGATCAACGAAAGTCTGGTTGACAATTGCTGTCGTTTTCTTCACATACCTCACCACCTTGCCACTTTGTGGGCATCAACTCGACTCCAGATCCCGGTCTATCGCCATATCCGGAAAACCGACTGCGCTCTTCTTCTTCGCGACGCATTCGCTCTAATTTCTTCGTATGAGTATGTCGTGCTGTTTCATATCGGTTGTAGTCATCCTGTATATAACTGCATAAGTGAATTTGAGTGCGGGTTTATGGTAAAGAATATTGCTTAAATTCAGTTTCGGGTAATCCTGGAGAGTTCTAATGAGTTGAAAAGCTTCCTAGAAGGGGCACGACTTGAGATGCAGTGATTCATTCCGGAAGAATCAGCTCTTAAAGACTTTAGTGCCTGTGACAGAAATAACTGTTTGATGTAGTTTTCAACGCAGTGCGCGTAAACGCTACTACCATTTGATTTGCCCATTTCCTATTCTCTTTATACGGCAGTCACCCGTTGTGTCCTATTTCTTTTTATGGAAAACTTTGCGTCGTACACGCAAAACTTCTCATGCCAACTAGACGAGAACGAAACATTCACGGACAAGAAAAAAAGAGAAAGTTTTCTTTGCCTGGTTTGAGATTCATAATTCCTGTGCTGACATATGTGCCACTTTAAAATGAGAGTGCTCCTCGGTTAAAATTTCTGAATCAACACATCTGTGCACAAACCAGCTAGTCGTAAAAATTAACAAAGTACTAGCAGTTTTTGCAATTTCTCTTGAGGCGAATCCCCATTATTATCTATCAGGCAGATGGCATGAGCACTTCTAGGAATGAGGCAATAAAGGAGGGGGCGAACAGTGATCAAGCACACCTGTTTCCTTGGCATAGCGCCACAGCAGCAGAAAAAAAAAGGATCCGCCCACCGGCTTCTCACGACGAACAACTGCCGGTGAGTTTCTTTGCGATGAGTTTATTTATGGTATTAGATTAACGCACCTTCAATTCTTGCTGCACCTTCTAGCAGTTTTTGTCGCAGTATATTTACTACTTAGAGAGTGTCTTTTATTGAGCAACAAACAATCCTTGTATTTGGGGGATGGGTGGAAGCTACACGCCATTGCGATTTAGCGGCAATCATAAATTCAAGGTTTGGAACTATCTAATAAATTTCCATTTTCTGAACCCTCTGATTTCACAGGCATGCAACACTGGTCTTTTTTGACATTCTGCGCCCACTGACGCCAATATGATACAACAGTGGCAGAGAAGGTGGTAAAAATCTCGTCTATGAGGTGAAGGAAATCTCGTATACGAAATAAAAAAACCTCATAAAAATCTCAGTTTCACAAAATCTCTTCTCCCTCGTATATGATCCAACCTTCTAATGCATTGTTGTCTTTGGGGTTCAAACTCAGAGACTTGAATTTCTGGGAAGCCTAGAACTGCCATGAAACGGCTGAATTTGGAATAAGAAGATTATTTTCGGAAACAGGCATGTATCAAACAATGGACTTTGAGAATCAGATGTGCGAGCGAATGAGCAGATAGGCAGACAGCCAAGGTCATCAAGTGCTGGCCCGGTCGCAAGGGAAGCGACAAAGAAAAACTGTTAAAAGCTCAGTATTACTGAGATCAACAGTTCCACGTGATACTCGGGGAACAATAACTTACGTTTTGTTCTTTGCAACTGATAACGTACATTCACACACATTTTTAATATTTCCTCAAGACTTGAAGAATTGTTTAAATTTGTGAGGTATATTCTTCAAACTTATTGTTGAGGAATTACAATTGCTGATTACTTTCTCTATAGAAACAGTGCAGCGTAAGTTATGAAATAAAAGTGCAGAGGCTGAAAGCATGACATACTCGGTGTCTATCAAGAGACGAATATGCTGGACTAGCTGTACGATCTCTCACTCCGTGACTATCAGTCCATCGATCGTTGAGGTTGCCTGTACTTCCGTAGTGCAACATCTGCGTTGGTGCTGGGTCAGTACGGAACGGTGATAGCGAACGGGCTCTTTGGTTTACCGCGGGAACACTGTCCGACCAGGTCACTTCTTTCCTACTGTTAAAAACATATTTTCGGGCAATCTAAAGGAAACAAGAAAAAACAGGACGAGGGCACCACTGCAAACATACGCTTTTATCAATTTGGGCGTCGACAGCATGCATGCTGTGCTTTTCCCGTCATTGCTCAACAGACCTGGTGATAGTGCTTCAAGAAAGTTATATGTTAACACTAAGCTGAACATTCAGAAGCTCCGTATCGGCGAAACTGAAGAGCATTTTTCTAAGGCCAGCTTTTCACAGATTAACTTATTTGTGCTTCTGAAGGTGCGCTTCCTGCCAGAGAGCAGTTTGTTGGCTGGAGCCACGCGGTTAACACGAATTTCTATGTTTTTGATCAAACTAGGGCAAGATATCCGAAGGTCATTATTCTAGCCAATAGTGTTTGGCAGCAAAAACACACGTAATAGGAATATTCTCTCTGAACGATATTTAAGGGCGTTTTTTTGTTTTTACAGTTTTGAATTCGCAAACTATGTCGTAGTGAAGCTTTCGAGTTAACTTCCGATGGGAAAATAATTCAACAAATTCTTGTCTAAATCTTGCCTAAAAAGAAATTTGACTGATATTGTGGTCAGCATTATCGAAGAATGTTTCCTAATACCTCGGCCACTTTTGTATATGGAAGCAGCAGTAGACACCCGAACACTACGTGCAAAGACAATTGAAAGAATCGTGAGAGATGCGTTAAGAAAAAAGAGGTGTCATGCGAGAGTGGTTGCGGATGCTTGAAGAATTTTTCCAGGAAAACGCTATTGGAACAGATGAGGGACAAGGAGAACTTGGACGGTAACGAAGAAGCTTGCGCATTTGCCACCTATTTTTGCGCTTCATACGGTACATTGTGATAGCGTGCTCACCGCATTTGATGGTGTTGTTTAATGCGAAAAAGATGAACAATTTTACGATTTAAAAAGGTTGAATGAAAATTTCCACAAGAATTCTGGAACTCCAAATTAATAATTTTGCATGACTGGTGTCGGAAGAGGTGGATACCATAATAATGCCCATATCTAAGGTACAAATTATGAGAAGTTAAGTTGAAGGAATCTGATAAGACTTAGTAGGAAAAGCGCAGAACGTAGCATTAGAGCGCCTTTAAGTTTAAAAAAAATCCACATCAATTTCGAACCCGTCGAAAAAGAGCGATGCGAATGCGTACGATTGGTAGAGAAGCACTACATCCAGGACTTTTCTCCTTCGTGCACTTGCGTCCATGCACTTTTGAGGGCTTCATTCACTGCTGACCTTTCACAGTTGAGAGGATGGTGGTACCCATCCCTTCCCGTTTCAGCGTTTCCAGCCAGGCCTATATATCCCCTTCTTCCTTATCCCTTCTATGTCTCCACCTCTCTTACACGCCATGTGAGTTAATGCGTGGTTTAAAAACTACCTTAATTCCCTTAACGCGCTATATTAAGCTGGTGAAACGCATTTTCAAAAATATGCTCCGCGATGGACCATTGAGCTGATTTCTGTAACGTGTACATACCTTCTTGACGTACCCTCCCCGTAAGGTCTGTGTGCCGGTTGGTCGGTCGTCCAGTTGTCGAGATAAGGTGGTCCTATAATTTTACTATGTTTACACTGGAATCAGAAATTACCGCCAGTCTGCTGGAAAGCCGACGTGCGAAAAGATGTTCAACAGTCAACAATGTATTACACTTGGGTGGGATACAGCGCCTTCCTTACGAGAAAATTGACGATTCAAGGCTTTTAGAAAGCATAGGAAATCTTGCATATTCGCGTAATAGATTATGGAATGAAGCGTTCCTCTTTCGGTCATGCACTTGCCACAAGTCTACACGCCCAGTGCAGTTTACAGCTATAAAGCAAGCACATCCGCTCAACGACATATAACTTTCGTAGATGAAAGCATCTGTGGCACGGAGGAACGAAATATTTTTCAGATTCTCAGGAAAGGATTTTCTCTGAGGGGGACAGAGGCGAGAGAAGAGGTGGGGAGGCAGTGTTGGATAACAATGTTAGTCTCGGGGTAATAATAGTCTCACTTTTCACTCAATGCTGACATAAAATTCTGATTACATTCGAATACGACATAAACAGTGGCATATTTGCGTACTAGTAGATGGCCCGGGCAGAAATTTCCGGTTAGCGTGTCACTGGAGGACGTACTACCAAAAGAAGGAAAACGGTAAACCGCCATCCGCGTCCTGTAAACTGTTTCAAAGTGAGAGTTTATGAACGAAAGAACGCATAACAGTCTAAGAAAAATGGATTACTTCTTGGCTGAAGTTGAATCAAAGTTCGATGAGATACCAAGTAATTAGTAACAGCTATTTTGTGCATATTGAAAACAGTTCCTGTGAAGACCACAATGATGATGTTGCGTCCAGAAATCACGAGAAATAAACATGATAACAAGACCTGTGGAACAAGGAATGCTTAATGAATGCTATAATCGCAGTATGAGTAAGCATGAAACCGAGCAGTGACGGATCGGCATAAAAAGGGATCCTCATAGGAATATACCGAAGCCCTGGAATGCCTAATGTAATAAAGTGTTCTTTGTGATGACTTTGACAGAGCACTCTGATATGGCTACTATGGACTGACCTGTGTTATAGCCAGCGCTCCGAGATCGCCTCTGTTGTTGACCAGAAGGGGTCCAGACACGGTGAGCACTCCCACCGAGTGTATTTCTTATATTCGTGTAGTTTGATGGTGGCTTCCCAGCCTTCAAGTTCTCTTCAAAATAGTATACTGGGTATTAAAAGGATTCTTGAAAGCAGTGTACGAAAAAATAATGCAATGTATTTTCATGTCGTTACGTCTTTTGATGTCTTTCTGCACTGTGAGTGTCTTTTCTTCTACAGTCGTTTCTCAGCACGTGTTACAGAACTTTCTAAGTGTTTGACCCAAGAGTGGAACAACGGGAAAACTTCTTCCGGCTTCTTAGATCCCATCCGACGGATTGCGAGTAGTCAATAGCACCAAATTACTTCTCACGAATGGTCACCATTCTGCTAAACAAAGGTAACTTTGTTTCTGACATCGCCTCTTCCACCAACAAACTCTTAGCTAAGCTGTATTCATGAAGGTGAATGACAGAACACTTACGAATAAAGATCTTGTTCATGCAGTATAAATTGGCCATTTCTAAATAAACAGTGATCAGGGTTTGGAAATAATTGCCCTAAGCACAGGGCAATTATTTGAGATAACTGAGCAAAAGTATGGTCGACATCACGAAATCGCTGTCCGGCGTTGAGCGCTTTCAGCGAATCATTTCAGGCCGATTAAAGGGGATAAAAACATCGGAGCAGAGGACGATTTTGAGAAAGGTTAAGCTTCGCAGTCCCGTTCCGCTAGCTTCTAACGACCTTATAAAAGTCAGCGATAACAGCCGATTACATGCAAGTCTTCACTAAGCTGTTAGTAAAATCTCAGCAATGGATCCGATGGCTGATTTTCACTTGTCGGGCTCTATTTGTAAAATAATCACCCCTGCAATGTACACCTGTGATCTACATCAAATGCACGACGTATTCCGCACCATCATTACGTTCAGTTTGCTAGATCTGTATGCGATGTTAAGCAGGGTAATTTTGCGGAAGTTTCAACAGTGTGCTCAAAGCTTAAGATGAGACTATCACGAGATCATCGTGAAAAATCACATTCCCCTCATGCAGCTACTGCATAATCATTTCGGTCATGGCTGTGGACAGCAAAATTGCACCACTAATTCTGCCCTCCCAAACACAACCGTATAAAGGGAAAGGCGATTGATCGGTATTCGTAATTTATATCAGCGAATAAATGTTCGATAATGAGAAGCACCGAATGGCTTTTCGATATATTGAAGAAGATGCGAATTTGCGTCGATATAGCGCTGAAGTTCGCGGTCCTGTGAGCGAGAGAGTTGATGGCGATTCAGAAGGTCGCAACTGTTGGCAAGATGGCCCTAAAACTTGTGCTATTCGTTATCAAATAATCTTGTCAATAGGCATATTCAACAAGTAGCAACATCACCCGGAAGTGAGTTATTTGGAAATATATACATAATCCGCATGGGAAATCTCCAACTTAAAAAAAAAAGAAGTGAAAAGTGAAAAACGGTAAAGGCTGTCTCGTAGACTGAGGTTAACAGAAGCATGCACGTGGTAGGTGTAGATGGAGCTAATAAAAAAATTCTTGTCCTCCGCAGCTTTATAGTTTGCTTTCTGCATTAAGATTAGGCACCTCTCCAAAATTGCACTCGGAGAGCATGCATTTTTCCAACATGAAAGATAGTTTCTCAAACATGCGTTCTGCATGTAAAAAAGTCCTATCCAAACCTGCACCCTACGCCCACATCGCAAGCTCGAGAAGCGGCGAGCATTAAAAACATTCGGCTACATCGAATGCTCATGCGACGGAACAAATTAAAAGTATGCATGATAGAGCACAGCAATCAAACTGCATGCAACTAAAACTTTAACTAACAGTCATGTTCACATTGGACGGCATCTGGCCCGCTGCCGTCGGATTTCTTTGATCGTCAATCTCTCGTAACGTTTTCGGAATGCTGTGAGCCGCACGAAATGAAATTTATATCAGTGATTCAGTTGTCAGCACATATCTTCAAATTCCGAACGTCAGGGCGTCATTTAAAGGGAACTGTTTTTTAATTTGATACGTTTTCTATAATCCAAGCGCATCAAAAAATTTGATCCTTTTGAAAGCGACAATACGCTCATTTGAAAAGCTCCTTCAGAGTTAGCTGGTACTGGAAGTTAAAAACCGCTTACATAGCACTAGAACGTCTTGTCGAACTAAACAATTCAATGTATGCCAAAAATAAAAGAAAACGCATGTGAGTGAAGCACCTACAGAGATAGCACAGACATCGCAGGTTGTTACTTTAGAATAAAGGCGGAGCCGGCAGTTGGTACGCTTTAGCTACATGGGAAAAGGCCGCCTGATGTTTTTGCCAGCTACCCAAATGACGTAATTAAGTGAACGCCTGTTCCGAAGAATGGTTAAGCACATGCGGAGCAGTGGTGAGTATTACAGTCATTGGGCAGGTGATACATACGAAAGAATAAGCCACATCAAGCCGTATGGACATGCCCATTACCTTTGAGGATGAAGGAGATGACTCAATCAAGTGGTCGTTAGGCTTTGCCTCGTGCACGCAGCGCAACGAGCTATTCGGATGACCTAGCCGGCAGCTATCTGGGCAAGCAGCAAGCTAAACACATTGCAGGACCGGGCGCACGGCCCACCTTCAGCGTACGCTCTGCTCCATCGAGAACGATCGCTGAGTCGCGGTGATGCAAAAAAAAGTTTGCCTCCAGGCAAGCAAACAATGGCATAACAGCAGCAGTTTGGTTGGCCACGGCAAACGGTGACCTTGCGAACGAAACGATCGGCTCGCGTCACACCCTACAGAGCCAAGCGAGGGAGCAGTGTTTGGGGGCTACATGCTGTAAAAATTGCTCGGAAGCAACGCAGCTTGCAGGGAGCCGTCTTTACCGGACATCTTTGCGCTTAGCTCTTTAGTTTTCCCTAAGCATCAGCTTCTTTAGTGGCTGTGCTATTGTGCGCATAGTTTGAGACTTAAATAACGTTCTTTGTGCACTCTTGGGCGGCCACTGAGAGCGAAAATTTGGTCTTGGCACTTTGGAGGGAAGGCACCTTCAGGAAAATAAGAGGGAAATATATCACTGGAATCGGGCAGCTAAATTTAGCTTGCTTTATTTCCTATTTCTTACGGCGGAAATGCGACTTGCTTCGTGTGCTAAATCCACTTCACCTTGACAGAAAACTCCGACTGTCAAACACGAGACAGTGTTGTGCGATTGCCAAGACAAGCAAAATCCAGCGAATATGAGCTGCGAAGGAGAAGGTTGTGAAGCCACAGATATCGCCACTAATCTCGGCCGACGAAAAAAGTTTCGTCTGAGGGCCCCGAAAATCGTCATTAAATATAAAGTTATTTTGAGCTTTGAGATTCAGTTGCGACGAAGTTTTTTACAAGTTCTCGACGTTTTAGCTCCTGAACTTTGAAGGCTTCCGATCGTCAAGGGATCCAGACTTTTGCCCGGACTCGTTGGCTTGGAGAAGCTTGAAAATTCCAAATTTTTGTTTTTCTTGTGTCCGCGAGAAAATCTCAGCTCTTCCTTTGAAATTTGGGGCATATAGAAAAGCTCATAAATAATTAGATTATTCAGCTTCATAAGAGGCATTATGTGCAGTTACGGATTTGCTTCCTGGATACAGCGAAGGGAACACTGCGATTAACACGACTATCAGGTACAAGGCCCTTGCTGGAAATGCAAAAAAAAAAAATCCCCTCACGAGAACGTTGAGCCACAGCGACTGCAATGTGGTTTGCATTACGTTCTTTGTAATTTGGGGGAAGGGGGAGGGGGCTCGGATCTCCCCGCAAAATCAACCGAGACCGCATTTTGGTGGTTCGAAGTCTCGAATGCTAATGTTAGTCGTTTCAACGCATTTTCTGCAGCACATTTCTATAAAAACGATCTACGAGCAGTTACGTCATTGTTTCTAAAGGCTGAACAACGATGGCTATTGAAGCAAGCCCCAAAACTGATTATCCTAGATCGATTTTTCCGCTTCTCCTCCATAACTGTGTCAGGACATGCGGAAAAATAGTGATGTTGACGACCTATGCTCCATTCAGCGCCGAAAATATACTGTTAGTAATTGACTTTTTGCACAGCTGATCCATTTGAAAAATTTAAAAAAAGAACCTGCTCGAGTTATCTGCAGTGCTGAGAACTGTTTACTGATCAAAATAAAACACAACATGTTTAGGTGCTCTACGCTGCGAACCGTGTAATGCAAGCGCTGTCTTGGTTCCCACGTGAAAAAAAAAAAAAAGAAAAAAAGAATTAAAACAGGCGAAGATGCACATTGTTCCCTGACGATATCGGAAACCAGCCGCTACATGATTCGTTTTCGTCCATCCGCATGTTCCTTTTGAGCGTGTTCGCAAGTTTATTCTCAAACACATTAAGCCGACGCCGTGCACATGCACCATTCTATTTGATATGTTCGATTCGAAACCCAAAGGTTACAACGACGAAAACATGTTATCTGTGACCGATACCATGGGATATTCTCTTCAAATTTAGCGTTCGCTTTCACCATATGTATTGTGTATGGCAGCTCACAGAAGCTTCTTTGCTATTCGTCAAACTTTAGGAACTTCAAAATTAAAGAGCCTTGCTTATATACGGAGAAGCAATGGATGCATTCCCTTTGTGATTGTTCAATAAATCTTCAACAATTTCCTAGTTGTGACCAGTGTTCCTCCGTACCAGCTGTTGTATATGGTATTGAATACCAGCCATAGGAATCCTAGTATAATAGGGCAGCGTACTATTTTGAAAACGAGCACATATGGGGTAGTTTAGCGCAAGAGGTTGTTTGAAAAGATACAATGCAATAAATTACAGTACATTATCATTTTCGGTGACAAAATTTAAAGCAACGGCGTTAATTTGTCAGCGACAGCGTAATGTGAATGGCACTTTGAAGGCAAAATATGCAAAACATATTCTACTTCATGAGATATGATTTTCAAATGCATTCGCGCCTGCGCTTGTATTCTATTTTGCTCAGCTCTCTTTGGGTACGACCACTGAAACGCTTAGACGAATAGGCTTAAAGGCAAAGCTTCCATCCCGCCGGCAAGTCGCAACGTCATTCGCAACTTAAATTTGTACAGCACCACCATCTCTTCCACCTTCGTGCTTCCCCCAACCCAGTGACTGGAGAAAATATTTCGCACGTTTATTCCATATTACACATAGTGTTTCATGAACCTCGCAAATGTTCGATGAAAGCGCCAGCATAAGGAGCCAGAAGGTTCAAAGCTATCACAGAACGTGGAGAAAAGCGTATGAAACGTCGTTAGGTTTACAAGAACGTATTAGGAAGCAACAAAAGAGCTTGAAAGCACAACTACGGGCTAGCTAGCTGGAACGGATTCTTGAAGCATTTAGAAGAGGTGGTCCAAGTTTACTCAAGGAACAGGAATGACACGGTTAAAATAGCAAGAATGTGAGACGTTAGGGAGCCCTCTGCAGAAAAAATTTCGGTCATGGCCACACACTTCGGGAGCAGGCGTAGGTGGTAGCAGATGTTCGAAACGCCCTTATCGTATATACTTTTTTCTCATCGAATCTTAAAGCTATTGACTTTTAACTTCCCTAACCGATTTCTGTGGCATATGTCGCGTATTCTTCATCTCCGTAAAGCAGTTTTTGCTAAAAGCCTAGGTGCTTTTCTAGCACATCAGCCAATTAATTGCTATTTCATTTCTCTCCCTACCTCACCAGACTCATCCCTGTCTTCAACAGAATGACAAAAACTTGCCATTATGACAACTTATTGAACATTACCCTTTATATTCTCAAAACACATTTCTCACGTTTTGATTCTCAGCACGGGCAAAAATGCACGCAGAACTTCGGGCATGAAACGGAACTTCCAGATCGCTTTCCACTGAAGTATGCAAGGAACTCTTGTTCCATATCGATAAAGAGAATGTGCATCTTCTCTCATCGACCTCTCCCCTTTGTCGCTTTCTCCATCTTCTTCCTCATGATCATTAAATTTCTTTTATTAGCTTCTTTATTTCATTGCTCTCCACTCTTTTGTTTCATCGTCATGCTTTCTGTGCGCTTTCATGTACGATACTTACTTTGAATGAACAATCGGAGCAGTGAGCTTCGTGGCCTCATAAAAAATATGAAGTATTCGAGGATTGGAGGAGGGGAGGTTGAGGCACAGCTTTTTGCCTTTTCCGAGCGCCTAAATTTCTGTCGAAATCGGTTCACTTGGCATTTTCATTCGGTTACCTAGCAGGTATCAGAGATAATCCGCATTTGGCAGTCTTTCACTCGCTTGGCTTTCTGTAGAGGCATTTTCATGTTAACATTTCGCCGACGACTTTAGCAGATGAGGAGATTTTACTGTGTTGTTTGACAATTTTCGAGAATGTTTCGCTGGGTAGATGTACTTGGCAGTTTGTCAGACAGGCACAAGTGTTTTGGAGGTGTGCGTAAATTTATGACAGAGTTGCGATGAGGCGGCTTTTGCGATGATCAGCTGCTGTTGTTTTCATTGTGAGAAGCAGAAACAACACTGTACCAACCTTGCTGACCTCTGCATCTCTCTCTTCAGAATCGAATTTTTAGGCAAGTCCTTGAAAAAATGCTCTTCACATGGGATGGATCTGTGCTGAAATGTTGGAGAAGAGGGCTTTCTAAACAGGGAGACTTTTTTCAGCATCCTTTGAACGACGGGGATTTGGGTTGGCCTATATTGTGGGGAGTGTATTGGAAATAATACTGCATACTTTCTTCTGAGAGCTGTTATTTTGCCATGCTTCAAAGCAATCCAGCTTTTTCCTTTTTTTTTGAAACAAGATACTCTACGGTGATTGGATCGAGTAAGCGTTCAAAAAATAACAATAAAAACAGTTTGGTAACGACGCTCAATAGCAGCACCGACTCATCCTCTCAATGAAGCGAAACAAAACAACTGCGTACGCAATACGTAGGTTGTAGTTTGATATTGTGGGAAATTAATGGACAGCTGAAAAGAAACTTCGCGTAGCGCATTTAATCTTCAGTATTTTCGCTGTTGTTGTTTGAACGTTGAAGCGTTGGAACGAGCGAAAAGATTCAGTAAATTCTATGCTATTAGCCGACAACAGCACTCTTCCCACGCATTGTTTTGCAAATCATCCCATGTGATGCGTTCTCTTAATGCTTTGATTCACGTCAGTTGTGTTTCAGCGTTGTTTATTTGCGCCAATCCGCTCATATTCTGTAAAATCGAGAACATATGCCCTCACAGCTGTGCGAACACGTAAATCGGCCCCCTAGACTGTTTCATCGTTTTGTAGTAAAATCGGTTAAGGTCGACCTTCTCCATTATCCCTATCTCGATCCTCACCCCCCTTGTTGGGTTAGGCCAGTGGTCAAAAATTTGCTGAGGAAGGTTTTTTTTATCAAAGTAGTTAGATAGAAATGCCTTTTGACGGAAATTTATTTTACATAAATCAGCAGAATGGCTTTAGGATAACCTTCAACGGGCAGGAGTACATATTGTGTTATGAAGCATGGAGATCCTTGAGGATCACTACAGATTTTATCAAGCACCAGCACAAACTGCCAATCCTTGAATGAATTATACATTGGAATTTAAACGATTTTGGAACAGCTGGTAGGCAGTTGTTGGCACAATGGGCATTAGGCATTTCTTTTATTGCGGACAAAGGTACGTCAGCTACAAGCGAAATACCTGAATTGAAAACACATCCAAAACTGATCTTGAGAGAACACTTTAGCATTGTTTCTTTATTCACCTGTACAGCAGTAAGTCGGCTGTTTTCATGAATTGTATTATCGCAATAAACACATATCGCGAAATCACATGACACAATAATTTTTAAAGTGATTCAAAGCAGTCTCAGAGTATAATTAGGCGGCTATCACCAACAAACGTTTTCGAAGAGCTCTTAATTCTTTTGGGTGAAAACCTTCCGAAATTTTGTTTAAAAAACTCATTGATCATGCTTTTATTCCAGTCGGTGTCTAATGAAGGGCACAAAATTCACATTCATTCCTTTCAAAAGTTTTTGGGTACGATATCCCTAAACATGAGAAAGTTACCTGGTTGCGCATCGCATCCACGGAACCACTCGACTGCGCAGTCCATGAGAAAACTTCCATTGCTTTACCACTGGAATACTTTTCAGTCGATTTCAAGTGCCGATATGTCCAAGCTCGTGACTACACACGAACTGATTGCTTATCTGCTTTCGGGAAGTAGTCACCGATTCGTATGGATTTCCGCATCTCAGGTGCAAGGGGCAGCTGCTTTTCGCTGTGTCTACATGCCCTTTCTACCCTAATTCTGACCTCATTTTTTCAAATTCCTTTACCTAGACGTAGCAATTTCTACTATTTCATGCCGCATCTTCTTGGGCCGCCTTTGTCCATCTGAGTACCGGTGCTGCACTCAGAGGTGTTGATATGTGTGGCAAAACGCTCAGACACTTTCATACGGAGATAACGGCGCCAAGTGGCTGTTGCGTTTTGAGAAATTAGCATATGAGACTTTTGCAGCAGTTTTTTCGGACACGATGCAATTCCGTCTCTCGAATTTTGCACTGTGGACAATGGCACCGTAAGATTTTTCAGTCTTGGGGACCTATACATACCACCATAGCGGTCATTATCAACACTTCCGTTAGGAGAAACTGCTCAACGTGACATATTCATTACTGATATAAAAATAATAGTAAAAAATGGCTATGGCACAAGTTTTTGTACGTTAGGCCACCAACAAAATAATGTATGCAGTTGTCCATTTTGGTTGAAAGTTTATTCGATGAGAAAACGATATGCTAAGTACGGAGAGATAAACAATGAAAAATTCATTAATTGCAGCAAATATGCACAAATAATAGCAATAGGGACTGGGTTGAGACCATTACAACAAAAGTATGATGAAGCAAATAGCTTGTGGATTCTAATTAGCTATGAATGATGAGAGTCGGCAAATCGACAGAAGATTGCCAGAGATTGTAAGTTTGCTGAAAGGTGGGGTGAGACGAATTGCAGGGTCGTCCAGCACAAGCCCTAACCTCCCACCCATAAATGAATAACAATTAAGTGGCCGCCAGCAACTCTCGCCTACCAGATAAATGAATGACTGATCCGACAAAGCTTAGTGCCAGAAAATATCGTTCAAAAAATGTTTCTTGAAGAGGATTGACAGCCCGAAACGCCCCAAAACTAGCCGTTTTAACAGCTGTTGGGTGCGTCAATCATGAGTAAAGGGGAACACACAGGGACATTTACAGTGGAAGAGACTTTTGTTAGGATGATAAGGGGGGGAAGAGGTGGGAGGATGATATGATAGTAGCGGAGAGTGGAGGTGGTAGAGTGAATAGCTGAAGAATGGAGGTGGGAGTGCCTTGTTTTAACAGAAATAATTTAGAGGTATATGCTTGAGGTAAGGGAAGTTATTCTTCCATTGTGGGTTTATATTTATTCAAGTTCTTGCAAATTCTGCTTACAAAGACTCCGAATATTTATTCAAATTCTACTTACAAAGACTCCGAATAGTAAATAAGCGGTCTGAAACAATAATATTGTTTGCACAGTCACCCTACAAACTGAACACTTTTTTGTGACCTGGCCGGCGTGAAATGCGCGTAGGACATTTTTGGTCTTTAATTCCTGCAACTGCCGTTGAATTGGACATGTCAACACGAAAAACGTTAAAGCATGCCATCATCTGGCGTTCGTTATGCACAGCAACTTTGTATCTCTACGTTCTGTTGCGAAATGAGACAACCTAAAAATAGCGCTATCGTGCATTCCAAAGCATTGTAGAACGCTTCTCGAGAATGTTTACGAAACAACCGTGAGCCTCTGGATTTTGGATTTTGGCTGCGGATTTTATTTGATGTACATGCGTCAATTCACCACACTGCGACTTCAAGAAGTAATAAATACTAGAAGTCAGGAAACGGACGAAAATTAGACTGGAATTGCGTGGAAAGATATGATCAAACAGAAGAAAGAGCGAAAATGGATAGTTAGACAGAAAAAAAAAGGCATGACGGCAAAGACAGGAAAGTATTCGTGAAAAGAGTCCATTACGGGAAAGATGAGAACCGGATGGAGTGAAAACCGTCCTGATTGAAAGGTATTATTCAGTGGAAGATATATGCAGTTTTTTTTTGTTTTTTGCATATTAATGAGTCTGAATGAGCTGAATCTTCATGCGTTTGACTCTGAATATTCCATACAACAAAACAAATCAACATTTTTTCTCCCATGATCGGGTAATTCATATGCACATTTCAAAACAGCCTCCTGAAGCTGTTTCAATCCACGCGTCAGTGGAACACCTCAAAATAGCTTGTCTTGACTGCAGCCATAAGAAACGCACTTCCTGCGAGAGTAATCAGCCAACACAGAGTGGTGAGGTTTTATTTTCAGGTGAAAGATCCCGATGTGTGAGTGTATAGTGTAGGGGCCAGGGAGCACTGTGGTCTTCGGAGGGCCACAAGTTGAAGCGCCAGTCATAGTAGTCGCCCCCTACACTGCCACTGAAGGAGCAGTGAGTACTTATACTTTATCGTTTTTTATTCTCTTGAAGGCTTCGTTGTGATCGACCTTAAAGCAGAAAATTCCATTTGTGAACTGGTATGACGTCTCAGATGAGCGCTGCGCTCTTAAAAAGCTTTCAAAGATGTAATCCTGTGCTGCCATTTTTTCAATGCAAAAAGAACTGCTTCCTGCACCGAAGCCAATTCAGGTCGAGATCCGCCTAATAGTCGCCTCCACGGCCAATATTCGTAGCTCTCGAGTACTTTTCAGTAATCTTCAAATGATGTTCGGTTGCATCCGAATAGCTCCGACGTCTTTGATGAAATTTCACGAGTGCTAACGCCTGCAACAAGTGTTTTAACAGTAATGCGGAGTGATTCCATGGTCTCATTTCAATGCAATCGCTGGCCTAATAACGCTTCCATCAAAATGATGGTTCATGCTTTCACTGCTACGGTTGTTGCACATAAGCGCGACGGCATGGGTGGTCGTCTACAATTTTTTGTTCTGAGCGTGTCCGCACGTTATTTTCCCACAGTTCTGCTTGGAGAGCTACCTCGTCGTCGCTACGCATGACAGTCGTCGCTGCAGCGAAAGCACTTAATCCATAGCACCTGTTACGATAAAGAGGTCTTGTCTTTTTTGGCGCGGTTCCAAGAATAGTGTTGTTACACCGTGAGGACAGAAGCTACTCCAGCTGACATGCTTCTCCCATGTTTCCTGACTACTGCGTCATAAGTTTCGTAGCTAAACCTTGCAAGGTCTGCCAAGATTCGAAAGCGAGCAGAGATCAGTTTCTTAGAGAAATCAGTACCTACTTCATGCTGCAGGTCTACTATTGCTTGCCCACTTTCCAAGTTCATTAGTGGCTACCTAACAACAAATTTTGACTTTACGGGATTGTCAGCGAGGGTAAGAAACGAGTGCTATTGATATTAGTCAACAGATAAGATGCCGACTTACGGGAGCAAGCCCCACTGAGGAAGGCGATTTCCCATACTCAAATTCGGGATAATTTTTGAAATCGATATTTGCGAACAAGTCCTTTGCTTGATAGGGATCAAAACTAGCGGCTTCAGTAAGAGGACAGTTTGAGGAGCTGCAAGATACCAGAACTGAAGGGTAAATGAGGCAGCATAAATAGCCGGCGGTCTTGAGAATGCCCTTGATCTCTTCTGCGAGGTTCACCAACACGGCTTATTCGATCTGGAGATGGAAACATTCCGATGGACCTCAGAAAAGCTGTTTTTTTTTTGCCAGGCAAAAGAAATTAGGCATGCGCTCTTCCTAACAAAGACAATAAAATGAACGAATAATTTAGTGAAGGGCCTAGTGAGGAGCAGAAGCAATGCTCCTTGAGGAACTCTCGAAAAGGTTACGCCTGAATCGGACATTTTCGTTTGAGAGCCATCGGAATTCAATACAGAAGTAAAGAGCGCAAAAACTGGATGGATTCTTACGTGAAGGATCGCTGTGGAGGGACGAAATAATGATACCTGCAGAGGTTTCAAGGAGCTTGCACGATTGAGAGGATGCTTTGAACGTGGTTCAAATTTTTGCTGACTATTTTGCAATCATGTGAGATTTGGACATTTGTTAACTAATTTACGCAACATTATTTTTCTCACTGCGTGACAATGGACAAAATTAAAAGTATAAATTTGAGCTGTGCTTTTAATGCGACAGTCATGAGTATGCGTGTTTAAGACATTTCCCGTGGCCTTAAAAACGATAGGCGAACGCTCATTTATTCATGCAGGATCCCGCTATTTGTTGTGCCCGGTTGTCCCTGTCACAACAAAGCCGAGTAGACATTTCTGACAAATGCCAATCCCACTACGCGCGGATCCTACCACGATTCTTTTTCCTACTGGGCACTTCCGCTAGCAACAGCGCCTTTGGTCTATTTCACGTCTGTTCATACTTTTAAAGCGTACAACACCTGGAGAATTGTGCGGACTTGAAATGCTTTACGTGAAATTACCACTGAGTTTCTCATTTGGAAAGCCATCCTGACCTTCGTCTTGTCCAAAGTAACTTTTCACCTTACTGCAAAACTGGTCATGTCCTCGAAGTGGAATTGAACATTCTGCGCCGAAGACTTTGTTTTTCAGGACACAGATACATGGCTGCAAGAACTGCATGCACATTTTTGGCTTCCGTAGTTTCCTATCCGGGTTCATTTGCCTCTCATCCTGTCTCCTCGAGATGGCTTCAGTGCTCGAGCTGATCATTCTGCCTACTCAAACTTCATCCTTTGCTTGTTGAAGTTCTCTTGTTTTGTTCGATTTGCTTCGGCCGATCGCTTGCAGCGCATTACTTGAAGTGAATTATTGCTTTTCAGAGTACCTGTAGAGCGCGTCGGTCTGGTAGACGGTGAAATAAGTCATCATATAGGCCCTTCTGCATGAATTTTGCTCATTTCTGACTTCCTCTCCTCTCACCCAAGAGGAAATTGCAAGAGAAAGCCTGCACTTGCTTTGAATCTTCTAAAAGGGTTCTATTCCATAGTCCGGCAAGGGCAATAAGCATTTTTAGAAAAATTTTCTCATTTCGATGAGTTTGAGTGAGACCTTTATCCTCCCTACTTAACTGCGGTACGCCGAGGTAAAACCCTCCAGTTCAGAGTTTCACCTCGCCAGCACAAGTTCTCATTCCGGAGTTATGGCGGTTGGGAAATTGGTCGTCAGAACCATGAACCTGACGCAAACAGTCTTGAGGAATGGTGGAGTTTTTCAAAGCAGAATAACGATTGAGAGTGGTAATGGAAAATAATTGCGTCGAGGCCAGACTTCATAGGCAAAACGGCAAAACCTTTCGAAAAGTAGTCCTACTTCGCGAACATTCTGCTCCTCCACTATAATGACAAGTGTACGAGCACCAACATAGACGGGAATTTGGCGCCTTTTTTTGCTTTCGTCCAATTATACAATCTCATGCGTCTCTTTCTTTCCAATGGACCACGCAGTCCCAACATCACGGATCCAGAATAATCTTTTTTTTTTCTAGTGGAATTTAAGCCTACTGGAAGGAAAACCCCAAAGGTCATGTCGTACAAGTGCGCACAAAAACTGGCGTTAAGATAACACCGGCAGAAATAGCCGCGGACACGTGTCCTCGCATTGACCTCTTGCTAAAATGTGCCATCGTTGAAACGACCCGCTTCCATTCGCTGAAGCGCAAATATCCGATATAACAAAGAAATTCCACGCTTTCAAATGAAACGACTCGCTGTAACCCCTACAGGTTTTGCCAAAACGCAGAAGAAAATAACACTTTCTTACTCAATCCAGTTACAACGTACGATAGCTCTCATTAAATCCCCGTTAGCGATTGCAAACATCGTGAAAGCACTGCTGAATATATCGATTCATTGAAGGTTTCAAACTGCTGGTAGAAAACTCGAAACCAATAAAGAGAAAAATGGGTGCGCAAACTTTTGGAATCTCAGAAATGGAAGCCCTGCATATGTTGTGATTTATTATAACGGAGGAAAAGTGTCTGCACAGTGCCCCAGTCCTAAAATCTGTGCAATAAACAGAGATAGAGCCAACAACGTTGGGCACCAAGGTCATTGAGATTCACTCCAAGATACATAAGGGGGATGACAACTTCACCGTTTTCTTCAACTGCGGTACAAGTAGGTGGAATGGTAATTAAGGCAAGTGATGTCGCATTGAAATGACAGCATTGTGCGCAAGAGATCACTCGCCTTTTCGCTCTTACGATCTTCTAAAGGTCAGTTGTAATCGGAGTTTTCAAAATGGCGTTTGCACAGTTATCGGAAGGCAAATATTTCCAACAATCGCCGAGTCGATGTGCATCTGTCCTACATCACTACAAATGGAACTAACAGTGGTCATTTGCATAGAAACCAGCACGTGTACTTTGATCCCCATAATGTGACATACGAATGCACGTTACACATTAACTTCTTTCTGAAAACCACTCAAAGCACAGCAAAATGAAGTTTATATGCACAAGCTACGCGAACGTCTTCTGACAGCTCGTGAAGTAATGATAACTAATTGAAATTTTTAGGAAATCTTTCTCGTTCGACTGGTCGAATAAGTTTGGCTTCGCAGCTTTGAATATGGCGTGCTGGACAGAACAGCCAGAATTTATGGGCCTTCCCATTTCAATCTATAAAACTATGCGGCTGCCCCAAACTTAAAATTCATGACAGATAAAAAGAGGAAAATCGATGTGTTATTTACGATGGCAAATTCAATGCGAGTAGGCAAGCATGTTCGACAGATCGAATAAGAAATTAGCCAACTTCCTGCAGGAAACATCCACGGAATGTCTAGTAGAACGAAAATTAACAGCAGTGTGCGAAGTGACCACCATCACCAAAACGAAAGCCATCAAATACTCCCGCTTTCTTTCAAACGACCGGTAAACCCCAACCACAGATCCACAAAAATACAGTGTGAAGGTTCAGAGAATCGCATAGCTGTGTGTCCAACATTTTGCAGAACTAGGCAATGATGAAATAACGAGGAGCAACATGCACAAAATGATGCACCAGAAGTGAATGCAGGAAAACACCGAAGCCACGAAACGAACGCGCAGGAATGAACGCCGTTTCTTGTAGCTTTTTCACACCCAACCGACATCTGCAAAACAAAAAGAAAGTGCACTACGGAACGTACATATATATACACGACTGCCACGCATCAAGAAGATCACTGTAGGCCATCGTTTTCGCTGCTACTTATGGCACTTGCAATTTCACTACATGCCCTCTTTGGCTGCCTGTTTCGATCAACACCACCGAAGCTCCTGCTATGCATCTTGGGGCGTTGAACGGTTCCTCCCTCCGGAATGCGTGCAACATCCTCATCTGCTTCAAATTAATCACCAGTTAGCCTGCTCAAAACGTCTGATTCGTATACAGTATCATCGTTCTACACGAACAGAAAAACTTCAACAAGTCCACTGCATTTCAAACGTTTGCGAAAGCTACTTCGACACTTACACTCGGTGAAGGAAACAATCCAGGTATGGGGTTCTTTTCCGCGAAAATAAATCGGGTCTCGTTTTGAAGATGCACCGTTGGTAGCGAATCGATAGTCATCTGAGAAATAGCGAGAAATTTGGCACTTCTGGCAAACATTCTGCTTACCATGTAAAACAGAACGCCGAAATGGCAAGTGATTTCGAGGGAAACGTTCCTTGATGGCGGACTTCCGGCCATAAAATGCAGCCGGACGAAGGACAATCTGTTGCCCTGCTAATAGGACGGTCTACGTGTGATAGCATGGTCTACGTTCAAATAAAACCAAACCAAAAGCGGGCATGAAGAACTCCAGCTCGAAAAAAATTGTTCAGTGGGCATCCATTCTTCGGAAAACAGTGGGAGAAAGAGAGGTGAAAGCGACATCGAAACTAATTGATGAGATGAGATCAACAAAGAGCAACGCTCCAAACTTTTGTGTTCAGAAACGTTTAATAGGACTTTTGCTTAGATGCGATCATTACATTCCGATACACCAGACGAATGCTGAAACAACTATTGAAAAACGACCGTCATCACGCCATTCGTCATCGTAGCTAGTGTCAAAGTGAGCATTAGACGCTCTCAAACATAAAGTTACCCAGAACATCCAAGTTTGGTGGTCTATAATGAGCTACCTGAAATTACTGTTACAGCAATAAAAATAGAGCGGAAAATTGACGACGGTGCAGTATAACTTTACCGGATTCATCGCATTCGAGCGTTGGAATGCCCAGCAAACTGTGGTAGCGGTCATCTATTCGGTGCACTCTGAGGTCATCGGTTATGAAGGTGCGTCTCTCGAACGTGCCACAACTTTCACTCTGCGACCTTTCCGGTCTATATGGGTCCAGCGCATATGGTGAACGCACAGAACGACGTAGCCTTGACACTGTCCTCACCTAAAGCGCACATACATCAGATGCACACAAGTGATCGGCGACACTTTTTGAACTAACACTTCAGTGTTACGGCCCAAAAGGCTTCAAATTCCTTTTTAGTTTCGTTCTGCGTATGACACAGTGAAGTACTTTCTGACATCTGTGCCGGTAGGTACAGCAGGCGGAGAAAACAATAAAACACAACTCTGAAGCGTCCATGTGTTGCACGATAACCGAAAGAATTTCAAATTATTTTTCTTTCGCTATTGCGAAAACTCAAATGCCAGTCTCTTGGAACATGAGCAAAATCGGACCTCAAAGATATAAAATACAGTCCGGAGTGAATAGTGAGCAAAAGTCAATCGGATAAACGACTGCAAAGAAAAACCTGTTGATTGACTTTGTTGTCGGCAACACCTTGCCACCTTGACAGATTTCCTGACGGCGAATCCAAATCTGTCCTACCGGCCACAGTTCGTCTTCCGTTCGATTCTTAAGAATTATGTTCATGAAAAAAGAATGCTTATAAGTATAACAAAAAGAAAGCTACACAATTTCTTCAACATTCAATCGAACGTTACATTGTTGTGATGCAATTCCTCGGCAAGTGACTGTCCTGAACTTGAGGCAATACGAAGGCGATTGCTGTTTCAGTCGAGCCCCTTTCCCAAAACAGACATTTTAGGTCTCCTCATGAACATTAGTGAATTATGCAGGCAGCTGCGATGGTAAAGTATATTACTCTCATGAAGCAGTGACCACATCAAAACGAACACTGCAGTCTGCAAATTATGCAAAACTATATTCCTCCAGTTACATAGAAGCATCACGCATATATTATATAAGGTGCTTTCATGACGGCATCAAAATTCTCTCTGCTTCTTTATAGCTCACTGTATACCTGCTTGATCATAAGATCAGCATAGCGTGCAGATGGAATGGAAAAAATAGGCGTTATACTGGTGTAGCCTAAGACTGAGGTAGGAACGAAAGCTCATTAGGCGGAATAAATTAAGCTACATTCAGGTTGCCAAGATATGAATGCAGCTGCAGCGGCAGCGCATTTTGTGCCAACAACAATAACTTCTGAAGCAACATGAAGGATGTTTTGCTGCCCTTTCTGATACCTTGTTTCATCTAATCATGAGACCAGAGATATCTTTACCAGGAAGCAATTTGAGTTCGAGTTGCTGCTCTTGTGACCAACGAAAGAATTAAGAATGAGAATCTATGAGCAGATGGAAAAGGTATTCTGCCACACCAAGAACACTCTCGTACGGATTTAGAGAGAGAGTGAGAAGAGATGATAGCGCCAGTGGAAGATGTACGTAAAACCACTTATCGCACTCCCTCACCGCTGCTTTCACATTCTATTTATCCAAATGCAACTAGCCATTCATGTCGGTTGCATTGGCTTCCCAAAAAAGCGGATGCATGCGGAATGCGGATTCAATGTTCTGGTCGTCACCGCCGACAAGCGAAAGCCGTAGATGTTGCGCTTCAGCGGCCAATTTCTCCTCGACCTCTTTCAACTCAGCGGCCAGATCGTATTCATTCTATAAATTTCGCTTTGAATATGATGAGCCAACACTAATCAATACCGTTTCGTTAAGGAAAAGGTCACTTTATTGTTTCTGCATATTAAACTGATCGCATATCGAGAGACTTAGAAATTGGTTGGAATCAAAACGAAATACTGTGTTGGCGTTTCGGTTGAATATTGCTGAGGGCACTTCGTAACTTTGAGAAGGATAAAACATTAATTTTCTTATACTTAGTTCACCTGCATCAATCATTCAGCAAGGTCAGCACAGCGCATACAGAGCGGCAGCTGAAATGTCACACATGCCAAAAGTCCTCAGCTGGAAGATGCAAGTTACGGTCGCAAACCTTATAGCACGAACCCCTCACTACCTCAGAGCGTTGTCTTGCGTAACATCAGGAATAAGAAAACCCCAGGAACGTACTGGATCTTTTCTCGACGAGGAGTCCAGATTATCCTCGATATCGGTGTCGGTCTTGTTGACGTCCGTGTCTGTACCTACGGCGGCATTTCCTGCTGCAATATCTGAGAAATGAGGCTAAAACTTTGTTGAACTTCAAGTAGGTTCTCATGTTATGAACTTCTGTAGTAACGAATAGGATACCTCCTTAATTAATCTCTCTTCAATCACAAAATCGAACAACTTTTTCTTTTCACACCTCTGGATCTCCCTATATTTTTGCTGCACACCGTCGAAATTTTAGGGTAATAAGGATGCACAAATAAAACCACATTCAAAAATCTTAAATTTAAGGACATCAGCATTCTAATCTGGACTCTGCGGTATTTCATACACTACCATGAGGGACGGGGAAGGATGATGGCGAATTCATGAAAAGTGCGGTGATAACATGAATTTTCGTTAACGCAACTGCAGGAATCTGCGACGAAGAAAAGTACTGCTTCGCATGAGCATGGAACGAGCAAAGCACATACTGTAAAATGAAATAAAACATGCGAAGAAATGAGCGCCTCTAAGAGTACATAAATAGGCAGTGAACATTCGTTACTAAATAAATGTTCATCTGGACGCTAGTGACAAATACCAAATTAACTGAGCAAAAAAAAAAAAAAAAAAAAAAAAACAAAAAATTACTGGCAAACATCAAATGTTCGTCATAAGTTCTTTTTTTAAGAGTTTGACTATTTTAACCTTCACAGTTCGTATGTCACCTATTAGCATTCGAGCAGCAAAGCACACATCGTTAATAATGGCAGCGCAAAACGACCATGAGGCTAGTACGGCCGTTTCGATTCTATTTTGGATTATGCGAAGAGAGATGAGGCACAAGAAAATATAATATCTTCGCTAACCATCAGCTGATTCCTCACGCTTATTGCTTTCCTCCAGATGCTTCATGAGTACGGCGACGACGACATTGACGAGCACAAATTGGGATATGAGCACAAAAATTATGAAGAAACATGGCGCAAGGATCGGGTCTACACAGCAATTCGATTCGCAATGTTCCGATGGATCGCAGTCATCACGAAGTGCATCCTGTGAAATTATTAATGCAGGTACATGTAGAACTATACGCTTGCATAGAATTTTCTTGTAACAAACCAAGAAACCAACACACATCGAATCGAATACCAACTACATCTCAATATGTGTTCCATTCAATTTTAAACAAATCACGATATGCTTCAACCGATCTATCGAGTGGAATATATGTCGCTGACCGTCTTCAGACTCTCCACCCCCCCCCCCGCCCCCTTGCTGATGGTGGTGGTCAGGGATAGGAAGAATGGGCATATTAAAAGTCTTTTTTCAAGAGGTGCATGAGCATGCATCAACCCTATCGAGAGAACCCCTAGAAGTGTCGTTGAGTCAACGGGACCAGAGAGTTTCGACACTGTTCTCGATAAGGCACTCACTCCTTTTTTATACCCCTCCTTCCACAAAATCCAACATGCTTTGCTATATATATAAATATAAGCAAAATAGAAAGATCTCCGAAAAAAAGCCGAAAACGAGTCATCAACACTGCATGTTTTATTCCTGTGAGAATGAGTGGTTCAACGTAGCAACTGAATACGCTGGCCAAAGCGCTATCTTACAACGATTTTCGTGAGGAACGAGAAATAGCGGGCGACTTTGGCGCTTCAGACGATGTGGTGTTGCGCATCATTTCATTAGTTTATGGAAAGCAATCATTGCGTCGTTTTTGTTTCGAGAATAGGCGTAAATCAGAGGAAGTGCATGAGGGATTTGGAGCACACGAAACAAAATGTCTTTGCCGAACAAACAAGACTAAACTATCGTGCTTACAACTACTCCTGCCCCTTGAGAATGAGCAAGACCTTTGAATAAGTACAAGAAATTTTCGCCCGCAAATTACAGGAATCGCCATATTTTCTACGTGGTTTCGACAAATCCAGAGAAAACATTCTGAATTACGAATGACGAGAAAACCGCAACTTCGACGAGCGACGCATGATTAATTTGTTGATGCATGGAAAAGGTAAATAAAGAGAGAGCTCTAACTGCAATGAAGAGACTCAGTGTAACCTTAGGATATCGAGACTATACCACGGTACTTCACGAGTAGCGAAACTTCGGTGTCACGAATATTTCACCAAACAAACCAGAAATACTTCATAAAAACTTGATTTTGAGGAAAGGAAAATGTGCTGTAACCAGGGACTGCTTTCCTTAGAAACGCTGAAGAGATACGGCTTCCAATGGATCTGTTCTGAGCACTGCCGGATGCTGTCTTTCTAAGACATCTTTACCTAGGCTACATAGTATGCAGTAGCAACTCTGCGGATTGCAAAATGCTCTCCTTCCAGAATTCCATTCTTTCTCGCAAAAATTACAGATAAGGATGGTTTTCCGTTGTGTAATGAAAAAACCAGATTGCTCCGTTGAACAGGAGGCATTAAAGGCAACGTGTTCACCTCCTCAAAAAAAAGCTCTCCAGTGTGTTGCTTCAATGAGCAGCCCGTAACACGTTGACAATTCATTAATGAAGTTGCCCGAAGAAGTTGCGGAAAAGCATTCAACATGGCCGCAGAACGGCATATTACGATCATGAATGCAACCAAGGGCAAATTTATTGAGTGGTGAAGTTTGTAGAGACAATGATTTTTATTGATCTGTACCAAGAAGACGGCCAATGAACGCACCTTCATTATTCCATTCCAGTTGTCGCCAGTCGCTATTCGGAACAAAGTGAGGAATGCCATGCCAAAATTTTTGAAGTGGGCATGCTCACCAAGACCATCGCACGGATGATCCTCAGAACACTCTGCAATCATGAAAAATTCCACTTTGGAATGCAATTTCTGTTTCTGCTCTAGCCGTGAGGAGAATTAGTGATAGAAAATGTACAGTAAAAATTCAGAAATCGCATCGTGCTTTCCTGCTATCTGAGCCATTGCACGAAGCAACTTGTTTTGTTATCCCTATTTTGAGGCATTATCAAAAAGTAAATGGATCAGAAAAAGCATCACTGATACCAGACAACACAATTTCAAACGAACACTCGCGACGGAATGTTTTAAAAAGTCGTGCTCCACTTGGTTTTCCGCTTACCCAGTTTGCCGAATAGCTCGACGCCCAAGGCAGCAAATATGAAGAAGAGAAGAAAAAACAACGATCCAAGGTTGCCAACTTGAGGTAACGCTTCACCGACCGTATCGAGTAATGAGCGGATGCCCTTTGCCATTTTCAGCAGCTTCAACACTGCAACGCAAGAGCCCATAAATGGTCAGATTGCACATGCAGCGAATTGCAAATAACACCCATGAAAAGTATGCCTTACTAGAGGTAGAAGAAATACCGTTATGTCAAATAGCATTCTGCGAAATCCACCGCATCGCCGAAACCAAGAGAAATTGAACTTTCATTTTTCATCATTCTGGTTCCTTGCAGCGCTTGAAAAAAGTCACAGAGGTTGAAAGTGCACTTCTGCGGAACTATGGTAACCCGTCCAGAAGGCTATTAGAGTGGCCATGAATCCTGCATTGGCAGAGAGCAGAAGCGGCATTATATTTTGTAGCGATACCTCTCGCTATCCGAAGAACTCTCATGACACGAATTATTGTTGGATTAATTGGCAGCTCCAGAGCCTCGAATTCTTCGAAAATGATGCCGGCGATCGAAAGCACCACAATAAACATATCGAGCTGATTCCACCTGTTAATTAGTGAGTTGAACACCTTTACTAACAATTCAAAAAGCTCCTATTTGATGCTGCGTCAAGCAACCCTCTAAAAGATTCAAAGGAATGCCCTTATTTTTACTCCTTGTTTTGAAGTATGGCGTTCTCTTGTGCTGAAATGATGTGTTCTCAACGTTAATGAAATCGCTGACTAAAATTTGTCAAAAAGGAAACTGAATGTTTGACATATAAATCGAAAAACGTTTGCGAAGAATATTTTGCTGCACCATTTTTATGCTTCCACCGATGTGAAACAAATGAGAATGGTCCACCCCCCCCCCCCCCGTCTGTCCGCGTATTTCAATTCCCAGTTGCACTGTGCCAACTACTACGCACGTTACACAACAACACCTCAGCGAATCCCGCACAAACTTCGAAATAACCAACCCTCACTCCTAACCCACTCGCTCCCATGAGCGCTCCTCAAACTTTCGCCTTACAGAAGCTGTCTGTTTCGTACCCCGACAACGTTTATGTTTTTTGCAAAATGTGCACCCTAAATAAATCAAGCAGGTTTTGCATAATAACAACACCCTCTCTCCACCTGCTCCACTACTGCGATTCGAAATGGGCTGAGCTGCTCCGACACCGCAAGAACCGCCATTCTCGGAAGTTGGCAGCAACTTCAAAACCTCCAAAACTTTCTCTGATGAACTGCTGGCAGCTGGTCTCAGCAGATCACTTAGGGGATGCTTTTGCTACTTGATTCAAAGGTCGACGTGTTCAACCCGCAGTTAAACGATTAGAAGCGGAAAAAAATTAGCTCCAGCCATCTAAACGTAATGAAGTGGACGTTATAGTGTTCTGCGTGGAGCTTTGCCACTTCAAGAGAAAAAAAAAAAAAAAACAGGAGGAAGCGCAATATGACCAAAATTTATAGAAAAAGGGCTGTTTCCAAATGCGTATATGAGTAGATATTACTAAGGACAAAGAGGACAGAAAATGCCGCGAATGAGCAAAGAGATAAAACGGTTGAAACGGTCGTCTTTATTCGTTGGCTATGTGAGTCAGTGTCGCCATTTTCAGAATCCGGCCAAAGTTTCAGACCCTCGCAATCATCGTGAGAATGAAACAGTTGCCGTTAAACATGATATAAGGTGGTAAGCTAGAATGTGTAGCGCTTCATAAAATCACACAGCTTTCGGTTTTAGGAACATTATTAAAGATTTCAAAATGCAGTTTTCTTTTGTAACGTGGTAATAGCCATGAAACGTAGTTCTGTGATGTTCCACGACGGCTGATAGGTATTAAGTGATTTTGTGGGAAGAGATGTTCGAACAAAAACAGCTGTGTGCGTAAGGTACTTGTTACACACCAAATGCGCAACTTCAAACTCATTCCCCCGCTTTGCACCTTCAAACAATATTATATATGGTTGCTTGTGACCGTCCATTCTTTACAGAAGTTCGCCCATACATCTTTATTTTGCCAACTACGGCGGCAATCCCGTCCCCTTACATATCCCTACATACTGGAGAAGCGCCGAAACGGATCGGAGCAGCTTGCTACTGCAACTGCAAGCACGATGTCCCAAACTTCTACCGAATTCGTAGTGGTCGCAAAACCAGACCACAAAGAAATATTTGAAGTTTTTGAACATTTTCATCCAATAAATGCTTGCGATTATTTGAAAATCAGCTAGAATTTGAAAAAAGCCATCGAAACAGTTTTTGTCTCACTAATTATAAAGTAATCTGAATCAGCACAATCCGTTCTATCAATTTTCAGAAAAGGCACCCATTATGCATGGGATGGACTGCCTTCGAAGCCATGAGGGCGAACTGAATAGCTGTTTACTAACTGTTAGCTGCAACTAATAGTCTGAATTTCCTATACTGTTGAATTGAAGAGTATTTCGAGGAATGCAACGAATATAGTTGGGTGCACCATGTCGTCAAAGCTTTCAGCTTATACGGAACAAAGTAGATCCACGTTACTACGAGGAATAAGTCCATTGCATCGGCATGAATCAGCTCCAGAATAATTCGCAACAGTTCCAGAAGGGCTGCGTAACGGCGCAAGGATTTAACATTTCTTAACAGTCCCCAGAAAACACTTTTTAAAAGGCACAAATAGACAAGATTAATATCATCAATCTATGCTATAACCATGTGCGCCCTCAGAAAGTACCACAAGAAAGCAGAAAGAAATTGATCCATAAGAGAACGTCTTCAAAGAAATAAGCGGTAGAAGAGAGCAAACTGCAGAGTCATACCAACCTCTCTTTGAAGAACCGTTTAATTCCCAACGCAATCAATTTCATCGCCGCTTCAAGCGTGAAAACAGCAGTGAAAAAATAGTTGAGTGCTTTCAACACGTACTTCAATCCAGCAGGCATCATATAAAACTCCATAGCCATTGAAATAACGTTTATACCTTCAAATAATTTCCGCTCAGGATTAGTCATCATCGTAAATTACAAAATGTCTCATTATGAAAAACTGCACGCCTCAGCGAAATGACAATAAGCGACATAAACAGCGCAAAATAATGTAAGTTCAAGTAAGATTAAATATAATAAAAAACATCAGTAGGTCAGCAGAACAAGAACCAACCAATGACTGCTGCTATAGCCAAATCGAAGTATTTAGACGTAGCTATACCGTTCAGGAACATTCGCGTTTCTCCATAGTTGTACCAATATGGATGCGATTTCTCCTCTGCAAAACGGACGTTCTTGCAATGATTTCAGATGACATTTTATGAGTGTTAACAATCGTCATATTTCCTTCAATGAAGAGGTAACTTGGATGTTGGTCACTACCTGATGCCTATGCAATAATGCACTCAACAGGTACAAAGCGTGGGCGGTTGCTCTTCGCCACTTTTATCGTGTAAATCTAAATTCTCTATAATATTTGACAATAAAGCGAGAATCACACCGATAATTCAGCAAGTACGTTCGAGATCTTCTTCGAATACTGACCTCACATTTTTCTGCATTATATTTCAAAATGAAAAAATCTGCATCTCAAAGTGACAGTCATACTTTTCTTGCGTTTATGGCCAAACTGATCCTCAAACTGTTGCCGCTTGAGTTTTCGCTCCAGTCGCTTTTGCCTTGCACGTTCTCTCATTTCCGCTTCCAGCGCCTCTTTGCATTTGTGGAAATTCTCAACGACAACGCCGACAAACATATTCAATACAAAGAAACCGACGAGCAGCAGAAACGATATGAAATAGATCATGCGCCATTCGTTGTAGTTCTCGACAGGCTGCAATGTCGACCGACTCGTTCTCGTTAAGACCTTACTGCAGTAGAAGCGATCTCATGCACATTCACCAAACAACACATCTCACACCCAAATTTCTGATCTTCGGAACCGTCCCTTTCAAGGCGTGATATGCTTCAGAAAGGAACTGTTAATAAATACTGGCGTGATTTTAAATGTGTGGATGCTGTTCCGTTCTTCGAAGCTCAGCGATTCCCCTCAATGGATAGGATGAGTAGCGGAGTGCTTTAAAAAGACCATTTATGGAATTTGTTGGCACCACACAAATTTAAACTAATAATTTTAACTAGTAAGTTTGCTTAGCTATTCAAAAGCTAACATAGCCAAAGGAACTTTATATATATATATATATATATATATATATATATATATATATATATATATATATATATATATATATATAGTGACACTGTACGGAGATCAATATTCGACAACAGCAACAATAACAGAAGAAAGCTTAATTGAACTGTGATAAGAATTGATTCGGAGGGATAAGAAAACCGTTCCATATCTACCTGCATATCTACTCCAGTTGCATCGATACCCTGATACATGATTGAAACCCAGCCATCCTTACTCGAAAGCACAAACAACGACATCAGAGCCTGAAAGAACACTACTATGTCGTCAGAATCCTCTTCGGCCCAGATTTTGCTTTTTCTTGTAAACAACAATGAAAATGGATTTATAAGGAAGCTGCTCAGAGACCGCAAAGAGAAGACCCTTGCGAACAAAGAGTCAGTAGAATGCGATAAAGGCTGAGGCACATCGACTATTGCGCGGTTGGTGAACAGTGACGTCTGAAGCGCTCTTATTATGAGTTCCAGAAAACGTGATGCGCAACGGCTGTTCGATTAACTTTCAGCGGTCGGGGTAGCTGTTCAACAGAGATGGAATTACGAAATAAGTACCTGTCCAAGGTTGTCGAAGTTATATCGGTGATTAACCCATTTGTTCCTTGGATCCTCCAAGCATTCTGCCTTCGTTGTCACGTTACTGATATCGTGTCCAATGCAGTGATACATCATACCCTTAAAGGAGTCTTTCGCAAATGCACGAAGTGAACACAAGACTGTTTCCAGGAAATTTCTCCTTTTGATGTGGAAAAAGTGAGCACATCGCCGGAAGTATGAGCACGACAGTTGTTAGCGTCATGGCGAAGAAACAATCTTCAACTTTTAACTAATCACATTACATTCATTGCATGTGTAAACCTCTGATTCATTGACCTTCTTAAATTCTATAAAATTTTAGAACAAATGCTAGAGGCATTATTTCGCAACCATACTAAATTGCTCGCAAAATGTAAGCTTCAAGCACTATAAAAGAGATCAGTATGTAAGCAGGTTCAAGTCATCTGCGGCGAAAAGAATGTCAGTGGACAGAAACCACAAATATTCGGTGGCACAGCCAAATGTAGAATAATTTATTTGCTCCCAGGTGGAAAGTGTTTTAAATGCAGCAGCAGGTTAAAGGTTGCATTTCCCTTCCGTTTTGAAATGAACGCAGAGCGGCAGCAACTGTATATGCCTAGTGAGAGTGGAAAACGGCTTATGGATGAGTATTTTGACGATTCGACGTTTGATGAAGCGGTCTGAATTCCTCTCGAAGTGCTGAAACTAACGATTTTTGCATTCCATTTTGGACTCATACTGCCTTTAGAGTTCAGCCACTATTCTTCTGCTTATCTAAAACCCCATCCAAAATCACTCTGTCATAGGAAACTACAATTTTTCATTGAAGAAGAAAGGACATCGGTTTATCAAACTACGTCAGAACGTCTCCTAGAAAATTTAGTCGTACCACGCAGCAGAATCAGGCGCCTTAAAAACTGGGCAGACTCCATTTGCGCTTGAATGGAGTAAGTGTTCAATATTGAAAGACAAGCATACCTTGAATAACTGCACTCCAAGAATGCCGAATATAATGAAGAAAGTACAGCAAATGAGTACGATGTTGCCGATAGGTTTGAGACTGCTGATTAGCGTCATGACAACGAGCTTAACACCGGGAGCCCGGTTGATCACTCGAAGGGGCCTCAGTGCCCTCAGCAGTCTCAGAACTCGAATTACGCCGAATATTTTTGGGGAATCTGCAAGTAGAAAATCTCTGTGTCTTTAAGTAGGCAAGCTGCCTCACATGGAGAAAGAATCTGCTTTCCTAAATTCACCGATTCACAAAGCCTGTCGATTGAGGCACATAAAATTACGCGTGAAAAAGGATCGACACATACATTGAGGCCAAATTTAAAAACGCGAACTTACCACCATGAACAAGAAGCTCGAAACCGACATTAACTAGACTAATGATCACTAGAGTTCCATCAAGAATATTCCATCCATCTTTGAAGTAGGCGCCTGGTCCGATTAGACAACCGTTAGCGATCACCTTCAAGTTAATCAAATTGCACCAACGAAGAACGGTATCAAAATCAACGCCGCAGTGAGACAGTTTCTTGCTTCCAACCACAAAGCATTCGTCCAACGATCATATCAGAGTCTCCCACTCTTTTTCAGAAAATGAAACACTGTGCCAAATATATCAAGCCAATATTAACCAGGTCTATCAGAAAAAAAAAAGCCCTTTCAGATTGGAGAGAATGTGATCCAACACCAGCAGTTTGCATTACCGTACCAAATGCATAGCACCGCTCTCTGACGACAACTTTGCAAAAAGTGTGATAAGATCCATCGAAAAATTGCTTTTTCCAACTACTTTCTAACGCTTCAATTTAGTAAGGGGCATCAAAATTTATAAGAGAGCTATTCGAATCGCGAAAGCAAGCTTTGCGAACGTCACATCGACGCATCTGTAGATGAAAGAGAATGAGTTTGCACGTCTGCTTGTCAGTTTGGCCTTCATCACACGACAACACCTTATCTCATAAACTTCACGTTGTTCTATGAAATCCGAAGGACTCCAGATGCTCAAATGTGCTAAAAATTCCGTACGCACTTCACATCTGCTGGATTTTTACTAAACACCAATCGCAGACAAAAAGAACGAATCCTTAATACATTTGTCTCACCACTTATCTGGGTATTACACAGTAAGCATATGTACAGGCTATAAACGATTACACCTTAATCAATCATATATCTTTTGACTACACCTTGACCCATACACTATGCGTCTATTGGATCAAGGCTGACGAGAACTCAGGCCCAGACGGTGTGCGCGATGGTGACGCAATGAGGGCTCTCAATTAAAACATTAAGTTATTGCCCCGAATATTAAATTTTTGCTCGTAGCTCGCTGAACAAGTGAATCAGTCGAACGCAACCTCATGGAGAACATTTCTCTATTAATTTGCGGTTCAAAACATTCGCTTCAATACAGCCTCTCTTCCCCTGCATGCATGCAACGTTAGAAAACTGCGCTACTGATGAATTCGTGCAGCTGCATTAAGGAAGATAGTCAAAGAAAAGATACATTCATTACCAGGCAGTGATAGGTAATCTCCCTACAAAGTTTTTAAAAGTATTGTGAAGTATGTCGATTAAAAAAACCAATTGCCGATTCTCTAATAAACGAATTGGTTTACGTAGCGCAGCTATGCGCAAAGACGTGGCGAAGAGAAGAGCAAAGCAGAGAATCAACAAATGCGTGATTCGTTTAGGAAAGATGGATCGTTTCAAAATGCTCAACCTTGAGGGTCATTTCGATGGTGAAAATGACTGTGAACACATAGCCACTGATGGTTAGAAATTGACGTTCCACCGATTTCGGAGGAATTGACGGTCGTTCCATTGCAAGCGTTATGCAATTGATGCCAATAAAGAACAAAATTGTGTAGTCAAACCACTTCTTTTGTGTCAGCTGTAGACATCTTCAATCAAATCGCACGTTTATACGATGGAAGCGATTTCACAAACCACAATCTAGAGATCACTCAATATGCAGAGCTGATCAAATCCACCGCAAAGACCTGAATTGAGGTCTGAAGGTTCCCATTTTCCAAGACAGAAAAAGTAGCCAATATAATGGGGAAAGTTTTTCAAGGTTATAGGCTAATATAGAACTAATTAATTTTGCCAAATATGCCGTATAATAAGACCAGCAAGAGTATTGCTAATTAAAGAGCCATGAGTGAGATCCTGGAAGAGTGGGGCACTTTCGCAAAAAATTTGACTAACGAATCGACTCGGATGGCCTCTTTGGAAAGATATATCCGTGCATCGGGCCAACATCTCCCCCTTCAAAACTAAATTCAGTGGGCCCATATCCTACTACCGAAACCTATAATGATGCACTACTGCTGACCTTATGCGAACGCCATTTTTCGGGCTGAAGATGTAGAGCGAATGATCGGCACGCTTGTGCATACAAGTTTTTCTGTACAGGCGCCTCCACATCGAGTTCTGACGCTGCTCTTCACGTCGCTCTTCTTCAGCAATCGCTTTCTGCAGTTCTTGACTTGCCTGCAATCATCTACTTCATAAAGGTACTCCAAGAGGAAGCTAGTCATCTTGAACAACTGCTGACTCAATAATTCCCTCATCCCTCCCCCTCCTCACTCCCTCCTCCAAAGAAAGAGCAACCCCTTTCAAATCTTCAAGAAATTGCAGCTCCAAGCTATGTTCGGGGATATTTAATAGCTATCATGTAACTGCAGCAGCTTTGCACCGAAATTTATGGGTGCGCACGTTTCAAAACGTTTTAACATTAGAACAAGCAAACCTGAATAAACTTGTCCCTAGCATATGCCTCAATCAGTGCCTGGCGACCATGGACGGGACAGCAGGGACTGAATATGCCATGAAGGCCACACCAGCTGTTCATTCTCTGCCGCGCACCTCGCCCGTATATATCGTAGCTTGTACTCAGACGAGGCAACACCAACGATGTATGCCGGTTTAACCTGGAGTTTATAGGAATGAGTAGACTGTTTCGCTCTTTCTTTCCACTTTTTAAATGCTGTTCTTTACTCAGCAGCAAAAACTGCACGCGTTTTCTATCCACCTCTCTGCCTACATATTCCAACTTATGACCTAATGCATCGGTCCTAACGGGATCTATAGGGTGAGCAGCCAAATCCGTAATGCCATAAGTTGTAGTTTTACAACTTTTGCCCATTATGCTCTTTGCTGATGCGAAACTAGGCTACCTCTCCTCGCTTATTAGAATTCCACGAAGAAAGATACATTTGCAAAAGTTCAAGATATATGTAATCAAAAAAATTCAAGGAGGTTTTGCACAAGAACTCATCTGCTCCTACGAGGATTGCCCACGGGGCCCATAGCCGCTGATACAGCTATAGTGGTACTAAAACAGATTTCACTGCTTTTGAAACAGTATTCGAGATTTCAAACCTCACAAGCTTTGTTCCAATAGAATTCTAACTATGACGCATATTCGTATGAAGTGAATTAGGAACTATTGCCATTCAGAGAGTTAGACAAGATATCCTTTCTTAGGGCGTTAGAAGACATATCGAGTTTCAAAAGTCTAGCAGTTAATGAAACAGAAGTTATAAAACTCGTCCTGTGCAGGGATGCTAGGAAGCTCCTCTGGTCGCTCGGTTAGACAGCATGACCGTTCGTCCAATAGTGTTGGTAAATTCATCGCCTCAGAATCCTTCTTATAATGACGCATTGGGAATGCAACAAAGTCCCAAGAAATTTCGTGATGAATTGAGAACACTGATTCATTCTATGCGACAATAAATTAAAGAGCTAAAGAGAAATTTAGTTCAGTTGAGCAGGATGGATTTAAGAAGTGGCTTTAAGCGTTCCTACTTAGCAATTATTGAAATATTTCGCAAGAAGCATCCACTGCGTCTGCGTACAAGACATTTCCCTTTTTGTCTTCCTTTTACTATGGAATCTAGTGGCATCAAGCAGCAAGTAGAAATTAATCTGGAACACAGCATTCGAACTGCTCAATATAAGACCTGGTACTGCTCTGCAGTAATTGAACTGTTACGTTCCATGTACAGCTCATTCGATAGGCCTTCGTGGATTTTAGGTTGCATCTGCTGTGACATTAAGGAAAAGCGAAATTGAAGAGAGTTATTTCAAGCATAGCCTAAATCCCATCACTAAACATTCGGGGAATGTTCACGACTTCAACATAGGCATTTGGAGCTGTCAAATTTATTTCATCATACCTTATATGTCAACTCATTTAAACAAAATTATGATGGGCAACTGAGAATTCCGCGCACTGGCTCTCGATGAGCCTCGGTAGGTAAGCGCTAGTGTGAATCGACCTGAGAGGTGTGCTATGTGAACATTTCGAAAATAACTATTTCGGCAGGAAATCGAAGCATATAGCTTATCAACCACTCAATTGTGACTGTGATGCGTTTGTGGATAGCCCTAGTGCGATACGGTCAGCCGTATAAAAATGTACAGTATCTTCAGATTTCTACCACTTTTCTCCCACCAGCCAGCAATTTTTGAGCGTTCCATCGTGCTACTTTTATCAAGTGAATACAGTAAGGGAGAAACGGCGAGTGAGGCAGCGCTCCTTCAAGCTTCGAGATTTCAAGCCTGTTCCCAGCTTCAGCGCAGTATAATGCGTGTAGAGTTCGTACGCGAACAGAAATCAATGTTTTGCGATAATCCTGAAACCTGTGCCTTTCTTTATGCGCAGAAATGTTTGGAGGAAGGCAGGAGAGATGAATGGGGAGTGGGAGAGGGGGATGAGGGAGATGAAAAATAGGTAGCGTTCGCAAATGAGCACCTGTGCTTATTTCGAAGCGCTTTGTTCTCATCATCCGTTTCTGAGTCACTGCCTTCGTCGTGTGCATTGAAACGAATGGATCTTACCGCTGAATACTGGCTGCATCTCTCGTCGCTGAAGAAGAACAGTGAAAAGATTGATTAATGAGAAAAGTTTTCACACTTCCTCAGGTGACGCTTTTTGAAAAGAGAGAGGAGGTGGGGACATCGAAAGATGTGCTACTTAGTTTCTGTGAAGTGCGAGTGGAAGAAAACCATCGGGTGATCCTTAGCACCATTAACTGTGAGCTTGCCATAACAACACCTGTTGCGCAGCCCTCTAAGCACACCCACCGAAAATGAGGCTGATCGAGGAATTCGCGAGTTACGAAGAAATAACAAAGGGTGTAAGACGTTATCTGCTGTAAAATAAGACCAATAAGCGATAATCAACAACAATGGAATAATCTGACTACTATCAGTGCCATACCAAGAGCAAGCACGTACTGACCTGATAAAACGATATGTGTAAATTACAGGGAACAGCTTACTGCAACACTGCAACATTCAAGATTCCATCAGTCAAACTAGACTCAAGGTTCAGCGTTCGAAGGAGAAAAAAAGTCGGATGGTTTTTACCTGGTGCCCAGTTTGCTCCTCTGTGCTGTCGTTCGCTGATCGTAGAGGTGATCGCCGCATATTTTGTTCTCTTCAGCTGCCCCAGCCGAAGCGCCATGCACCACCTGTGACCCGACGCTGATCTATCAAAATAAACATCGTGAAATCTGACTTCCCAATGATACAAGTGTAAAACAAAAATTTCCTTGCACAGACAGTTAAGGCGCTTAGCAGAGTGATACACCACAGCAAAAGTCTGGCTGAAGACAATGGCTGCTTGTTGGAAAACGATACCATCCGACCAAAATAAGAAAGGTAACGGAAAAGGAAGGTAACGACTCAGCGTTATTACCTATTTTCACCGTTACCACCTACCTTATCTTCACTTAACACTCTTTTGGTCTTTGCATCCGTTCGTGAAAAACGTCAAATAACAAACGAGGAAACAGTTTGGGGGGAGTGATGCAATGTGTGCTTTTTGCATGTGGGATTTCACTAAGTTCTGGGAAAGTTCCTTATTGCAACGCCATATCGTTGCATATGTATGCGCGTTCATCCTTGTGTTCGACACTTTCAGTGTTCAGCAGAACCATAAGATGACCCTCATACTGTAATTCTATCACGACTCATCATCTCCTGCATGAGTTGTCGAAAGCAAAGACAATATAAATCCTATATGCCAATTTTACTGTGTAGCCGTACATGTAGTTCCCAAACATTAATTTTTTCGTTCAGGATCTATATATCCGATTTGTTGTGCAGATCAACGCACAAGTAAGAGTTTTGTGGTCATTTTCAAAAAGACAGGCAAGCTGATGAAATAGCAGCTTGGAGCGTCAAAGCGCCTACCGCAGTTTTATTCAGTGCTAACATTAGCACTTGCCATGATTTAACTTGCAGCGTCAACCTTCCACGCAAATATCAGCACAGATGGAGAGAGTACATTAGATGTATTGCACGAAATGCATTTTTATATACATACTTACACTGGATAATTTCATATATTTCCAACAAATAAGGGAAGACGCGCACAAATACGTTCTTTTGAACCGAAAAGCCGCTTTCGCATTTCTTGAACAAGGGATTCATATTTCGCGTGTTTTGCGATCCACCCACTCGCAAAGTGCATGGAACTGTTAAGGTACTTTTGAGCATCCGTGATCTTTTAGAGCTTGATGGATTACCTTCGTTCGTTGTGTCATATAAATTTCAAACTACTAGTGTGCTTAGTCCAATTTCAGTAACTTCCGAATTGAAACTATCACGAGACAGAGGCATACATATACAAATATGCAACATTTTCATGGTTCGCAAGCACGTGCTTTGCAGAAAGCGCATAAAAACGGTATATGTGACGTTTGTGTTAGACTCGATACGTTCATCCATCTGCGAGTTCTGCCGCAATGAGTCCCTTACTAAATAGTGCGACCAAACTGTGCAAGAAATGATAGAAAACTGAAAGCCCATTCATTCGTAAGAAAGAAACCGCGCTCAGCATCAAGAGTTATGCGAAGAGGATAAATATGAATTTCTACGATATCATCAACCGCTGATATCGTAGAAACTCTTACATAAATAACCCAAGGCGTTAAAAAAGATGTTAAAGAAAATGAAGAACAAACTTCATGCAAGCTGGCGATATCATCAGGTGCGAATGGAAGAAGAGGGATACGGGCGTCATAAGCGCCCAGCTGAGCCATGTGTCCATTACCACAAGTACACTGCTTCGTATCAGTCTGCAATGAAAATCCCTTTATTGGGGCATTCGACGATTGCCGTGTGCCCTCGCACAAGGCGCGTGAGCAATGACCACATCGACACCACCCATGCTGCATACTAAACTAAATGAACTAAAGTCGCATTGAAAGCTTAGAGGGCAAAAATTCTTTGCGCACTTCAAGTTGTTCCCAGCGTGGCTGTGAAGCTAGTAAAAATTGTCATAAGTGGTTATGGGAATACCATTTCTCTAAAACGATCACTAGTTGCACATGAAATCGAAGCGATTAAAAAAAAAACACCGTAATGTCTATAGAATGAAACTGCGCATACACCGCGCCATCAAATGCCGCATCAATGGTATGCAACTCGTCGTGTTAAACTCGCTGGCTATTTCAGGTTTTCTTGGTCAGGATGGAATCCGCACTGAAATAAGCGCCGATTTCATGCGACAGGACGATGAATTTCTACAGGACATTCTTTAGAGTCGGTCAGCTGTAGTGTGACTTTCCAGGAGCAGCAGTTCTGCACTGAAGACATTTGCTAATTGAAAGCGAGACGTTGCATGCCTTTCGACTCAAAATGAAGGACGGAGACGACGTTTTTGCGAGTAACAATTCCAGTTCGCGCTTTCTCTCTTCCTCCTCTTCGTTCGCCTTTTTCCGTGCTTCTTCCTCCTACAAAAAATAACGGAACATCGCAAAATCGAGACCTTCTTTGGCTCTACGCTCTCTATTCCGTTTTTCCTTCAGAAGGCCTAAAGAGTTACGATATTAAATGCAATCAGTGACAAATATGCGGGGGCTAACGATTTAATAATGTGGGTGTGAGCATCAAATAGCGCTATCTTAAACAGTCGCTTTTAAGGCGATAACTCACAACGAAAAAAGACAATGTGAAAGGCCCAGTTGAATGGAAATACTGGATGTGCCATTTGAATGTGCCACATTTGAAGGTGTCCCTAGACTACCTGCATTAAATCAGTCTGCGACGATCACGCGCGTACATCTTAAATGAGTTCTGTTAGCTGGCATATATGCAAATAAAGAAGTATCATTTTATGAGCGTTGAATTCCAACTTATTCCAATGTCGATGCACGAGGGCAATTTTTAAACCGATTTGGCGCAGCAACCTCTTCAATTCCCTATGTTTTCACGGCCTCGCCTTTAACGTCGGCACAGCGCACCGACCCAAACAATATCGACGGGGTTACAGCAAGAACTTCTAACGCTTCAGGGGTGTCATTTCGGAGGCTATTTCGTTTTCAAAAGCGTGCCTACTATAAACATACCGCTGTGACAGACGAGGACAGCGAATGGCCTGGAGCATATCTTGATTATACAAAACAGACGAAAGGCTTCTTTTGATGATGACAACCAACATAATGGAAACTGAAAACATGGTATTCTGCAGCCTGGCCCCATACCCCTCGAACTTAGTCGAGTGCAGCCGACATCCTTTCTGTACCAAAAACCTTTTGTCCACTACTGATCAAAAAGAATTTGATCGGTTACCATCACTAGCTTCTGTTATCGAGTGAAACGGCTACTACTACGGACCTGAACAACAACCTACCAGTTGTCGTTTCTCCTCTTCCTTGCTTTCTTGAAATCCTTCAACCAAGATCGCGACGAGCAAATTGAATAGTACATAATTGCCGAAGGTCATTAAGGCGACAAAATATAAAGCGGCCCAAGGTGTCGTTTGAGCCATTCCATTAAACAGTACCATATTCCAGTCTTCTTGTGTGAGAATCTTAAACTCTTCAGCTCCTCAAATCGACCTAACGGAATTCAACATCGCTTAAACACGGAAAAAATTGGTATGCAATTTACCATTGTACTACTAACAGCTTTCGAAATAATTTCGAATGCGAATTCTGAGTGTACACAGGGGTGCTTATTGCAGTGTTTTCACAGAATTCGGCCAGAACGTTGGCTAACGTAACAGCTGCGAGGAGAACTGGAAATCAATCGAGACTGTAGAGAGTAAAAAATTACCCCCTCAAAAATCATGCGTATAGGATGTGGATTTGACAAAACCGACCAAGAAACGATCTCGTCGCAAAAAGCCTTGAACAGATCAAAAATGAGTTCCACGAACGAATCTATATTTAACAAAGGTGAAACTAATCTTGCGAACAAAGACTCTGTCGACCTGAAAAACAGTGACCGTCGCATGCAAAAATGAGTCGAAATTCGTCCTCTCGCACTCGCATGACGTCTGTGACGCGTCAGCCATTTGTCGACGTATGCAACGCTCTCCATTTGATGAGTCAGTGCAAAATTTGCAGCCAAAAAGAACCATGCCGAGGGAACTGAATACGTTGAAGTGCTAAGTGACAAGCGAAACAACATCACAACATCAACCTTATTCTTAACGAGACGACAAATCCAAAATATTATGGCCGAGTTTTCGAGAAAGTTTATATCAAAATTTTACATTTTCTATTCGTGTAAGAGGGAGCCATGCATGTTTTTCTAAAACTCGGTAAACAATCTGAACGAACTCATTGTCACCATGAAAACGATAAGCACAACTCCTACGCAAGATATGGCAGGCAAAGGAAGAAATCCGGAAAACCGCAAAAGCCAATAGTGACGCACTTATACGACATATTAGTTATTGCACACTGCAAGCTATCACCATTGTCACACAACTGAATGAGCTGATGGCAAAATGTTGCAAAGGAAAGCATGACAAGCAAGCTCTTCATATCGTCCCTTCATATGAAAACCAGACATTTCTGTAGTAGATGACTAACTGATGAAATGGGCTTCTCACGTGCTCGACAAGAGGCAAATCGCAGACTGCATTTTAAACGATTAGCTGGAAATCTTACAACTTATTTTCCCGCTTTTTAGCCTAGCCATAGGACTGAGTCACAGGTTGTCTTTGCAAGCCTTGCTTTTTTTCGCCCAGCTTTCCTTCCGTAGTAGCTGTGGAGCATAAAGAGAACATTCGATACCTTTATTCGCGAAAACGAACTGCGTCTGTCACCCAGGAAAAAGGCGACTGCATCATTTAAAAACATAGATCCCTTTCCAAAACTCGGAATTTCCTTGATTCGAAAGTGGCTGCGATAACGAAAAATTGACACTTTAAGCAGTGGCAGTTATCACGGGCACAGGTGAGTCAACAGACGATATACAACACTCTAGAAGCTAACAGCAGGTGACACGAAAAGCTGATTTAGCCATTGGCACGTGCAGATTCCATATGACTACGATCAAGGAAACTTCGACAGTGCTTACCTGGAAAACTGTGATAAGTGCCCAGAGAAGGGAATCAAAGTTTTTACGCTCGCATTTCTTAACGTGTCCGCCAAACGGGTTGTCCTCTATTTTGCAGAACTTGCATCCAAAAAGATTCATGCCAAGAATGCTAAACGAATAACCCGGATAGAAAAGAAGAAATAAAACTGTTAGAGAAAATCATAATTAGTTTTTGAAGAGAAAGTTTTGAATGAGGTTACCAGCAAACATCGGAAAGAAGTTTGACGGCTCGAGGAATTCAAGAAGAAAAGAAATGAACAAGGGTAGTTTTGCATACATAAAAATCGAATACCCACAACGAACGATATGTCAGTACTGCTTTCAATTCAACTACGGCGTTGAGTACGAGCAAAAGAGGAATGTTTTTTAATATAAGTTCTACGCGTTCATCGTCCTACGGTAATGATGCATTCAGCTATTTGCATTATTATTATCATGCTAATTGGCAAGCCTCCCATTTTCTGAACATTTTAAACTATTGGTTCCCAGAAACTCATGCACTTACACAGCAATTGCTGGATGCAAGAAGGCAAATGCGCTAAGAAAGATTCCGAAACTTCTGTGTTCAGCAAACATTGATTTGAGAAGAATTTGAACCTAATGATGCTTCCCGCAGTATTCAGATGCATCCACTCGAAGCTCCCCAGGTGTTCTCAATAACGAAGTTATTTGCATATTAGAAGAAATTGAATTTTCACGTGATATCTGTACTCTGCTCTCTCATCCCCTTTCAATGAGCAATTGTATTGTTCAAGGGGGACTTTTTTGACAGTGTAGCAGGTAACGTGTTTGAATTTCCAAAACTAGATGCATGCAAAATTCGCAGCAAATTTCCGAATTTTTTAAGCTCGACAATATAGCAACGATATTTAAAAGGATCCCAAGAATGTCCGCCATTGGTGTCCGATTAAGTAATAAATGATGCGGATTTGGCAGTTTATGCACTTCCGTCATTAGTAGGACAAATTTGAAATAAGGAGTAAGATAAAAAACAAAGCAATCTGAAAGCTCATACAAGCGGTGAGCTTCATTGCAACGTTAGCAGCATTGAACCTTTTACGAGTGGAGTGACTAATTAGAATATCAGCATCGCAGTTCTTGGAAATATTGATGCAACAGGATAATTCTATACTCACAAAAATTGAAGGAAAACCACTGTCCTCCACATGCCTGAGTATCTCCTTTGCGAGTGTATAAACCGTGCTCATCAAATTTACGCATAGTTTCTTCCATAACCAGATTTGACACGCAATAATTTGAAAAGCTCCAGAAAGACTGGCTTATTCACTATGCGGTATAGCAAACGTTCTGTATTCATATACACTGAGGAGCGAACAGCTGAATTATTCTATGATCTTGGAGTGGAATTCGGCTTATGTGCTGCTGAGGAGAAGCACTATTCACGAGCAGTATGTCAACAGCTGATGGTGAACACTGCAGGTGAAATTCTCTTGCTTATTGATACCAAAAAAATTGCTCACCTGAAAATGAAAATAAACAGTACAAGAAGACCGAAGAATACGGTGACGTTATCCATAGTTCTCAGCATAACCACCAGCTGATATCGAAGAGCAGGCATGAAGCGGACCAATTTTAAGATGCGAAGGAGTCGAAAAGTGCGCAAAACTGACAATCCACCTTTCCCCTCTTGAAAAAGCTCCAGAACGCTGCAATCACTTCTTCAACATTCGACCTGATCAGTAGTATTCTTGAAAGAGAAATCTTATGACCTTTCAGTGGTTATAATATGAGGATGATGTGTTCTGTAAGCGAACATATGACGTCGAGGCGAAACGAGCAAGGTGAGGGAGGCGAAAAAATCGGAACTAAGACAACAGAAGTGTGATAACTAAAAATTCCGCAAACATGAAATATGGAAAGTCTGCCGCTCATCAGGTTGCCAATTTCAAAGACATTTTCAGATATTCGGCATCAGCTTCAGGAAATATGGAATTTATTGAGGAATTCATGGACTTCAAGCATCTGAGTTCCATTCGACACTCGTGGTATTGAAAATTCACAGTATGATGTCTTCAGCGTGATCAAAAGCTACAATTATAACATCAGCGCATTTCTCGCTAATGGTGAAATCAGCATTTTCAAAAGCAAACATTGGAGGCCAACAATTATCAGTTTCTTCAAGAGATGACGGAAGGAAATGAAAATCAACCTTAAAGCGACAATTCCTCCATCGAAGAGATTAAATCCATCGGAAAGATACCCGAAGAGACCGTCGGCGATTATTTTGAGCAGCATTTCAAGCGCAAACAGACCCGTGAAAAAATAGTTGCTATACTCGAGGATAACTGTTAGTATTTCTGGCTGCAATGCATTTCTTCGTCTTTACAAACGATCGAGTAAACACGTTGAAAATATCATCGAGGAACTCATATCTGCGTTCATTTCATGATCTCTTTGCTTCCGCCGGATTATGTTCCTAAATAATATATCGCCAATCCGAATCCCAGATTTCCTACCATTGCCGAAGCACACACACGCGAAGAATAAGGATTCAAATTACTTCTTACCGTTCCTACTTACTCTGAAAGGATGAAGCTCTGTTCATTGCCAAAAAAAGAAGAAATGAAGACTGAACCAAAAGGAAAATTTTCAAGCCATTCGCTCATCTTTTCAACTCAATGCATGGGAATCAGCTGGATGCAAAACATCTCAAACGCCGTAAGAAATATCAGCCTATTGCAGCCAGATGTGCTGCAATGGTTACATGGATTAATGTTACTGAGATGAAATCTCCTGCTAGGGAATTCCGCTTCAGAAGAAAATCTGGGAATGATGATATGCATTAGCTCAATAGCAGCCACAACCTTTTTGTTTGAAAAATTACTGGACTGAAATTATGGATTTTATCGATAAAAGTCCCACTGTAAGGCATCGTCAAATGTCCATGCACTGTGAAACCAACAAAATCACGCATAACTAAATTATTGTGCTTTCTCTGCTATATCATAAATACAGCAGCAATTTGATTTAATATCAACAATAGATAAATGGAAAAATTTAACAGATTATTCGACCGCTATTTACGGGTATTTACGGGCCGAAAAGTCTGAAAGCCACATAGCATTTGAATGCATATCCTGCCTTAAAAGTTCGTGATACTGATAAACCTCGATGCACATATCCAAGACCTATATCCCAATGCTCATAATAAAATCGCATCCGTTTCGTGGGTCTTATGAATGCACACTTGCAGGATCTTGCACCACATTAGTCGAACAACGGGGGTTGTGTGCCTCTGTCTCTCTGATAGCTTGAACTGTCGGACAATAATGCTGATATTACGAAAAAAATATGCCGAATTCAGTTGACTACAGAGAGTTGCGGATACCCAAATGTACCCAAAATCCTGCGCGCTTTTTCCCAAATCTGCGCAGAATATGGTCAACCGCGCTAAGTCACCTGCAGTTCTGGTTACATCATTAAGGATTTAGAAAAGAAAAACAAATCTTTTGCAGAAGACTTTTATGAGTGATTCGATCAGTTAAAAGAAATACAAGTAACAGGACCATAAAATTTCGGTTGGATGACGAAAACCTTGGTTTTGCCCTCTTTCATTTCAGGTTCCAACAAAGTGCCTTCGGTAAGCCATGAAGCTTCCGCTGTGTTTCATGTAGCTGCTTTCCGTTACGAACATCCATTTTGTTCATCCTTTCGGAAGGTAATTGGAATGTCTTGTCACCTCTCGTCGGCTCTGCAGGCGTGCAACGATTCCTCAGCTAGATAACTAGACCGTTTGCGGAGGAAAGCTGAACGAGACTTCAGGAAGGCAGGTTCCCAAATCATTTTTACCTCTGCGAGTTTTTTTCAGGACAGATATTCTTATCTTTGCCTTGATAACTCCAGGAGCATGATTCGTCGAAGCCGAAGCCCAAGCAAGACAAAACTGACGGCTGGGTTGAATCAACCTGCATGCTTCGGTGAGGGAATCTGACTCAAATGGACAGATCCATACAGGCTCATAGCCACGCACAAACAATCGAATATCAGGTGACCAGAACTCGGCTACCGGGCAGTCATAACACAGATGTTGCGGCCTCAGAGTAATAGCACAATATGGTCGAGAGAAACAAGCAAAGGTGAATTTACCTGCTGGTGATACTCGACGCCCATGCTGAGTGTGTTGATGAGAATAGCGAAGAGAATGCCTCTCTTAAAGTGGTTGCAGACAACAAATGCCTGAATCCGACCTCGTAACCAGCCTATTCGAGAGTTCTTTGGAGCAGTTGGAATCGGTGACGCACCCTCAACAATAATGAAATGCTGCTAACGATGTGGTGAGCGCATTTTTAGGTTGCTCGACGGCACGGAGGGATGGGGGTTGCTGCACAGTTCACCTCTCGTGTTCTCCAGTTTTCATATATATTGGCTTTCTAACAACCCATTGTTGCCCAATGCAGTAAAGCCATAGTCACCAGCTATCCTATCCACGCTTCCCGTTACTTTCTTTTACACTGCTGGCCAATGCTCTCGAAAATGCGCTAAGTGACTCATTATCAGGTCTTATTTCTGATCACACGTAAGCAAGAACAAAAAATAACTGGCAAGAAGCTTAGGTCTTCGCGCTCCTCTGCACAGATAACAACAACCGTGCAACAAACTTGACGGAAATGAATTTCAATTACCTTTAAACCTCCATGCCTCACTAGATTGTGATCTACTGGAATAAAGATGGGTCTGAGTGATCACTTGCACAGCAAAACATCCACCCGTTTGGCCACTGCGGCTTGCTCGTTCAAACCATTCAAGATGTGTGCGAAATGCGTTCCTAGACGCACCTCCGTGCACACTCACACTTACACGCAGCACGCACGCACACACGAACAAACACACAGACGCACAAACAAACATAGACTCGTGCACACCTACTAGCATGCACATATAAATACATACATGCGCACGTATACATGCACACACGAATATGCATACAGATGGGTGTACCAAAAAAAGGCTTTTTCCAAGAAGACTGCCAGTGATGTAAAATAAAAACCAATCTCAATGTGAAGAAGTGTTCTGGACGAGAATTGTCGGGCTGGCTACTTAAATCAAAGCAGTTCAGAGGCTGTCAGGAGAACGGGAAGTAAAGTGAACCGCTGGCACGAAAGCTTTTCAAAAACACCACAGTCTTGACCACGGTCGTTGAGGAACGGTGATATGAGTGCAGCTTCCTATTCGTGCAAGAACCTGAATGCCTGCAGTGCATACCTGGATACGATCTTCGTTCAGAGTACTGCCTCTATGGTTTTGCCGCACGTCCAAATCCTCGGCCCGAGTTTCGGAAGCAGACCATTTGTCGGAGTCCTCAACATCACTTTCTTCACCACTTGATGAGTCTTTCGAGAGGGAAGACCCGTGGGGAATAAGAGGCGGCCTAGCAAACGAATCCGCAGAAGTGCCTCCATACACTTCTAAAACAATGTGTAGTTTCCGCTAGTTTCTAACATTTAACAGTTATTTCATACAGCACGTTCAGAAAGCTAATTTCAGCAGCTCGGAACATAGCGATACCACGATAGACCTTGCATATAGTACTTCGCCGCTGATGCAGTTGGACCATGTACTGTACTCTCATATCAGAATGGACTAATCATGCAAAAGTCTCAAGTGACTGAAGAACTCAGTCGGTTTTCTTAGAAGTATGTCATTTCATCAAACGTTTATCAAGCATATGCGCTAAAATATACGCATCTGTACACGCAGGCCCAGCCGTGTGGCAAAGAAAAAGAGAATCCGCACAAAATTAGTGACAACTCCTACCTGCGCACTCATTAGGGCTTGGGGCTAAGCAAGGACAGGATCCGTCGCAGCCAATGCATGAAGCAAACACAAAGGGGAGAAAACCATCAAAATGGGATAATTGGTGACAGCAAAGTCATGCCTAACAGAGGAACAATGTTTTCAGTGCTAGAAGGAAAAATGTCATTTGAAAGCAAACACTGAGTGTGTTGAGTATGGAGACAATCTTGAAAACTGCCTTCCCCCTAATGGTCGACACAGAAGCTCTTGAACGGTAAGCTGCTACTGTAGAAGCACTAAAACGGATATCAGAAGCGCTGAACTTTAACTTCAGCCCGGGATAACGATACAAGCTGGGTTTTCGAGGTGTGATAAAGGAAAACTAATCTGGTCTGGTCATCACCATCCAATTCTCCGCAACAAACCTTCCACGTTTAAAAAAAGGCCTCGTTTCTCTCCTATCAGGACTGACGCAACAACAAAAAACGGATAATTTGAGGTATCTTCCAGCTAAAAATGGAGCTGCTACAATTTTGGGACAATATTGTCCACTTTCTGTATCCCCTCCTATTTCATGACCGTGTTTCACAGGAATCTCATTTTTCCCACATTTTTTCAATCATGTAAGGAGCAAACACAGGAGCATATCGCTTCACGAAAAATGTAGAAAAACATACTTTGTACGCTGCCATTGGATTGAGTTTTCTTCGAGATAAGAGAGCTGCGGCGCCGTTTCCTCTTCATCGATCGTGAACCTCGTCTCTTTCCTTCCGCACTCATGTTTTCCTCTAAGCATAAATTCGTTCAGAGCAACTCCACATTGGTGGTCCTCATAAGGAACAAATCACACATCTTTACGCTGAGAAAATTAAACCAATATATATGAGAATCTCGCAAATCTTCCATGAATAGCGGCTCAGCTGAGGTAAAACTATGCAGATTTCAAGGAATCTTCAAATGCTCTCAATCCCACCGAAGTGCATCCACCTAACTATTGGAAAAGGATACCACTCTATGATAAACGTTTTGCTTATGAAGTTTTGTGACTTTAGCCTCGCTACTTCACGAATACGAACTACAGGGCAGACAGGCAGAAAGAAACATATGTAGGGAGGCAAAGACATGACAGCGCTACAAAATGCTTTGAAAATGGAAGTTCGCGAAAGCAGAAGGGCTGGACCAATCATTTTAGCTTGCAGAATTTTGCGCCTTTCAGCTCAACTCAACCCAATCTTCACGTTTTTATTCGCGCTCGCTCGCTCGACCCAAAACTGCCTCCCGCACGACCTCATTTGGTTTTTTTTCTAACCTGAGAGAGACCTATGATCGTTACAGCTCGAGCATAAAGATCTCAGCATACGTGGAAATCACTTTACATCTAGCCCGAATGTCCTCCCGAAAGCTTGATGATGACATCTTTGACGTGCGTTACAAATTCTATCAGCACATCTTTCTGCTTAAAATCTCAGCTACCTGAAGAGATTTATAGTTTTTGAACCAATGCTGCGCTTATAGCGGTTGCTTGGCCCAGTCCCCCGAATTCGGCAGTTGGAGGTACTGCTCATCTCTTTCTGATGCAACTCTGGAACCGGAGCTGCCCGATTATGCCGGAGGGCCGGTCAGTTCTTGGCCTAGAAGTCGGCCTTGTTTTTGAGTTGTTATAAAGTTTACTCTGGATTTGTTTCCAGAAGACGACTGCCTACTGCGGGTGGGCAGGAGTGGCAGAGTTGGCCTGCAGGAGTGGCAGAGTTGCGGAAGCAGACTTAGCGAAGGTCAAATTTTCTCGTAGCAGAGTAAGGACAGAAGTCTAAAATCTGAACCTTTGGCCTCAATGTAGCAGAAGTCGAACCGATTTCATTTGCTAGATTTGCCCATCACCAGTCAGAACACTGCATAAAACACAGTCAACTTCTCATCACATAACTACGAGGAAAATTTTTCAGTTGGTACCATATCACTTCAATATTCCCACTGGGGCCAAGCAAGAGTGCTCATTTTAAAAATTGTCACTGAATCTTGTTAGTAGTTGAAGCTCGAAAGAAGCCACCCTGTTGGGCGAAAAGTCTCAGTAGAGGCAGCGCACGCGCATGCCTTCAGGACTGCTTTTCTCTCATAGCCAGCTGCAGGACGGTGTCGAGAGTGCATTTTAAAGGGGATTTTCACACTGTATAAATCTTATATCGCCTCGATACATCAACTCCTTACTGCAGACCAAGCTATCAACACATTCGGCTAAACGCACAGGTGCCTCAGGTGCAACAACTTGCGTAAGCACGAGCGACCCAAAACTCACGCCAATAAATGTCCACAATTTGACATGAATTCCGCATCACCAACGTTGATCAGCGCATGCGCTCGCACATCACACTTACGGTATTCCATTCATGAATGTCCCAAGGTGGTGTTATTAAACCTTTGACTACGTATTGTAGTATTCCATGTATACCGCTGAAATATTCGGTCGAATTGTGCGCGCCTTGAACATGCATCGTTTAACTGTATATTTTACCTCTGAGAGGCTTTTAAACGTGAGTTATCTACGTTTGCAGTCCTTCAACGGCCATGTTTTCGCTGTGGTTACACTCAGCACTCGAATCTTTGCAATTATGCTAATAAACCTGCACGTTCTTGGCTGATCTTTTGAATATCACTCGTTTCAGGCCTGTTCCCCGCCTCGACTGCAGACAGAGCTGCCGTCGAGTTGTTGGCAGCAGTGCTGTTTTGCTTCGAAAAGAAGCGCAAACGCAACACACGAATTTCCTGAAATATTGCATTGTTTTCATTCACACTCGTCTCCCTCCTTTTTTTGATAATGAAGCGTTAAAAAACGCAGTCATTTGTTCGTATCACTTGCCCAGAAACGAAGTCTTTAAACTGAGAGAACTTCCTGGAATTACATTTTCAGGAAGGCTGCGAGCAAATCTATTAAGAGCATCGTCGACGAACCGCACCGATGGGCTCAAGCAGCAGTCAGTGTAGAAATATGACAAGTGCATGCTATGTATCGCACCTCGCGATTTTTGAGAACAACATGGTCATTTTTTGTTCTGAAAACAGCAACCTGGCAAAGGCAATAAAAGTTTTGTCAGTTGCGCCAGTGCTCTAAACGTGAAAATAGTTCCGAAAATTGCATGATGTGGCGGAATATCAAATAAAAAACATGGATATTAGCAATACTGGCCTTCACGATATGCGCCTTCGACCAAAAACGACAACGCTGCAACAAAAGCAGTTACGGTCGACTGTACCTGATCGCAGTTGGAACCTAACTGCACCTTACAGAATCGCGATTGTAATGGAGTCTTGCACGACAGCGACAGTTCCTGCGCTGCAGCCCGGAGAAGGAATGAAGGTAACGTGAGTTCGATAACCCGACTGTAGATAGGGAGAGACAGCAGGTTCATTTTCAAACCCATGCTATCGTTATATTTACTTTCACTGAGAAACCCAAAAGATCAGTAGTAATGGTACCTTGAGCAACCGCCGTTTCAACCTGCGAGATTGTTGGCTGATGAAACGAACAATCGCCGCATACACACTGTCGCCACCAGCACCGTCCTTGGAAGACGTTACACCCTGCTCGCTACCTGCTGCAACAACCACATTGGTTTAAGGGATTGTCGGTGCCCCTTGAGCTGCGTGCATCAAGTTTTCAAACAGCACTAGCAAATAGTTCATTGCTGGCAGTAGGTGCAGATAAACCTCTAAATGAAGAGAATACATAGAACAGAATCAAATCACTTGCAAGCAACAAATCAAAACTGTTGATAATTGGACGGTGGTGTCGTAGAGCAAATTGTTACGCTATTGTACTGATCTGTTATCGTTATGGTTTGCTGAATTGCGGAAAACAAAACGCCGAATGGTAAATTACTGACACCTGCTTTATGCAACAAAACATTAAGAATGGGCAGTTGCCGCATAGCGGTTAAAGTCACTTTTGATGCTCTGTCGAAGTTCAACATGAGAACATGAAAAATGGTCATAATCTATTGGTGTGGCGCTAAAGCAGCATCAACAGCGGACAACACAGTTATACACTGCCACCTAAAGCGACGGTGATGAATTTATATTGTGGTGCCATCGACAGCATACTCAGTGAAGGATTTTAGCGATTTGGCAAATGATAAGATCTTTTACACGAATATAGGCAGAGTATTCACTCTGCGCAAGCTTTTGAAAAATCTATTCTTTAAGAACGAAGCCATCATCACTCAAAAATGGGCGTCACTGGAAACAGCACACCTACAGGGCTCCTCTGACCACAGGCAATAACAGGCTTAAGCAACGTTGTGTCGGTGCGGCCCATTGATTCAAATTATCCTGCATTCCATCGAGTCCGGCGTTACGCTTTAAAAAGCTTGGAATTATGGTAATTAACTTCATCTAAAATGTGATTTTACTCTCGTCAAATGACTGCTAGCAGTTGTGACAGAGGGTAATTACAACTAGGTCAGCAATCATATGTGCGCCTTTTGCTTGAAACTGCTGTCTGCTTAACAGCAGTTTCGCACTTGATTAGCGCAGTCACTCGTTTTTCGACGGAAACATCTCGATATTGGAGAATACGAAGGCAAATTTCTCGTCACAACTGCTAACGCGCCTTTTCACCAGCATTTTCACTGCACTTAAGCCCTGGCATTTATCTCCCACCAGAGTCGCGAGGTAACTGATATCCAAAGAAAGAAACAGCTCACACAACGATCCTGAAGAGCGTAGTCGCTTGCGCTCTTGTATCATCCTCTCGGTCTCACGACGCTTAGTTTCAGCGAACTGTGTTGCAATCACGACCAGACATAAGTTAATCATGAAAAATGCACCCACCTAGAATGCTTCACGTTAGCCATGTCTTGAAGCCGAACAAATTTAAGACCTGAGTAGCGCAACTGTTCAGACAGCTTTAACATTTGAAGCTGTATAAATTGCTGTCCTTGTAGCAATTAAACTTGAACGAGTACAAATAACTCTCTTAAATGGTTATTTGTTACTCCAGCAAAACTCTTAAACTCCAACAACATTAAACTCCAACATTAAAATGTTAGTGATAATAATTGCCATAGTCGATTTTGGAAAGAAAAAACATGTGCTAGTATGGCAATCAACGTCTATGCAGCAATATGGTTTCAGCTCTACGTAGACAGTATTTCAACGTCGTAAAAGTTAAATTCATTACATAATTAGAGGTAGGAAGGCAGCTGCGAAATTACATTTGCTAATTTTAGACCCCATCCAACAGCAGTAATCTCTTTGTTGCCTTACCACAATCAGCAGTACAAAGTAAATCCAGTTCCAGAACGAATGCGCATCTTGAACGTAATACATAATATCGGTCCATCCCTCCAAGCTGATCACCTTCAAAATGAGCCAATAAAATATTAAACGTTTGCTTCAGGAAGATGATATGAGCGACCAATAATTTCAAACTCAAAACACATTCTCGCATAACATTTCGAAGCGAACTGAGTAATACACTGCTGAATCTTTAAAAATGCCTGAAATGTGTGGAAACAGTTTGCTGTTATTGATAGTTACGCCCTACTGATAGTTATTGGTAATTGTGGGCGTTGTTTTAGAGTAGTTTCTCTTCTTCTATGAAATGACTGGAAGAGGCACGATAAAGATACTTGACTGTTGCGACAGCCCCCAAAAACATTCTCAGGAAACTCTTGAAAAAAGGCCTCAAAAACATAATGTTTTTCTCCAGAACAAGAAAACTAACTTAGAGAAGTAAAACCAAGGAAATATTTTAGGAAAAACGAATGTTTTAGGTCATTAACGCAATAAAATACGATGGATCATCCCTCTTATTTTATTGCGTTGTTGAATCTTGCTAAGAAATAACTGCATCTCATATATCGAGCACTTTCCACGATTGCAATGTCCCAGTCGTTAGTTCAGAAGAGATGGAGTTATATGTTACTGCTTAATTGCGCGCCAACTGAACACCTCAAAAAAAAAATTTTTTTTTAAAAGAATCCTTGTGCGCATTTGGCGAATGATAAATTGAAAGCAAGATTTTGAAGCGGCATACAACCAACCAGAAAAATGGCCACCCATGCGAATCCTATATTGTCGAAAGACACAGATCCCTGGAAAGGATTGCGATGCATCACTGTGCATTCATTGTAGTAAATATTCCAATTTATGCATGATTCATTGCTTACTTTTTCCCACTCGAACAACGTCAGATTACACCTGCAACAAATGCTTCATATTTCATAATGCATTTCGTTTGCAAACACTGCTAGTCCAGTTTGGCAAATTTCGTTTTTGAATTATATTAGGAAACGCAAATCGATTAGATATCACCTATTAGATATTTTCAAAAACGTCGTACAGTGAATAAATGCCACCTCATTCTACTCGATATGGAGACACGATTTAGGCTTTAGTAGATGACGTGAAAGAATTCAAGCAATCTCATCTCGAACAGATGTGGCTTTGCGAAATAACAGTAGTGCTCCCCAGCATAAACTTGATCATATAAACGAATGATCGACCGCAAATTCAGCGAGCATCCCTCTCTTTTGCACCAGCCATATAAACTCCCACCATAATCTTTAGCTTCCGGAAGGAGGTGACGGCGAGGAAGGCAGTTCCTTCATTTTCTTTCCTTTTGGCTACCACTATGGTCTCGCCGAATCTCAGATCGCAACTTATTTTGAGAAACATCAGTGCTTACTTCACACCATTGTGTGTATAAGGAGGTAGTTTATTACACGTGTGCAGTCCGGAAGAGTCGGATTGACTACAAATGTATTCCAAAGAAGTGTCTTCTGGAATGTAGTACCTGAAAAACTGTTCTGTCCAGTAAATAAAGATGGCGGAACATTACGGAAGGGAGCAGCGTTAAAGACAGCTGCAAAGTTAAAGCAGACGAATATCAATAAAAAGCACCATTCGAAACATGCTTACTTGGACACGGTACACATCGACAGAGGCAAACTTGACGAGAAACTATACAGGAATGAGAGCATCATAGTCTCGTGTGATCTGCCAGAAGGGCTCAGCAGTTAAGACCAGACATCTTCATCTTGACGTTTGGTCTTAACTGCATATTTCTTCTGTTCTACTAGAAAATGCGCCGCACCGATATCGACGAAAAAAGACTTTCACCTATGAAAAGCTGAGCCATAACTCTGGCAAAAAGCAAGGGGATTTTTGGCACTGTTGCGTTGCATCAACGATAGTACTGGGGACATGGGCTGAAGATCAGTGAGGGCAAAGAGTTCAGAATCATACAGCAGCCTTTCTATCAAAGAACGCGGTCGCGAAAATTAAACGATCGTGAAGCAATTGTTTGGCGGATCTTTATTGCATGATGTGGGAATCCACCGCTGTGAATGATGTAAACGCCAAAGAAAAAGACCGTCGAAACAAGTCACATATGCGGCAAGTTGCACAACGTTGATTTAATATACCTTGTTAAGGAAACATCCGTAACGTTAATCGCCATGTTCGTCTTCGGCAAATTGATAACACAGCGATTCCTGCAAAAATAAATTTTACATCGGCATGCACTACTGTGATCACTGATTTTGCTTGGAAATGCCTTGTAGGGGATCCTATAAGATTGGATGAATGCAACCACTGCAATTTCCATCTGGCGGGAGATTAATGGGGTGGATCGCAGTGGCGAACGATTTAACATTGCGCCCATGGAATGCGGCAATCGAAACGACGAATGGTAGGAGAAAAACTATATTATCTAAGTGTAGTAAGCGAAACAACAGCGGAAATGGAGTGGTCAAACATACTATTGTATATATGGTCTGCAAACAGAAGCAATTTTAAAGCCATCTGAGTCAGTGCTTTAGAAGCTTTAGAAGTACTCGAAAGTAATCGTTGTGCAACTTACAAAGACCTTATAAAATATTATTTTAGAAAGAACGACAATGAACGCGATTGTCGCTAACGGATCGTTATATATCATTTCTTTCAATCTGAATGAAAATGGCACGGAGTGAGGACAGACTATGGTGAGCCCAGCTAGAAAACGGAAGCGTATTCGATTTGGTGAACAAAGCAAAGCGGGCTATGTGCTGTGCTGACGAGGCATATTGAAATCACAAATAGCACAACTTCTACTTCTGAGTGTTTTTGTGTGCATTCATTGCATCGCTCTTCTGTAACAAAGAGTAATCTTACATATCAATTAAATTCACTGTTAGCGAAGTAGGCGCGATACATGCAAGTAAACAATTTCAGCACTTCATTTTCACTGAGACTGTTATGTCTGTCGCGATCTTCTTGTGCGCATATCGTAAAAGGCTGTAGATTAGCCGTATTTTACAGCATTATCCTACGATGAGTGGCGATAATGGGTGACTGCACCATAGCGCATTCAAAGGTGGTGAGCTGCACTGTTGGAGGGGTGATATACCGACGCCGTCTGGCCCCAACCTCAGCATATCTATATGCTCCGTCACAGCCAATCACCAGCACACCAAAATGTTGCTATCGACGACCATCGCTTTACTTCATCCGCTTAGGTATTAATTAGCTTTTCGAGGCATCATAATAATTTTTTAGAAGGTCGACTTTGGGCTCAGACGGTATATGCGATAAGGCATTATCGTCTGAATCGATGCAACGCCGCCTTAGCCTACTCTGCAATGTAAACTAACGCAAACCTAAGCCTTGAAGCCTCAGCAACAAAGGCAAAAACAACAGATGCAAGCAAACCTTAACAGTCCAGCCCAAAGCTGCACGCCAACGATACCAAATATGAAGAAAACGAAGAAGCATAACAATAAGACATTGCCCAACATTGGCAGTGTGTCGAGCAAAAGGTTCACTAAAATATAATATGATGATTCACATTTCGTACTACTCCATCAAAATCACAGCTAGCATATATGCCTTCAAGATGGGAGAGGGTGGGGGGAATTCCACATATAACATAATGGAAAATTAGATGAATAACAAAAAACATTTGACAGGGAACCGTTGGCGAGCTGAAATGAGGCATTAGTCTGTAATGAAGTAGTGTTTTGAATCCATCATAATCACATTTGCTATAGACTGCTCGTGCAAAAAAAGGCGAAATACGGAGCAGTTCGCCAGGTGTGTCTCTGCTTTGGGTTTACTGTGCAGTAATTTTCATTCAATTTCTCTCCAGTTTTTCGAATTCACCGCAGGATGTCGCATGAAGCCGTTTCATACGGCTCAACCAGTAAAATTCTCCCTGGTTTCGCTCCAGACAATCCCTCCCCCCGCACCCTACCCACCCCTAAGTGGCTGTATTCCTTAGCCACAGCGCCTGTTAATTCAGAAAACTGGTAATTTAGAAAACATGTTGATTACGTGAGGCATTAAAAGATTGCTCAACTACAGTGATTTTCAGCGAAACAAGCAAACGATTTAGGTACTGACAAGCAAAAACCGTAAATTAACTCGCAGCACTTTTGTCCCTATTGTTCTCGATCATATCTAATGAGGGAATATATTTTGCAGCAAAATAAGCCGCAAAATTTAAAAAGCTGCTTTCCAAAAGAGATTTCATAAGTACGCATTGAGCCGGAAAAGTGCCTAGAGCTGAATATTGCAGAAGAAAACATTTCAGCGTCGTTCCTGCGACATTTCTTCGGCGAATGGTCATTTTTGAACATTAGTAGCAAGCATGCACCCCCCCCCCTCCCCCCCCCCACCCTGCATCTGCATTTCTCGGTAAAAATCATCGTGAACTCTTGAACAAATTCAAGGGGGCGTTAAGGAATACTGCTGTAAGGAAGCAAAAGCAGCAATTTAGTTTGACTGTGCAGGACAATTTCGCTTCCTGAAACTTCACACAACTTTCACGATAAACCATCCATGGCAAAGAGCCGCAGTTAGGATATTTTGGTATATTTGCATATTGCTTTTGAGCATCGGCCACCAGGTGAGCGCAAACTGTTGCAAAAATTTGTCGCCATGCGCACCAGAATTCACCCGGTTACTTCCTGGTTCTCCTTACAGGCAGCCACTGACCGTGGAGGATGGATTTAAATACTGAACTCCAGCCCCACCTAATTTATTTTTTTGCCAAGATCTCTTCTAGTTAAACATTACAGAAATACTGAATCAGACCGAACTAATATTAAGATGAAATGGAAGTTTTGCGCGTGAATAACGCTCAAGGGGTTTTCTTACTGAATTGTTGAAAAGCACCTTTTAGAATGAAGATCGCTGCTTGCAACAAATGGTGAGGACTGAAAGCCCCATGGCACGTTACACCTCCAGGATGCGTGTACTTCACTCATTCTTAACTCCATTGCTTTACTCTATTTGATTAAAAATTTTTGAGCTTATGCAGTAAAATCCTTTTCATTTATTAAAAAAAAGGTTCATTACCAAGGATTCGCATTGAGGGTATCCTGTTAACGGCACGTAGTGGCCGAAGTACCCGAATAGTTCGAATAGCCGTCAAATTTATGTTACCTAGATACTCTTGCAATAAATACTCTGCACACCTGAAACAGCATTACCAGCAGTGAAACAATAGTGTGTGAAGACCAAAGCGATTGCTGCGGTAGTGGATTAGGGTTTCAAAACTCTTTCGTTATTTTTGAAAGTCGGCTGTGCCGTGCGCACGTTATGCTCTCCTTGTATCCGTGCTCACTGGTCTAGTCCTCGACTGCCACGAGAACAAGTCTCTAGTGGGAAACGTTTCCGACCTCCTTTGGGTTAATGCTTGGCAGTCTTCGTTCTCTCCACCCTGTACGGCCTAGCTGACGGACAATTCCATCACGTTTGGAACGATGATGAAAGAAACCCGAGACACTTTGAAGTATCTATGGAGGCTTTTTTGCAATTCAATGATGACTAGAGCTGCTTACACAAACGACTGGGCAAATTCGGTGGAACATATAGGAAGCTAGTTAACACCTTTAAAATGCACAAGGTCAAATGAAACATCTCGTTTGCAAGCGCTCTTCGCTTGTGCTGCTCGGAACACTGAGAGGACTAGTGACTTCAGTAACCCGGATAGCAATGCAGAGGTCATCAAATAATGCGCAGAAATGGACTCTAGTTTGATTTGTCATCGACGTATCATGCGACTAGTTTGTAGTTGCCTGCGCTCATTCACACTGATACTGTCCTAGGCTGTTGTGCCGCAACGCCGGACTGAACACAATCCGACGATAAGGTAAGGGCACTTCCATTGCCAAAATGGCACCAAAATTCGCCGTGCAAGGAAGGAAGAAGTGCGTTACGTTCCCACCTTGGGGGGATGGAAGGTAATAACTAGCAAAAAGTTGTGGTAACTGGATGTAATATGACTTCTGCGGATGCTGGCGACTCGTTTTCAAAGCCATGAGCAAAACTGTCGTGAGATGTGGAGGATGGGAGGCTCTGCGTTGATCCGTCACCTCATGTTATCAGAAGGAACGTGCAAGGAACAGATGACCCAACTAACCCAGCAAGTATACCAGTAGACTATGCTGGCGCACTGAAACAGGGAGCAACGAGCTATTTTTCCCTTCCCACCTTCCACACTCCCTTATTCCATCTCCACACTAACTCACCACTAAAGTTGCGAAATTCGAGGCATTTTATTCCGGTTTGAAAAACAAATTTGCTACGTGGATCCGCGAAGTTGTTTCGCTCCATTGTCGTGTACCGCATTCTCATCAGTTTTCATCATCCCTTGAATAAATCCCAGCTCTCGATCGTCCATACATGGGAAGGAGCGGAAGGAAGTGGCGGAGGCATGGGAAAGAAATGGATATCTTGTCCAACATGGGATGAAAAACAGGAAAAGGTCGAATTTTGTCAGAGATGACCGATGTCCAAAAAACAGGATACCCGTCAGAAGGGAAAGAAGAAGGATATCTTCTTTAAATCTAACCTCTGGCTACCATTTTTTTGCTTGGAATAACCCGACGGTGAAAAACTTGGCAAAGGTTATTCAAAAAAAGAAAAAAACTGCCCTGTGGTAGCATTTTGTATAAATGTGTGCAACTTCTTGCTTGCTTAACACAAGGAACTGAAAGGAAAGAAAGATAAAAATATTAGCTAAGCAAACTCTGTGTTTGCGCAGGACCATTGGACTCGAAAATATGTTTAAGCAACGGCAACATCGGAACTTCCTTGAACAGCTTCAAAAACTCCTTGAGGAGCTTTACAGAGCAAATCTAATAGGAAAATCGATTTGAAAGACTGCCAGGTGTAGAGCTGAATCGTTGCTAAGACTGAGCCGTTAAAAGTGCCGCCCGTCTAATGAGAACTCCAACTCCCCATTCTTAGGAAATAGTGATGAAACGGTTCAGAAACGCTGAGACGACTTGCACCTTTGCTTTCACGAATACCGAGATTTTATAGCCACCTCCCTCCCTCCCCCTCTCCGAGAAAAAGAGCGAACGTCGGCATCCACAACTACTAACATTTTCTTGGCTTATGAAAAATGATTCATTAGAAGACGAATTTCATGAAGAAACTGGTAAACTGACAGTTGAAAAGATTGAATTCCTGCACAACTGCTTTGTGCCCGAAGATTTTAGCCACGAAATTAGGGGCCTTTAGATCACAATTTTAGACTTATCAGCCGATAAGTTGAGAATAGTTGGTTAGGCTGCGTTTCTGCATAAGGAAGTTGTATTGGGCACAAGGACGCCAAACAATAATATTTCATGTTCGTAGACTCCAACCTGTGACTTCTCCGTTGATTGTACGGCTCAAATTTCACACAATTCTTTTTTGTGCTCAGCCATTGTAAATCTCGAAGACGCCCCTCAGAAGCAATTTTTTACTCACTAACTGCAAAGTTGGCTTCCAAAAGAAGAGCTGATGAGGCTCAAATCTAAAACCTGCAACCTGTCGAGTAAAAGGATATGCTCAGATTTCATGTCTCAGCGTCTCTTGAAACTTGTTAGGATGAACGCTGCAAACAGACGAACATGCAAACGGGCGGATCCAAAATTATAATGCGATTTCAATTCAGTAAAAAAAAAGCAAAAAATGGCATACGTAACCGTTTTCCATGCATCGGTGGATATAAGTTATATTAATCAGTAAGCAATTCGAGCACAAGGAATTTGAAGTAGGAATGCTGTGTACAGGGATTAAGCGACGACGTTTATAGGAGGAGTGCTTCACTCTTAATGCTCGTTACAGTAAATGAAGCAGCGTTCGCTTCTTTCAAGAACAACTGCAGAAATAAAAAATCCGATAAATCAGATGAGAGGTGAGTTAAATTACAGATATTTGCTTAAAATTGTTGTATGGCATGCGTTTGTTGATTGCTCTCGATGCGGAAGGGTTTGCCCTTCGGGGTATAGAATATTATTTGCAATTGAAGCGAAACGCTATTCATTTTTCAAGAAGGCAATAATTTACTTATGATACAAAAGTGACTAACCCTGCACATACGATAAAAAAATCAAGACGATTCCACGTATCCGAAAGGTACGCAGCAGGCCCGTAAAATCCAAGCGCGATAATTTTAATAACCTGAAAATGATTAGCGCTATTTTGAACATTGCCATAGTGATATGAGGAAATTCTACGCACATACCAAAGCACATCTTGTATTTCTTTTAAATGCTTCATATAGAATTTTTCGACAACAAATGAAAGTCGATGATTACACTGTCTTTCGGTCTTCATTGAGCACAGTTATTATCACTAGTGCGTTCTCAGAAAGCATCAGCGTTGCTGCATCTTTTGGGTTTAAACGATTCAAGGTCTTTGAATCAGCACATGCTAAATTGATTGCATTACCACGAAATCGTCAAACGACAGTGAATATTTCCACCTTTGCTGCAGTGGATTCGAAGGAGGGTACATTGCGACACGTCATTCCATCGAAAATAGCACGAGCGGAGAAGTGTGCTGGAGAATGTAGTATGAAAACACTTCTACATTCCTTTTATTCAGTCAGGCAGACTTCTCTCATAGAGGCGGATGAGGAATATGTCTTCATCAGTCAAACAGTCCGACACTTGCATCGATTCGCACAAAAAGTTCATATTTCTGTGATCCAACCAGTTTAAAATATATGCAAATTTGCTGATACATTTAAAAGTCCTTAGGTGCTTTCAACGCTTATCGATCAACGTGAGATACTACACACGAGGAAATCCAAAGACAAATTTTACAGCAACTCGAAATTTCGCAACGCATTTCTTTCTCGTGTTCAACTGGTCGAGCGCATGAATGCCGCACATCCCAGCCAGTTTCAAGCAGTGTTGAGGAGGTGGCGAAGAGTTCAGAGATTACATGCAGCGTCAACATTCCGGCGTCGAAAATGGCCCCACCCTCTTCCCAAACAACAGCGCTCATCTGTTTAAAGGTCTTGGCGGAAGCAGTGATGCTTCTTTAAATGCGCTATGTTGGCGTTGCCTGTGCTAAGGGCACTTCAAGTTTCCAACCGGAAAACTTGTGGCGACTAAATTTAATGAAGGTATTCCACGTCATAAGCTGACTTCCAACCCCAATTTTGGTTTCCCTCTCTTAGATAATTACAATAGCACATACCCTTTTGACGTTTACTGGGAGGTTAGGGAATCTCTGCTTGTCTTGCAGCCTTGCGATGAAATTTTTCAAGCGACACTTCGCAGGCTGTCAATTACTGCAATCCCTCGTGTGAAAATTTGCTTAAGGCATCAGAAAAAGGAGTGACCACTTCCGTTGCGATCCTCTTTTTTGCTTGAGGTGATCTTTTCTTAGCCATTTTTAGGCGAGCAATCCACAACACGTGAGACGATCCCTCCCAAATTTTCTCCCGTCGGTGAATATTTGTGGAATAAAGAAGCCCACAACGTTTTGCTTATCGATTTTAGCAAGCGCGGATGTTGTTTCGCGTACTCAGTGAATGAGATGACGTGAACAGGAATAGTTTTTCAGGTGCGAATGGGCGGAAAATTATTCTGGACAACATAAGAGACTCTGATTGCAGTAATTCGCTGGTAATATTGACAAATCGTACGACTTTTCCGTTCTTATTTAAGTGCATACATTTTAAACATTATATGACGCCCACCTAATTCAATAAGTGACAAACTACATAAACTGTAGTCAGCATTTGAATGTGGAATTTGCATATGAAATCAAGTCCAAAATTCCATGTTAGCCAACACTTAAGCACTCGTACGTCATTGCATGGGATGAAGTAAACAAACTGCTGCCTTCGAGAAAGCATGTCATCTTCAGAGGCTCTATTTGGTTCGCCTATAGAATACAAATTTTTCTCCCACTGGGCTATTATTCCAATGATTCAAATAGCCCGATTTCTCCCTTCAGTCGCAGCGCATTTCTGACCCACTTGTTTCATTCTAAGCGGATAACAGTCTGAAGAAAGCATACGTCGTCACGACTGAGAATTTTTTGGTTGCGATATATAGTGATCTAGCTCGGTGGGAGAATCGATTAATGAGCATGTTGGTAATGGGTTCGCAACTTCGGAAACGAACTCTCCTGGTATGCAGAAATACAGCAGCGAATGCAATACCAGCGCTCCCCACACAACTGGCGATTTATTGCTTCCAGTTTTGCCTATCAGGTTAAAAATTGAAGTTCCAAAAAGAAGTACCATTTCCAAGGCGAAATATGCGAAAATTGTATGATCGATAAGCGATAACACATAGCAACGATATGTTGTACATTCTCCGCCATCTTCACATGGACGATACATTCCAAGTGTAATACAGTTAATAAGAATGACGATCATCGTGAGGCGATCAAACCAAGGATTCATTACCATTCGTAGTGCCCATAAGCGAGGAGGACTTGCCTGCTTCAAGCAGTGAAGCGCCGGCTCCACAAATCTATAAAAAAAAAAATCGACTCTCTACAAGAGACACAAAATCCGCATGCATCCTCACGTTCACAATGCTTTGTAAGGTCAACTCAACGAAGGGGAAATCTCGCGTAAGCAATGACCGTTTACTTCTTCATTCCTTTACTTGAGGTAACTATGTGGGCGCGTCGGAAGAGACTAATCGGAAAAAACATAAGGAGACTGTGAAAGCCTCTTGCCTTAGGGCATTTCCAGAGTTCGTTCTCTCACCTTCTTTTATTGCCTCTCATCGTTCAAAGATCGCAAACTTTTTATGGATGGTTGCTTTTGCAGAATAAGAACAAAAGAATGAAATGTCAGAGAAGTGATAAAATACATTTTAGAAGTTCTCGAGAGGTTGTGGAATTATCGATTTAGCCGTACCATTGAACAAGCAAGGGTATCATTTGGTGTAAATGTTCGGATGGCAATCAGCCAAAACTTGAAACGAACTGCCTCAACTTTTCACCGTAATCTAAGAACCAGCAAAGACCCCTTTATCATTTCTCAGAATTACTCCTTTTGGTTGCAAGTACCAGAAAAAAACGGCAAACATCTCCGTGTTTTGAGAATTGCGAGCAAAAATGCGCTCTAAAATCGTTCAGAAGCGCATTTCATGAGTGTCCGCAGTTCAACCTTCTACCCCTTCCTTCGCCCTCCCATTTCTCCAAGGGAAAATACAAAGGTATGGACACTTGCTCCACTCTCTCACCGAGGTTCCAGTTCAGCTGCAGTGGCCTATGCAGTCGTTTATCCTTGGTGCAGCTACACATCGAGCGACCTGATAGAGGAGACATGTAAAGTAACTACGTCAGGTAAAGGATTTCTTTTGCAGCCTAGAAATGTTTCTATTCTGAAGAAATTCGTTGTAAGCTCAGTGACGAATTCCTTTTCTGCCTCGCCGAAAAAGAGCGTCATTAAAATCATGTGTTAAACAGGCAACGACGTATTCAAAAGAATCAACGTGCCAAGAAAGCAAACTAAAAAAAAAAGAATGATAAATTCCGCTGATTACATGAAAACACTCCAACACTTAAGGAAATATGGGTGGGGCAAAGACTACTCTAGTAGAAGCAATGAACACGGCAATCTGGTGGCTGTTCGTATTGATATATAACAGATGTAACGAAATTACAAACAAGAAATCGAAAAGCTTTGAGATGAAATTCAAGTTTGAAATTCCATCCCACAAAAAAAATTCATTGAACACAAACTTTGATGTTCGTTAGAGCGAGAAAGGGTAAAACTGAGCATCGCCTGGTACACAAGAAAGACGCATATCTCTGAAGAGCAAAAAACACATTATTTTCAAGTGTGAAGATGCTGGCAGCTTCCTCCTCCCAGTCGTGAGTTTCTGTCCACTTTTGTCCAGGGAAAGCTCTTCAAAAATGCATTAGACAAAAAGAACTCGTATCGTCACTAGCGATCGCTCAGTTTCCTCACCTTTCTCGCAACGCCTACCTACGCATTGCCAAGGCTGCATTATTGCACTTTGGTAGTCTGAAATTCCGCGAGCCGATAACAACATCTGGACGTTTGAGATCGAATTGCAAGAGGCATATGCCGCAAGGTGATTCCCCCTTCCCTCCCACTCCTTGCCCACCGAGCAGAACTGCTAAAATACATCGCGTGGAGTAGAAAATCGCAGTGGAAATTCGGAAAAGAGAGGAAGAAGAGCTGGTGCGGTGCTCATTCGCACAACTCTTTCAACTAGATCAATCAATTTCCTACATTAATGAAAAATAAAAAAACATGTGAAGCTATGAAATCATGCCTCAATCGAAGAGGCCGCTTGTGGGAATCTCTCCTTCGGAAAGTTCATTAAAGAAAAATCAGCGCGAGCGATCCGATAGGAACGGGCGCGCAAGCTTGCAAATTTCTTTACATCCCCAAATCCCTCTCACTCATTTCGAGTTCGACGGGCAACTTCAACAATAGAACGGCACACGCGTTCAACCTCTGGCCGTTACAGCTCTAACTTTAGTGGTTTCAAATTTGAAGCAGTCACACAGCGGAAAACGACGTCGCTACAATGCGTCCTACGAATGCGGATTTGGAGACGGCCGTAATTAAACATTGAGTGATAATGAATGTACTATGAACCCAGGATAAGGCAGGTCGCACTCGTCGTCGATGAAATCGGCCTCGTCGTGCCATTCGACTTGAGGCTGTCTCTGCTGTTCGCTTGGCTCTCCGCTGCCGTACCACGGGTGCATAGGGCTAGCCTCAAGCGACAGCGAGACGGCCTTGGATCGCGGTGGCTGTGCCCGTACATATTCAGCCGGAACGACGCATGCACCAGTGGCTGACGACGCCTCAAAGAGTAATATACAGACTTCTTCACGAACCACTTGAAACCACCGATAATATTGATTGGTTGTCGAAATGCACAGAAGTAGTAGCAAACAATGTGATCTAACAGGAAGCAACTGGCTCTACAACCCGGAATGAAAAAAATGTTCTTTGGTGGAATCCACAGATATCTCAACACATTTAACTTACGCTTTTGCGGAGCCTCCAAAGTGTTAATGACTCCCGCATAAGGTGATGAATCGCAATGAAGCTGAGGATGTGAGGCTGTAGATTACAGTTATGGAGCTCTATCGAGGTACAAAGCAGGTGGGCTGGAATTGTCAGATAGACGCGCAGGTCTGACGCTGCCATAACGCGACATTCAAAAATCTGCTAAAAAGAGCAGCGATCTCAGTAGACCTGCCTGGCTTTCTCAAAGAAATTTTTAAGCTTTTAACTCCCAGGCAACATCAGACTCAAGCAATGGACCTCAACTGTAGTGTTGGCATTGCCTTTTCCTTCCTTACAAAGTGTAGTACTGAGATATGATTATTAGGAGGAAATCCCTCTTGCCTCATAAAGGAATTTATCGGGGACTACTTGCTTCAGGTATATCGAACTGTTCAACGTCCTTACACCTGCACTCTTACTACCCTAGAGCGTTTGCCTTTGGAATTATCGAATTAATCATCTCACATCGACAATATGCTATTCTATTACAACCACTTTTCCCTCTCCTCTTTTCTCAATTTCGTAGTAAAGGCACAAAAAAATGACTGGAACAAACACATTAGTATTCAGTCAGGAATCCAGGGACAAAGAAAACCCGCATATTGCGAAATCAGTTCAACGGAACCCCTTCTAAAATTATGCGCAAATGATAACTCGATTGTTTCATTGAAGGCGATTTAGCATATCACATCTTTTTAAGTATGCATTCAATAGTGCAGTGTTCAACACACTTGTGAATCATCGACGATGGCTTCGGTGTTCTTACGTCGGGACTGAGAAAGGCGTCGAGCATTGAGTGTCGACTGACGTCTGTTAAGAATAGCTCGGGGCCCTGAAAAACGCGACAGGGATTGAAATGAGCGCAGCTCACGCGCCACCGGCTGCTGCAACATGGCTTTCTTCGCTGGCCTTTCTCAACACTGCATCATCACAGCACACTCCGCTCACCTGCAAAGTCCACCTTCTTATTATATTTCTGAGACTGCAGTAACAAAAGTCGTAGTCGCAATCGTGGGAATGTGACTAAAAACGATTCCACATGCGCATATCCATAAGCATAACTGATTTGACATAACATATCATATCAATAGCATAATAACATATCCACATATCACTAAGCAATAATAATTGGATACTTCAATATTTACTCCACACAATGCATAAAATGCGCAAGACTGTCGTTGGCCTGACCATTTGTTGCTAACTAGTACGTTAGATTAGCCAGTGTGGCAGATGAGACTATACAGAAGCTCGGTTTAAAGCCTCTTTACTAAATTTGATGACGCGAGTCTACTAGTTGCGCCGCATTTTTTTTCAAGAGAACAACGGTCGCAGTTGTAACAGTGAAATTATCTAAAATGCGCACCGTGCACAATTAAAGAAGTTGGAAATTGTAATAGAGCGCAAAAATAAGCTTTGCATTACCAACTGAATGCGGTCATATAGTAAACTCTTCCTAGTTCTTGTCTTCTTCAATCAAGATGGACGTCGATGACACGCCTTCTTACGCGATCGCCTAGCAGCGTTATGTCGGCACTGCTCGAATCTCGTTGTTGCATTACGCATTGCCAATAGATATCGAAAGCTGTGGCATCAATAGCATAAGTAATTTTTGTGCTCTCTCCCTCTGCAGCCCTCTCATCGTGACCACTCACTTTTTGTTCCTGCACATTTCCTCAACTGTTAAACCTTCCTTCAATTTACAATTCCCCATCTAGCCGTGAGCCCGGAAACCGGATAATTGAATGACTAGAGTATTAGAACGGGATTAGTAGAAGTGATGTGTGCTGATCTTATGGGCAATCCTGCAGCTGAAACTACTTGAGCTCATAAATAAAGGTTAAAGAGGTTTAATGTGCGACAGTTGGAAGCGACAGGCAAGGTTTCCATTGCGCATTATAAACGAGTGCGCGTAATCAAAATCACCTGTATACCGCATTCCGCTATTTATATGCCACTAGATTCATATCGTCCACAACATTAAAAACAAGACACGAGTTGCAAAGGCATGAAGGAAAATGTTCATAACGCCCTCAAATTTCGAGACAGACTTATAGTCACCATAAATGCACACAGGATCAGCGAACAATCGAGGACTGTAAGCAAGCGTGCATTTAGCACGACTTTCATTTTCCTGCTGCCAGCATTTTCCTGCATTTCCTGTTCGTCAACAATTCTGAAACTTACTATGATCAAGACAAGCAAACTTAGTTTGGGTTGATTAAAGGCCGAAATCTACATCTTCAGGGCGCAGCTTCTAGGCAAACGTCAAAGTATTGCCAGTCGCGCTGAGCAAACAGGAAAGCGGACGATACTGTAAGAGAGCTGAACGCCTTTGTGGCAAGCGAACAATGCCATAATGTAGCGATCACAGTAGACAGCGGTCTGGCCAAAATAACGTAAACAGTCGAACAAGCGATGCTGACAATTCTGACGGAAGCAACGAAGGGTATGTGCGATTCACTCAGTCACGATAGGTTGAAAGGCATCCTGCAAAACTCTAATCGCCATTAAGAAGATGATGTAGATAAAGAGGAAAGACGCTTTCAAACCTTTACATATGGATTAAGCGAAGCTGCGGACTGCAATGAGTCTCAGAATCGAAACAATGTAGACACGCAGAAGGTCGAAACTTAAGCCAACATTGACTGATTATGTGCAGCGTCTATGGGATGGTCGTTCCTCAGTAGAAAAGGTGTTTGGTGAAGGTTGTGCTTCACATCTCCCAGTTATGATGTAGGAGGGCCTCGTAAATCTCATACATTCCATGTCTCCATTCAGTTTAACAATCCATTCATATTCTTTTCGAACATGAAAGCCTCTTTGTTGAACCGATTAAGGGACGCCAAGAGAACACTGAAGCCAACTGCGTGATTCATAAGGAGCTAGTGATAGGAGGCAGTTCTCTTTCTACGGAGGAAGCGAGGACTGCTTGTTGCAAGCCTTAGCATTCTTTGAGGCCAAAGTATCAAGTTTCCGTATTCGGGGAGACAATTCAACACCCTTTTTTGGACCGTTACATCATTATGAATAAATGAGCAGAGCGACAGCTCTCACTTGTTTCAAAATACCCAGATTTCTTGATCACAGCGGTCGACGTGGTTCATTTGCTGCAGTAGTGATTCGTTCCGGAAATCCTGAAGCTTTCCGAAAAGGAAAGCTGCTTTTTAAAGAATCCTTCTTGTAAATGGAATCTCGAACCTCTAATTCGATTGACATCGTTAGGTGGCATAATGAGGCAAAATATTTCGATCCCCGTTGACGTTGAGTTATAGATGTTTTTATTCAGCACTATAAGGCCTTTTATCACTGACATGGAGATTCCGCTCCACGGTTGTTCGGGAAGGTGATAGAGGAGCCAAAGGCCAAAACCAACTAACGTTAGAATACTGGGGTTCGGCGTCGTCATTACATGAAACATATTTATGGCTCTGTTCTACGTCTTTAAAAGGTGACGCCTCACGCAGTTTTCTGATTTGTCATGTAAGTCTCCGCTTTTGTTCTCATGCCGCAGCGCATGTGGTTCTCAGCTGCTGGACCCACGTATCACAAGGTGTTTCATATCGATACGGCCTGTTTCCCTTCCCCTAGAGTTTGTTCGTATTTGGCACGCCTTGTTGACGAGATATGATATTAATTTTTATCGCGATGTTTTCTTGACAACTAAGCAAAGTCTGCTTACGACAAAACTATTTTCACATACGGCGTATTATTGGTACAATCTTAAGCTTAAAAGCTATCATCAACCTTCTTGATGCGACGGTATCTGCACAGCTAGGCATAGAACTGGAAACGTTGTTTTGTTCTCACAAACCCAGATTCGGGAGCTGTACTACCATAATGAAAAGCATAACCATTCCGCTACGAAATTCTCTCTGATAATGTCTTCCAAATTTGCTTATTTTGGTTAACTCCAACTTCTCACCCGTCAAACTGGGAAACTGTGAACACTAGCGAACTGTTACAGTAGACGGCAGGTCTGTGTCAACTTCGTTATCCAACATTATGGCGCATGATTCTACTGTTTCGTTTCCGCCTCAGCTGAGTTGCGCATACTGCCCGTAGAAGAGCGTTCTTTCGCAGGATCGCCTGATTAATGAACTCGAAGAAAGAGAAAATTCTGGTTGTTATTTTTGGTAGTAGTCCGTTCCTCAAGAATGCATTCCTCGTTTGAAAACACTTCGTCCAACGATTCGTGCTACGACTACATTCCACATCAAAGCTGCATATGAAAAAACACAGAAATATAATGGCTGGAGAACTCCTTTGTTTTGATTGGAATAGAAAAATCGTGTGCTTGCCTGTCGTGAACACAACTTTCTGCTTCTTAAAGCAAACATCGTGAAAGAAATGTGGGCCTGCTTCTTGAACTTTTGTAGTGAAGTGACTGCTCCTTGTATATCAGTGAAGAACCCATAGGTGGCGAACATAAGCTGAGTTATCTGCAGCCACCTGGGCAAAAAAATCACCTTCTTCAAAGTAAGCATTCAAACTGTGCTAGTTAAGAAAGCAGTTTGCGCTGAATCAAAAAAAAAAGGTGAACTTTTGCTTAGCATATTATCTGCCGATTTTGTATTGGAGAATCCCTTATGCTATGAGCTAAGTGCATTGCTGAACGGTGTGAGTCCTCATGACTCGAGAACACAAAAAAAAGATTATTTGGTTTGTGTCCGTGGAAATCGAATTTGCTTAGCAAGTGCACGTATTTGTACCACAGCACTAAGATACTCAACTGCCGCTGCCCAGAGATGTTTCAAAATGACTAGAATTGAGGCCCCATCAAGTCGAGCCCATATTGCTACATTCACAGCTGTGAAGCAGTTTAAATGAGACAAAACCAGCGTCTATGAGTAAGGGAGCTGGGGAATAACGATCGGAATTAAACCAAAGAGTGAGTCGAGAATGTCGAAGAAGTCGTGCTGGTTATGCTACCCTTTGTTCAGTAACAAAATAAACAAACATCAGATATCATGTTTCAATCCATTAAGGCACGAAATAAACGGCAGAAATATCACGGAATTAAATTGACAGACGCTTATTATGATTTCACCAAGATCAGAATAACGGTTGCATAAGTATGCAAGGAAACAAGACAACAAGGTATATCTCACAATCGGTTTAATGGTGTGCAATTCTTTATCAATAGTTCCCACTTTTGATGCAGCGGCTGTTTCACACGCAATAGAAAACAGTCTTGCCATTAGACGAAACCACTATTTGAAAGTGTGGATTGCGTCTAAAAGAAGCTCCTTTAACACGTTTATCCGTTTCCCCACTTGTTGATGAGGATCTAAAGAAAATTTTTCAATGTTTACAGCGCTGCAAATGAATATTGTTGCGAGTGATAGTTGATCCATGGTCTACAACAAAACATTCCACTTTCAACCCTTATGAAAGTGCTATACCAGTGATAGACGTCCGAAGCAAAGAAACACTTAACTGACTTCATTATTACTTACTATTCACTATATGGGGTCGAGGATGCAGCATTTGCACATACAACATATGAATTACTCCAATGCACAAAGCGCACCTGAACTCGTTTCACGTGCGTACACTTGAAGCGTTACATGTGCCCCTGAGAGATGCTCACAAAGTATGTAAGATGAAACCTAGTTTCGAACAGGGGCTGCTACTTTTGTGCCAAAGAGCATATGGTTGATATGGTAGGCGATAATAGAAGCCGACCATGTGGAGCTAGGCTGCCCGTAAATAGTTGTCTCAAATAGGCGCTATGCGCGATAGGGTGTGCGTCCCCGAATGAGGCGAGCCTTAACAGCAGCCGTAGCGATCGATAACCGGACAAGTAAGGAATTACGATGCGATTTGGGCACCGGCAAAGCAAGCACTACCAGGACATACTCCTTGCAAGCAACAAATTGGGGTCGCGATCCTGAGTTTCGCTCTCTTCTACTGCCATTCAAGCGCCCGAAATTTCACACCTGTCGAATGTTTTCCTTCTTAGTCCGTAAAGCTACTTTGCAACTGTCGAACAGGTTCATGCGAACTTCGAATAACAGCCAGCTCAAGTGACTTCACTGGTATTGCCATATGTTCAGTTTTATTTCTGATAAGATTCGTTTGCGACAGCTTTTCCGACCATAATAGCACGCTTTCACGACGTCATATATGAGACAGCGGTTACGAATAGAACGTTTGACAAGAGCTACTGCTAAACCATGACTGTCATGTTGTTACCGGGAATATGACTAGATGAAAGCAACATCTTGCTTTGTCGAGTATTAGTTGAAGCAGAACTGTGAAGGCTAGTTCGTAATGATTCTCTAGATACGTTGTATTACCCGAGATCGGCCATGCGCTGCAAAAATGCTTTCGCACTGTCTAGAGTAGACATGCGCATGCCTTTCTACTCACGTCCTCCTCTCAACCCTTCTTTGGTCAAACGTGCAAGGGAATAACGAAAAAATTCTAGATCTTCGGGAAGCATCTCAAAATGACACGTTTAATCAGCGATAGAAAGTTTTTGAACCATTTGATTACTGCATTCAAATATCAGAAAATATAGGTAACTTTTGAATGCAAGTGTTCAACGCATTCCACATCGTTCTCCCCGTTGTGAATCATTCAGACATAAGTTTAAAGAAAAAAGAATGTAAACTTCTACTTGATCACATCAAAACAAAGCTCTGGTTAATAGCAAACTCTACCGTTCGATGCTGGGCTACATGACAAAACGGCAAAATATTTTAATATCTTGAGCCACAACTAGTGAACGCGAACCGCCAATTCCAAATGCAGATGACAAGGGCGCACAGACCGAATGTGAGAACTCTTTAGCATTTGTACGACACTCTCACAGATATCTACCATCGGTTAGGATTATGCGGTGCGCAGCCATTAAGGGGACGAGCTGAACTTCAGATAAATCAGGAACTACAGATAGAGCTCGAGCAAAGCAAATTCTTGGATTTGAATCGAAAATACTAAAACGGTTGATTGATAAATGTCGGTGGTCAAATTTATCATTGAAGTTTTGGATCCCTTATGACAAGATCCGTTTTAACAGTAGGCTGAATGAAATCTTCTGGTTCTCTAAGGAGTTTTTTGTGTAGAATGCAATATGTACGGTTCAGGACAAACTGGCTGTTTTGAATCACACATGTTCCTACCACGGGCGCACGGGAATCATCCACGCTGGCACGATCCGCATCACGCAGAATGAAGCCTATGGTTTAAAAACAGCAACTAAGGGCGACATCAATACAGCATATGAGAGCGCGATGCTGAGAGAAAGAGCTCACATAACTGAAAATGCAGTTGCAAATGTACAAGATCTCACAGGAAGATCGAACAGCTCCGAAAGGCGATATGCAATAGCAATAAACGGAGCAGTCCTGGGTTTCGTGGAGGAGACATTAGACAAGGTGGAAGAGTCGTCCGGCCACCTTTTGGGTCCTCGTTTCAAGTCGCGACTGCTGTGGCTAATCCTACTGCACTGATTGCCTTGGTCACATCTTGGAGACCCCTGGTTCCTACACTTTGTCGTGCTTTTGTGGTATGAAAAATTTGCTGTTTATCATATGCGAGGAGTTACTTACTGAAGTTGTACTTCGATATTTTGCTATTTCAATCCAAAGATCATGAACTTTGGCAGACAGGAGGGTAAACCTGAAGGGACACCTAAGAAAGTGAACGGTTTGGTTTTACAGTTGTGATCCTCGAAACCGGCGGCGTATAGATTTGCCTGAAAAGATTAGTGTTTGCGTTACAATATGGCTTCAATTCCAACATCTTACTCCATTTGCAATCATGTTGCTTAACTATGTTGGACAGCAGCGAACATGTACTGAGCAGAAACTCGACTGTTTCAGCATCCGCCTCTTTCATCCTCTCTAAGACCGTGAAAATGACGCTTCAGCTAGGCGATATGGTCGGCAAGTGGCAAAAGCGGATTGCAGAACTTTCAGTGCTAATGTTTCAGGTTATTTGAACAGCAGCCAAATGTCCGAGTTAGATTGCATTAAGCAATATGTACCGGTCCTGAGCAAGGAGTGCATCTCGTTAACAGCTACTTACTTCATCCACCATTCCAGTAGGAGTCAGGTGCGGCGTATTTATGAACATGCATATTCTTTGAATCTGCCTTTGAAACTGCGCTTGATTTTCGTTCCTCAACGTGGCAGTGTGGTGGAAAGAAAGGATGATAGGTCGAGATGGCGGGGGAGAAAGAGACGGAAGGAAAGATTCAGATACGTGCAGACCTAAAACCCAACCTTTTCAAAAAATACTTACGCCCACTTTCTTGGTCACTGTGTTTCAGTTTTTTAGCCAGATATTACTTCAGCCACACCTGAAAACTCGAGTTCTCGGAATAGCGCTACTGCATAAGCAGAAGTGTGTTTAAAAACACTACGCACATATCGATCTAGCACGTTACGAAGCCTACAGATTCAGTGCAGTGGACTTAAACGTTTTTAACTTGATCACATTAAAGTACCTTTAGAACTTGAACAAACAGGCTGGCTGGGCACGGCAGCGAATTCAAGGACCAGCCGAGCAAAAGGGGTGGGGGGTGCTTGTGTAGTCTGAGGTGCGAGGAAGGGACAAGCAAATTTAAGTGGTCTTCAGCGAAAAGATGTGTCTAAATGAAGAAGTGCAAATGAAAGCTGAATCTGGCTAGATAGGGAGAGGGGGGTGGGGAGAGGAGACGTTGTTGAGCATCTCATTCGAAAAGCATAGAATATGCCTCAGAGGTGATTGTACTAAACAGCGGACTATATTTCGTGTTCACGTCACTCTAATTGGACGAAAACAATCAAAAAATTACGTCGAAAGTGGTATTTACAGAGAAAGTAGTGAATTTTGCGAAAGTGAATGCTTAGATATGAAATAAAGTAAATGCAACCTCGTATCAGCCATGTGGCAAAGGGACCAGAGAAGGCACAAGTCAGCAGGCATCTCTCGAAATGCAGAAGCGCAAAGAAAAATAGCTGTTCACTTCACTTAAGGGTTTACGCAGCGACAACGAGGAAAGTAGTGCATGCGCACACCAATCCTTGTTCGCTTGTTGGTTAACGCGAAACGCGGGATATTCAAATCCTCCTTAGTTGTGTTAAATCGAATGCGCCAGAAGACATCCTATATCTGGAATCAAGAAAACTATTTGGGTTGTTTTGTCATAATTTCGACGTTAAATGAGAAAGCATCCACCTCCAGCTTAGGCCACTACTAATAGTAACTAAGATCACTGTCTCACCATAGAAAGTACTTATGTAACAGCTCCGAATCTTGCACAGACGGAATGTCAAGCAGACAGAAAGTGTGAGTCCGAGAAATTTATATAACAGCGCCCATCACAGGGTGACGCATAAACCTCTCTATTAAGAACGCAATCTTCAATTTTGTTGCCTCAGTTTATACTTGGATAATGTTAATATCTCATAGTGAATTATGTGCTCAAAAGAGTTTTTAAGGATGGAAGAACGCATCGCAAAGAGTTAGATATAGGCTCCTTTTAGAGTATTAGTGTTCGTGCAGCTGGAGTTTTATGTCTTTACAAACATGCATCCCAAAACTCGAGCCAAACTTAATCTTCAACCGATCCGTCCTGGATTCAGATTCGCCTATATATCGCGGTGGCTCAGGCGCTGCCAATAATTTTAAAGTTGCCCTGATAGCTCACTTGATAACTGATCCCAAGGTGCTGAAGAGAAAGTTGGTTTGCAAAATCGAAATTTAAGGACAGCAGAGATTAGCCTTTAAAAATTCCTCTGATTACTCTATTGCGCCATATACTTATCAATATGTGACTCAGAGTAGGGCAAAATCGATTAGATACACCTTTAAAAAACCGGAAGCCTTCAAGACCTGCTGTCGGACGATGAGAGATGCATCTTCGTTGATGATCCGACAGCCCTTCAAAAAACGTGGAAGTTTCTAGCAACGGAAGGGACAATTTCCGTGGTAAACAATTACGAGATGCAGACCATGCTTCACTCAATAAGAAATTTCGAAGGTCTGCGAAACCATAAGGGCATCCCCATAGGCTCGGTGTTACTTCCGCTAACAGGAAGCTTTTAATTCAGAGTGTCGCAGTAATGAGACCATGCAGCAAAACGAGAGAATCACGGACATATTTCAAACTGCTCGACCTGCCAATACATTTCGATTATTCGGGCCAGTATATTCTTTACGAGATTTGAAATGATACATCACTTGCTCCTAGGGCAGGGCAGCAATTCTGAAAACAATGGCGACATAATGAGCTGGCTGCAAAAGAAATATTTCTTGAGCAAACTTAATGCACACTGATGCAAAATAGTATGATTGATCGAATATATGAGCAAGAATGAACCAACTCTTCAATTGCAGGGTTCACTGGCACAGAAAACAACAAACAATTAAAAATAAATTCTTTGACTCAAAATTCGCACGTGTGATCAAGTCCTCCTCGCTGTGAGTCCAAGCGGCGATCCCCTCATCTGAATAGAAGGAGAATCATTTGACGAGAGTTACTAACACAGAAAAGGGAGAGGGGCAAAGTTACGTGATTGTCCGAAGTGGATAGCATTATGTACCACGCCCGAGAAGTCATCACTTCAACACGTCAATAACAGAAAAATCTGCCGTCATTGTAGTTTATAGGATGAGATGCCGATTATATCAAATGATTCCAAGCAAAAATTTTTTTACACAGTGAACAGCATTTGTGCTGTTCAGCGCTACCTTTTCATCCCTTTTATGCTTGCGGCTGTTCTATATAAAAAGGTGCGAAATGGCAAGATGCTACGCATTGTTCCTACATTTTAGTGAGCTACTGAGATGTGTGTTTAAATAACGGGAGTTCAAAGCTCTTTCATTAACCATTGGCAGCCTTCGCAGCGAAACACGTCAGCGCTAAATAAGACAACGCATATGACGCCTTACTTCATCGCTCTCAAAGCTACGGAGCTCAATTTCTTAAATCCTTAGCGTCATAAAACACTGTCAGGCTGAATGGCGAGATGAGTCTCGCCTCTAGGAATCGGGTGTGGGAATTATCGGAACAGACAGGTTATTTGATCAACAGTGGTGTACGACAAAGACCAACGGTCAATTCGCTCAAGGGTTACACAAAAAATACGAATGGAAGCGCCACTCGTTTACACTCTAAATACCGCTTCACTCCAACTATATGAATCAATATGAACGTGGATGGCGATTTGCTTGAGTTACAGCAGATGGGATTAGCAAGAGGAGTGAAGCATAAGGAAACGCAATAGAAACGCGAATTTGCGTAACTGTTGCATGATAGCAATTCGACGACGCGACACCTAGTCGGCGGTGAAGGCGCAAATGCGCCTGCACTTTGCACAGCTGGAATGGGTATGCTAAGCGAGCACGCCATTGGTTTTTTGCTGCGCGCCCGGCGGCTATTATTGCCGTGAAGGTCTGTGTCTCAAATGCTAACCGATACAGCATCGCATGCTTCAAAAAGCACTTCTCGATCGCTCTCTATGCTGTGCAGGCGCTGCCTTCTACCATTCACCCGCACACAGCTGCAGCTTCTAGCTAGCCTCGTCTATACTCAACTAATGCGTGGCGTTGATTCACTTTCAACGACTCTCTACCACTTTTGGTGTCGCTGTTGCCGCAGTTAGTGACGAAACTTCCGCGCTTCTAACGTCGATGCGTACGAGTTGACTTAATGCTGTAGTCAGTCATTAGTTCACCATCACATCCCCACGGCTCACTAGCACAACCTCACGGCCTGCATATACTAAGGTATGTTCCGAAAATACGTTCTTTATATTCCATGCTTTCGAAGAATTTTTGTGCGTTCGAGCAACGCATTTCTGTTGTGTGAAAACAATCTGTCTGCCTCTAATGGATGTGTTTTAGACGCCACCATGACTGTGGAAGCACTGAGTGACTAATTCTCTGGCCGCAGCACTACCCGCTACATTCCAATTTTTTTTCTAGACTCCATCATCATGCGATCTTAATGCTATAGAAACTACCATTCAGCACAGTGCATAAGCCGAAGCACCCGAAAGATTCGCTCGGAAAATGATTAGCTAAATTAAATTTATTCATTGCAATGAAACTCTTGCTAGAAGTGAGGACCTGCACACCGCTTACCACTAACGCAGTAACACTGTGGGGTAGCCTGCGCCAAAGATCGTCCAAGGAAAATGCAGTGACTGTGGCCTTCCAAACCGAAAAATTCAGTTAACATAATAAGCTGACCAATATACGACGACCTAAGCCACCCGTATCATAATTCCTTTAAAATAGTATTCAGAGTTCAGAGCCACCCTTCCTCTGCAGAGGCCCTCGTGATTAAAAATTTCCTTCCCCCCGCCTGGAGGGATTCGCTGAAACCAATCCTCCGCCCGCTGAACTTCTGCGGGCGTCCCGCTGGCTTTCCTCATCTCTGTAAACGATGTTAGGAGCGCAAATTATGCGGTTGCTAGAAAAAAAGTCTTCATTAATTCGCAGAACTGCGCGTTGCATTGTGCTGAAACCGGAAACGCTTAAAAGCAACATGGCGGCCAAGTGTCAAGAGAGACAAAAGTTTATAGTCAAAGATGATATACAGATAAAATGGACACTGTCAAAAAGCATGGCGGAAACCCCTAATTTGAAACGGGAGGAGGTCTCGAATGAACGAAAACACTCGAAGCGTATCAAGAAGCTCTGCGACACAGCGATACTGCAGACCTGTTCCATACAGCGCTGAAAAAAACCTACTGCTAACGTAGTTCTTAATTTGCTGTCCCCTTCCTTCCTCTCATATTTACCTTTTCTGTTCCTGGTTCCAGAATATTTCGTCTGCCAGAGAAGGAGATGGTTAAGAAACTGGAAATTGTATTCTCCGTGCCTTACGGGATGGATGGTACCAAGCAATACAGAAATGCCTTCGTAGCCTTTTGAAGATCGATTTTGGAATATTACACTCCTGTATGGCCTCTTTATTTGGTTTCTGATATGAAGATCTCTCAGAATGTCCAAAGACGCGTCACCCGCATTGCTTTCGGCAAAATTTACATGCATATCAGCCTCATTCTACCCGCACCGTACCCTCGTAGACGTAAGCACCAGTTTCAATTTCTCCGAAGGTGTTGCAGTACAAGCAATGTTTTGCGTAGTTTCCTATTTCGCGCTAGACCAGTTTGGGACCTGCTTCCGGTCGATAAGGTTAGTGCATCCACTTCTTCACATCTTAAGCTGCGCTGAGTCTTTCGACATATGAGTTGTTGCTGCTTTTACGTACGAAATATCTCTTCGCAGAATTCTACTTTCGCAATCGTTTCGTTCGTTCTTGCTATTCACACTGACAAACTTTCGTATGTTCCTCGACCTCGTGGGGTTAATAAACAAACAAATAAAAGAAATACAACATGATACCAATTCTAAGAGCTAGCAACAAGAAAAAACAAAACTAGAAACAACGTTTGATTTCTGCAAGAAAAAAAAATCTTTAAGGACGTTACTGACTAGTGTTACATGTTTAGGACATGTGTATCTGGAAACATCACTGAAGAGAACACGATTTTATTCACTGAAGTTGAAAGGTTCCAGAGAGGCGGAGCGGCTACGGATACAGTCCGATGTCACGCTCTGCGGCTTGAAATACTTTGATTGTCCTCGCTCGAAGAAATGCTTCATAAGGAGTAACGACCATAACGTCTGATCAATGAGGCGGCTTCGATGTTTGCCCGATTGTATTGCTGCGCGCTAAAGATTGCACTGCCATTTCAACAGCCTTTCTCATAGCCCATCCATATTCTGGGCTTTCATCGTGGGCGGCTTTCAAAAGGCCTATCGTGCCATGGGTAAACGACGAGTTGGAAGGTAGCTTTCGTCCGCAGGTACTGCACCCTATCCTTTTTTGACTTTGTTGTCTTCTACCACAAAGAACTCTGACACCGCGCTTCTCCCACTTTTCTTTTTTTTTATCAATCCGGATTCCTCTGGACCACTGACTACTAGTGTCGGCTCTAGGGAGGTCGAGGGTGGAACGAGCGACTGGAATGGCAGTGGTGACTCTTCACCTTCGTTGCTTGGGTATTCCACCTCTCTGCAACACCGCCTACTTAAACAGTATTCAAGTGAGTGGAAAGGTATAGTCCAACACGAGGGACGAAATTTGATTGTCGGCCAGGAAACGCAGCCATTACGGATGGCACGGACAACACAATGAATTGTGATGCAACATGTCGAGCTACCACCTTCGAGAGCTCGATATTCCGCCCGCATACTCGGCTTCGTTACTACTCTCAATATTTCACAGCAGAGATTAAACAGATTTCATATAAAGTGGTCACTGTTATGCGCACCTCCTTACACCATCATCACCATCATTCGTGAACGAAAATTTCGAAACGGAATATGCAATAATTAAAAAACAATACTGAAATAAGAACGAATAACCTCCCAAAAATAAAGCACACTGAACCTAATGACTACATTACGTGGCATACATATGTCAGAAACGAACACTGCTCCTCATCTCACTTCCTCTCACTTCTGAAATATGAAAGTGGCGTTTACTTCACTTCCTCATTCCAGCGCAGCGAAACATTATCATAATCTCCTCTGACTAGCCACGAGGCGAACGCCCTTTCATTGTAAGCAACTCCTGAAATTTTGCTAATACATGCATTTAACGAAGCTTGCTACTGCGCTCGGAAAAAACGCCTATTTGGGGCTTCAGCCGCTATTTATATGAGACGAATTGCAAAAGATACACCGGGACTGTAGCTTTCCGAAAATTATTCCTATTGCTGCTTCTTGCGGAAACGATGCAGCACAGTAGCATCAATGATGTGAAAAGTCTTGCAGCGGGGCATTTTCTAGCCTTCCGCCCTCCATGAAGGCTCCCGCTCTCGCGAACTCTCCTGCCTCCCCATGGGACTCTCAGAACTCGGCCCCCCTTCGGAGTATGATTAACCATTTTACATGACGAGAGCCGCCGTTCAAGAGGGCCCCGTTGCATGCCCTAGTTCAGAACTATGTGGAAGTGACATTGTCTATTGAACCTGCGGCTGCTATTCTAGAGGTCTGCGTTCACCTGCCTTTCCGAACGTAATCATACCTATCTGTTTTCGGCTGCTCACCTTTTCTCCATATTTCCTACCGCACGTTTTCTGCATAAGTTGCTCTCTTTTCACGGTTTAGAGTTTTCAGATGAGGCATAATTATCGTCTGATGCAGTAGGAGAAACGCCGTCGACAAATCCGCTTCGCTTCCATTTCCGTCATGAACCTTCAGCGACACGCGAGTGCAAAGGAGCTCATAATAAAGTTCAAGTTGACAAATTGCGGGAAAGAGTTTATAGGAAGTAATTAGTGGGCAGCGTAGTTTAGCCTCGACAGATTGAGTTAAGCATGGTAGCAGAAAACATCATAGTAAAGCTGCGAAAAGCTGCCACATCTGAGGTCGTCATGGCCTAAGGGAGAAATCTTTTGATCTTTATTTTGCGCAAAAACGTTCAAACAGAACGACGGGTCTTATATGTTTAATCTTTCAAGTGTGGTTTCAACTTTGAAACACTGCAGCTCCCGCAAGTGGCTGCAATATTTGTCTTACTTCAGGCAAGACCAACGCATCTCATCGAAATAGCTTCATGGAGGATGAGTCGAGATTCTTCATGGTTCATCGTGGCGGCGTCGTATTCCCTGGAGCCGTCTACCGCTTTTAAACACTCCAGTACGTGAGAAGAAGTCATGACCTATGTTAACAGATATCTCCCATGAGCGGTGCGCAGAAAACGCTGAAAACTAGAGAAAAAGTCGACGAGTTGTTTAGCAGCAATTCAAATTTCTTACTAAAACACTTCAGAAATTTCAATCGCTTTTTCACTGCATCAATCCAAAGTTCAATCTGCTGGAGATTTCATGAAATATTGGACGGTCATGTTTCAAAACACGCAAAATATGGCAAACGGAAGAGGTATGGCAAATGTTAGGTGACGAATGTGGGAAATACGGGTGGCACACCGCTTGTGCCGACTATATTAAACTATAAAGTAAAGCGTCGAAGATGGTGTTTCCGGTGGCTAACGTTTTCTCAATTTCTTGCGCAATACCAGCAGCATTTATGACGTCGGCGTTAGTTTGTCGGGAATTCGTGAAGGAGAGGACCCAAAAACGTGCCTTCGGGGCGCAGTTGTCGGAGTGTTCTTGCTAACAGCCTACTGCCGTCACCAAAACTAAAGGAACTGAATTGAACTGTTCCTTTGTCAACGAAAGCGCATACTTTCTGCACATAACAAAATTCGTTTCAGGAGAGCGCTGCCAAGAAGTTGGCAGATTTGTATAGAAAGGAACAGTTTTAAAAATCTTGCACCTGTTTAAATGCGACCGCGCTCAACACATAGCAGGAGAAATTTGACCTGCAAATTTTATTGCGCATTCAAGTTTTATGAAGTTACACCAAATATAATGAACTTCAGCGAAGCTGGCAACAGGAAGTGACTGCATGGTGCAAGTTATACCCACAACATTTTATAGTTGTGGTTTTTGTAACTCAGCAGTTAAAAACTACGGCAGATGCAAAGAGACTTGTGAACATAGTGAGTTTAGGATGAAATTTCAGAGGCACATAAAAAATGCGATGAACCCGAATGTCTGCCGCAAGCTCGAATTTGAGGAAAAAGTGGTCCTTTGCGACATAGATAAGTTGTTCAAGCCTTAAATATTTGAAACAAATTTTGCTGTGAGGCGAAGCTGCTGTGCTCCTACTTTGATGAGTGTCCGCCTTCAGAAGCGCTCACGTCGTGATAATATACTTCAAAAGCGAAGGTTTTTGAGCAACAATCAAAAAAGCGCCTCGACGTGATGGAAAATCCCCATTAGTAAAGTTTAGTGGCAACTTTTGTTCTGCTTGATGTGAAGTGGATGCTTCATCGCAACTTATTTCCCCGTTCCTTCGCATACCAACATCACACGGTTCCTTGAAAGCGTTTGGTTACCCAGTTCACCAGTCACCATCAAGACCAACCGACTTCCGATTGAGGCCGCTTTCCGCGACACGCTATTTCCCCGGCACCAAAAATCCTGACTTGGTCCTGTAGTTGAAGGAGGAAAACGGAAAAATTGAAAAAGGACAAAACATCCGAAGGTCTTCTTGATCAGGATAATCGATGATCCAAGCACTTCGGGAAGCAACAGTCATGTAGAGATGCGCGCCCAAATGCGTGGTTGCGACTTGCAAGAGAAACTCTTCTCACCGGAACCTGTGTTCTGCAGTCCCCGCTGTTTGCATATTTGCGAGCATGCCTTCTTTGCTTTCATCTAAAGGGCATATGATCGTGCACAGTACTGTAAACGCTTCTGCGGTCATAATTGAGATCATATGTCTTCGTGCTTTCGCGTGCACAGCGCCTTGGTCGTATGTGATTAAGGACTCCTATGGAGCATAATTAAAGAAAGAAGCAAATCGCCACAATATCTGCACGTTTCTCTGATATAATTAAGTGTTCACAAAAAAAGAAGCAATATTCATGAATACATTGCAATATGAATATAAGAGGCTATGCATACGAAGCATGACTTAAGTGATTTCAAAGACGAGGGGATGAGTTAGCCGAAATCCATTGTAAGCGTCACCAACCACATTATGCGATATTTCTGAGAAAACCAACGAAAGCATCTTACTACTATAGCTTTCAACATTTGCTCACTAATCCAGTCGCGTTTTTTATTCATCGTGGAATTCTTGACATCAGAAGGTGCAGTGAACAGCCGCTTCGAAACCTTGAATTGTCAGCTGAAGGAAAGAAGGCGCGTAAGACAAAAAGATAAAAACGCGACGCAGAGAGGAAAATTTCAGTTACATCCGACATTCCAAAAATGCCACCTTATACAAATTGTAACAAACTCACTTTTCACAAACAGTGACACCATCCGTCATTATTAAGCAGTTTAAAAATGAGGCAAAGAAGCGTGGCACGGCCGATCGAACTCACGTAGCCTTCACACAAGGAACAACATATCACGTAGTGTAACACTGCTATCACAGCAAGCCTTCAAACTCATCAACAACTCAATATTCGAGAGATGCTAGTCACGTCATACAATTATTGAATCACGGTAAACATATGGAATCGTAACGTGTATCTACTAATGACTTAAGGACCCACTTTTATTTGCCTTCAAATTTTATGAAGCAAATGAAAGGACGACACGCAAAGCCACCCAAAACATTTTAGCTGGTCCTCAATGTTGACGACGACTATAGTCAAGCGTTCTGATACATAACCTCAGACAACAGTCGCATCACTTTGTCAGTACTTGATCAACAGCACTAACTTTAACGATATGGTGGTTTATGTATAACTAGCAAAGCGCCTTAAAATATACGTTATCTATTGTGAATGAAGTTTGAGTTAAAGCGTCGATGACGAATGCGTCAAACTATCAAAGCAGCAAGTGGTGGCAACCAAGGAATTCAATCCCTGGAATTTCATACAGGTTTCGTTTCATTAAGACACCATAGTCAGCATCTTACTAGGAACTGAACACAGTAATCCAACTGCAAAGTTTGAGGACACGTGAACACTTCTGAGCCCCATCCTGCGAAAGGCTTAGAGATCTTCCGCGGTGGTTTGGCTTCACAATATCTTTATAGTCCGACATGTTTAGGTCAAAGAACTGCCTGCTGCATAGTTCGATGACCATCCAAATGCTCCTGAGCACAAGAAGCCTTCCGCCAAGACAAGGCTCTACTAAATCATCAAATTCAATATCCTCTGCACAAAAGCCTCCGTACGTGGAATGGGTATCAACCGCAATACAGGTTTTGCTGGCCGAACGCATCCTGGCGCACCAAACGATGTGTGTGGGCTGGTGAAAGGCGGACCTCTCTCTCCCTGCCTAGTTCAGAATCAATCGATAGTTTAAAGTTGATTATTTCAGGGATGATTTCAAAACGATTAGTCTGCGAATCGTTGCCTCCTTACTTCCAGACTCGCCAAATAGTGACAAGGCGTCGCGATTTTTCTACTCTGTTCCCAACTACAAGTGCAAATTCACTTATTCGTTTCGAGCAGTTTCGTAACTCAATTTTTAAAACGGAAATGAGGAACCAGGGTTAAAAGAACTCCCCTGACGAGCACTGAGCGCTTTCTAGCAAAAATGGCTCCTCTTGGTTGGTCCCGATCGAGCGAAAATGAAGGAGTTACAACGAAAAGGCGATAACGCCCAAAAATTTCTCAACTACTTCCCCCCAAGTAGGGGCGTAAAACTGTGAAAAGCAGTGAAGCTATGTCCAAATTACGATATCCCATCTTTTTATTAAAGCAAGACCATCTTTGTGTCATTCGTAGGGATTAATTGAAAGTGGGAGTATCGGCAATGGGAAACTGATAGAAAAAGAAAAAAGAGAAATCATCAGAGGTACAAATTATCGTCGAAACTTCTCAACAACTTCATCAATTTGGATATCCCATGCCGGTGATTTCGCTTCTGCAATTGATGATGTTTAGATCGAAAAACTGCCAGAAATACGAAAAACTCGAGCACATAAGCCTTGGTGCCTCTGCACATGCCGTACTCCACATTGATTTGATGGTTGGAATAGCCCCCCCCCCCTCCTGCCGCCAATCCCCCGCGCTCCGGACGTGACAGACACAGCCGAAGTGTGAAAAACGTTACACAGTGTATTTTCAACCCACCGTCAATTCCGCATTAAATCCGTGTATTCATGTACGATTATGTAAAAACTACTGCTTTCCATTGTTTCCTCTTTCACTTGTACAAGAATCTCATAGACAGCAAGCAGTGATTTCTTCACACGTGTAGGTCAGGAAAGGAAAGATGAAGAATCTATTTTTGAAGAAAGAAAAGTGGACAACATAAACTTTCATTTAGTATAAATCTGCATAGAGAAAGGACAAGGACTTATTACTTCTAACAAGTTGCCCTCAGATGATGGAAGACATCGAGAATCATACATGATGATGTCTCGACACTATCCATTCTTCCTTTCAGAGCCGAATCATCATTTCTGAGGTCACCCCAGAAGATGACAGCAGAAGCTAATGCGCCGACTCCTATTCTTCAATTAAAGGCGCTGTCACATTATCAAGTGGACTCAAGAACCGAAAAGTAAGATCTCATGAAACAACTGCAAAATGTGAACAAAATAAAACCTATTTCTTAGCGGGATCCAGTTGTCGAAGCAGGAACGGAAGATAAACAAACAGAAGGACGCATGGTTCGAAAAAACGACAAGAGAAGTGCGACATTCACAGTAGCGCACTTAACAACTTGTACACTCGTTAACCTGTGATGCTTCAAACGACTCCATTAAAAGCGAATTTGAGTCGAAATTCTTTGAAAGACAAATTGAATCCATGGTTTGATAATCGCTCAATTTGGCACTTTCGTGATGGCTCTTTGGTAGCGATATTACTTCAAAATGTACGACACCATGCTATCTAATTTAAGAGCCGTTTTTTGTATTCTAATCAGCGCTTTCGAATTTAAATTCCCGCCGTTCAATTCAGGGACACCGGTCTTGCCTTCGAGCTGCAAAAACCGAAATCTCCCTCCCTTCCCATCCATGAGTGGATTCCCGAACTCTTATCCATCTCTGGACGAATAGCCCCATTCTGCAAACGCAAAAAAACCTTCTCCAGCATGTAGGTCTAATCCACTATGCAACTTTCTTTTCCTACCCAGTTCTTTTCTCAATATCTTAGGAAGGAACATAGTCGCAAATACAGACACTTTCAGGAAGTCAGCGGTGACCAGCACCAAATGTGCCCCGGCAAAATAGGAAATTTCAGACAGTCTAAGAAAAGCTTACTTTAAATCCTAAGATTTCCAACTCCCATCCAAACAAACTGGTCGCCTAAGCTCATTACCTGTGGCCAGAGGTGGTCTCAGGTAGTTTATTGATTAATGACATGCTAATTTTCAGCAAAAACAGTAACCCACAAGACTTTCTGCAGAAACTGGGGGAACTTGCACACGAGGAGAGGGGAAAGGTGGATGAGATAGAGGTGATTAATGGGGAAGAACATCTATATGTGATCCGATCGCTTTTTTTGAACAGCAAGCCTAACTTCACACGGTGCGGAATTTTTCGAAATATCAGTTGGTTGCTACGGGGTATGAAAACAAGGTCGTTTTTGACGGTAATAGCAAGAATCCGGAGTGAATAAGTAAACGGGCAGCTAATTCAAGCCATGATGAGAGAATGAAAACACTGTCTGGCAAAGAAACGGCAACGTTATTTATTTCTTGTCTGCAACAGAATTTCGCATCTCCTATCTAGCGATGCCACCAATCAGACCGTCTGCTCTCAGAAGCATCCAAACGACGGAGTTCAGGACACTACATCTTTTCCCTATCGACCTTTTTACCCTCAAATCCTTAGCCAATAATTCATTATCGTGCCATATTAGCCTAATTTAGAACAAGAAATTTAGTTGTGAGTTTCACTTTGCTCTGCAAAAGTAGTAGAATGAAACAAAAAATTATAAGCGCAGCAGTTGGTTGTAGGTTACATGCAGCAAACTTCGCGAATTTTATTTAGTTAGTGCTTTCTGAACGGTAATTACCAGCTAAGCGCGAAGAAATTTTATCAAGGGTGAATCAAAAACCCGAAATCGGCAGATGAGTCAGGAAGAAGCGGGACTCGAGTGAAAAAGAAAGGTGGAACCGCCGAGTATTCGTTCAAGCGATGCAGCTTGTCATTGCAGTCCACTAAAACCTCATCGCATTCAGTATATCACAGGATCTTTTGTTTGCACAGACAGCACACTTGTGACATTCAACACGTTCTACCCCTCACACACTAAGACCAAATGGCAGCTTTTGCGAGACGGCAAATTAGCACTTTAAAGCACGAGCAAAAATCAATGCAACACAAGCCTTTTGATGTTTTGACAAAAGGAAAGGACCGACGCAATGTAGATGAGCTGTGCAGTCGTCCGACTGCAAGGGATGCACCAAGTGCCTGAAAGCACACGCATATGTCCACTTCGCATTCCCCCCCCCCCCCCCCACCCCACCCCATTATCCTCATCCTTCGACAGTCGCTAACCGTTGTTCACGACGCGTTAAAAAAACGCTTTCAACGAAAAACAAACAACGACCAATACTTAGCGCACCTGCGAAGTTAAGCACACCCGATGCTTGTTAGGTGACGCTATCTGACATCTGCTTACTCTATGCGGCATATCCACCAAAAGATGTTTTATCGGCTTTCCCATTTCAGGTGCTCCTCCCATCCGCAGTCCTCTCTTTCCACCTCCTCCCATCAAACCCCGCAACCAAACGAACAAGGTGACTGTTGTGAGAAGAAATGTTCCGTCTAAGCTACGAACTTAACATTTCGGGTAAGCTCCCATTCACTTTTTAAATTAAGGCAATTCATCTCGTTCAGATAAGTGGATGCGCCCTTCTTTGTAACAGTTGTCTGTTTTTACTTGCTATTTAATATCCCCTCCCGACCTTTCTGGAACCATAATCAGTCATCTTGATTTGATTTATTAGTGTCCTTTATTTAACTTAACAATGCAACATAAACTGCGTTTCAATAAAAATGAGACAAGATGATGTGTCAAAGTTGCAGCCATTTGAGATGATATTCACTGTATGCAAGCAAACGGTTTAAAGGATAACACTTTCCGATTATAACCTAAGTGAACCCTTTGAATGCTTATACGAAACCGATGGACAAAAAGCTCTCTCAGCGATGATGAACAAGCGTAGAAAGAAAAGAGGGAGAGGACGGAAAGGTGAAAGGCAAGGGTGAAAGATCGAGAGAGATTTTCACATCATCACTATCCACGTTTGTTTTAGTACTGTTAGATAAAATTTTATTATTAAACTGAACTGGATAAGGGAAGACAAAATTACAGGGAAGTTCAATGCTTGTCTTCTAAGTCGCACCCTCATTAATACAATCGAAAGCACTCGCCTCAAGCGCTTTGCATTCAACTAAAGAGGGCTAGAAACCATAGGCTTCACTCATTTTACCTTTGTGTGCATGAGATATAAGAACTACAGACAAGTGGATCAAAAGCTAACTGACTGCCATCGAAATGCATCTTCGTATTTCTTACCCACACACTTCCTAATCTGAATGTTTCGCAATGAACGCATAGATGATACCTTTCCTTTATAGTGACATGGAAAATGTGTGCAACAAGGACACTTTTCTAGCGTCTCTATGAGTAGCAAGGAAAGCATCGGCTAGCCTTGAAGTGCAGCACACAGACGTCAAGTGCAAGCACGGAAGGGGCTCCTGAGGCTTATGAAAAATGGGCACCGAGAGGAGGGTTGCGTGTGGTGAGCCACTGTCTGCTTTTTTCATGAGCCCAGTTCCTAGCACACGCCAGTCGCACGCATATAAAGTTGCAGTTGCCGTTGCATGCCATCCACTAAGCTATGCGCTGGAAGTGTCTGCACTGGTCATGAACTGTATGGCAGTGCACTTTGAACTGCAACATAAAACAAACGGTAATTCAAGTCAAAGTATGTGATCTAAGCGTCAGCAAAGCAATCCTTCGTGAAACAACAACTTCCACACCTTTTAATGAATGCATACATTCGTAGTAAGTCATGCCCCCCGGGCTTATGCGATATATGGTTACTGAGGTGCAATTTTAGCGCAATAAAGTAGCCTGTAAAGAAACTGTATAATAAATCACTCGTACATAACCAAGTCATGGGATTCACTGTTGGCGCACGATCTATGATTCATTTGACGCGCACATTCGCTGTGGTGATCGAATCTTTTTTCCGCGTGAGCAGTTGTGCTTTGATTTTGGGAGCGAAAAAGAGTGCAGTTGTACGCAAAGGAGAAATGAGAAAGAAGAACAGCAAAAATTGCACAGGCTTTAAAAAGCCGATTTAAGGAATGGGTTCCCTCCTATGAATAATAAAAAGTCCGCAAAATAGCGTCAGATACCCTCTGGTCCTTTCACAAAGCACTTATTCATCTTTCAAGATGATCGAAAATGTGGCAGTTCGAAGCAGGAGGTGGTTCTGGGGAGGAGAAGCCCAGGCCACCTTTTTGTGTTCAACCTTTGTGAGGAGCAATTCCATCGGTAAGCATATCCAAGCTGACATCATTATCACTCACTTTCGTAAACGTTTTTACCTGCGATGTACGCATTTGTATTCACGAACACTGATGTAAAAGAAATTCGAGCACTACATATGCCGATGAAATGCTATGATGAATCCAATTAGATTGGAATAGAAATAAACGGATATCGTAGCATGCCGATGACACACCACCATATGACAGCTGCACAGTCACGTTTAACATAACCGCACCATCTTTGTGCTGCCCTGAACTAACACCAGTGCAACACTCCAAGTATACTTTTGGCAAAGCATAACTTTTGGGTGACTCGAGATGGTGAATTCAGTGTCATAAGTGGGAGGCATTTTTCATACTCAGCAAATCAACCACAGTCCCTAATTTTGGAACTATTCATTTAAGGACTCTACCTACAAAGTTTTGTGCCACCAGGCATTCTAGTAGGAAGTTGGAAAGTGCCTGGGACGGGCATATGCCGACACAGGCAGACTAGGCCATTATCCATTTTACTGTGGAATGTGAAAACATATAAAAGCTTAATAACACTGTCAATTGAAGCAGCAGAAAATGGCAATTTTTTGCAGTGCAAGGAGGGATGAACAGCGGTCTAGCCGTACGAAAGATCCAGTCGACAACACTAAAAGCCCCTAACATCTCAGATATCAGACTTGCTGACTTCTGGTCGATAAATGAAATTGTACATTCTGCAGTCTCCACTACTTCAGAACAAAATAAACATGCAAAAATGTGCCAAGAGCTTGTGAGGAGCTGCGCTCTTGCATTTCAGCCTGCTAGTCACGTCGGTTGTTCCAACCTCAGAAAGCAACGACAAACGCCCAACTTTACGTTTTGACTGGAAGCCGATCGGTAACGCGTCAGAGATGACAAGCGAATTTCTTGTCGACAAAAAAAATTCATAAAGAAGTAATAAGTGAAGTTGTAACGAAGTGTATAAATGAAAGCACACCCTATAACGCGCATTAACTAAATTATTCCGCGAAATTGCATCGCCTAACTTTTATACTTCATGAGTTCAATGTATCTCAATTGAACATAATAAGAAAGAAAGACACGTATACGTATACAGATATGCCCAAGTATGCACATATATACGCATCAACACGAACATACACAGACGACCACTTGCACACATGCGCACATAAGCGTACAATGATATGCACTCATACGAACTACTAACTATATACACCGACGCGTACCGCACGCGTCACTGCGTTGTGTTAAAACGGCGTAGACAATGCAACTTCTGTTACAGATCAGCAATTTTTTTCATTACGATATTAGTTAGTGATCTCGAAAAGAAGTAAAGAAGGCACTAGAGTCATTCTCCCATTCATTTCTTGCCTCACAGTTTTTCAAGTATTGCCGAAAAGATCTAAACACATCTAAGCAACGTCATCATCAGCTCATCTTTCACTGCAGAAAACTTGTAACTACAACCTCACAATTTTCTAGCGCAAAGTGCTAACGACTTCAAGTCTCCAAGAAGTCACAGTCTGACGGCGTGCAGCAAACACACCAGCGCATTGGGATAGGACAACGACGAAGAAAGGCTCAAGATCAACAGCGGATATGTGTGGGAAAATTCCGTCTTTTTGCAATGTGACTTGATCGGATGCGCGTTGATCCTTTGAGCAAACGCTCTTCTCTGTGGTACCTTCTTTGAGTTTCTATCTACCACATTTCGAAATGCTGTTGCCAGGTCAAAATTGATGCCGCAAGAAAAAAATTCGTACACAGCAAGATTCGGACTCGTCAACACCATAACAGAGTGAGTGTGACACTAGCCGGGAGTGCGATGTTTTGCCTGTAAAGTAGCTTCTACAGGAGACCTTCCATGCACCAAGCTTCTCAATATTAAACGGTCCCGCCGATGCGCAGTGTAGGCTGTAGAAAATTAGATTGTAGAAAACTATCTGAGTGATCAATTTTGGACGTCACAGACCACAAACCTTCCGATGAAAGAAATAAATCAACGGACAAATTGCTTTTTCGACTGAGTAGAACTTAATTGCATGACCTATTTAAAATGGAAAAAATTCCCGACATCATCGCCGAAAAAAAAGTTTTGGCTCGAGCTCCGTGATTCTGGTATCTTTAGACTCTTCCGGTGCAATCATGTTCTATAAGCTAAGTGGGAATAGTGGATCGAACGTCAGAAAGGATGTACTACTATCATGAGAAAAAAAGGAGAAAAAAAAAAAACAGAACCTCTGAAGAAGCACTCACACAGCTTCAGCGAAAATTCGATTATTTTCGTCATCACAGGGTGAAAAGTATGGTAAAAAATCAAATGAGAACTATGATACATATTCATCAGAATTCAAAATTCTTGTACAACGGAAATCGCAGCAAGTCCAGCAGCGTACAACTTTCATGAGAACAAAAAAACCTTGCAGATATGCTATCACAAAGCAACGACTGAAAGCAGAATTCCTGAACGGAAACGGCTAATAATGCCTTAACTGCTCAAAACAGCCAAAAATGGATGCGAAGAGCTGTTTTCAGCCGACATCAGCTAAAACTGAAGAACAAAAACATATCCGCTAAAAAGCACAAGCGAGATACGTGAAAACTGCAGCACAGTCAGGAAAAAACCAAAACGGAAAGAATAGTTTGAAAATCGCTCCAGCATTTTACGACGTTGCAAACTTGGTGCAACGTCGTAACTAGACAGTTATTCTTTCAGCCTGGTTGAACAAACCTTTTACTTTGAGGCCTCATGGGGAGAAAGGGGGGAGGGTGGGTTTGGTGGAGGGAGTACCGCTTAGGGTTCGCATATATTGAGATTCCTGGGCGAAAATACAGGCATATCCTATTAATGCAAATCGAAGCAAGCTTAAAGTAGTTTCAATGGTTCATTTTCAAGTGAACCATTGATTATCGCAAAGCATTTGCATTCCGGGAATTCACGACGTTCGGCGCCCAGCACCATGAGTGTCAACTGCAAAATCCGAAAACCCTTTAAAAACTCACCACACCGTTGCTTTAAACTGAAAAAACGAACCTAAAAAACCCCTGGCCAGTACCCGGAAGGGAGGTTATATCCTTTCGACTATGCCCGAGGAACAATCAAGCTAGTTGCACAGAGGAGGGAGGGGAGGGGTGTCGAGGGTGGAGCAGAGAGAGAGCAGGAAAAAAAGATGGCACGACAGAAAAAGAGTTGCCCACCTCACACATTGCTGCCTATGTATCAGATCGAGCACTTCGTAAAGTGTGGAATATCAGAAAGGCGCCAACTCGCTTCATTCGTGATCGAATTTTCGCGCCGTGGATAGTTCGAATTTTAAATCGAATGAGGTACACGATGAAAGAATGGAATTGCAAAGTGTTCGGAGAGATTTCTGCGAGAAGATAGGCAACTTTTCGGAGCAAAAAATCCCAATGCGCGCATGCTGTGGGTTGCATGGAAAAATTTCGTTATTTCGATAAGATAAACATCTTATTGAGCCGATTGGTATAAGCCGGCAGCACTAAGTTATTCGAAAGAGCTGATTATCACGGCAAGTAACGAGAACGCATTGCCACCTTCACTCCTTTAAATATCGCATGCATCACTACGATCACTTTAAAACCATGCTCCGCAATTTTGAATGATTAGACTCATGTACGCAACCTAGAGCGTACTGAGCTATCAACTCTGCTAAAGGAAATTCGCTGAATAGAAGCTCACTTGAATGCACCTTATATAGTAGGAGGCTGCTTTGTCTGTGCCCAGTAAAACAGATGGGAGCTCTCAGGAAAGCAGAAGACTCATCTTCAGGAAAAGCCGCCTTTTGTACACCATGGAAAGCTGAAAAAGAATGTCCTGTGGTTAAGAAAATACGATGAATTCCAATCCTTAAATGGCTGCTTTTTTGCTGCAACACATTTGAGCGACGGTCACTTGGTGTTTTAGTAGGCCACTAAAGAGAGCAATACCACATCAGCAACAATGAGGATGAATCCAGAAATGCTGCACTGGCTCGCGCGTAACGAGTGAATGAGAAATCCTTTTACAATGCATAAAATGAGACCAACAATCATCTAATAGCTGTGATTGAGTGCCTATGATATCCAATAGTTGGTGCGCAAGAGGGCAGGCAAATTAATTGGCTAGCTGGATCCTCCTCATTTTGCAGCTGCGTTGTGCAGCGCGTCGGAGGATAGCGGCTGCTGCATCGTCAAAGTTGCGATCTTCTAGTGGCAAGCGCACATGTCCTACTCCAAGTTGATGGCGCATTTACGCGGCGCACGATCAACACCTATTTATTTCCACTTTCAACGCGTCATCACCTGGAAAAGCATTGTCGGTTAGTGGAAGCACGTGCTGAGCTATTACAATGGCTCTATTCTTGCTCGTCTATGGGCAGCGCCAATGAATGAAATCCCTCAGGCAATAACCATTTGAACAATTATAAAGATACGTGCCACTCCTTCGTGTAGCCGTTCAGAAATAATGGAACGATCGTCAGTTTGCATTCTCTTATCCGACTTATTCTAGGAATCCACCAAAAGAACGAATCGTGGAGCGCGACATTCGAGGAATTTCTTTTTGGTTCGGATCCAGCCTGTTGTGAGAATAAACTAAGGTTCCAACTGTCGGTGACTGACACGGAAATGAAAACAAATCTGCTTGGAGTAGGCGATCCTTAGGGCAGATGCCACTCGTCTGGTTTCATGGAAGTAGCTTTCGTGTTTTACGCGTTGAAACTACGTAATATCCACAAATTTACATCGCGATGCTTTTTTTGCAAAAACTCACTAAATTTATGTTTTCACAATGTACCTATTCTACTGTGGCAAACTCATGACTGAACGCAAATTTCATGCAAATGATGCATAATTGAGAAAAGCGATTAAAAAAGGCGCGTTAAAAGTTATTTGTATGTCGTAAAAACTGAGATGCAAGGAAACTATCGCACATAATACCCGTAAAGAAATTCAGTCTGCAATTCTCAAAGATCTGTAAACTACCTCGGTGTAGAACCCGACTACGCCTTCAATGAGAACACTCTAGCTCCTTATTTCAAAGGTAACGAATGCGTCATTATCTTTTCATGGTGATCAATACGCGCCATAAAAGCGGTTGCTAACTCCTCGAGAGGTATTGAGTGAATTTTTAAAAAATTGCAATTTCTAAAGAAATGCAAATCTGCTAAAAGGCGTCTAACGATAATTGGAATCAATGAGCACGTAGAATGAACTAGCAGCACGGCAGCCGAAGTGATGCAAATATATTTTAATAAGTGCGTGTAGTGCATTATGTGCAGACGACGACAGCATTTAAACGAGGCTATATTACGAGCTCATCATGAGTGCTGCTTCTTTGGACAACGTCGATGAGAGTTGTTTCAGCCAGGTGTGCGAACTAGGAGCTGAGGAACGGTTGGTTTAAGTGTTCGCTTTACACGTGTAGATAAAATGCGTTAGTACCCAACGAAGCGATTGTGCAACATATGTGGCATAAATTAGTCGCCTCATTTTAATGAGCATATACTTCATTCATCCCTACAATAGGAAGCGAATAAATAATGAATGAAAGCAAAGATTGCCAACATAAAAGGACTGAACGAAAGCGTCTAGCGGCAACTCAACTGATAAGCGTTCTCCTGAGGCACTTTTCGCTTAGGTTTCATTCCTGTTGCTCAGTGAAGAAGGAATAGGCGTGAAGATGAGTTAGAATGACGAATGGAATTTGCACATAGCTGCTGGTGAAAGCAGCGCATTTAAATGAATGCTGCGTTGGCTGTGCGCAGTGAGGACCTGAGGGCAATCGAGAGTGATGCAGCCATGGTGTTAAGTAGGAACGTGCAGCAAAGTGGGGAAGCGAGGCGGCCGCTGTGCCACGTGCTCAATACAAATGCTAGATCCCTGTTGCCACTTTGGTGAGTAAGCCTCGCTCCGTAAATGTCCCTCGCGGCATTTAAAAGGTGTTTGCTCATTTGCTGGCGCAATCCATTTGAGAAATATGTTTGCCTTAAAGTTCGCATATTTGATGCATCAATCGAGCTGTCGAAGCGTAAATATCGAGCACGAGTTTATCACTTCCAACACTGCGATTTCCAACAGTGGCTCTGTCACCTGAATAGCGAGAAGCTTGCCTATAGCAACAGTTTTGACTGGTGGATATTTGAGGAACTTGAAGTGATTCACGTCAAATAATGACTCCGACAACCTAAATTTACTCAAATTCTTAATGTCTCAACTATGGTCCAAAAAATTGATGGTTTAATATGTTAGGTCTTCATTTGCTGCAATTCCGATTAAACACTTAAGTGAATGATTGTCTTGACACCTAGCAAGTTTCCTCACGGCAGGCATGTTGAATAACTTCGGAAAAGAAGGCTGTGGAATAAATTAAGGAATTAAAGGAAATGTATCCTTTAATACTAGCGGAGCTTGTAGCCTTGGTTTCAAAATAGAGGAAGCAGAGAAATGGAGATCTCCGAATATTGCAGTGCAACGCAAAATAGTGGGGCTACGGTTTTGAGGACGTTGGGTTCAAGAAGCTTGAGCATTTCTGACTGGGCGTCATTGCTACTCACGGTTTACTAGTGCTTTAAAACTTTTCGTTCAGTTCATATGAGGGCTTCGAATGAAGGTAGGAAAAGAGAAACTGTCTAAACCGCCTGTCCGCGATTGAAGAAAGTGCCAACTCTTGGCTGCTTACACACTATCACCGCCATAACCAGTATCCAGAAATTTTGACCGACTTGGAAGTACAACGATATCATTAATGCAAATTATATCGTTAACGATGAGGGTGTCAGCGACTTGCACCTCGTCTGTATCACTTCGAGCGCTATTCCTTTCTTCAAGTAGGCTGAGCAAGTGGAAGCTTAAATGAAGTTATGAGAGGGAATGAAACTTCCTCGCAACAACGCGTATGGAGAAACCGACAAGCAAAAAAACAAAGTTGCTTAAAGACGCTTCCAAATTGTGCTTTTGTATTCGTTTTTACCAGACGCATCAGCTGAAAGCGCACAAGTTGGCCACCATCCTGCAAAAAAGACACATATGAAAAGAGAAAAAGCGTGTCACTGTGCTAATAATAGCGACAATCGAAACTTCAGTCATTTGAAAACTGTACATTGTTGGTTTTTGTGCATACCGTTTTCTTGACATTTTTCACCATCTTTTCAGCCTCAAACCCTGCCCATTTCAACCAGCCATTGTCTTCACCTGCTCCCTTACCTATTTTACTTCTAAACCCGTCATGATATGATCACTAGTAGGGTCTCAACTTGCTAACAACAAACCCCTGTGTGGGAGCACCACATCTTGGAACTATGCGACTTCTTCCACTATATTTCAATATATCCATTCAAATATCCTTGCCACACTTTATGCCCGAGGTGTCGAATTTTCGAAGTTTTAGATGCTAGAATTGGTTGCATGCGGAAGATGCAACATGTTTTTTTTTTTTTGCTGTGTGCATATCCGCGATAAAAATGAAGCAGGGAGCCCGAGGAGCCGTTACCATATAAACCCCGGCCAAATCACACAGGTTAACCAGTTTCGCAAATTTCCAACGTAAGCTAAAGGTGGGCAATAAACACACTCGCTTTCTAATCGGCCTCACTCGACTCCTCGTGAAAATCTACGACATTCTATTCTACAATCCGACTGCTTGAAAAACGTACCCAACATGGCGCAACATGCCCTCAAGTTGGCATTTCGGTGAATTAATTATCTCAGAATATTGCCTACGACCGCTGTTTGCTGAAAGCCCAACAGTGATCACATTCCTTTGCGACAGCACTTCGTTCTTAGTTATATGACTCTGCTTTTTAAAATTCTGCGATATCTTCGCTTTGCTTAACCTTTTCACCACCTCCGTCGTCTAACAAATCGCTTGCTGACGCTTTGATGGGAAAAATCTGAAATTTTATTGCTTCAAATGTTGTTTTGCACAACTGATTTTCTGATGTCGCAAGTTCTTCTCAATTTCAATTCCGATGTCTGGCTTTTTGCTGCGCTGTGGGTTTGGTCATTCGGGACTTTACTTCGCTCGGAGACGGCTGCGACCACTACACGTCATACTCTTCATTGCCTTCATATTTGTACGGCGGTTACACCACCTTCATTTTCTGCTCATTTACTGCTGTCGGAGACTCGGCCTTAGTTCTGTACAAAATAGACGGTAAAATTAGGCAGTTAAAGATGTTTCCTTGCTCAGGGGGTATATGTAAAACTTCTGTTTTACCTCTGAACTTCACCTATGTTGCTCGCAATCTGCAAGAAATTCCTGCATTTCAGGTCGTTTCATATGTCAACCTCTTATCATGAATATGATCAGCTGTAAACTTCGTCGAATCCTTTCTTTTTAGCGACATCGACGTCTTCCGTATACTGCTGATCTTATAAACTCAATCTTCGACTACTTTTCCGAAAGAGAATGATGCTTCTATTGAAGTTCAAGTGCGTCAGAAACTACCTGCCTAATCTCGCATCCTTATTTCAGGTTAGCTTCCGCGTGAACATCGCCAGGCAAGCCGGAATGAATTCTGGGAAAACACTATATCTTTCCTCTTGAGGATCGGGACGCTAAGGCATTTCGAAAAGAGCAATGCATGCGAAACCTCCCCTTCGCATCGTTCTGTGGTTTGGAATTGGACCACTGTAAAAAGTGGCTATGAGATGTACATTATGCCCGTCAACGTTTGCAGAACTAGCTTCAATGCTGACCGAGCTGAAACTATCGGAATAACGTGCTTTCCAACCGCAAACTTGCAAAGGTGCATAAAAACCAACATGCATGCATCGGTATCATATATCAAATCATGATTTCTCCTGCTTTCTCCCACTCAGGGAACCGAAGTTCTCTTTCAGGAAACTGAAGCTTTTCTTTTCCTCTCAAGTTTTTCCCAAGACAACCTCAAAAAGGTTTTCTTGATTTTTCAAAATCAAATTTAGCCGTTTGTTTAGCAGACGGGGACATCATAGAGAGGAACGGGATTATGCAAGAAATAGACGCCATATTCTTAGACACACACACGCACAGAGGCACACAGAGACACAACTCAGACATCGTAAGTATTATTGTGACGGAACCACACAATCTCCCTGAGTTGAGAAGGCCAGTAGGATCTAAGTTCCACCAACTTGCCGACCAAACTCAGGGAGAATAAAGCCCGCTTTCGGTGCAGCCGGAATCTGTTCAGACGATTTGCCTCTGAATAAGGAGCTGACCTGAAATAAAACGTTCACGGAACAAGAGCAATTCTCACCAATATATGAAGGAAGGAAGATATTTCTAATTGCATGGTTCGATGGGCGTCTTTGGTATGTGAGAAGCATGCGAAGTGCAAAGTAGCGTCCATGTAACCCGAAAAGAAATCTATTACAGTGATTTTAGACATGACTGTTGTATGCCTAAGGTACTTGGGCCAACGCTCGAAAAGCATTTGGTATCGACTACTAATCGTCGGGTCCAGTATACTAAGAACACATGAGTTGTTCCTGTTTTTAGAAGCAAAGAATCTATCCCGCAGAAATTATTGAGCGGGAACTTCCCATAATCGCGCAGAAATGTGTGCTATGGAAAATAGCTGCAGTGTGCTGATCGCAATGATAGTGACATTAGTGATGCAGCAGGAGCGCTGACATCCAAAATAATGAAACTGCATTTCGGAGACAGAAAATTTTGATTTTAGTAGGGAAGCTGCGCCGGTTTTACGATGGCAAAAAACTACATTCCGTTCCTGTTGTTTGATTCCTCAGAAGCTTCCAGGCACCAAACCCAGCTTAAGGCGGAGATGTTTTACGGAGTAATATTATGATATGGGCTGCAAGTTACAGGCCCATAGAACTAAGGAATAATTTGCACACATGAACAACAAGATGCACTCTTGCCATTAGAAGGTGCTACAGTGGAGTGCCCGGTTGAAAAAGTGCAACAGTTTGGACGAAGGGAAGGGTAAACAATACAACAGCAGCAACATGCAGCTGCGCACCAAAAACCTCTGGAGTTGGATTGAAGATTGCAACATTGCAGAAGAAGGTAGCAAATGTGCCTGAATAGGTGTCGTGCAGAAGGCATAAAAGAGAGTGATCGAAAAGCGCTATGGTGCATTACTAGAGATGAGCATGAGCACAGAGGGCGTGTAAGCGCGTTCAATCATGCGTCAAAACAAAACGCACGATTGTGTTTTAAACGCATTTACAGGAACGAATAGAAAGAGGAGAGCACCCCTCACAAAACAGAACACACGTCAACCGTACAAGAAAACGATCGTCGCTTACTGCTCTTGAATATTCAGTACCTGCGCATGATATGGCCATATACTGCGCTACAATATATGCATGTAATATATTGTGAACGCATTTCATAAAATTGTTGTTGTTGATTCTAGTGGCATTAAACTCACCTCTTCGGACGTGGGAGTTTCACCGAGTAATGCGGCGGGCAGGTATCATAGGATGGCTCATCTACCATTGGATCGAAAGCGTGGAGCGGCCTCGAAGTTCTCGGAGACCCGCACCTTTTAATGGAGAGATCGATGACCACTGAATGTGTTGGAAGCCGCATCTTCTCCAGACTTCGGCGAAACAATGGATCACCTTACCCCCAACTTGCGCTTCCATGTCTCAAGTTATATTTTTTGAAACCCTGATTTATTTATGTTTTCTTTTGTGAAATAATGAGCTCTCCCGCATTTCCCGCTAATGCATGACAGCCTTTCGCTCACTTTTTCTCACAGATGAATTGATGTATGTCAATATCAGGACCTTTGGTGAAGGAATAAAGTTCTTTCGATGGGGTCTTGCGAAAACGATGACATTGTACCTTTTGTGGTAAGGAAGTAGGGTTACTTCAAAGGCGAGTGCGCAAAAAATGCGCCGCTGTATAGATGTGCGATATTGTTGCCGTTCGAACCTAAGCTTTCTATGTCACCACACAGGTATTACTTGGAAATCAGCAAAATTGCTGTAGAGACTATTTTAATCTATGATCGTATTTCATACACTTTGTAGAAGATTTCACCTTCAGTGAGAAAAGTTCTATTATGATGGATACAGAAACGAATCTCAATGTTCCTCCCGTCTCATTAATACAAAAGTGGGGCAGGTGAGGAAGCTTACAACCTCTTTGAAAAGTGTTCCCCAGGTGCTTTATAATACTCTATTCTCTTTCAAGAGACATTTCCTACGTGCTTTTTTAAAATCATTTTCTCTCATTGCAGGTGAGCAGTTTTATCCTCTTCGGTGTAAGAGATGCACGAAAAGACGCATTCTTTAGCGAGCACATGCAGATTGCAATTTGACTGATATCAAACTGGCATTATCGGCTTTCAAGAACAGAAGGAGAAGGAATGCTGCATCTGAAGCAATAGTTGGCATCGAAGCAAAAAAATTAACACACTGGTCCCAGCACACTGCCACCTTAGTGTTTTACGCATTCCTCAGATCACTGGAGTGTTGAGCTTTGCGAGAAAGATTGCGATGCTGATCTTTCTTCTCATATGGATCACTTCGTGCCGCAACATGTGATTAGAAAGAAGAGGTGCTCGGAAGATAAAGATCCTGTATGCGAATGACCTGTGCAAATCCTTATTCCGTACTTATTGAGATATAAGGACGTCGGTCTGCCTAAAGATTTGTGTGCAAACTCTGAGGAGACAGACAGCATGACCCTGTGGAAGCTCGAAGTAGCGATTTCTTGGCACCTAGGCATGCTTGGATGACTATGTCTTTTGTACATCTCGAACTCCTCCTGAGGCTCAACTTCGCCAACGTAGAATGCAAGCCAAGATCGAGCAGTTTTATTAGCATGCGGTAGCGCGGATAGAGAAAGGCCGTAAGGAGGAGTGAATTTATTACATTTATGAGGTATTAAAGGAAATGTTTGTGAAAATTGAAGGTAGACAAAATGCTTCGCGTCCGTCGTGTTGCTCATTCGTCTAGCATACTGACGGCAACGTTGCTGACTCATGCTGCCTTCTCGGCCGCAAATTTGCTGACTGCCAGAAACATTACATTACTACTGTCGACGTGTCTCAATTCCCCTGGATTTGCAATGTTTCGTTGCCCTTTTCACTATCGGCAACAGCTGAAAGATGGCCGATTGTTCGTATTAAAAAAAAGCAATTTTTGCTTCGTGTTTTGACTGCGTCATGGTGTAGAATAATACAGACGGCGACTCTTTAAGTGAATTTTTCCTTGTATTATGCACTTGAGTCCAAGCCGAACCCGATAGCTGTAAAAGGAAAGGCTCAAAGCATCGCTCGCTGAGCTATCTTACTATCCACCTGGTGGTCTTTTAAAAAAGCCCCTTCCCTTCCCCCACCCCCTTTCCCCACCTCCTCTGTCAGCGTGCTAACTGTTAAAAACATTGGCGTCACAAAATCACAGTCTACACCACTGGATAACTAAAAACCGTTCGACTGATCCATTACTATCTTGCAGTCCGTTCAACCGGTTGATCCATCATGGCCGAAAACTCAGCCTCTCCGTGACCTAACGAATGATTAGCACATATTCAAAAAATAGGAGCCAAAAGTCAATCGGTCGAGGTGCCTGCTAATCCTACAGTATGCCAGATGAAGTTGAACAATCTCTAACATGAGTGGGACCAGGGACGAGCGAATTGAACAGCTCCATACGAAAAAACGATGAAATTTGAATTAATGGGGATGAGTGATGAGGCACAGCACAGGAGATGGTGCTATATGGGGATTCCATTCTCGTAGCCTGACCAATCGGTTTCGTAATAAAACATTTGTTATAATGCATTCGTGTTCTGAGCATTTATTCGACTAGGAGGAAATGAAAACGCGATCGGCTGCAAAATGTATGCAAATTTTAAGAGCTTTTGTGTGTGAATAACAGCTTCGAAGTTGATAGAAGAAATTTAAGGTTAGTGCAGGAAGCTGTCGTTCCTTGCACATTATTCTTACCAGATTTCATAGCTTTCGTTTCAGTAGTTTCCTATTAGAGACCATTGAGCACGCATTTCGACTGACAAGCAAACGTAAATTCGTACAATCACCATTTGAACACAATGTGTTTAGCAAATGGGGAATTCCAAAGGCATATCGAAACGATCGTCTAGCACCGATTGCCTACTGTTCACCGACAGAAGAAAAAAAGCGCATCGTTGTGATTTCGAAGCTGATAACCTACAAGACTTCCCTTAAATTTCGCCGTTTAAAATTCATGTTAGAGATATAAGTGACGTACTCACCTTCTTCATTTCAAATTGTATCGCTTGGGCGCATTTCGTCTCTAATAGATAACTGTGTTACAATAGCACATCACTTTGCTAAACCGAATAAATTTGCTGCGGAGCTTGATGTACTTCAGGAACGGATTCAAAAAGCTGTTTTAAGTAGGACATCAAATCCATCTCACCATAACATTGCAAACTTTTATAAGGTAATGTGGGAACCGCAAGTTTCTCCTGCCTATGTAACAATAAAACAAGATGAAACTACACTGCAATTTTCTTGGAAAGTGACGTCTATACATTAGAGTTCGTCATTTTCTACACTACGCCGCAGTATGTACTACGATGTAGAGAAAGCTTTCGTTGACGACAACATTCGTGAAATTTCTGTTTTCAATTTGATCTTCTGCCCTTGCGTTTGGTGTGAACGCGTGTTATTGCGGCCTTTTTCTGATCAGCTTGTTCTCAAAATGATAAAGTACGAAAATACGCCGATTTTGTGTGGCTTTCACTACTCTCCATTAATCGCCTCATATCTTGATTCTGCTATCAGAGATTTGATTGAAATTGATGTGCTGAACGTCTGGGAATGTGCTGCTGATTTCTTATTAGTAAGCATTGGGTTTTTCAGCTTATGTGGAATGGTTTTCCGCTTCTGAATTATGGCAATTTTTCCATAGTTTTTAAATATTCGTGTGTACCTTTTCATGCGTCTATGAATCAAACACAATTAATCAGAGGCTCGTGTGTTGGTGCAGCGGGGAATGTTTCTCTAGAGTACATAGCGTCTGGATGTGACCCGGAAAGGTTATCCGGGGTCAGGTGGATATAGGAGTCAGCAAAGAAGTGCCTATATGCGCATCAGATTTTTCAGAGTGTGAAAATTTCTGATATTCTGCTAGCTGAAACCAGGACTTTTTCGCCTCATTCAGTAACTCGGTTCCGGCGTACTCCTGAGACCACCGCACAATAAGTATGCGATCACGGTTTTGCCATCGGGCAGCGCTTCACTCATAACAGAATCTTAAGGATTTTGCTTTAGCGTATGGTCGTAGAGCGTTTATGCTGCAGTGGTTGAGGAGTAGGTTTCATGTCTATTTGATCATTTCTCTGCTCCACTGATGCGAGTGTGAGACGGTTATCATTCTTTGGATACCACTCCTCTCTTCTTTTACATGATGTTTTATTATTTCGATGTGCTAGAGATTACTAGAGCATGGATTTAAAAGAGTGCAAAGATGTCCCCAAACGTTAACTATTTCAACATTATGGTAATAAGTTTTCTCGTTCTTATACTTACTGCAATTTTTTTCTTTGTCTAGGTTTCAAATTACCCTTCAGAAGAGACCTTTCTGAGTTGCATGTTTTTAAGAACCAACTGCATGAAATGTAAATGTGCTGCGTGAGAACCTCAATACTGTTCTTGCAATAGATGCACTTTGACAGATGTGCGATTAGAAACGAAAGTTTCGTTGGGTTTTGCCGATGAAAAAAAAAATGTTATTTGATCGTTTGTTTTTTCTTTTCAGCTGTCTAAATACCTTCGATCGGTGACCTATCAACATTTTTCAAATGTATTCCCTTTCAACCAGCCTCAGTCACGAACCAGTGCCTTCGTTTGGTTACCGACCAAAACAAAATTCAATCTATTGCCATCTCTATTTGTAGCAATGATCTAGTTTGGAATGAAGCAATCTGCTCAATTTGTAAGTGATTTGCTGTTTCCAAGCAAGAAGGGAAGGGCTCACAGCGGAATATCAAGAAACACTTTGACAGCGAGAAAATTTGCACGCTAAATTTTAGAAACTCGCTATTTCGAATTTTGGGCGTTATTTTCATTCCGATGCAGTAATGAGCATTTCGCTTACATTCGCTCACAAGATCTAAATTTTGCTTTTATTTGCAAAAATATCTTTTATCACACATCAACTTCCGTCAAAGATTATGCAGCTAGGTGTTACTTGTCGCTCACAGTTTAAAATCAAAACAGCACTTCTCTACAACAGTTTATTATATTAAGCGTGTGTAGTGCAAAAGCCATACCGGATTACGATTTATGCGTACACTCTGAAAATGATAGACACTCGTCGTCGTATAGGCGACATAATCGATAGGACGGATGGGCAGCTGACCATTAGCTTACCAAAGCATGCAAGCCACGCCCCTTCGCACTAGCATGCTTGCTTTGGTCATTTCATTTACGGCAGCTCCAACAGCAATGCCCTCCCTGTTATGGTCCCCTTGCTTTGCGGCCTTTTTCACGGTCTACGTAAGCTCACATCTGACCACTCCACCACATTTCGTGCGTTGTTTATGTGATTCCAGTTGTTCACCCCAACCAGATGACATCATTTGGCTGCCGACTTCTTATCCACCTTGCCTCCATCGTGGACAACCACTATTGTTGTGGAACACAACCGGTTGTAAATCACTTTTCAACATCCATTCAAGGAACGTTTCGTTGGATGTGGAGTCTGGTCTGTTATTCACTGAGAGACGTGTGTGCTTCTATTCAAGCGTCTGGCACCTCCAATATTCTTTTGAGTGCGTGGGCTCAGAAAACGCTCACAACAAACGCACTTTACAAATAGGACATCGCCGCTTTTCAAGAAAATCTAGGAATAGGCGTTGGCTACGGCGGCGAAATCCAACCGCATCTCCAGTACATTTCCAGCAAGATCGGTACGTGGTAGAAGTAGCTGAAAGTGCGCCAGTCACTTCATTGGTAACTACGATTCATGCCACTAATATGAACGGCCAGCCATTACATTTCTCACTGGCAGCGCCTGAGGATTCCCGATCTGCGAATCTTTTCACACTTGACACAGTTAGCGGTGAAATCAGGTTCGCACACATTTACCATAACATTTTTTCATTGTTCTTTAAAACTGCTTCGTTTATGTTCGTTGGGCCGCTCCATGGGCGTCATCGGTGAGAGGGGGAGAAACGGGGTTGTCGCTGCTCGTTATTTCGAGCTGTCAGTGTTTGCATATAAATTTGAAGCAGCAAGCGTTGAGGTTGACACCCGTGCAGAATCATTAGAGGGTGAAAATTTTCAACTCATCATCTTCTTGCATTGCTTCTTGCTTCGTATTCGATTGTTTTTCTCCTCGGTGAGCAGAGGGTTGATTTTTTTTGTAATTGACTTCTTTAACTGATTGGACCCATCCTTTACTCCAGTGTATTGCTTCTTTTCATCAATTCCTCAGAATGAGCTTGCAGTGAGAGTCATTGATCGCAGCGCTTAACCATAAGACTGATGACCGCAAATCATTGTTGTTTGCAGAGTAGCCAAGCCGCTTGACCGAGAAATGCTCGATACACATGTGTTGAAAGTAACAGCGTATGAACGACTCGAGCCTTTCGTTTCTGCGAGTACCACTGTTATTGTGGATGTTCTTGACGTACAAGACAATGCGCCTATTTTTGAAATTAACTCCTATTTCGCCGAAGTTAGAGAGGACGCACCTGTAAGCACGGTTTCTGCTGATTTCTTCTGCATCTTGTTCATAGCTAATAAACGATCGTTATGGAAAGCGTATTCGCAAATCAGTTCCTTGCGTTACAATCCTTGCCGTAAGCCGGCATTTATGACACTTCAATACTAAGCCGATTACAATATGAGATTCCGGCTTCGACGCATTTGTGAATTGCTTATCTCAAAAACGCTCGTATGCTCTAAAACAATATGAGCAGTTTTTTATGGAATCATCTGTCCACCTTCTCTCGTAATTGAATAACCAGCAAGAAGTGTTGGGAGGAAAGTTCCAATTTTTGATCACGAGACATTAAAAAATAAATTTAGCTGTAGACAGTTAGCACTGCGAATCGTTATAGATAGGAACGACGGTTGCATCTGTATTTGCGAGAGATTTGGATGCTGGTTGAATGGCGAAGTGGAGTATTCACTGAGCGAGACTGAAGGCTCTAATTTGCTTCGCATAAATCCGTCTTCCGGAGTGATTCAAACGGCCGCTGAATTGGATCGTGAGACGCTAGATGTTATACGTCTATCAGTGTTCGCAACCGATAAAGGCGACCCTCCGATGAGTTCGAGTGCTCTTGTTGAAATCACCATTCTCGACGTTAACGACAATTGTCCAGTGTTCGAAATGGTCTGTTCCCATTAAGCATACGCGCATTTTTACGTCTCCCAATAACCTTCGATAACGACAGTCTAAAAAGCACAGCTTTCCTAGTTGCCCCTACCGTCCTTCACTGTGCAAATAAAACAACAACATTGTTGTTTTTATTCCTTGCATCGTAAATTCAGTCATTATCTCGGTTTTGAGTTTCATATGCGTGCGAACCTGCGAGCGCAAAGAAAGAAGACCACCACCACCCCTTTGCAACATCATACTGTGCCAAGTGAAATTTCAAGAAATTTCATAGTTATAGGTGTAAGACGAACGATAAAAACTTCGAGACGTGCTTTCTTCATTTGTCACTGTAAAGCCACTTCCTGGACGTTCCAGTACTGTCTGCCTAAAACCTCTGCATCCGTGGCAAAGGCCCCTCTTGTTTTGATCCTCACCAGCTCCCTCCCCCGATTTTGACATCTACGGTCTGACGTCCACGGTCCGTACGTCTGCAGCTCCATCCCCCCTCATTCCCTCACCCCTCGGCTTCTTCCATAACCGTAGTTCCTGAGTGCTTGTTTTTCTGTGAAGATCTTTCGTCTTGTGTTTCCATGAAATGCTGCATGTGATGTGCATTTTAAGGGATCGTATAACGTAACGATTATGGAGAATATCACTCTTCCAGCCATGATTATCCAGCTAAAGGCGACGGATGCTGACTTCGGAGAGAATGGTGACTTCTCTTTGTATTTTGCAATGATTTGAGAGTGTAGTGGTCCGATGAATCCTATAATCAATCGTTCATTATGCATTAATGTAATTGAGGGAGAATTTTGTCGATGCGGGAGAGAATTTATTCGGCCAATTCTGGTAGACGAGGGCGGTGTCGAACGCGTAAGCAATTAATGCGTTACCCCTCTCTCTTAACACACCTGCTATATCGGATGCTGGGGAGCACAACTGGGGCATACTGACAATTTTATTGGACGCACCTGATGATCCATCAACCGACTGCGGCTATTTCCGCCATTAGCTTATATGGTTCGACTAATGACAGATCTGGCGTGCTGTTCTGTTTTTATGTGCTTTTGCAAATGAACAGCTAGGTGAGCGTATTTTTTCACTCTTATCAGCCTTTATTTTGTTCATATCATTTCAGCTTGATATTAAGTGCACAATATTGATCAATAAGGAGCGGACCGTGGTCAAAATCGCTATTAAACCCTTCTATGATTGCCTACGATCTTTGAGTAGATCTTTCTCAAAGATGGACCCTTCTGTGACCTTTCTCTCGCGTTGGTTCGTTTATAATGTTGCGCCGTAGCCTTTAGTAGTCATTTCGGTTAGCTGCGCCACACTGTTGCGTTACTGTTGTTGTGGTTCTTGGTTTTACATCGTACTGCAGTTATGTTTCAGTACTCCTTGCGCTGCTTTATTTTTCATCTTTTATGTTTATAAATGAGGCAAACTGTCCATACACAATTCCTCTACATTGCTGTCATGGCAACAAGCATGATGAAGCACTCTCATATTTTTGTTCGTCGTTAACGTTTGAATAACTCCCCAAACAACTGCAATATAAAGTTTTACCCTGCCCGATATGAATATATTTGCAGTGTCCTCATCGCGCACTTTCTGCGCCTAATACTTGATACTTTTGTTCAGTCAGACCACTCTCCTTGAATCCACAAAAGTCACGAATTGATGATCCACAAAAGCTACCGTGGTGGAAAGTCACGAATTCACTGTGCGAAATAGCCCTGTTACCAATTTTCACTTCGATGCAACACCTCGTTGATCAGCCAGAGCTCTTTACATCAAAAAGATCTAGTGAGGTGCTTTTCGCTTTGGCAATCTCAAGACGTGCAGGCTGTGGATGAAATGGATTCGGAAAAGCTAATGAGCTGAATTATTTCGCAATGTTTTTTGAGTGCTTATGGTGGAGTTGGTGGCGCATTAGTGAAACTGCAGAATGCATCTATCTGGGCAACCGCTCAGATGTCTTTTCATTTTGTTGGCCCATTCGTTCAACATAATTATTCGTCGTTGCAAATTTCACGCTTCACCTCATTTTAGTATAGGAAAGATGTAAATTACACGAATCGAGGAAAATCGACGTGTATTATGCCAGTTGTGTTGAACTAGCGTCATGCGTTCAGTTTTCCTCTAGGCGGAGTTGAAAACCGCAGCATTCAGAGACTTGTGCAGCAAAACGAAGACCCCGTATGTGTGCATCAGTACTCTCCTGGAGGAATAAAATTTCAAAGTTTTCAAGCATAGGAAGGCCGAAAGCGTGCCAGAATCGCCAAGTAAATGTTTGGTGCGGTCGACGTAAAGTTGCTTAGGTGTTTCGGCGCCGCCACACAGGTACGGTTTCTGAATTCTTCCGGTTCTTGGAATTTGCAGTCTGAGAGTTCTAAATCCAAAACCATCAGCAATGGAAAGAAAGCAAAGGTGAGAAATCTTGCCCGCGGAATTTTGCTGACCACTGCTTCTCATTCTCGCGGTTATTCCAAGCTGAATTCTCTAATCTTCCCAACTGAATAATCCATTTATGTCACTCATTTCTATGATTATATAGTTGCGAGCTGCACTTTCGTTCCTGATGATTTTAGTTGCAGCACTTTTTCTGAGATAGACATTATGAAAGCATGAAAGGGAAGTTGTATATTAGAATAGTATGACTGCCGCCTTTTTGCCAGCTCTGTTAGATTTCTTCGAACTGCGAATGAAGTACTGGAGTTTTTACATTATGTTTTAGCTATTATTTTACGTGTTTTGCCTTCTTGCCCTGTTCTGTCGATATCAGTATGCAATACCTAGTTCCGCTTTCCCCGCCCTTCTAATCCGTCTTTTTTTGCCCAGGTAACGTTTTCAGTTTGTTGAGATTGCGCCCCACTTTACTGCATTGTTTAAAATTTTTATGTTTGATAGCTGATTAAGGCTACTTTGCAGTTTTGGGACGTCGTTATCGCTTTACAATTGTCGATTCTCTCGTGCACATTGATTAGAGTAAAAAGAGTCGAATCTCTCTTCGTGAATAGAAAAAAAAAAATTTAGAATGTCACTGTTTATGAAGTGAAAAATGAGTGCAATATTTTTAACGTCAGGATTTTTTGGCAAGTAGACAAATAGAACGGCGCACTAAGAAGTCGCACATGAAATTCGCTTTGCACCATAGCCCACTATGCGGGCAATTGCGCGAATATATAAGTTAACGAAAGAATCTAGATGAAAACTGCTTATAACATTTAATTTTAAAAAAAGTCATGATTTCTAAACTATTCCCGGTGGAATTCTAACCAGATTCTTCATAGCTTGTTGCATCTTTTCCCTCGTGAATTGACGTTCTTTGAGATAGAAGAATTAAGAGGAATTTTAAAGCCTCTCTCTTGTCTCCACACCCACTCCCACAGCTAGAGTCACTCACACTGCACCAATATTTCCGGATTAAAATGCACTTGTTTCAATGCTCAGAGTATCTTTGATAAACGTGCGGAGTTAAAATTTATAGCTGATAGCGCAGCTCCTGACGTAACACCCGTTCAAGAAACTTGGTTTTTTAAACAATATTTTTCTACGCGAGTTCCCGATTAGAATAAACACTCGACTGGCCTCTGTGAATGTGAGTGCAGAATCTGTAAGAAAAGCCACTGGCGAACTGGGCAACAAAACATCCCTCACCCCTGATCGAATATCATCTTATTTCATAAGACGCACCGCCGCTATTACCTCTGTTGCCTTGAGTTTCGTCTTGGAACGAAGCATCGTGCTGAGCACTTCCACCTATATGGAAGAGTGCAGTCATCACTCCACTACTAAGAAAACCTCTCCTATCAACTTTCACATTACGGGCCAATCAGCCTAACCTCCTCGGTGTGAAAGGTGGTAGAAAGGATTGTGAAAGACAGATTCCTTGAGTACCTTCCCAGCAATAATTTAATTAATCCTGTACAATACGATTTTTTGTCCTGTAAATCAACCGTTTCGCAGTTAATATCCTCCATGGGTGACTGGATTAACGCATTTAATCAGAAAATCTAAATTGATGTAGTTTCGTTTGATTATGTTAAAGCCTTAGACGTTGTTTGTCATAGCAAACTAGAAGTTTATGCCGTCTGGAAAAATGGTTGAGGTGTTTCATCATGAATCACTGTAAAAGGAGGTTGTTCGTTCTCCAGTTGCAGTCATATAATCAGCGATGTTCCTTGCTTGACCCACTACTATTAGTACCGAATACAAATGAACTGTCCAATAGTTTGTTAGGTGTGCGCAAATTGTTCGCAGATGATTTAAAAATATATCGCCTTTTGCACGACCCCGCTACTGGTTTTCAAATTTTCACACTTTGGAAAGAGAACTTAATGTCCTTGGCGAGTGGTGCAAATCTTGGCACTTAGGCGCTTCGCATGAGAAATCCCACGTTCTTCACATTAATTACGTGCAGAAGTGCTTTCTGCGATTATAGGACAAAGTTTTGCTGTCTGGGGGTGGTGGCATCTGAGGTCTCGCAGTCGGCGTTTCTCCCACTTTGCACTGGAACTTACAGCGCGCAGAAATTCCTACAGAATCGCTGAAGGTGGCCAACTGTATGCTGGGCGCTTTGCAGCATACATGCAGTGAACATTATCGTAAAGTGTTTGTTGTGTATTGCCGTCCTATTGCGAAATATTGAACGCAACTATGGTCGCCTCACCTTATGAGAAATGTAAAATTGCTGAAAGCATCCCAGAATATCAGAATCGTGTGGCATTCCGGGAAATCCCTGTCGGTCTGTATACACCCAATTATGAGACCAGGTCTCCAGGTTACGGATTTTGACCTCGAACCCTTCGGGTGCCGCCGACTTACGTCCAGCCTACCCTATGTTGCGAAATCATCAGGGTTTTTCCGATATATCTCAGGAAAGCCTGTCCGGACTTTACATCCGTCGAGAACGTCGATACCATCGCCTGCAACTAGCGCGGAAAACATGCTTTGTGAATAGCGTCATTTACAGCTTTCGGTTCAGAGTTATTCGTATTTGTAATGACCTCCCTCGTGAAATTGCCGGAGTACAGATCCTCTCTGTTTTTATGAGTTGCCTCGAATCATTTCATCCGTCGACCATTGCATATTTAGTTCACCGACTGCCTTGTTCACATGGTTCGTTCTCGTTAGTCGCTATCGCTTCCTTCTCTCTTATAATTTCTTTACAGTTCACCTCATTTGACTCGTCTTTTGTTATCATCGTTATTTGTGTATAGGAAGGAGCTTGCATTATTTTCGCCCTTGTGCTGTGCTTCAATTGCACTGGCTGATACGGTTGCGCGGTTCGCAGTCATTCCTTACTTATTACTGTCATATTCTGCTGTACATATTCTACTGCTTGTTGCAGTCTTCTTCGTTTTGAAGAAAGACAGTCTGATTGATTCAAGTGACGATTGTTAGTGATTATCGCTGTGGTGCGCGTTGCGTCATTTAAATGAGGAGGGAGACAGTTACAGAGGTTGCCCTCTCCTCTTCGGTCTACCGTTGCGACAGACCCAGACCTCAGCAAAAAACGTAAATTTATGTTGAGATCCTCATGTCTTTTGCAAAACATAGCATATTTCAGTAGTTGAATAGCCTTGTATGAAGGACTTCTCAAACGGCATTTCTTTTAGGAAAAGTTCACTACAGCATTGTTGCATCAGGCGCCAGTGGATTCTCAATCGACTACGACAATGGCATGGTGTTTCTTCGTGAGAAGCTCGATACGCGCCTAAGCCCTGTCTCTCTCATCATAAGAGCTAAAGACTCCTCCCAGCCAGCGCAGTCCAGCACCGTCACGTGCACGGTCTACGTCGCGGACGTGAATGACCACGTACGTATAAAATGCTTTCCATAGTTCTAGTGTCGTTATCTTGTGCTGACAGACTTACATTGCATTGAATCAAAATTTTCTCTCAAAACACGAGCTGATTTGTTTTATGGGATGGGTTCAGCGGCTGCTTTTGCATCCTTAGTCTGCTGCTTGAATAAATGCACATGTTGCGAGCTAAAGTGCTTCATGCATTGGCGGATTTTCCGGCTGTTCCGTGCACTTCTGGTATCTTGGCCTGACAACAAACTTGTCTGTACTTGCATATTCACCGTTCCGCTTCCGTTTCTTTTTTCATCTGTCATTGATTGCAGGTTGTTCTCTTCAGCCTCAACCTCTAAATTTCCGATTTTTGTGGCTCGCAAAGAGATTAAATCCGTTATTTCTGCTTATCGGAGGGCATGGCTGTTTTTGTTAGCTGATTAAACAGCGTGTAACGGGTGCCATGAAAACATTACTTTACGAAGTTTTAGGCTCCGCTTTTCGTCGCATCTCAGCAACAGATATTCATCGATGAGAATACTCCGCTTGGCCATGAGGTGGGTCGAGTTTTCGCAGTTGATCAAGATGTCGGAACGAATGGCATTGTGCGATATTCTCTCGACGAAGGTTCCTCGTCTGGTTTCGAAATTAATGCGATTTCGGGGAGCATAAAGATCAGAGGCGAACTCGATCGGGAAAAAAACGAGACTCACATCCTTAAGGTTTTTTTTTTTAAACTATTTGAATTACTTTCTTTGCGCCTGGCTCCTTCAGTTTTACGAAGATCTCTTGAGGTATAAATTGTTTTCAGCTTATCACTTGACGCTATTTTTTAGGTTAGAGCAAAGGACGGAGGCGACCCACCATTATCTGACACTATAATAATAACGATACATTTGCGCGACGTGAACGACAATGCGCCATACTTTGAGCCAGACGTATATAACGTAACTGTACCTGAAAGTACACCGCGTGGTGCACAGATAATCAGTGTAACCGCGAAGGACGACGATAAAGATCAAAGGATCACCTATAAAATACAGCGCATGGACAGGGATATTTTTACCTTAACGGACCTTGGAGAGCAGGTGAATATATTTATTTTTTGTGTGTGACAGGTTGTTTTTTGGTACTTTTTGAAAAGATGTTTATATGAGCGATCAGACAACTCATGAGGCAAATGCTTTGATGCTATGCTCAACTGCGGAGTGAGCAGTGCCCCACAAATTTAGTAGTTTTAGCATTATTTTTTCAATATCGAGTGGGAAGCTTTCATCCTTGTTGGTGGCTGCAACAAAGTGTCCACTGCGGTGAGATCTCCAAATAAAAGTCGAAGTATAGTTGAGGTGCTCAAATTGAGGTGAAGTGCTCGTTGGAATGGGCGTTTTATGTTTTGCCCGTTGCTCGATGAAATTAATTTGCAGGGCGCTTTGCTGTCATTATCCGATTCGTTTCGTAACACCGACGACGTCATTGAAGTAATTGTTTCGGCGACTGACCAAGGTGGATTAAAGGGAATGTGCACTGTGTTTATCGTTGTGAGTGACGTGAATGCGCCACCTTCTTTCCTCACGCATCCTTTCACTGTGCGAATTTCGGAGCATTCGGCAATTGGTTCCGAAGTGATCCATTTGCAGGCGGAAGACGGAGATAGAGGCACAAATGCGATGATCACTTACACAATCGGTCGGTAAATGCAGACATATATGTAGCTGAAATAACATTCAACGGAACGTATAAACAGGCCCTTACCGATTTAGCATCTGACTTACGTACAGTGTGTGACTGAATATTGCTCCTGTAAAAGCTGCAGACATTAGATTGATGGCGGGATACTGTGGTGGGTGTGAGTGTACATAAACGTTGAGTAAATGCGCCATCTCCTTGAACCCAGTGGGCGCAGAGTGGTATTACAGTGCTCCATTGATATAACGGGACGCGCTTCGCTAGCAAACTGGGACCAGTCTTAGCCTACTGACGTGAAGATTACAGTAAGGGAGGATGAAGATAAGGAAGAAGGACTGATGTTCCCTACCTGAATGCTAACCTTTGATCGCTTTGGTCCTTTACGCTGTCATAATTATTGGCATAGCAAAATCCATATGAGTGCTTAATAATGGCAATGCAGAAACGAAAGTGAAATGTTTTTAAAATTGAACTCATCAGCGGTGTGATGCGGCGTTTGGCTACTCGCCATTCAATTCATAGGAGTGCATTAACTTTTCTAGTTGAGAATTAGCACTTTTTGTTTCTGATGGCTCAGCACAGTCAAAGTGGAGTTGGGAAGATTGGTATATCTGGAGGATTCTATGGAGTTTTCTTCAGACTCTCCAGACTTTACAATTGATGAAAAGACGGGTCTGATTACTGTTGCGAGCGATCTAGATCGTGAAGTACGCACAACGTATGTGGTGAACGTTACCGTGCAGGACCACGCCTCTCCACCCTTGACTGCTTCAACAACAATAGAAATTATCCTCGAAGACGGTATGCATTTGTTAATCTCAACAATTTATTTGTGATGTTCATCTGCTCTCATTTGTTAAGTCTACGAAAAGCAGTAAAGTTCAGAGCGAAGCGTATGAAAGTTTGAGTACCAATGATGCTGAATTTATGAATGGAAATATTAGCGTCACAAACTTTAGTTACTGCTGCATTCACAACCGCGTCGAAAACCACCGCACGCATAGTTTCGTCTCACTAACAGCTTCTACCAGCTTTGCCATCTGTGAGGGAAGCCGCGAACTTTATCAATCCGTTTTGAGTGGTCTTCTGCACCGACGGAACCCTCAAATTTTTCCACATATTTCCGAGTCCTCACTTTTTCGCGGACTGCTTTGTCGGAAGAATTGTTCGTTTACATCCAAATGTCGCAACTACAGCATCGAATACTATTATTTATTCTAAGCGATTTCTTTCCAACGTTCATTCCTTCCATGCATTCACACTGATCACTGAGAGATCCGGACGGATCGCTTCCTCGACCTCCTCTTACTCTCATCCTTTCTCCCTCTTCAATGCAGAGTGTTGGTGGCTGCTGCTGCATATCCTAACGTAGCAGTACCAAAGTACTGCTAAAAATAAATACTGCAGCTGCAAGTATTTTCAGATGGATGGGCAGGCTAGATGCTTTATGGTAAAATGGATAGAAGCAGAGGAAGAGACTGCGACTCATAGGAAAATTGTTGTTATATATTGAGGGGAGGAGAAAGGAGAAGAGGCTTTCCGTACAGGTTTTCCTCATCATCTGCAGATGGCAATTTATTTACTGTCTATTAAGGCGCTGTTTTTCAGAGTGTTTTAAAAGCAGAGATCAGATCAGCTCGAAGTGACAGAAAATGCAAAAAATGGACAGTGCGGGCTTTTTGCTTGTATTTGTGACAAGTGCCTACGTTCTTACTCAATCTCATTTGAACGTCTTCTTCTCGGAGGCGGTTTCTGCTGTCGACACTTGCCGTGTGGGACGTTCGTAACATATAAGAGCGTGCAGTAGGGTGTTGTTTCTCCATACCGCAGATCAAAGGGTAGCATGGGATGTGAAGTACCCGCTCATTGCTGCTGTCGCTCTCTTCCTGGCATATCCGCTAAAGATGGTTGGTAGTTTCTGACTGAATACTTGAAATACCGGACGTTGTCTTTTAAAGTGATCACAGCAACTTATTAAACTGCAGGAAAACATGGCTGCGTTCAAAGTATATGACTGGCTCTAGATATGCAGCATAGACATGATGCTTCGCATATCTTTGGCGAATACCGTAATCCCTGCTTTCCCGATGGCCTAGCACTTATTTACTTATGACGCTCGTCATAGGTTTTTGATTTACTGCTGGACTAAACGCACTGTTGTTTTTCCTCTGTATGCTTCAGCGTTAAACATTTCTTTTGCACGTTTAGTTAACGACAATGCACCTGTATTTTCATCGAGTAACTATACCATGACGATATCCGAGGATACGCCCGTGGGTACTTCATTCATGCAAATCACCGCGACCGATTTGGACGCCGGCAGCAACGCATTTGTTGACTACTTCATCGATGTTAACGATAAGCGTGCTCTCAAAGTTGATGCATTTAAACTCGATCGATCTTCTGGAACGTTGCGCGTCCATAAAAAGCTTGACCGTGAACAGAACGACATGTGAGTGTTGTTATTTGTAGCATTCATTAACTATCCACTTGTCTTCAAATGCTGCATAATTCCTCACGTTCAATGTCAAATCAACGCTCGCTTCCGATGCATAACTTAGGCATTTGGTGCAATAACCGTTGCTTGTTTCTTTTCGATTTGCAGTGAATTCTTCTGCAAGTCCAAATTGCATCGTTTACGGTGTCTGTGTTTTAAACTTAAGCATGCTTTTAGGAAATCATCGAGCACTTGCGCTCATTTGTAGGTGCACATGCAGCTGGCAAGTGCACATGTAAATGGTGTTTGCACATGTAATCTCAGAGACTGAGCGCTTCAGTTCAACGCTTTCTCAACTGTGCGCCTCGATGTAGTTTTCGAAAAGGTGCAGTACATAGACAGCGTATGTGCCCGCCGACAGTTAGCTCGTAATAGTTGTCTCACTTCTACGAAATATCTAAACCACCGTGAAGTGTCTTTATGTTAATATGTAGATGCTCTGAAAGATTTTTTTAAATTAACATGAACTGCGGAAAAAAAAGCAAGGACGAGGTGATGGATAATTAGAGGAGAGAGGCTTCCTTCCCTCCTTCATCATCCTTAATCGATAAGGGGAGCAATAGACTTCCGGTCTGATGCTATTTTTAAATAGAATCGACATTTAGGTTTGCGCATTTGCTGATGTTTTAGCTTGTGCGCATGATTCAAGTCCACGAGAATGTCGCAACGTGTAAAGGGACGGAGCAGCATTTGGTATATGCATGTGGGACGCATTATGCGCGCTCGACTAGCTCGTTTGTCACTTGTCATTGTCATGTATGAGGCGTTGAGGTAATATGGACGGAGAGAAAGGTGAGGAGGGCAACCGTTTTAGCGATAACCAGGGGACCAATTTGATGAATCATAGCTCTCGTTCTTAGGCACTATGCGCTAGAGTGCGTGGCCTTTGGTTGTTGTAGAGTGCCGCAAATTTCATTCAGTAGCAAACAAGAGGATGTTTGCCACTCCCGTTTACACGACTGTCACAAATGTTTTCTTTTGGATACCGGCGGAGAGCATCTAGGTTCAAAGAATGGGAAAATTTCGACTGTGACTCCTGTTTCCGGTTCTTTGAATAAGGATTTGAAACCGACCTCGACACCGATGGGTGTTCAAAAGTTGGGGTCTGTTCCCTAGCTTCAGTTTTGCTTCCTACCATTTTATTCGAAAATTTCTTCGGACTAGGTCGAAAAGATTTGTTTCAGGAGCTATTCTTCGCTTGTCGCACAGTCCTTAACTCCTGTCTTTCTTCTTTTGATAAGGGAAACTTTCATCGCTTACTGTGGAAAAAACTTATAGTGGAGGGAAGAAATGCTCAATCTGTGAGTGTCCACAATTTACATTTTAAAGATCCACATGCACTTCGTCAGCTGCAAGCGTCTTGCCGTAAAATATCACTTGGAATCAACTTAGGGCTCCTTTCATCAGCAATATTTCTCTGAGTAATTGTGGGATGATGTATATTGCGAAAGGAAAACCATTTGCTTAGAAAGATTGAGGTAGATTGAGGTTATATTGCAGAAGCTGTTAGTCAACAATCCAATGTCTTCTAACACGACCATTGCGGAGCTTAATTTCCGGCCAATAAATATACTTCTGCTTTTGCAGACATGTGATTCCGGTTATTGCACGTGATCGAGGCAACCCATCATTATCCTCCTCTGCTACAGTAACAGTTGTTTTGAGCGATGTGAACGACAACGCACCACAATTTGAGTCTTGTCGTTATGATCTGTGGATAGCTGAGAATTCACCGATTGGAACTGTTGTCGGTACAATTGTTGCGCGTGATCGCGATGTTGGCCACAATGCGCGCATACATTTCAAAATATTTGGCGGAGTCGATGCAAAGTTATTCGATATTGAAGCGGTATTGAAGATTTGAGATCGCCTAAATTCTACTCATTGCTTTCTGTTCCTCTTTGCTACGACCATGTTATACACGTTGGAACAGAATCTCAGCTCACAAGAAACTTGAACTATCCATCAGCTGTATTCTTTGCTAACGATCACATTCAATCGTTTTGCTGATGCGTTTTGGCATTTGAAGCTTCGTAGGAACGAAACTGAGCAAAGATATTATATTCTGGCTTGTTCGAACATGTTTTCACTTTATAGCCTGTTTATATAATGTTCCCTTTTTTTTTTTTTTCAAAAGTAGGTGTTAGACACTTCATTAACTCACTTACTGCGAGTCATACTGCAATTCACTTACTGTCCTTCGCTGCATGCCTTGTGCCTCAGTGTATTCGATTGGAAGAAGTAGCAAGTGCTTATCACTTAGTCTTTTGTTGATTGCAGTTTTCATCTTCATATTCCCCGGCAGTTAGACAAGTTTTTGCGTCATTTAAACGTACCACCGTTGGGAGTCCTACACTCTGAATTTTCAGGATCCGAATCAAGAAGGCGTAGTGCACATCCTGTCACGAAAAATTTTCGATTATGAGGCGAAAAATAACAAATTTTATCTCGAGATACAAGCGAGCAGGTGATTTCTTTATGCACTTTTCCTTTGGTTTTGTTTATAGGATGCATGGTTTCGCAATGTATTGCTGCATGAAATGTTTTATTGCATGAGCGAAATAATAATGGAAATTTTGCGTGCGTGTTTGCGGGCAGTAGTTATGGCACTTGGAAGTGACACTGAATAATTGAAAAGTGGTACTGAGCTTGTTTTTATTATCAAATAATGTGGAAAATATCTCTTGCGAGTCAATAGAGGTTGTTTCCTTGTCATTTAACATTTAACTTTTGAATGGATGTTCCACTTTATCGCTTTGCATACTTTTATGCGATCGATGCTAGCAGGAAGGCTGTCCTGCGAAACGTTCGTATTCCCATCTCCGTCACCTCAAGCCGATTTTAAGCATACGTTGATTTTAAAATGTGGCGAATTATCTGCGAGTCATCTGCTTCCCATTCCTCATTGTATATTCCACTTCCGCTGTGAAACAACTGTAGGTCTTAAACTGTAATCCCATACTCTTCTCTCAGTGAATACCAATTCTGAAAGCCGCTGAAGGAATCGGAAGCATTTTGTAATTTGTCGTGGCTGCGAACGCTACATACCCGGTGGTTATGGATGTTGAAAATCGTTGTTTGCAGTGGGCAGTTGAGCTCTACGGTTCCCATCTATGTTCACGTCAGCGATGTTAACGACAACAAACCGCAATTGAGAGACTTCGTTGTGGCGATCGCAAGCTACGACGGCGAAAGTTTCGACCCCCAAATCGGCACCGTGCCTGCATTGTTAGTTTTCTGAGAGCTGTTCCTCTGAGCGATTCGAGGTTTTTTCGGGAATTTTATCTAGAAATTGGATCGTTGAGTCCTAACGACGCTCCTGCAGTCGAACCATCCCTTCTAATGCCCTGTAATTAATAGTCAGCTTTGATAATTCTTCTGCCTTTCAGCTTTAATCTCACAAGAATATGCGCAGGATGTCAAAGGGTACGTCAAGGTCATATATCAGTTAGACGTTGCAACACCTGAGAAAAGTGGGGGAAAAGCAAAATAGCACGAGAACAACCGATTGGAGGAAGCAGACATATGTGCAGCAGTAGGTAAACATAGTGCAGTTGATTTCCGACACGATATAAAACGCGGAGATGAAAGAAAAACTGAATCAACATGCGAAGGTGAATTAAATGAGACAGGCATCTAGAAACGATATGCATTGGAGAACAATGCAAAGCCGAAAGCAGTGTTGAATGAAGTCGCTTGGCGAAAACATTGCTACTTGGTGCTTCAGCCAGATCGTTGTTGGTGCATTTCACACTTTTCAGCTGTCGTTGAAGAAAAGAACGTTATACCTAAAGGCATCCGATGGAAGTCCTGGTTTATATTAGTGCTTCTTGCGTGAGTTGTGTGCAACTTCAAAAAATATGCATGGCCCAGCATTATCAACGTAGTAAATAACTTTATAGACATGAAAGGGGGCATTATCAACGTAGTAAATGGCAAATATTTGGTGTACAGCGACAATTTGTTAAATCCAATGGTCCAGAATTTCAGAACCAACCCTAAGTGACTCCGAAACAGAGGATCATTGTATTCAAGCGTAATGCTTACTGCTTATTTCAGTGACCCTGACCACAACGCAACACTCGAATTTCACGTCGAAAGTAACGATGTCATTTTGGTTGATAGGTTTTCTGGCGCCTTACGAACTGTGAGCGCTTGGAGAAGGCATATCGAAGCTCACTACAAAGCATGTGTTTCTGGTGAGAAAATTTATTTTTTTAGATGATATACTGAGACCTCGTTACTCCTGACACACAAGGGATTATCCGTACCTTTGCGAATTTCTGAAAGTCAGTAGAGAAATAGATGAAAATTTTGGCACTTGCACTCAGCAGAGGGAACTATGAGGGTTCTGGTAAAATCTGAAATACAGACCTTCCAGCATCTTTCGTTCCATGAATGATTTCACCTGTTTCGTGCATAGTCATTCTATGTTATCTTCTCCGAAAACCATTTCAGATAGGGTTACTGGAGAATTTCAGTTCGTCGTTCGCAAAAACAGTTTTCACGGACATGCAAAGCTTACTTTTGAACTGCAGCCGCAGTTATATTACTGACCTGCATAATAACAATAACGTCAGTGTCGTTGAGTGAACAGCTAAGGAAGGCGAAATTTGCCGAATAGCACCAAAATTTTCGTGAACTCAAGAGAAAAATGACACTCAAGTGTGAGGGGAGTAACAACAGTCATGATAGGCCGACTGCAGAGATTCGTTTGCGATTTTCAAAATTTGAGCGTAACTTGAAGCACTACCCAAGAGGAAGCATTCCTCCCAGCGCGGAGGATTGAGCATCGTTTTGTTGCATTCAGTAGGCACTCTAAAACACGGCCAAGTGTCACATCTTGAGCGTGCTGAATAGACCTCCCTGTGTATTACTTCAGCTGTCATCATAATGAAGCACGGGGACGGAACGCGTGCAATGATGCGTCATCAAGCACGCTCGCAGTAATAACAAGCTGTCACTTGAGAAATGCTTTCGACTAATTTTATGCTTAATTATTCAGCCTCAGTCCAATGATCGATAATGAACAATGTGGGCAGGCATATATATATATATATATATATATATATATATATATATATATATATATATATATATATATATATATATATATATATATATATTCATTTATTTATTTATGTTTATATTCTCAGGGAGTCCGCAGCTAGAGAAAGACGATTTAATTTGCGAAATCAAACTCTTGCACTCTTTATTCTTCCATCAGATCAAGTCTGAGAATGGTTTTCGTACATGTGTTACAATGTTTTATGCCTCCCCCCCCCCCCCCAATGCCTCCTACTCTTTTTTTGAATTTTCGAAGCATGGTGGAAGTACGTGTCTTCTGTGGGTGAGCAAATGACGTTCCGTTTTAACAGCTGCACCTGGAGCTTCTAATTTTCGCGGTTGTCGTTGTGGGGATTTCTAGTCAAAGAGCAGTTCTACCTCTGACGACGCAACTCCATGGCTTATTGTATTGAAGGGAGCAGTGTTCAAGCGGGCCTTGTATATTCTTTTATCGGAAAGAACTTGTTATTATAGAGTACCCCACGCATACTTATTGCTTTCAGTCATAGTGGCCTCGAAAACTAAGAGCAGAGCAGTGGCGGTAAATCTGTTGCATTGTTCCTTCGTGATGGGCTGCAAGAACTCCATTAAATCATCTCAGTAAGCCAAGTTGCATAAGTGTTCTTGCAGATGGTCCCAACACGGCATGCGCTATGTGCCACGTAATTTATACTCCAGTTGACGAGTCATCATTACGGGAATCAGTAACTGCACGCATTGATGATATGAATCAGGATGAGTTTCTTGACTACCATACGTTCCGTCGCTTCATCACAGCAATCTCGTTGCTGGACCGATGGTATCCCAAAGATGTACATGTGTTCAGTGTCCATTCAGAGGGCAGGCTAACCAATGTCACTTTCTTTGTGCGTCACAAAGGTCGCCTTCAACGGTACGCTATTTCACCACTGATGCTTCCTTGCTGCAGTTTTACTGTGTTAGGAGCACACTTCAGAAAGAAAGCTTTTCATCGTTTTGTTGCAGAAGTGAATTGTGATGAATGTGAAAGAACCGTAGAGAGCGGAAATGCTCACTTATAACAAACTTCATTCTATGCTCCAAGCAAGTCACTTCTAGTGTGATTCGCTAGCATTGGTAAAATACTATTATGTATATTTATTCAACGTCGGAAGAAGTATTTTTGAGAGATTCACTCCAATGGATAGAACTAATTCAGTGCAAGCGCCGGCAACTGTGGTCTTTGTGATTCATGGGGCCTTCCGTATCGCAGATATGAAATAAGCTTGCATCCTGAGCTTGTTCAGCCTGTGGGAAAGCACATGCAGTTCCACAAAGGTGTCTCGTTGCTCGGACAACCACTTTTACAAATCACACTACCGTTATTCCACACTGATTTGTTGCTGTATCGTTTGGTTTCTAAGTATGCGCTGACCTGTAGTAAACAAGCTGTGAATAATTTTTGATCATCCGATTGTAGATGAGATGCAGTTATCTTATATACTCTTTCACCAACAAAATTCTCAGCTGTTCGCCCCGTGACTGCAGCTGCCGATGTCATTAGAAGCAGTGCTGCCTGCCCTTCTAAAACATTTGCTTCAAAATGCATCGAAAAATTCTGGGAATAAGTCGTAGTTTCGATACGCACACCTCAAATATAGCCTTCTATCGGGTACGTCCCAAAAATGTAAGGGTGAAGGGGGACGTACTCCGGCAGATCCCACTTCTCAAACTAGGTCGTTCAGGCAATGTCGGTGGCAAAAAGTGCTTTTCTCTTGGTTGAATTTTCCCTAGCATGTTATCATTGAAAATTTGCTGTTTACAAGTTGTGGGACCAGAATAAAGAAGCGAATAGTGAGTCAGAAAGAAGCCTGTAGTAAAGAAATACTTTTTCAAAGAGTCGATTTCATTGCGTGATTTGGAAGGAGATAAGTGGCCAAAGCATCGAGTGTCTCATAAGCACACACCCTGAAGCGGTAGCAGGAAATCAAATAACGACGAGAACGGCACACCACCACCAAGTGAGATGACATCTGTCGCTCGAGCGCCCTCATTAGAAGGCACTTGGCAAACAGCGCCGCACTAAAAAGCCAACGCTTCATTCATCCCCTGCTTTTATACGCTCAGGGGTAGCCTCCTTTGCAAATATCCTCCATAGACTTAATTGTTTAAGTGTACTGAATGAAATTTGAGGGCTTTACGGGACCTTCATAGAACGGGACAAAGGGTTGAACTCGTGCTCTGAATCTATATTCGAACAGATTAATATTACGTTGACAGTTGTTATAAGGTTTTTTGCATACAGAAGAGTTGGGATGGATGAGTAAATAAATGAGCCTTCCACTAACTGGCACATGATCAAGCAACGTAAGTTCAGCTTCGCATTGTTCTCGTAGTTTTAGACGATGTATAAAAGCTGTTCATATGAAACTCTCTTTGGAAGAAGTGACTGTTTTTGACTTTTCGCGCCATATCAAATTGAACATTGCATACAAGAAATTTGAAAGACGCATTTTTATTTGTAGATTCAACATTTATGTTTTCCCGTTCGAGCTTTTAGTTTTGTCCTTCGTTACTTCCTTTTTTCTTCGCATCTCTCCCCTTCGTAGCCATCTCCAGGAGTCGCAAAGAACGTTTAACCGCTGTGAACTTTATAGCTTTTTAAGGTCACGTCGAATCCAGGAGCTTATTAGGGATGCGAAAGGACGTCTTAACGACGTGAGTGGCATGAATATCGATGTTCTGTGGGATGAGTCGTGCGCTAGCGAACCATGTCCTTATTATCAGCAATGCAGACAAGTGCATAAATACCTCCACTCTGCACAGGTTTGACTCATTGTCTGAAATAGGTGCAGATGTCTACTGAACTATGTAGGCCTCTTTTCTCGCCATGGGATCAATTAGATCGTTGTGAATATCAAAGGAGAAAGCACAGTACGCATTTCAGCAAAGGCTGTTCTTCAGCGGATTGACGATGCATTTTGAATCCTTCGATGCAGTAAATGTTCTTTAGTTGTGCTGAGAACGTTGAGGTTCCTTCGTGACCTTGACTGCTTTGTTGGGTCGGCCATTTGTTGCGCCTAACTACTAGAACAGAAGGATGCATATATTCTCCGACAACAACTGCAATTTTTTAGTACGTTCTGTTTCACGGAAATTATCTTGCAACTGGTCCTTTCTCGTTTTCACCTATTTCTCATTTCTTTATCTTCTGTGGGACGCTGAAATTTCTTCCCGATTTCAAGGTGACAAAAACCGTGCAAAAACCTTGAAATCCTTCGCGGCTTTTTTTAAAATTTCACATGGCGGGAAGAAATTATGAATTTAAAGGACGCTGGGGAATCGTAATGGAAGACATTCTCGTACATCCATTATCACTTGGTACCTATTGCGGCTTTTGAATGGCTTTGGCGAAATCACGGAAATTTGGGAGAAGATAAAGAAAATCCAGCACGAAATTCAACTATTAATTAAATTGCGCGCTTTTTTGCTGAAAAAAATTTGCTAAACGAATCGCTAAATTTTTTTTTGTTCAAAGCGAATGAAGATTTTCTAAGTTTCCCTTTTAATACGCCAATGTATCAGTGAGAATAGAAGTTTTCAGCATTTCAAGACTGACAGCTTTCTTATGCGCTCTCTTGACGTCGTTGGGACGTTCACTTGTGAGTGCTCCAAAGGATTTGCTGGTATGTCGTTTGTCAATTTCTTCCAAAATAGTTTGCAAAATAAATAAAGTTTAAATGGATATGTTACAGTTTCCTCCCTAAGGTGCTTCTATCGCCTCTTATTAATCTCTGCCAAGCCGTCGGCCGAAAAACCTACGGCGACAAATTTTACTTTGTATAATTTACATCTCACAAGCCAAGGACATTTCTGATTGATCGAAAGTTTCCATTTGCAAGCGCAAATCCGTTAAAAGATGGCTAATATTATCGAACGCATCCGTTGAATGTTCTGTTTAATACCTTTCTACTCAAACACATTGTGAGCATCACAGTGAGCCAACAAAGGCGTGAGTCTTATCTGAAGGCACAAGCAAATGCCATAGATGTTGCCTTTCATAGAGAGCCACAGCTTAGCTGTCGCTCTTCGCTCCTCTAGCAAACGATAACGGCGAAGGCTGGTATAAATTCTTATTGAATATGCAAATGAGGTTAGCGTGGGAACTAAGTAAGCGACCCGATGAGTTGAATGCTAATTCAGTATGTAAACAAGAGGTTAGAGAGTATGCAGGACGCAGTGATCCACTCGTGCAGCGACACATGCTCAGAGCGGCATTTATCAAGTGCTGGGGAGCTAGCTCGCGCAAATTTTTATTCAGCTGGGCGTTTGCTCGAAAAAAAAACGCCCTGGGCTAACAATTCACATTGCCGGCATCAGAATACTAGTTGGTACTGTCTTACTGTTCTCTAAAAAAAATGTTTGAAGCATTTGGTTGAACCAGTGAGCTATCTCTGGAAAGTTCATATCGTAGAAGCCCATCTCTGCTCTTCCTCGTTCGTTCAACTTTAAGGAACGCAAATGAAATAGCATTTGCCTTAAGAATTTCTATAAGATGGCATCCAAATGGGGATGTAGATGATCGGGATAAATGAGTGCGGCGAATCGCGTAATACTCTGATCGCACTTAATTCACCTGTCTTTCTGTTCTGTATCCGATGCAAAGGATGGAAGGCACCAAAGAAGTGAAGAGATCCCCAAGGCATCGATCGATTTGAATAGGAGTGAAAAGATAAGATGGATAATCCTGAAACATTATCAGTCAGTTTATAATCACACAAGCATTGCATGTCCCGTCGTGGGAAACCGTCCCATCGTCATTACATACGGACGTGCTTAGAAATTCTGGGACTTTATTTCCCACTTCAAAAACGGTATCTTCTTCATTTTTCATAATTTACGCTCCCACAGGTTCTTTATTTTGCAAATGAAATAAAAGGCGAGAAAATGCACCAGTGATACCAGCTTGAACGGGTCGTTCCAAGAATCCATTTAATGCGCCAGTCGGCTGACTGCATAAAAATCAGCCGATGAATTTCCAGTAATTCATTTACTTTACGGCCTGTGTAGTCACTTCCACGTATTATCACCCAAAAGTTTGTTTTCCATATCCAGCTACTCACCTATTGGTTGTGACAAAAAATTGAAAGGATTGAAATTTGGCGCTCTCATTAAGTCATTTGTACATAACTCATCCAGGAGTAGGCGGCTTAATATGTGGCTTGGTCTTCCGGACCTTCCTAGGATGATAGTACTCACTGAAAGTCTTCGCCGTGACTTTCCTATTCCTTTGGCCCAAATTACGGCCAAACATATGTATGCCAAAGTTTATGTACCCACACGCAGACATTCGTATGTGCTTTTGTAGAATTTTTGTCTAAAACATCTGAAACCCTAGTTTTTGTCAAGCTCAATTACATCTCGAGCCCATTTCTGGCTTTTTCATGCGTTTTTATGATCTCCACCTTAGAGATCTTATCTCTTCCTTTACTGTTTTAGGTCTTGATTTCTTTGTCTCTATTATTTGCAAACTCGTTCTTTACGAAAATTTTTATATGCCTGACTGGAGGATGTCCTTGAAGTTCTGTGCCTCTCCCCTCCACCTTCAACTGAGGTTGATTTGAGTCACCCACGTCGGCCGGCCTATAACATTAAAGTGTTTTTTGCTGGTGTCTAGAAATGTAATAACTTCGTTTAAAATACAAAAAATTTAATATGTACGAACACATCGTCGCATACCGTTGTTGTACATGGAAGCACCACTCGGCAGTGCTCTATGGGCGCTACTTATAGGCACCAAGTGGTTTCATCCATTATTGTCATTTATTATTGACATCGACCTATAAAATGCTAGAGTAGTCGGCCTCATGCGTTCATGAGCTAGTTGTGGGTACACTTCTGTCTTGTCCGTTCGAAGTGCTTTATAGGTACCACTGTTCACTGCATCGATGCTATTCGTCTGTCACAATTAGAAACTTGATCATTCTTTTTTGTTTATGCTATGCGCGGTTGGGAAATGTTGCTTCACAGTTTGAAAAACCCGCCGCTCAAAAGCATGATTCGAAAAGCGTCTCAACTGAAGTGCCTGTATGAAATAGATCGGTGATCAAAAATTGATCCAACTTGCTCCAAGCAGCCCTTCTTACAGTTGCGGACAGTCCACAGCTAAAAGTTATCACTTTTTAACGAATTCAAAAGAACTAATGTGGAGGCATCCTTGCAGGCTCAGACGCACTTCAACAGCTATGCAATGAACGCATCGACCAATGCTATTCCTCACCATGCCATCATCAAGGAACTTGCATCCCCCTCGAAAATGGTTATCGTTGCGACTGCCCTCCAGGACGCATAGGTTACTTCCTTAAACTATTTTCTCATATCGCACCACTATGATATCACATTTTTGGGGAGGTCTCCATGTTTTTGATGGAAACTTCCCCTACAGCGAACAAATTTGTTATCACTTGAAAACAAACCTTATGCCTTTGAAAAATATATTTGCCTTTCAGAATTGTTCCTTTGTTTCGCTTGCGAACCAGTTGCTCAAATGAGCGCAAAAATTATTGCGATAGGGCCATCTGCTGTTTAATGGAGATCTCTTGTTTTGTTTGAGCAGGTAATATTTGTAAACTTATTGCTTACATTAAAATTGATTTCCGCTCTTTTTGGAATAATTCTTCGAAAGATCATTTGTGTGAAAAACCCTGCAGCATTATGAAACGATCGGGCTGATTTGGGTTGTCAATTAGACGCAAACCATAATGTTTTTAAACATCATTCAACATATCTTGCGTATCTGAGTCGACTTTGAAGTGATAGTGTTGAAGTGGCTGCTGTGAGTGAATCTGTGACACATTCCAAAAATCAGTGATAAGCACATGTATTTTTCTTGGCGTATGAAGGTTTGGGGTATCAGTCCCTTCACTGATTTAAATGAATATGAAATTAAGCCGTTGAAGAAATGCGTCTAAGGGAACCGTTGGCTCTCTTTATGCGTCAAATTTGTTGGTTAAATACGCCTGTTTCGGGGTTTGAATGTACTCTAAAAGCATCGGGTTTTCGCCACTGACAGCGTGGTTGAGAGATCATTTGATGCGCTGGACGTGTCATCTGTGCCATGCATAGCCGAATTAATCTGCAGCGATGTTCTATCGATGAAATGTGACTCATACGTCGCGTCAGTGACGCTTATTTCCCGGGAGGCAGCCCCCACAAATTTGGCACCCAAGCAACGCTGCATAAAATTAATTAGATTCCTCATTTCGGCTAGCGGAAACACGCATTTCCGAAAACAATACTGCATTTAGCATGCATTCGTTTGTATATATCAATGGCGTTGTGATGGGGAGGCGAATCAGAGGGGCGGTGCACTCCATCCACTCGTTAGGATTGGCTGAGAAATGATTGTGATTTTTCAAAAAATTTGCTCGGATGTGTTCTCCACTGCAGAAACAACAGAATTGTTTCCATTAGTGGCACTATTTCTCCACTGCTTTCTTCTACAAACATTTCACCTTTTACTTTTTTCCATGAAAATTTCAATCCTTGCAATATATAATTAAGTTCTTCGTGACTTATAAAATTCTGTTGGCGTTGAAAAGCAAAGAGCAGTTTGTTTCGCTTTCTTACCTGTGTTTATATTAGGCGTACTAATGAAATTCCTTGATTCCCCGGAAACCCTGGACAACATTTTTTTGGTCTACGTATGTGCTTATCTGTCCTTATATCCCTCTTTCCGCAGACAGCACAAGACGTTGAGGCGGGAAATATACTTCCTAAAATCGTTCATTGGGATGAAAGGACTTAGGGGAAAGGACTCACAAGACGGCAGGGGGTTCTGTTTCCTCTCATTCCGGCTAAGTTAGGTTCGACGTCGTCTCATTGCTCCCGCTGAACATTGATCAAAAATTTTAGTAGTTCGTTATCTCTGTGCAAACTACAACCATGCAGCCCTGATAAAATTTCTCATGTCGAGGCGACAGGCAGGCATTGCATTATCGTCACTCTTGTTTTCCTCAAGGGGCAGTCTCTTATACATCCAGTACAGTTCCTGACTTCACTCAAAACGTTGGTCTTGCAACGACGTCACATCCGAGCAATCTGAACTCCTTTATCTTTAATCAAGCTCAGAAGGAGAGATGATGGACTGTGCCGTAACACTTGACCGCCAGGGCTCGATGACCGAACAGTCAGGGCTACTACCAAAATGAAGACCTGCAGCATACGGGCTGATCGCGCGTCTGTTAGCTGCGCAGTTGTGTCTGATTTTTTACGTCTCAAAAATTACGAAGTTTGCTTTTCTGCTCATAGAATACAGGAAATTCGGTGGACAGAACTTTCGTTCGCAGGAGAAGGAGCAGGAAGGGTGGATGAAGCAAGAGGGTTCAGATAGCAGGAGGCAGAAAAAGAAGGCTTAATTTCGGCCTCACGTGCTATCTTCATAAGTTATTCAGCTCAATTCGACACTAAAAATTTCTAGATCCCAAAACGGTGGTGTTTCATATATGAGAGCGGATTCCCTACTAGTGGCACTCGAGGTATCATGTTGAACTTGGTTTCTCGGTATCCATGTGACTGTTCATGAGACGCGCGGAATCAGAGCGCTAGCGAGGGTTTCGTTTCATTAGTGTGAGAGAGGAGGGTGGAATTAATCTGAACGTTGAAGAGCAGAACGGGTAATTAAGAATTAATCGATGCAATATTGCAGCCTTATTAGGCGAAAATCATGCACATGCAAATACGCTTATCTCATTAGCTTCGGGTCATTTGTTCGCGACGTTCCCTGTTCTCTAAAAAAATACAATGGTAAGTGCCAGTGCAACTGGCTCGACATATGCTTTTGTAGTTCTGCTCATTTGGCCAAATGGTTCGTTAAGTTGCTAGTAAATATTTTAATTTGCACGCAGCAACGCGTTATATGTTAAGTAATCTCACAGCTAAAAAAGATTGCTTCATGCTGAAAATGCAAACAGATTTCCGAGTACGTTTAACCACCTATAACCTTTTCCCAGTCGAAGAAAAGCGAGATCACGCTATGTTGTACGTTATATCCACCTAATTTTGTAGCTTATAAATGCGTAGAGAAAACCTTCGGTGGTTGCCAAGTTAAAACTGCTGGACCGGATGACAGGTGGATGAGCAGACATTGAGTGCGTCTAGGTAGGCATGTACACACATACGTGCCATATACACATACGTGCGTACAGATGCACAAATTTCTAGGCGAACACACACATGTGGAGTTATCCACAGACGAATAAACGTGCTTGCACAACGATCACATGCTCCCACATGCCTAAACACACTACGTGCGGTACTATGCACTTTTGCAGATGCAAATATCGCAAGGCGGATAAACAGTCTTAGGATGAAACATGAGGCAGAAACAACCATTTTTCCTTAATTGAATTGAGTGAGTGGGCAGTTCTTAGTTTTGCGTTGCCCTGAGAAATTTGATTTAAAAATAAACTACTGTATTACTGCAATAGACCTTTGATTTGTGGGTTTGCAATGTATACTAATTTATACTTCATTTTAAAAGCGATTTGTATCAGTCGACCAAGCTTTCATCACTAGGCTCATGTGGCAGCGGCGAGAAAGTGAGATTTCCAGTGCTATGGAATGCGTCACTTTTGATCATCAACTTAACATTAGCATGCAGAGCAATAAACGCTGTTTGAGGTAGTCAGTGTATAAACACACTCAATGAAAATTTACCTGACGACTTGCAACAGCTGCGATGTTATCGTAGCTGCTGTTTGACAAGCTTAAGAAACTCAGCCGAGCCGGAAATGCTTTTAAATTCTACTGGTGCTGCTTAAAATTTTGACTAAAGAGAATCGATAATTGCCACACGTTCTATGAACAGTGGGTAGCTGAGTGGGGGAGGGGGGAGTTTGATTGAGTTCCTGCTGCTGCGCCGAAAGTTTCCGTCGTGTCGGTTTGGCGGAGCAAAGCCGAGCTGGAAATTTTTCTGGTACCGATGCTGCTTCTAGAACATTTAGTGCTGTAAGTTCATTAATACTGTCCGCTTGGTAATCTCAAGTAAGCAAAGAGAATCTTAGTCTTCACTTGTTCCTATGCCTCCAAAACTTTGCCTACAGGGACTTCCTTAACACCGCCTGTTTAATCAGATACAACGCGTCGCAGCGCTTGGTGAAAATGATGTGGGATTGCTGGATTTTCATCATTATGTTTACGACATCCTGGTTGTTTCGCCCTGGTCAAGACCGTGTTCGCTTGTAAAATCTGATGTAAAACACTGCTGCATTTGTTTAGCGTACACGCCTCGACAATCATTCGTTTTTGATGTGAAGATGAGGGCACGAAACGTGGAAAATCTTTTACGAAAACAATGTCATTAGCAGACAAAATTCAGAAATAGGTTCCATCAGAATAAGTAGAGTTATCACTCTGCTTAAAGCCTTAGTGGAGGTCGCGAGTGCATGATAATAGCAAAGGTAGAAAACCCAACAATTTGGCGTCTGACAGGGAGGTCGTTGAACGTGTTGAGGTCGGATTAGAAGAAATACCCTGTTCTCTAATATGGACCCCTTTTGCTCTATTTGCTATAGTGGATGATAAGCTGTATAACAAAAGTTCCGTTCTACTTAAAGGGGAACTTGCAGAAGTAGTTTCAATTTCAGTTGCATAGTTATGCATTTCTCGTATAGATGAACAACTGAAAAAATTCAATGTTGACCGATTTTTGCTCTTAAATCAATCGTTCTGTGTTGTTGTTCAGATGCTGAGATGAGAATGACTTTGTTTTGCAGGCACAAACTGTGAGGGGACAATCTTTAGCGATGCATGTCTTCCACACTCATGCTTTTCGGAAGCACTATGCGCGATCAAGAATCGAACGATTTTTTGCGAGAATTGTAAGTGGGCGAAACATGATACCGATGAGCTATGTCGGCTGCGCTCGCTTGCGTTTACTGGTGAAGGATATGTGGCACTGCCAATCGCTGTTCCGAGAATGGAATTTAAAATCGAGTTCAGGTCATAACGAATTTTCAGTTCTCGAACATTGTACTTCGTTCTAAAATTGCTCTATTTATCGATCCACAGGTCGATCGTCTTGCCCTCGAACTGTGGAACAATAAACAGTTTTTTACTTTTGCTTTGAACATTGGAACTCTACAAAATTGGCTTGAAAGTTTAAGTTTTTTCCAAATTTTCGAAACAGACGTGATGCTCCGTGGTTTGAAGCGAAAAGCTAAACTCTTTGGATCCGTTTCATTGGTCGGGTCAAATTGAAGGTGCAGATGTTACACGTCTAATCAGTTGAACAACAGAGGTTGTTTCAAAAGCAATTTACTGATCTTCGTAAACAGCAGCTAAATTTAAGTTCTCTCTGTTTTATGGTGCAGTGCTATGAAAGCAGAAGAGAGATACGCTTCTCCTCAGTGGGCTGTTCAGTGGATTCGATCCCTAATCGTTTGTGGTTGAGGCAAATACTTTTGGCACCGTGAGTCAAACCTTAAGGCGATTCATCAGAACGCACGATGAATGACCTTGTTATCTGGAGCATTACTTGTATATCGCTCTGTAAGCTTAGATTCTGCTGATTTCTTTGTTCTTGAGAATAAAATTACCAAACGGATCCCTTCATTTCTTTCAGGGCAGAGTTCGGCAACCTACGGTATGCGGGTCGGGCCTAACTTCTTAACTTCTTCGGGGAGTCCCTAAGAATTCAGCCCACGATTCCTTTAGCCTGAGAGGCTGCCAGTGAAACCGCTCGGCACTTCGTGCTGCTCTGGCATGACCGATTAAGCATTTTTATACATTCCCATTTTCCTTGCAGTGTTAGCCCTTTTCAACCATCCATATATATCGACTGAAAGTGCATCTGAAAAAGCCCCTTCGAGTGAACTTGGATACGTTTAGTCATCAGTAATGGGGTTATTGAAACGTTTCTTCATGCCATTTATAGCAAGGGCAGATTGAAGAGTTTGATTTCGGGACAAGTATTTTTCTTCTGGAAAAACAGGCAATATAAGCAGCAAGATGTTACCTTTCGGCTGTGTAAAGGGAAATCTTATATTGGTTTGCATAGCGGAAAACTTTATGAGGGAAGGGCTTTGTTAAAGTGATATTATTTATTCTCTAAAGTGGCCAGAAGGCGAGGTCTGTTCGAAGGAACGGGTTCTTTAATTTCATCCTTTGAGGGAGGGCCCATTTTTCCAGGGTCAGTAAATTGATGGAAAAATCATGGTTTGCTAATTGATGGGGCCTTTTTTGCTTCTCCTCGATTTTCGATCAATCAAATCGATGGATCCTCCAGGAAGGAGAGCCTTTGAGCCTTCCACAAACTTTCCTTTCAGATGTTTATAAAAAAAGTGTTTTATTTATTTTTCTTCAGTCTGGCAACCACTTCGGGCTCAGGAGTTGTGTTGTTCGCTGGCGATCTGAAGTCAGATTTCCTCGAGGTGTCGTTGGAAGATGCGCTCTTGGGCGCGCGCTTCTCTCTGGGGAAAGAGATATTTGAGGTTATCATTGTTGGCTGCTTAGTTTTTTCCACAAACTATTTTCAGAAAAATTGCTCCTTCAACTATTATCGTTTTCAAGAAGGTGCCATTGTTTTGTTCAGTGGGCCTCGCTCAGCAGCTGCGTTTAAGTTCTCTTTTGTATAAATGTTGCAGATCGAAGTGTTTTGCAATCAAAATTTCCCATTACTAGCCGACCGTTTTGGTCAATTTTGTGCCATAAATGAGTTGCATACATGCAGGAGGCACCTGATGGATGCGTGTTTTCTGGCATTTGATCCACATGACACTTATTTTAGGGGAGAATGGAAGATTGGCGAGTAAATAAGGTGAACGATGGAAACTGGCACAAAGTGACTGTTGATTTTTATGATCATGTAAGTGGTGTTATTTTATGTGTTCTTCTTAATTTGTTTAAAGTTGAATAATTTTCATCTCAGGTGAACAGATGATCGCTCTTGGACACTGGAAAACTTTATGAAAAGAAGACTCGCCTGCAATAGAATTGAGAATTGAAAAGTGATTAAGTGTTCTTTAATATAAGCCTCCATGTGAGAAGTAACAGTTACAAAATTCAGAAAAGAGGCCTTTGGTCTTCTATTCATAAATATGCGCAAATATTTCCATACATGATTTCTCATTGCTAACCATTGCTCTTTGCGTGTCATCCACCTCCTCGAGGGAATGGTGATTCAACGTCGTTCAGAACGCCCCATACAAACACTGTGTCTATAATAGCTTATTACTGTCTTGTTGAGTTGCTGTTCAATATTTATAATATATCTGAAATTTGAGAAACTTGTGTTATCCCTGGATGCTTGTGAACCGTACATCTCCATGGCATTCAGCAACACGACCGGCTATGGAAAGTGTGCAACCGAGGTTGTCGCAAATTTACCCGAGAAGTGAGTTGCCAAGTCTTGATGTTTTCTTCAGCCGTCCCATTTTTTTTTCGTTTGTTTCACTAAAGACTGTATTAAGGTGTCTGTACTAGGTCGCCTTGGAAGTGCGATCGATTTGCGAGGAGCCGTGCATTAATATCTTGTGTTTTCTTCGATATATGGAACCTACGCATATTATACTCTGTGATTTCTTGTTTCTTTCTGTCACAAAGATGGCTATTCTGTAGCAGTCCTTTCGCGTTTCAGCATTGTTTCCCGGGCGATGCGAAAACACGCTTTTCGTATAGTGGCACACTGTGTGGTGCCAAAGTGGTGCAGCATCAACCCACTCGAAGATATGCCATTTGTAGTTTTAACAAGTTGAGGCAGCGGCATTGATCGGCCAGCGTTGTGCAGATCAGCTGCCCTCAACTTTGTCCTCAGCTGTCCTCAAGTATGTCCTCCACTGTCCACAACTCTTGTCTTCATATAGGAATCACTTTTTGGCATAGATAAATCCAGTGGAAGAATGAACAGGTTCTATTATGAAGAATCTCATAAGAGCTAAGCGGTTTCTCCATCGGCTGGCTAAGGCGATCGTAGATAGCAGGTGAGAGCCATTCGCAAAGCGAAAAATGTTCAGACATCCCGCCTTAGATGTTAGAAACTGCTCTGACAGACTGATTGCATCGGATTATACTCTACAAATGTCGTTGTGGGCTGATTAAGCTGCATCTCCTTCCATTTCGAATCATCCGCAAATCGCATTTTCACGCAATCGAGAAAAAGGAGCTTGAAGCACAAAGCTATTAAGTAGAACTGTCATTTATTGCGAAGGAAGACAACGATACCGATACACGTTAGCGGTAATCGATGGTTCTAGTAAGTTGTGCTGATAAAATGAATAGCAGAAGTGGCAGAAGGTTGAGAGGAGAGAATGTTGTGAGTTGGAAAGGTATTACTTGCGTGCGTTGGTGCGAATCGGAGATCTTTTGCAGGCCGAGATGTGTAAATTTTATTCGTTGTCAGTTTTCCGTCATTGACGACATGGGAACTTTCTGCCTTTATTCAAAAATTTAGAGATTTGAATGTACTTCACCTTTTATGCACTTCTGGATAATTGCTTGCACATCTGTGTGTTGTGTTTATCTCCCCGTTCAGTTCTATCAACTAATGAGCTATAGAAACGACCGCGATGCACATTTATATTACATAAGTCGAGCTATCTCTCATCCAAGCTAAGCGATTAAAAGGACACAAGTCGAGCTATCAAGCGATTAAAAGGGACCGCACCTCCGTGGACTTCCGCAATTATGTACCTTAATGGTACAGTTTGCAACAGTTCATTTGCGGAACATTACTTGTTTCAGATGTGCTGACGGAAGTGTAACTTGCCATCGTTTCCTCGACGTTGTCCCAGTCGTTTATTTTGGTGCCCGACCGGGTGTGGCGAGCAAAAGTGAATATAATACTGTGTTAAACGACGAATCCCTCATGCCAGTTGTCCAACATGGCTACACAGGATGCATATCTAATCTGAGCGTCGACGGACTGCTCTATCACTTCTCGAGCTTCAGCGAACTTTCAAGGAGCGGCGTCGTGCTCGCTGGCTGTAAAGAGAAACGAGAAGTTTGCTCTTCGATGCCATGTCATCCGTCGAGCAGATGCGAGAACTACTGGGGCGGTCATCATTGTCGGTGCGAGCACCAACTGCATACCGAACACGCCTGTAGCGCTGGTTAGATCTATTAGTCATCTTTGATAGATTAGTTTCGCAGAATTCGACCGGAGTCGGCTAGCAGAGTCGATTCCACAGGCGGAATTATGGCATAAACAGGCTGGTCGGCTGATTTTTTAAATTTCAACCGTTAGTAGAGAGCACTGGATGAACTAGTGGATGAAAACGTTGGCGAGGTCGTGGCACAAGGCAGCGCAGTGTTATTACGGAAATCGAAAATGCATTTATCTAGATTATGGTTCTGCTGTTAGAGTGTTCCATTTAGAAGGTCTATGCTCGGATGGTGTAACATCAACTGGAGCTCAGTTTTCACAAGGTCATCCCGAAAGGTTTCATATTTTTCCGGCCTCTCAACCATAACTTTAGCTTTATTAGTTGCTTAGTTAAAACTACCGGGTGATGGGAAGACCTGTATACCTGCATATATAACATGTGCGTGGACACGACGTCGCTATAATGCGTATTACGAAGGCAATTTACGACATTGTCGGACAAATCGATGAACCCACGCACCTCACGCCATTGTGATGCATTCGTTGTTAAAATTCGCTTCTGCGCATTCAAATCACAGAGCGTCTATTAATTTCTTTTACTGCAAAAATGTCCAATTTCACAAATTATGAGTCGACTGCCTTCTATGCTTCGAAATTTGCGTGTGCAATTCGCTCGCCAGTCACACTCATATATGAAGGCTTCATTTGGAAGTCACGTTTCGGAGATCGGTTTTTTATTGCATTCATTGTATTTACCAATGTTTGTCACGTTGACTTTTGCATTTCAGGCTCTGAAACTACTAGGCAAGCGGTCAGGCACGTACACCATACTCTCAGACGTGACTTCCTACAATGTTTTCATGCGAAAAATTATGAAAACTCTCAACATCTTTTACTCCTTCGCTTAATGAGTTCCAAAATTCATATTGCGGAAACATCACTGTCAACGCTTTTTCAATCGCTTTTCGCAAAGTAGAAATCGTCTTCGGGCTACATTTCAACCAACAGTATGTGTATATGTTGCGTGCACGGCAACCTTCTTGCGTCAGGTGAACACGGCGCAGGAATAAATAAGCGCTGAATGCACGTTTTAAGCACTTACCTCGAGAATTGCTTTAGTACAATTTATTTCGTTGACTGGGCATTTTATCGATGCCCACTATACGAATAAGAAATATGGTTGAATAGTTATCTCTTTAAGCTTTGTTTCTCGATCCATGGAGAGTGGTCAGCGCTTGAATAAAGTTTTGACTTGCTAACATCTAATTTCATTTGAAAATTTTTGCAGAGAGGCCAAGCTACGTGATGCTAGACGACGAAGAGTCGTATGTGATGTGGAAAGTGCACAACGCTGATGTGTTTAGAAACGTTTCTCTCGAATTTCGTACTCGTTCACGGGATACGCAAGTGATCGCAGTCGAATTTGTTTTGCACTCTGACTTCATCACGTTCTCGGTAATATTTGACTTTCTGTATGTGCTTTGCACTAGCGCTTAAATTTTAATGTTCGTTTGAATAAGCAGAGTTAATCGTAATGCCGCAAAAGTAGACCGTCGAAACTAAATTGGCTTATTGCTTACCGCCATGCGGTGTATTTGCATAAAGTGGAATGGTCAGTTGTTTCACTAGGCGTTCTAGTTGCCTCCCCACTTATAAGCATCCTAACATAAGTAAGATTTTGCGCACTGCTCGTGCGAGGGGCTGGAATGCCTCTCTCATCCGATATAGCTGTACCGCTCTGACTGTATATGCTAGGCGGCGCCACTATCTACCAGCTCTCCTGGGGGATTAGCTAATCAGTGGGCGCTTAGAAGGAGGTGGGGGGTTGGATGGAGGTTGGGGGGGGGGGGAGGGGGAAAGCCGCTTCCATTCTGAGGCAAAAACGCGGAATTATCCACGCACCTTTGAGTGCCTCCGAGCACTAGAAAAAGTGGATTCTTTCGAGAGCAAAACACTCTCCGCCTATGCTTGGCAGCGATCCGTGGTAAGGACAAGTGAATTTGAGAGCCGAAGTGATCGCGCTATGTGTGATTTTGGGCCATCAGGTCTGAATGGGGCCATAGAGGGCCGTCGTGTTGCACGTGCACTTAGTACATCTCACCCGGCTGAGGTATACAAGCTCTTGAACTGAGAAATGCCTGCACCAGCATAGAGAATGAGAAATGACTGAAGAATATTGAAAAGGTGCCTTAGATTCCATAATTGGCCCTTATTTTAACATTTTTGAATGCCAGCACAATGGTGATTTAAATGCCTTTTTAAGGCGCCAGTTTTCTTAGAAAGCTGGTTTCCAACTTTTACATTTTACAATAGCCTGTTAAAACAGGTTTTTTTTTCTGATGAAGAAGGATGTAAAACTTGTTTCTGGAGCTGATTCCGGTGATGCGGCCCATTTTTTCTCCAGGTTAGACTGTTCTTAATTTCAAGAGAGTTTTTCAAGAAATTTTCGGATCCATCTGCTGTGAACGGCCGAAACTCGGCTCCCGCGAAGGCTGCATGCATGCTGGATTCCTTTTAGAAAGTGCGGGTTCTGGCAGAACCAGAAATATTTCACAGAATGGCGAAAACATACATTTTTTTTCTGTGCTATATAATTATGTCTGATTCATTTCCTGAAATTTGATCGATGAATTGTTTCGATCAATATTTCGTGTAGTCTCCGAATTTTCAGACCGCTTTGCTCCTGCAGTTTTGTTTTGGCTTCAAGAAAGCCCTTTGCTTCTATGGATATAAGAAAAGCGGTCCTGACTATTCTGCGGGTTGTTTGAATTTAGGTAGGTGACTGGAAGCGAAAAGACTTTGTGCAGGCATCCACAGCTAGAGGTTTTTGTCGATTGTCCGACGCTGTGGGGAGCGAAGTCAAAAGACTGAAGTTGTTGCTGCAGAACTGTTAAGTTTAATTATGTCAGCAAGATTAGATAATCCAAAAAAAGGTGAGAAGCCCATGCAATAGAATGCAGAAAACTTCTTGAGGATTTATCAGTCCATCGCAAAGGGTTTTCATTACTTCGTATGAAATTTAGGAGAGCAGGGGAAACCTCTCGGAAAGACACTAGGTTCGTTTAATTCTTCATGAAAACGTCGCTTAGATATCCGAAACTCAAGAAAATCAACCATTCCGCAAAAAAAGTTATGGCTACTTCTTTACATCTGTCTGCTAAAAAGTAGGTTTTTCGAAGGCGCTTCTAGAAATTTGAAAGATTTAAAATGTGCTAGAAGAAAGGGAACTGAAAAGACGTAAGTTACTTGGAAAACCCATCTATTAACGCTTGTGGGGTGAATTAATGAGGCTTTTCGTAAATGTACAAGAAAATGCTAATTTTCATTATTCAAAATAATGCTTCCTGGCGTGGAGGAACAATCCGGTTTTGACCAGGGTTTCATCTGTTTCACATCAAACACTATTTAGGCTCTCTATGTTAGGTAGAGTTCGATAATCTCATCTTCTCCTAAAAAAAAGAATTGTGCTTTGTCACATGAAATTTAATTGAAAATTTTCTAAAATTTTCCCTGAATCATTCGGCGAAACCTGTTTTGTAAGAAACAACGTATTGCACTTTCGCAATCAGCGCTCAAAATCCCTATTATGTATATGAGACGTCGATGGGAAATTTTTTTCAGCTTGCACAGGGATATGGAGTAGTGACAGTCGGTCGGCAACAGTTCACACTAACATTTCCATATTTCTCTGATGGAAAATTTAAAGCAATTCTTATTGGAATAGACGGCATGTTTGTTCGTGTGCTGGTCGACTATATTCACGAGAAGGTGAACAGTCTTGAAATTTTTTATGCAGAAAAATTTAATGACATTTAGTTCCTTGAGTTTTCTTGTTTTGTTTGTCTCTTTACATTGATGATTAACTTAAATTAGGTGCAGTTTTTTGTTTGACAGACATCAGTTAGATGTACCGAAATGTTATAAATTGTTGCTGAGGCGATCCCAGATTTCAGCCGCCTTAATAACTAGGGAATCTAGCTTTGTTTCAGTCACCTCACACGCGATGGTGACTGTCATACGCTCTGGTAGCGAAGTGCAAAATCCCTTGAATGGGAGATGGTGGGTAGCTTTTACCAGTTGCTTGAAGAATGAAGCTCGGTTCCTAACAGGAACTGTCATAGGGAATGAGAGGAAACGTAGAGGTGAGACGCCTGCGTTGTTTACCACCGGCATGGTGACAAAGTTTCGCCACAAAGAAACAAATGCACAAGTGGTTAATGTGATTAGTTGGATTAATCTAACAAGCCTATCGAGCTGCTCAGTAAAAAAATACATGAAGTCGGAATGTGAAGTAGTTTGAGCAGACCTGGTAGGGGTGGGAGTTTGTGAAGATCCAGGATCGTAGTTTAGGTCCAACTTAAAACTTTAATCATATTTTTGTCATTTCACTATGATAGTTTCAGGGAGAATGCAGTTCATATCACGTTCAGCTTCATCGTTAGGCAATGCTTCTATTTGCAGCGTTTCCCACTATCCGAAGGCGAAGCGGTTCTTGGCGTTCGAAGCATGTATTCTGGTCTAGCACCGTCAATGAGCCATCCGCAGCGTTTCGAAGGCTGTCTGCGCAACGTCAAGCTGAACAATTTGCGCGCAAAGGTAGTCGAACAGTCGAGAACAAAATCTAACTGTCAGGTAACAAACGCAGTGCTCCTCTTGTTTATTTTGCTGTAGAGTTACAGTTTATGCTGGGATAAAATTCCGCAATCGTTTTTTAGGTTAACAGCACGTAGGGGCGTTTCTCACGATACACTTTTCATCCATTTCAACAGCGGACATATAAAAAAGAGTTGTAATGTTCTGAATATCTCAGTCACGTTTGGGATACTGTGGAGAGCACATTGAATGTGAAGTACGAGCATATTAGCTGGAAAATTTCAAAGCACAACATCAGTTTAAACGCCTATACTCTGTGGTAATTGGGTTTAGTAGTCCAGCCATCTTGCTCTTTACAACTGTTCGTATCGGAAAGTTCAGGTGCGCAATGAATGTGGTCAGCCACATATATGTCCTCGCAACAGTAGATGTATCCGTGATTGGGATCGCCACCGATGCCATTGCCTCAAAGGTTTGTTATGTGTTGAGTCTTTTTTTTTTCGTAAAAAGAAAATAGGAATTGCTGCAAATCAGGACGATACAACTCTTCCTTTTTACTTCAGCTCTGTCTGAGTGAGCAATTCAGTTGAGGTTTCCAGAGTATAGATAGCTTAATAAATACTGAACGAAGGCTAAAAATGATTCAAATATTGTCAAAGTGCGTTAATTCTTACTTCCGTTCGTTGGACTGCGCACGTTTCACTGCGAAATAATTCGTACAGACGTTGTTGTTTCCTCGGTGCCTTCAGTTATGGAAGTTTTCAGAAGGTCTAATAATCGTAAAATGAGAGCGTTTGTTATAGCGCTAAATTTCTTCGCATTAGTTTTATGTTACAATCTCTTGATGTGGTCACATATATTACGAGTATTATGATAGTGTGTTATCGTAGATAAGTGCAGATGCTATATCACACTTATTATAAAAACTATAGTTGCAAATTCCTCGGCCATTCACAAATGTTCTTACGAATCTTATTTGCAAAGGGTGCAATGCAAGTGCCTTTCTTTTAGGCTACATAGGAGACAACTGCACCGATGCGTGTGCCTTTCCTAGGATATGTGCGCATCAAGGTTTTTGCTCAAGATCAAATAATAGTTACGGTAAGACTTATGTATTTGTTGTCTGAAAATGTCGAATGATTTTCGGCCAGCGTCCAGATGTCTAGTTCATGCAGGGGGGGGGGGGGCCTAATCGTTCTTCCTCCAGTCGACCCTGCCATAAAAGACGACGGCTGCTCCACCCTATCTGTGGTACACATGATAATATATTTGTTGGAGGCGAACACCAGAGGCACGGATAGAAAAATATTTTATTCAGCGTTTCGGCATGCCACCATCATGAGTACATTGAGGAGTATGTTAGGAGTACTTTAAAACTTAATCTACCCTTGATGATAGAGTAAGACACCTAAACGGTGAGTACGATATTTTTCTATCGCGCTTCCGGTGTTGGCCATCAACAAATGTTTTATTATTGTTATCTGCCATGGTCCACACGCCTTACACAAGATGAATTACTGCAAAAGGAGAGAATATTCGATACCTCCTTCGAAGATGTAGAAACATTGCGAACGACGGCTTATACACGCGCCGATTTCCTGTTTAATCCATCAACGAACTGTAGTATGATCGGGACACTTCCGAGCCATTTTGGGGAAAAGTTTTCTTGTTCATTTATCGTCAGAAATTGAGACTTTGTGGGATTTTGGCTCGCCGTTGTTTCATCGTTTTGTTTATGCATTACTGATGCAATTTTGAACAAAGGTTGCTGGAAAAAGCATCAGTTAAGGTTATGAGAGGGTTTATTAAGGTTACGAGTGTCGATGTGCGGACGGATTCACCGGACGCAATTGTGAACGCAAAGCGGTCACACGCACTTGTCCACTAGGATGGTATGGGAAATTTCCACACTGTCGCGAATGCGAATGTGACGTGAGACGAGGCTTTATCAGGCAATGCGACGAGAAGACCGGGACTTGTCTTTGTGAAGTGGGTCACTTGCAGATCTGTATCAGCTTGCGAAGAAAAACTGTGGAATGGCCCTATTCGCGGCACTTATTCTGAGACTCTGAGGCACGCAGCGACTGCAAAAAGGGGCACAAAATTATCTGGCGGCGTCATTCTTTTACAAATTCCATTTGATTTCTCTGATGCATGTATACTTCACTGTGGTTTCTTCGCACACACACAACGAGCATTTGTGAAAGTGATTTTATATGTAAATCCAGCTAGGTACTGGATGAACAAATCCTTGGCGGCTCATTTGCTGGGACGTATAACGGAGTGGCAAAGCGTTCCACTATCATGGACAATTTCTAGTTCAAGTTGTTTTCTTTTGGTACCAGGTATCTGAGGAATATTGGCAGCTGCACAATATGAGGCACCGCTCATGTGAGTCAATCAGTGAAAAGCAGCTGCTGTTTTCCTTGCCAGCATATCGGGATGAAAATACCATGAGCAGACAACTAAGGCGTCATAAGGAATCTTCGCTTGAAATGTGCAGATGAGAATGTTGTGTAGCGCCCTTTTAATTTCATCAGAATCTCCTAAACCCTGAAAACCCATGAGAGCAAGAAGCCATCGAAATGCATATTGTCAGCAGAGGGAAGCTATTGAAGGACCATCTGAATGTGTTTCACCGTTGACTCAGTAGCTGAGTGAGTGACTGCCACTATAAATTGTGATCAAGATTTGCATTATGCTTATTTAGGGACTCGCAGTCATCGGTTTGATTATATTGACAAATCTAGGGCTCATTTTTTATGCTTTGTTCACTTCATAGGAAAGTGAATAGCTTGGTCGATGAATGCTAGTTGGATGTACGAGCTTTTCATTCGGATGAGTGCACAATTACGCCACATATAGCCTTAAAAAATTGTGACGCCTATAGTTTAATTACCATCATTCCAGCCGGGCAACTATTTTTCAATCGACCGTTGCGTTCCTTGTGAATGTGGATTTGGGTCGTCGGGGAAAAGCTGTTCTGCGCTCGGACAGTGTCAGTGCACAGGGGAGGCACTTGGGCGCAGATGTGACCGATGCGCGCATGCTGCCGAGGAACTTGATCGCCAGACTCTCAAATGCGTAAAAGTGCACAACCGATGCCCATCCAACATCGAACAGGGCATTCAGTGGCCAACAACCGTGCATGGCGTGGTGGCAAGACAGGTGACAGTCGCGTTCATTTGGCCTTTTATAGGAAGCGCATTCAGAACAGATAACGTATGTGTTTACTTTCAGAACAGATCAGTCCAGTGGGCTGAACTGGAGAACCACTGAAATTGGAGGTATGCAATGTCGTGGGCTCGTTTTTACCTTTCACCTTCAGGTCGATCTTTATCTCCGAAAGGGGTGAAGAGCCACAAAAAAGTGGTCAATAGTTTTTATATGCAAGTGTGCTTCAAAACTGTTTAGATCGCGAAGCAAAAAGCAGTAGAAAGCTTACCAGAGTTTTGTTAATCTCCAGCAATTATGAAAATTCATTCGTGCTTTTATCGATTCCACAACTGGCCTCACTTTTGCAAAGAAAGAAGTCATTTTTTCTCATATTTTACCAGGCTGTTGATTGTGAAACGTTCTCGCACATGCAACTTTTGAAGCACTTTCAAGTATGCCTGAATTCTTTTCCTGGTGAATGAGCTCAAGTCTTGATGCGCCGGGTCGTCATGTGCCGTAGAGGTATCCACTGAATTTTATTCCTCCAGCCATGATGGTCCTATGGTTAATATCATGTGGATGACGATGGACACGACCGTAATTGTGTATGCTCGAATGCGACAACATGATGCGCATTCTGAGCACACTTTTGAAAAGATAAGAACGAATTTTTTGCTGAAAATTTGTACGATATCGGTTCAGGTAAAATATGGACGCATTTATTCCAAGTTTTATTGTTTGCTGACATTCTGTAACATATTGTCCTGCTGAGTGAATTTGCAAAAGTGATGTCGTGCAGAATGGACTGTTTTTCATTGAAACCTCGTCATTGTGGCCTTGTGACATTTTTGGTACAGTAAAAGTACCGACGAATGAAAAAGCAAAACGCGACTGTAGGCTTTTTATGTAGCGCTGTAAAGACGATATATGACAGAAAATAACCGAAAATGGCCGCTCATTTCATTTTCACGTTTCGCATAAATGAGTTCCTCCTCTCCCTCCCCCCCCCCCTTACACCACCTTCATTCTGTTCCAGCTGGACGGATGGGGGAAGGGTAAGGGAGAGGTGGTCAACAGCCACAAATTACATATTCGTTCTACAGTCAGATCACGACCTGCTGGAAGTGCGGGATTTTGCACTCGATAACCTAATCCACTAGTGTATTTAAAGCTGATGTCGCAAAGAAATCTGAAATGTAAGCAGTAATATTGTTCAGATGAACGTCATTGGCTCGAATTTCTTGGTGGTTGCATTATTTTTCCGAAAGTATGCTTTGAGGTTTTTCATTGCCTTGGCTCATATCAGTTTCCTAACAGGACGCATTGAATTGTAGAGTTGCTCATTTGGTGAGACGGGAATCGCACTAAGGAAATGTGGCAACAACGGCAAATGGGAGCAAGTAAACAGCTACAACTGTACTTTCTTTGCATACCAGAAGGTCCACTTTTGCTTCATAAGAACATTGTTCAATATGACGCTCATTCGAGGCAAACGTAGTCGCTATTTTGATGAAGCCCATCAAAAATGCTGCTTTCATCCCTTCTTTGACAATACGATAACCTTAGGGAACAGTACATCGTTTTTAGCATAAATAGCGGTTCGTTGCAATTGTGTGGGAATTTTGGATGAGGCAGTTCATTGGTTTAAAAAAGAACAAATGGCTCCTATGGGGCCCGGTTCCATCCTTCTGTTGAATAGTTCAAGGTCTACACAAATGATACCCACAACCACTCCTAAGGAAAGAACTCCAAAGCTAACAATGCAGCCGAAACTTGTCAGGTTGTTGGCAAAAAGATTTTTTTAATTTCTATGCTGAAACACGCCGTTCATGAAATTTCATACTAATTTATGTGCTTTTATGGCGACAAAGCCGAATCGCACCTGCTCCATGTGGGTTTTATTTTTCAAAACGATTTTCTATGACTACGCGCTCGAACATCCGAAAGTTGAACCTCTGTGGTGATTACAATTCTAAAGCCACCCACAAGCAGTGTAAGATGCGTTGAAGGTAATTTGGTTCCTCAGTCCAACACATAGTGGAAAACACACTCCGTTCATGGTTTGCTCTCTTTCTTCTTGAATGCATTGTCATAATGGCTAGCTGGATCTGATAAATATATAAACATAACTGAATTGGTGCCTCAATTACAGGAAGATCTGTAAAAGAGTGCGATCGTAGCGTCGAGGGGTGATTTTTGAAACTAGTCCCAGAGTGGGTTAAAATATATTTGATCGATCGCTTCTATCGATTCCACTTTGAAATGTTATGCAGACAGACACAAAAAAAGGATTAAAGAAATGCTAGCGCCGTCAAATGCCATCTAAGAAGATTGAAAACAGCGTTTCAGCGGCAGCGAAAAAGGTCTCGAAGAAGGCAGAGCTGTATCCTTACATTAAAAATGTTTTATACCACCATGTACTTACTCTTTGTGAGGCGCGAACTGATAACTTAGGCAAAGTCATTGTGCGCATCCATTGTCGCTTCTGAGGCGTATGCATGATTCTTTAGAATCTGTTTTACAGCATCAATGCAACAAATTTTAAACGCCTCCAAATGTTAATTTTTCGCTTTCGTATTGCTTGTGTGTGCTATGAAATCGTCAAAGAGTAAATGATGAGGAAAATCTGAGGCTTCTTAGAGGTCTCCATGTATTCGATTTATTTGCCATTGAAATTGCTCACTAATATATTTGAAGATGGCCGATGCGGCATCGAATATTGAGCTAGCACAGATGCTGGCGAATGCGACCAATGATCGATGGACTATGCGTGGCATTAATCTCGAAATTGCGAACGACGCTGTGAAAAGATTGCTGGATGCAGAAAGAAAAACTAACGCCACCTTTCATGTCAGGTATACTTTTGCTGATGCAAACTGTAGCATCGTTTACATCGGGCACCTTTTATGAGATACCATAGTTGAAAATTTCTGAGGCCGTTTTTCAGTATAGGGCAATATATCAGCTGCTCAGTTCATTTGCTCAGGCTATGCCGTGAACAGTTTTATGTGTCAAGAGCTGGTTGTTATCTCCATCAAAGTGCTAAAAAAGCACAACAAGGACCCGAAAGCAAACCCTCCAATGTTAGTTCCTCACTCAGTAACGTGTCGTTTTAAAGAAGTGCGAGAATTATTGTATACTTCTTTCAAAATTAGTTTTCTCTCAGAAGCACAACTATTCCGCACGATTGTGATAGCACTCACTAAACTCATTAAGCAGGTAATTCTCTTGTGCGTAGTGAAAAAAATATGAGTTGCTGGAAAACAGATCCATTTAATCCCTTAATCAACGGTGGAAAACTCGAACTTTCAGCATTTCAGAGATCCTGTGTTTGCTGCATTACTCTCTCACATACACTCAAGAATATGAGTAAGTCACAAGGCTTTGCTTCAGACCCTTCCCCGAGCTTGAAATTTTTCCATCTAAATAGATTTGAAGAAGCGAACTCCGTAAAGTGGGAAATCCACAAAAATGCTCACTAAGGCACTCATCGGGGGAATGACGAAATTCATGAATTGCACTCCCATCCCATCAAGATTACTTTCAAGTTTTCAAAAGCCTAGTCAGGGCCTTACTTTCGGTGTTAGGCAGAAATGTGTTGAAGGCACGGAGAAGTTCATGTGATATTTTGCATTTTAATTCACCAGGACTACTTGTTACGGGAATATGAGGAGTATAGCAGTAGCACGATGCCTATTTTACATTTCATTAAATCGTACGACCTTTTATCGAAAATTCTTGCTTCGTTCTCACTGTAGCGGATGTGGAACAAATCAGCATTGTTTATATGTGCTATGCAGCGGATTTACAGGACCGAAGATTTCACAAGGAATATTCTTCAGTCCCTCAATAACTTGGCTAGTGTGGCCAATAATGCCAACTACGTGCGGACATCTCGCGCTGTGCTCGATATTGGTGCGCATTTACGAGTCGTGCATGAACGCAACCACTACCTCAACTCGTTCTTCTTTTCTGGCGACAAACTAGGTACGTCTTAGTCCTTTCACTTTCCTCGCATCGATTTCTATCATGCACTCAGCAGACAGGCGCATATTTAATGGCGTTTCCACTGGACAGCTATGTATAATTCTAATTCCCTTTCATTTCGTTCGAATAACGCCACCGACTTCTTACATGAAAGAAGGGTATCCAAAAGTAATAGAAAGAACTGATCAGGAACAAAGCTGGCAGCAACGATAGTGAAGGGAAACTGCGCTGTGGAAAGGAAGGAGTTTGCAACTATAAGTCTTCTTGGTATATGTGCCAAACCAGTGCCTTTTCTTCCCTCAGTTCGCGGTTTTCGCCACTATTCTTCGATCTGTCATTCTATGTTGAGAGATTGAATTCAGTTCCCAAAAATCATGCTGGCAAGAATTACAGCATTTTAAGGATTTTTTTAACTCAGAAGACAGGCACTTTCCGGCTGTTATAATTGTGAGCATTTCTTTGTCATCATATTGCAGTTGAAACTTCAAGCCATCGAAATGTTAGAATTTCTGCATGTACGCTGCTCAACAGTGAGGATGTTTCAGTGTTTTCGATTGACACGCTCTCTCAAAGCGACCATCATATACTTCCGCGCTTCGCGAACTTTGTCGATGATCGAACGGAATCACTGCGCTCTGTGACTATACAGCTTCTGTGCTCTCTACGTCAAACAGACGTTATTTTTTATGCAATTTTCCATGAACCGAAGTGTCACGGCTGTGAGAATTCGATAGTAGCGGTGCTTCTGGACGATCGTCCTTGTACCATTCGAATATCGTTTCCCGTTGTTGAGAGCAATGGTTGGACGTACCCAGAGTGTGTTCGACTTGGTGCCGTTCAGGCCAACAATGCCACCTCAAGCGATTTGCCGCATCCAGAGAGCAAAGACATCTTGTTTTCGCGATGGAGCTCCGAAGGGTCTACCTTAGCGGCACTCAACAGCACCCATGTAGTGTGCCAGTTTCAACAGTTCGGAGTTTTCACCATTTTCATGAGGACAGATCGTGGAGCGCTTGTGAGTGCACTTCTATTCTTCTCTTATCCGCCCCAATTTTAATGATTTTTTCTTTTTTTTTTTTGAACCTTGCAAGTCTTTAGTTTTCGAGCAGTAATTGAGATCGTCCGTTGCAGACCCTTGTATGGAATTTCCCACCGGGAGATTAATTTCCTGGATAGGACATAACTGGCACGTATCGGGAGAAAAAATGACACTTTCAGTTGTTAAATAAAGCCTGATCCAGTGAGCCCATTACCGTTTGAAAATTTCAAAAGAAAACTTCCCCACAGCTCTATTTAATCATATCCTGAGAACCGGTTAGCGCATTTTTTCCTAATGCCACTGTTGTGCACTGAGAACTGCATGTAGCCCCTCGTATTCGCCTTCTGTTTGTCACGGGGAACGGGACAAAAAAATCTTCTGTGCCTTGACGCTTCAGAAAGAGGAGCAATCCCCACATCCCTCACTTCCCTTGGACGGTTTGGTCCAATGTTTTGTTCGTGAGGCCACATTTGAACCTAAAAAGACTGAGAGCCACTATAAAGTCATTCATTTTTTCTGGATAATCTTAATTCAATTCCGAGATCATTTATTCGTTATGTGCAGTAGTGCCGTGCGAAAATTCCTTGCTGGTTTTATCGGATTTCGTAGACAAAGACATCATTAGGCTGGCTGAGAAGATACTGATGACTTTACCAGTGATCAGTTCCGTTTACAGTGGGACCCCATAAGATGTCTTGAAAAAAGTCTAGAATGCCATTTTTGCAAACCACAGTTTCCAGATTCTTATATTTGTCTGCAACAATAAATTTTTCGCATTTAGTAATTGCGACTCTGACGTTTTAATATTTTCTTTACGTTGATCTTTGGTAGTGAGAGTAGTTGAACGGCGTAATTGTGAGTTAAATATACTTTTGGTACTCGAATGATGATGTGTTTGGTGGATAAATGAATTGTGATCGTTGAACGTTTAGATTCGCTTCACGTTACCACACTCAATACCGTATACAGGGCCACTCTCTGCAGCCTTCGCCTTGCTCCTAACTCTGCTGTCTGCTTCGGCTACGATTTGTCGTGGTTCTATTCGAACGCGAATCGTTCGATTTGGGTTCATAATTTCTTTCCTTCTCGATGCGTCAACTATATTCTTCATTCATCGCATTCCGCCAAGCAATGTAAGTAAAGTCCGTTCCTAGGTTTAGTCACCCTATCAAAATTCTCAGTTTTTAAGTGATGTTCTTGGAAAGAAGCGTGAGGAAGGCGAAGTGTCACTCCCTTCTGGCACAGGGTGAAATCATTTCTTCTGCTTTAAGCAGTGAAATGCTAGAGAGAATTGAAACAAACTGTCAAAAATGAAACAGTTCGGCCTGACCTCTTCTTTCATTGTTTGTTTCTTTTTTTTTTTTTTGAGTTCTACTCAGTTTCGCCTTGAAGGCTGCAAGGGTGCCTTGCGCTTTTTTGTCGTCAGAGTTTCAGCACTCATTAGAAATGTTTTGTCCCTTTCATAACGTTCCCAAAGGAATGCACTGAGAGATACTTCCGCCAAATATTGACAATTTATAGGTGTTTTGTCCAGTGCAGAACGCTGTTGTTAGCTTCTGCACGTCGGCATTATTCGCATGGCTTTTCCTTTACGCTCTTCGGATCTACTGTTTCTTCCTCAATGGCTATACACAACCGAAGTAAGCAGATTTGCTTTATTTCGATTGAGTTGCCCACTTCACAACATGACTTCACAACGTTTTTTTCCTCATTTCTTAGTGATTTATTATGCTGCAAAAGATGGCATTTTTACCTAACTGTTCTGTGCCGTCTATGTAATTTATGGATCGAACTTCGTGGGTTTGGCTAATTAATTGCTTTGCAGCCTCACAATGGTGCTTGTTATTGGTATTATTGTACCAGTTTTGCTGTCGTCACTGACATTCTTTTTCGCCCCAGGATGTTCGCTACGCGTATACGCATGGTTCTTCTGGATTCTAGTCACTCCGATAATATTACTGCTCCTCGTAAGTCATTGTTTGCTTTCAAAGGTACAACGCAACAACCTGATCAAACCAGTTTTCCTTTCAGCGGAAAAACCATCTCGACAAGGAGCAGTAATTTTTAACAGTAATTTGAAACGGTTCAGTAACTTCTTGGCCTGGTGTAAAATTTTCCAAAGTTCTGTTTCACCCTCTCGATTCAACATTCAGCACTAATTATCGCTTTTTCACCGAAACACTAATGGTACACGGATGGAAAGTGGGATGGATGGAATTGCTTGAGCCGTAGTGTTCTTGATCAGCATTTACAGATCTCTAAGTGCACTGGGTTGGTGTAGCAGCTTCTAGTTCTGTGGTGTCCGCTGGCTAATATGGAACTTTCAGGTTATGGCGAAATAGAATAAAACTCCCCTTGAGCAATATTTCCGGCAAACTAGAAAGATCCATAGCGGTTTCAGAGAGGGGGCTTTTCGTTTAATCATTGCGGATAGTGCTTTTCGTTTAATCAAGAATATTTCTTTACCTACTCGCCTTGATTTGGGAGTCGGAGTAGGCTTACGCAACATTTTAAAAGAATATCTTGTGGTTGGTACACCAAGGATTTTCTCAGTTTACTTTGTACGCTGGTTCTTTCGGGGAGCATATAAAATGGCGATGATATCAAGGAGGCGCACAGGAAAGCCTTTGATTCTTGTTTCCTAAGCGCAAGAAAGTGTCCTTAACGAGTGTGCGTCCACCCTGAAGCGTCCACATTCTCCAATTTGCCGACGAGCTTTACATTGGCGCTTTCACTTCCAATCTTATTCCTTGCCCCATCCTCCCACCCTGGTTTCATGCTGACGTCTAAAAAATTGTCTTTTCATCATGATTTGTATTGCGAATGCAGAGCGAGAAAACGCAGCAAGTGAAGCTGTCAAAATTTCTGACTGATCCGACTTTCGTTCTTGCAGCTGGCGCACTAAACAAATAGTTCGTGCACTTAATTTACGTTGAAACTTGAGGAGGCTGAAAGCATTCACGTTAACATGGGCATGCTTCATTCTCCACTTCAGACACAACTCCAGAGTCGGTAATACCACTTAGACATATGTTAACACGCTTCCTGTGGTGCTGAGAAAAACGGGGTGTTTCGTGCGCTCAACTGGGGAAAACTTAAACAATTCGATCAGCGCTGTCTTTATTTAATTCACTATTCCCTTCAAAGAATCTCTGCCATATTATAAACGTCTTTTTCTTTGCTTTTTTATAATAACGAGTATTTAATTAAGGAAATGAAAGATCTGGAGGAAAAGAAGAAAAATAGGGGGACGATTACTTTATAGTCCGTTGGGTAGTATTCCCTCTCGTCTTCTCATCTTTACGGCAATCGCTACAAAATGCTTCCAATTTTACAGCTCAATCTTTATGCACTGCTCACATCGCTAATAATTTCAACGAAGAAGCAATTCGATATTGTCGTCAGCAGGTTTTCGCCCCGAAAAACATTAATACTTCATCTTATACTCGTAAGTCTATTATCGCTTTTAATCATTTGCTTGAAAAATTCAAATTAGTTGTTGCTGCGACCACCTATTTTGTTGCAAAATTTCCTTTAGACTGCAATAGCAAATAACAGAACGTTTCGTTTGTGGTTTGAAGTGCCGCTGCAATATTGTCTTTACGCTTGCACTTTCTTCAGGTGAGCGCAATTATTCGAAATTGCAAGAGCGCAGATGCATATGTATCATGCTAAATGATCCATAATCTCGAACGAAATGATAAATATGTGAAAGAGAGGAGCTTGACTGTTTATGCCAGGGACTGCGACTGTCACGATTTTGCTAGGTTTAAAAGCGAGCTTCCTGCTGCTCGACCCACTTAGACGCCATCAAATCCCCTTCGTTCGAAGGTGTTCCATCATCGGCAGATCCTTTTTGTTGCGTCCATGCGGTATTTTCTTACAGAAAAACAAGAACTTTCAGACTGCATTCTGCGTTGCCTACAACACGTTTGGATTGTTTTTGCTGTACGATCGTCAGACAAATCCTCTGCTTGAGGCAGCCACTAACGTAATTCTCGTCCTTTTTTCCGCATACCTGTTCTTATGGAGTGGCTATTTTGGTCGCGAGGTATGTTCTCCTTCCCTTCACTTTCATTACTTATAAAAGATCGAGCGGAAACCCATACACTGATAATGAGTGATTTCTGAGAAAAGGAACGAAAATATATCTTCTCTTAACATATTAGTGCATCCGGGCCGCTGAATTGCGTGAGAAAGGGAAATCTACGAATTGCAGTCGGGACGGGACGTCCATCATTTTCGGACTGAACAGCCTAAGAGAAAGAATGTTAAAAGAATTCGCGGATAAGAAATTTGTGGGAGGTTCTGTGCATCGCACTTTCCCCTCCCTCCTTCCCCCACCCCCCTGAGTGCATATTGTGGTTTCTATCGGCAACCTAAGGATGCATCGCGACTAGTATAGCGACATGCTTTTTCAGCTACGGTATTCGTTTCGTTGACCATGCTTTTTTCTCTTCTAACTGCTAGTCGTGTCAGGGAGTAAGATTCGCTTGAACACATATAGGAGATTTTACTTCCAATTGTTGGACTTGGCTAGGAACACAGTCGTATATTATATAGAATTTAGTATTCGTTTTATCTCCTACATGTGTTCAAGCGAATCTTACTCCCTGACACGACTAGCAGTTAGAAGAGAAAAAAGCATGGTCAACGAAACGAATACCGTAGCTGAAAAAGCATGTCGCTTTAGATATCTGTGGTGAAAATTTTCTAGTTCACGCCGTTACGGTTGGAAAGGAAAAATTCCCTTGTGGATGTTCCTCTAATTTAATTTAGCTCAAGATGCAGTCAGGGTAAAAAACGACCGCTGAAATATGCTTTCAGAGATCATTACTTACAAGTTCATCTAATCGCTTTGTTTAGTCGGTCAGCGCTCATTCGGGTGAACTATGGGTGAACGATGCTTCGAAAGCCGCCATCGGATCTTCTGAACGCCAGTGTAACTCACCTCTTCTGCCGCTCACCGATGCGCTTGGCAAGTTTATTCCTTCTCATTCTAGACTTTGAGTGAATGAGCACCAAGGACTGCAACCGCAAAGCACAGGCACCTTTGTGGACAACGACTTTTGTGGCAAGCAGTGAAGTTAGGCTACGCCCTGTCCAAACATCTGACACCCGCCGTTTATTAATTTGCCGTGACAAACAGATCGATCTCGGAAATCTTTCGCTTGATAAGAACTTTTCGAGTAATAAGAATCTTCTAAAATTAAAGATTAAAGCAAATCTGCGATCTTGTTAACCGAAGCCGCTCCAGTTCACTCTTTATACAGTCCTGAACGAAACTTGTTGCTGGATACTCGCTACTGAGGCAGACAGCCTTACTGCTCTATCAGATCTTTGTAAGCGTTTTAACCCGTCCACGGAGGCGATGAGCTAGGGAAATTTGAAAATTTCAGACACTTACGCTGCGATAAAAATGAATGGTATGCGCCAGTGGATGCCTGATATTATACCCTCGGCAACATGCGTTCATCAGGAACGTCCCATCACTACGCTACCACGCCCAAACATTCTAAGTCCCGCAACGAAGGTTTTACATCATGAGCCTGTCTATGGAAATGTCAGCATCATTCGACCTATCTCTTCCAAATTTTACCATACATCCGATGATGACATGGAACACGCATATGGTAGCTATACGAGCAAGCGCTTCTACCCGTCGTCGACGTTCACACGATGACATGACCATGCGCACAAGTGTATTCGACGTGCGAATTCGCGCGCTCAAAATTCTCATAATACTACGATTGCTGGACGTTCCGCGTGAACAAAATTCTAATGGGAACTGTTATTTTGCGAGAAATAGTGGACAGTTCAAGAGGGATGTAAATGCCAATGCCTCCTATGGAGTTCTTATGTAAGTGGGTTGCCAAAACCGTCAAGACGGACCATATTCTATAGAAGTGGATTATGTTAACTTGTGGGATTCGACCAGTTTAAATTGAACATTTTAATCATGCTTCGTTGTTCCTAACCTCCAGCGAATGTGCGGCCTTGAGTGTTTACTCTAGTGCTGGGTGCTGCTGTCGCTAAGGATTTTGCTTCCAATGAATGAGCAATCTCATATGCACGTTTCTTGTGCTGCTGTGCACTTCTTGTAAAGTTTTAATTGTGCTGTTTGCCTGATTGAATTGTCAACCTCATGTGCACGATCTCAATAAAGTTAGACACAATGGTCCCAGGTGTTTAACTTTTACATGAGTTCTTTAAATACGCAAAGACGCATGGGGAGGGCACGTTTCGGTCGTTTCTGAGCACATTAAGTGGTACGGCTGCTGATTCCACGCGAAATGCTGTGCATTCTGCAGTAGGATCGCTTGTTCAGAAAACTGAACCGAGAAAATATTATCCGACACTTGAACTGCGCAAGAAACAACGGAGCACATCCTTAGGTTCAGGACAGGATATTCCCAATACATAAGCTGCATAGCCAATAAATAAAGCCCTTTTTGGATTAGCAGCCAACCTTCCATTTTGCACCTGAGCTAGTCGATAGAAGCAAGTGCGCTTTAAGCAAGTGACAATTTCTGTAAAAAGCACGTATCCGAATTTGAAAATTTGCTATTGTTTCTTTTACTGCCGTAAATGTACTTCTGCAGTAACCGGTGCTGCTTTTCGGAGCTCTCAATCTGAACCACACTGAACTGCTCTTAAACTGAGAAGCTACCTCTATCTCTTTTTCCGGTCTTTAGCACAGTTTATACTTCTTGAATGACTATAAGCCTAGGGCTTCTGTCCGAAAGGAGGCGATATCTCATAGTACTTCTCCCTACAAGAAACGTCATCGATTTGTTCCGCGTCAAAAATCATGCCTATGTGCCCGAGCCAAGCTCAAATATGTCGGAGAGGACCCCTGAGAGCAAATGCATTAACGCTTTTAAGTGACGTGCCTCATGTGATTGCTGCCGTGCGTTCAGATCGCCTACGTCTCTGTCAGTTCCATCCGACCTTTGCTTCTACCACACGTGATCGACAGCGGGTCGACTTTCTCGACACATTAGCATCATTCCACCTTCTCCTTGCCGAGGCTAGAACATACTGTCATATGAAAACACCAAAAGTGAGGTTTTTGCAAATTAAAGTCTTCTCGTAAGACCAATCTTAGGCTTTATGCTGTCGAAAAAAAAGCAAACTGAAACGTCTTAAATTAAAAAGTGAGTTTGTTGGCAAATGTGAAAGTATGTTTAAGCGGCTCAGTATACGTAGCAGGCAATCGAATGGTTTTATCGAGAATCTAAAACGGTTAAGCGCTCTTGTTCAAGGATATCTGAGGGTCCCCTCTTACGAAGATTTCTTCATCATCTATAATAGGCTTTGTAACACGAGGAAACCTTGCGCAAAAATAATGAGATAGGCATAACAATGGAATTTCAGTTGCTGAGCAGGCTCTTTTACAGTTCTCCACTTGAAACTCTTAGCAGTAAAGCAAGACGAATGGACCAAAAAATCTGAATGTGCAGTGGGTGGAACTGGCCAAAAAAATGCTTGGGGGTCAATAAAAGCGAGCGTACAGTTCGTAGCAAAGAAACTCATGACTGCTTCTATTGACAGCAAACATATTCTTTCATGTGGCGGTCCTAGCAAATGTGATTGAAGAGAGAAAAAATTCAAACGCACTGCGGCACAAAATGTGAGTGCCTTAGAAATAAGGGTGCTATGAACAAGAGTTGAAGAAACCCTAGGAAGTAACTTCAAGCAGCTGAGTTGGTGGCATTCAGCAACTTTGACTCCTACGATTTCAAGAAGGGTCTCTGCAAGCAACGCCAATGCGAAGCCGCACAAGACCAATTGGTCCATTCGAGACAGGAGCTAGGCTATACTTGTCCTACCCAATCAGCACAGCGCCCAACCGCAAGTATCCACAGATGCTGTTCCGCCAACGCCTGACCGCATAGCTATCTTTACGCCGATGTCATCCAAAAAACTCGACATGGTCGCCAAGACAAGCTCGTATGCTCACCTCCCTGTAGTTGGTTTGTTGTTCCGCTTACTGCTCAAGCGACGAAGCCGTTACACCTGGTTCACAACACGACAAAGTCGCCACACACCAGCGCATTGCTCGATACATCATTGTGTCCACCTTGACATCATGAGCAGTTAGTCTGTGGTTTACTTGAAACACTGCGACTAAAGAATTGCTTGTACGACACCTACGCAGTGATTATGAAGACTCAACAGGTTATTAGCTACAATTGCCACAGACCTCGCTTCGAAGACAGTGAAAACTTTATTCCTTTTTCTGGAAGGAACAAATGCAGACACATTTCAATGTCATTTTGAGAATTTCGAGAGAACCACAGTAGTTACGACTTAGAACTGCAAAATAACAAGTGAATGATCTGCTTTAAAGTGAGCCAGGATAACAGACAGGATCAAAACGGTTGTGGTAAACGATCGTGCTGCAACTCAATTTTGCATAGATCGACTTCGGTGATATCTATTCTTCTCTGCCCCATAATATTTCGCTGTTTCTCTATTCCTGTAGTTGCGTAATTCAAACCCGTTAGCCATGATGTGATATCGGTGGTTTTTACCCGACATGCGTTCAGTTACCCAACTGTTTGAGTAAACTTCGCTTCGACTCGTGTCGTCTCTTCTCTACAAACCGACAGCAGTACAACAAAAACCATTAAGAAGATCAAGCTTGGCCGTTTTTTCTGCGAACAGAAAATGGATGACCACATGAGGCACTGAGGGTGAAATGGCCAGGACATTTGGAGAACGGTGGCAGCAGCGCAAGCGGGGAAGGGAACATTGGATTTGTGCTTATTTGAGTGGGTAATAAGAGCGGCCCTATGGCCGATGGCGGCCAATCACAAAGTGATGAGCTTACACACCAACGATACTGTGAATAGTGAAAGCAAAAGGAGGAAAAAACCGAACTTGAGAGCACTATTAGAATGACGTATTAAGCTCAACAGTGTGCTCCAATAAGTGAAATGAAAAATAGAGCTTTGGCTGCATTTATGCTGCAACAGAAGCACTGACGCACTTGAGTTTTCAGCTCTAAAGCAGTCAAAAAGGAGCTACTATAGGAGACGATGCATTGAAAAGCCTAACACTGTTTTCAAACCGACCGGAATTCAGATCATGAAACAGTGCAAAAGGTTACCTACTTACACAAGCGATAAGCATTCACGGGACTGCAGTGAAATCAGTGCCCAGGATTAACCGATAATATACATGTGCTATACGAAAACAAACTGCCTCGAACTGCAGCACAAAAGAGCACAAAAACCTGCGTTGGTTTAAAAAAACCAATGCATAAAGGCGGCAGAAATACAATGTATGCATGAAAAGAAACCTGAAGGAGGTCATCTTTTCCCTTGTAGCTGCGCAATTCTTCGTTTATTCGCCATATATGATCCAGACCTTCTGCAGCCACGAAGTCCTCAGCAACCTGTCAGCAAAGGTGATGCATAGAGAATTTAAAAAAATGTCACTGCGCACCAAACTCGAGCACGACGCATAGTATAAATGTCTAAGAATGAGAAAACCGGCCAACAAAAACAAGAGAGATTTTCTGCCTCGATAAATCGACTGACCTGTGTTTTGCTAGATAGAGAAAATTTTGCTAAAAGCTGGCATCGTTCGCGCTTCCGGTTGCACGATAAACCAAAGGTTTCAAGAGAATTCATTGTTGAGTTTTGCATAACGTTGTCGTTTCTCGACCCAAGTCTTGAGAGAAACCGTTTCTAATAAAGGATATGCATGCATAACGGCACAATCGTTTCTGAAATAACCTTGATGCATGAGTGGATGTTCTGGACTTGATGCGCGGCTCCAGATGGAACGAAGACTGCATCGCCTTCACATTGAACGAACACCCGACATCGAATACCTGTAACTAATAATAGTTAATGAGGCGGCAGTTCCGTTCCAGTCGCTCCTGACTCCACTGCAGATCCTGTTCAGATCGTCTCGGAAGGAAGTGGGAGAAGGTTCAACCGTTTTAAACCAACCCCTAGAAAGCAAACATCTTTGCTGTGAAGACAAGGGATGACATCCACGGAAGGTTTTCGACCAGCGAGTAACACCTGCCCAGATCTCGACTGGCGTCACTAACAGCCACAAACCAGCCAAGGGCTTACGGGCGAGTGTCAAGCGGTCAAAACTGATATCAAGGGAAACGCTCTCTGATCGAAGTGATCAAAGCAAAAAATGGAGCCAAACTGCTCATCGCGTCATAGGAAGCGGGATGCAAAAATTTCGATGGGCAGCCACAATATCTCAAGATCTTTGGCCCACCTTGCTCTGCGAACCGTAAAAGGGAAATTCATTTCGTGCTGCAATGGCATCGTTACTAAAACTGCTTGGTTGTCATCGACTGCGTCCTCCGCTTTCGGCGCAAAAGCGAGGGGGTTTTTCTTGTGGGCGAATCTCTAGGCAAAACACAGAAGTAGCAGGTGGCTGAACCTTCAGAAACGTGCACGAGATTGTCGTGTCTGACAAATAACGTCGTACATTCTTTGAAGGTACTCTACCAAAACACGTTATTTATGATCCTAAAAAAACATCCTGACCTCACCTCAGCACTACCTAACCGACGAATTCCTCTTCTCCCTGAAGCTTGCTACAGGTTAATATTAGACTATAAAGCGGTAGGAAATTCACGTGACTCAATGATTAATTGTTGATCGCGTATATATAATACAACACGGCAGAACAGCGTTAGATACAATTAAAGTATCCGACTTTTTCGCTACATGGGCTCATATTTGCAGCCACCGATGCTAGTCGAACTAACAGATATATCGAGTAGCAGATACCTGCTTGCTTCTTCTCGATTTCTCTTCTCATTTCACTGTTTTCAGCACCGCTGAGGGATGCCACGACGGCAATGACGTTGATGCCAGCAATTCTGAGTAGGCACCCATCTAACTGCCCCACGAAATAAGCACCATTCAATCACTGAACTCTCCAGGTCTTCTCTTATATCTACGGCTACATTCTGTCCGCTGCGCAGCAACACTAACAAACAAATAATGAAGATCCGGTGTCTCTATCACCAGGCAATCATAAATGCAGCTGCATCCTTTTGCACCCCCGCCTATTGTGCAGCTGCAACAGAGATATCCAACTTCCCGAGCACATTCGTCAGCGTGCATTGGTCATCCGCACAGCGAACGGCGTTGTAGTTATACGCAACCGTGCAAGGCGTATTTCCCAATCTCCACGCGCTACTGCCAACCAGTTTCTTGCAATTGCCCAGCATGAATACAAAGTGGGATGTGGCAACAGCATTTTTCCTTTCCTGACCTCCTGTGGCTGCATCCGCTTAGCAACGGTGCTAGCTGAACACGTCGAAACGAACCCAAATTCACATGATCGTTGAGTTTAAATGGTGTGGTGTCAAAACAGAGGAAATGCTACTGCCAATTTTCCTTTCCTCCTCCCTTACAAAAAAATTTCAAACATCTATTACCTTGAGTCCCCTAAGAAAACCGTTATGAATAAATAATACAGCAAAAAGGAAGGCAAGAACAACAATAAAATGGTAACTTGTTTGAAATAAATTGATCAGCAAACAGTGCACAACGAGCCACTTCCAAGCGATCTCATAATTCTCTATTTATACCTTCCTTGTGTACCACGTCTGAACTATGGCCAAATGTCTCCTCAGAGCCAATAGGCAAATTCAGTTCATAAGAAAGAATGTCAAAATAGGTGAAGTACAAATGGCCGTAACATACCACTCCACGAAGAAGCACATGATTGCCGCACTTACCTTTCTGCGCAAAGAACTGCACCATCTCAGGTGTGACGACCATATCTTGATTATGAATTGCATCCCCAGGCTCCCTTCTCTTTGAACCCTGAAGAATTATAAAATTGAAGCTCAACCGGGCTGACCAGATGAGTAATGATGAAGGGCGGTTCCATTCCCACTCGAATCTATAGAAATCGTAGAAATGACCGCTATTTCTCAGTCGATCAGTTTTCAGGAGAAAAAACACAATGTTGCCATATAACGTCACTGATAAACATTTACGTGGGCTACAGAAAAACCATACTGATATATCCTGACCACTATGATGCTAATCACTGATGACTCCTGTTAGCGGAGACGGACTCCCGAAATCGGCTAAAACAGTACTGAAATAGCGAAGATTCCCTAGCATCTGCTTCGCAATTACATTTCACATAACTCACGAAGTAGGAAAACAAGGATGCAAAATCTGAGTAAGACATAAACCTAAAACAAAAAGGTGCAACAAAAATGCGTACTGCGCTAAACTAAGGAAAGAAATTTAAAGTGTGTGAGACAAAGTCATTTCTTATATTTTGAGCACATTTTCACAAGATGTCGAAATGTTTTGTGAAACAGATGCTCCTTTCTGTTTTTATGTTCGTGTCCTTCTCAGATTTTGCATCCTTTTATACTTTTTGCAGCCAAAAAGCTACAAACGCTCCAAACGCAGTAACGAGTATCCATGGCAATGATCCCAGCCGCGCCGTTGCTGACTGATATATATCAGAGGCAACGAGTACCTGAATGCGTTTCCATTCGGCGATAGCATCCCTAATTTTTCCGTTGTCATCTGGATGAAAGATCTTCCAGATCGCACCTGCTTTTTCCGGCTTGCGCATCACTCTTTCTTGCTCGGAGCCCTCAATTGCTTCAATGTCTAGACGTTTCTTCAACGCTGCAATGGGCACGATTAGAGAATCATAAAATATCCTGCAGAAAGAAAGAAAGAAAATCAGGCCTAGAGAATTTCGCGATGAAGAAGGTTGCAAAGAACATCATGCTCATCTTTAAGGAGCAAGGAAAATCCAAAACTCCAAATTCTGGCACTCTTGCAGAAAAGTGAAGAACACGTGGATAGCTATAAGCTTGCTTAAGTTTAATGCTTCAAACAAGGCCTGCGTAATGCTAGTTCACTGCTCCCCTTCCCAACGCCAACCGAGCAGAAGCGCGGGAAAGGATGCTGGCCCTATAGAACTCTTACAGTAACCGGAAGATGAATTAAAAGTCGGCCTTTCCAGAAATAACAAAATATATGCAAATGCGCACCCTTGGCAATTTCATCATGTGACATTAGCCGTGGCGTTTGAACGAGTGGCAGAAAATTGGCTGCATTTGAGACATCCAAATGAAGCGGCGTCGAAGAGAGGTGGGGAGCATTACAGAGACCTGCAAACTATTTCAGCCTGAGGGCATGAGAGGCTTCGATGCACTTCATTAACTCCACGGTTTAAGTTTTAAATAATAACAACATTTATTACATCTCAGATTCTTATATTTAGTGCAGTTTGCAAAGAAGCAACTTAACCTTTCCATTCACATATAATGGAAAAAATTTTTCAGTACTCTCAAACTTCCTCCATAAAATGCCCGAGAAACCAAAGACCTGAAAAAATGAACTACGATTTCACTAACCACAGCATATATAGGCCTTCGGTCCTGGGTCAGGTGCGCCTGCATACCCACTCATCAGGTTCAACAGATTGAGGCGTCCCTTCGAGTAGTTCTTCTTGAGGCTCGCACGAGTGTATTCCAGAAAAGGTAGTACTTCGAAAAGATTTTTGAACTGCTCTGGTGCTACATCCACGAAGCGCATGCCTTCCGGAAAATCTTTCACCTAAAAAGCGACTAAGTAGTTGGCGCTAAACCCTATGCAGTCGTTGGCGCAGTGTGAGGACGCACGAATCGCAAGGGCGCGGCAGATGAACAAGTGCCTTGGGTCATAATGGCGGCCAACGACAGGCGTTGTATAGCTCATAGCCAAACACTGCGTGGTATGGTCTACAAAGCCGTAACCCTGCGGAATAAAAAATAAGTAAAATCCAATAAACATTAATATCTGTACTCCATGGGGACCTGCTAAAGCCGTACATTTATTGTTCAAAAAAATAACGGCGCCAAAATCCTGGGGCATAAACAAGATTGCATTATAACACAGAAATAGACCAAAGGCGCTGCTAAAAAAATAAAAAGGTAGGAAAGTGAAGTAACAATATTGGAAGTAGCTAAAACTAAAAAAGGAAAAAGATAGACGCTTTCTGGTTGAATTTCTAGTAGGCGCTAGGAGGCGTTAAATAAATGGATTATTAGGTAACAAAAGTTAAAGTGAATTAACGAAACATTATGCAAAACACCTTCCATTTCACTTCTCTTTTTACCGAAATCATTGGTCAAAGTATTTACATAGTAATTGGAATAAAATAGATAGGGAATGGCCAGAGTAACTTGCTTGGCAAAATTAAGGTTGGCATAGAGCTGGAATGTATGCCCACTAGAATGGTCGAAAATGCGGCCAATACCGTTCCAAGATCCCAAACAAAAGAGAACACAGAGAATAAAAAAGATAAAACGAAGTGAAGATTGGAAATATGACCTTGAGGTATGGCTCACTGCAGTCATGCCTGGATTCGAACGCTTGCCAAAACTGCTCCAACGTACATCGCTTCCCGTCGACAAATGCGCGTCCAAATGAGGAGCTGTCCAATATTTTCAAGCGCTTATCACCTAAAGTTGACAAATACTATTAAGGTTATTCCTGAGCGCACAAGTGGTTAGCATAGCAGCTAGGGAAAGCATCGCTAGTGTAAAACCGGAGACGAAAAACCTCAAAGGTGTGAAGTGCCAGGATAAAAAAAATCGATCAGGAAATGAACCGTGGTAATATCCACAAAAGTGAAACAGTATGCTGGTGCGAAAAAAGTGGGCCGGTAGTTAATTAATGACAAGTGGAGCGATCAATTTTTAGAATCGCCTTCTGCTCCATATTGGTAAACGATGCATCTTTCCAACGTCCTCCAGTGTTGATCTATTGAAATGTTCTGTCTCCATATGACATTTCCAATGAAATCCAATATAGCGAGCACATCCATCAGTAGCTTTCTCGGAATTACGGCGATTCCACCTTTATTCAGCTTCGCCTTTCTACCGAATGGATACTCCTTTCTTTTCCAAACATGCCGCGCACCCACGTTGAACAACAAGTTGTATTCCGCCAAGCGCAATCCTCCTATCCCCACATACACGCTAAACTGCTATATCGCGAAAATAAGTAACATAATCAACAGCGCGGCATTCAACAAAAACACATACGAGCTAGAATTGTCGCGAAAGCCTCACGACTCCAAAGTTCACTGCGATATTTTGGATGTAGCGCAACGTTCTCAACCAAGACCGGATGGTGAACTGCGAGATGTGCTTTAAAACGCGCGTATGAATCGGCCGCCATCTAAAACCATATAACACCTGACCGTATGATGATCAATGACCATCGGTCACTGTTCTACTCCAATTGCAAAAGACTCTCACTCATGAGTCTAAAAAAAGATGTGCATCTTGGTTTTCCAAACTAAGGGGAAAATACGTGAGAAAGTACTCTATGTACTAATGCGGTACTCTATGTACTGTTTTGCCAACTGAGGATACCGACTCCGACAATAGGCATCAAGAAATGCGCTCTTTATCTTTATAAAGCAATAATAAACCCGAAAGCATTGCCAGTCATTACCTGTTTACTGTTTCGCCTAATATTCTCCTCGTTTCATGAAACTTTTCTCTTGTTACTCATTTACATTCATAATTTCTCTTCTTTTCTTGCCCCATTTACTCAACACAGCACTGCCTGAACCTGCCTCTACTTGTTTCTAAATCGTCTTATAAATTTCTCTTCTCTTCCACAACACTACTTGACCACTACTTCAATATAAATCTCGTTCAATGGTAACCTATGCATAACCCAAACATTTCGTTAGTCACACCTTAATATCAGTGAGTGCTTCATGATATCACTTCTTTCTACAAACTTTTAATCGATTTCAATTCCGTTCTCAACTATCTGTTCCAGCATAATTACAAATTAGAGCTTACGCTCCACGACTATAACACTTTTACCAACGCAGTACTTTCACCTCTATTTACTTTTTCTTCCCACATTCCCTAACTTCACAGCGCTCGCTCCTTACACTTTAATCGATGAGAACGATACATTATAGGCATCAACTTATTCATTTACGTTTTAACGTCGCCAATAAGCTCCCAGATAATATTGTGCTACTTAATTTGTACTGCCATTAATTCTCAGCGACAACAATTGTTCTGAGTTCCGAAAAAACACGATACATGAGGATTACTGGTGCGCGCGAAGGCATCATGCCATATAATCTTTATATATATGAAACCTTGTACGCCATCCACCATAATAAGTGACATCAGTGCTACACCCGACGGAGCAAAGAAATATTCGGATTCTAGCAGGGACAAGATTTGTTGCCGGTGAGCTTTGAGGGATCGTTACGTTCTGAACTCGAAGCTAAAACATGGACATTAATCAGTAATTGAAAGGTCAAAGAGATTTATGAGATTTCAGGACTCAAGATCTTCTAGGTGTGTGTCGTAGAGTCATCACGACAGAACGACAGACCACACACAGATGACAAACAAAACCATATTATAGTTTGGATGCCCATATGAAAATGCCTATAACACTTACACTGCCGACGCTGAGTAATTAATAAATCGATTGCAATGTTTTCAAGACATACGCTTTCAAACAACGGTTTAGCACTTGCAAATGAAACAACTCCCCAAATAACGCGTGTCCGAAAGAAAGCAAAATAATAGGGAGCTTGGAAACCGCGAATAAATAGGAATTAATCAACGAAGCAATTGAACCGAAAATTCCCTCGCGATGGTATGCATTATTTTGCTAAACCGAAAACTTGAACACAGCAAGGGAAAGCGATGGTGGAATTAGGAGAGGATGAACGTTGGTTGCGTTTTATAAACTAACGCACAATGTGCAAATACAGGGCTTCGCTACGACAACGCACACAGACAATTTGTTCTCCAAGTCATCGTTTAAACAACGTGTGGTAGATTACCTGATCTTTGATGATGCAGATCGGTTCAATGGTTACTTCATCTTCACCTGATCGCCTCGGGCAATAGCACTTTTCCTGAAATACATCCCGGCCAAAACTTCAGCATTTCAAACAGTGACCATAACACCACTCAGAGAGAAGTAAACTGAAGGCGATGAGAAAGCATAATCTACTTCATCAAGAAACTGATGGTCATGACAGATTCTTAAGCTACAACAAACATCGTTTCCAAGCGCCGCCAGTCAAATTCACTTCTGCGACACTAGCTCACTGCGATATTCACGAATTGTGTAGTCGTAATCGCAGTGCGTCGCTTGGTTCCTGAACCGGCCAGTTTCTTAGATGCTCGAAGGTTTCTGAATCACTCGTTTTATTTTTGGCACTCAGTTGGCAAGTGCTAGCATGACTCAAACTTCTCGTAATCATGGCAAACAGATGTCCACTAATCAAACGACATGAAACCCTCAGGCGATAGTAAGATCCTACTATATTTAACACAGCAAAATCAAACGATTAGCGCGATGAAAATGAAACAGGGGAATAATTGTAGAAGTTAGCGTCGGTGGTTTTCCACCGACGCTAACTTGCATGATCACTGTGCTGAATTTTCTTAGCGGTAAACAGCAGCAAGTGCAAGAAACCGACCTTAGCCGAAATGCGAGAAGACAAAACAATTTAAAACGCGTTAGCAATTTGAAGAAACGATACACGTCCAATTCGTTCTACAATCCACTTGAAGACGACGAGATAACAATTTCGTTTCAGAGCCACTGCATAAAAGACAAGTGACACAGTACTCTGCTGCCAGAGCGACAATATTAGCAGGCTCTAGTCTAGGCGCAGAAGCAAGTTGAGCTTTGTTTTAGAGCGACAACACCCTACAGACTATGCTTGATGCATATTATACAAAACGTCGAGATAGATTAGCAAAGAAATGAAATCTCGCCAACCGGTAGAATTTATAGCATTTGGCCACAGGAATCGTGCTAACAGTTTCCAATGAGCGCTTCCACTACGTTTGGTTTTTTTTCTTTGAGAACATGGGAAAATATCAAGGTAGGCAAACTCGCAAAATGATCAACAAGAACTATTTACTGCACCGTTGCACGTAAGAGTCCAAGATGTAAAAGAAGGTTTGGGAAAGCAGCGATAGAAAACTGACAACAAAAAATTGCCTGTACAAATTATCGGATGATAGCAGAGAAAAAGCTTAGAAATTACATTACAGGAAACGACGTACTGTGATTCCTCATTTATAATCTCTGAGGTTAACTCATTGCAAAGTTGAAAAGCTGAGCACACTTATACAGAGACCTCGATAAAGTGATGAGGATGGGAACAAACACGTTATTAGCAAAATTACAAAAGGGAAACAGATTCGAGAGAAAAGTTAGGGATTAAACTATTATTTTCGGCAAGGGAAGATTTGTCACCTTCACTGCATGCGCTTATAACCTAAAGGGGGCTTATTCAGAAGCAAACCTCTGGAAATATTCGAGACGTAACTCAACTCAGGCATAAGCACCATGACATGTCGCATCTGAAAACCGCGATGGCGAGCAGCATCATTTCTCTGCGTCCCATGGATCTTACGATCCGCTTAAGCCTTAGTGCTGCAGTGGAAGAAGAACATCGACAAGAAAAAAAATGATTGGGGACACAGCAAAAAGTGTGCACTTCTCACTATGTTCCCGGCGATCCGTCCGACGGCTAAATGGCCTCGATGGGCGACTGCAGTTTCAACTCTGCTGTGGCGCAAGCGGTTGAAAGCGCGCACGCGAGTTGCGGAGAATAATAGTGACTCTATCATCTTAACACTAAGTTCTAAAACGTAAGCGACCTTTCTCGAGTAACATTGGCCATCCATAAGTCCAATGATCACCAGTCACTCTCACCAGCTCTGCTAAATTTTTTTCTAAAGCAACGCAGCGGAACGCGACTGCTAAAGTTTGGCCTCTCAACGCGATCGCACACATTTCTGAAGAAATTGCAGAGATTGAATAATACAATCACCATTTGCCGCTTTGCACTGAAAACCTCTATGCGTCGAATCTATCTACCTGCCTATCTATTCTTACATATATGCTTATTTATTTATACTTATACTTATATAACCTCGCCCTACGGATAGTGAAATCCATAAATTCTGAAGCTATTTCATAAAAAGTGCATGATTAAATTAGCAAAAATAACTTCAAAGAGATAAAAAGTTCACCGTCTGAAAACGACGTCTGCCATGATTACCATTGCAAACAGCACCGTTTTTGATAGCATATCGCCTGCACTGGTTCTCGACTTCGACAAGCACACTTTTGAATGCACCTGAGAACTAACAAAGTCAGCCAATTCTCATTAACAGCACTTACCGCAACAAATGTACAGGCGAAAGGGACACCGAAATTATATATGAGCACCTTGCCCGACATTGAATCAGGGATATGGTCAATCATGAACGATATAGTTCTCATCCAAGTGTAGGAGGCAATCTCCTATAAACTGTAGCTAGAACTAACCAGAAATAAAGCAAAAGTGTCAGAGGTGACAAATAAGGGGAATTAAGCAACGCAAAGCGTCGCCGGTATAACGCAACTTTTCAAAAAAAGGTGATATTTGTGCTTCTGTGCCGTGATAGCTGAGAAACTGTGCCGCCTAAATCCAAGGAAACTTTTAGTCCGCAGTTTAAGCAAAGGCATGATCGAATCTTAAGGAAAGGCAGTGGGGAGGATAGGAACAACGAGAGATGTTCAACTCCAACTCCGTATCATGTTCACCATCACAGGGTTACAAATCGCTGAACCACTTCTCTTGGATAACTTTCCACGAGTGCATGAACACAGTTTGCTTTTATTTATTTACTTTGAAACAACACTGCGTTAATCAATAAGTGAGAATACTTCGCGGCTCAATGTGCACTTGAAACATTAATGACGGCTTAACATATCCTGATGGATTCATTTCCTCGAGGGAATCTCTGCAGGAAAACCGAATTCTTTCTTAGAAATGGCTCTTACCGGCGCATTCTGCGTTGATCACAGTACCTCTACTTTGCGATTTCATTTAGGTACACCGGCTATCTCAACGCCAAATAATTTTTTTCATTTAGCTCAAAATCGGCTACTAATGAAAAGTCCAAAAATTACCGAAAGACAAGCGGAATGTAGCGAGATGGAACATCGACTCATCATGACGAGTACCACTCCGGCATCTAAGATTCTTCCATGCAAATCGGGCCACACCTTCAATAGAACCTCGCAAATTAAGAAAGCTCTCCAGCGAACTCTACTCGATGAAGTTCACTAGGATTAGGAAAAAGCATATCTTCATGTGCACAGAAACATTTATAAGCAGCTGCGAGCGATGCATGGAGTTGCTCGTGTATGAATCGAATGGCAAAAATTCGTTGAATGTACTAAAAGCTAAACTTCCAAACTGAGTTTTCTCAAAAACTATTCTGATTATTTATTGCGCCCTTAAATTCTAATCAAAGAATGCGCTCCTGCATCACAGACAGTTCACAGATTCCCCAACATCAGTTTATCGTGCAACCGAAACTTTATAACCCGGTCTTCTAAACTTTTCACAAGAAAAAGACCTAGAGTGAAAGAGAAAGAGCTTTACTGCCTTCGATGAATGAATACGTAAAAAATGCACCCTATTTTGCTAAATGAAGGTTATCTGTTTGTTCAGTTCTAGAAGCATCACCCAATCTCCTCAAAGCTAGACATGGAATAATGGTCTCTGATGGGACAGTTATCACATGGTATACAACTGTTGAAGTCAAGGAGAGACGGGCGGGTAGAGACCAATAATCTAATGAGGTCGGAAAATCGAGGGGACGGGAGGAGCTTGTAACAGATTTTTTACGGTACCTGCTATTCAAAAACAATTTCTAAGAAGCATCATGCATCCGTCATCCCTACTGTTTCTGCACAGCGTGAAAACCTGGCATTGTCGTGAACATTCAGCACTTGAATCTGCTCAGAAGATTTCATCGTTAGTTACATTCAACCCTAGAAAGAAAATCATGTGCCATGTCAACAAGGATCAGCAACGAGCGAAGGGTTTTCTGAAGACTACCGCAGAAGGAAATAGAAGGAACCCCAGGCAAAAGTCTCACAATTTGAGTCCCCACTCTAATCTTGTCAGGGAGGCAACGAGGAAAAGCGTAGCACTAATGTATGTAGGAAGAGAACAAGACGGAAAAATAAAAAAATCAATTGCGCTGAAGTCAGAGCTAAGGTTTCAGAAAGCCAGCTCACATAAATAAATAAGTGACCAGCATTCCCACAAACCCGCTGCTGCTTACTTTCCTTAACTGAGAGAAATTTATTTAATCTGACAATCGCACTGCCAATAAATGAGTTAAATGAAGTAATAAGGTCATCACTAAGGCCAAAGAATAAACGGAGGCTAAGAAGCAAACAAAATTCACATCGTACTTTCACTTCGATCAAAAAACGTGTCTTGAAGGGTCGCACCGTTATGACAAGAACATTTCCAAAACTCTCTTATACACATGGAAACTTCATACAAAAAAAAAACTGTCGTTGTACGTATCTTCTTCCACGCATAAACGACAGTACTTGCACAAGTCCATTCTTGGACATGGAAGCAGTCTCTTTGGTAAAAGAATGCAATGTGTTACCATCTAGCGAGCCACATATATTTTTGCAAGGCGCTCATAAGTGGATTCTATCAACAGTAGCTAGCTTTATTCATCAAGATGTGTATAAATGGTAAGAAGGTCAACAACCACAATGAGGTATGCTTCGAGCTATAAACGTTCGCAGCAGCTTGTAGAACTTCGCGGATGTCGCACACGTTGTTCGTTGATGATATAGAAGCAAGAAAAAAGCTTCGTTCAATTTGGCTGAAGCCGCCATCCTTTTTATTCTTAGTCCTGCTTGGAGCACAAAGCCTTACCTAGCGAACCAAACCAAATTCCTTGGCTAGAAATCAAAAGTCGGTTGCAAACAGATCTCGGTTACAAAAGATACATCGAAAGAAATGAGGAATGAATTCTTCTCGGTTTGCAAGCAAAGGTTTGTCAAAAAGTATTTGCCACAGAGGTAACAAGAAATTCTTACGAATAATATAATAGTAATCCAGCAAGGAGCAACATAAAGATGAAACTGGTTGCCGGTCGACGACAATGAATGCGAATTCACCGAAGAAACACAACACCGACAGTGAAAGCCTGACCTCTCAGTACAGAATTTAAGGACCAGCAGACGAACTGAACGACGCGAACGACTAAGACTTCAATGCAAACACAGAAAGGCGTGCTTGGTTCCGGCAGCGAGCGGTCGCATCTGCGCAACGTTCTGCATTTTCTTCCGCCATCAGTAATAGTGAAAAGCACGCGCAGTGTTGATGCTGACGTGAGCGTTGAAGACGTTGACGTGTCGTAGGTGGAAGCATTAAGGCGCAAATATCCGCTGGATCACATGGCGACGGCTTAGAAGCTGCACCGTTATTGCATGCATGCAAGTGCGTGTGGGCAGCAAAGCTCTCGAAAACGAATCTGGCCCAAGACACATGACGCTATGATTAGCTTCTTTTTACGCACAGTGTTTACTGAATGCCTGAAACCCCTGGAGGTTTCCGGGGAAGCAGACGATGAATTGAGGCGTAGATCAATTGCCCTTTCCAACCTGTCCAAGGCTCGCGATCCCACACGGCATGACACGAATGCCATGGATCAGAATGCTATGTTAAGCCTCCTGGACGAGCTTGACTCTGACAGTGTAGCGCTTGACCTTTTCATCGGTGTCACCCAACAGGTACAAATCGCAAATGAAACAATTATTCTACAACCCCGTTGGTCTCGTTTACTGAAGTTCCCAAAAGCGTATAAACACGTATAAATCTGCCCGTCTTTAAGCAAAGCTGAGCTGGAAGCGCGTCGTCACTTAGTAATCGAGTTGAGGAAGTGCAGAGAAGCCAAACCCCCACAAAACTTGATCATTTATCGGCATAAACATTTTACCTCACGTGGTTGGCAAGCCTTTGAAAAATGTTGCAATGAGTATCGTAAGGTCTTGTGATAAGTGAATCAAGAATCACGAAGAACGTGCACTATGTTCCAACAATGTAAAATCTTTTTATAGACATGATAAGGGAAAGAAAAAGACGAGACGTAATATTCAGTGCGTTAAAAATGGCATGAGCCTCATTGTCATTGACGACTTCGCAAAGGCCGAACTGTTTACGGAATATTTCTCAAGCGTTTTCAAAAAGATAATTATCTGATGCCTTCTTTTGAAACTGAACCTACAGTAACTCTTCACAATCTTCCTACTGATTTGCCGTCGTTGCTAACGCTATCAAGATCTCTTAGTGATAACACATCTTCTACTCCTGATGGCGTACCTTCCTTTTTCTTGAAGCGAATCTGTGAAGGGTCTTTTATGCTCCGTCATTTCTTTTCAGTCATCTCTTAAAACTTCTTCCATCCCTTCCTTGTGGAAGACCAATAGCCTCTTCGTTGCTCAAGAGTCCACCTTCCGATGAAATTTCCAATTTCGAATTTCTAACTTTCTTAACATAGCCGGTGTACAAAGTCATGGAAGTGATAGCTCGGGATTTCCTATGCAATCATTACGTTCGAAACAATTTATTCAACCCGAACCAGTTTAGTTTCTTAAGGGGGGAGTCAACAGTTCCCATTTGCTTCGCTGTTGCAATAACTAGGTTCTGGCGTTGAAGGATCAAACTCGAATGTAGACTGTAGCCGAGAAAATACGTTTGAAAATAAGAAAACTCTTGCAGCAGTAGGCACTAGTGTATTCAAGAAGGCCATACACCCAAGCAAATAAAACTTTCTTGTCTACAGGCATTCCACACAACTTGCCCTATCTGACAGTGTTCGCCCTGTGCAGAATGCACTGTCTGAACTAATCTCCGTCCATTCATACTTCAATCTGTGGAGTAGTCCCGCAATATGTATGCTCTAATCCGCAAAGTCACCTCATCCTAAGCACTCTTCAATCCGAACCGATCACAATCGAATATCTAGTGAAATTTCTGCATATTGAAAAGGTCGGCCGAATTCCAAGTGTTTGACTGGAAATTAACTTCGGGCGGTGAAAACAACCAATATTTGGTCCTCTGCATGGCACGCAGCCCTCAGCCACTGATGGATAATAGTGCTCCCATGCTTTCCAAATCTGTTCAGGTTGTTACCCGTAAAGGTAACAACGACCTATTCGTGCAGTTTTAAGATAAAAAGTGAATTTTTGAGGAAAACCAGCAAAATCTTATCAAAAAACGGGTAAAAGAGAAAGCCTGTCGCGTTTTCTCAAAGGAAGCTAAAAAATATAAGAAAATGAACTAGGACAGAAGGGAGTTCTTTTTGAAGTCATGCAGTACCCATTATTCGACAAGTTTCATGTCACTAAGTTTATTGGAACTCTTCTGAGAGATGCATATAATGAAGGCCTAAAGAAGTAGGATAGTGGCAGAAGTCTCAGTGGGCAAAACGACAAGAGCACAGAAGCCAATGCTATAACACTCAGGGGCTCAAGCAGAGGAAATATAACCAGCTAAAGTGCTTGTGATTTCTGCAGAAATAATTTTTTTTCAAAGATGCAGCGCGTACATCTAAGAAATATAAAGCCCGAGATGCAAAAAGGAAGGTTTAAAATGAACACAAAGTAAAAACAGTGGACAATTATAAAACGATGTAGACTGTAGCTGACGAAGAACAATATAATACCTGCTTTGAGTTCGTCGAAACAGTGTGGACAGACCTCAATGCCGCAATGAACGCAACATAAATGGGCATTTAGCACGGAGAAATTGCACACGTCGCAGATCTGTTTTGTTCTGTATGAATGACTGAAATACGCCTCATCCTCTGAAATGCTCTCACTTTAGATCACTCCATTCAGATCAAATATTCGCTGAATGAGAGTGTTAAATGGAAGACCCAACGGTTACACATCGGGAAGTGAAGGAAACAGATGCTTACTAATTGCAAACGCAAGCAGAATTACTGTTTGGGACTGTCAAATCCCTCTGAAAAAAAAAAAAAAAAAAAAGAATATATACGTGCTCTTTTTGCGAAGTCATTAAGGACACCTGGCGTAGTAACTTCAACAAGTTATTCCCTACCTCCTACTCAGTGGATTATTTCCTATAGGTTAAACAACACAGAGAGCCATATGATTTCGACTGTGTCTCATACATATCCATATTCGTCCCAGCATAACTAGCATGGTCACCACAAACGCATGGACGGCTACTGGAGTGTTTGCAGTGTATGCCATTGAAAGACGCTGTTTTCAAACTCAATGCAACTAAATGTAGAAAATATGACATTTTAAATTGCAAAATATGGTTTCTGGCTGAAGATTAGACCTGCCAAATTTCAAAGCCTCAAATTCCTGGGCGATCAAAAACATCATACACAGACAGGCACGCAGCTACTATTAAATTAGTCAGAGAGGCCGATCATAAAGCGTTCTATATTGTCATGCAAAAAGAACGCACCCTCAGGGCGCCTCCATTCAGAAGAACGCGCCGCATGGTAAAATTTGGTGGCAATACCTGGACAGGCGTTGCTGAGCACACTTTCTTCGCGATCCACAACAGCTCTGAACGCCGACTTCGCGCACTGAATAATATATGCGGCGATCTGCGCATCGTGGGAACTACGTCCTCCTTAAAGCAACACTACTTGCAGCCGAGCATCGCAACCGTATAAGTGTACAGTTCATTGGACTTTCAGAGGTCCTCGTTCCCCTAAACCTCGGTAACCTTCTGGCGTTTTATCACTCAACTGAAAATTTTACGGGAATATTCAGCTAAAAAAAGACCTCCAACCCAGTCACGTTTCGATTTATTTGTGAAGCATTATCTCAGCAGTGGTGTTTTCGAAGTTTAGATAGCTAATTGATACCAGCAACTTCTGACGTCAGCCACATCCGAACAGTTCGTTGCGTCCTCGTGAGCACAAAGATCAAGGATGATGCGTGGAGCAGTGGGAAAAACGCTGACAAAATTTAAGACCTCCGATTCGGTCTTAAATGAAAGTCATTCAGCTGCTGAGTGGGAAATGCTTTGAAGGTTTTAGAATCCTCGTGAACTTTCATACAACTTACTGAAGCATTGCGCTGTAAGATATGATAGGCGAGCGCAGCTGGAAATTTTCATGCTGAACTGGGTGAAGCAACCTGGAGTTATTACTCAAAAGAAGCGGAATGAGCGAAAAATTATGTTATGCTGACAGCAAAGATCCGAGAAGTTAATAAATGAGCGAAAAAAAAAAAACAACGGACGCTCATCACTCATCTTTGCCTCCTTCCAGCGCTCCTTGGGAGCTCCAAGGGAGAAGGAAGACTACCCGGTTTTCGTCTCTCCCAGTGTTGCGCGTAAGGGTCTGCGGTTCCCAGTGTGCGCATGTTCGGCGACATCCTTCGGTCCATTTTTTTGCCTATGAAGGCAAATAACGGTGCGTTGGATTTGCATGGGCGTGAAAAGATGCCCTTTCCCACCAAAAATTTTTTGCGACCAATCTCGAGCCTCAGTGAAAGGTGGGGGAGCGGTATGGAAGGGGTCAAGACACACACCCCTTTTTTATAACAAGAAATAGTGAGCCACAGTGCCACGCGACCTGCTGCAACAGCGGCAGAGTACACACTCCCTCCCTTCCACGGTTCATTCAGAAACTCAAATGTTTTCCGCATGCACCACAAAACGGAATAAGCGGGTTTACCAGAAGTCTTTATTGATCGTTCCAACGTCCGTAATCTCTCCGATTAAATTTTGTGATATTCCTTTTGACTTATTGTTATAATTCATTAGTTTAACACGTTAGAGGCGGAAGGCGAAACGATAAGAGAGGACTCGAACTTGTTCCTTTCCCTTTCGAAGTCAAGCGCCCTAACGATCAGAATGATGCCTTACTCTCCAATCCATTCCTTTGGATCCTTTCATGCCATCAGTAGCAATACCCTCTAGTGGGCTGAACCTCGAACGTTAAGGCTTAAAGCCATGAAACCATATTCGACCCGAAGAGAAGGCGTGCTCTCCACCAACATTCCCATTTAACGTGATGATGTCTTAGGCCTATTGGGTATAGCGGAAGTGGAAGCATGGTGCTGCAGTATAATGCGATCGACAGTGCTCGCGCCCTCAGGGCGAAAAATCGAAACTTCCATTGCTGGCTGGCTTCTCTCGTTTTGAGCTCTCTCATAAGAGAAATGGTGTGGTCGACGGGTATGGCTCAAATCCATAAGAACACATCTGATGCTAACTATCTAGATTTATGCTTTTCGGAGCAAAAGTGCCTGACCCAACCTCGACACAAATTCGGGACGCATTTGATCGATCGACAGCGCATCCTGCTATCCTTAAAAGGTTTTTGTGCAACCGCTTGCTTCCATACCACAAGAGCAGTTATCGATGTTTTCACTGGTTCGAATGGAACGCGTGCTGAACACCAACAAATGGCACGCCGATAAGGTGGCGCCGTCGTTATGCGCATCGACAATTGCGCACTACTGAATAAATTATTTTTTAAAATGCTGCCTTACGATTGTTCTGCACTGCGTTCCGAAACAAAAACATTCGTTGGAGCCCCGCCAACCTGTCCGCACAGTTCAGCGAACCGCCAGTATGAACAAAATTGCAAAATTGGGAAGCGTGGCTTGTTTTGGGTTTCTCTTCTTGAAGAAACTTCTGTACATCCTGGTCCCACCGTTCTGCATTCTTCTCTGCTTCCACTATACAGGTGCAAGGACCATTTCTTCTTCAGAAACTGTAACTGCTGCCGCAAACAAAATGAACTTTGCTGATTAGGAACTCATACTACCTTGTAGACATCGTCCCTGACAGCGCCGCCATTAAGGCGGCGCTGTCACCCCTATAGCATTCAAAGCAAGGAGAAAAGCGGGAACGAGTGTATAAGATTTTCATTCTTGTTTGACCAGGATAAGTGGAAACTCGTGGCAAATTTCCAAGCCTCTAGGTGATCTAATTTCATTCTCCCCGAGAACAGACTTTAGCAACCGAAGTTGCGCGCATATGTTGACGTAACACCGCTCCACCGTTTACGAAGCTTTCCATTCGCTCTGTCTCAGAACTCATGAATGCAAAAATGCCGATATATCCTCACGAACTGTGGAGGCATTCCCAGCGTTTTAAATTAAACGCCAAAAAATTATTTTCGTTCTCCGTTTTTGCGACTGCATCCTCACTGAGAATCATAGACGACTTTTTCCTGCTTATTTTCGCTTTCTTTGGTGAACAAGCTGTTTTTGATACCAGTGCGAATTAGGCAGGCAGAGCAGTTCTAACGGGAGGAGTACGAGAGGAAGAACGGCCTTTCAACTGTTTTATTTCCCCAGCACATCACTTCCCACAGCATCTCCTTCTTTCTATGCACTACCATGCTTGAGGCTCCATAGCTTCCCTAATTCCGAAACAAACTTTTGCTTGAAGGTGATTATCAACAAACTAGTTAGAAATGACTCGACGGGTTTATCGGACAACATTCCAGCAAACGTAGCCACTCCCCAGCGCGTCACCGTATATAGCTGTTAAACTGTGGTTTTCGTGCGCACACGATAAGTGAACAGGAAGCATCGAATGAAGCTACCCTGTACCTGGAACAGATTATAGGGCACCAAGATTTCGTCTTTTATCTTTTTTTAAACTACAAATCACACTGCAGTAACGATAAACCATGATGACCTCCAATTTCCCAAATGTCCAAGTAACGCCCACGTGCGCACATACACACACTTGCCCGCACATGCACGTGCGCATAGACAAGCACATTTTATTTTATTCATCTTTTACTTCGCATCCCGATGTGAGAACATACAGAAAAGGAGTGTGGATACGAGCATTAGGATAGACTGCAGAAGAGATAATGGCATGTATTAAAAAAAAGAATAAGCGAAACGTCCGCAAAGCCTCCAGGTGAAGAGACACTGTGCACATCGGGGTTAAAAAATAAAAAACAAAAATGGTGAATTAAAACAGTGGCACAGGTGTGATGACTGAAAATATGAAGCAGCGAATGTTTGAGTAATATGACCAAGAAGTACACTCCACGTTCTTGAAAACACCAAATTGGAAACTGCGAACAGTACTGTTCTCGCTGCAACACGTTTTAGCGTGCTGAAACTGATGCACACGCCGATTATTGAAAACGGTAGACTGAAACGTTCATAAGAGCGGAGTGCCGGCAAAGCCACGCACGATTTCTTGATAAAGAATCAGATTAAATTTGCGCTGCACTATTCGATTCTAAGAAAAAGGTTCATAGCCCTAATAGTGTAATTTGATTCGCAGAGACTACAGTGAACTTTGCGAAAAACAACAGATGAAGTGTTTCTGCACATTCTGTGAAAGTCTGGCATCATACACCAAATAAGTTAATCATATAGAGGTAAGTCATTCGAAGATGGACAGATAATAAATAATGAAGGTCAATCGATAATGTTCAACAGATTCACATTGGAAACTTTTGAGAATACGGTTTGCATTTTCAGACGGCTTTTCAAGAAGAGTGGAATACTACAACCTCCAGTAAATAGCAGAGCCATCCACACTGCCAAGATTACGGACACGTTCTATGCAAGAAAAAAACACTCTAGTCGTTAAAAAAACACGTGTGGGAAGTTGATATTAACCACAAAGCATTCCTCACTCGAAGGATTTAACTGCCACAGTTTCGATCGATTTCGATCAGAATGCATAAACGCACTTTTGCAGAGCACGGAAGCTTCTTACGGACGTCAGCAAAGAGCCTGGTGCTATTCTGAATATCATTGGAAATACTGTTGACATATATAAGGAACAAAACGGGACTCAAAACGTTTCCTTATGGTATCCCTCAACGAATGTACATGGGACAGAGAACCTTGTTCATACAAGAACGTTGTGTCGCACTTCAGCGAAGAACCAATAACACCAAACCCTCCCCTTTCAATAATGGCTTTTCATGACTGACTATATCAGACAGCATTGCATATTCAGTTTGCATAACTTCGGTCTCAACTCTCCAATTCAACATATACATCCAGTCACTCAAAAAAGTCATGTTACGATAATGTGGACCCGTAACGACAAAGCGAAATTTGGGGTGTTTAGAAGACCGTTAGATATGAAAGGATCCGAAACCACATCCACAACACATATTTCGGAAACTATGAACTGACAAAGTCACAGTCATCGGGCAATAGCTTTTTCACCGAAGCGGAAAGGTGCTCTTTCTGAAATTGTCAGATGAGCACACAATTCCAAAATTGGAAAATCCAAACAAGAAATCTTGACCACAACGATGCCATGACAAGCCAGTTCGCAACAGAAGCATCTGAACGCAGCAGCACTCACATATGGCAACTTCATCTCCCCTATCCTTCACGTAAGTTTCACAGTAGCAGCGAAAGCGGGCCACCGAAAGGACTGAATCAGATGTTGAAGCTTACGGCCACGTTTCTAGATATGCATTTAAGTTGCAAGCGTTTACCTCAGGTCTCGACCGCCGAGTGGCTGCTGCAGGAAATTTGCAGAGAACGCCTCCATCTTACTCTTCCAATCACTCTGCTTCGGCAGAACTGACAAATCAACTACAGCTTGCATGCGAATGACGTATTCAGTTGTTGCTTCTGACTGCTCTTTCGTTCAACTGTCAAAAGGATGCTCTGGATGGGATGGGTGATGAATCTCTTAATATTCTGACATGCTTCAGTACCTGTGAGGTGTCATAAACATTTTCGTAAATAACGTTTAATATATGAGGATTTTCCTCTTCACGCAAGGCAATCCCGAAAATCCTTTACCAATGGGGTCGACATTGAGCTCTTCGATTTCGTGGACCGCTATATGTCGTCTATGATGCGAGCTCGACCACTTCGAACAGCTGAGTCCTTCATTTCGGAACGAGCGGCCTCTTTTTCCTTCATCTGCTGATAGACCACCAGCTGGAGTAGTTAGAGATTAACTCCCAGCGGTTTTCTTCACCAGTTCCTTATGAAGTTCCAGCACCCTGTCGAGTGATTGTTGCTGCAACATGAATATGTTTCTCTGGTGCGAACATCTGCTCCAAACAGTCCCGCGATTGCCCGTAAAGCACTTTCATCACAGTCGTAAGATAACTTGTGGACATGCTCAGTGAATTCTTCTTGGACGATGGTACCTCAAACTCAGACGATTGAGGCCCAGGCACACAAAAATACGCAACATATATCTCGTTCCGACGTGCCTGTTTTCGAGGCTCCAAGTTTCAGATGCTCCAATGCCATAAGTGTATGCACACAGCTTTGGTTCGGAGAAAGTTTCGCACCAAAGTCCTCAGGAAGGGATAGTCAATGTTAAGAGGCTTCCACATTCACGCAGAACGAATATAACTTTCACAGTTAGTCAATTTCCGGCCCTCGAATACTAGTACTGGACGTAATACAGGTTGCGATGAGTTAACCTACGTCATGACTACAGACACGTGGTTGACAGGAGGGTGCGTCCATTATCAGTAAATAGCAAAACACCTAGAGGATGGATGTTGGACCCCACTCCTCCTCTTCACCTACGTGTCATCGAAGAAAAACAAAGCTTTCCCAATGCTAGTTTTCGGATCTTTTCGTCCGCTTTTCATGGATTTTGGGAACATCTAGCTTCGTATGGTAAAAAGCTCAGTTGGAAATCCACTTGTTCCCTTTCGTTAGCAACCTTCTGGTCCACAAAAGCTTGGATTCATTGCAAACCGATAATTTGTATTCCTCTGACAATAAGGTTTCGGTGGGATGATGGAAGAGACACTTGTTGACATCGTTCTTTGATTTGATCAACATGTCGCGCAAAAATCTGACACATCACACGGCCTCTAGGAATGTGCCCACAGTGGAGGGAGTGCATGTCCTGCTTCGCTTGGAAGATGTAAACAAACGATTTCAGCGTCTATCATTTTTTGTTGTCATGCCAATTTTCAAGCTCGACGGTCCCAGTACGCTGCCTGCCTTTTTCTGACTAGTCGAATCCTGTCTGCGCACGGATATGAAACTAATCACGACTAATTACATCTATACCGTATACCATCGTCAGATGTAAGGAATGCTAGCATAGTCAGAAAGACGAAGATGTGCGCTCACAATGAGGTGTTAACATCTACTGTAAATCAGCCATAAGCATGACAATCGTACTCCGAACTCACTCTGGCAGTGAATAAACAAAACAGAGGAAATTCTACGACATATTTTAACCATACTGCTGTATAGAAAAATACAGTAATGAAGAAATCGTCAAGAAATACTTGAAACACATAATAAGCTAAGCGACCGAGATCCAAATTCAACATGCCGATGCGTTAGCAACGCACGCTAACCCGCATCCTCCAATTCAACCGCCAGCGAATTATGCCAGTGCGCAATTCAAAGTGCATATGCCAGCGCGCCAAAAACAGACTAATGTCTGCAGTCGCAAACATTGGCTCCCAATTGCTTGCCGGCTGATTTATATGACGTATTTTGTCAAAGCCAAAATAGCTCCAGGTCCGTGATAACATGCTACCAGCTTCTCCCACAGAGGGTCGCGAGGCAGTGGAGCCACTCACGGCCTTCTTGAAGTCAGGTGATTTTTTTAAAAAAATGTCTTTTCCAGTCTCCAGAACCTTTGGGAATTGCACAGGAACAGGTATAGACACTAAAGGAGGCGGGCCAACCACACAGCGTCCAGTACCTGTATGGCCACCGCAGATTTCAGTCAAGCACTGCGAGCTGAACTTTGGTCTGCTGCATATGGCTCATGGAGATGCATGTGTCCACTTCATCTGCTGTTTGCAGCGTGCACTGGCACCAACGGGTTTATTTCATTCAGGATATCGTAATAATACAACCGGCGTAGGAGAGAAAGCAGCAGCTCATTGTTGCCGTGCTGTTGATTATCATCAACAATAATATTTTCCATCGGGAATATTTGCAAACTACTATATTTCACCTTCACAAAGGTGAAAACCGGCCCAGAAGAGACTTGCAGACAATTAGGTCATGCCTATCATCGCAGTGATGGGTAATCGAGGACCATTCCACACATCTTTTCTATTCGGTTCAATATGTAATCGATAAACGAGTGATAATTCCTTTTCCAGTTCCTGAACATCTTGCTCGGGATCACCCCCACTGACGTCAGAGGATGATGTAAATTTGCCGCGCATGGATGACTCGATTTCGGCGTGCAGACAGCTGCAGGACGTTCGTTCATGGAGCTGGACAAACCACGTCTAGCGCGGTGAGATAGCAGGCCGCCCCTTGGCTTGAGAGGACACGAGTTCACCACGTGCTTCCAATGCATTCCGAGAGCATCGACTGGAATGAAGCAGAAAGGCACGAATATGCTGCTTCTTCACCACGTAAAATTCACTTCACTGATGCTAATTTTGATTAATTCTACGGCGCAAATTACGAAAATCATGTCGGAATACTTTCTGAGTCGGTTTTCTCACGCTTAAAGTTCACTTTTCGAAAACTTACTATTCTTTACCTCAGAAGTGCAATAAATGTCCTCTGAATTACTAAAACTTGAGAATTCTAGTCACATGCTGACGTGTTTGCGAGGGATTCATCTAATCCAGTAATTTTGCACAGAATATTGACAGACCACAATGTTTCGTTCACCGGTGGATATGTACTACACTTTAGTGACCTCAGAACTAGGGCTCTAGACCAGATTCACCTTCCCACCAATCTACCTGTGTATTACACCGCTATGCATTACGATACACCGCTATGGCGGTACAATGCACCGTTTGAACTGCTCACAGAAGCTAGTGCACGAGTAGGTACACACCCCGTCCAATTACACCCCCCGCCCCCTCCCTTAGCGCCCCTCAATTAGCACAGTCGCTAGAGAGTGGATGATAATCCACATGTGACCATCACCCCATCCCGGCGCTGCTCTGTTCCTTTCCCGTTTCTTGCAACCTCCGGCTGAAAAAAAACGTCCACCGGCAGGTGATTAGCAACCTTCAGCTAGCATAAAACTGCGGCTACCAACTTCCTGCCGGCAACGTGAAATCATTCAGATGCACTTTCATTCGTGTATCTAGTTAGGGCAATAGTTCGAACATAAATCAATCCGCCTCCCAATCGATCTCTTACTTGCGAAATCCCTCGATCATTTCCCTCGCTTCATTATAAATTTCTTGGAACATGCTGGCGTTCGAAAGTACATATCAAGCAGCAAAAAATCCCCACCACTTTCATCTCAGCAATCCTGGTCGTTGGGTACAAGAACATGATTAGGGCTCGATCCCACCTCTCCAACGAGACCAATGCAACAGGAAAAAACGAATATCACTGACTGATGCTGTTTAATTCGCCTTATTTCACCTCGAAGATATCCCGTTCGTACTGCCCTCTATAACAGAAATTTTGTGCTCGCTTTAGCAAGAAAATTTCGCGCTCGCCTGTCTTATCTTGCAAAGCGGATGCGTGAGCGAGCTGATGAAAGTTTACGGAGATTTTAAGAACTTCCAAAACACTCCTTCCCGGTCCCCCATTAAAGGACTTTTATCCAGGATTGACTCGGAGATTTTAAATTCTGCCAGCGCTCTCCCACTGCTCCACCTATCGCTCCATCTTTATTCCCACGAGGAAGCAACGTGCAAGTCGAATATGAGTGACGTCAGAAGCCGCTTGCGCAAATGAATTAGCCATCTAACCTTTGAAAAAAAAAGGAAAAAAGAAATAATAACTGCTTAATAATGCTGCACCAGCAAATCAAAACGTGACCAAGTAAGAGATGTCCTTTATTTAATTCATCGCACAAAATTTTAGCTGAGTGATAAAACGCCAGAAAGGAGGGACGGAATAGGAGGATAGTGACCATAGGTGGTCCAGACATGCAGACGCATGTTTTTATGACATGACATGAATTTGTCAGCTTTCTGTTCTTTAATTCTGATGTCTTAAAGTCGTCGCGGGCTGCTAATTTCAAAAAAATGCCGTTCATATATGCGCATTTCTGCCTCTGCTCACGTTCTTCGCTTAGTGTTTTCCCGTTTTCGTAAATCCATTGAGAAGCAGGGGAAAAAACTCCTCTAAAACGAAAGTGATATCTGTTTTAAGCAACGCAGTGAAAAATTACTGCTCAAAACCTTTACTGGATCTCCAAGATATTCAGTGGTTCCCTCACTGCAGTTCGCGAGCTGTAAAATACTAAAATGTGGAGTGTTCAATGAAAGGTCTACACTGGGCCCGAAAGAGGGGTTGCCCGTGTATGAGCTGGTGCAATCAGCACGATGACAGCTTTACTCGACCAATACAACACGACAAGTGACAAGAATCGCTTTAAAGCAAGGCATTCACGCGAACAATAAATATCAACAAATTGCACATACGCCGCCTACACAATGACACTACTCAACTAGGTTGACGCAAAAGTCCTGCGCCCTGTTGCGCACTTCATTCATTACTCTATTTCACCATACCGGTGCCCTGTGATTGATAAAGCGCATAAACGATGATGCTGCACTGTATGCAACGACATGTACGCCTAACACTAAAGTTTTCAAAGGACAAAGGGGAGTGGCTAGGTTGGTGAGGAGATGGGTTGGGTTTCGGATGTTGTGGACGACAGTGCCATTTTCCGCTGAGCTTTCCCTAAATGACAATTTTCCATGCCTCATGATCATCTTCTATGCAAAGTCGATTTTTTAGGGATTTTGCAACCAACAGAACAGTTCTGAAACTTCCCCAAATACCGAATAGTAAATTTTCCAGAATATTCTCATAAAGTTCCAAAAAGAACATAGCTTTAACAATCACGCCGTCAGTGGCAATGGATAAGACTTTGCATTTAAATAAAGATTTGAACTCTCATCAACCTCTTAACGGGCATTTTGACGTCTCTGAAATACTTTTCACTTCTCTTTAATTGGTACACTAGTAATAATCTATGAATAAAAACAGCGCCTGATCAACAATTTCGTCCTGTTCTCTCGAAATCTGAACCCCGATTAGTCGTTACAAGTTCTTACTGATAGTTTTGACCGTTTATGCAATGCGATCACCGTTCTTAATAGAACGAAAGTACTTCATCCAGTTTCTCCGCAACCTCATACGGAGTTTAAGAGAAACTGTTACTAGGTTAATGCTTGAATAAAACAAACGAAGGTTGCTGCACTGCTATGCTCTTCGCATGTTCTTGGCATAACGATGCAAACAGTCGAAGATAGCTCTATCGGCTTATAGAAGCTTCTGTTTACTTTCTGTTTCAGTTTTATTCCGTTACATCCCTTAATGAGTGAAATTCTTATGTTTCAGCAAAAAAAAAGAAGTTCCATAAGACGGTGTCCGGGCTGCAGATCTAACCACCCCATAGTGGCACTTCATTTTGTCTGCTGCATTCGATTTCGATGAAATGACAAGGAAAACACAACGACGATGCAACTTAACCATATTATCCAATGAGATTTGCGCCTACATAAACAAGTGAAAAACGCAATCAGTTCCTGCAACTAAACACTGCACACCGCTCTTTTAAAAGACAAAAACAGCCTCCTAAGTTGTTCATCACTCCCACTGATTCCCCTTCCTATTACCAAAAACATGGAACTTTTAACTTTTAGTCAGTTAGATTACAGAATACCACGTGATGTTTATGCTAGGTAAGGAAGGATATTGTGCTAACAGAATAAAACTGCTTGAAGAATTATCTTGCACACGTGGCTTGTGAAACAGTTTCATGACACAACTGATCAAACTGACAGCGAACAATAAAGTGATGGCAGTCAGTTTGAACGACATCAATGCAAACGCAGTTGCCATCGTTGAGGTTTCTGAATTTCGGGGCATGCACCGTATGCCTGCGTGATTCCTCTAATGTCACCTGTTTTGCAGCTCCACTACTAAATTCTCCTAGTGCGGTTTTCTTACATAAAGATCTCAATTTGGAATGTGCGATGAAACATTTCTTTCGGTCACTACTTAGGAAATGCCACGGTATTTTACTAAACGAAATCCGTCTAGCGTAAAAATCACTGTAAAGTTTTTCAGTTAAAATCTTTGCTTAGCTTCCAGTTTGGATACTCCGCCCCTCTATTTGCGCTCATATCTGAGATTAATGCGTGATTATTCATTGAACATGTTGTATAGCAAACTTTCATTGGCCCACGAATCCTTCTGACTACACGATTCATCATTCCCCCAGGGAACTGATCCCGAGCCAATTCACAGACCTCATCCTAGTCACCCCGAAGGAAAAAACGTTGACAAATTACTTCTCAATGAATCGTTATTTCTGCACTTTTGTGCTCCGCAAAACTGCATTTTTTTTTCGGCTGCTAGCGTTGCGGAAGGAAGCCGAATTGTGCAAAACTTTGCAGAACGGCTCTCGCTATCAGAAAGAGGCGAGAGTCAAAAGCATCCCTTTTCATAGCTTCCAACTTCAATTACGAAAGGCATTCTCTAGCCTTCTAGGTGACATAATGGCACTGTGTCGCAACTCCACAGAAAAGAATGCTTGCGTACGGCTCCATTTATCTGCTGAACACGGATCATTTTATATACAACAGTGTTATCTCAGAACTAAATATTCTCAGGAAAAAGGAAAGGATGAGCAGTCGAGGATCGGGTTACAATTCGCAAAATGCTAAGGACTCTCCTAATATTTATGTAGATTACCACTGAGATCCGCTTTTTAGGAAAGAGAGAACTAAGATTAACGGTGATACTAAATTTCGAAAAAAATTGGGGTGAGGAAGGACTCAGATCTCCGCGATCCGTCTCCTGAGCCCTCCCTTCTCCGTATAGCTCACACGAAAGAGTACATCCAAAATGCATTGTGTGAAGCAGCTATGACATGTCTGCATAGAGTCTCATACTTCGCCTCATACAGCTTGCCGAATAAAACCGTTTTTTTTCGCGAAACGATGACGTCCGCCAAAATCTGCTTTTTCCGAGGCCGGACGAATATCACTTGCACGCGAAGGACAACTGCTACTGTACACCAAAACTCTAGTTTACACAGTTCGCTCCTCAGAACCACACTTAAAGCACACTTTTAACTAACCGCTTTTGCTCTGCAGGCAATGGCCTTCAAAACTAACACGAAAAACAATACTCTTGCAATTGAACTAACAGCCGTGAGGCAGCACAAGAATAGGGGAATGCGTTACGTTTATCGAAAGCAGTGCGCGCGTATTCATCGTCGTCGATTCCTGCCTTCACATATTCTTCCTTTTTGAAGTGAAGCACATCACGCAATTTAAGTCGGCGAGACCGTCGCGGATCGCTGACGCGCCGCCTGTAAAGAAGGCTTCGTACATATAACATAGCAGTTATCCATACATGCGTACAACCTCTTCCTAAATAAAAAGAACTTTAAACAATAAAAGACCTGCCACATTCACGCCGAGATGTTTGACAGTCTATCGATTAAAACGCCCTCAATATAAAAAAAAACGTCGTAACTCTGAAAACAAAGCTCTTGGCGCGAAATGAGTGAGCTTATCCTCGAGGTTTTGCGTTTGAGGCATCATATATCAGTAACAGACACAACTTTGACCTATGACTCAAAGCAGAGTATGATCAAAGACCTGACGGCAGTAGCGGTCGTCGGACAGAAATACGACCTGTGAGGAAGGAAAGAAATCTATTATACGTGACATGAAGGCAAGCTGCTGAATTAGTCCTGCGTCGATGTAACAAAATAAAACGAGTGATAGCGTTAGGTTGGTTTCGGTTCTAGTTTTGCTGTCAGTTCGGATCGTTAGGAACCTAGAATGTGAGCGCAACTGGAGAATCGAGTTTCTTGTGTGCGTGCTGATCGTCAGTTAACTCGAAACGGACACTGCTGAAGGTACACAAGAGTGTGGTACAGCGGCTGAAGTGTATGTTCACGTTGTGCGGAGAGTAAGTTGAGCTAGTAAATCAATGGATCGCCGCCAGCCTTTACTTTCAGTGCTATAGAACTCTGAAAATCCCTCTGTGGACCAAACAAGACCCCCTTCTCCTAACTCGTCAGCGCTATTAATGCTGTTGCCAAACGGAAAAGAGACCCTAACCCTTTCACGCCTGCGGCTATTTCCACTTTGGCGCCGGACACTGCTACCTATAGGCGTTTTTAAATATCGATGCCAAAAGGGATTAACCGCGACCATTGCCTCAAATAAGGCCTACAAGAGCTGGAAACTATTCCTACACACATTTTTCTTTCGCAAATGTACACTTCCTTTTGTTTATTATGTAACTTGGCGACCTTCTTAGGGCATTGCCTACTTATTTCAAGGCCTCAGTTACTCGCTTCAAATTCTAAAAGGAATCTCCCAACAGTTTGAGCCGACCCTGCCTCGTATTTTGTGTAACATGAGAGAAGTTGTCCACCTACCCATTCATAAATTAGCAAATAAATTAAAGCTAGGAGATTGCCCTCGATACCTCAGCTATCTTGCATTCCTCCAACCCCGCAGCAGATTAACAGTAGCTTTGGAACTCCTACCTAATATCTAATTAAACTCCATTAAGCAGTTGTCCAATTGCCGCCCTCTTCTGCTAAGCCCACATTTTAGTGCTGTCGAGATACCCAATTTCACCGTGAAATCCACTCCCTACTTCTAAGATGATTTCGTCATTCAGTATTCATCACGAACTCTTATTTCCTGCCCAATGTTTGAACTTCTTTTGTTACCTAAATTGGCTGTAGCACAAACCAACAAGTTAAGGTCGTTAATGAAGCGTTTAATTTAATCACATAAATTTGGTATAATGATGTCGAAGATGACTGAGCTAAGCATGTTCGCGGGCGAAAGCATTAAGGTGGATGAAGCGCTGATACAATTAGTCGTGCGATTGTACTTGAAGTAGACGATCGCAAACAGAAACGGATATTCACGATGCAAGAATAATTACTCGGCAAAATGTTAGAACTTCGTAAGGAACGGCAGAATGAAACTGCCCGCAGCTAAAGAAGGAGTGGTACCGAACAGTGTCACAGGAAGGAATTCCTGTCTATCTATTCTGTTCCCTCCTATCAAGGAAGGAAGCAACTGCTCCCACTCCCTCCTCCCATCTCCTCGTTACTTTCTTATTCGTTGCCTCTTCTATCAGGATAAGTTTTATCTCCCCCCCCCCCCCCAAACGCACCCTTATCAAGCATTTTCAACATCGTTTCCAAGTACTGCATCAACATCACTGAATATTACACATTCAGCTATTTGGCCACGGATATACCATGTTTTTTCGATAACCAAAGATGCACCACCAAACATGTTCCAGTCCTCTAGCTGTCATATCATCATTTATCTTGTAACAGACTAACAGTTCGTGCAGAGTCAACACGCCTCAGCAGTTTTGCCCGGCAGCAAGTGGTGAAGCCTGTGGCTTCACCATTCCCCATAGCGTCTGGAGAAATTCTTAATGTTAATCATAAACGGTCACCTCCTTCCCCAGATTGCTGTTAAACTACTGCGCATCTCGGTTCCCCAGCTGGTATATAAGAACCATCGCAGCTTCAAAGCTTGAGCGCAGCTAATCTTCAGAAGTGCCACCGCGCATATTTCTCCGTGTCATTGCCACCTTCACTACCTACTTTTGCTGGATTTTCTGCGCACGTCTGCAGTGTTTGTGCTGCGCTTCATTTGCACGTCAATAGGGAAGACGGGGTTCCCAAAGCTGGCCACTAACTGCCATGCAGCCTTCAATATGCCTATCTCTGTCACCAGTCAATTTCTTGGCGCATAGAGCCAAAACGGATTGTAATTTTCAATTCAAGAAACAGCAAGACACCAACAGCATTCGGTTCGCAAATCGACAGCCGCCGTAGTTGTTCCTCTTTTCGTCGCCCCTCCAGCATGCGATACACGGTTCGTAGAAGAACTTCGCACATGGACCAATCTGAAATTAGGCATTTTCCTCTGTCAAAATAACCTTCCAAATTTCTGGCAGTGGTACACTCGTAACTTTTGCTGCCAAGAACCTCAACTTTTTATTCGAAGCGCCACTTTTTTGCTCAAGTTGCGAGGAACTAGAGTGTCTCAGAGTCGGTTTTCATCTCTAACTTTCACGGATAGTGCACCAGCGACGCTCCGTAATTTTTCAACCAACGTTCACATCTACCTGTTTCAGCTATGGGCACGGTTAGTTAACTGAAATGAACAAAGCGAACTAGTAAATGTTCAAACACTTCTGTTGTCTCTAACAAATATGCGTCGTAGAAATTGCTAATAGCATTCCTGGATGAGTTAGAGAGAAAAAGGAGATCAGAAAATTTTTGCTATAAGCGAGAGAAGCAAGCCGAAAATGCAAAAAACTGAATGGCAAGAGCCCAATAAGGCAAATTCTCCAGTCATTTAATTACCTTGTTACTTCGAAGTTTCATCTAGAACAACTTAGCAGCAAACATTCACAAAGGAAAGACAAATGACACAAATGAAAAACTATCTCAAGTTATGCAAGGATTTCAAAGCGTTGCAAGAGTGGGATGACCATGGCAAAAAGCAGATGCCATGACCTATGAGCATCGACTCTGAACTTAATGATGCGAGAAACAGCAAGCAAACAAATTCCACGAAGTTCCACTAGCCTAATCTTTAGAGGCAGCACCTGATTGCAACACATCACCCGTGAAGCAAGCAAAAGGAATCACACATCAAAATGCGCAAATGCTCTTATCAGCACAATGTCAACCAATGGTAAAATAAGCTCGGCGGTGTGCTAAAGGAATTGGCACGATACGCGCTTTGGTGGTTCGACCGAACGGAACAGTCGCTTGCACGAGTTGCTTCCAAATGCCGAAAGCTGCACAATGATGCATCCAAGCTTTAAGTGATAATATGGCTCGTAGAAATCTCCTACAAAAGAATCGCCTTCTGCTGTTTCACCTGGATCAAATGAGAAACCGACAAGTCGTCAATGCGTCTAAATTTTATAGCACTTTTCTGATGCTTCGCTCAAAGACTGACGGACCAACTGCTATAATGCGCTTCGCGACCAACAATTTTTGCAAATCCCCTAAGAACAACTTGGTTTTCCGATCGAACTGGCTGTCAAACGCAGGCAAATTACGAGCTCTACAACCAATAAACCGATCAAAAATGGATGGATCAACTTGACAATTTGTATAGGAGATCACCTACAGTACACTAGACAAGTAATAAATTTAGTGACACTATTTCTAGTGGTTTCGGAATTGCAAGTATACAAAAGATAGAACATACACAAACATACACCGAGCACAAACACAGACAGAACCTCGTCAGACCATACTTCACAGACGCGTGCTTGAAAACGCACAATAAAACCACTAGCATGAAGGCTGCGATTAAAGTGAATTCAATACCCGCCACACCCCACTGTCTTGAACACGACTTCTGACTTTAAAGCTTTTTTCTTTTTTACCAACGTCTCGAACATTTAAGCCAAATAAAAATTTCAGTCATTAAACACTCAATGAAAACTCTGCGTTATGGGATGAAGATGAAAGGCGAGGATGGAGTGCAGAAGGAAGGGGGCTCAGATATAGTTCTGAGTTAGCAATCAGGGCTTCTAACGCGCAATGATCTTCTAACTGCTTACGTGTGGAACCCCAAGCTTTGTTCTTTAAACTCTCTGCAGCCTACAAATTTTTACATTTGCATCCTTAGGTAGCCACGATTTTCTAGCGCTTGTCACTTATGGAATTCGGCTTGCCTGAACCTACCGAGGAACCAATAGACAACTTTTGGATATGCACACCTGTTCTCAATACGAACTTTCCATACCTCCATACAACCTTCACAGTGACGGTGGCCTGGAAACCAATGCTCTCTGTTTTAAATCCTATACACTTTTTTGCGCAACAAGAACAATATTCCCTGTCTAAACTTTAAACGGTTTTCCACAAGCGCTAAGTAGGCAAAAGTTGAAAGCAGTACCGCCATGCCAACGCTTCATTTCAGATTCTTGAAGAGTGATACAATAGATCACTTCATAGACACGAGTGTTATAACAAAAGTGCGAAATGATGCTCTTCGAAGAAATTTTTGAGTTCCTTAACCCCCCATAGTCGAAAACACTTCCCAGCAGAACGCATAAACGTTTGGCTCCCTGTACGAACGAAAATAAATAGAAGATAAAACGTGAGATGGATGCAGCGTGCTAGCAAAATGCCCATCGAACATTAAGTTGTTTGCAAACAAGTTATCGCAAACAAAAAGACACGAACCAAATTAGAACAACTGTTTGTTCGCTATAACATATAACAACAACCATCTGCGCTGTTCAGCGTGAACCTCTCATTTAGTGCATGAAATACACGAGTATTTACATCTAAATCCACGTAGTAGGAATGGATAGCAAGGTGGTGGTTAATATGAACGTAGAGCAACGCTGAAATGGTCGTGGCTAAAGCGAGCCCAATGCGAGAAAACAAGATGCTCAACTGTGCCGCCATAGACAAAAAACAGTTCACTTGATGTTGCATGGAAAATACCGCGTCGGCGTGACTCCAGGTGGACTAATGTCGTGGATGGATGAGATAACCACACGAAAGTGGCGTGCGTATCTGGTGGGAGTAAGGGGTAGAGGGGCAAGTGACTACGCCTTAGCCCAGCTGATCAGGTAAAATGTGGATACATCACGAAGGACCACCTCTAAATATAAAAACGTTTCTTGCCTTCTCTAGCAGGTACTGCACTGAACTATGCGGTACACGGAACGCTTCCTAAGCCACAGACTGGCGTTATAAATGCGCTTTGGCTGCTTGAAATACTACTGTTGCTAGAAAAGGCTCCCCGTCTATAAAACCGCACAGTATTTGACGAAGCATCAACTCCTCCCCTCCTCTTTCTGCAAAACCCTGCGAATGCTGCTGCTAAACGAATGGAGAAAGAATGCTTGGAAGAATGCAAAGGCGAGGAGACTGATAGGCTAAAACTGCTCACAGCTAAAACTAAAAACAACACTACAGTAAAGTTGCTGGACCGGGTAATCAGCAAAAACTAAAAATAGAAACTCCAGAATGCTCCATGGAAAAGAATATCGGATAAGACCCACCTGTAATCGCCATTCCTTCAAGTGGGGCAAGGAACGAATGAGTTGCTGGTAAAACTTCAGCTCCTCACTTTCGCTGTAGTCGACCTGAGATCGCTCCACTGTTTCTGCAGTGCAACCAGCTGAAATGGCTCTCTCTGCTAATTAAAGCGCAAAAATTTATACAAAAGCAAAACACTCAAACTAATTGCTGCTTCGGAATAAACCCTCCTAAGAACTGCAGGTGATGGACCTGCCACCAAGTCGTTTATGACTGTCATTATTCGAAAACCAAGTTCAAAAGAGCAAATTCATTGGTCACTACTCACATCACTTCAAATCATTCCTCTCTCAGTGACGTAGGGCAAATTATTCAACACACCGTCGATATTATGGGGACAATTTCAGGGCCATGTCTGCTACTTTCTTTAGCAATCCATGTGCATCTCCTTATGCCTCCTGCTAGTCACAAACGACATAGTAGGAGAAGCAGTTGGCTCACACGAAGAAGCACCAAAAAATTCACATCATCCTCCAAAATTACAACGAGTAAGAACGGGTCTCAAGAATTAGATAGGATTTTCATGAACATAACTAAGTAGTCTAAAATTTCGTCGTTTCAAATAGACAATAATAATAAACAACATTCAAAAAGTGCACTTCGAAAACATAACATTGTAAATGAGGAATTGAATTGTTAGTCGGCTTTTGCAAAAGCGATCGATATCTGTGTGTACGCATGTGTGTGTCTGTCCCACGGGTTCAATTCGCCAACAAAGATGACCCCAGAGATGAAATCTGGCACCCACAATTAACGCATAAGAATTCTCAAACCCAGCACCGTCCAGCTCGGTCGCCTTCTTTACGGACTATTAAAGCATCAAGCTTTCAGATGAAAACTGCTGCCCTATTTGTGCAAAGCGAAAAAGGGATTTTCATTTGAGGACTGACCAAAATTAATAAAACTGAAAAGCGTTAAGCGAAGACATGGCTATTTAGCATTAAATCTCTGTTCTTGAGCACTGTGCAGAGGATCGGTTCGACCGAGAGAACCCAAAAAAAGTACACATCATGCTAACATCTTTGGCCTGTTTCCTTAATTTTTGCTTACAAGAAGGGAAGGTGTACCGCTTATCTCAGCTTTTCAGAAAGTCAGAGCTATATTCAAGAAAAGAAGAGAAAATTTTACGCAAGTCAACATAGTTCAATGTTCAATTGCAGCTTTATTTCAAGCGCTCAATAGAATCACATATTTCCAAGACAGAAACTGCTAAGCAACAATTTCTCTCCCACATATACTCACATTTTCATATATAAGCAAGAACTGGAGGGCGTTAACAGATCAATTAAAATGAAACATATAAGACCGACGAAGCGCCAATTCCTGTTACTAAAAAAGATCCACCAGTATAAATGAGCCAACATTTAAAGCCTTACGCTCGATTATGTCTGCAGTATTTTCGGGCGAACAATGCCTCATTCTCTTCGCGTCAATGAGCACCGATTCTTCGCACTTGACCTCTTCAGTGGCGACTCGTTTGTTGGCCGTTTTTACGCTCGCCTCATCTAAACACAAGAAAATAACCTCCTGACGCTAGTCGCAGCTGAAACAGTTTCAAAAGGAAATTTTCATCGTTGGAGCACGCATAAATGAGAGGAATACACTCCTTTATTATTGACACTACGACCATTAGAAAACTAGCTGCTAAACTTCAAGTTGTTTCAATGTGCCACCGGTGCTAGCAGCAGTAATGCGTTCTAAATGGTTCATCAACGCTGCCCATTCATATACCAGAAGTGTTGATGAATATTTCGGTGAAGAATCGCTTATTTCGGCCTTCAACAATAAACGTGAGAAATAAGTGAATAAATGAACTACCAGACTCATCACTGTGCTGGCTGTGGTTGCCTCGGAACCCTCCATCCTCCTTCATCCAAAAGGCTTTGACGCCCACATTGGAGGTGCCTAATGACTGCTGGTCAAGCAGTCAATAGCATGACCTCTGGAGCCTTCAACTTTGATGCTAAGCCTCGGAGAGTAACATACGAATGCCCTAAGGACCCTACAAAATTTCCATCACAGCTGAACCCCAGTATCTGCCATTTAAACAGCTTAAATCAAAGCCGTGGAAAACTACACCACACCACATTGCGCATTATGCCTGCAAGATGATCAGCGAATGACCCCATGGCTCAGCCCATCAACATACGAACATAGCGCAACTTAGAGAGATGCAAACGAATAAACCACAAAATAACATATAAATCCTTAAACTTGTCGGCGAGCTACAAAATAACATCACATATATAAATCCTTAAAATTTAAACGAGTCGGCGAGCTTTATTCTATCAAATGGCAAAAAAAAAAAAAAAACTGCAATACATACGACCTATCCAGTGATGAAAAAGAAAATATTAGACGTAACATACTGCTCTCTGCAATGTTAAGACGAAACCTGCGAGCTAACACAGCCACCATGCTTTGACAACCTCGCCGACATCTATCAACAGAATCCATCAAAGCCGAGAACAAACAGATACCACATAATTTCGCTAAACCGGGAGCGAAAGAGCCCCGAATTTCAACTATGCAATATTAGACTGTCACAGTGAGAAGAACGAAGGGCGGAGCGCAGTCGATGAAAAGGTCGTATATCACACCAATGCAACCCGGCGGGAGAAACCAACTGTATGAGTATTCTGCGAAAATCAACACAGCGTCAACTTTAGTTCTTGTTTTGTGCTGTTCCTTCCACCCCCCCCCCCCCTCCTCTCCCCCTTTCCTTCAACTTTATGAAACTCGTTCTAATTGAAACAGAAAACATTAAACCAAAACTCCTGCCCAAAGAATCTAAATTAACCGGAATTCTCACCTGTATCTAACATGAAAAAACGATACTGAAATATACTGAACATTCACTTGTCACAAGCCGATTATATTCCGTTGAAAATGAATATATGCACCCGTGAGCGCATTTTTTTCAGCAGGAATCAGTGATTCGTGAACAGGCGACCTACCGCTCTGCTTCTTATTCCTATTCATGCTCACATAATTTTTTTATCCTTCCTCATTTCGAGACGCTGAAGCAAGCTTCCTAGCACATTCAGTATTCCCGCTCTTCGCTTCTTTCACTTTTACATCTTTCATTTTTTTCTCGCAATAATTTTGAACGAATAATACGATTTTTTGAGCGAATAAAATTCAGTACGATCTTGGGGGAATGAAATAAAAGACATGAAATTTCCCGCAGTTTTTAGCGCATATATGCATCTTGATGCCCATGAGATCATCAGCTGGGAGTAACCCAGATTTGCCCAAATCAAGCCTCTTGCCAGCTTGCCAATTTTTTGAAAATGCATTAAGAGTAATTGGCTCTCATATCTCGAACAACCATAACGGTGGTCAAATACCGTGCAAGATGGGTGAGGGAAGGAAGGAGCTCCTGCCAACTGATACTAAAACATTCTTGTTTAACCATCCACCCAACCTGTCTCTAAGATGTAGCACTGAAATGCGCAGAGGATAGAGATTACCAACATCTCAACTAGAAAACTAAAATTTTTCGCAAGCACTATTAAGCTTAAATTTCCTGTCCTCGAGAAGCTTACACTACTAGCTAGAGGTTTACTTAGGGAGTCGCAGACCCTTTCCAATACTTTTATTCAGAAACTAACGAATTCAACACTCATCGCATCCGACGCGCTAAAAAAGAAGTTGGAAAAGAAAAACATTTCAAATTATAGTACCGTCCGAATAGGTGATTTCGTTGTCCTCTTTCGTGGTGAACTCATTCAACGTCTGTGTGGCACAAAGTTCATTGCAGTTTTCACCGCTGGTACCAGCTTCCGATGTAACGTGGTCTTGTTTGCTCGTCGATACGCCGTAACCGTCACAACGGTATGTTTCTTTGGCTGCCGACATATCTTAGCGAACGCCAGTAGGCTTGTCGGCCCTCTCCTATGAGTTTCCGCACTTCGATGGCGCTATTGTTTCACCTTTATGAACGTAGTGTTTATGATAATGCACATCGTTGTTCGACGCATACCCACTCAAATTGATCACATAACGGAGCAAGTTTGCAGCATTTTCAGTCAGGCTGATCGATGACGTCAACCGTCAGTGAACAATGCAGCACAGATACTGTTTTAACCATTCTCTTGTTAACTGTTAAGCGTAAAGCATTAACCGTGAACAACGTTTAGCCGTTGACCGCCAATGATTATAATCGTTAAGCGTAGAATAATCAGAACATTTTACAATGAACAACGTAATGAGGTTTTAACCGAAATGACCGAGTTCTCCATTCCAAGCTGTTGTAAAATACGACTTCGACAGGCAGCAACATGCACCTACAATGCGACTGAAAAGTCTTGGATCAAACTTTAACCAGTGGATGAATGAGCAATTCTCTCTCATTACTTTCATAGTTTGCGTATTGTGTTGTTGCCTGCTGCCCACACAAGCTTATTTCGGTAAGTCGCTAACTGTTCGTATAAAACTACCTAACACGACACATAATGCGTTCCCGCATCTCAGTACGCTCAGGAACAGGTGTGGGTTAGGAGCGGTTCCATGCCGCATTTAACCCACTCCCCTCTGAAAGTCCATTCAAGAGATACTACAACTGCTCGGAATACTTACATTTTGAAAACCGAAGTGAACAGACCAAAATCGGGACATCAAAAAATTTTCGTCTCGAACGAACTCAACTAGGAAAAACTGTGAATTTTGGCCAATCTAAAGATAGTTGCTGAAAGAGCAGCGACTACACTGCACATGATCCTAGAGTGCCCCAACTTGTCGATCTAAGAATCTACCTCCACCACTTACAAACCCTTCAGGTATCATCAGATCCATCGACGACAGAAAACCCTATAATGAATATCCTTAGGTGCGAAAACATTTATATTTATGTTAATTTTCCATATCTGCATATACAACGTATCCGTCAAAACACAGCAATGAGCGCAGCCATCCAATCACCCCATAGAAGTGGTTAAAAACGTAGAAGGGATGCGTTGCGTGAGCTCAAATAAGCATATCCAATATTAAAATAGCCATGGCACAATTTTTATTTCGTGAAAGTACTACTACGCTAAGTGCGGCACTAATGAACGCGGTCATACCGTTCATATAAGACTTTACCATAGTTTACCACAGTGCAGCACATTCGTATAAAAAGGATATCTTCCAAGCCTTTTGCTTTCTTTGCAAATGCGGTCACCTCCCTACGGGGTCTTGGATCATTCAGCAGAAGTTAGCTCTCGCCCGCAAAGCGTATGCCACGGGTTACTACTGGGTGCGCTTCGTTGAGTTCAACTTCACGACCTATTGTCAGTGACCTTAGTCAACGGCTGTTGAACCGACGGATTTAGTCATGCCTAGCATTCTGAAGGCCAAGGTGGAGGGGAGGAGGAATGACTTTTAAGCAACCGTCTATGCACTGAAGGCTGCTGGCATGGGAGGGAACTGACAAGGACACCCTTCGTACTGCGTGTGACATGGTTGCCGATCGACTCCACACCTGCGTTTGAGCAGAAAACGGTGTATCGAAAATGTAATCAAATTGTCAAACTTATACCAAATGCATCCCACATAACGTTTTAGGGGTTTTTTCATCTTGACTCAGTACTTTTCTTCGCCTTGCGGTACCACATTTCTACAAACGGTAGAGAATACCCTTTCTGGAATATCGTTCTACTGCTATAACTGTGTCTCCCCTCGAAAGAATCGACCCTCTGCTCTTCCAACATTTCGAACTGAATTGTAAAATGTATCGAAAGTTGCACACATAAATCAGCATCAACGTCTTATAATAAAACAAAGTTTACTCTGCCTCACACTACTGTATCGTACCAACTACTGTATAGTGGCAACTGGAAACGCTTCTCACAGTAACGTTTTAAACAACAGCCTTCCGCCCGACAGACGGATGCTTCGGCCGACTGCGCTAACAATGGTATTTTCATCTATTACGGTTCCGTGCTTATATCCCATCAATTCCGCTGTACGTGCAATCCAACAAACCCGATGAGCCCACAACGACCAGAATCGCGGGTTTTGATCCTACATGCGTGCGATGATTCTATCTTGCCATAAACCAGCACTTCACACTCTAAAGCCAATTGAGAAGTCAGTATAACAGCTTCCTTTTTTAAAGACGACATTTTTTGAACTGACAAGTCCAAACCATGTTTAAACGAATTTTGAGTTCGTCACTGCCGACAGTGTTTGCTCCAAACTGTTAAGTAGGCCGGTAAATGAGTGCGGCTCTGGGTTTAGTTTTTCTGAGAGTAATTTTTCGACTATGTGCTGGCAACATCTATAACATCTCACATCTTCATGGGGAATCGGCAGAAAATGGATTACTTAAAGCTTCAGTACAATTTAGTACAGTACTCCAGTTTAATACTGCAAATTTACCCTCCTATCGTTTTGTGAAACTATCGGACAAGCAAATGTCGTGAGTGCAAAAATCGACGAGTGTTTGGAGACTTAGAGTCAAACTTTGGTGTAAAAGAATAAAACACCTACGAGGTTTCGCGGCAACCTGACAACTTTTGAGGGCGGGCACCGTTTAACGATCTCTCTCTACGCTAATTCTTAAACGACCAAAAGTATTGACGTTTCCGGCCAAAAACTTGGATGCGTCATTTCTAGGCGAAGCGACAACAATTAGATGTGCCAATGAGCAATTCCGAGTACTTAAAGTCATCAGTATCGCGAGGATAGAAAATTGCAGTGAAAGTTTTCTATTCTCAACAATGGGTCATCGCGAATCCAAACACTTGATTTTAACGTGAAGATTTCTCCCACAAACCTGCTGACACACAAATTTGGCAGATAACAGTAGACGAGCGCGTTAAAGATCTCGCAGTTGAAAATAACCTCAGACACTATACTTGAGATCATGTCTGTCAACGAGAATGAACAACCTAGGCACATCTCCGGGTTTAAACGCACCTAGAATGGGCACTGAACAGCTAAAACGCTGCAATTTGAGGAATAAGAGACGCCATGAATACAGAGAAACTCTTGCTGTCACCTTTAACTTGAGGAAGGATCAGATTTAGTTGCAGAAGCGACAGCCGCCGGCCTCTGCAGGACGAACAATTTCACAAGCGTCAAACGTTTCAAACAGTCAGGGAATTTGAATTCACTGGAATTATAGCTGGAAAGTACGACGACTTGGAGGAGAACTGGTTTTTTGATCTGGGCTATAGAGTAGGAGAAAGCTGTACTGGCAAACTCGGTTTTCGCAACCGCAAGGATGCCGTCAACGGTGTCAGAAGGCTTAACCACTAGCGCACGCGCATGGGAAGACAGAGAGAGACCGCACGCGTTTCCAGCAAGCGACGCGGTCCTACTCACTCAGTAATAAAATCGTCGCATTGAGTCTGAAAATATATTGTAACAAGCAAGATTTTAAGGAACGAGGTGATGGGGATTTTAGGAGCAATAAAAGCTCTATCAGAATCATTCATAACGTAAGACAAAAACCCTGTATTTTCGTGAGACAAAGACAAGGACGTTTTATGACATCAACTTTGTATATATGTGACATGCAATTGACATAAATTGCAGGACCGCCGATATATCTCGACCTAGATGTGTATGATGGAAGAAGACTTGGGGACGATTTGAAGAGCATGAAGGGCCCTTTCAGAATCGTTCATAAGCTATCCATGAATGAATCTTTCATGCAGTAGTTTTGAATTCTTCAGTTCGATAGTTCTGGGTTTCGTTTCCTTCATTCTATTTCGAGATATGACTGCTAGTAAAATTGCCTACATTTGCTTCAGCAGAAGCGCCTAGGACTCTGTTTTATTATCTGGTCGATAACCTCGATAGCCAGACTCATCATCATGCTTATTCAAGAGTACTGTTGTGTTTGTGGTGAAAGTTGCTTGAAGGAGCGGACTCTAAGTGCTACTGCTTTTGTGGGAGTCTTAGTGCTGTGTGAGGACGCTGCTTGCCTAAACCATGCTCAGTCGTGATTAACCAAGCCGAAACAATGATCAACTGAAGCGCTAGTGTTCACGAATACTGTTCAAGAAACGCTTCACTTCAGAGGAGGTATTTGTGGTGCTCTACTAGAACGGCGGTCAGGTGTGCAACGTTTCATGAATAGGAACTCTGCGACAGATATTTGTACTTCACGGAATGAACTATGAATATCATGACGGCGCTGTCATGTTTTAGCTACATTCGAGTTACAACCGCAAACTTGACATGATCCTGGTGAATACGAATTCTCTACTTAAAACATGATGCCGGAAATGGACATCCTTCAGAATTCCAGCAAGAACGAATAGCAAACTCAAAACTATTTATATGCAGCTAGAATTGTTTCATTTGGCTTGTGGTGTACAAGATATGTACTTGTGGCGTATAATTTTAAAAAATACCAGAAGCCGCCCTTCTTCATCCATACAACAAGATGAAATCATTTTTCACCGGAACTGTTCGAAAATGAGATTCATTAATCACGAGGCAAAGAACATACTGATTAGAAGACGTAATACAGAGGCAGTTTAAGGGAATGTGCAAAATTTATAGTCCCACTTCCACGCCGTTTATTCAGGTGAAAAGTACATGCTAAACCCCACATGTGGGAAAAGCACTCGTAACCATCGAGAAAAAACAGCCTTCAAAGAGCAACGTATTCGATGCAGATAAGCTGACTGCCAAAGCGAGACACACGAAACGAGGAAAACAGTCCGCTATTTCCCATCGTTGAAAATTTTGAAAAGATTTCCCTCAAAATGCCGTACGAAATGCATGTTGCGCCAATGGCCCCAGATAGCCGTAGGTGTTTGTGAATGGGAGAATAGTCATGGTTAACCAGATAGTCGAAATAACAATTTTGGGAAAGGAAAAGGTGTGAACCAAGCAGTACTCGTGAATGTTGTACTAGAGATCGTATGGGGTGCGCAAGCGCAGTATTCTGCGTGTGGGCTTCGTAGCGACCGGGATCGTTTGGAATTTACACTGTAGAATCTAATGGGAGGGCAAGCGCGCACAGACTGCAGTCGAGGCGGGGAGTATAGGCTACCTCGCTTGGCCAGGCTGAGTTCTGAGGAAAAACATCTCGAATGCCTGTGCGAAAACTGAGAATTTCAGATCGACGGTTAAATTGATCCATAGGGCAAAGCACATAAGCCCGGCTCAAAGGTGATGATGAGTGTCGCTTCTCCAATCGTTTGGGACCATCAGTCGAGCTGGGCCTGCTTTATATACCTGCCTGGTGGAATATGCTTGCCAAGTTTCAAACCTCTTGCTTGAATCTTTCCCAGGTAAAAACTATTGGGGAGGCAAGTACATGCATACTGATGCACACAAAGGCATATGATGGACTCACTTAGACACAGTGCGCCTAGCAAATGCAAATTTCAAATACTTCATGAAAAATCTGCAGCTGTTCGTGCATCACTCTTTATGTGGATATGATTCGAGTGTCAAGGAACCACAAAATCCCTTTAGAAAATGGAAGATTTCGACAGGTAGGTTCCATCGGTTTGGTAAGCGGGCACTTCACCTGGCTATCTTCTCAATGACGTAGTTGCACCTCATAAACGGTGGCACTGCATCTGCGTTACGGACGCACTTAAAGTCGACAACTGGGATGTTTGAAATAACCTCGGATATTAGAAGCAACCGGAAACACTTGAAGGTGCACGAGAGTGGATTGCATCTATCTCTCTAGCTTGGTTGACTGTTGTTGAAGATGGTAAAATGACTGCTGAAGTTGTGCAAAATGATCTCAAAGCGGCGAGATCAAAGCAGTTCTGCTATACAGAGCAAAAGCATTATACTCCACGTTAACCTAAGATTGCTTTGGATTCCTTTTCTGTTTAAGATTGCCCTCAGTTAAGTAATTTAGTATATTCTACGGTCATTCGTTCATACTTTAGTATCCGTACTTTAGTATATTCTACCTTGAGAAATCCAACCTTTGATGATATTTCAATTACCGCACAATACCATCAGTACGTGCGCTCCTCAGCATGGAAAAAAAAAATGATCGCTTGGAAGCGCGACTACTTCCTGTGACCTCTACCGTGTGCTCGTTGCAAAAGGAGGAGAGAGAAAATGACTTGCGACAGTAACTGATTTAATGTTTAATTTGCTCCACTCTGACACCTTTAGGTGGGTGCCGCGGATTGCTTCGAAGATGTCATCGTTTTTGTGACACGAAATTCGACAAATTCATTCACCTTAACCGGGTTAATAAAAGGGCGCTCTCAACAGAGGTCATCCAGCTGCAGTCTACTCTACTCTTCGCAGCACCATTCATTCATTGCGTGCTGACTGTTTACCCTATAAAAACCCCTCATTTTGATAGCAGCACAATTCAATCAACGCGCACTGAGTCGTTATTCGCCCTTCACTGTGTCAAAATGTTTGCGGCGTCATACACGCCACTGAGGCATTCGTGTTCGTTTGGCGTCGCTGGGTATCTGCTTTCGGTGTGGCCATATCTTGTGACATCGTCGTGACATTTAGCTGCTATCATTAGTGACGTCATCGTGCTCGTACGGTGCCTTCGGCTCAGCATTCCCTTGAATATGTTTTCCGGAAAGTAAAGGATATGCTATCGATGATCTGAAAATATCTGAAAAACTCTCACTCGCAGGACGTTTTAAAAGATTTGTGCGGGACCTTGTCATCCCAATTTTGAAATAAGTTTTCCTGTTTCGAACCCGAGTCAGTACAATATCGACTTTTTTCGTAACATTTTCGCAGGGGTGTTTTACTCAAACTGCTTAGCATCTCCAACATATTCCCTCTTCCCATTTTGGCTTGAAATGCCATGTTTTCTTGTTTATGGGCCCTTGCATTTATAATGCTTCCACCTTTCAAAAACCGATCTGTTTTCAAAGGTTCACTTGCAGAGAGGTTGGGAGGAAGGGGGGGGGGGGGGGAAGGGGCACTTATGTCACTCCCAAATCAAAAACGGACGTCTATTCTAAAGGAAGTGGTCTGAAGGGATCGGGTCTCTGTTCAGTGAAAACAGTCAACAGATTTTCATTCAGGGAAATCTTCAGTTAGGCGTTGCAACCTGCTCTTGAATTTTTTCATTGTTAACGTGCTTCTGCACCTCGACTTCGTTCGTAGCTTTCCAAATTCGGTGTGCCCATAGGGGCAATAACGCCCTCGGTTTGTTTCGCTTCTGAGCGACGTTTAAATTTGAAGAGGGAGGGGGTGGGGAAACTTCTCGAAGAGAGGGAGTGCAGACATGAGGGATGCAGCCACTACCCCTTTCGAAGACGAGACGCATGTGGAAAAGGCGTCTACAAGCGAAAAATGTTGCAGTTTATCGACGTTGTTTATCGAATCTGCTGTTGACCACAAGCGAGAATGAATTTTCTCAACGCGACTTTTTAGGGAAAATGACGGCGAAGAGGTCCGCTACGTTTTTTATATTCATTTCCCACATTTCTTTGCACTTATGCCAGCAGCTCAGTCCATCAAGAGACTTCAACGAACCTGGAGAAGCAATAAATCGACGCGGACCATCGAACCTACCGCTTTTAGAACGACTGGAATCGCCTCAAACCTTCTACCCATGTCTTCTCTCTGGAGATTCATCTGGCTTCTCGTCGTGGTGTGGGGATAACAAAGATCCATCCGAAGAACCAGACATTAATGATCCAGTGTCTTTCGGTGAAGGACTTCGGAATGTCATGGCTGAACAAGCACAGAGCCTTTTCAACCCAGATACCTTTCCGTCGAGCTCCATCTCCAGTTTCATGGAACCTTCCGTGAATTCCCTTTCAGATAACGTTGCAATCGTGCAGAGTAATGGAATTTCAACTAGGGGAACAGTTGGAAGGACGCTTCTGTCACCGACTGGTTCGCAGCAATCCGTTGCAGGCTTGCAGCCTTCTGCAGTAGCTGTTCCTATTCAGACCCCTCTGTTGCCACCAATGCACTGTCCGCCAATTCAATGAACATTCAGCCCGTGGGTACCGCTACATCCGGTACGAGGACGATCGGTGGTGCACCGCTTGCAAGCGCGCCATTTGCAAGCGCTTCGCTCGATAGTGGCGCGCAGCGGAGCAGTCCATTATTGTTCAGTGCTCCTGCCGCACACCGACTTATACCCTTAGCACCCGTACAACCGTTTGTGCTGGGTCCAGCAGAGGAGCCCAGCAGATATCGACTGGCGCACCTTAGACATCGTCTGCTGAGGACATAAGTACGATGGGGCTCGCGTTCGGGACGTGTAATCATTCCGCTATTTTTTCTTTCCTTTGTTCATTTAAGTAAGAAATGCAGAGCAAGCACCGACTCATTAAGCTGTGAGAATTGCACAAAGTACAAAAATTCAGAGGGGTCGCTTTTGAACTGCCAAATGGAGTATATTGCGTCTTTATGCGCAATAAGAGGCATTTTTTATGGCGTGTCACTATAAAGCGAGCAGAAAAGTGTCATAAAGTGGTGGCGGGTTAACCAACATAAAGCTCACAATGAGCTGTCGTCATATTCATTTCAAGGACGCGAGAGGTTGGAAAAAGCGTACTCTCACTTCTCATGTGTTGTTTTTTGCAGCGTTAGTGAAGTATGATGCGTCGAAGAAGAGTAATGAATTTCTAGTCATAGAGTTAGTAATAAATGGGATCGATTTTAAGTCATTTCAGAGATATACATTAGCTCAAACGACTGCTTAACGCCGACTGACTTCTTTCTAACTGTCAAGGGACGGCTCTTATAATTAGTATGTCTAAGATGGTGTTCATTTTAAAAAGGTGTCGCGCATTTATTTGCTTAGTCGTAATGTTAAATTCACCTGCGTGCCTCGGATTTTTAACATCGGCACGATGAAGACTAAGTGCGAGTGCTTGGCAAAACGATTCTGGGAATGCGGTATAAAAAAAACAGCTTCACAAATAAAGGTAGAACGGTGTTGGTAATTTGATTGATGCAATGCTTTATCATAATGAAAAATGTTCCGTATGCTAAGGTGAAGAAAACTTCTTGAGGGAATTCGCTACGACGGCGCACTTTTACATTAGCCAAGTCTCGTGAGACTGTTTCGGCACACTAACCTTCCCTCTCACCTCTCTATTAATATGCCAACAACTGAAACAGTTTAACCGTAATGAAAGCGTTATTAAAGTTCTTACGTCTGCTTCCATAATTGAACAGAAATATTCGCTTTTTGTACTGTGATATTTGATGTACGTTCAGCCGTTCGTTAAACCCCAATAGGAGCGAAGCATTGACACTTTCGTTAGGACCTCGATAAAGTATACGAAGCAGTCAATGCCAGGGCGACGGGAGGAGGGGGAGCAGGCTGAGTCCAAAAAGTCAGCTGCCCGGCCCGACTGTGACATGTAATGTACGTTCAGCCATTCGTTAAACTCCAGTGCGTATTCAAATGGAGTTGAATTCAAGAGTCCAAACTTTGCCCTAGAAAACGCCGGAATCTGGAACTTAATTCTTACTTTCTTACGGGTCGAAGTCAGTAGGAATTGATTCCGTTTCTTACCGGATTCGGGGCTTGAATTACGAATTTTTTCTGTAGTTTTTAGGCCCTTGCACTCTTTTTTATTTCTATTCTCAAAAGTTCATGCGTGAAGCAAATGTAATAACTGTTGGCCTATGGCTGGAATCAAGGACATTACACTTTCGAAGACCCTGATAGCTTTATTGTGTAATCCATGCGACGATATTGGACTGCGTACCCGGCGACATTGGACTCTGCAATGTCTTTGGGCGCGCAAATCTTTTCCCTCTAAGCGACCAATGCCAGCGTGTTCTATAACAGTGATAGCTATAGAAGTTCCGGAACATCGTGGTACATGATAAATGCGCAAACGGGAGTTTGTCAGTGGCAGTTGGGTGATCGGAGCTTTTCCGTTTGTGATTTCTCATCAGGACTCGACCTGTACTGTGAGTTTATTAATATGACTAACATATCACTGTGCTCATTTTCCAGGAGTTCTGTGGAGTCATTTTGTTAACTTCTGAATAAAGTTGATTGTGGGAACTGCGCGGTGTTCCTGCTTCGGCTGAAGTCCCGAGTTTAGCGAGAATGAAAAATAGGATTTAAAGAATTAGAAGGGTACGTGTAACGCGTTTGAGAGTTTTAACGTTGTGCATATCAAACAAGAATGGAAAGATTACATTATCCACACATAAGCACTCTGAAAGAAATATTCAGGTGCTAGGATGAGATTCCCAAAAAGTTTTTCGATTTGATGATAGCCCGATACTACAAGTTAATTCTTTAATTACTGCGACTGCACGGATCACGTCCCAAATTTTGGTACACCATTAATTAGTGGACTCAACTGTAAAATGTTTGAAGATGAGACATTGCGAAAAAGCGTCATTTTTCAGTTTGCATTTTAAGCACTGTAGTTTCTTCAGTGACCCGTAGTCGTATTTCTTTTTGCTACTCAACGTTTCCCGCTTATTGTTTAACTGCAGCATCATCATTCTGGCGATGAATTTTTTAGGGCACGATGAATTTCTGCCGCAAGAAATAGTTCTGTCTTTTGGTTGTTTAGTTTGAGGTCTCGCTCTTCAAATTTGTGCTTCTGCAGTTTTTTGCCCTTCACTTCTTATCCCAGTTTTTTTTTCGCTCTCGAAAAGTTCCTCATTTTCTGAAAGGATGTAGAGCAGTTTTTATCCATAACCGGCGATCGGGGTGTTTTCTGCATTTACTTCACGAAAAAAATGGCAAACAATCTAAGCTATTGCACATTATGGTGGCGGTCATGGCTATCCGTCGTCCACTTTTATCGCAACCGAACCGCGGTAAACTGCCTATGAAAACCAAGAGTCTTGCAGATTCTCGCACAAATGCTACCTTTAAAGTCATTAAATACTTTACTCGAAGGTGTTAGCAGGTCGTCGTTGCATTCAATCGGCATTGTGATACGATACACAGAATACACTTCCTTCTCAGCCGTTGTAAGGGAAGCGTCATAGGAAGAGGCGGTCATGGCGCGCTATCTGTATCTAGTTACTGCAAACACTGCTACTGCTTATCTATAAAATATTAATAAATAGCTTTATGTTTATTGTTCGCTGCCTGGACACAACACGTACTCAAAATGGAGTGTCCAGGCAGCGAACAATGTTGGACACAACATTGTTCGCTGCTTGTACAATCCGTTTTGTCGGACAGGGGGCACTCGAAAAAGTTCGTCCCTCAAAGTCGCCTAAGCACAGCAACCGTTCAAAATTCTTCACATTCCGAGCTCCCTAGGCGACTATCAATCTTTGAGCCTAATTCTACATCAATATTTTCAGTGTTGAATTGTGCAAATGAAGGTATGAGTGGATTTCGGTTCATGGGACGGGGAGTGTTTTTGTTGGTTCGTAGCATGTTTTAAATTCACAAGTTTTCGTGGTGAGAGTTTATCCAAACACAGATTTATATACAATTTGAACGACGAAAAGTAAGAAAGGTGGTGGAAATAGAATGTTTTCAGCGATGGCATGGCACAACTAAAAGCACTAAGCCAACTCTGAGACTGGTTTAAATTGAGAAAAAAACAACTTATAGTACGTTATGGCTAATCTTTCATGTTTTGTGATCAAATTGCCGCTTGAACGCAACGTCTGATCACTTCATTTGTTCTTTTTCGAGAGGCGTTTGCTAAAATAGCCGAAATGGTAGTTCTGAATGAGAAATTGCGTTGCATAAAAAGAAGATTTCCAGGTAAAAGATAAGGTTAGCATAAGCTTGACTTAGTTCGCTGTATCGGAAGCAACATTAACAGGGCGGAAAATAGACCATCTTAACGGTACTTTATGCTTGAAATGTTTTTATGTGAAGGGAGAGGGTTAGCCTATAGCCCACTTTAGCCGTAATTCTAAAAGTAATGAGAATGATCCATTCGGTCAGCATTTAAGTAAGCGAAAGTAGATGAGGACGAAACATTTAATACTCACCCAATATGTACGACACCGTCTAACAGGCTTTTGTATAAAACAGGTTGAAGTTGTTCTTTTGACTGTGCACAACATTCATATTTCGGTAGATTTGTAGGAAGGAATATGCGAAATTCAGCGGTGTGTGATCATAAAAAGGCAGGTTTTTCTGCTGCTGGTTTTCACGTCGCTTTCATTCAGACTACACATTTTTTTCTTATCGTCGACTGCTATTGACGGCTATATATGTTTGATGATGTTGAACAATAGAACGACCCGCTGAACCAGATCTATGATTGCTGAAGAGACAACCTCTGACGCATTATTCAGCATTGCTATCTTTTCAGGAATTCCGCCACAAGCTCATCGATCATTGGGAAGAGGCATGAACGGTGTTCAGTACTCGGAACACGATACATGCGGTGTGTGTAACAAGCTTTTAATAAACTCTTCTGTTGCTTTGTGTGCAAAAAAAAATTTTCCTTCTCTATCGCACATTCAGAAAGATGACTTTTAAGAGGTTTACTTGACATGATGAATAGAAAAACTACGTTGTGATCCAACCTATCCTAGAAAATCTAGTATGGATTGTTGCAAACTTGAAACGGAAGTGCATATCAATATACACTCGCCCTCAAATAGTGCGCGTTTCAAACCATGGATAGGAAGCAGTGCCAGACCCTTCAAAACTAGCACGTATTAACGAGCTTTACACTTAGTTCGAATATTTCACGCTGGTGATTATCCGTCCAGAATGGTGATTGCCAACAATAGCTTGAGCTGAATCTTCAAGCATTTTCTAGCTACTACCTGTTCCACTGACAACAAAGTGAACTACGGATAAGATAGGTGCCAATTTGAGTAGAGTAATTATCTGCCGGCTTGAAAGTTTTGTGTAGAAAATCAGCCGAGTTGAAATTTTTTTAATGCATCGAAATTATTGGCTGAAAGGAAATTGTGCATCTAAGCCGCATAAACTTTAATTACAAATCGAGCAAATAAATAAACGGACAAGCGCACAAATCTCAACGACTGTGCATTTCTTTGCTTTCTGAATGAACTCACAGAATTAAGCGGTACAAGGAACGAATGTGGAAGTGGCTATTTAATGGCTATTAGCCATTAAATGTCGCGCGGAGCATTTGGTATCGACGCCAAGAGCATCAAATAATTCGTGCATTTGAAGTGACAAATAAGCAAACCATGGAATAAGTTATTTCTGATAACGCTGGTCAGCTCTTGAAATATGGAAAGGAAACCATTCTGAACTGGAACTGTTTTCCTAGATGCGAAAATCATGTACAAAGCACCTGTTGAGTTTCGTCGAAATTTACACTGGTGACCGTGCAAGCAAACACTTCAGTATTGCAAATGACCTTCCAGTTCCACTGCCCCAAGTCTTTCATGACCTCTCTAAGTTGCCTTTTCTAAGGCGGACTTCTTACTGCCAACTTTTAACTGGGAACTTTACTTCGTCAAATGTTCAAGTATTGATGAAATGTGCGCTCGTTTTTATGACTATATTATCTTTCTGATTGCCAAATGTAGCAAGAGGCATTCTGTTTTTCGTAATTATCTGCAAATACGAATAGCAAAGGAACACTTCCTATAGCTTCATTGAAAAAAGTAAGGGGCAGGCAGCCTCCTATTGTGAAGTGTGCAAGGAATTTCCACTCGATACGTCAGCAGTTCTTGAAAAGCTGTGAGAAGCATTTGATTTGCTCGGATAATTTTAAGAAACTTTATCCCTATTTAAACAATTAGTTGGAATTGAACCGAAGATTAATGTCATAGGTAACAAAAATAAAATGTGACCACTAGTGATTCTTTGAAAGCAGAACCCTCTGCTGAATTGTTTTCTTGGATTTTCAAGCAAGATCATGGCATTTTACCCGACCTTCCCACCAGGTGCTAAATTCGCTTTGCAGCAGTTGATGAGTGCCGTCTTCAGTGATGTAAAGAATCGAATGGAAAGTTGTCGCTATCGCTAGATGTATGCCGTCTTATTTCATTAAGCTTGCCATTTCCGCAATTTCTCTGCCCCTAAGCACAATTTTTGAAAGTAGTATCTCATATTGTAGTCGTCGTCCTTTTGGAAAACCGTCATTGTCTACCTTTTATTGGAAAAGAACTCCTTGTCTTCCAGACCAATAAGTTTAACTTTCTTTATCTGCAAGTAGCGAAGGAGTCTGTTCCGAGTCACATTTCATCAAATGGGAGTATCAACCGCGCTCAATAAGGATTTCTCCCCACCGTTCAACAACGCCCAAATTACTGCCATGCGTTCGTGAGTAGAGCACTGCATTGAACAAAAAGAAGCCAAGAAATGCCGCTCGTATTAATTACTTGATTCCTTTGGCGTGGTTTGACATAATAAGCTCTTACATAAGATGCATGGCTACGATAGGAGGTGCTTTGCTCAAATAGATGCGGTCTTTTTGCATGAGAAGACGTTTATAATAAAGATTGGTGAATTGTTATCCCGAAACCGTTCTATTTCAAGCGACGTTGCTCTAGGCAGGAATCTGCGGCACTGTTCTTCATCATGCGTCTCTCTCTCTCTCTCTCTCTCTCTCTATATATATATATATATATATATATATATATATATATATATATATATATATATATATATATATATATATATATATATATATATATATATATATATATATATATATATATATATATATATATATATATATATATATATATATATATATATATATATATATATATATATATATATATATATATATATATATATATATACACAATTTTATTTATTTTGGTGCATTGATATGGCAGATCTCAGTTTTATTGACTCTCAGTGTCATTTTCTTGAGTTAATGCTTTCGATAGTCAGCATAGTGTATATAAATATTGATCTATACAAGTCAATGTTTTAACGGTGTTGTCCTCCACATATATGTTTTCGTTTATCGATAATGCGTGATTATTGGTATTTTTATGTTTACGTTGTACAACAGCAGGAATGGAATACGAAAAGATTTATTTTATTTTGATATTCCTTTATAGTTTTGAATATTTTCCTGAGTACATTTGGACAAACTGGAGTGTGTGGTTAAAACTAGTACAGTGGTTAAGACTGTCTACATTTCAAGATCCTTATCGGTTGGATTCTGTTTTTTATTAAAGTTTTTTAGTTTATTATTCTTTACTTTAGTAATTACGTATATCATCTTATGTTGTTCTCCGCTTATTAAATGTCGCGTTTTCGATCTAAGTTTCTTATGTTGGAAGCATTCTAATACGTTTCCTTCATCCCATATATTTAGCACCACATTTCATATTGGCTTTGAACAATTGACATATGTTGTTTATTCCAATACCTATTAAATTATTGTAGAGTAGTTTTGCCTTATTTACTAGGTAAGTGTTTATATATATGTAAAGTTTGTTTAGCGGCGATTTCATTACTTGATGATATCATCTAGTATTTTCCGCGCGTTTTTATTTACTACCTAGCTATACCTGCTTACGTAGCTCTTATTTGCGATTTATGATGAAACTTTTTGTAGTATTAAAATGGAAAACGGCTATAAAAGAGGACCAAATTCAAACTCTCAAACAACGGTTGTGGAAAAAAGAAGGAAAGCGGATAGCAGTGACGAGGTAGGCTCTATATGTCATGAATTTCTTGTTCATTATACATTCATAACAGACGTTTTATTTTCACACTTGTATGTTTCTTCTCTTCTTTATCCTCTTCTCAATGCGTACTTAAAACGTCTATCTTATTTTCCCTGTACTAACAGGGTTATGCATTTCGTTGTGACGATGGCCCGCGCGTAACTCGGGTGCACACGTCAACGGATAAGGGCCGAAACGTGGTCACCTTTTATTCGCATAGGCATCTTATCCATGTCTTATTCCTACACTGTTAACATTTCATGTTCTAACATCGGCCTATTAAGGCTTCTATATCATCGTCTTTCTCTATAAAAACATAAAGAAACTTTATGGAAAATCGTCGAGAAAGTGTTATATTTTAGAAAACTGACACTTAAACATATTCTAACGTATTTTGAGTGCTGTTTTCTGATACACTCTCAAATGGCATTTTTTTTTCGATTATGCGCATTTATGTTATTCTTATGTTCCACTGCTTCATTGCAGCGTTCTCTATCCTACTATGAATAATGATTATTTTCTCTACATCTCTCCAAGTTTTGCTGCAGCAAGCTTAGGGAAAGGCAATGGCTTTTTGTGACTTCTCATCTTATGAGAGTCCACCACGGGAAATTTAGCTTCGCGCAATTCTCTAGAGATTGAACATATCCTACCTCCCCTTCCACTCCTCCCCCTCCTCAAATCAGATGTAACTTCGTGCTTGATTATTTGTGCTCATTGAGCTATGCATAAAAACGCGCACTGCGCTATCCCTACTTAAATTACTTTTTTTTCCATGCTGTGGCCGAAGTGAGCTCCTTGCTTCCTCAGAGACTTCTTTTTATGAGAAAGAAGGGGAGGATAGAGCGCGATCTCTCATTCATCTTAACGGTGCTGTCTAAAAGTTTGCCGTGCACCCTATTTTCCTGTTTCTAAGCGCACTATCCCAGTTACCCTGGCGAAAATTACGCAGTTTCGAAAATTCTCGACTCTGGACGGAAGCTTTCATCCTACGATACCTCGAAAAAGAACTCAATGACTCCTTCGCTTAACATCTTGGCGAAGAAAGAAAGAACGCACTAAGAGGAAGAAAATGAAGGTTTCATCAGACACATGTCGCTGAATAATTTCATCGGAATATGCGCTTCAGAAGGATCTTTTCTCCAATAAACGGCTGTTTTAAAATCTGCGAAAAATTTTAAAAATCATCAGAATAAGCTCCAAAATTCTCGAATGAAACCGCTGAATAATTCATCAGAAACAATAGAACCACTCCTCTTTCCCCATTCTCGTCTCCTCCATAATAACGTCCATATGGTCATAGTGGCTATCTTTTGGTCACTCAGATCAATTTTTCGGTTTTCCTCAGTAACTCGCACCACCGTTAGCCACATTTCTATTGAACTACACACCGTCCAATCCAGTTTATTATAGGAAACGAAATTTACGCTTTGATCTTAAACGAGGCAACTAGCTTATGAGCTGATTCTCGGCACTAGTTTACCGCTTTTCTACAGTTCTTTCATTCCTCTGTTAGCGGTTGCTATTGAGCCCCTTCAAGTGTTTAAAACTTCCTGTTATTTCTCCGCAGAAAACAACAGCGTGTCTTAATAGGTGCACGCGGTATTCGACGAGCGAATTTCGGACTGATTCCCCTACAAAGTGTCGTTCTTTCGTTTCCCTTCAAGATGTCTACTCCCTCCTTTTAACGATCCTAAACAGATTTTTTGCCGATGAGGCCCTCGAGAGAAGTTTGATTGAATTCGATGCCAGAATCTCTTCTCCGATTCTCATCACCAGTCTATTTGCTAAGAGCGTTCACCAGCGATTTTTTGCCTTGAGTTGCTTTTTGATGAAAGACCTCAAACCGCTGCAACCTTATGTTGTTTCCACGTCCTAAATCTTCTTCCTTACACCAAACAGCAAACTTAGTTGAAGCGCTTCACCAATTGTTAGGAAGGTTACCTCTCCTTCTCTGCAACTTAATCTGATAAAGCCACATTTAAACTTCACAAAATAAGTGCTATAGGGCTGCGCTTCAGTCACTGTGCCTCTTGGAAGTGCATCAGGAGAATTGCACAACGGTGCAGGTTACAATGTCTATCGAATTCCGTTTAATGGATTCGAACCACATCGGACTGATTTGTTGTTGTTACGAATCGTTTCAATTTAGATAATGGTGTGGTGTTGTGTTCCATCTATGAAGTACTAGTATTTCGAAATTTAGTGATTTGGACAAAATCAGTTTAAGGGTCCTCTGCTTTGTGACTCGCTTTAGCTGCGACATTACGCTGATAGCATTGGCATGTATACGTATCGTTCTTTCCTTATTTATGCTCTGCTGTGTCTGGTTGCGTTTGGATTTTGGTCCATTCGTTCTTTTTCAGGATGCTCTCGGGGCCATCTGCTGCATGATGCATTGTAATTAAAGTGTGCTTTTTGTTTAGCTTATTCTACAAAAACACATATTGCCTTGCATGAACTATATTTTGTGGAACTTTGTCAGCCTCTATATCTATTCGCACATTTCAACTTCCTGGCCCACCGCAGCGATTAAAACCAAATGTGAGAGACGGGGACTCAGATACTCATCAGACCAATCTTCCACCCCTTGTCGCGTCGATCTGCAGCTTGTCTCTTTCACATTACTACAGCTTACGAGCTAACAAAAAAATAAGAAGTCATTGTGATAAATCAAGCGAATTCCGCGCAGTGAGAACTCTCTCCTTTTTTGTGGACTCTGTTTTTAGAAACCCATTCCATAACATTAGGGCTGTTGTGGTAGCGCCCTTTGCCTTCATTACTTTGTTTTATATAAGACGCCATTGGTAAGGTTCGATCTTGAGGTTCATGAGGTTCGCGAGGTTCGGCCATGCCATGTGGTGGATGACGAGCTGTGCAATGGCAGAAGCCTTTTTGAGTGCGTTGCTTAGCGTGCCTTTCAGCTATGCACCTCTGGTGAGCAGGATTTGCTGTCATTCCATACTCCACTCTTCTCGATTTGCCGTATAAGGGAGGAAGCGCAAACTCTTATTCACTGCTATAAAGTACCCTTTTTCATACTTCTTTTCGGTCCGTGGAGTAATAAAGGATTTCAAGAGAAGCAATGCTTTCTTTAAAAAAAACAGAATTATGGCCGAACCCCTCTGAAAAATAGTCGGCAACTGAACGTGCAGGGAACGCGCAATTCAACTGGCAAGGGTTTCCGCTGCGGAGAGCAATCCGTAATCATACTGTGGAAACTACAGTGCAGTTTCTCCTCAAGTCCCACTCCTAAGTTCGTCGTGCTCGAAATGGGATAACAGCTTCAAAACTTGATGGCGAACAGAGATCGTCTAGAATGTCATGAAAAATCAGCGTTGCATCTTCGCAGCAGATTTTGGTCCTACATACTGCCTCCTCCAGTCGGAAAGTGCATCTCGGTCAGTGTTCTCTCTCCCATTCCTCCACAAATATCTTCATTTGGGGGCTGCTCCCAATTTCCCGATTTGCGCTCGCATCGTCCTGTTATTGGCAAATGCCGAACTTTCTCAAATCGGCCATTCGGTTACAAATTTAGAGGCTTATGGAAACTTAGATGATCAGAATTTTACCGGGGGATCTCTGGTTTTCGTCGATCTCGAAATTTGATCTTTTTCGAGTTTCCTGAGACCTGTAGAAAATCTCGCCTGTTTATTTAAAACCGGCGGGACACAGAAAAGGGCGGCAATTAGGTTTTTTTAATCAGTGAAAGTTCGGATCGGGTTTTTTCGATGACAGTCAAGGCTGTGGTATGGTCAACTCGGATATCAGAATGATTTCTTGGTCTTTTTGGAGCGTACAACACCAGTGACAAACGCAACTAAAACCTCAAAGAAATCATGCGGCAGTGGAAAGCGGATGGGACATTCCGCAGCACTAGCTGTTCACCAGAAGCGTAGTTTTGTTATAGAACGAGAACTTTGTAGCACGATGCAACCAGAATGCGTTATACCACTCACATGCAAGATGTAATGCATTCTATTTCGCAAATGGATGGTGTAATACACTGTCCTAATGACTGAGTGCTTCCCAGTTTTTACCGTTGTATGCAGAGGCAGTTGAAAATCTCTCGAGGTACCTGACTTGGGAATGCCCGAAAATCGTCGTAATGTCTATTTTGGGGATCAAATGCCAGCGCTGACTTTTGCACGATGCGTTCACTGCATAATTCATGATGACAGGCACCGTAAACAAACAAACAAGCAAACACGTATTGATTTTTATCACTAAAACATCACAAAACATAGAGGAGGCGGCGAAAGATGTCACTTGCAAATGATCAGTAAGACAGAGGAATGAAGCTATGCTTCTACATAACGCTGCAATGCATTGATCAGTGCACGTATTAAAAAATACGAAGCAGCGTGAAGCATAAATAATGTGCTTTAAAAAGCACTACGGCCCCAAATTTATCTGCGAAAAATAAAGCGGTGTTAATAAGGACCGCAAAACAGTTGCCTAAACGGAGTCGTAGCATGTGAGCATCGTTTGGTATTGAAAATTGGTTGTTCAAAGTCACTTCCTGTTCCAGCTGTTAATCAAGTGTTTTCAATTTTGCAAGTATTTCGCGAAATGATATCAGAATTATAAACCATGTGTTTTGGGCCAGTTATTTTGGGCAACTAGCTGAAATTCCGATCTGGTTCATAAACAGCTTTTATTCAAGTGGGCGCCTACAAATAGAGGGTTCGATTGCCTCAACGAGCTGATGTTGTCTAGCAGTCATTAAATTGCTCCCTTTGCATGATGCGGACCTTAGTGACATGTGCATGATGTACATCCAAGTGCTCTAGCATTTAGATCTCGTAGCGTCAGTGCAGTCATGAACGAACGAGGTGAACAACATAACAAGTTGGACTGACCGGTATCAAGCAACAACGGCCTTTTAAAAAAACGTAACATTGTAACAGAACAAACTTCTCAACATATTCATAAATTCAGAAATTCATAAGTGCTCAAGTTTTGAGAGCTTCACTTCTCTTTCACTTGCATATGTGTCGATATTTAGGTGCCAAAACTTTATGCAAATGCATGTTCTACTGGAGCAGTATCATAAAAGGATGTGCTTTGATCAGCTCACGTTTTCGGAATCTTCCAGTAGTTTCACTGTTGCAGATCAATCGTCGTGCTCCAGATAACCTCACTGTTGTCAGCGCACCTGGTGCATTACTTTGTTATTTGTTATACTTTAAATCGTCGCCTATGAACGCGTCAGTCTGATACAACAAACTTTCGCGTTTATTTGGCAGCTTCGTCAAAGACTTGGGGTACCGTTGTCGTCCTTTCCCTTCTCTGCCCCAACGTACAGCGTCTATGCTGTCCGACTGTTCAACCCTATTTGCTATGCCCTTCATTTGGATCATGCGGAATTACACAGCACTAAAGTGATACTGCTAAATCATTTTCCCCTCTCCGCATTGATCTTTAGAGTAGAGTACAGTTCAAGTACACTTCAAAGACGTATTTTTTATATATTAATTACTAAGTAACAAAAATATCAATGCGAAATTTTAAATTATTTTGAGATGTACCATGTTTTTAGCATTTTTCTTTATGAGATATAATTGAATTATATTGCTTACTGTCACTTAAGATGAATTTGTACCGCATCGCATCTAGCCAAAAAAAGCAAGCTGTGCTGCAGATCTGCAGCATGGTTTAGCATTGTATAATGCCGTATATTTTGCGAAAGCTCCAACAATTAAAAGCGATGTGTATATATTCGATTTCGATGAACGAGAAAGCCGTACATTCACATGTGTTGGCAACAATGTTGGTGGCTACCCGACCTTTTTAAGCTCGTCCATACGAATATCAAAACTAAAGTCAGCAATTATGGCATCTCACTTCGCTCTTGGTGAATAGTATTAGAAAAGAAATGCACTCCCACAGCGGTGCTGATTTGTTTGCTCAAAGGCACTTTGCAGCAAATTCGTCGTGAACGGTATGAATGCAAATACACTTACTTAATGGACGAGTGGGATGGTTTTTGCGATTGAAGATGAGCTCGTGCATCGCAACTTTTTTTAATGCCACCTTCGAAATTCGAGTGTGTTGCTCCAGAATCGTAGCGGGTGGGATATCGTGGTTTTGGCGATTATATATATATATATATATATATATATATATATATATATATATATATATATATATATATATATATATATATATATATATATATATATATATATATATATATATATATATATATATATATATAGGCGGCTGGAGAGAGGAATTAATTCACTCGAACTCTTTTGCACAACAGTATATATGGGCTGCACCGTTAGAATGACCGCTCGGAGCTGATCCTGGAAAAAATGCCGCCGAGATCAGTGGGCCTTCGCTTCTTGCAGGGCTGGAGATCTGCAGATTTTGCTCTTTATGTGTACACGAATGTAGCCCCGTCAGAAAGGATTCCTAATAATTCGCTGGCTTTTAGAGAGCAACGAGTGGCAGTAATATTAAAAAGTGAGTATGGCTAACGGTCATTTGTGATACTAGTGGCAGCACTACGTAACGGCTGCGAGTAGTCTTGGCAGTGGGTATACTGGAGCTAGTGATCGAAGGAATAATGACGATAAGGGTGACAGTAACAGTGGCAATGTCAATGTTAAGGCATTCTTCGGAAGATGTCCTCATGAAGTCACTCGCAGCTCTTTTGAAAATCTTCTAGACCAAAATTTTTAAGTGCATATCTAATATTCACCACGTGCGTGCGGTTTATGCTGTAACAAAGATTCACCTAGCGCCAACAAAGATTCATCTTTTGTAAGACGTCTGGCTACATGGAATGGCACAATATATGAGCTATGTGCCTGTTCGCATGCCACATTTGAGATCACGATAGTGAGTTTAGCAGTTACGTGCAAGCAGGGACGCTTTTGAACGTCGTCATTGCTTCACGCTCATGCATATTGGCAAATCAGTGGTTTCTGGGGACGATTGAAACGAATAAGGAAGGAGGAAGTGCTAGAATTCAAGAGTGCAGCCGAGCTTGTGCGAGGACGTGCATTCACCGCTGAGATGGACTATTTTGCCGCAGATAGACGCACCTGGGATGCGAGAACGGAGTCAGTTGTTGCAGATGTCTCACCTTCATAAAGTGGTGCTGTGTGTTAACAAAGGTCAACATTCGAGAGATAAAACCTCGGCCACTCTCAACAAATCCACTTGCTGTGCTTGCAGCTCAAAAAAAATCCCACGTTTATGGTCTAAATTGGCCGTAGTGTTTATTCACAATCCTCAGGAACACATTCATAGCAAGCAGGCAGAAGACAGGGGCGTTCAAATCGATAAGGCTGATTGAGAAAGGGAGGACGCGCCGTTATACAGAACTCGACAAATTCTGTTGGCCAATGAAATTTGGATTCCTTGAAGTGGTATCTCACAGCAATGCTACGCGCTGATGAGAATAATTCAGCGACCTATAGCTTGTTGAAGAGCATTGTTTATAGCGACGCGTCGCCTGCCTATAGAAATCAGAGCAATTCAAAGGAGAAGTCACCATATCTATGCACATTGCGGCGTCACAGAAGCCTGCTCACCTTACGATATGCCATGCCACCAACACAGTATATTGGTTCGCTAGCGTGCGCACCGAATACTCTGCTGAAAAGCTGACAAAAGCCGCATGTAGACTATGGCGGGCATGCGTATAAGCCAGTTAGCAAGCGTTTGCGATGCATTTCTCTTGAGAGAACTGAGAGGATGGTTAGCTGAAAAGGCTTCCGAATATGCCGAATATGTGGTAGACTAATTCACCTTTCAGTTCTCTTTGTCGTGACTTTGATGGGGGAAAGGTAACCAGACTTCAGTGATTAGTTCAAGAATGTTTTATACATAAGATGCAAAGATGACGGAAAAAAGGCGTTTTTGGCACAATAAACGTTTTGTTTCGACAGAGCACATCTTTCAACGTAGGATTTTCAAATAACAGTGCCCTGAAACCACTGTTGGGCGCCCTAGATCGGAAGGTGCCTTATTGCAGAAGCTTGAGGGAGGACCTCACAACCAACTCCATAAGGGCTGCACATAAAATGTGAACTGGATTTACACCATTGCATTCGCACGATACTGCAAAGCATTTCATAGCAACAACATCGCTGGCTCGCACACCCTCTCCCTGCGTTTCCTTTTTTTCCATTTTGCCACCTCACCGACTTACACGCCATTCATTAGTATTGTCCAAGATGTTTCCAACTTTTCAAGAAAACGCTGACTGATTTCTAACCGTTGAAAAGGTCCTGAGGACGTATGTTGAGCGACGCCTCAAATATTCCAAAGTATGCACTATATGCTGAAATATACGGCAGTTAATTTTCGCTTGGCATGTTGCAAAATTTCGGCTTTGTCACTTTTTAATGCATCGGCGTTCTCGATGCTGTCAGGTTTCATCCAACTTATACGGGGCTGTCTTATGTCTTGCTAGTATGATGGCCAGAAAGTGACACAAAATTAGGTAGTAACCCTATTGTCAGTAGTAAATCGCCAAATAATTTTAGCGCCAGTTAATGTACATAATATTAGATATAAAAGTCAGCGGCAGTGCATACAGCGGTAAGTAATTTGCCGTTTAAAGAGGGAACAGAATTTTCCTCAGAAATTTATTGCATTTCACTTCTGCTTCTACCTCTGTAAACCGTTCTGTAACTCATAGAGAAAAAACTTGTCTTTAGGCCAATACAATGCTGTGAAAACGAAAAACCACCTACTAGTTGGCAAGATTAGCCAGGTCAACTAAAAGGCATGTACAAAGCAGTAATTCTGAAATATATGGAGCATAACTTCGGCGGAACGGAGTTTTCCAGAGCACACATATTCCACTCTGTCTGACGCAGTTTTTCGTGTTTTTTTTACATCATTGACGGTTGGTTGAAGTGACGTCGGAATCTAGATTTTCAAAAATCGAGAAATGTTTTTGTGAGATATTGCGATAGAACGAGCTTCAAGACAGGTGTGAAATGTTTCGTGACTTGCTGTCCTTAGAACAAGTCTCTTCATAAATGTCCAAATTGGTTGAAAAAAGGGATGCAGAAGCGATTGGGTGGAGCTTCGGACAGCAGGAGTTACAGCAATGACAAAATTTTAGTGAGTAGAGAGCGTGAAGCAATAAAGAGTGCGCCAAGTGCGGAGAGCACGTGCATATGGATTTACAGAATGCACGAAAAGGTGACTCGCTTAGGACATTTTCTACTGCATTGCTTCAGTCGTTTTGCAAACGTTCTGCTGTATTGCGCATTGTGAGTGAAGTCGGTGTGTATAACGGGTAGAAAGGCATTGCACCTGGAGCTGACGTCCAGCTGTTGCAACTTTCTGTCGCTCGTGCACTTGAAAATCGGTATTTTCATAAGTGCACCGCAAGCGACTCAAGTCGAGGTGATAATGAGCAGCAAGACAACATGCCACATCGCTATTGTTCTTCTTATCACAACAATGACGTTCATCGACGCAGCACCGTATGGGCGACTTTCTTGCAACGATGCGCTTAGGTACGTTCATTGCAGTTTCCGTTGTTGTAGAAAGCAAGTGTTTCATAATGCATCCTTAAGATCTGCTTGGTGAAGAAGAGAGATATATCACGGTGCCCATGCTACCGCAGCAGAATTGCTCAGCATCCCGTCCACACTTTTTTCGGCCTAGTCCAAAAGGCGGGTCAACGTTTTCTTTTCGCCTCCGGCTTATCTAAGTTTTTTTTTTTTTCAGCAGATTTCACTAACATGACTCATCTTTCTCAATGAATGAAGCAAAAAGAAAGAAAACAAATTTTCCTTTGTGAAGCTCTGCAGAAAAATGGTTAGGAAGTGTTTTCGAAGAGCTGAACGCAGCTCTTCTTTCTCTCTATGAGTCTGCTGCGCGACTTATTCTCTTTCTTTTCAAATTTCCACTCCTCCCGTTGACAATTTCACTTTTATCTTATCTATCGAGCTGAAATTTTCAACACCGACGAGATTTTTGCGCTGTGCACATATGTATCTCAATATTCGAATGGTGACCGTCGGGTTGACTTATAGCCCGGCATTTATCACTATTAGGCTGACCCTTTTTATTTTTAGGGTATGCCGAAATTGTTAGCGAGCTGTCACTTAACCCAGGCGGCATCATTTTTTTGTCTAGTTTTTTTCTTAGCGTATGAGATAAGATTCGAATTTTTTGCTTTGCTTCTCAGTCTTGACAAAGGACATTCAGTCATCTTAAACGAAGAGATTAGTGTGTTCTCGAAATGCCTTGAACTCAAAAATGTCCGTTTTGAAAGCCTAGTAATGTACGGCAAAATCTGGCCGTCCCCTGAAACCCTCTCTTTCCAAGAGCGTCTAAAATGTGTACCTTTACCATTCAAACTAATGGAATGTTATTGAAGGGAAGAAGAATCTGCTAGTACAACAGTACTAGTCCTGTGTAAATGACATCCGCATGAAACGTTCAGACGCTTTCAACTTTTGAGGCTCCTTCTGGCCTTCTGATTCAGACAGCAGATCTTAAACCTTTTTATGTAATTACCTCGCAAACACCTACCTTTGCTCGCAGATAATTTATGACGTTGGGGCCTGCAAACTTAAAAGAGACCCGAACTCTTCACACCTACTCAAATCTTGGGCGTATTCATTAACAGAAATGAAATTTAAAAGCATTTGGAACTTGCGAAGCTTTTTACCGACAAAAGGTTTCGTCGAGCGCTTCTAATTCAATACCTCGCCTTCTTTCCTTATGTAAGAGACGCAAGCAGTCTGAACATTCTCACAGAAGCGTTCCATAACTTCTTAGTACTACAGGTAAAATCTAGGAGGGAAAGGAGGAAAGCGGGGTTAACAGTTAAACTCGCCTCCGTACTCAGGAGGCTACGAAACGTCTGGCAGGATGAGCGAGCCTCCACAGGACGCTAGACTTCTAACACGGTTTTTGTATATTTAATAAGAACATTTTTTAAGACGATATAAGCTTTATTGCTCTGATGATATAAGCATAGACTGTGCTTGTGCTGTAGAGATTGACATGAAACCCTGCAGTCACAGAAGAGCGATACTGCATTTACCGATAAACTAAAATGTCTTGTGCAACGCAGTAGCATTCGATGTCTAATAGCTGTAATCAGGAAAAAAAAGAGTACATATTTAGATGCGCGAGTGAGGAAAGGGAACGAAGAGCTAATGATAAATTGTATTTTACCCTGCAATGCACCACAACTTGACACAAGAGATAACAGGTATAGCTACCACGCAGGAACTAAGAAAGATGGGTAGCAGTCTTCAGAGGATAACTGTAAGATTCTCGTGGATGGCACGCCGGCCGACCTAGCGTCGTGCATAGCCTCTATATGCTCGTTTGCAAATTTGTTTCGCAATGCGCATTTCGGCAGTGTCTCATTAGTCTGCTTGTATGTATGCATATGTAAGTGCTTACCATAAGTAAATTCACCTATTGATCGTCAACTTAGAAGGCACCGAAGATAATTTAAAAGCGTTGAAAATTTTGCATACAGCCATAGGAGGAGAAAACTGTTGCAGAGAATTCATATGGCTGGTCGGGTGGATTAAGGTAGCAATTTATAGCTCCACATATTTTACTTTGATAACTTGCGAAACTGGTTGACCAGAGAAGAGGAATGCAAAAACGCGAGAGGTGCTATCGTGTGCGATAAGTTTGTCTATTGGTTGCTTAGTGAAATGATTGAATACTCGGAAAGCTGAAACGATGAGATTTCGAAAAATAACTCATTGCAAGAGGATAAAATAGGGTAAAACGTCCATTTAAACTGAAAAATTCGTTTGTATGAACAAGATCAATTTTACAACTTAATTCTTCCACCATTGCCGTTATTTTCGAACGGAATGTGCTCCAGTCTTAAGCTTAAACGAACGTTTTCAACAATGCAACTTTTAAGATCGTCCAAACGACAAACTTCATCCATGAAGAGGGAGGAAGACACTCCAAGTTAGGTGTAGCGGGCCAAAGTTTAGAGGCGGCAGCTTCCCTGCCATCGGCATATCGACCTTGTTATGTTCCATGGCCGATCAGTGGTTTGAGTTGCTGTGAACTTGTCGTAATTAGAGGAAGCCTTAGAATTGAATTTCGACCGTCGGATTCAAGCGTTTCCGACGTGACATTTTCGCGTATGTCTGAAACTGGTCCGCGCTAACAGCGGAACTGATGCAATGTTTCTACATCATACCAGCGCCTGCTGTTAGTACCTATCTTCGCCAAAATGCACCAAACCAAACTAGACTGACGGGCGCCAACAAAAGCTGAGTCGTGCTAAAACGGGTCCAAAGTAATCCGACGAGAAGATATTCCGCTCGGTGAAAGGGCTCTAAGACGGTTTTAAGCATCGGCTGTGATTTCATAACCCGCTTGTTTTTAGCCGTTTCGAAGCACGTTTTAGACGGTGCCCTCAGTTATGCATTTTTTGCGGTCTCATGACATTTTGAAAGGAGGACTTGCATATTTGTGAAGCTGCTACATGCACTCTTAAAAGATGTTTTGTCCACTTTTCTTAACAGCTTCCTACCCCCCGAATTCAAGTAGTTAGATCAATTATTACTCACCCTGTTATTTTCAATAATAAAAATAGCCTTTTTCAACATGTGCCAACTTCCAGCTCTCGTACTGAATATAAGTGGAATTTTATGCTGCTTCTAGAAAAGTAAATTGGCTTTAAACTAGATAATTTTTTTAAAGCTGAGCGCCTTAACACCGAAATAAGGCAGTGTAAGTACTTCTTAAGTTACAGAGCAAGAAAATGGAGTAATGGAATTTACGCGGTTATGCTATAATAACACTTGTCGTTTAAATAAATGTACTACTTAGCATTAGGCATTAATGAGAAGACAAATGTCTCTAAGCGGATTGTGAGCAGGTGAGTTGAGAGGTGCGAAACATGTAATGTAAGCGAATAGAAAGCCGGTCTAGAAATGCGCCACATTTGAAGTAAACAAAAAAATTTGTTAATTGTGAAAATCTGCTGCTCTTGCACTAACGCTTTGTTTGGCTAGCAGAAGAGACGGTAGAAGGGGGAATATGTCTGATATATGCAAGGTGATATTTTCAGCTCATAGCATTTGGGAATTAGACCACAAAATTCACTACTTATAATCGATATTCTGAGGGGATCTCCAAACCAAGTGACCTTCTTCCAACGATCTTTGAAAAAGTTCACAAAGTTCTCAGCGTTGTGATTTGCATATCACTGCATACTGAAGCACAGCTGCTCATTGCTTCAAAAGTTGCTCCCGCCGCATTAGACCTGTCGTAAAACCGGTTTTTTTTTTTAAACAAAATGTGCACGCTGTGGGCGGCTGTTGATCTTTTCCTTTTATTTGGGTGTAGCAAAACGAGTGCTTTTTTGTTCAGACAGTGACAGGCTTCTTGACTCAGTTACGCGCACACTGATCTTGATTCGGTTAATTAGAGTGCTTCTGAGATATGAGGACGGAGATCAAATGAAAACCGCAAAAGCTAGGCGATAATGGTAGCAAGCGAAAATCTAGCGGGTACGCGGAGACTCATAACATGAGAGTAATCCTAGCTGTGTTCCAAGAAGGGAAATTGGCCGAGAAACGGGACCAGTGAGAGTGATGTTGTTGACACTGCATTAGAGCTCGCTGTTTCAGATTTTGGGCAATGGTGTTTCTTATACGAGAGTTTCTTAGAAAAACTATACTGCACTTTCAGCTTGAAAGCACATATAACATTCTGTCCATTTCGTTGTCGAAAACTGTATCATTTAATACTATGCCCAGCTTCCACGATGGCTCGCTGGTCTTATAATATAATTTCGCTCCCCTCAACTACATCCACATAATGTTGTATCCTACCTCAACCTGTATTTCATGTTTTCTTCAGTTGCTTGCCATAACGTGTTCCGCTTCAGAACACTAGTATTCACATGAGCTGTATGCAAATTAAGATAAATCGCATATTCTTGCATAACCTGAAAAATTTAGCAATAGAATATCGTAACAACGGTTTCGTGGCTGATATGGACGATGAAAAACATAGTCAAGAATCACTCATGTGACTCTTTCGTGAACCCGACATACAGTTGATAACATGGCCGAGCCGTGCTTAAAGGCAGGCCGTGTCACCATTCACTTATTGGAAAACGAGGCCAGGCAGTTTGAATTAGCAGATGAGGCGAACGCATGATGTCGTAACTCGTGGCTTCGACTTCTTAATCGGTAACAAAGGAAAAATCGGTAGCCAGACTAATTTCGTCGAGAAAGCTTGGTCTACCTAAAATACAGTCTCATTGCAGTTGGAATTTTCGTGATGAAGCAGGAATATCTGAACGAATTTTCGGCTCATTTCTTGCTGCAATTTCACGCAGAGCTGCTATGAAATAAATTTTGGCAGTAACGTTATAAGTTCACAGTATTCTGTGAATTTTTCTTGTCTATTGAATAAGAAAATTTCGTGAAACATTCATGGAATATGCTCATGAGTTTATTCCTGTCTGGAGGCGCAAATAAATGACTTCCATGCCGTTAACTGCTCTACTTATTATTATGGCATACGTTAGGTTGTGAGCGTAAATATAGGTATGTTGATGTGGTTTCGGATATTGGAAGTCGACTGAGAATCAATGCAATTCCCACCAAATTCAGACGTATTTCAAGTAAATTTTAAGCGTGTCTTTACAGCGTATATAATTATTCTATACTAGAAGTGTTTCACAGTGGGCCTCTATCATACCATATTTTCTCCTCTTAACCTCGCCTGCGCTCGCTCTACTACGGAGTGAAAAAACCACATGGTACTTTAAGAGAGCATAGTATGATTCTGTGGAGCATATTATGGAAAATCAGTGGTGTTAGATGCTTCTGGCGGTGGGGGTGGGAGGAGAAAACGGTCATAGCAGCGGTGCTGGCTTCATTTCAGATTTTTCATATAAGTTCCTTTTCACAGATTTCGAGTTCAAGCTTTCTTTATGCATGACGATATCTGCATAAATTCAAATACGTGATGTGAATTTTATTTACTGGCCATCGGTGACGCAACCAACAGGAAGCGCCCATTGCTGGGCATTACTCAATAATAGGAATTAAACTGCTAATAGCGAATGGTTTCAACTCTTTTTTATCGCCAGCTATGACAGATGTGATATTTTCGTTTATGACACTCCCAGAAACTATTAACCAGGTCTATTTTTACATTGCAGTGGAATAAATAAATAAAGTGGTTGGAATTTCCAACAAGTCTTCATATGTTCCATAACATCGGTTTGTTTTTGTTTCATGTGGTGTTGTGCAAATTTCGGGATTGTTTTAGTTGGATTTGCTTGGATTTCCCTGGTTTCCATTCATCCAGCTGTTGTTTCCTCGTGCAGAAAACTTAGAGTTTCCTTCTTCTTCTCAGTCGTGGCTCAGCTATAAGACTTCCAACCTTATTAGATTTCCGAGGTCCCTGTACGCCTCGATTAAAAAAAAACAGTAGCCGTGTATTTCGCAGTTAATTTTAGACCTGATCGGATACTTGTAGATACTGTGATCGGCACAGTCTATGACGCTGTGCTTTTAGATTCCTCAAGTTGGTGCGGAGCACTCACGAGTGTTTAAATTAGCTGAACTGCTGAAGATGACTTTTTGAAGCTTCTGAAAATGATCGCCTCAGTAGAATGGTGCATGCTTGACGAGCACCGCCGATCGTAGTATCTACAAGCACTTACAGCTATCCTTGCAAACGCCTGAAATGAGGTCATGCTGCTTTCGAGAGCTATAAAATTTTTTGCGCGTTCATCAGCATAACTTTTTCACTCCGTTCAAAATTGTCGCTGATGCCATTTTTTACATCCGAACTGCTATGCCAGTTGTTATGTGCCCTGTGGTGCAATTTCATACTTGTCCCTTCCCGCAATATCGCTGATATAGTGTCTTCCCTTACTTCATGCCATTGAAAATTATGAATACTGTTTTCGTTTACTATCGCTTCCTTAGTTTATATAGCTCCATCATTTTACTGTTTATGTTCATTTTGCAAACTTTCAACAGAAACATCTTCTTTCGCATTTGTGCGTATATTTATTTGTCGTCATTCTTGCCCATTCAGCATTTTCATGCCAGTTTTTAAACAGCCGATCCACTGGGGGCACGAAAACAGATTCTTGTTTGGAGTTGCAGAACTTGTCCTTAGTGCAGGAAATGGAGAGTACTGGACCGTTCTTTATTGCTTTTGGATAATTTTGTGATCGTTTGATCTGGTCAGCCTGCTAAACGTCGACTTGGACTGTACATTTTTGCATTAGCATATGGCATTGTGGTAACGCTGTGCCTTTGCATATGAGTGCAGGTGTTTTGCATGTCCGCCATGAGGTTTTAATTCACAAACTATTGAAGTTGCAACAAGGAAATCGTTTGGACATAATCCAGCGAATTTTCTGATTTGTCCATCATTCTCGAAAAGAAGTTGCAGACACTTTAAAGTATCACGGAATAGGCCAGCAGTTTATGCTAGCTGGGTCAGAAAGCAAGTGTAGAAGCACACCAGATGATTTATCGCGATATGCAGTTTCCAGTGCCGGTCGTCCGACCAACCGGCTTCGTACTCGCGAACAAATAAAATATGCCCGAAAATGCATTCATGTTTCAACCACACAATCTGCTAGTAGAAGCCTCGTAAAAAGCGTTCGCTTTTCCCACCTGATGGGGCGGTACGTATCACTCCTGTTTCATAATACATGTAAGTTTATAACGCGTTAAGTTATTTGCAACACTTGTTTGTAGACAATCAGTGCTGTACGAAGCCTAAGATACCATAAAATATGTACCCATAAAGTGTACCCATTAAAAAAATGCAACTTTGTCTTCAATAGTTCCCAGTTCGAAACTACTGGACAGATAGGCACGTGCGCACATATGTGCATATAGGCATGACCTCTGCAGTTGCAAGTTTATAAAAGCGCGTACAAACGAATATTTTATTAGATAGTTTTACAGGAGTTTAAATCATTAAAACCTCAATGCATTATCGGCTTTCTTTTTTAATTGAACGTGGTTATTCTGATGAGCGGAAATGCAAAATGTGCACATCTTCTTAACTCTTCCGTCAGCTCGTCTACTTGTTTTACTTGCAAATGAGCAACACATTAATCGTTTCGTCAGCTATGATCACTGTGCTCGTTGGTTCACGAAAATAAGTTCTACTCAAGTACCAACTAGCTGTAGCGGATGTAGATATCACTAGTATGTTGAAATGGTTAATCCGAGTATGCGTTAAATAGTAAAATTCGCTCGAGGCATCTGATTCGGTAATGGTTGTTTAGAAACGACATCTGAAGCAACTGTACTTTCGTATGCATATTATGTCAAACATTTTAATTCCATTTTTTCGCAGTCTTTTTTCCATTTTCGCTTTGCTTTTGGGTTTCACTTCAGGCCAGTTGAAGTGCACAGGTGCTTCCATTAACGACTACACAAAGCGAATGTGCAGATGCACAGCGATTTTCTAGCAAGTATCAGTCAAGCAAAGTGACAGCGTTCTCTTTCATCCCTTTTAGCAGAATTGCTTTCCAAAGGCGTACGACCGCCATATTGCTTTGGATTTAAATATGTCTGTCTCTGTTTGTCTGCCGGGTATTTCAAACATGGATCAGTCGGGCTGCAGAAGGCGAACTTTTTGCTGATTTATATGTCAGATTCCTTCATGTGAGTAAGTTTTTGTATATGTGACTGCTTGGAGGGTAGCACAAATAGAAGAAGCGCCAGAGTACGTTGTTATGAAAATTGCCTTTGCAGAGGTTTATCGAGCCTCATAATCCGGGAGCATGGACGACGAAATGCTGTTAATTTTGGCGCTTCGAGAGCCAGGCGATCCTCTGAGAAGAAGTCGTATCCGAGGAACTGTTACTTTTCTCCCATACAGTGCCTCTTTACGCGAACCTAATGATTCAGAATAGTTTATGCATACATACGTATTGAATTGAAGCATATCTATGTCATTGTTTTCTGCTTAAAACTATTTCCCCGCATTTATAATCGCATTTTTGCTGCCTCGCTAAAGTTCAGACAACAGTTCCACTGGATTCCCCATGGGAACATTGAGAGTGACGTTCGGAATACTTCAACGTAACTACATTGTTTATACACCATCATCCTTTACAATAGTTCCTTTGGTTCTACTCCAACAAGCTGGCTGAACTGCTATGGATTAGCTAGCAAAACTAGTTGGATAGCAGCTTTTTTCAGGTCTTAGCATTGATTTTTTATGCTTCGGGCAGCTTATGGTTATCAATGATGCTGGCATACAAGAAAAGAGGGTTCTCAAAAAAGCCCATCGAAGGAATTGATGGATGTATGAGGATATTGTTCCTGACTAGTCATCGACTGCCTCAATGGTTCCCATTCTTCTATCAAAAATATCCGCTGCACTTTCTCAGCTATTCACTACAATATTGGCTGTTCATCGGCATCGACGTGAGCTTCATCGGTGGAGAGGTATATATGTTATCATTGTATTGTCGCGGTGCCATTTCACTGATCTCGTCACGCATTTTGAGTCTGCCGTCGCTTTTTTAATGTTCCGTTTCATACTTTGATGTCGCCGTGTACCCACAGTATCCATATTTGCGCTGTTCGCTGATAAATTTGTCGTCCGTAAAGATATAACAGTTGCGAGTGCTGAATTGATAGGCGAAAACAACGCATTATTCCTCATATTGTGATGTTCTGGTTGTGTTATATTGCGACCGACACTTGTTGACTTGTTTTGATTCATGTGCACTAATTACTTATGATGGGCACGCCAAATGTGTAAAGATAATGCATTGTGAGCACCCCTCATATTCAACAACTCAACAACAAAAAATGATTTTTTCTCACTTCACTGATTCCTCCATCTCACGTTTCGTCGATTCCCTCGCCTCCATTCGATCTGAACTCGTTTAGCTGCCTTCACTGTGCTGAACGCGAGGGAAGCAACTTCGATCACTGAACAAGGTGGCATTGCAAATGATGCACGATGCAAATCGTACCGTTCTGTGCACGTTGACTGCATGCTTAACCGAGCACATTTTAATGCATTAAGTTACAATAATTAAACTTTTGCAACGAACAAGGGCCAACGGGGCTTCTTTTGCGATATGCTGCCATATGATGAAACTGTCTCGGTACAGGCTAAGCCTCTTGGGGAACATAAAATTAGAACAAACATGTGAAAAGGCATCCCACTAAAGCTAACACATGACGATCATTTGCCTATGAGATTACTGCGTCAGCCCGCCTGAATACCGAAAAAGTAAATGACAAATCATGTACGATATGCTTCTTGTGGAACCAACCGCTGTGCAAATTTTAAGTGTTGGGTCGCATCTTCAATAGACGCGAAGTAAAATCGACGTTAAAATTTGGTTAAGCTTCAATCTTCAATAACTCATAAAGGATATTGAGTAAGGAATGGATACATTTTAGCAACGCAAAGAATGCGCAAAGAATACAACAGAAAAGCGAGGACAAAAACAAGACAGATGATGAGCGGGATCCGCATACGAAAAGAACAACATCTAATGCATGATGGGGACTGAAACGACCCAGTCGGATGTTTAAGATGGGAGCACTCCAGACAAAAATTTGAGCGGAAACTTACTGCGGACACCAACATTTCTAAAATGCAAGGTGATTCTTAGTTAGCATACTTTCACGCGCGGACATTATCGTATCCGACAACCACCGAAACTAGTACAGATCATATAGTACTACAGCGTAGAAGCCACTTACCACGCAGCAGCATAGAACGAAATGAAAAAAAAATGCGCGAAAGTTAGCCTCGTGCTCCTGAACGCACGTCGAGCATCATCTTCTTGTTATTCAAGTAATATTGGCAAGCAGAGTCTCTTACGTTGCACTCTTCCTTTATAGGGAAGTTGCACTCATCTCTTCCCATCTCTTGGGAATCTGCCGACAACGTTAATTGTGATTTCCTTCCGAATAGTTTAATTTTGCCAACAACAACCTTATTCATATTGGGTTACTTCCTGGGTGGTCTAATGTTTTCCAACTCACTTCGTCTATGGAAGACTAGGTTACTGTCGTTAATGACCAGTCTCAGATTGACTTACTTGCACAGTATAAGCAAGCATGCCTGACGCAGTCTATTTTTTTTTTTTTTTTTTGCAAATTTGCTGCTTTGAACAATGAAATCATCGGGAGCACTTTCCAGCGGAGATTCGCTGCCAGGCTTAAAAGATCGATCGAAGAAAGAGTTTTTTTAGCAGCCAACCATGCAACTAATCAGGGAGCGTCATGATTTTGACACAAGTCTTTCGCCATTGGACACATTGACTCAGTACGAAATTCCTAAAGCAAAATAAACACAAGCATATGTCATTATGCACTCATAGCCATAAACAGCACTCAGCGTGCTACATCATGATCGCCAAATCGACGAGTTATAGAGAAAATGTGATAAGACCTAAATGGTTCAGTAAAATACTAAAACAGGAGGCAAACAGCTGTATTAGATTTTGTGCCGTGTACGGTTGGGTCGTGGCCAGTCTCCTTAATCGACAATCGCTATTGGCAGCTTAGCAAGCACAGCCTTTCCTTTATCCTTCTGGCTTATTGGTTCTTTAGTTCTTTCGGATGCATTTGTTCAGTTCAGCAGTCAAAAACAAACCTTGACTAAGGGTTCAGATGCGTCAACAGCTGAGATAATGGACAATAATGCGGATTATCGTCGAAGTGATGGACGAATAGAGTGCTTCAGCCCCTGCAGAAACCGTGAAGAAAAGCATTAGGTGGAAGGCTCTCAAAGGTGAACTAGAAGACGGATACTTTTATCCGCTCTCAAGGAATATTTCCAACTGCATTTCGAAGGAGAACTGTTTGCTTAGCTTGTCCGTTGAAAGATGCAGCTCCGATCGCAAGCCATTCCAGGAGGTATTTCTGACCTGCCAGCTCTTTGTCACGCTTTTTCACAGGGTACGCAGCTGGATAGCAAAAGCGGGCATGATTGAGCGCTTACCATTCCTTCACGATGAAAAACTCACATCGGAGTAGAAATCTGTGCACAGCTGTAACTAAAAACTTGTGGGAGTAAGCGTATGAGGAGTGCATATGATGCTCAATACACTAAATCAATGAGGCTTGTCAAATTAAATCAATTAGGTTGGCTCTCTTGCAGCCAAAAATTATATGCTTAAAACTTTAAAGGACTTTGTTTGTAAAGCATGTTTTACGCATTAATTGATATTCAGCGTCTTAACGCACCCCTTAGATACCTCAACGAATGAAAAGACACTTTTGAAGAGTACTATTGAGCACAATCACTTTCTCACAAATGTCCAGTAGAATCACTCATATCAAGAAACAGGGAGTGAGTTTGCTGGATATTTGCGCACTCAAAAAATATACCACCTATGCCTAATATGTTACTAATCTTATTGCTTGAGGCCAATCTCATCTGCGCGAATTTCGGCATCGAATTGGAATTTATCCCAGACAGGGGCGTTTATCCCGAACAAAGTGTAAGTGATCATTTAAAAGCTTGCAAAAATTCTTGCATCACTTATAAGAGTGCCGTTGTTTGTATGCATGAGGTCAAATAGGTTAACCCAAGGTGACTGGACTGATCAAATAAATTCAATAAGAAACGCCTCAAGCAAACCACCTGGGTGTGGCACAGCATCTGCGGAACAATGGCCATGTTTAAAATCTCATTATAACAGAGATCTCGGCCAGCGTGAAGAAATCATCGACTGCTTCAGGGAATTTTTTGATATTATTGGTCAACAAATCTGGGGCATGATAGACGACAATAGTAGGACGTACCTCGGGCAAAACACCTGTACAGAATAGCTCGTTATCAAGTGGAAAACCTTTCTTTACTCCCAGACAAAACGCTTTGGAAAATAGCGTGCAAGCACAGCTACACGAGTATTTCCAAATAGTGCAAGCACATGAAACGCCCTTCCGCTTAGGGTTAATGGAAGCAACGAATCAAAAATGAGACCTCTGAGCGAAGTTATCGAAATCAAAACGATATCATAGTTGGCAATCCCACCCGGTAGATCAAGGCCGGGAATTCATCCACGCTGAAACGTGTATTGAAGTCCATACATCTTATGCACGACAGATGAGGACCATCTTCGACGCAGGTTGCTCCCTGTGCCTCTGGCTTCCCTCTCTCTAACTCTCTCGCGCGCGTGCATTCCTGGCTAAGTGCGCGGACTCCTTTGCCGCTGCTTTCTTTGCAGAATCTGTCCTACCGTGGCTATGTTGTTGCGTATTTATGACAAGATATCAAAGCAAATGGTGGCGCTTTTATTTTGCACCCTGATTCGGTTTATGTGGGAGATTTCCACGTAAGCGCCTGCAAGCAGTATTGAGCAAGTACTGAAATTTTCGGCAGAAATTATTTCAATGCTAAAACGAAATCAGTTATTCTAATAGAACATAAATGAAGTAGAAGTATGACTTTGTCTGAATTCTGATTTGAATAATATCTGACTTCGTGCAACTTTGTACAGATTGCCTAAAAAGTACTGACCTAGAACTCATGTAATCACACTGTAGAGACAGCGCAAAAACAAACCCCCTTCTCAGGATCGATCAACGTTTCACTGAGCGTCGTTCGGAATCTGTTGTAGCCTGCAATGGAATATGGCCTGGTTGCAGAGGAAAGACAAGTGGGAAGTGTTTGTCTTATGGCAGTGTGAAACTGCACCTCTTACGCTTTATCGATTTTCGCTCATTCGGGCTCATTCTTCATTGTGTTCGTTTTGTGTCTGATGTGTGTGGCTGTTGATTCGTACGTGTGTTTTCTTTCATTTCCCGAACAGTTGGTTCCACTCGTTTTTGGTTATCTGCTTTCTTATATGCTAGCTGACGCCATGGGCTCGGATCTAGGTGAATTCAATTCAGTAAAGCAACAGCCAGAACTCAGTTCATCCTCGGCTTGTATTCTGTCGAACCTTAGTTCCGTTTGATGCGATGACTTAAACTCTTCTTTCGCAGCAATGTCGTATCGACCAAAATTTTATTTCTTTTGATGTCTTTCATATTTTACTTGGATTTGAGATTTGTTGTTAGAAAGCGGAGCGTTTAGCTCTTGACTTCCATATGAGCATGCTTATGCAAACAGGTTCGTCGAACGGACGCCGGTTTTGAATGACTGAAATATGTTTAGTTATAATTTGTTTCACGTTTGCTTCGTGCAGTGGAACTGGCAAGATTGCGGCAGCTCATTGAATGGGCGCAACTGCAGTTAGAAAGATGAGCGAAACCCGGCTGCAACTCGGAACTTTTGCACACAGCGCAAACGATAGCCATGTTTTACTCATTTTTGCTTGGAGAGACGCAAGCTGACGGAGAGGTTTACTCATTGCTGATGGCAGCGATCTTGTTCCACCGACTCCTGAATTAATTTATGGCGTGCAACTGCCGATGTCACACGTCCGTTTTATTTTAATTTTATTTCAAGCTTTGGCCAGTAGTTGGTGTTGTGTTGTTTTTGTTTTCAGTTGTTTGCAAGCGTATTTTCTCGCACGAACGTTTTATTCTTTTTTCTTCATCTATCTGCTAATATTCCTTTTTTTTCATCAATGTGTAATACTTGTAATACTTAATCTGCTGTTGTAATACTTGGAACTATGCTATGCAGAGAAGTGGTTTAATTTAACTCCACTTTTAGAAGTTTCTAGGCACTGCCGGGATAGTGGTATGCAGCGTGCGGAGTACGGTAGTCCCGCGTACATAGTGCTGAGCACGAGCTCAGCTTCGTTCGCGGTTCGCAAATGGGCTCCCATCGTTAAATGCAATAGTGCCTTCTAACGCACTTTGTTAATTCGTCCTTAAGGACGATTCGGCACAAGCTTTTATTTTACTTGCAGAATACGTCTTTTTATATGCAGAGTTTTCCTTTCACGTGAGATGAAAACTATACAGAGTTGATCTTTGTTGTTTGCAGCGAACTGTTTTCTTTCGGATTTTGCGCGTGTTTTCAGACGCAAAATAATCTTGCTTAAATACAGTACGTTAAGAGATTTAAATCTTGTTCGACTATTGTTTCATCTGCACTTTTCAAGTATAACTAGGTCATGTCATATATGCCTTAACTAATACTCCACCGCCATTTCACACTAGAGGATGCTGTTTATTGCCATCTTTACTTCCATAAACACGAATCCTCGATATCTGACATCACTTTTGTTTCTCTTTTTTTAAGCACGAGCGTGGAATCCCTGCTGCCTTGGCTAAGGGTCGAAATAGAGGCAAGATGTTAAGCTGTTGGGGGTGACTCCTACGGTGAGTGGCCGCGCTGTGCATATTTCACTCGAGAGGAGGTTTTAGATCGGGAAAGTTTCATTTAGTATTGCCACTAAAACAGTCAGTGAAAATTGTTTGCACAGAACGACGCGATTATACAGGTGTTGGGGTTGCGGTCAGAGAGAGAGAGAGAGGGGGGGGGGGAGAGAGGAAGTTCAAAAAAAGAAGTAAGCAACTGTCATTTAGAGCTGATTTTTGTTCGTACGATGCATACGAAAGGGAGTACTTTAAAAATGAGGTGCTGCGTGTAGAAGAGGACGAAACCATTTGATCACGACGAGCAACGTTCTAAACGCTTTTTTGTACGGACGAAAAAGGGAAGTTTTCACTATGCAGGGAATACTTCACGAACAGAAGAAAACAGCGGCAGTTTTAGAAGTCCAAGCGGCGAAAATCTTATTTCATTCACCTAACCTCTAGAAAATATATCTGGCTCATTCTTTCTACTATTTTCGGCTTCTTCCATCCGCCTTAGGTTATTTTCGGCCTACTTTGCCCATAATATCTTAAAAACGATGACTGGAATCCAGGTTGGATGAATAAGATGCTGATTCATAAATCCGCAAACTCATACTCTTGGAAGAAGCTGAACGAGATGGTGAATGCGTTTGACCCTTCAAAAAGTGCGGCGTAATGCGGCTGTGAATTACAGTTCATCAAAATATAGAATGCCTTTAACTCTAGAGGAGAAGCGCTATGAGCTACAAAGTTGTCATTTGATAGGAGGCAATATCGTCCTCGAAAGACAATTCGTTTTAAGGCGGATGAAGAATTTTGCTTTCAGGTTCACTGCGATAAAGAGATGCTTTACACGGAAGCGGACCAGCGGTATTGGAAGCGCTGTTGTGAGTGAGTTTGTTCCTTTTATATAATTGTTGGGATAACTAAAACTGACTAGGGGAAGGAGGTTTAATTGGGGAAGGGATGCTGCTATTGACAGTGGTAGGCGAAAGCGTTCTATTTAGAGGCTTTTATCCAGGTCTATTTGAAGAATTGATCATGGAACCAGGAAATTTTTAAAGAGCCTTCTCAGTTTCTCTTGAAGCAGCAATTTGTTACCACTAATACGAGCTTATAATTAATCATTCCCACTGTGCAAATCATTTTAAGGCATTATAGTGCATGATAGCACATTATATTTTAGATTTAAAGAAAGAATCAATGGTTGCTTCAGGGCGAAGAATTCTCAGGGGAAAGTTGTTGAAGCTGTAAAGGAATTGGTCAGAATCACCAGAGGTGGAAAGTTTTTTTCCTGGTTTTGGTAATTCTTTGGCATCTAGCATCCTCCCGTTTGTTCCTGTGGCTCCGTTACCACCCGTCTTTCTCATCCCGTCACGTTAGAAGCTTGACCGTTTTTTGGACCGTCCTTGCGTTAGATTGGCGGATTCACTTTAGACTATCGACCTATCGATTTGCGTCAAGGTGAACCATCCATAGAGTACGAAATGCTTATTCAATTTCGTCAAAACTTCAGTTTCCTAGTGTAACTTCAATTGTTCCTTCTTTACTAGAGGCTGATCAGAGTGACGGATGTGATTGTAGGCTGAATATAGATAGTGGGTGATCTCTTGATGTTTTCGCCCTTGTCAATTTCCTGCACTGGGTCAGAACGCTGGGGCTGGTGGTGCACTGTTGATGCGTACGTCGGGTCTTTTGAAAATGCGCGAATCGTTGCAAGAGAAGAGCGAAGTGCTAGAGGGCGATGAGGGAAGAGGAAGGAGAAAAAGTTGTGAGTTATCTTATCCGCGTCTGTAAGCCTCTGAGCCTAACTGTTAATTATTTCTCAAGATTGGCGTATGGTCAAGCAGTGAGTTTATGTGGAGAAAGGGCGGGGCGAAGAATTGAAGAAATATGAGAATTATACTGTTCACAGCTTTCAAAGAATTAACTTGCTCGAAGATTTTAGGAGATTCATAACTTGAGGGAAAATAATAGAGATACGCTTATGAAGGTTTAAGGACGTTTTATTTCTCGGTGGTGTTTCTGTGCGCTTATTTGATCTTCTAACTCAAAGCTTATTGATAGCCTTTCAGTTTAGTATTCATGTTTACATCTTAGCATGAAGCATTTCACCACTTCCCTTAAAACATTACAGCTCCGCGATGTTAGCACCTTTCCAACAAATTATATCGCATCTTTAGCGCCTTTCATTTACTGTAAGGTGCTCGTCTTATGAATGCTTGTTTTAGACTGCATGACAAGCGAAATGAAATATACACAAATCTACACTTCCGACTGATATCACTTCACATATACAAACTGCATAGACCAAGGTTTTCGTTTCAGGTGGTAGCATTATGACGAAATTGTTCTTGCGAGCACTCTTTGCATCTCTGAGGTGGACGAAATAAGCACTTTCTTGCTGTGAAAACCGGTGCAACCATCCGAAAAAAACTCACTATAGCTATTGGAGCTGACTCTTGTAACTCGTACAGGAACTTCTGAACAGGTAGAGCCTTCTATTTTCCTTAGTGAGGGAACATAGCAGTTGGGTAGAATGCACTTCGTACAGAGCTAAAATACAACATAGTGCCGAATGGGAATATATACATAACATCATAAAATTTTGGTAATGATGCAGCGGTTATTTGAGGAAAACATTGTTCGGTGGAAGCTCCGATTACCAAATTAACCATTACATTTATGCAGCATAACACTAAACCCGGATAGATAACGTTATGAAGGGCATGTCACGTGATTTGTTTGCCTTTGCATATCTTGCCGTTATGGTCAACATGTGCGGAGGGAGGAGTGTTAAATGCCTCGCTAAACTATATCCATGACGAATGTTTTAACTAGTACTGCGAATAGTGGAATGAAGATAAGGAATCTATGGGAGAATGCTGAGGAGTTTCGGAGGTGCTTGAGAATCTCTAAAAAGGGACTGAGGATGAGGAACGTGGGCGATACGACAAAATGTTGTCATTGATATCAAGGTGGTTAACATGAAAGCCGTAGTTATATAGGCAGAACTGCTTGCAATTCATCCACCATTGCAAAGAGCAGCTGTGACGGAACATACTACTATTGTGCATGTTTACCAGCCTCGCATAACTCTCAGTCGTGGCGAATGACATCCATGGAAGAGCTGATGTGACATGAATGACATGGAAGAGAGAAAGCCTAAGAGGAAAGGCATCCCGAATGTTGATGCGATATGCGCTTTTGGGGTTCTTTAATAATGAGGCATCACCGTCGAAAAATGCGCTTCTCTCCAAGGCTTTGTGCAGCGAGGCTTTCATACTCACTACGGTTTTGAAGACGCTTGGATACTGTCGCACAAAGATGTGCATAGCTATCATGCAAGTTGCATAACTTTTGCGGGAAGAGGGAAAGGAATTCAAAAGAAAGGAAGATAAGTTTTCACATACTATTTTTGCTGTGCGCATGTAATAAAACCGTATAAAGTATTTCCCTTTATATGCTCAAATGGCGTACGTATAAGACGCTTTCTTTCGCATGACACTGTTCTGCAAACAAAACGTTTTTCTCACTGAGAGCGGGAATATGAAGAAGTTTTCTTTTGTTATGGCTTCATGAATGAAGGCAGTTATTTCCTCTTGCATGAAAGCTAGTAGCTGTGAAATTTAGCTGTAGTTTTCGATATACCGTGTGGTTGGAAGTAACAATTCATGACCCGCATTAGAGATAGTGCCTGTACAGTGCCGATTTGCTTGGTTACAGTAGTAGTTTGGCGTACCCGGAAGTATTCACTGAGTCGTACTGCTGTTCGAACCCATTGATGAAAATCCATGGAGACCACCCTAAATTAGAAGAAGTACTCCATTCGAACACTTTGCCAACCATCCGAGGGGAGTGATGCCTGTGTCCTCGAAAAAATTTTGTTGGAAGACCAACACTCAGTTGCTGTCGTTCACCTATCTTCATACCTAACCAAGATCTATTCCACTGTTTCGTTCTGAAGGCAAGATTCTATCGCAATTGCTTATCAGGTATGGCTGGGACGGTTGTTACTCTCGTTCACTTCGTTTTCAGTAGTTGAAGGAAATTACACTGGAGAGAGGTTTCGTTTACCTTTACCACCAGTTCTCCAAAATAGTCAGCTAAAGTCATCCAACGCCTAAAAGTTCACTATAAAGAAACCAAGAGGCTTGTAAAGAATAGTCTGCTTGCACAGCAAGCCGACTATTCTTTACAAGTTTTCACAGCAAAGAAATTAAACTCTTTTCAGTGAAAGTGTTGCCAGTTATGTTATGCTTCATAATTTCACCATTCCTTTTAGCTTTTCACCACTGATCGAGCAGAAAATTCTTTATTCTTCCTGCTTCCTCGTTGGCGGGCGGAGAATTCGTAGGCCATTGCTTCTGCTCAAGATTATCACCTGCTCGTCAATATTCACGACCCTTGGAGCGCATTAAACTGGAAATTAGAACAAGAGATCCGGTAAACCAATCCCAGTTTTCGCTTTCATCCAGGTTCAGCATGCTGTAAGACTGCAGTGCAAATACTTTTAAATTTCGCGGTTTTTTCGCAGAGAGAATCTAGTGGGGAGCATAGCCAAGCTTAAGCAAAAATGGTGATGCGCGCATGTGGGAATTAAGCAGGAATTAGGCATGACGTGGACGTGGTGAAAAACCAGTCTACTTGCGAGCATGTGCTATATTTCGTTGTTTGTAAATCTCAAGGTTTGCAGCATTTACGACATTCCAAAACAGAAGCATTTTCAGGAGGACTGCTGGGGTGCTGCCGTAGTGAAACAATGTATATGTGTTCGAAACGAATTTGGGGAGAGGAAGACGTATGTTGAAGAGAATTGGAAAGATTAGGAGGCAGGAGATAGGGGGACTACGTTCAGGAATAGTCTCTTCCCCGCTGTTAACTTGCTCTATCGTCACAAGTTTCATGACCCTTTTCCGAATTCGGCGTGCCTTTGACAGATACGCTGTCTAGCGGATTCTATATTTGCCAGTTCGTGAAAGGCTTACACTCGAATTGGCCTTGTGAGCGAGGAAGTTAGAAATCTACCGTCTCTCTCATTTTTAATCACACCTCCGTCCATAAGCACCTCTAGAATATATGCCCGACGTTGGAAAGTAGCGGATTCTATCATGCCCAAGCTTATTAATGGGAGGGTTGTGTTTATGGCGGACGGTATATATGCGCACTTCTATATATTCCCCTCTTCTGAGGCTGTAGGTTAGAGGAGGTCGTCATTAGCTTCCTCTTTTATTCTATGACTTGAACAGTTTATTGTGATATAAAGGTGCACTGCGTAACGAATACTTTTTCATCGTCTAATGTTGTTGAACAAACTATCTGATGATGCTGCTTTTGTTTGAACTTCAGCGTAGTAGGATTGATGGAGCATATACTTCAGAAGAATCCAGCAGTGCCCATTGGCAGTTGTATTATAGTACTAGCTCTGCGACTATCGTCAATTTACTATTTTTATGTGGTGGTTGTTGTTTTGTTTGCATTTCTTTCTGTCTCTCTTTACCGCTGACTACCTTAGCTAATTTCTGCTCAACTTATTTTTGACGCCTTACGTTCCGGTTGCTGAAGTCTAAAGCTTTTGATCTGGAGGAGCCGCGTTGTGCATGTTGATGGGAAATATCCTACACAATTAAAAAATGCAGTATTTTTGGGAGGTCGTAGGCACTGATGTTGATTTATTTTTTCTGCATCCGCTGCTTTTCTATAAGTAGTAAGGACGGTATTAACCGAGTTACTGTGAAACGCGAAATTTTCTCCTCTTCCGATTCTTGTTCCAGTCAAACGAAGTCTTCATTTGTGAGTCATTTTATGAAACTATTTCTATGACGTTTCGGGCCTTAGCCACGAATATGTACGTTTATAAGAAACGGGCGTGGTAACCAGAAGAGGTTGCAGCTATGCATGGGGAATCGGGAAACCCCTTCTCCCTCATCCCGCTCAGGTGAAGAGGAAGGGTGCCTCACGTTCCGGGGTTTTTAGTATGTGAGCCGCATTAAGCAGATTAACGAACACCTGAAAAAATTGGAAGTCTCAGGGATTTCGATGATAAATCCTCCGGAAGTGCAAAGTTTCGGCCGCTTCGATTCTTGCTCCAGTCATACCAAGGCTTACCATTTCTGAGTCATTGAATAAAATTACTTATAGTAATTATACTGCTGAAGTCTGAACTTTGCGTTTTAAGAGGTGGTCAGTTTAAGCAGCTGGCGATCTAGTGGGTCAGAAGTAGCGATGCACTTATGTAGACCAAGTCGCAGTTCACTGTGGAAATGTAAGCATCAGAACTTCCTTTAAACTCGGGGCGGTGGAAGGGAGAGTAATGCCAAAGTATGGCAGCTGGCGGCTTACAGGTCATGGTCGACGTTAGAGTGCTGTGGAAACCGCGTTCGCAGATAGGGGTGAATTTTTCGAGTTCCATGGAGTGCCTCTTTCGCCGGAGTTAACCCTTCTCCTTCCCTCCTTCCTCCTCCCCCCCCCCCCCCCCCACTTCCGGCGCATGCAGTTGAGGAAAGCCCATTGCTTCTTCACCGAGATCCCCACTTTGACGACCCGCCCATCCGACCCGATCCCTCAAGTGTTCTCTCTCAGGGGAAAGCTGCACCTTCGTCCCGCAACAACAGTTGGTTTTGTGTCGCCCCAACAATGCTTTCCCCCTGGACTTGTTATCAGTGTCCCCCGTTCCCACTTCGGCTATGGCATCCCAAACATATTGCTTCGGAGGGCTTTCCCAGGAAGTTGCTCCCCTACTCCTTTTCAGGGTCCCCTTTGGGGTGCTAAAGAAGCCTTCATTCTCGAAAGCGAAAATTATCTTCCTACAACACATTAATGGATACGACGATTGAACACTGTGGCATGCAGCATATTCCTCATTAATTGATCCCTCACAAGTTCTTTTCAAATCAGATCTTGCGGGCATTTTGTACGCAAAAAACCTCCGAGGACCCAGTGTACGAGCGCGTTTCCTGCTCATCTGAGCCACAAAACTGGGCGTTGTTGTGGAAGTGACGCAGGATAGGGTCGTTGAATGAAGCTGCTTCATAAGTGCGGTATTTTGAATCGCAGAACTACCGCTAAGCGCTACCTTAAACAAACGCGAGCTAAAGTTGGTCGACGTATTCTTGTCCCATGACCTACTGCACACCTTCGAAAAGCATTTCGCTGAACGCCATCTGTTGGGGCGTATATGTTGCCGTAGTCGTCTTGTCCTACATGGCGCCGCGCTTGTGTTGACCCGCCGCACGCGGCGCAGGATGCGAGCGGCAAGGCACGTGATCACCAACGGGGCGTGACGCAAGGCAATCGATGAGCTCAGTGTGTGGTGCGGTGTGCGCTCGCCATTCCGTGACTACCTCAGTGTTCGGCATCGTTGGTATCGGCCGTGTGCTGTGGTGCAGTTCCCGCCGACGCATCCGCGCGCACAGTCGCCGATGGCACGTAGCGTTCATTGGCCATCTCGTAGCAGGGTGTTGCGTCTGTTCCTTCACAAATGTAGTAGCGGGTTGTATCGTTGTTGATGCAGTGAGCAGTTGTGTGCCCGGGCGTTTTCATTTTATGAGGGGTGTGGGAGGCGGTTATGGTATTGCGCTGGTATGTTGATTCTGTGTTCATACCCGTAATTGCCATGACTGTTTCCCGCTCCTCAACTGTGCCGCTTGCGTTGTTCTGTTCAGCTATGGAACGCACTGCTGGGCGTTCCAATCCAGTAGCGAACTCACTTCCGTTAGCATTTCGCAGAAATGTCAGACTCTTTGTTGCTCACGTGGCAAGCGTCGTCTGTGATATCAGTACCGTTTTTGGGCAAAGGATCCCCAGTAGTTTAAGAGATAGCGGATGCATTGCTTCAGGTATTGCGCTGGACAGTGAGGCGCTCAATCGTAATATGTCACTTCAGCTTATTGCGACGCCCGTCAAATGTTGTAACCATGTCATCCTAGCTTTGCAACTTACCACGTTTCTCCTACACAATTACCTGCTTTGTTTTATTGCGCATACACTTCTTTTTAATGTGCGAACTTGTATTTGAATGAGAGTTCTTGACCACATATTATTTTTGAGAAGTTTTAAACCGGAGATATGCAACTTTTTCTCTACACAGCGTTAGCATGGCTACGTATGGTGAAGCTGTGGCCATGTTTTCTGAGCACATACAATTTTTAAGCATCTGAAAGAGGACGACTCGACTGAGCACAGCAGGGGTTTTTCTTGGCACAGGCGAAAATTTGCTTCAACTCTTTAAGGTGGGCACACAAGAGAGTTAGATTGCAAGGTGATGAATGTTGAAGTTCTCGGAGTTCTTTACGCCCATGGGTCGCAGCCCTCATGCGCTATCGCCTTGGGTTTACGCTCTTGGCTTCTATCTGCATCTTTCACTGTAGTCTTTTCTTTTCTGTTTCTTTGCCACGGAATCTTTAATGCCGATAGCTTTGCACGGTGTCGACACACTTGAGTTGTTTGTCAGGCGCGGAGATGGAGGTGGATTGTTATGCACCTAAAGTGCTGTAAGAATATTGGTAGGAACATTCGTTTATGTAACGAGGGTATTGGACAGGACATAGGGGAAGTGCTGACGGTCGGGATTCAAACGTGACCAGTTCTGTCGAGCATTGTAAGCTACAGGTATTCACAACACACTTGCCCAGACGTTTAAGGGTTTAATGAGCGTGTCGACGAAGAAAGTTCAAGCCGTTGTTGAAGTAATGAGCTGTTCGTTTGCAGTCATATAAGGTTTTTCAAAGACCTGATTTATATCGCAGCAGCGCAGTTCGTGCTTTCGTTGAGAAGGCATTTGCAGTGCAGGTATATTCGAGACTACAGCGCGATAACAGTTCTTTGGAGACCGCGAACCTGTTCGACGACACTCGACCGCCTGCGCAATCTCATTTTGCAGCAGCACCCAGTACGTGCATCTCCCTCATCAGAATGCGTTAACCGTCCGTAATTACTGTCGTCCCTCTTGGTCACCCAGCGCATAGTTTCTAGACAACCTCTTGAAGTGTATACCTTAGGAATATATGATGGTGGGTGTATAATGAAGGGTTTTATTGCTTGCTACACATTGCTTCGAGTATTGCTAAACAGTTTGACTTCAGACGTTATGGTGATGCGTACGTAAGCGCAGCGAGGCGTTATCAGTGCGATGGCATTTTGCCAATAAAGGTGGGATGGCGAACTTGGGCGCTGAGCAAGCCAAACAATTACTGTGCCGTCCGTGCTGGTTATCACGACTCACGACGCTCGTGATCTTTGTTTGCATGTGCAAGTGTCATCTATTCCTTATTTAGACCCCTTGCAGCATTCCCGCGGGACCTTTGAGATTGTTTGTTCCGTGATCATATCCATCTCTCCTTGTCTCCCTCCTGAAGTGTGAGCGAGCGAGAGGGTTGCGATACTGGAAAATTGGGTGAGGAGAGATCGCAGGAGTTAGGAAAAAGAGAAGAGCAGAGAAACGTAGGAGTGGTCAAGATGACCGGCTTTGCTGTTTGCTGAGCAATTGCGGCCGTTAGGGTCTCGTTTAGGTCAGATTAGCTATGCTGTGTGTTTCGTTTTGTGTAACCATTCGCACACATTCACCATGGTAGCATGGTTCCGCTTGAATAGTATATGTGGGGAGTTGTACAAAAGTTCGAGTGACGCACACGTTTCAAGATCATTGTGCGATGGGTGTGCGGTCGTCTGGAGCCGGGTGGCAGACTATCTGGGTATGTGCATATATATTCATACCCGTAAGTCTCCATCGAGCTCCGGCTGTCGGTTCGCCTACATGTGCCTTCAGTGGAGTGTATTTGGTTGGATGTGTCTGAGGGCGGCACAAGACGTATAACGACAACTTCAACATTTCGTATTGGAAGATGTTTCATGTATGAGGTGTTGTGCACTATGGAGCTGTATGAGGAGCCATTATTAGGTCGGGGAGGGGAGACATGAATGGTGGAATGCTGAGAAGAGGTGGTCCTAAAGTGACAGATTCCTTCCTTTATTTCCCAGTGGAAAGTCCTTGCCTCATAATGAGCTGTCTGAGCACGGAATCTTCGCAGCGAATATGTTGCATCTATAACCAAAAAAAAAACGAATTGAGCCAAGCGTTGCCTTGACCCTTATTTCGTACTACTATGTATAGGATCATTAGTTGTATTGCCAAACGCTGCTTCGCGAAGTACCTGATATTCCTACCTGTACTACATGCCATTGTCACCAGTAAAGCCGCTTAGCAGCGACATCACTGGATTGTTCCACTACTACTGCTGCATGTTACTCTTGCCGGACAACACACATCCCATGAGTGCAATCGGCGATGCTTCTAACTGTTACTGCTATTCATTTAATGCTTCTAACTATGCTGCCATGCATTGCTGCAGTAAACATTTTCAGCAGCATCTAGGCATTCCTTTTCTGGAGTTACTGCTATTTGCTGTTCCACTCATTACTAGATGCTAATGCTTCTAGCACTGAATACTTCCTACTTTTATCGGCTGGGCCACTTGTTAACACTTTATTCCATTACTGTTGCCGCTACTTCCATCACTGCCATCGCTGTCAGTGCTATTAAATAGTGTTAGTGATCGGCAATTAAGAGTTGCAGCGACAGTGGAAGAAACTATGCTCAAACATGATGAGCCCTTCTACCCACTAAGTAGGCCAAAGTACCGAGAAACCGGGTTCCTTCATCATTTTGCATCATTGATGGGTAGAGAAGGGAGAACAATAGACGAATTGTTCTCAGCGAAGGGGATGGGAGTGTGCGATGTTAGAGGTGCCGGAATCTTGGGGATGGGGGATTTTGGAGAGTTCAAAGCGTTACTCGCTTTGTGCAGTGATTGCTTTGTGAGCGTGTTTCCCGTTCTCCCGTCAGCGAAGCAAGCGTTAAGGACTCTGAAGCGACATGGTGCCTCCCCTCCCCCTCCCCCCCTTCCCGCAGCTTTCTTCTGCGACCGTTCTTTGCTTTTAGGGTTTTGGCCAAGCTCTTGAAGTGGAGATTCATGGACTAGGAAAACCACGTGCTTGCAATGTGCAGACATACTATGAAATGACCTAACTAGGAATCATTTCCTTTCATATGTTCTCTCCCCATTGTCGGTCTGAAGTGATCATGTGCCGTTGTGTTCCACACATATCCTCTCCGTGAATGAGCTCGCTATGTCTTCGCTTCGTAAGCTCCTTGTAAAACCTTTCATCAAGTAAGATCGCTTCCCAGAGAGTTCTTTTCGAGCACCAGATTATGAATCCGTTTCAAAGGTTTTATAGCTTCCGAAAAAAACGAAGCAGCTGAGTTACTACAAAACTTTTATCTGTTTCTCGAAAGTTTTTAGAACATTCCTGCGCCCCCGGTTCAACTTCCTTTGGAGACGGAAATAATGTCTCTTCCCTATGCGTAATAGCCTCCGTCCGTCCGGGGTGGGAGGAGATGAGGAGAGGGTTATAGCCGCAGAAAGGTGTTAGAGCCATCGTTCGCGGAGTCACTCTCAAACCATAAAGTACTTTGTACGTTTGCTGAAATGACAGTTGAAGATATTGATCTCACTGTTGAAGATATCATTTTTGTCACACTGTTGCAAATGATATGGGCCAGTCGCTGTAAGTGGACGAGCATGCCGTGGTTCAGCTTAGCATAGCTGAACTTCGGTGACGATTGCTCACATCTGAAGGGTTTTGTGTCGGCAACCATGTTGGTGCGTCGTGGTATGCTGATGGTGTATTCATACCCGTAATGCCAACATGCATGCTTGCACTTCCCAGAAAATTTGCTTGGTTGATGCCACCGTCCGTTTGATAACATGGTACCTGTGGTTCATAGTGAACGCTGTCATGTGCTGGTGCGACCTGTGACAGCCGACCAACAGAAGGTTTCTAGAAAGGTGCGCGTGAGCCGTTATTATGGTGCAGTTCACGCGGTTTTCTTCGAGTGCATAGGGAGGAGATATCCATGAATGACTTGAATCCAGGTGCCGGAAATGCTTCTGAGTACAATACTCGCTATTGAAACACGCTCCAGATCATAAGCTGTTGGTAGTCAGTGCATTTATAATATTTCGCAATAAATTCTTTCGTTTGCATGGTCGGTGTATAACGTTTGCGATCCATTACCACAGCGAGGTTACATTAGGGCTCCATCGAAGGGATCTAGAAGGTGGGAGAGGACTTGGTTTTGGAAAGTGTTCGCAGTGAGGTGTCGACGAGAATCTGAACTAATTCACAAAACTGCGTCGAGGGTCATGGATTTTAAGAGTAGCTGAGAGACATGTCAACGCGAAATGCGCTTCCTGGAGTTATTGACCTGCTGCATTCGGCATGTATTATTGAAGTGCGTGAAAGAAGTGAGTATGAAGAAAAAGGCAAAGTTCCTGAAGTCCCACGTTCTTTGACGGAAAACTTGTCAGCAGGTGAATAAAATGAGCTAAACTGAGCTACCCAAGTGGAGACCAAAATCTACACATTATTAAGGAAATGCCGTGGCGTGTGTAAAGTGGTCGGAGAAAAAGGGCAGTGCTGCGGGGAGTATTCGGTAGTTTTTCATACAGCCGCTCCCCAGAAATCGAAAGTGTCCGACCCCAGACGCAGGTACGACGGATATGATCAGAAACAGCCAAGCTTGCAATGAGTACTGCACAGGGAGTAGAGTCGTTGCCAGTTTTATCGCTGTAGTGAGGAGTAGAAAGGGAAACAGGAGCCGCGTAAAGAAAAGCCAATTTTGGCATAAAAGTGACTTTTGCAGACTCGCTCGCTGGAGCGCGCTTTCCTGGACTTCTGTGTTCTGAGCCTACGAAAGAGGTCCAGGAAGCGACGATCTAGACGGAGAGGAGGGAGGGTATAACTGCAGCCTTCACTCAGCCTTTACAAAAAGCGCCAGCAATTCCACTCGTAAACAAAAAGCGAGCTGTCGAGGCCTAGTCATTCTTTGAATTTTTTGAATTCTGCCAGAGGTTACACCTTTGGCCAGCGTTTCAGGAGTTGGTGCAGAACTCCTGAGAGTAGTAAATGACATTCTTTGAAATCTGTGCGATGCATCCGAGTGAATTTTTAGAATCCTTCCGAGGGAAGTGGACTACTCTACGATACTAGCTGTTTCTGACTTGCCGCTCATGTATATGCGCTTTTTGTGGGAGTAAGTGTAACATTGCATGTATTGACTCTGGAGATTTTTTGGTGAGATAAACAGTTTCGCGGGGTTGGATGTGACGTTGCAAACAGTCGATTGCGGCCTACGTATGTGGCGGTTGAAGTGTGCTGCAGCATTCAGTATATGGTAGGAAACGGGGGTATATGAGATGGTAAAGTTAGGTGTAAGGTTAGGTGAACAATGACATTTATTAGGTGTAAACTATCGTTGCACCTTACACCTAACCTTATTGTCTACCGTTAGGTGTAACGATAGTTTCATATATGAATCATTGTAGTTTGGTGCTTTTTTTGTTTGTGTTCGTCAACGATTTGTAGTTTAATAGGGCATTTTTGTGGGCAAACTTATGTACGTTTCTCAGCCAGTGATCTTTTTGCGTTGTCATTGAACAAATGATTCATTTAATTATAGAGGTGCTTCCGTCCAGTGCAGTTGTCTGCCTATATCGAAACGATTGCGCTGATGAGCGTACACGTTGGCTTTCTATGCTACGTTTTACGAGATTGCGGGACACGGGAAGGACGTTCCGGTTGCAAAAGGACAGCAGAATGGTAATTATCATGATAACGGAGCAACCGTTAGTAGGATGCGCTGCTTCATGATGATAGACCAATTGTCGTTCGACATGCAGAAACTTTTCACATACTTCTTTCGGCAAACTCATCAATTAAATTACTCCTGGTGGACTAATGAAGCTGCCAATTCCTGATCTCTGTTCGCTCCGAGTGGGACCTGGAAGGGGAGTGCACTCACCATGCTAAAAGGCGCAGATTGTGCAAACCTAGTTTGTTTATATCTCAGTGTTCCCTTCCGCAAGTACGTATTGCAGCTTGATGTGCTTGCTCCTATATGACAGCCTTATAGAAGATTGCCTCAACAATCAGCGTTGGCAGCCATTACTTCCAGCTCCTTCTTCTGTCCTCTCGGTACCTCTCCACTTTCCACTTTCGTCCTTCTACAAGTTCCCTCATACATTTGACACACATGCTTTGTTTCTGATATTGAGGCCATAAGTGCGACTTCGATGAGAAGGGGGAGGAAAGTTCCCAGAAATCTACAGAAGGCACCATCTTTGCGCGACAAGGAGACCTCATTTTTCAACCGAATGCGAGTGTTGAAATGTAAATTTTCGCACATGCTATTCTTCTCTTTTTACTTTCCTCCTCGAAAACCTGTGTTTTCGGACGATTGCTAATATTATGAGATATTAGCTCCGCCGCCATACTACTTTGAAGTATCTTGCACAAGAAGTTGCAACTACTTTGACGCTTGTTGGAGAGTGGGAAGTGGGAGGGACGATTCTCTTACTGTGGTATAATGACGAAGTCCACGGAGAAACTGCTGTAAGCTTTTTTAAGGATAACACGCTATTTTCAAGACCCTTATGGAAACAAAAATGCTTTAGTAAGTTGTTTGCAACTCTAAATCCGTCTACCCGTTTATTTCGTTATTTTTGTCCTTTTTTCAGTAATTGGTCTTCAATGAGGATTCCGACTTCGGTGTGAAAGAACATCTACAAGATATGAGAACAATTCATGCAAACAACTACAACACAGTGCTTACGGGGAGCATTCTTAGACCAAATAAAAATCCCAAATGGTCATGTCTTTGAACGTTTTCGGCGTCGCTTATTATTAGACATGCTAAGTACATGTATTATGCCTTTTTTAATACTTGATCCCATTGCCTTGCAAAAGTCTCAATCATTGACTTACCCCTGGAGTCTGATACTTGAAAGGGGCTGTGGATTGTGGTGGAAGCAAAAACATTTGAAATTCCGTGCTGAGCTCGTTCATTAAGCGTTCTGTAAAACTTGTGCTCAGAGCGCAGTGCAAGAGTACGAGCTCCAAGATAACACCTAGTGAATACAAAGGCCCCTTACCTTGCCTCGTTTTTACCTGCCACTTTACGCTCCGTGTTTTCCATCACTAGTCTCCACAGGCTATACTTGAACTCTTCCGTTGAGGAATGTAACGAGAAGTGCTATCCGCATCTACTGCTACCCCAATCACTGTTTTCTGTGTCTGTCACAGCTTAGCACAAGTTGGCAGGTTTGTCCTCGGGTTTATCATGTAAGTCAAGCCACGGTAGGCACGCTGTCCTGGGCTCGGCATGCGTTCGTCTTGGAAGCCCGTCGAATCGCGAAGTGTTGCCGTTATTGTAGGTCTTGTCTCCATCTCACCAATAGCGGCTTTTTCTGATACCGTCCTCAGAGAAGGTCGTGTAACTCGTTTGATACAGCAGTTGCTGCTAAGTTTCAAAAGGCATATTTGCGCAAGACACGATGACGCGTCTGCTACGATACTGCCGGCAGTGAATCTTCGGAAACTGTTTACGAATGAAAAGGAATCGCTTAGGGATGATGCGATAGGTGATTATGGTAATATCGCATTGTGTCCCAGTAAGCGAGCTGTGCGCATGAAGCGCATCTTTTTGCTGCAAAAGTGATAACATTCAAGACAACAGCGACTCCGATGCTGTGGGGGAAACGCAGAGCTGTAAAAGATGGCAGCTCCACATAGTGCATCACAGTTTTTCATGCTGTTCTTGGTACCTTTAGTACCTGCAGAGTATCGCCAAAACTATCACGAGAAGCAGAGCGTAAGGGAAGAGGTTCAGCTCAGGGGCTAGCAAACTTCTAAAATGGGAACGAACTTTGCTACCAGCCGTTCTCCTGATGGAATCTCGGGTTTCGTCAGCGCCCTTGGAATCCTCTGGCGATTTCTTTGGCGATTACTTTGAAAACCTTACAAACGGAGGAAGCCAGACTATTCGGACGATAGCTTTGTATTAAGGTGGCGAGTGGCTTCTTCGCTAAATTTGAAACGAACGAACACTTTCAAGCAGGAAGAAGATGTGAACAAAATAGCGAATGTAGAAAAATCGTACTAGACGGCCATAAGATTGCTTTTGCCGTGGATTTTACAAACGTGTTGGAATACAGTTTACGAATAGATCTCAGAACTGAGCGAGCGTTTGCGTCAAAGAGATCTAGATGCTTTTTGCATCATAGGGGAAAAACCGGTAACACATCCTTATCTTCCACAAAAACACTTGAGAAATAATCTGCGAGAATGTTGCATTGTAGCTGGTTATCTGAGAGCATGGAGTCATCACGACTAATTTTAATGCCCGATCCATGTAGCGCGTTTTTAGTTTACTGTTAACGTATTTATATTGTGCTTTAGCCTTTCTGTCACAAATTACGTCTGTCGCGTCCTTAGCAAGTTTCTAGCACTGAATTCGGCAGTAGTCTGAGCAGTGATGAAAAGCACCTAGTCAACCTGGCTTATGGGGCTCAAGGCATAAGAAATATTTTTTTATGGCTAAGCGCTGGAGATGTGGTGCAGTTGCCTGACCTGGGAGGTTTTTTCTTCGGTCTGCAAACCTCAGTTACATTGTGCACAAAACTTAAAAAGAGACTTTAAATTTCGTTAGTCTGGGATGAGCCTTCAAAATATGCGCTTCAGTTATGCTGTGTTAGCATAGCGTTAGTCCCCAGTTGCACCTTATAAGATTCTTTTCGCAGCTGCATATGGTCTTCTCAGCACAAATTGCAACTTCAAAACGGATGTTTGCGTGATCACTAGTTGAGTTCTGTGAGTTCCATGATATTGAAATGTTGGGAACAAAGGATATACGTTATGTCAGGTTCAGATAGGAGCTTATTCTCACGAGTGGGATATTGGACAAGGCTAACAAAACTGTCGGTTTAAAGAGACTTTCCCAAAAATGCGTTGAAGTAACAAAGCTCCTTGCAGTCGGAAAGTTTTGATTCGGGCCATTGACTACAGGGCTGCATGATCTACAACTTTGGAATAAGTATGCAAATATCAGATGCTCAGTATGCAGAAACCAGACGGAAAGTTTTGTCGGCAATAATATCAAGTGATATCAATTCGCAAAGGCGGTGTCGAGGTGTGGCAGCAGTTTCAACATTATTTTTATAACCATCTACTAGTATGGCTATCCCGCCTCCTCGATCCTTTATACTGGCTTCACGCTCACAACGAAATACCTGAAAGCGTCTAGTTAATGGAATGAGTGAATCAGGCGTTGAGTGGAACAATCGTTTTTCCGAAATAATAAATATATCTGGCTTTATTTCGGCTAATAAAATCTCCAATTCTGCAAATTCACTCACTATGCAGCGTGTAATGAAGTAAATACAAATAAGAACTTTACTACGGTGCTCTATACGAACTTTTGAGGTTATCAGTCAACACTTTTCGCGAGAGTCTGCCTTGTACGAGGAAAAAAGCACATATATTTATGGCGAACGTGTTGTTTTGAACGCGAAAGCATTTACCGTTGCCATGCGTTCACCATTACTGAGTGGGCGATGCGAGAGAACGGTAAAGTCCCTCTTCCCACGCGGAACCCATTCGCCTTCTCCTGCACCTATCTTTGATGTGGGAGAGTGGACCTATCAACAACATGCAGCTCACAGATGGCAGAATCACTTCTTAGATCATACTTCCTTCTCCTCATACAATTCGTCAAGAAAATGCTTTGGATGGCATTCTTAAAGCGTGAAAGCGTGGAGGAACTCTCAACTGTCTAGCATGCTACACAACTAATACACATCACGAGCGTTGCAAAAAATCACCTTTATAGTGTTCGTTCTCGTCGCCTAGACTCATGCGAAATACTCCTTTAGGAGCGATGTCGACATCTGCCTCCTTAAAGATTTCGTTAACTGTAGTACCATCGGCAGCGACCCGGCCCCGACCAGTGGATGCAGTGGGAGCTCACCGGCTTCTGAGAGCACGAGCGATCACTGCTGCATTTTCTCCTCCTCAGCGACAAATGGAGCAACAGCCGCAGGTCTGGAGATTGACTAGTAGTAATTTTTCTCGATACCTCTTTGCAGATCCCATCGAACAGTTGTTGCTGCATCGCAAAGGTGTTTTTTGCACTGCAGCGCTCTGCTCTGAGTATGGTTTCACGAACGGCCGAACCAACGGCTTGATCATCTCTGTGCGTCCGTCCACGTTCCACCTTTCCGGATCTTCCTAGGCATCGCTGCGTAGCAAAAGAATGATCGACGAAATTCCGAAACGTCATTCGCAACATGCAAAATAGCAATTCTTGCATTATTGTGTAAAAGTCTAACACTGCTAGCATACACAAAGCACGACACGAGCGCATCGGGTAGCGACAAAGGAAAGTAAGTAATAGTAACGAGACACACGCTGACGTCGCAGTCACAGCTATATTTTTCGAGTAAGGATGTACGCATTCACATATAGTGACTGAAAACTACACAAAACATGTGTTCTCAAAAAGAAATACATATTCGAGAGAAAAGCAACAACAAAAACGATATCCGATAATGCCGAGTCTTGATCAAACGCCATAAAAACATCATGAATATACCGTCATCGTTCAGAGCCTTTTGGCTGTTCAGAATATACCGCTACCGACAAGCCGACCGTTCTCTCAGACACGATTAGTCAGAATCTTGATAGCTTTTATAACGCCAAAACGTGGCATCAGTCAACAGGAGTAAGTAGTGTGAGTAAACGAACAAGTGGAGCACTTATCGACGTGAAGAAAGAAAACACCCAAAAGTTTCCATCGTGCAGCTCGCTACCCTTCAAAAAGTTATGGGTAGCGATTGATTTCAAGTGAATTTAACCAAAATATTTTTCGGAAAAGATTTCGAGGAGGCAATTATTTGCTATCACTGAACGTGTAATCATGCAATGGCTAGAAGGCAAAAGCGGAAAAAAGATTTCCTCCCCAAGCAGTCGAAAACTGTATTATCTCGAATTCTTGACGGCATATCTCTGACCACTTTGCCTTGAAACATTCAGCAGTGCATCTGCTGCTTTCTCTTCCCTGTCTAACTGGTAAAAACTGATTATTATTTGACTGCTTCAAAAAAGAAACAATTTCGTATTTCCAATCACTTTAATGTCCATGAAGTGGGAAAGAGAAGATGGGAAAGGTAGTGTTGGAACCAACACGAATTTGGATACAGCAAAAAACATAAAGGTGATGAGTGTTGGAGGCATTCGGGCGAAAAGATTATCGCAGAAAGCAAACTGTTCCGAAAACAAGGAGCTTTAAAAAATTGTGTTTGTTTCGAATGCGTGTTCTGAGAATTGCGCCGCATAAGCAGACTATTTCAGCAAGTGAGCGAGCGTAGAGGTAGCAATCTGAGAACACTACAAACTGACCGGCTTTGAGATCTTCAGTCGAGAGCGTGGAGGAAAGAATTCGAAGACAGAATCTGGCAAACTTTAGTCGTGTATGGATGGACAGGTCAGCGGAAAGGGTATCATCGGCATAACAATTAGGAGGAGTGTGTCAAAACTCAGCAGAACACTCCTGTTTGTTCTGGAAATGCTTGTGGGCTGTCCTGTAGGAAGTGCTGTTATTTCCGATGTGAAGTAAAAAACTGCTCATTAGCCGCCGATGAGGGTTTTAAAAGACTTTTTCTTGGCATTCATTGTGAGTTTCTGTCATAACTCCTCAGTGAATTCCTCACGGGCAACAAGAAACACCTAATGAAGCCTCCTTACTTGCAAAGAGTCCAACAGATGCATGAATTCTGCACTAAGCACTCAGCACAAACTGAGCGCAGCTCAACTGCAAATCTAGAGTCGAGTGAACTCAGGCAACCGGCAGATGCAGGAATGAGTTGAGGTCTGCGGCTAAAAGCTTGTGGAGATGCCGAAAATGTTTTAGGTAAGTCTGATCGGTACTATCGGAGAACACTAGCGACAAGAAAAATGTGTTTTGGAGAGGTTGCCGTGAGTCGGAAATGCTGATGCGTTGAAGGTATCCTTAACATAAATGCAGGTAACTGTTGGCTTTGCATTTGCTCCTACCCAGTTGCTCCATGCGTTGCCTCCGTTAACCTCTCCTTCATTTCCATCATGCAGATTAACGTAGAAGTTAGCTTAGTTTGGAGTGCAGCGAACCATGTGTAAAAATGTCGTGTGAGTTTCGTCTGGAAGTTCGTGATTGTCTGAAGAAAATCTCTGATATATATATATATATATATATATATATATATATATATATATATATATATATATATATATATATATATATATATATATATATATATATATATATATATATATATATATATATATATATATATATATATATATATATATATATATCTGGCTTGGACTTGTTATTATTGCGTCTAAAATGCTCGTTATGTTTGACCACCAACAAATTGACCGGGTGGTATAATAATTAATGTGCCATTGTTTATACGATCCTTACCCAATGGGTTCATTGGTGTGGGCGAGGCGTCTAATTATGTCCTTTCTCAGTTGAAAGGGGGATGGGCATTTGATAAAGAATTCGGCACATGAGACAAAATGTCAGAAGAGGGCCGGTGGTGAAGAGGACAATAACAGAACCTGAGCCATGGCAGGGTACTAGAAATATCACATTAAATAATGGCAGGCGATTTGCTTCAGTTGTTTTTCTTACAATAAGCGATGCGGATGCATTGAAAAGTGTCCGAGCTTAAAACATAACATGAAAGAATCGATACTGAAGAACTGGCTAAAGAATTCTCCTACCCGCTAAACGGCATATAGAGGATGAAACAATGAATTTGCATGCAACTCTGAAAGTAAAATCGATTTGACATATAAGGCTTCTGGCTGGTTTTGTTGAGATGAACAGCTGTTGTGAAAGTCGAAAATTATTTGGTGTTGAAAAAGAGCGAGACCAGATTTCCGGCAGAAAAAACCGGAAAGAAGCGTCGACGGTTTCATTTTTAGAAGCGGCATTGTGATCTCTTTTAATGCATTTCCAGGTATTAAGAATAAATGGCACTGATATAGCCTACAGAAGCAGTTTATAAGTGTATAGTCCGAAAAAGAAGCACTATCAGAATATGAGGTGTTCAGTCAAAAAACAGGTCGTTTAGTTCACAACGTCTTTTAAATTACTGATAGATACATTAGGTGTGTAGCCGCATGACTATTAAGGTTTTTGACGAAAAACGTTCCTCTTCCGCTCTGAACATTGGACGACAGTCTGGTCGAACGGTTGTTAAAGTGAGCAAAGGTACATCAAGCACTGGAAAATCTAAGGCGCGCAGTACATGACCGTTCTCGATAGCCGGCGCACATGGAGCTAAGCTCCTGCACAACGTTAATGTCTTCAGCTGCCCTTCAACTGCTCTAACATCTGCACATGATGTCATCAACGTGTTGACATCGATGCATCGATACATATCTGTGATAAATCAGCAGTAATATATCAATATCTAAAATATATTTTCACTGAAAATTCGTCACGAAAGTAAAAGTGACCCTACGCATATAAAAACATTGATGCTGGGAATACTGCATTTTCTCCCTGAATGAACTATGTGCGCCCGAAGTAATCACCATAGCTGTTCGCCCATGGAAACATCGAAAGGTCATGCAGGAAATGGCGAAGTCCAATCGTTTCGAGGTATTACAGGAAAAGAACGAGAAGAGAAACATGTATTCCAAGTAAGTATTACGTCACAATTGATTGACAGTGACTGATATTTTCCATAAAATTCATCGACGCGGTGGGCAAAGTTCCCAATTTGTGCGAAATGCCTACTGTGCGCAAAATTTTGAATACATTTTGTTACTTGCTGACATTCAATGAAATCAGTTGCTCTACTGAGTGAAATCTGAAAAGCATATACTGTGTCAGCCTTCTGTCGTAAGTGGATGCACCATCAATTTCCATACACCAACTACTTCTGTGGTTGAAAGCCTCTTGATGATAACGCGCCATCAAATCTTTCATATGGTAAAGGAGACATAAATATTCTCAGTGGTGGTTGTTCCGTCACTAACCTCATACCCTCTGCAATGAAGCTGCGCAAGTGGTTCCGCAGTTAATTTCAATTTAGGCACGAATTTATTGTTGAATGGTTCGACATAGACGTATAAATTGGACGCACTGATTAAACGATTGTAGAACGGTATCACAGGAGTTGGTGTGCTTTTCCACCCGAGCAGGCACCACAATGTTTTGAATTCTGCTCACCTCGCCAACCAGTTTCATCAGTTGTCGCCATGGAATTTCAGTACATTTAAACATCTGCAACAATATGTTTGAAAATGCACTTTTTATCCCTTTCGCTGCGGACAAAGTTTAAACTTGGAGGTGGTCGAACTGGCCGAACATGCTTTCCCTACAACCAGGCAGGGGAATTAAATAAGTTGGCACAATATTTATTCCTATGAAATTACTTCCTCAGTGACAGGTGAATCAGTTGTATCGATCGAAGGTATAAAATTAAATGAAATTATTTTCGGAGAATTACGTTAAAAATCCACCGATTATTAGGTTGCAGAATTCTTCTTTTAGAAATCATTCCTTTTTATCAAAGACATCCGATGAGCGTTTCATGCCGCCACAATCGCTCGAAAAGATGGTGGGTTATCCAAATCCCCTCTGTTTCAGTTAAAAATGTATTCTATAATTTACTCTCGGAAGTATAATAACCACAGATGTAATCAGAGCAGAATGGCGAAAGGCGCAACCAGAGGCCGTATCAGTGCTTTTGAAAAGATTCAAGCAACAGTTCGCCCGCTGCAGTGGACAAGGATTTGATGGAACATACTACAGCTTTTGAACAACAACCGGCAGCTATATTTCGAAGGCATTTGATATATTGGATGCGTTATGACTGGGATCGTCATAATTGCTGTTACGAATGAGAAGGCAACGAGAATAGCTTTCTGAGGTTATAAAGACGTTTAAAGGTAGTTTAGGTTAGCAGATAAGAAATATTAAATTAAATGATTAATGTGCGCATCAACAATGGAGACTAAAGCAGTGTTAGTGTAAGCGCAACCTTTAGCATGATAACGATGGATGAAACATCTCGCAGAGATGGATCAGCAATAGCATTACAGTCACAAGTAATTATATGCAGATATTGTCCTGTAGGGTCGAGATGACAACTTCAAAAGGACCTTATGAGTAGAAAGAGATTTGGTGCAGTATCAATGACGACGTAGTTGTTACGTGGTAATGCTCGATCAACGTCGTACGGACCGGAAAAAGCATAAGCTTCGTTAACCAACGCTATACACGCTAAAACATCACGTGTTTTGTAATCGTTCTTCATTTCATCTCTGTTCTTCTACAGATGCTTGAGCCGCTTCAGGTTCGCTTCGCCGAAGATGGGGCGGGATGGTAAGGGAGATGAAAATAGCAAAATATTGGCTTTGCCCTCCGAATGCAATGCTTGGACGCAATTTTTTACCGGCGGTTCTGCCGTTGGGTGCCTGTTGAAACAACCGATGAATCATGCTTGACTCGCCGTTGTATTCGGAACCGAGCTCGAACTCGTCGCAAAATCGAAACGTCCGAAACAGATCACGTTTTACCTAAAAGGAGCCGCATTTTACCTGTTTTCGTGGAATCACAAGTTCAATCGGGAACTCTAACTTTCGTTTTAATGCGTTTTTCCTGGTTTCCCTTCGAAAAGGTGCATTAGGGCAGGTATGTGTGCGTTTGTTTGCGGTTGCGTTTAGGCCTCCATTAGCTTGAGGTGAGAGATGAATAATGCTAAAGTGTCTTCTATACCCATGAGTTTCGGAAAAAGCTGTGGTGACCTGAAAATATGGGAAAATTGATTATTTTCTGCATCGCTGTGATTTTGACTTTTACAACGAACGGGCAGAACAAATGTCAATCTTTTTCAACAAATTTTTATGTATTGTGAAATCGGTTGTAATTTGAAGCTATTGCCATGCATGTTTCATTTTTTTGTGGTGATTTAAGTAAACACTTGGTCAGATGTGCCGAATACAAGTGTACACTGCGTTGCAGCCTTCAGGATTGCCTTATCCTAGTGGGATCAGTTATGAGATTTTCCGTTTTTCGTATTTATATTACGAAACCTCAAACGTTCGCCTTTCTTGAAATGCTCATTTCTCGACAAGCTGTATTTGTTGCTATGCTGTTTTTATATATTGTTGAGTGTGACTCTTAGAATATTGGCTTATAGGTCATGGACGGCGTAGGAAACAATGAATCTCTAGCAAACGTGCCCATTGCGAGTCCGTCGCAAGATCTACACACACGGCTTGGAAACGTACGCGTCGAAGATTATTTCGGTGACTTTTTACTTTCCGAAACGAATTCTATTTTCACTTTTCATGCCCATTTTATGAGATTCCTATGACTGTTCGTTTTCTTATATGACAGTATTATTTATCATGGTTTTTCCTGCCATGGTCTTGTTTCTTGGCGGTCAGTTTATACTCGCGTTGTAAATTTTCGGTAAAACACACCTATCTGCCACATATGTATATGCGCCTCTCTGCTTGTTCGACTACTACATTTTGTTAGCCTGAAGCGGCTCATCTGCAGAATTTCCTTGATGGCTCCATTTTTCACATGTGCTCAAATAGAAACACGTCGTCCAGAAGCTGTTAACACGTAGAGTGTCGAAAACTTATGAGCCGGATGTTGTATTACTGATTGGATGCAGAAAAAACGGTTGTGTGGAACCGATCGGCGGTTCAGGGAAGTGGGCACTTGTTTGATGTTTGGGCTGCCATTCTTTTGCCTCGGACCACCATAGTAAAAATGGCTTTGGCTTGAGGACAACGGAATTCTACTTTCAGGAATGTCAGGTCATCCCACGTTTCGTGAATATTAAGTGTTTGGTTTTGCAGTGCTTGGGGTGCCTAGACGGTTGCGGTTAATATGAGAATGTCAGAAGTGTTTCGATCGCCTTCAGATTTTACGGTGCACGTTTCACATCATTGAGGTGCTAGAAACAGTGTATTGAATTTATCCTTTCAAAGTGTTCAGGTAGTCAATAAACTTCCCTGATTGCTTATGAAGTGGGGCGTTGATTTGCGTACCTTCTGATGAACTGATCTCCCTGGTATGGTAAAACAGTTTGAATATTCTCGCGTACTGTTTTTTCCATCCGCTGTTATAGACACTCGACGGTGAATTTGCGCGAACAGTGCAAAGCGTTGAGATGGCCACTCTATGCTGAAGTTTGTCAAGTCGCAGTACCAGTTGAGCGGCCCTCTCTCGTTGCTTCCACTCGCAGCTGCGCACCGGAATGGAAAAAGTGCCATGAAATGAGGGAAATTGTGTAAGAAAAAACGAAGGGAAATGGATACTTCCCGTAGGACGATTTTCTAGCCCATCCGCTGGTCAACTGAAATCGCAGTCGAGTATGGATAACATACGCTGTTGGCGTTCGTTTGAAAAGTGGCCTGCCGCGCATGGTCTGTTGACGCATGTTTGATGCGTTAAGCAAAATTGGAACCACGGTCGTGATGCATCGTTTTTATGTTCTTTTGCAAAGTTATATTCGCAAAGCATTTTGCATTAATGTCGTATGCGGTGCCTATTTTCATTTCTGTTTGTGAGGCACTTTTTCATCGGAATGTACTGAGACTGGATCTGCGACATTTTGTTGTTGCACTCAGTGTTTGGACCAGATTGGGTTGCACTAACTTCAAGTTTAGTGCAGCTTCAGTCTTAGTGCATAAATTCATTGAATTGCAAACAATGAATTTATGCACTGAGGTTGAATTGATCCATTAAATTTGACCAGAATTACAAACACTTTAACGTAATCAAAATTTCGCAAGCATCTTCAACCGGTCCTTGCAATGGATCGCGGCGGCCACCGCCGTGGATTGCTTTATCGACACTCGGCTTGGCGAAATTCGCAGAAGCCCTGCACAGTTCCGCTACGCTGAGGGTGGCAACAATCCCGCTGACTTAGCAACCCGTGATCTCACAATTGCAGAACTCGAGCAATGCATGCAGTGATGGGAAGGACCTTCATTTCTGCAACAAAGAAGCCAGTATTAGACTGAATGGACAGTTCCACATAACCCAGTGACAGTAGTGGGTATCTCAAAACCACTATTGCCCGCCGATATCATTGAATGCGAAAGGTTCAGGCGCCTCAATAGGCTTAGACGAACGACAGAACGAGTGCTCTAAGCAATCATGCGCATGCTAGAAGCACCCAAATCCACCTGCAAAGGGAGTTATAGGAAACGGTCAAACTGGAAGGATCTGCCTCAGCGAGTGAACTGGACTGGCCAGAAGTTGTCCTCATCTCATAAGAGCAAACTAAGGTAGGCGAAAATTTCGAGCGGGTTACTGACAACGTTGACCATTATAAGGATGAGCAAGGCGTTGTGAGGTGCCAATGAAGGCTATAGCACGCAGCGCTGCCAGAAAACACAATCCACCCAGTCCTTCTCCAAAAAATCATCGGCCCGCATTAAACTCATCATTGTTGCCCGACAAAAGAATTGGGACATAATTGTCGCAAACATTGGCCAATGGGAAAGAACGCTACTGCATTCCGCAGGATCGAGGAGCGGTCCAGGGCATACTGCGAGGGCACTGTATGACGTGCCGTAAATGGAACGCACAGCCCTTCAAACTTCCGACCTTCCCCTCCACCCGTTTACCAGAAGAGGGGATACGTGCAGCGCGAACCTTCCAGGAAGTTGGCCTTGACTACATGGGACCTACAACAGTGCGGGACTCTGTAAGCCTTTGCAAACGATGGATAGCCCTCTTTACCCGCCTAACTACTCGAGCCATTCACTTGGAAACAGTAAAAAACCTGTCGGCAGGACAGTTCCTACACGTCTTGAGACGATTTTTTGCCAGAAACGGCTACTCTACCAGTATAGAACTGGATAAAGGGCCTCAGTTCCAGTTGATCAAAAAGTCATGCAGAACGCTTTCGCCGCATCTATTACCTGGCGATTGATTACACCCTTCGCTACGTGGCAAGGGGGAGTATATGAACGGCTGGCAGAGTTGACTAAAATAGCGTTCCGTAATGCAGTCGACAGAAGGCTTCTGAGCGAGGAGGAATTCAAAACGCTAATAATTGAACGTGAAGCTATAGTGAATAGCCGACCACTCACCTACGTAGACTTCGCCATAGGAAAGATCCTAAGGCCAGTCGACTTTTTCTGACCGCGGGCAATCATAGCAGTAGGTGAACCATGCTGCGACAGCGAAACATCAACAGCCTTGCCGAGTCACCGACCGTGCGCCGTTGGGAAAAATAAAAAGCAGAGGACGTCAGAATACCAAACGGTCACGTGCTAAAGAGACCAGGGAACAAGCTCTACCCCCTCGAAGTGTAGGAAGAAGAAAGGGGAACGCAAACGATGCGAAACACGGAAGAATTCGTCAAACACCCTACAGACAAAAACCTGCAGGAAGAGGAAACTGCGGAAGCGGAAAGGATCGAATCGAGCATAAAACTCCCAGAAAGATGTACCCGGACACATTATCCACAGTATTGGTGGTACTGATCGCAGTCTTCGCATTGGCAAGCAGCGCGCTGGCGAGACCGCTATTTCACATATGCGTCAAATGTGGCCACGGCTTGTACATGAGGATGTCGAATAAATTAAACTGCAAGGATGTCCGCGAAGAAATGGACGGCTCCCCGCAAATTATGGAAGTGTTAAGCAGGGCGTGTATTTCGGCGAATGCAACCTTCTACACAAAAACAACGCGCACTATCTGCACCAAACGCTTACTTCGATGGCGAGCTGTGTCAGACGCGATGCGATAACAGTCCACAACATCACTTTGTCGCAACGTTGGGAGATGTGACAGACGCTACAGCTTGTTGGCATCCGTCCCGAAGCAAACGGCGCAAAACCGTGGACGTCTAAACAGCTGACTGAATATAGCTGCAGCTACATTAGAACGCGATGCCATATGACCACTTAATACTGTATGGAGGAAGGAGTGATCAAGTCGTACGATGGTCCAACTCGCGCGTCGCGATGCAATAAAATCCCTGGAAAATGCGTCACAGCCACGAAGACAGTTCTGTGGAACTGACAATGTCCGTACAGAACGCTGGGAAAAATGAACACTCAAATATCGAACCGATTCGTCACGATTCCTTCAGTGTAAATAGTATTCGTCAAGGGCGAGGAAACGCAGAACGATACGATCCTCGGCACGGTGTGCAAGTTTCGATGAGTCGAACGGAGTCGTCATAGGACTCAGTCCCGAGGAACGACCTTCTCGAGAAGGGTCAAATCGGGTGCTCGGTGGGAGAACATCGTTTATCGAGCAACTGCCAGAAGAAATCAATAAGAAAAGGGACGTCTACTTGAACGCTAAATTACAGTTTCTGTGGAAAACCTCAACAAATGAGAACAAGGAGTAACTCATGAAACCAGCATAGAATTTTCTAACAAAACAGTCGCGTGCGTCGGGTCATCGGTACTCTCAGCAGAACTGACCCAAGCACGGCAGCACGAATACTCCTCAGACGAACGGAATCGCTGCAGAAAATATCGGGAGCCTGCCGAAAATGTTCCTTTGCAAGAAAAAGATTATCCTTAACCACAAAGACCGAGACAAGCGCTATCGTTCATCCAAGTCAGAAGGAAGGGGGACGAAAAGATTGCCGAGGAACGGATGCGACAGAAAGAAGAAGAATCAATTTTCGACGCGCCGCCGCTCACGGGCATATCCAGAGAAAGGCTTCAGGGAGTCTAAACTTAATCGAAACAACTCACCAATCTTGGCAACAAACCACAAAACTTTTGCCAGGAAAATCAATGGTCGATTCCATACGAGACGAAGCGGAAGAGCTTATCGAAGGAGCCAGCGAAGCGATCGATGAGTCCTCTGCGACGGTTGCGAAGCATCTCGAAGACAACCCCTCCCATTAGCGGTGATCATGGTTACAGCGATGGCGATGGTGTTAACAGTCGCGTGCGCCCGCAACGGCATTTTTCGGCCAACAGTATGTCCTCTACCTGACAGGATGCTCCATCGTAAGGTGGCGACAGAAGAAAAGAAGAGCGACCAGAGCAGCACTTGGTCGGACAGAAATTCCAACGAGAATGCAAAGTTTTGAACCGATTTGTGTGTCCCCTGCAAATGTCCGCAGCACGAGTTTGCTCATGCTCGCGCATATCGTCATGGCGATATGCCGGCGCCGCTGGATAGTGAAAAATGGCTAGCTGCGTCAGCGACGCTAACTAAAATCACTGGCCGATGCACTTGCACGGGAAATCAAACAAAGCTGGGAGGAAATATGGCCCAAAAAAGGAATCGGAATAAAGAAAAGGAGGCGAAATCGGAAGTGAATGCCCAGGGGAAACGAAGACGTACTCCGCAGGGTGATATAAGCTGGCCAAGCTCAGTTCCGTCATTCGCGCGCTAACTGAAAACAGAAGTTGGTCTGATCTTCGTATTCGACAGTTACCTCGCTTCTCAACCCTCAGCCTGCTACGCCTGGTGTCCTTGTATTCTGTCGTGTCCCCTGCATTATTGTGCATTTCTGAGCTGCTTCTGCTGCAACACGGAAACATCTGCTGACCGTAGTTCCTTGCAAATCAGGATTTCTTCAAGCAAAGATCCATTTCTCGTTCAGGATAAGCATGGTCGTCAGTAAGGCTTTCATTTCCCCGTCCAAATTTCGTGAGTCGATTTCAAATTACGCGCCCTCCACTGAAGCCTGGCCAAGGGATAGCTGCATTTTCCTAACTATTTCTGCATTTGGCGTTCCCAAGGGAGCTGGTCAAAGAAAATTACGCAGATATCGTCGTTGGTGGTATCTGAATTTTTCCCCAGGCATGATTTTTTCGAATGGCGCTTTCTATTGTTGGACTCGCTGATGGCAGTGCTGAATGATATTCTACAATATGGCTAATTAAAATTGACATCTGTGAAAACTCGCGAATAAACACAGTAAGTGCGCTGTTTAAGCGTGGCGAAGGGATGTCATAAATAACTGGCAAAAGCAGATAGGATAGCATAACGCTGTGTAACAATTGGGTCTGTGTGTATCTGTCTGAGACTATAGCGTTTGCATTTGCACTCTTGAATGGCAATAAGTTGGTCGAACTACAAATATCGGAATTTTAGTGGATTGGATTTGTCTACATTTTTTATGGTAGAGAACGCGCACGTGCCACCAGGCAAGGTTTCCTTCAAGTCTTGAATGTTCGAAACGTTTGAGTCGGATCGAGGACTCACCAAAGTGGCACTTCAAGCGGATGCTACTGGCTGTATAGACGAGTAGCCGGCAATTCGTCAACTCACATCGCAGGTCGCTAGCATAGTGAAAATCTGAAATCTTTGCAGGTGAAGCGATTCAAAATTCGAGGGGCATTCTTAGTGATCAGTTTGGTTTGCTTGGACTGCGCGCATATGTGAGAGAAGCTCATGACGACCCGGTGGACGTAACGCTTGCAATTGGTGAAGACCTCACGAGGCTCGGTCTCAGCGTTCTCGATCAAGAGTAAGCCACTCGAAAATGGAATTTTTTTCTCATTCAATGATCCCATTACTGGTCTTTATTACAGTCATGTGAAGAAAGGAGAGGGAGGGGAATATCCGATCCTAGGTAGGCCTGATTGATGATATCTTTCTGTATTTTCTAATGAACTTTTTTGGAAATGTTTCCAATCCCTTCATTGAGAAAAGAGGGCAAACAACATTGTAATGCCGTTCTGAGTACTCCCTCAACCGACCACTGAGGCTAACATTTATTGCCCCCATCAAATTTGCATTAGCACCAGTGCAGTAACACAACAAAAGTTGCAACAGGTGTCGCATGCTGACGGATCAACAGTGATCCATTAGTTATAAATTTTGCGGTTTAGTATAATTATTGAAAACTGTCAAAAGATACGATATCTACTAGCCGAATGAATCATCCGCTATAGGGAGAAGTAAAAGAGTCGGTAGTAACTGCAGTTTGCCAAGAGTTGGTTGTGGAAAGTGAGCAGTACGGAATTTGGAACAATCTGGAATTTTACAAAAGTAGAAGAGTGCAGCCAAGTTTTTCTGTAGCATATGTTCCGCACAGTGATATCGCTTTTGGCTGCCTACACATCCCACCTTTTCCCTCATAATTTTTTGTGATTCTGTTAAAAGAATTTTAAGCGACAGTTGTTACCTCAAGTAAGTGTTTCGTTGCAATGAAGCACAGTTAACAGTCTTGTTTCGTTCCACGAAGTTTTTGTTGCTTGCCTATATTGGGAGATAGCAGTGATAAGGCCAACGAGCCAAACTTGGGAGACTCACTTTTTTCATTTAGCGACTCCTGCTTGTGCTGTCCAGTTGCCTCGGGCGATGTATTGGAACGAGAATAAAAATCTGTTTAACTCTTCCTTCCACATTCTCGGGTTCATGTCTTCATATCACGTACCATTGTTGCCTTAATCTTTTTGCTTCTTTCGTGGAAGGTTCACGTTTTTTGGAATTTCTTAACTTGGGATCTGAAATGTGAAAGTTGACATTTGTTAATTTTTTCGTCTTTTCGTGGAATAGTGTCCCGACTTGACATTAAGGGTGATATGTTGCTGATGTTACAGCGGCGAATCGTCAGATCGTTGGTTGTATGCTTGTGATATTTTAAAATTCCTCATGAGTCATTCAGTTGGCGCGTATGCTTGCTGCGTGCACCTTCCACTACCCAGTGGTATTCTTGTAGGACGTGAACATGGCTTCATTCCCACTTTTAAAAGAATTTCTCAATCATTCTCTCCACCTCTATGCTCGCTAATTCTGATATATTGCGATGCTAAGCGATCGAGTGTCGAGTCTTGGGATAAGATTTTTTTCTCTTTAACGCGCAATTCTGCAGCCTTCATCTTTAATAGCTTAGTTAATTGCTCCTTGATAAGTTTGGAGAATTTTAATATGTAACGTTGCTCTTGGGAACTGTGCCCCATTAAATTCCGCTAAGATGTGGTTCCTACATTGAATATTTGCGGTTGCGGTTAGTCTGATTTAATAAAGTGCAAGCGTTGAACAATTTGCATCCGCTTTCTCGTCATCCTCCTCCTCTGTCATTTCCCTCCGCTGATTTGCGGATGGAAGGGGGGGTGGGGTGGGGAGGAGAAGTTCTGCTACTTGCAATCAGTTTTTAAACGACTTCTGCTGCTGAGAGGTGGTATCTTGAGAGGCGAATGGGACTACAAAACGATTGTGGGAACACCGCAAGCTCTTTGGTCCTGAGCTGAATTAGGCCCCTACAGTCATCTGCTGGTGACATTCGGCCAGGAACGCCAGCTTGTCATTGGCAGGGGTTGTTGGATGGCCGTTGCATGGCTTCGCAACTTCTCATTGGTGACTTCCGGCTGCTGCAATTTGTCTACTAGCTTTTCAGTGATTTGGCTAGAAGCACGTAAGTTGCAGCATCCGCATATTTCAATTAGAAGAGTTGGAATTGAGGGTTCCGATATGCTTTTCAGTAGGTGAAGTTTGGTTCACGGACTGTGATTTTTCCATCTCTTCAGTGAGCAAGCAGATGCTGAATAAGGGGAGATAAACGGAAGATATGGGAAGCTTGGTAGGTCACGTAATGCCACATCGCAAGGAACGTTCGTGGCGCGCAGAAATCTGGAAATAGAGAACAGCGTGTGAGAAACTCTGCAGTTGTACGGTATAGACCACCGTGCAGAAATACTTTTAGACAACTGCAAACTCAGAGAGGAAGTTGAAATGATGGAAGAGATTGTGTTAAAAGAATTTAATTAATTTTTCTTGGGATTATTTCGATCTTTGGTTTTTAATTGTTCGCAACTTCAGTTTTTTTCGACTTACAGGTGTATAGATTGCTCGACTTACCTCTTAGTTCGATTTCCTGATCTATTTAGTTTCTTCCTTGTGATGCCTGTTTCACGTGGTTTGGAGATTGATACCATTTGAAAATTTCATTAAATTTCTTGGAAAGGAAATGGGATAGCGGGTGTGATCCGTGTACAGGCAGATTTTGACGACCATGTGAGCTCTCATCGCCGGAATCAACCCCTTCATTTTTGATTTGCTTTTTGGAGGTAAATACATGACTGCTTCGAGATGTCACATCTCCTCATTGCTTTGACCTGTTTGTCGACATTGTTCCAGGCACGATGTATGCCCAACATTCGGGGGTCCATGGGCAACCCGACCGTGTAGAGCTCGCGATCTCGATGCCGAGGTATCGATAGAAGCCGGTCACCAGTTCTAGTATTGACAGCTTCTGAAATGATAAAACGTTCCTACGTCGCATTAGTTTTAGCTGTTGAAATGCAGTCAAGGTTTCCGAGGCTTTTTACCCTCTTGCCATTTATATTGCCTAAAAACTTTGCAATTCAATCAGAATTTGTAAGTTTTTGGAGGAAAATTCTGCTACTGAGCATCTTTTAGCTTGGGAACATAAGGTTGTTTTTAGCGTTGTTGTGGTCCAAATGTTTTCAGTTGTTTGTTGATTTTCAAAAGCAATGCTTCGTGTTTAGAAGCGTACAAAAAAAGTAACCCGAAAAGGCGTCGAGTGCGACGATAGATAACTTGTTGAGGAATAAGGTGCAGACATTGCAAAAAATTTGCTCGAAATTTGGTTAAGGATAAGAGGATGGAAAATATTCTCTTTCTGCATGTTTACAGTGGAGGTTTTGCTGAAGAAATGAGAAGGTTCCTAGTCACGAACAGATCGGAAGAGCGCATATAGAGATACAGATATAAACTTTCTGCTTTACTTCGTAGGGAGAGTAGCTTTCACTCGGAGAATTCTTCTTGTTCGCTTGGAAATGTTTTTGGTAAAGAGGATCGCTGCTTATCCAGTGTTTTGTTTATTAGCTGTTATAAAGGTTATTGGAACTTCGAAGGTCGCCTGCAGCGTAATACTGTTAGAGCGGTAAAGAACGTTACGGTTGAGATTGCAGGTTCCACATGAATACCTTACCAACGCGGCACTTCGAAACCGCCTACCAAACATCAAGCTGGCTAGAATGTCGGAAGACGTGGTTTTCTACATTTTCTACAATTTTCCCGGAGAAGTCTACCAGGTGGCCGCCGCACATGAGCTGTAAGTTTCTGCATTTTTTGATCTCTAAAGTTTGCTGTACTGGTTCTTTAACATATGTGTGTAGGCTGGTTACTTACTATAGATTCTTTATGTTTAGAGTTGACAGTTCCCCTTAGTCTTTCTCCAGTCACTTTGTGGTAGACGTTTTCAGAAGCAGGGTTTTCTTCTATTTCTTCGCAACGTTAATTTTTTATCCAAGGGGGAGTCACACCTCTCATATCAACTCTAAGTTTTTCTCCCTCACTCCTTCCTACCTCCAGCGCGGTTCTTCATTTCTATCACCTCCCTCTCGTTGTCTTCTAAGCTATCGCAAAGCCTTTATGTCCATCGCAGTTGAAAGGCAAATTTGGCAAGCACTTATTAGGCAGACTTGTGTAAGTATTTAGCAAAGAAGAATGCTGGTAGTCTTCAAAAATATCCATTCAACAGCAGGAGAAATGTTTCTGTTGTCATAGGTTTTTAAGAAATATTAAACCTGGGAAGAGAAATGAGCAAAGAACCGTTTGTGGTGCGCATCAATTGTTGGAGCTTCGCAACTTGGCCCCGTGTAACATTTACAGGTTTGTGAATATGGAAAAGAACTGACAGCTCAAGTTCTCATGAACGACCTGTGATGCTTTTATTGTTCCATCCACCGCAACTGGATAAGACTTCTTCGTTTCGCTCATGCCGGCAGACTCAGAGGCACAGCTGCCTTTATGTTCATCAACAACATGATTTGTGTAATAGCTGTTGGGAATGGAAAATTTTGATGGACGGTACTTTTGATAGAGTGCTAGAAAACGCATAAAGATGATGGAGCACGGGAGAAAAAGACAGATCCGTGCATTCTTTGAAGACAGGAATAGAGATTCGATGAAGGATGTATGTAAGAGATGTAACGCATCCACATAATTGTCAAGTTAGAGCTAAATTTATCGCACCTTCCGCAGAAGGACAGTTGAAAGTCGTCTGCGCTCTAAGCAGGTGTGGTTTGCAACCAGCTTTAACAGCAAACGTTCTAAGTGGAAGCAGCATTTCAAAATACTGCGATCAGACTTGATTTTTTCGTCTTTTCAGAGTTTCCGGTTCTTAAGAAGGAGGTGGAATCATGGGTGCTGACAGCGGAATTCTACAAGGTCCTACCATATACACTAAGGGTGTGCTGTGGCCCCTTCCGTTGTGAATCTACTTTGTGGCTGTTCTTTGTTTTTCTATTCGTATCTGTGAAAGAACTGTTTGCAGCTATAACAGAGGTTGGCGCTATCATATGAGTCTGCGTGTGTGGTTGGCTAGATCTGATCAGGATGACTTGAAGGAACGTACGACGTCTCATGAGACTGGATTCTACAACGTGTTCGACCCAGTCGAATGGCGTAAGGTAACGTACACGAATATTTGCCTAGTCATGATGCTTCGTTAGCCTTTTCCTATTGCCTTCTTGTACATGCATAGCATTGTAGAGCAGATATGTATAAGGAAACACTGGAAAGAGGCTGACAAGATTTAACCATTGTAGGTTTTTCTAATGACAAAATGTTTCCTGGAGACGTCTTCACTGGTTTTGACTATTTTGAAAAGTTCAGTTATAGATCACGTTTAGTTGTCGAAAGTGGTTGAATGTTGCGTGCTTGTTGCTGCCCAGGTGGTGTTAACTTTAGACTGGCATGGCACTATGCAGCCTGAGTACTGCTTTAAATATTTCGCAGCCATCAGTAAAAATTCCTGCCGCCGCCCGTCCATCCTTGACAAAGGCATATTCATTCCTTAGATACTCGTACCCTTTATTATTTGTAATGCTGAAGGTGAAGTATGAGCATTAAGCCTAGGAATTACTAAATAAAGCTAGCGGAATTCGAAACAAAATAGAGAGGGTGGAAAAGTTAAAGGTCGTGATTTGTGATTATTTTGCCTTCCACGCCTGCGTAGATCGCTCAAAGCCATTGATCTGTGTCAGAGGCACAATGTGATGGTTTCACTTTTACCACTTGTAAGTGTGCTCCTCCTACATATACCAGTGCATGGTCTGTTAAAAGCAGTTCTTCCTCTGATAATTTTGAATTAATAGTGAACGTTTTTAAGGTACGCAAGGAGCTGAAATTGGAATATAATCAACTGGAAGGACGACCCAGACTTCCGGAGTCGCTGATTCAGCCAAGCGGTAATCAGTGTGCCCAGGCGGACGCGAGCAACATTTCTCCGGGCAGCTCGTAGACATTGATGATTGATGTGCTCAAGATCCCTTATTTAACTGATCTTCAAGATATGTGTTGAATAAATAACATCTGTTGAATAAACGACCGTGTTAATGTTGCAATAGACGCGTTAATTTTTTGTTGCATTGCGAAAGAATCCCACTTTCTTTACACTAAACTAGCATGTTTGAAGGAGAAAGGTAATTGGTCGTCGTTTTGTACAGCTGACCGTGAACTGACTTAGCAAGCTATCGAAAACAATAAACGCCACAACACTGAGCATTGATAAATTAGCGAAGCAAGCCTAGTCTTCCTCAGGTTCAATACACGAGAAAGGAAAGGAACTCTAACTGATACAATCAGGAAGATTCGCGAATTATGGCAATTGTTGAGGAGGACATCCCGTAACATCTATCACTACCGACTTGTTGTGCACTCCTTCGCTTAAACCCACAAAAACGATCTGGAGCTGCATGTGGTGCACAAAAACGTACTTTTGGGCAGTGGGATACGCACGACTTGGGGATTGGGCCGCTATTATTCTCGTCTCACATAGTAATGGATGTTTCTGCAAAACACATGAAATGCGTTGCTTACAGCGACTCCTCCTCGATGAAGTATCGATACGATTGTATAGGTGGAAGTACAGAGTTACTGAGGTTTTAACCTTAAGGAAAGAGGATGGAATATTGTTTTTGCTATGTCGGAGCGCCGGCGCGGATGCTTTTTATACTCAGGTGGAAATGTCGAAAAAAAGGGGAGGGGGGGAGGGAGGGGGAAGGGGAGAAATGTGATCTGGCGAATGTCCACTGCGCGTACTGTTTTCCTCGTACTGTCACAACATCTATTGCTCCACACCGTAATGCAGGGGTGTTTTCGTTGCCATATTAACGGGGATAGAACTGAAAACGCAAAGAGGCGAAAGACTTTTCGAAATGAAGTGGAAGAGACGACGCTGTGCGCATATGTGAGAGGAGGGGAGGGGATTGTGGTGGAGTATTCGCCAAACCGAAGCTTAGGCTTAAACTCGGCCTTAGCTTAGGGTTAAACCTGGCCTTAAACTGAGGCTTGGCCTTAGGCTTATTCTTGGCCTTAAGCTTAAACTTCGGGTTAAGCTAAGGCTTAAACTTGGCCTTAAGTTTAAGCTTGGCCTTAGGCTTAGGCTTAAACTTGGCCTTAAGCTCAGGCTAGGCCTTAGGCTTAGGCTTAAACTTGGCCTTAAGTTTAAACTTGGCCTTAGGCTTAGGCTTAAACTTGGCCTTAAGCTTAGGCTTAAACTTGGCCTTAAGTTTATGCTTGGCCTTGGGCTTAGGCTTAAACTTGGCCTTAGGCTTTGGCTTAAACTTGGCCTTAAGCTTAGGCTTAAACTTGGCCTTAAGCTTAGGCTTAAACTTGGCCTTAAGCTTAGGCTAGGCCTTAGGCTTAGGCTTAAACTTGTCCTTAAGCTTAGGCTTAAACTTGGCCTTGTTCTTAGTCTTAAGCCTAGCCTTAAGCTTAGGCTTGGCCTTAGGCTTAGGCTTAAACTTGGCCTTAAGCTTAGGCTTAAACTTGGCCTTAAGTTTAGGCTTGGCTTAGGCTTAGGCTTAAACTTGGCCTTAGGCTTAGGCCTTAGGCTTAGGCTTAGGCTTAAACTTGGCCTTAAGCTTAGGCTTAAACTTGGCCTTAAGCTTAAACTTGGCCTTAGGCTTAAGTCTTGGCCTTAGGCTTAGGCTTAAACTTGGCGGGTTAAAGGCTTAGGCTTAAACTTGGCCTTAAGTTTAAACTTGGCCTTAGGCTTAGGCTTAAACTTGGCCTTAAGCTTAGGCTTAAACTTGGCCTTAAGGCTTAGGCTTAAACTTGGCCTTAGGCTTTAAACTTGGCCTTAAGCTTAGGCTTAAACTTGGCCTTAAGCTTAGGCTTAAACTTGGCCTTAAGCTTAGGCTAGGCCTTAGGCTTAGGCTTAAACTTGTCCTTAAGCTTAGGCTTAAACTTGGCCTTGTTCTTAGTCTTAAGCCTAGCCTTAAGCTTAGGCTTGGCCTTAGGCTTAGGCTTAAACTTGGCCTTAAGCTTAGGCTTAAACTTGGCCTTAAGTTTAGGCTTGGCCTTAGGCTTAGGCTTAAACTTGGCCTTAGGCTTAGGCTTGAACTTGGCCTTAAGCTTAGGCTTAAACTTGGCCTTAAGCTTAGGCTTGGCCTTAGGCTTAGGCTTGAACTTGGCCTTAGGCTTAGGCTTAAACTTGGCCTTAAGCTTAGGCTTAAACTTGGCCTTAAGTTTATGCTTGGCCTTGGGCTTAGGCTTAAACTTGGCCTTAGGCTTTGGCTTAAACTTGGCCTTAAGCTTAGGCTTAAACTTGGCCTTAAGCTTAGGCTTAAACTTGGCCTTAAGCTTAGGCTAGGCCTTAGGCTTAGGCTTAAACTTGGCCTTAAGTTTAAACTTGGCCTTAGGCTTAGGCTTAAACTTGGCCTTAAGCTTAGGCTTAAACTTGGCCTTGTTCTTAGTCTTAAGCCTAGCCTTAAGCTTAGGTTTGGCCTTAGGCTTAGGCTTAAACTTGGCCTTAAGCTTAGGCTTGGCGTTAGGCTTAGGCTTGAACTTGGCCTTAGGCTTAGGCTTAAACTTGGCCTTAAGCTTAGGCTTAAACTTGGCCTTAAGTTTAAGCTTGGCCTTAGGCTTAGGCTTAAACTTGGCCTTAGGCTTAGGCTTAAACTTGGCCTTAAGCTAAGGCTCAAACTTTTTCCTTAAGCTTAGGCTTAAACTTGGCCTTAAGCTTAGGCTTAAACTTGGCCTTAAACTAAGGCTCAAACCTTTTCGTTAAGTTTAGGCTTAAACTTAAACTTGGCCTTAAGCTTAAGGCTTGGCCTTAAGCTTAGGCTTAAACTTGGCCTTAAGCTTAGGCTTAAACTTGGCCTTAAACTAAGGCTCAAACCTTTTCGTTAAGTTTAGGCTTAAACTTGGCCTTAAGCTAAGGCTTGGCCTTAGGCTTAGGCTTCAACTTGGCCTTAAGCTTAGCCTCAAACTTGGCATTAGGCTTTGGGTTAAACCCGGCCTTAGCTTAGGCTTGTTCTTACGCTTGGGCTTAGGCTTAAACAAGGCCTTAAACTGAGGATGGGGCTTGGGCATAGGCTCAAACTTGGCCTTAGATTAGGGTTATTCTTTTCTTGAGCTGAGGCTTGGCCTTAGACTTAGGCCTAGATTTGATCTTGGTGTCAGGCTTGGCCTTAGGCCCAGGGTTAGGCTTGGCCCTAGGTTTAGGCTTAGTGCGACGAATCACAGGATACGTAGCGAAGCCAAAATCTTGTAGGCGCGTTAGCAAACCGTATGCAACGGCTAGCAGGATATATTCTCCTTCTGAATGCAGTCGTTAGAACAACACTGACGGCGTTGAACGAGAAACTATTCATGTAAGGTTAGCCTAGGCTTTTCCCGTTTGCTTAAGCTTAGGTCGTATTCTTACGTCTTGTGCTTAGGCCTGGGGCTGGGCATAGGCTTAGGGCTTAGGCTTAGGGTTGTGTGGGCTTAGACTGAGTGCTTAGGTTTAGGCTTAGTAGGCCGAGGCTTGGGGATTAGGCTGAGGCTGAGTTGGGGCTTAGTCCTTAGGCTAAGGGGCGGTTAAACTGAATTTTGATTCAACATACCTTTACGTGGACTTCGCCAAAGAAGACAAAACAAGCAAGTCTGCCTGAACGAACTGAATGATAAATACAACAACAGGATATGCGGAGAACTTTCTAACAAACACAATGTGTTCATTGCTGAGTGAACATAAGAAGCTCACAGCATTAAAAGGAAGCATTGGCGCTTAGACCACTACAGGTCACTAGAATAGTGACCTATGTTGGTACTTAAGCCTGTTGACCTTTTTTGCGCGACGTCTATTTCATGAAATATGATCGCTAAAAAGACTTCGATGTATTAAGTATGCGAACATGCAACAGCAAGTAGCAACTAAGTACATGAATTAAAAGTTCAAGTCAAACATCTGATAACTCTGACCACAATGCTGTGACCTGCACGACGGGCAGCATTACGGTTATCTGGTAGCGGTGTCCGCCAGTTTTCGACGAAAAATGCCACACACTCAGCCAACAAATCCCATCATCCCGGTTTGCGATCAAGGCATTCATGCAATTTCTGCCTCGGAAGCTGTTGCACTTTTTCGATGGTATCAACGATTCGGCCTGAAATACTCAACGACCTATTCCACTAAAAACTGGACGCAAAGTTGAGAAATGAGAAAAGAGGAAGAATATTAAAATAAGATTCTCCAATTAGGCACAACATTTTCTTCGAATAAGTTTTGGCATCTGATAAAAGACTCCATTCTTACGCACCCCAGACAATGCATTACAGCTTCGCAATGCACTCTCAACGTAAATATATCCTAAATTGCAGAATACGCCATGGGAAAAATATCACGATCTGAATTTCAAAAATACGCTAGCGAAGAATGCCCCACTCCAAACGCTCGAAAGAAACTCTTTCATCCCATTTCTCGGTGGACAGCGCCCCAGTGTTCATTCTGCTAGCTGGACAAGAATCTACGCAGTAAATTTAGCAACGTTAGGTCACAGACGACAGTAATTTCTCTGTTTCCTCATACGTCTTCCCTCTTTTTCTGACCTCGTACCCTCCCCTCGCCCTCGCCCTCACAGAACCGAAATGTTTTCCGCGAACCGCGTTCTCTGCACACATCTGGGAAATGATGCATGTGTGCGCACACACTGCGTCTGCTCGTTCTTTTGTTTTCGCGTTTGATTCCGGCATGGCAGCTTTCGCTTCCTGCTTTTCTCTCCAAAACGCATCATTTTATAAGTTAAATGAAAGTAAACTTTAATTTTATTTAGTTCCAATGTACCTCAACAATAAGAAGTAACTTGCATATTCGTGGGAAGCAGCACTAACAGCATAATAATTCCTACTTTTTGGGGTTTGCTGAAAGACACAATGTTCTATAATTTTTCCTAAGTTCCCATGTCAGTGTTTTCACTATCTATAACGTCACTGGTTATGTGATAAACTTAATAAGTTGCAACAACGGTGATAAGTTGTAAAGATTTTCCGCACTAATATCATGACACGCATTATAATTCCTCTGTTGTTGATTTGAGCAAAAACAGTGCTATAGCATAACGATATTTATTAGTCTTCAGGTTGCGAATGGAAGTGACGAAAAATAAGATGCAAAGAACGAACATAAAAATGTGTTACGGCTTGATGGCATTCATTATGCTCCGGTTGGCAATAAACGCGCTGTGAAAGGAAATGTTATAAGAAACCTTCATCGTCAGCATATTCAACACTGAAAGTGCTGCACTGATCCAACGTTCTATCCAACCCCATCGATGGGTAGCGACCCTGCAATTATTAAATAAAGCAAGATATTTTAGTAGGCAGATTTGTTCCAGAGCCAGGAAAGGTTCACCTAAGACCAATGAAATAATGGAATACTAGCAGATATGGCCACAATTTGCAAGAATTGAAAATTCGAGGCTTCAATAAGAAAATTTAGTCAGACCATTCTGATGCCCATATATTGGAGGTGACATGGGAGCATCAGAATGTTCTCATGAAATTTTTTTCTGTGCCAGAAAACTTTCAAGGACATCACTGGTGCATGTTCAAATATACATCTGGACAGATGGTTCCAGTCAGTGCTCTTGTCAAGGAAATTGCAAGGAGGAAAAGCGAACAAAAAGCGAAAAGCCATTTTTGAATCATGAAATAAGGTATGTCGTTTGATGCTAGGTTGCCACTAACCGGCAAACAAGGTAAACCTTCACTGCCTCCCCACCCAAACCGTGTAACCTCTAGAACAGTTCTCGTGTCACGTTTGTCTTCTTTTTGCCACTGACTCGCTTAAGACCACATTAGGAAAGCGTGTATAGCGAACAGGAGCGAATTCACCCTCAATTAGCTAAAATGCTTGCCTAAGCTAAAGTCGACTAATCATTTAACACTCAGATCGCGTAGTCTCAACTTATCCTGTTCACCTAGATAATGGGACTTTGTGAAGTGGATTAGGCGCGCCCATCAGACCTATTTGCATTTTTGGAGTTATAATTATGAAAAAGTTGCCTCCACTTTCATAAGGGACCAAAGCAAAACTTCAGATTTTAGTTGTTTAAAAATTCCGCTGGTTTTCCTGTAGTCGGAATTTCAGCATAATCAATCGCCCAGTTCTGACTGCCCCGAATGCGCATAAGCACAAAAAGCCTGCCCCACGCCCCCTTTGTGATTATCCTATACTTTGTGCCCATATGTCAGTGACAAAGTCACGACGTTTCGAGATCATGTGACATCACCAGGTCGCAAATGCGGGTCGAGGACAGTCTGATGAAGGTGAAGGGGTATTGGGAAGATATGTGAAAGTGAGAAAGGGAAGGGAAGAGCTGAAAAAGATAAAGGACAGCAGGAACGAAAGCAGCGGTATGGAAGTAGGAGAGCCTAGTGCAGATGGGAGCCCAGTAAGAACCAATCCTCGTGTGCACCTGCTTGTGATCTCCCATATCCCCTCCTCTCGCCTCCCTCCTGTGATTTTTACCTACTTCGATCCTTTCCCTTCCCTTTCTCATCTCCACGCATTCGTTTTATACCCGACTCGCAACTGTCGTAGGATAGGGCCGTATGACGACGGAAAGTTTTAACTTGGTCACAACTGACATGCTATAGTAAGCCTCCCCCCACTCGTGCGTCCTTTATCAATTTTTGAATATTAATTCCACCTGGGCAAAGTACTTGATAGTGGCAGGTGCTACTTCATTTTGTTCTTTACGCGTCAATTACCACCTGCAATAATAAGTGTTTCCGTTAGCATGCAAGTTTTTCACCCTACAGAAGAACTTCAGAAATTTCGACCTCGACTCAGAAAAGAGAATTCCCAGCAATCTCTGCAATTCCCACGCGAGAATTTTGAGTACCCGTTGGCTAACAATCTCCCTTTATTATGGGTTCCGCAAAACTTTTGAGGAAAGGGTGAGTACAAAGGCTCATAAACAGATTTGGCTGCATATATAAAAAGAGAGCTATGGGTGAGGATAAACCATAATAAGCTTAAAGCGAAGATTTGGATTGAAATAGATATGAAGTCTACGACATTCCTGAGAAGGCCTAATAGGTCATTCCATCATCTCAATGAGACATCACTTTAGATTCAAGGCAATCAAAGTGCTGATCTGGTTATTGCTTCCGAAAATACCTAACTGAAGTTTTTAAATTCTTAAACCTCGGATTTCGAAAAGGATGCTCAAAGAAAAACACCTTTGGGTACGGAATTTTTGGGCCTTCTTATACAAATCCTCTAAATACTTTACAGCTGCATTGCTTGATAATTGTATGGGAACAGGAGAAAGCTTCTTCAAAGAAACTAAGAGCCGGAAACATGACGTTTTAGAAGCGGCTAGCGCAGTGAGTGTTGATGAAACTCTTCCGACGGCGAGCTTCTCTGAAAATTGAAATCTCAATGGGCGAAAGATTGCTTTATTTATTGACGAACCTCTCGAAGCTTTTCATATACCACCCAGATTTTTGTAGGTGATCCATATGAACCATAACCGTTTTTTCTCGTAGACCACATTTACCATATGGAACAATCTATTACACTTTCTCAGGATCGGTTGTTGGATCGTGCATTTGTCACTTCAGTGCTTGGCAGGTATAATACTATGGGGTATAGCAGACGGTTCGGTGAGGTGCAGTGCACCAAAGTACGTCGGCCATTGTTGGGCGTTTAAGTAATAATGCCGTTCCAGTCACAAATCGACTCGAAGCCTCCCTCTCCTCCCACCCCCTCCGAAGCTGAAGGGTAGGCATAAGTGCCTCAGATATCGAAAAATATTTGAAAAAAAAACCGGCAACATGAGTGAAATTTATCGCAAGAGCTACGGCCGTCCTATGGAAAACGTCGCAAATATTCTATTGCTGCGGGCAAAACTGCCTCAGCAGAATCCTCGGCTCGCTTCACTAAACTATACTTGAAAATTTCCGAAGCATTTCATTGACCTCAATTAGAAAAAAAAAAGATGAGTGGATATCTAAATAATCTACTGCAGGGGTCAGCAAGCATAAAATTAACGCCGTAAAAATGAAGCTGAAGTAGACAGCTAGGTGAACAGGTGAAACGCTGTCAAGCTTAAAGATGGCCATAATGCACACTGCGATATTTTTGCTGCATTTCAAAATCTAATGCACCCTAACTGCTTTATTAATATACAGCCATCACTACTTGTCTGCTTTAGAATGCTCACATTTTCTGCACGACAATTTGTTTAAAATGTAATATGAATATAAATAAATATATAAACAAAATAAAATTAAATAAATAAATAAATAAATAAACTAAGCATAAATAAATAAATAATATATATATATATATATATATATATATATATATATATATATATATATATATATATATATATATATATATATATATATATATATATATATATATATATATATATATATATATATATATATATATATATATATATATATATATATATATATATATATGTTGATGCAGAATATGTATACAGTTTTTCCTACTTCAAACAATCTGCAATTTTCGAATTTGCCCCGTCGTGGTGAAAGACTGTACCAGATGCTAATGTATCGTATACATTACACCTATCAAATTCCATGCCTCTCACTTTAATGGTTGCAGCATGAGATTGATGAACAGAAAGAAGCACAAACATATACATACGCATAACACACATGTGCACACCACATACACATGGGCGCACGCACATTCATGTATATACACATATAACCGTGGCCATGAAAGAAATACCTACGCATAGAAGCACGCAAACAAGTACACACATGCACCTGCGGATATGATTGATCTTGCTATGATACGTATAGTAAATGCACAAAAGAACTTTCACAGTATTTAATAAGAAGATAACCTGAAAAAGGCAGAAAGTTTCATAGACGACAGCAAAACTTACGGAGGAACCTGAAGAAGGTATGAAACGAGGAGGTGAAATTCTTCGAAAGTGCGCTGAGACCGGCTGTCGGGAAAGACGAGAGCCGGATAGCCACCCTTTGTTCGTGCGCCTTAAATTGATTCATTTCTGAATAGGAAAAAGGTGAGTGCACGACCCACACTTTTTGCCTAATTCGTATTTTATTTCGAAGGTGCAGGTGCGTTTAACCCGAATGCAAGTTATTTTATCCTCATGCCCTCAAGAAGCTGTTCTTCGAAAGAACAGTGACTCTCATTCAACTAGAATCACTGTTCTTCCTCTCAACGCATCAGTCGCATTCATAAACATATATTGGCAGCAGCTGCTGAATACTTCCAGCGAAGGTGTGAGAAAACGTTTCTCGAGATCAGATCTGACGATAAACAGTTTTTCAGTAAACCTTGACTTCACATTTTTAAATCACATATCGCCGCTGTCGTCATATAAGTGTAGACCAACGTGTTTAAATTCTTGGCTAAAATATTAACATTGAAAATCGTTGTCGGTGTGCCTAATTAAAAAAGTTGTTATAGTGATATTTTTTGGCGAGAATTGTGAATAGTTGTGGCGAGAATGAAGAGCTCAAGGAATAGTTTCCGTCTTCACTTTTTTCTCTTTGATAAGTGTTGCATCAAATTCCGTCGTATAGAAAGAAAGTGATGGGATGTTGAATATGCGCAAAACTTGAGAGACGACAATTTCCCCTTCCCCGAATAAAAGCAAAACTGCTTGATGTCGCTAAAGTTATAAAATAGCAACCTCTGAAAGTTTGAAAAGGAGAAAAAGGTGAAAAATTTCCTTCACTTTTTTCTCCTTTTCTTCTCATAAAGTCCTATATTCTCTTCAACTTTCGCGACCGTGTTATTACTAATCACACCCCCCCCCCTCCTCCACCTCCGCCCATCTTCAATCCTCAACTAATCAGCACTCTCAGCTCAGACCAATGATTCCAATGCCCACTTAATCATTTCAGAAAGCACACAGAAATTATTGCTGAATTAATTTTCATTAAAGCGAAACAAAGAATAATTCCTTTAAATTATTCCAAATAAATCATTCACTAATTATGAATATGATTTTTGTACTTTTATTTCAAGCCGTTTAGCGCTAATTTGTGAGAACCAGGGATCCAAAACATGCATAAGATAAGAGGAATAAAAAATCGCGAAAAATGAAGAAAACGAAGAAGGAGAGTGACAAAAAGAGGCGAAGGGCAAAATATATATGAAGAGAACAAGACAGAAAAGGAAAAATGAAAAACATTCGCGGAAAAGCGGCAGAGAACAGCGATCGCTTCTAGAGATATAAAAGACGGTCAATTTCCGTGTACGCAGGGAGAATCACGAGACGCAAAAGTTTTCAAGACGAAAGAAGACAGAGAAAAAAGGAGAAAGCGAGATATTAACATAAAATGGGAAGATTACATAATTAAAGCAATACGCGAGGAAAAGCTCCTGTACAGAGGGGATGAGGTATTGAAAAGGAGTAAAAAAGGAAGCTTGACAAGAGGTGTACATAATGTGTTCTCCCGCGCGGGAAAAAAAGAAAACAAAGCGAAGCCAGTTGATGCAGCCAAAATAAAACTTCATTTGCAATGCCTCGCCCTTTGAGCATATTAAACTATTTCTGTGAAGGCCTCCCACGATCCCCTCTTATCGCGTTTCATCATCACTTCTTATGCGAAAATATCCTCCCCTGATGAATAAATATTCTCTAAATCCCTGTCTATTTTAAGAAAAAAAAGAAGGTGCATTATTGAGATATGAGTGAACGTTTGGTTGATGATCGTGATAGGTTTATCGTGAACAATCATGATATTGTAGAAGATAAGAGACTGCTCAGGCGAACGAGAAAATATAATAGAAACAGTAATGAAAAACTGCATTGATGTCGAACAGATTCGACAGTGATCAAAAAGACAAGTGTAGAGAATATTTAATGAAGAGCAAGAAAAACGAAGTGAAAAGACGAGAAGCAATAACAAGTCAATAAAGAGAAGATATTAAGATGCGAACTCAATGAGTAACGTTGCGATTATGTTCTTACTTGTTTCTTAGCGCGTTAAATTTCATCAAATAAACATATATATATATATATATATATATATATATATATATATATATATATATATATATATATATATATATATATATATATATATATATATATATATCCAGTTTCCCCGCAATTTGCATTCTCTGTGATTCTCCTTCTTTATTTTTTTACTCATTGAACTTCGTATGGACTGTATGCATTTACTTGTGCAAATTTCCGTTACACCGTCATGATCATTTGTCTTGATATATCATGTTCCTTCATGATATATATATATATATATATATATATATATATATATATATATATATATATATATATATATATATATATATATATATATATATATATATATATATATATATATATATATATATATATATATATATATATATATATATATATATAACCGACTAAGTTAGGTAGAACTACGAATAAATGTTCCTTGTACACTACTTGTGTCAACTAACTTCTTGAGAGGGTGAGCATTTTTAGTGGAAAGTTGCAATGGCAGTTTGTTATGGGAGTTTTTTAATAGCCGGAATGATCCACAAGGAGCGCTCTCTTTAAAAAAAACGATGTCAGCGAGAATGAATGCGCATCTCAAGTAGTGATACACAATGAGTGCGTAGGTCAGCACCACAAATCTGAGTGCAATCCGCTCATAGCATTAGCGACACCAACGGATATAGCGGATACGCCTGGCTGTAAGCAACAGCATTCAACTGGTGCACACGTCTTTTAACGGTATCGCACCCACGGCTTGTTCATTATGTAACGCGTCAGGACGCCCATTATCAACATTCTGTTTCGCATGGTGCAGTGCGCCGTGGCTTTCTTCTAGATGGCACATGCGACGATTTCATTCGCATCTAATTGCCACCATTTTTCGCTTCCTGTGTTACTTTAGAGTTATGAATAAACGATTCATTTCAAAAAACACCCCTACATTCATTATTATGATATAACGAAAGAACCACGCCATCTGCCTGAGTGCATCGTCCAATTAAGAACTGGCTATGCTATTATCAGCTTTTCGCATGCGATCTGAGCTTAACTTAGTCAGCACCTTTGAAGCGAAATTAAATGTTCACATGTCATGCCATTACGTGAATGCTGAGTGTTTTCACGACACCTCAAAGGAGGCCCAGAGGTGCGAAATCTAATGGACGCTGTCTTGACCGGAGTTGGTTCAAAAAATTGCGTTTAAACTGATCCATGATTTTTTTAGGTGAATGCGAGCACTGAAGTCAATACCGAAACATATCTGGAAATCCGTCATGAGTGTACGTGAAAATACTTCTAAAACAATCATTATGCTTGAAAAGAGATTCCAAAGATGAGCATTTCGGAAAACTAAGGCGAACAAGCATCTCCTTTTGCTATTGTTCAACTGTGGCCTAAATGCTGCATATCCCAAAAGGAAATTCCGCTAAGCGCTTTACGATTTCTCTGCTAGATGACGACCCATTCGGTAGATTTCAAATGAATAATCCATTACAGAATAAAGGCAACAAATAATAATAGCTACCTGATTTTTGGTGTATTTGCTCTATGGGTCAAAACTTATATGTAAAACGCGGTTGAAAGAAAAAAGAAAAGTGGTATCGATTGAACTTGGTGTAAAAGTGGAAGTAGTGTTTGAACCGGTCGCTTAATCATCACAATCAATCAGTCTTTTTTTTCTAAATTTTTGAAACCACTTCCGAATGAACGTCGTCTTACTATCACTGTAGGAAATACATGTTGAACGCTTATTTGCAACTACAACGGCGAGTTAACAAGACAAATGATCATGACGGTGTAACGGAAATTTGCACAAGTAAATGCATACAATCCATAGGAAGTTCAATGAGTAAAAAAATAAAGAAGGGGAATCACAAAGAATGCAAATTGCGGGGAAACTGGAAATATATATATATATATATATATATATATATATATATATATATATATATATATATATATATACATATATATACATATATATATATATATATATATATATATATATATATATATATATATATATATATATATATATATATTATATATATATATATATATATATGTTTATTTGATGAAATTTAACGCGCTAAGAAACAAGTAAGAACATAATCGCAACGTTACTCATTGAGTTCGCATCTTAATATCTTCTCTTTATTGACTTGTTATTGCTTCTCGTCTTTTCACTTCGTTTTTCTTGCTCTTCATTAAATATTCTCTACACTTGTCTTTTTGATCACTGTCGAATCTGTTCGACATCAATGCAGTTTTTCATTACTGTTTCTATTATATTTTCTCGTTCGCCTGAGCAGTCTCTTATCTTCTACAATATCATGATTGTTCACGATAAACCTATCACGATCATCAACCAAACGTTCACTCATATCTCAATAATGCACCTTCTTTTTTTTCTTAAAATAGACAGGGATTTAGAGAATATTTATTCATCAGGGGAGGATATTTTCGCATAAGAAGTGATGATGAAACGCGATAAGAGGGGATCGTGGGAGGCCTTCACAGAAATAGTTTAATATGCTCAAAGGGCGAGGCATTGCAAATGAAGTTTTATTTTGGCTGCATCAACTGGCTTCGCTTTGTTTTCTTTTTTTCCCGCGCGGGAGAACACACTATGTACACCTCTTGTCAAGCTTCTTTTAAAATGCCGTTTTTACTTGAAAAGATAAACTTGCTGAATTGCAGACGTCGCTTCCGAGCATCGAATCTCGTCGGAATGAGTCGCCGAAAAATTTCACCTTTTTTCAAATTTTTTAAGGAAATTCTTTGAAGAACCCATAGTTGCTGCTTGCTAAGGCAAAGTGTTTCCACTAATGCCTGTAGTGTTTTCGCCCTCCTAGATTATGAGAGCGTCGAGTGATTGAGGTTTTATATGAGATATAAAGACATATTTACGAACAAAGGTAGTAGAAGAATGCTCAGTGAGATATAAAACATGATGAATTTTTAACTCTTTAAATCACTGAAGTTTGATGGATATTTGATCCACTCTGAAGGAGGAGGAATATAATATGATGACAAATAGTGCCAGACGATAAATTTAAATTGGTAAATGAAAAAAATTTAATTAATATCGGCAGCAGTTAGTATATCACTTAGAGGAAATAATATCGAATAGAAATCCTTTACTTACTGGTCGAATAAACAAGCTGTTTAAATACTTGCTGATAACGAACGTATCATTAGAGAGATAGTGGAAGCAAATTACGACGTTTCTGAGTGATGCTCACATTAAAACAGCGATAGTAATCAAACCTAGAAGGATAGGGTGTTTCGGCGTTTAATGCGTTCAATGCATATTCCCACTTACAAGTCCTAAAAGATGTTATAATTTGCAAGCGTGCATTACACGTACAACAAAGTTGGAATGGCCAACGCTATGGAATCAATTGTATAACACATGCTTTGGTTACTTCAACAAAGCGAGCGTGCGAGGACATGAACATTGCACGTGACAACAGCGAATTTAAGGAAGAACCTCAGCGTTCGAATAACACTTCCTTGGAAGTTATCTATGAAACGACTCGAGGAAAAACTCGAAATAATAACAAAAAGTCATCGTTTCTACAGCATAAGCCTAAAGAAAGAAGAAAAAGCAATCTATGAGTGAGCGCTGAATCTTTCGATTCCAATGATTCGTTCGTTCACATGCTGCGCTCACCTGTGTGACGCATCGAAGAGCCATGAGGTGAAAGGATAGTTATCGGATGCGCCTCCTCGCCAAAACCGCGATCAGTAACGAGCACTTAGTGCTCTTTGGGGGCACCGTGCACAGCGTTCGTTTTGCGGAACAGATGCTGACCGCAGTCACCGATCGCGTGGTCGAACCTAGCAGCTGTGAGGGGTTCGGAGATGGCGAATAGGATGGGGACTGTTCGATACCTCAAATGGCGGGGTATCAAGGGGACCCGGTGCTACGGCGTTGACCGTACGCTGGATACAACTTGATGGCTTTCGCCTCATTTGGCAGATGTGTTAACGGAAGCCGCGATTCGCACTAAATAGTGCAAATATATTTGCGCCGTCAACAATCAATTGTTCGTCTTCCTAGTCTTAGCGAAGCGCACAGTAACGATGGCTGAAAGGGGAAGTAGATAAAAGCGTTGGCAGCCATCTGCTGAGAAAAATACCACACATAGTCAATTCTTAAACAAAGGATTCAAAAGAAGACGCTCGTCAGCTCTGATAAAAGAGACGCATGGGATTCAGCAAGTGAATGTTCTTACAAAATTGAGGTATTGCATATATCGTAAAATCACTCAAAATTTTCAATATGTTTACAGCTCAACAGCACTGCCAAATATGAAGCAGATGTCTAAGCGGAATATGGAGGCATCCCGCATATAGTAAATCAAACGAGGAAAGCTGAGAATCGATACAGACCCTCTTGAGAGGTGTTTCTGTCAGTTTCAGTTTCCCTCAACTTTGTGAGCAAGTCCCTAAAGAGATTTCTTTTCATATATGCCTCGCCGTACGTAGGTCACTACCTCATGTTTTATGAAACAATTTTTAGATCTTATAAATGCAAAGATATCTACATTCGAGGAAAGTTGTTCGGATGTAAGAGGAATAAGCGATGAGGAAACCAAAATCTGAAGGAGAGCGAGGAACGTCGAAAATGGAATTCATGAAGGAAAAAGAAGAACTGCATAGACGAATATGGAACAACTATCGATTCATTTCACATATAAATACCTCCGGATAAATTTTAAAGGGGCATTATTCACTACAGCAATTATGCTAATTTCACTCTTTATCCATAAAGCAGTCTGCAGTATACAGAACTGTCAATGAAATCGCTGAAAAGACGACAAAAAATTCACAGAAAATCCAAAAACAATGAACTAGAAGATTGCAATCCTTTCAATGAGTTGATAACATAATGAAAGATAATCTGATTATAACGCAGTGGCCCTATGCCTTGAAAGAGGAAACAACAATACGCTGAACATGCCGTTTACTAAGATAATCGACCGGTTGGCCGGTTGACTCCAAGAACGTCCAATGAGCGAACAGTTATGTCTTTACTCAGGTGGAAGTCGGCACACTTAACCCCGAACTAATAGTCTCTGCTCTGCAACAAGAGGCATCCGTACCATGGCAGAGCGAACGTTCGAAAAATTATAGCATATCTACACGAGATCAGAGCTTTTATTCGTTCATCGCGCTATAATCGATTTTGTTTCGATGGACAATATTCTAAATTTTCAATAGTCTGTGCTCGCCAGCACACCAAGCAATTACAGATAAGTTTGAGTCACTGTCGGACATTGTCTGCCATGGCTAACCACTGACCTTTTCAGGTCCACCAAGATGCTCGAAACATGCGCAGTGCGGTGGCACCACTTCATAAAGACATTGATTGCGATCGGTCATAGTGCTTCAGGATAGAGCAGAAAAGAGAAGGGAACTGTGCAGGTTGGCTAGATCTCGCGTTGTTCAAATGTGACTCCATTCGAGTTTGTCATATAATCGCAAGAATTCAACGAAGCCTATCGACTGCTGTAGAACCGTAATTTAATGAATTCGTTCGCACCGGCGCACAAATATCAATCATGCTAACAATGAATCAAACTGTAGAAAGTACTGATTTCGCCATCGTGAGGTATCAACCAATTCGAAGCGCACAATCATCGGCAACACAGTTCGAAATTCGCACAGCTCCTCGACGACGAGAGTTGATGAAGGTTTGATGGCGCAGCAAATCCACCACTTTTGCGCTCTCAATCATATGCAAAACCCCTGACCTCTGCACGTAAAACTGCAAACACACCGAATAACAATTCACGAAGTCTACTTCATATCAACCGCGTTGCAAGCAAAATAGTAAATGTAACGGTGAGGCTATGAAGTGCAAGGCATTAGCCAAAGTATAAGCTTATTTATTAGTCCACGCATTTCTTTAATGCACAATAATAACACTGTATTAAACTTCAACTGTTAGAGAGACAACTCGCACTTAGAGGCTTGAGAAAGCAAACACTCTGAACAATCTCTTCCATACTTTGTTTAAAAAATAAATAAATAAAGGACCACATAATTGCATAACAGAGCAAATCGATGTAAAACATCACACAACTAACAGAGAAGTAAAAACGTTAAAAAGAAGAGAAAGAAAAGAAAAAAGCAGCTGCATTCGCGTGTTCAATCCACCTCAACTAACAAAAACCTATGTGAGTTGGAAAAGTGAGGGAAAGCATTGAAAAGAGGAGTTGCAATTTGCACTATAAAAATGCCTTGTGGAGAAGGATGCACGAACGACCAATCATGAACACTAATGACCAGGACGAGAATCACTTGGAAAAAGCAGCTTCTGTTTAACAAACCAGAGTCAACGCGCTTCGCTCTCCACGCCGAATGCATCGTTGTGGTCACCCTTCCACATAGACAGCGCAAATAAGGTGATGATCACCTGAAGCCCTGAAAGTATACTTAGTAATTGGCGTGCTTCCAATCTTATCTGCTTAGTCACGAGCATACCCACTCACGACAGAGTTAATCACAAAACACGCAGATAAACCGCTTCTACTGTCACCCAGAGCCAATGTATAAATGTAATAACACAAAGCAGACAAGCTGACGTCAACAAGCAGATAAAACGCCGTCATTCGACGCATTACCCGCACTCGCAATAATAGCAATGAAATGGTGCACCATAATGCACACTGTAAAAACGATTGCGCACCTTTTAATCGGATATCACATCCACAAATACCCGATCACCGAATATCAAACCTCCCAATGGAATGCCTAGATATAGTCCCACACAAACGCCAACCAAGCACTTATAATAGAAAGAAAAACAATAACATCCTGATCAAAAAGCAGCACTACCTGAGTCACAGCGAGTGGTGGGCTATCTTCGGAAATATTGTAACTGAGATCAAAAAGACCTGGGCAAATACATATGCTTCTTGCATTGGTGAATGAAAATAGTAGGTGCAAATAACAGTACATAAGTTTGGTGACATATAACGCTGCAATCTTTCATAATCGATGCACGTTCGGATTCGGACTCGCTCTCATCGAATGTGAGTGCAAGCAAGATAGAAGAAATGAAAGGTGCATTGCAACATTGACAGTGGTGACAGCTAGCTGGCATCGATGTGACATCAAAGCGAATGAACCGTTGGACCCTCGGCCACAAAGTAATAAAATACGTCGAACGAATTTTGTCACAAAAACTTCACAGCGTACATCACCGAGCATTACGACAAAAGAATCACTGATCACAAAAATACCACAAAGCAGTGCACAAAGTGTCAATAATAAATGCCACCCAAGTAATGACAGCTCTTTAAATCAGCATCACCAGCGTAGTCACTCTAACACATCAAATATACAAAGGATATTTTCATCACTTAACCCACTCAAACTATCGCAACCACTAGAATTGCCTATCCAAGATCATGAAGCCCTTTCAAGCATCTAACACATGCAGCCCCCATATTGCGCTCTCAGAGTTCACTATACTCACGAACGCATTTGAACACAAGCAACTTTGAACTTTCCGCTACACTATGTCAGCCTGCTAGCCCAAAAATAAGACGGCATTACATCAGCAAACAAAAAAATTAAAGGATATAGGATTACGCTAATGGCTCAGTTTTTTCCTTAAACAAAAACCTTTGACGGAAAACACAATGGAAGAAAAACCCCCGGAATAGTCCGGAAAACCACAGAATAGTCCATAGAATGGCCGTGATATTCGCGGTCGATATTGGTTGAGTTAACAATGAAGCAGTGAATTGGCCAAACATTAAACTTCAAGGGTTAAGCTCGATCAGAACTTCAGCAAAAGCATTACGCGAAAAACGTGCGGCGAATGCGTCAAGCCACAGTAAAGCAAAAGTATTATGTGAAGGGGGTGCTGAGTGTTAGTGTGTCGTTCGGCAAATAAATCAATCGGGGGCTAATTGCTTTCACAACGAGCAAAGCAGTGCGCCGCTCAATGCGTTGTGCACTCACGTGCAACTGCACGTTAGCAACACGTCCCATCAACGAGGAAACAACCGCCACCATATACCAACTCCTCTTAACTATTCCAGATATCCTATGGTTCGTGGCACCCAAAAAACAACCACCTATCATCGAAACAACTAATAGCGGAGATAAGTCTCATTTCAGTACACCCTAAAGAAGAACAAAAAAATTACGGCTCCATTGAAGGATGTAGAGGGTCTGCAAAAAATAGCAGCCGAACCTCGTAAGTACCAGTTTTAAAGAGCTTTTAACGCGTTAATCTATGCACATTTTATTGATGAAAGACGCTTAATCAAATGCTTGCGAACACGTCAACAGATTGTTCTGTAGCGCAAAGTTTCAGCATCACATACAGAAATGAACGGTTGATCGCGTTCAAATCCTACACTTCACTTATAAACTGCAAGCGAAAGAATATATTGGCAACAGCAAAAATCAGCCAAACCCACGACGCTCAATAAAAAACAAATCGTTTTAGTAGCTTAGCTCTTCACCAATACTGCGAAGTCTTTTATGACTGCGCGTATAATAATAATATCAATCAATATTAATACTATTATTTTGGAAAAGAAGAAACAATAACTCAACTAATACAGTATCAATGCTATGAGTGCAGTTCACTCGTTGTCCTCTCACACAACCTCTTCAAAACCCAGAGACGCTTAAGCGTATTACCTTCTACGAACCTCCTGTACCGAATATCCTCGTTATGATGTTCAAATCAGAAATGTTGCTAACAAATGAAGATCATATGATACAAAAAAGCAAGCAGCTTAGAATCAAGACGCTAGCCGGATGCGAAGGGAGCACCAACAGTCCCAAATAAACATAACTGTCGGGTCGATTATGCAACAGGGGCAGCAAATGCAAAATCACATGTCTTTGAAAAAAAAAAACAACTGGAAATCACAAGTTTCGCCTCCGAATAGTTTTTCATAGTCACTAACGAGGCAGTTGATAACTACACCAATGCAAACAAAACAACATCGAAATCGACGCTACCATCGAAAACAAATAAGGTCGAGGAAATCCATTCCATGCTGCATCAACAATACTGATGGCAGGAAGAAGCACATGCGAAGAAACGGCAGCAAGAAGTTCTGAAGCAATTGAGGTCTGTGCAATTGAGTAGTGCGCCGCTGTTCCTGTTTTGTTTGCATACTTGCTGTTACTTATCTGGATACTTCAATGTAACACTTCGTAGATGAGAGCAAAGAAATTATTCGTAGAAACATTTCAAAAAATGCCAACATGCAGCCATCACTTCGAAAAATAACGAGTTGGCAATTCACTTATTCACTGAGCATAGGCTTAACAATACTGGAATCACGCGTGTAACGAAGAAATCGAGACACAAATCACAAGTATACAAAACAAAACATGCCACGCGCATAAACAAATATTCACACAAACACGAATGCCCGCTTCACTCAAGACAATGGAGCTCTGGACGTGTAATGAATGAAAGTAATTGCAACGTATCCTATCAGCGATGAATCATTTGTGAAGGGATCTCGGGTTATGTACACTGCTCTTAGAAGCAAATCAGAAATAGCTCATAAAAATGGCTATGCACCACTTTGAACAATAACCACACATTACATTAAAACACTGATTTAAGATGCATCACATTGTCAATCGCCTATGCCATTCCAGTGACTAAATCATTCTTGCCACTACATCCGCCTTCAAGAAGAAACCAGCATGAAGTGAACTCTTGCTCACTTCGCGATCGATGTGTCAAAGAAAGCGGCTAGAAACTGTCGCGACAAAGCTGTCACATAATTGAAAGCATTTCAGAAAAAATTTCTGCATTATAACATCCTCCTCTCTCATAAATAGTACGTACTGAAAGCATGATTGTTTCAAATTCGAAAGACTAACCAGTCGAATGTCGATGTACAGAAAGCGTAGGCGAATAACGACCTAATCCTTTCGTGGCGTCGTATGTCACCGATGTACCATTGGTTGCCTGGAAGTGCACACGCTCGAAGCCACTGTCCAATGAACACAAACATGGAAGCAACTTAGGCCTAAACAGTCACGCGGCACACACGACATACGAGCGCTTATGGCCATGACGTGTTAAAGGAGCATCTTTGATGCAGTGACAAATTTCTCTTCAGACTGCATTCTCCTAAAACGTGAAATGAGGTCACCTTATGCATGAAACTCCTGCATCATCCCACTCAGTGAACGTTTTCGACATTTCTTTTCACCTAAGCATTCAAATGGAAAATCTTAGCGCAAAGTTCACATTCGCAGCAACAACATCGCTTTCTGTTTCCATTGCAGGGCGATGAGGTGAACGGCGACAACTGCGACCTGCAGTCTGCTTCCGCGATCAGCGCCCCCCTTCCCTCTCCTCCCACCTCACAAACTTTTAAATTCCCTCCTCTGCATCACTCTTCGAACAGAAGGACGTCACTGCAGTCAAAAAAAGAAAAAGAAAATGAGGCGGATAACAATGAGGTTCAAAAGGAAAGTAACGAGGCCCACGTCATAGCATCGCTCACTCATTTTATGATCAATGTGACGGCTTCTTATTAAATGAAAACATTAATGCTATCGGTTGCTCAATTTCATGAAGGGGCATCTGCGTCTGATAAGCTTTCCAAATTGTGTTGAAATCGCGAAATAAATATACAGCCGCAATCACAGAACAGCGAACGAACAAACAAGCATGTGCATAGCAACAAACATAATATATATATATATATATATATATATATATATATATATATATATATATATATATATATATATATATATATATATATATATACATATAACATTTAAGGATGCAGAAAAGATTGCAGTGGCAAACTAGAATCAGTAGGAGAGTAATTCTGTTTCAACTACCAATTTCTCTACGAATTTCCTCTTAATCTGATTTGAAGGTAGCGCAAAATAAATGATTAAGGCTACTTTTAGCTCAAGTTGACGACATATTGCAAGAAAAATGCAAAACAGTTGTCAGTCACTCTCGGAAATTTATTTCTAGAAAGCCACAATCTTGGCTAACCTCTAAAATTGCTATAAGAGCAAGCTTAGCACGGTACTTCGAATACAACTACACAATAAGGAATATTTATACTAATATTTATTTGACATCAAAAAAGTTTATATCATTTATAGCAAAAACCAACCAAAACTATAAACACATGCAAAATTTAAAAAAGCCTCAACTGCTATCAACTTCAATTCCAAAAGCATTTTCCTTTCAACATTTTATTTTTACTCAAATACTGAAACATTTCCACAAAGCTATTTCTTTTCACTCAAATATGATGCTGAAATAAATAAATGTCAAAGTGAGACAAGTGCAAGATAACGAGATCATCCATTTCTTAATTCAATTTTATAACACCGTGCTTTTTGCGCAAAAGCAATGCGATTTGACGACCGCCATCAGTTAATAGACCTGTGACATTAAAGTCGAAGTTACTTGTGCGGCGCCTACAATACAACCAAGAAGCGGTGCGCTTTTTTGAATTCAACGTACTGGAAAAGGCCAAAGACCAGGGTTGCCTTCTATAATAAATCTCTGGCGTCAATTAACGCTAATCCTTACAGTTTCAATATATTTTTGAAACGCTATCCGTTGTTGGGCTACAATATGTATGGAGAAAATCCCTCTGTAAACAGAAGCAGAGGACATTCAGAAAAAAGAGACTAGAGCCAGACCCACAGCCATTTTCATTTCAAAAGATATTATAAATCTTTCAACCAAAAAGAAAAAATGTCACAAAAACCAATAAATATTTTTTAATAAAAGCTTACGAGGATATATGTTCCGTCCCATTATCATAAACAGACCATGAATACCGTATTAAAATGAACGATCGGGATTTGTCGATTATGAATCAATTCTCAACTATACGATCATCGCCTTTCCTATCAGTAAGCTCGGGACAAGTTCATACTTGCAGTTTACCACGGAGAAGCAAATAAAAACAGATGCAAATTTGGCCGAATAATAGAAAAAAGAAGCAATTTCTCTTCAAACTGACCTACGAGGCAGACAATAAATTTCCACCTGAGTGCCGCTTTTTCAGCCTACCAGTGAGGCTGCAAGCCGAACATTCACTTTACATATATAAAAATTAACATTTTTTGATACAACTTTCATAACGTGAGAATTTTTGCGCAAGTTTTGGAAGAAATTTTTTAAATAACCTTTGAATTTGCAACTAGAAAAATTCAGTGCAATACTCATTAAAAAGAACTTCCTCGATCAGCATCTAACCAAAAATCTAGGAACTCATCCACCAAACTCCGAAAAAGCAATTATTGATAACTGAGAGTTTATGCTCCAGGCTGTTTTCGGTTTAATTTTTTAATCACTAATGCCTCAAATAATTGCTTAATAAATATTTCAGCAGCTCTTTTTTCTTTGACAGGTTTCAAATGTATCAGCTAATTACGCTTAAATATCCCGTAAATAGCTAGTACAATCAGTAACAACCAGTAACTGGCCTCATAGCAAGGCCTTTTCAGTGCACAAATTTACAAACAAATAGATAATATCCATCTCCATTATCATCGTTACATTACCGCTATCATATAAAACGCTAACTCTCGGGCACTCGGCTTGAATTCACCTTAACGATGAAAAAATTGCAAACCGAACTTCTATATTACTGAATACAGTCGACAGTATCGATAATACTTACTCAAAAAACAAAGTAAAAAACTTATTAATTTCAATACTTTTCTGAATATCGGTACCCATGACTGCAGTAATTTAATAATTCCGGTGAGAGGTTTTTCATTTCTCTTATCTCAAAATGAAATTAAATTTGGAGATGTGCTTTTTCGCAACGCACAACTCAAGGAAATAAATTAACTGAAATCAAAATCGATTATATCAAAATTAAAATAATACCTCTCAATTTAACTACATATACTAGCAGTCGACTATGCTGCTGTTATGCCATCCAAATATAACAGGCCTGATTTCATTTTTCGACAATGCTGCCTCCCATCTAGCACGGTCATAGTCGTGTAGCACCCAACCTTTTGCAAAATAAATTCACTACTCAGGTACATACAAACAGGTATGATTGCTAATCAGCTGAGAAGCGAAGGTTCTTCACTAAAAATTATTAAAAGTGCTTACGATTCGCAGGCGAGTAGATTGTACGCGGGCCCACAAGACGAACTCGTCTTCGCTGAAAATAGTTGATTTGCATTGAGAAAATTATACGTAAATTACAAGCAACGGGAATATTTCATTCTCATTTAAACGTCGAAAAAGACCCCATCGTTTATAGCAACTCATCTTTACAGGTGATCGCAGGAACAAGTAGCAAAAATGAGAAACATTTCACATATACAGCATCACATAATATTTCTTCACACGACGCTTGGCAAAATCCCATTAACGAGAGGATGTTTGCAACAGAGACCTCTACTACTGTGAGAAGTTCATGTTTTCAGATTCCCTCATCCTCTTGTAACCCCCCTGATAAAAATATTCCAAGCGTAAAAATGAGCCTATCTCTTAAAACAGAAAAGCCGTCTACAGGCAGGCTGACACAGCCTGTCACGTTACTTGCACATCTTTCGTCTGGCATCATGTCAGGAATCATAGATCGCAACCAATCGAACGATCAGGCTAAGAGAAGTGAAAGGACGGGTGCGCCTTGAAAGTTTTTAAAAAGCATGCATAGAAAATAAAAAAAAAGAACGCGATCAGAGAAGAAAAAGCCGTAGAATCAAAATTTAAAAACACACGCCCCACCATTGGTTATGCCAAGAGAAAAAACGACACAAATGAGCAAAACGATTCATGTAAAAGCACTGCACACTGAACGGAAACGGCTTACTCGGTATTTGTGCACGAACTCCGCCTGTATAAGCCCGCTTCGTTCCGGATATGGAGCTATTCGACTCTGTAAAATCAGATGTTTGCGCTCACAAATACGAATCTGCTTTAACAGTAAAAAAAAAAATTGGCGATTTTCAGAATTCTCTTTTTTGAAAATCAAGATGCCTGCTTCTAATCCACCTTGAATTATATATAGCTCTTCATTCAATGTCAATTCAAAATTGCATTAGAGCTTCACAACTAATCGCTTCCTTAAAATATTCATATTTTTGTGGAAGTTTACATTCCGACACAATGGAAACTGCTGATAGATATTGGAACAATTTGGGCGCCGAAGATGCCGGCATTCCAAGAACGTAAACAACTACTCAACGGAACAACTCTGAGTAACAATTATTGCCGGATAGAAGTAAAACCTAGCCAACCTTATCTGCTTTATACTGCATTTCATGAGTTGCGCTATTGATCGTGAGTTCTGTGATGAAATCTTGTGACGTGATTTTTTGCATATATTTGAATTTTTTAAATGAAAACTTATTCATCTTTGCCCACAAGGGAATTATAACAACTTCCCACGGGAAGAATTAAACGAACCTATGTAGCAATAGAGGAGATTAGAGGGATTTATGGAATCTGAAATTATTGGAAGACATGCAAATTCTGAAAAATGTAGTGCTATATAGGTGGAGGACCTGAATAATCAAAAGAGGGGGTACAAGTTGCAATGAAAAAATAGCCTTAAGACATAAAAAAGAGAGAAAGTATACAAAATTGGCAACTTCCCAAAGTGAACCAATGTTCAACATGAGTTTACTATGGGATAAGAGGAGGAGGCTGGAGTGGTATGAACGTCAAAACATGGTGACGTATGGTTCTTTGAATAAACAATCCAAGCAATTTGAATGACTAACGAACAGTCATCAACCTGAGGTTCACAACGTTTAAAAATACTTCCACCACTTAGCAACCTCCTTCCTCTCACCTCAAATCTATTCAAAGAAAATTAAAAGACGTTAAGATGCTGGAAAACTTCTCGCACGGACGGAGACGGTTTTCATGCAGAAAGGTGCTGATTTAATGAGCTTTCTAATGTGCAAAATTATGTTGAAAAACAAAAGACTTGGGATTTGCATGACAAATAATGGCGTGTCTGAAGGGAACGTTCAAGACTGTGGCCAGCTTTTTCCTTTACCTTCATATGTGCCCCGAGGCAGAGAACGTGAAATATAGTTTGTGATAGATATGCAAAATGGTCGCATATGCACTATTTGTAAGGGTCTGCGTCGTAAGTGAAATAAATCGTTCCAAAACTATAAAGTATGATGAAAATTTTCATATAAGGGCATCGTGAGCAGAGAACAATCAGGTTCGCGTGAACTGCGAGCTTATGTCAAACATTCGAAACGCCCATTTGGATGGTGGTGAAATTGGGATTCACTCAATCGGGAAGTCTTTTATCATTGCCTCACACCTCTTCCGTGAAAAATTTCACATCTCCTTTTTGGAATCATATGCCTATTCCAACTGACTTTTACATCAAATGCCTTCTGCCGCCTTAAAATTTGCCGTTTGCTATATCCTTTATAACTTTATTCCCCTTTAAAAACATGTAATAGTATCAATTTCTTAGAGGTTTATTGTTTCTAGCAATGTTGAAGAAGATATTGAATGTTAAACCCCTTGGCTATGTTAATAAAATAATACGATCTTTTCCTACATATGGGCCAAAAGCATTTTCAGCCCACAATGCGATCACTGTAGTGCAATATGAAGGGTCCAAAGAAAAGTTATCCCTGTGATGGACATGAAACAATGTGCACGGTCCATAAAGCGTCATATATTCTATGTGATATCAACAGCAATTAGAAGATGGTTCCCTCAGCGATTTTAGGAATGCAAGCAGTTGGTAAAATACTATTAAAAAAATAATCGATTAAGGCAGTCCTTGTGCTTGGACTTGAGATTTCATTCATGAATTTATAAAATTTCGAAGTTTCACTTCATAAAGATAAGATTCGGATATCATGCAATGAAACTAGATATCGTCATCTTGAAAATGCACTACGAAAATAAAACCACATTTAAACAAAGGCAGCAGAAATCAGAATGTCATTTTCAATGTGATAATCCCGATATCGACGGGGACGTCGCTAAGGTCAAAAATTCTATAAGAAGATAGCAATAGGGGAAATGGAGAAATTTGCGATATATTCAGCTAAGAGAAAAATATTTTTCGCTCAACAATTGCGCGCAGTCGGACAGATCAACATTACCGCTTTCAGCTAGCTGGTAATAAGCTCGCATATTACTTGACAACATTTCTCGTCACATACAAAAACCTATGCTTTACTCAGTAAATATTCGCCCTCAAATAAAAAAATACCCAATCTGGAATGAATGTAAAGTCACCCATTAACAGCGCATTAAAAAGTGGCACGACTGAAAGAAATGTTGCGAAAAAAAACGAAATAGCGCACCGGATGCGCAGTAGCGGAAACATCAACGCGCTGAGAACATTCAACGAGCGTGGAATGCTATAGAACGGTAAATAAAATGTTGACAAATATAGATGATACCTGTTTACGGCTAGCGACATGCGCTTATTTGGAGCCGGCTGGCAGCTGGCGCACAATGAAAACCCTGCCGCTATACGGCGACGAACCGCTTCTTTTCCTCATCGAATAATATCCTATCAGCTTCATTGAGACGCCAATCCCACTCCATTACTCATTCACAACTGCCATCCTCTACGATAACGTTGTACTGGAGAAACGATAATCCTCTACGATAACGTTGTATTGGAGAAACGATACTTCCTAAAACAGAAAAACAATGAAAAGACATCTGCGTCAAATTTGCTATGAGTCACTCTGGTACCATTTCGCAGTTTTACTAGTTGAAAATTTCGACACCGATGTCATTTCCGCATCTGCATCAAAAAGAAGCATGAAAGTTTTGGAAATAAATAAATTCTTGTGTAAACATAAGCACAACAGAACTACAACTCAAGATCCATCTCACTGAATATTGGAGATTCCATTTTCTTAACCATGAAATTCTACTTAGACTAGAGAGATGAAAAGAAGAATTAAAAAGCAGTGGGCGTCAATGGAAGCGGCAAAACGGGCTAGATGGATTTAATATTGTAGCCTGATATAGCGGAATGAAATAAAATTGCAGCAGGAAGAACAATATTCTCCTTCTCGCTGATATTTTGATGATATATATATATATATCTGTTCTTTGGGGGACCGAATAACCTCCATGTTCTTTGTGCCTGAGGTCGGAGAGATTAATAATCTCAGAAAAGGTAGGGGGAAGGGCGGAGGGGAAAAGGTGCTGCCCTCCACTAGAATTCTTTTAATCTCACTTACGCCCTTTAAATTTCCAATCTAAACATTTCTTAGCAACTTTTGATCTGCAAAAAGCAACACCGTTTTTGCAAATCCTGCTGAGGCAGAAACAGTGCTCGCCCGTTACTTCTGCATCCTGGAACCTCACAGCATTCATTCTCAATGCTTTCAGGAAAAGGCCTCATTAGCTGGACAACGCTGAAACTTCTGTAGGTGAAGGTTTTGGGAACATCATCTAGTGCATTTATTGAAGGTGCAAAGTGAGATCAATGATCATTCAATGACGAACAGACAAGTTGTCCATGGCACGAGAAATGTCCTAGAATGCATATAAGACCCCATTATTTGCTGCACAAAATAAACAGTCCATTCACCCGCTATGGAATGCCCCTTGTGTGTGAGTGATTGCACAATTCCTCTTCCTGACGAGCCTCGACTCCTATAAATTTATCTACAGAAACTGATTTTAGATGACCTTTGGGACGAGGAAAGGAAATGTACTCCACCCCCCCCCCCCTCCCTCCCTCCCCATCCCCCAAAAGATGCGAAAAGTGATGACCTGATATTTAGCACCAAGAAGAAGAAAACATAAAATGAGCACAGCAAACAATGTGTTTACAGTATTATGCTCACATCAAACAATATTCACGAAAACAATAAGAGCAACAGAACAAACAAAGAAGAACAACAGCAAGGTTCGTCATATGCGCAAAAAAGTGATTCACGAGTAAAAACGTCACTTTAAACAAGCAGATACCATTCACTTTGACTCAACATTCTTCAAATTATGCAAATTTCACCTCGCCTTGATATATAATATCCGGAATAAAATCCCCCCAATTATAAAAATTTTCCGAACATAATGAGGAGATTTTACTGACGAACTGGTCTAACTGACGCAAATCACTCTTGCGCTCAAAATTCTGACAGCCATAGCAACAACGTATGAAACTTCCGACTGCTAAATTAATCACTTTTTTGAGTTTTATAAAGGAACGAAGAAGACCTTCGAAGGCGAGGAGGTACATGGACGGGGATATTTTAATGACATATTTATCAATGAGATTTGAAAGAGAAACATGTAAACAGCGAAACAGCACCGTAATGAGAATAAAAAAGAGTAAGTAAACAAATCTATACGCTCAAAATAAGGTCGGGAAGGCTGATAGAGACGAACGAGAGAAGGGACAATATGTGGCAGTAATGGCAGTAACAATATGACATGAATTTCTGTTTAAATTTTATTATTGCTTACGGTATTTGTCAATTTTAACGGTAGTAATCCCATCAAAACATTTTTAGAAAATCACTCTTCATCTGCTAGTGCATTTCGAATCGTTCTAAAATAAACTTATAATGCGTAAATGGCAAAATGATGCATGTTGCTATACGTTTGAATACATCTGTCAAATGGTTTCAACTCAGAAATCACTGAAGACAAAATTGAGAATTTTGGAAAATACAATGCGCGCCATTTGAGCACCTCTTGTAATAATTTTTAGATGTATTGATCAACTTCGAAAGAAGCTAAAGAAGCTAAAATTGCCTTAAAAATTTGCATGTATTCTGCAAAACTAAGCAGCATTTGGCAAGAAGATGTTGAGTCATGGGAGAATTGAAGTATACCAATTCAGCTGAAATTATATCTATTGTTAGAATTGTACCCACCGAACAACTATCCTAAGAAATGCAAAAAAAAAAAATGTTCGGAATAAAGTGTGAAGATTGCTTTTATGCAAGCTAACCGACACAAAACGGAAATTCAATTAGTTGCGAAATTTATGCAAATTTTTTGCCACATTTAAGTGACCATAACTCTCTCCTCTCGATACAATTTGACGAATTTCAATGTTGCTAAAGAAAGTCATTCATTAAAGAGCATTGTAAGCACTGAAACTTGTTGCTCTAATTTCGGCGATTCCACTATAAGCGGATGGACACATAAATGCGCATGACAATATCCAAAGAATCTCTATTGCAAATGGGAGCTTCCGAAAAAACGCATAAAAAGAAATTCGCTATAGAGGATTCATAGGTACGACCGCGTCAGCTAGTAAAATATTAAACCTGCATTGCGCATGTTTCCTGGCGACATATGCAACTGATTGGTTTAGTGAGAAGAAATGGAAAAAAAATTAGTCGAAATCAATAAGCGCATGTTGTGCCGATCCACTTGCCAGCTTTTTGTTCTTCGAAAAATACAGCCAAAACCACCTAAACAAACGACAGAGAATGAATGAAGTCGCACACTAGATTCAGTTCTTTATTTGTCAAGCCCTCCTCCCACCCAGCACGAACTCTTCGCGTAAACCAACCAGCGTAATCACGGATGTAATTTTTGCTGCATTCAGGTGGAATGCACTTTTGACGCACCATCACACATCATGAGCGGAAGCCGGCCGGTGGAATTGCTCAATTCTATTGAAAATGCTTCAACATGTTATCGAATGGCAAACTGTCAACTATACTGTACGTGAAATGTTAGGTGCCGTTCTCTGATCGACTGAATTTCGAAAGAAGCCGTCAAAAATACGCTCATCCACCCCTTGTTTCTGAAGAGCCATTTTCTTTCATATGTTAGAAAACTTGCCCTCATCACCGAGCCTTTCCTGATCAACCTAATCTCGTGCTTTTCCATCGCCATCTGTCCGGAAGCCGCCACAATGCATGGCTCAGTGAACCACGTCAATCTATTTATAAGCCGCATCCTTCCCCCTGGGCTAACCCTTTCCTCCTCATCGTTCCTCCCAAACTTATGGCGATTTCGAGACGCTGCGAACAATGTAAGCTGTAGGGTCTATAAATGGGTAAATATTGCTGAGCGATACTCGTAAAGTTTGCATATTAACACCGATATTCCCTATTTTGCAACTACGCTCTAACTCGAGAAGACGCTGGCCGCCCAATATTTGCGCAAATTGAGTAAGCATAAAAAATAACATTGGTCGAGTTTTGCGGTTTGCACTAAGCGGTGGATAACTGTTTCAAAGCAAGCAATTAAAATCACAGTTGCCTCGCTAAAAAAAGTAAAAAATAAAATCATTCAAATCATAAAATCAAATAAAAAAGGAATAAGGTACATGCGACCAAGACGATCAAAAAGCCGGCGTCAATCAGATGATCGAAAGCACAAAAACAGATTCTCAAATTCTTCCGAGATCGAAATGCTTTCGGCAGTTCGAGTAGGCAAATGCACTGGGCTCTAGGATGACATCAATATCATGAGTATTGAACACTCCGATGATTCGGAAATGAAAGAAATTATAGACTTTATTTAAGACTGAGACCTGGATAAACAACTGAAAACCTATGAGTTGGGATAAATTACGCCAATTTGAACAAGAGAATCTTATAAATCAAATATAATATCAGAGTAAATATTAACGGTTATAAGATAAAATAAGAGATCTAATTCAAAATGCCGATATTCGGATGATTTTGGATCATAAAAGATTCCGCATGAATTTCGGAGAATAAAACAAAAATTTGATATATGATAAAAGTCGAGAAATCTAGGATTGAATGAAATCTAAAGTAAATTTTCCTAGAGGTTAAGGGGAATCCGTATAAAATAATGAATACCTACAAAACTGTGCATTGAGGTAGAGCGAAGTGAAAAAGATGCATTTTTACATAAAACGGTCGATGTGAAAGGCAGCGAAATATTTTTAGGCAAAAATAATGTCGACAAAAACGTCGGCGAGAAAAACAATAGAATAGTTCAATTTCAGATGTGAATCGCGTAAGGAACACATTCCCCGCACTAAACAACCACTGCTATTTCGGTGGCAATTAGTCATGTGAAAACAACTCATCATTGAGTTATCAACAATACACTGTCACATAAGCAATAATTCGACATCTCCCATCGTATATTTCAGTTTTTATATTAACAAAAATTTATTCAGTTTGAAGATATTGTTTCGTCTTCACCTTTCCACTATTTTGGCTCCATATGGCTAACAGAGGATTCTAGTAGTAAACAAATCGGGTGAATCGATATTCTTAATGATGTGGCTACAAAAACATTTGTACTGGATGAATCAAAGAGATGTTTGCATACTCACCGATTTGCCACCAGGTGCCAGAATAATACCGCGTTTTGCGCGACCCTCTTCTAGCAATTGTCCGTTGGCCGACCATGAGATATCTGGTGCAACGTCCGACAGCTTCAATTTATGGGAAGGTTCGTCCAGATTTGGTGGAACTGTAAAGTTGCAATATTGAGGATGATGAAATGAACAGAGAGCTGCACAACAACGAAAGGGTGAATTCCACCTGAAAGTAAACAAGAATTTGAGTCCACGTTCCCATCAGCTCCCTACCCTCCTCTCCTCGTCATCTCCCTGCTACCAATAATGGGGAAAAAATTGTTTTGGTCTATTAAGGTGAATAGGACGAAGATGGTGCGGTTACAAGGTTGCGCATTTTAACAAAATTAGGAAGTAATGAAAGCGTTGTGCGGTGCGAATGGCACACAACAAAGAAAGCATGTTTGAAAGATATGCACAGTTTGGTGTGTGCAAGCAGAAAGAGTCAATAAAAACAGCTAGAGCCGAGTTTTTCATTAGGTTCGATCGAAAATATCCATGGGTTTTATGTCAACTAAACAGACATCAATTGGAGTAGATTTCATGATTTAAAAGATTCATCTATGTCAATTTATTCCCGGAAAAACCACGAATTTCCAACGCAGTTTTATTTCAGTGCATTGTTTTCAAAACTAACATACCTAGCAATTACACTTGGAAGTTTTTGATGATTCTCCAGCTGATTCCTCGCGACGCATTTATTACCGCCTGCATCCGTTGTTCGCGACTGCAGAATAAGCAAACGACGTTTTCATCGTCGGATAGGTGAATATTGGGACCACCGTCAGCGATTCGGACGACCGTTCAAATGCCGTGTTATCTCAAATGAAATAAGAGAATATCAATCTGTCCAGCTCTCATTCTTTCACTAACGCATTCACTCCTTCAACATCAGTAAATGAACAATTGGCAGCCTTCTAAATCTATCTCATGTATCAAATAATTTAATTTAAAACGTAAACAAATTTTTGAGGAAGCATGTGAAAAAGAAATAACAGCTGTGGATTATTTCTAAAATGTGACTAGGTGAAAATTTCATAAGTTTCAACGACTGCTCGATAGCCGCTTCTATTAAGGTAGGTGCTTTCCGGTTACAGCAGAATAATATCTCAGACTGTCAATTATTTCAACGTATGAGAGCCTAGTGGAGGTTATGAACAAAGAGAGAGTGAAAATCGGTTGCTTTTGCAGAGATTGAAAATCGGTTTCGAAAGGCTGAAACATTAAGTGCACACAATAAAAATCATTAAACAAGTTTTTCTAATCAGAAGATAAATATAAAGACTGCGGCGAGCATTATTGCGGCTGTCAATAACTGCCGGAAACGTCATCTTGCAATTCTCTTTTTTTCATACAGCTGCTTTAGAAGGACTTGCTGAAGTTCAAGTGATTTAAAAAGAACAAATATATCAGCTACAATAAACACCAAAGAAAGTAATTCAACATGAGCATTACCTGTGGCAGCGGAGCTGAAAATACTGGATCATAAACGCTGAACGGTTGCCCTGCGATAACCGTTTCCGTGACGATTGTATGCTGATCGGGCATGTATGGTGGCGCTAAAAGCATCAACAGTTTGAACTTCGTGAAACTGAATTCCCGCATATCGAAGACCAAAGCTGATGTAAATGTTAATCGACGATATATGGCGTTCTTGTTGTTGCAACTCAAACTTCACTCACCCTTTCAAACACTTATCTATTAAACTTGAGAAACAATAAGGAATCACCTGGCAGGAAAATATGCAACATTTTATTTTTACAGGAGAAAAACATAATGTGCCCATCGCTTTGAACATTTAACTTTCTGTTTCATAGAACAGTATGGAAATGTTATTAATTGCTTCTGACTGAAAAATTTTTGACGTTAAAATGACTTTTAAAATAAACAGAAATTTGCATCGACAACAATAAACCACTGGAATCTCTTAAAGTGAAATTCGATGGGATCGATTCTAGTAGGCTTCATGATATGTAACACCAAGCTGACTTACTAATAACGCTGAGACGGATGATTTTATCGACGTCATCAGCCGCATTCGATGCCTTACACGTATAGTGGCCTCCATCACCATTCTGTACACTTTCGATTACAAGCGTTCCATCTCAAATATATGATTTATTTTCGAATTACGAACTTTTTCGTTCCCATTTCATCACTTATGACGTAAATGGATGGCTGCATAGCGCAGATATGGAGCAAATGATATATGTTGCATTAGACAAGCGGTACATTTAGAAAGTGAAGGTGAATGAACAAGAAAAGAGCACATATTTTTTATGCTGCAAAATGGCCAATTAATGGATTTAACCCACTGCGAAGGAATACTGAAACAAGCCGCTGAAAGCAATTTGTCGCCCAGGAAAATGATAAATATTGAACAAAATGGCCATTATAAATGTCGGGAAATGATTAAGCAACAACAGCTCCATATATGCCGTTCTCCATGAATGAGTAAGTGAACGACTAAGGGAGCAAACGTTGCTGAAAGCGATTTACGGGAAAGAAATGTACAGATTATAGGTAGTTAAGCGATATGTGCCGATAAGATTGAATTCATTTGAATTCATAACGTTCATAAATATGAGGCTTCAGATCTCCGAGACACAGTTCCGGTCTGTTGACTGATAACATTGTAAGGGATAACAAGGCTTAATTTAGACAGGTGAAGTTGCTCGGAGTCGAAGGTTGCTTCGGATCTAAGTGAAAGTTTCAACACAAACTCCAACTTACAAACGCTGGGAAAGCTGAATTTCAGAGAGGCAAAATTGTCTTGAATAAAAAATTATAGATACTGACCTTCACTTTCGCAAAACAATGAGCAAACCGCGAAAGACTGTGAAATCCACTAGCAAAAGTGGGTTAATAACACCAATAACTAGTTTAAACTTTTCCAAAAAAGCATTTAATATCAAGCATCAAATGAGTACTGGGAATGGTGGAACAAATTCGAAGGTCCATACCTAGTGTATTTAATCACTGATATATCAATGAATTACATAAGATTCGTAAAACAACGGCGGCGCCATTCAAACCCCAAAAGTGCTGATTGGTGAAGACGCTCTGCTCGTCACACAGAGATACGCACACCGCATATACATACCCCATTCGTTGATTTCGCTGCCCCTAAAAGAATGCCTCAGGCAACAAGACTACAGCTATAGCGGAACGCGAGGCTGCGCCGTTATCCCACGTAGAACAAACAGAAGCACATGGGTTCTAGCTTTGCTATATCCAACGCTTCGGGTCACTCTGATCTCAAACTTAGGGACGTCTCGCTTCGGAGCGACGAGAGTTTCCTCAACGTGAATTAGGGTATAAAGGTGATTCGCTGTAATTCAAAATACTCACTGGAAAATACAATTCAGTTATACCTGAATGGTCAAACGACCTCCTTCATTTGAATGTATCGATAAGATAGAACCTCGCGCACGCCACGATACCAAGTTACTTACGGCTTCGGATTTCAAACCAGCACCTATAAATTAACAAGGCATTATTTGATGACATTTGACAATCAGCAGCCCTTTAACTATATGATTGCCGAGTTAGCAAAGTGCATCGAGTTGAAGTTGATAAGCAAACAACTAGCCAAATATTACAACTGCCACAATGGTTACACATGTGAATCAAGTGTCGATCTTTGCAAAATGTTATAATTGCGAATAGAAAACAACGATTCACTACGATTTCTTTCAACGGAATATATAATAGCGGTTTCTGCGAAATTATTTAGCGGATGCGTTGTTTCCTAAGGGCAAAACTACTCGCAAACAATTCTCCAATAAAAACTATCCACCTTATTTTCAATTCTCACATATTAAATCGTTCATTACTGCGCTAAATTACAAAAAACAACAGTGGTATGAATAGATGGTTAGTAACTGCAGAAACAAGTAAACAAATGAATGTGCAGTCAAATTAACAAGCGAGCAAATAAATAAACATGTAAATAAATAAATATGCCACCTGGCATTCAAGCACAATGCGATCTCCTCTGCCGATCATTTGCCAATCACGAGTTACCTTCACTTTTAGTGCAAGCAAAAATTTTCGTTTCAATTTCCCGAAAAATTTTTGCAGTGATTTAATAATTGGCAATAAATTTTTTAATGCTAACAGTGGAATAGTTGGGCGTTGTTTGTTGGCAGTCCTGAAGTTGAGTAGTTTCAATAATGGTAATGAATTACTGCCAAAGGATTTTGTTATTTATGCCAAAAACGTTGGTTTCTTGCTTCTCAAACTTCATATCCTCCTCAAATTTATTTCGTTTGAAAGCCACAGAAATATGAAAATTCCAAGCAACTCGTATGGGAAATGTTCTTGAAAGAAAAGCGCTTACTGCCCATTTGAACATGATTGCCGGCTTGATTGATGGCACGACACTCATCTTTTCCGTAGAACGAAGTGATCTAAATTATATGACTTCTATATGCAGAGCGGTTACAAGAGCACAGGTAGAAAAGAAGCGTGCAGAAAATTCTCCCCGTTTAATCACATAAAGAAGATCGAGTTTCTAGCCATGTGCAACCTTGCAATTTACGACAACATTTTCATGAGTCGTCAATTATAAACGAACGAAAATTCAGAGCTTTGTTGTCACTTGTGCTGGAGCGCCACCTCGAAGTGCGGTCAAACGTGGTCGAAAGAGCTCATAGAATTTATGCAATCTTTGAGGGGAAGCGAATGAAAGCATCAAAAAATATTATGTAAAGAACGAAGTGCATCTCGTTGGTGGCGATGCAGGGACTGAAGCATTGAGGTAGAGCGAAGTGAAAAAGATGCATTTTACATAAAACGGTCGATGTGAAAGGCAGCGAACCATAACAGAAGATAGTTTTGATATCAAACGAAAAAAAAATCTCTAAATATTTTGTAATACAAAGAAGTCGTTAGTTTAATATGAAGGAGAGGCAGCTGAGTACTTATGAAATGCTCTGTGAACAGCTCACGGATTATTCGATTTAGAGCACTAGCCACAAGCCGAGAAATAAACAGCTATAAATGTGAGGTTTCATCTGTATCAGAAACTTGTACACTTACGATACAGTGTATTATTGATGATATGGACACAGACATGAAATCTTGTCATTTCCACCCACTTGTTCCACAGTTTTAGCTAGATCAGCCGTTTGATACAAGCAGCTCAGTGCCATATAATCGGTTTTTCAACCGTTCATTGCAATAACTGGGTTCGCATTAACGCCTGAGGCAATGGCACATTTTCACCGACAAATTCCTTTTTTATAGTAGAAACTGCAGCGGAGGATAAACTGAATAACCGCGATAATTCGTCGTCATCTACGAAAAAGCTTTCTTCTAAGAGGACAACCCGAAAAGGAGCTGCGCCTTTACTCTTATGAATAACCCATCTTTCACATGAAACGATCACCTTCACACATCCTCATTTCATCCCTCATTATCCTGGATGATTCGATCCTTCAAAATGATCATGAAATAATACAATATAAGATAGTACAACATCGACATTCTATGATAATGGGACCATTCATATATAAAACACGAGCAAGAAGATGACCGCGCCGGTTGCGCATTTGCGCATATAGCCAAATGAAATTCAATTCGAATTCATTGCCATCACTTCCTCTAAAAGCCTTTGTAAATGAGTGTGGCGCACTGATACAAAATATTATACATTTAAGTGCAACTATATGCAGTAAACTTGCGCAGCCGGCAGCGCTTTCCTCATTGCAAAATTAAACGCATAGAAAATACACATCGACACACGAGTGATACCAAACAAACAAGAGTGAATGAATGAAATGCGATCGAATGTTAGTTGGGGAGCGTATTTGATTTCGTTTATGTAGAGCAATCAGGCATTGGCGTCATTGAACGAAAAAAAAGATACGTTTAGCAGAGTGCAATATGCCAGTGACGTTGCAATAGAAAGAATTTCTCTGCTCGTCTAGGCATTGAGAATTCTCAACACACAATGCAGTAACACGTTCTATTACAATGGATAAAATATGAAGAAATGATCGACGCCCTCAGAAATTCAAAGAAAATAAGGGGAGAGCAAATTTGAAAAATAGATAGAAACACGGAAATGACCATATTTTCATTGGGTGGCTCATCTGATACAAATACGTGGTAGTGAAAAGAACGAGGATAGATTTTTGGCTCAAAAACATTTCCTTGCAGTTCGTCTGAACTATAGAAGTTTGTGGTAACACATAATGCGGTCTTGCAAGTAAATATCAGTTTTACAGTAAATATAAATTACAAATTAAAAATGAACTAGCGCGACATTTTGTGCGCTCACCATAAACACAAGTTTCTGTTAACATAATATAATCATAAATATGAATATAAATAAATATAAAGAGGGATAATAATGTCTGAAAACCTAACATAATGAAATGAAATAATAAGCAGAAGCGGCTAACAGAACATAAATAAACAAACGAATGTAGTGAAGTGTATCAACGAAACGTAAATCTAAAATGCAATATAAAGGTTTTAAAAAACTTTCATATAGAACGGAATGTTTTGGGGGATTTCGTGTTGCCATTTTTGCCACTTGGTTGTTGCGACGAAGTGAGCGGCCAACGAGATCAGTTCATGTTAAACATGGAGGTGAATTTTCTAAAACAATTCGCAATCAGTTGTCGCCTCACGAGCAAATCCACAGACTAGCATTTACTTTTGTGCTCAAGACGACAATTGACTATGTGTTGATAAGAGCTAAGTAATGTTTCTGCAATGATTCGAAACTTCATTAGCAAAAAAAAACTCCTCTACACCGCTATTTGCACTTATTAAAGTTTATACCTTCCCTTCTATAGCGTTTTTTTCATCACAAACGAATACTAAAGCATTGCAAATTTATGCACGAACCGCTCAATCGAAGTTGACGATAACGTTGCCACCACGTATGCGTTGAATGGTAGGAATCTTCAGTTGTGTTGTGCAATGAAGAAAAGTTGCCGTAACCACTGCCACCGATTCATTCCTGACTGATGTTATTTGCGGCGTCAGCTCTTCAAATTCATTTCGATTTCCAAAGGAACGGAAACAGCGCCCTAAGAAAACGCTTCCTATAATAACGATATAATTGAAATAACTGTTTTAAATCCTGCCACTTTCAGCAGGAAAGAATTTCATATAGAATAGGAGCTACACTCAGCATCTCTCTACTGTGCACCAACATCTCTACCTTTTTCGCTGATCTTATGCAGAACAGCGTTATCCTCGAATTCTAGATTTCTATATCTTTCCTTCACAGCCGCTAGATCGCTCTTCAATCGATTATTCTCCTCATGAATCAACTCCATATAAAGCATAAACGTATAAAAATAAATTAAAGCATATAAATAAAAATAAAAACTACGTAAATATTTAGATAAATAGAAATTAAAGTATAAAGATAAAGACAGACAACAAGTCTAAGATTAAATGGAAATATAAATATAAATGAAACACGAATGCGTTTTATCTATTCATATATATATATATATATATATATATATATATATATATATATATATATATATATATATATATATATATATATATATATATATATTTAATTTTATCTATAAACATATAAATATATATTAATTTATATTAAACGCATTAATTTTCTCAAAAAACTGAACACGCATATATATCTTCCACCTCCAAGCACAATAATGATAAAGATATTTCTATTGAAACTTCAAATATTCCTTCTCTAAGCATCGCTTTAAAGGTCGTAAGAATGAAGCTTTCCTTTATTCTCCACTGATATCAGCTTTCATCAAACACAATATGGCCTGTGAATAAAATGCAGAAATCTGTTTTCTTTTTCTGCGAAAGGTTGCCATGCTTATTTCTCACTAGTCATTACCAACCCTCCTCCTAACTCTTCTCAAAAAAAAAAAAACCTTGAGAGCGATAGAATGCAACAGAACAAATCAAGGACCCTCATGAGCTATGGAAACATCGATGCATGTCTTTATCGCTTATTATGAAATGCCAAGTACCAGCTGTGATTAGCGCAAAAAAGTATGCTGTCACGTAAAATTCTCACGATGCGAGCCATTTAACCTTCTGAATTTCATCTTATCCTCTCATTTCCAGTCAGCAGATAAAGAAACTGTCAGAAAACTTACTTATATGACGAGTCTTTAGTGCAAGAAATTTCCCTGGAAGTGGCTGAATTACGAGGAATTTTTTTTTACTGCTTTTTTTCTTTAGCTTCTATATGACAGTTGCTTAGCGCGGAAATTTTTTACGATTTCAACGAAGAAATGGTTGCTGAAACCGTTTTTGCGAGAAATCAGCAAAAACAATTGCATTCGATCAATGCACACCCTTTAACATTACCTGTTTTCCACTAGCTATGATAATATTAAGTTGATCATCAGTGTTGTATATTCGTGTTCATTTGTTACTCAGTTGAAGTGGTAAAAGTCTTCAAATAGAAGTTCTTCTTTCGAAACTCGAGTCCTACCTTCCTGAGACTTCTACAAAGGTTGACTTTTACAGTGATAGTGATTAAATGTTTCCTCTAATGTGATAAGTTATCAACAAACATACGCTGTCTAATATTTGCTGCTCGATCGGTGACCGTTTTATTAAGAGAATTAGCGCGCTCATTGGCGATGACCAATTGCGATCGAATTGTTTCGTTGGTTGCCTCAATATTCTTCAATTCCATTTGTATTGTGTATAATTCGGTTTTCGATCTTTGAATTTCCTGAAGAAAAGTAATCGTTTTTGGCGAACAATAATTTCTTCCTCCCACTGAGCCATCATACACTATGAAAGTGCTCATCATTTAAGACGTTAACCATCAGATAATAATATAATTCATTTTTTCGAAAATATAAACGACGACTCGGCCCAAAATAAAACGTTCACTAGTTGTTGTAATACTTTATGCTCTGCACTAATGAAGTCCATTGTAATTGCTCGAGGATGATTTCGAAGGGTTTTTCAATAAATATGAGTGTTACATATGCGGGAAGAAACAATCGGTATGCAGCACCTCTGCATATCACAACGTGAAGGGGTGACGTCCATACCTGTGATGTCCATTATATTGGAAAATTTCCTCTACAACCCTTTTTATGGCTGCCTATAATATTATGGAAGCCTTTAGTGCCATATTTAAGTTAATGAAACGAATTTTCATGAGAGGGCGCGAGGAGAGTATAAATCGCACAAGTAATATGTTATCTTGTCAGATTTTCATCACGTTTTAGTTGGTTCAGCTATAACTTTATCTAACCTGCCCAAATATATGTAACTGTATGTGTGCCTACCTTCTCCCAAATTTCATAAAATGCCTAACTGAATACCAATTTCTGCCTTCGCATCGAGGAGTTGTTTTCCCACACGTTTGCGCGTTTCTTCAGAACCTTCAAATCGAACGGCTAAATCACTCACCTGAAATGGAATTTTTTTTTTTTTGGAAATAAAACTGTAAGATGAGCGCTCTCAAACTTGTATAGGAAGAAGAATTCATAAAAAACATGCTACGTATGTTTTCTGGGTTATCTAATTTCCTCAGGAATACTATGGTTCTCCCAAGAAAAGATGCTAGCATTAAAAACCTTAGCTAAATCGGCTAATCGCAAACAAAGTAACATACAGATAGATATATTGATAAAAATATCTATACGGATAAATGTATAGATAGAGATAAAATAAAAATAAAAATATACAGATATAGAATAAAACTAAAAATACACGGATAAAGATAAGAATATTATATTGATAAAAATATCTTATAAATGTAAATATAAATAAAAACATAGAGATAAATATAAATAATAAATGAAAGATTAAATACGAGATTGAAGATAAATATAAAACATTTGCAAAATTGCAATTCCTAACGGCAAATTTTGATTGCAAAACGTATAAGACAAGAAACCCTCTCTCGATTTTGGTTAAGTCGACCCTTATCGTGCATACCGATTTGATAGCGTTGTTGAAGACGTTGATTTTCCGCTTGAAATCGAGCAATTTGCAAACATTCTTCTTCATTTCTAAAGTGGATCCATATACGTGTTGTGAAAACATTGCTATTAACTTTTATTGAAGGAGTTTTTCATCAACCGTTCAGGTGAAAATTGATGATTACTTCACCTGATCTCTAACTGTCCATCTTAAGATGTTTGATGCATCGGAAGATGGCCACTTGTTGTGACAGTGTGGCCAACAAATATATTTCTTTTAATTTTCGGAAAAATTTCCGCGATAGTAAACAAACTAAAATCAAATTTTTACTCATCTGCGACGTTCTTCATCTAATTGCATGATGATGAGGTGTCCACTAGTAAGAATAATTCCAGTGTCCACACCTCTGTCGACTCTTTACTATCGAATGTGACCTTTTCGTTAGATCTGAGCTGTACTACGACCAGCACAAGCTCAGCTCTGCCACTAAGCTCTAGCACTTCCACTGGCACTACAGCTAGCAACAGTACTAATGCTACTACTACAAAAAGACTCACCAGTGTCACAAGCACAAGCACTACTACTACGACTAGCACTACCACTACCAACAGCACTACCACTGCCATTAGCACCAGCACTAGCGCTAGCGTTAGAACAAGGACTAGCACTAGCACTGGCACCAGCACTACGACTAGCTCTAGCACTAGCATTAGCATAAACCCTAACACTAACACTAACAATAGCAATAGCACTAGCACTACCACTACCACTACCACCAGCACTAATACTACAAAAGGCACTAGCACTAACGCGAGCATTAGCGCTAACGCTACCACTATCACCAGCACTACCACTGAAACTAGCACTAACACTAACACTAACACTAACACCAGCAGTACCACTGTCGCTAGCACTAGCACTACCAACAGCATTACCACTACCACCACTACCACTGCCACTACCACTACCACTACGACTAGCTCGAGCATTATCCCTAGCATTAACACTAACACTAGTAATAGCACTAGCACTAGCACTACAATTAGAACTAGCACAAGCACTGCCACTGGCACTGGCACTAGCACTAGCACTAGAACTACCAACAGCAAAAGCACTACCGATACCATCAGCACTAAAACTGCCACTAGCACTAGCACGAGCACTAACGCTAACACTACCGCTAGCACTACAACTACGACTAGCACAACCACTAGCACCAACGCTAACACTGTCACAACCACCAGCATTAGCACTACCACTGCACTGCCACTAGCAGTAGCACAAGCGTTAGCACTAACACTAACACTAAAATTAGCACTACCACTAGCACTAAAACTACCAGTAGGACTAGCACTACCACTACAACTACCACCAGGATATATATATATATATATATATATATATATATATATATATATATATATATATATATATATATATATATCGCTATTTTCGTCAACGCTATTTTTACCGACACTACTTTCATTAAAATCGAGAAAACATTTATTCCCGTCTCGGGCTCAGAGTAGACAAGTAGTATTGAATTGGATTCCATTATTAAAGTAGCAGACAAGTATCAAAGTAGTACTGAATTCTATATTTATCATGTAACATCATGTATAACCGTATTTGCATATAAATGCAGCTAAAAAGCAGCAAGGATTCTCGATTGATTGCCAATTTTCATTTGTCATATAAAAAAAGCAAAACGACAGATGATGATCGGAAAGGCAAACAAAAAAAAAACGACAAGAAACTACACACCGGTGGTGATGGCTTGTCCATCTTTGAGCGAAGAAATTGAAGGTGTAGTATCAATGGTTGACTTGACATTCTATGTGGAGCGGTGACCTTGTTCCACTTCGCTTACGTTTCCTGGCAATGATTGCACAAACTGCGAAGGACCCTGCAAAGATATGTTGAGCTCAGCTGTCGTCTCACAATTCTCGCTGACTTTGCACTTCAGCTTCAGATATGATCGTGCTGTGAACATATAAATGTTGTGAATTTCAGTCCTTCCCATGGGTAAATTTTGGCAGGAAACTACCTTTTTTAAAAATTATCCCATTTGGCGCAATAGACTTTCAATCATCCATTCACAGGAAATGGGCATTTATGCAAAACATGATTTCAGATATCTAAAAACTATTGCAAAGTATAACTTCGTGGAAAAATAAAATAAATTTGATGGCATCACATCTGCCGCATATATTCATCTACGACTTTCTAATTCACGTAAACAAAAGTCTTCTAGGCTGCATACACAAACATAACTGACAGTACGCCGACTTACAATATAGTTCGATAATCGACGATAACATTTGTGAATGAATGCACTCAGTGTTCTTTGTGGCACTTTGAATTTGCAAGTGCTAACTGCATGATATCACACTATTTTTATAGAGTCCTGGTCCCATATGGGCAGATATAATATGTGTGAGTGCACGAAACCATATTACAATCTACTGACATTGTACCACGCAGAAATTGTAGGATTTTATTTGGAAATGCCCAAAATAGTGTCACGTTTACGTTGCTACGACTCTTAGACCCTATTAATTACTCTCCATTATTAGTCTCTCCCCATCTCCTCCCTCACAAAAACTCATATTGAACGGAACAAAAAAAAAAAAACTCATATGTGGCCGTTGATGATTTTCGATCTCCGTTCTTCCATATTTTTTCAAATTCTCGACAGCACGAATCCTCCTTAGACTCCCTTCGTGCTGCGTTTTCGATAATACAACCGCATGAGCTGAAAAATAACAATATTATGGGAAATGCTTACTAGCATCGTTCATTTGAAGAAGGAACTTATCTGCGAAATCAGACAATTCAAAACAAATCTTTATTGACCGTTTATCGCAATTTTACTTTGCTTTGCCTCAGTCGACAGTTGAGCTAAATAATCGTAGAGAATTGTTCATAAATTGGGAACATATCAATTACATATGTTCAATAACTTTGACCGCTGATATGACATAACGTTGGGTCTCCGGCTATCTGCTGCATATTTCTTAACCAAGAAAATTCACTATGAGATTTATGCACATATTCATCCATTCATAAACATCATTTGTTTTCTTATCGCCTAAACCACATTCGTGGAAGCTGAAATTGATGAATGGAGATGAAGGCCTATAAAAATTACGTTTTACGAATATTCTCCACTGCCTGCTAGCTTCGCCAAGTGCATTGGTCGCCTTCACCGTATCAACTCCTGAATCTTCAGCGATTGCGCCCCGAATGTCCATTTGAGGAGTCCAAAGTCGCATATGATTTCTGCTCTCGATTCAATCAGAAGTGGTCGGCCATCAACGATCCACTCGACCACTATTGTTGCATCATTCAGTGGTGTCAGCTAGAAATTCGCTCGACAATGACTTTGATACATATTACCTTCATTATAAAGAAAATAAACCATCGTTCTATTCAAATATCACTTAAGATTAATAATGAGCAATGCGGGTTTGTTATATTCCGACTTCAGCAAAATAGTCTGCAATGTTATTTCAAAACAGAAAGTGCTGCTTCGTATAATACAGCTGGTTGCTTACAACATAACTAATTGTACAAACAAAGATTCAGCTAGCTCAACTATAGTAAGAGATCACTGCGATGCCTTTCACAAGTTCTGCTGAAGAAGGTGATGGAACCCGCATCCTCTTTATTTTTTATCAACAACTGATGGATTCTAGCCTACAAAGTGAGGCAGTAACAGCATTCATGGATACCTCATCGCATTTTTAACCCACTGCATAGCACTTTGTGTGTTGCGAAACTAAATAAGAAACGAAACGTTCTTCTCGTTCTAGATTCGACACCCAACTTATAAACTTACATAGGCTCACTGCTGAATCGTGGATTTAATCTACCATAATTGCATTTTAATGTCGGCCGTTTAGCCTAAACAGTGGAAATAAATGTTGAACAGTTAGTTCCTCGTTGCGAGCTCGTGAGTCCTTCTGCAGCAAAAGCCACGACTGAAGGGGATGGAAACGTTGAGTGGTTTCAATACGCTCACTCATGCCCTACAAACAGAACCCAATAATTTCCTCTCCTTTTATGAATGCGAGGGACAGCGATACTTCTCTCTACGTTTCCTGTTGGCCAGGATCTTCTTGTGGTAAAAGATTTCGATAATAAGTGAAGCGGAGGAAACAGGACGGACTCACTAGAGTTTTAAAATATATGACAGTTTGAGGACTGAAAAACGCTTCCAAGGTAATAATGAACTGAGCACAACCTTCAAAGAAAGATGAATATCGTCGTTCTCATTCAGTTCTAAATCCGCCAAATCGCCGATGACACTAGGCGGGTTGTCGCACTCCCGATCACGTGAGTATTCTACAGGGCTTTGTTTTGTTCTGTTCCAACTCGCGTATCCTTTCCAATCCTTAAAGCAGCGAGAAGGTTTGAATATGTCGACACATTACTCTACCTCCACTTTTCCAGATAACATTTATTGCAGCGTCGACGTGAAAATGCCCGAAATGTCCGGTTACTCCGCAATGTATAAGAGGAGAAACTTTCTCAAAGCTCATATGAATTTCCGTGGCAACCGAATAATAATTTTGACTGATTGGTAAAGGAAGATTAAAAACTAAGGGATTTGGGAAGTTCGAGAACATGACTTCCAATCTTTTACGTTCTAAATATAGATCCACTTCCGCTTAAAAATCTTCGCAAATTCAGCGTTTGTTCTATGGATAGGAAAAAATGGCGCCTTTTTAACAAATTGTTTTCTGTGGCATCCTTTCGCTTATTTCTGCAGCATCCAACCGTTTTTGTAATAAGTTCTGGCTGAAGTTTCACTCAGCTGTACTTTATTGCTGCAAAAATTGTGGGACCGTCAGCACTTGCCACGTGTCAGAACACAAGGGAAGCTCGAATTCCTGCACCTACTCCTTGGATAATGTGATCGAAGGTAAGGCGTCTTCTTCGAGTTCACGACCAGCTCAAGGTTAGACTGCACTTCACCAAGCTCATTTCGAGCTACCAAAGTATAAGTGCCGGAATCTTCTGGATATGCATAAAGAATATCGAGTGCCACATAGCCAAAGTCAAACACGGGCCGGAAACGATGTGCTGCTGCCAGAGATGTTCCATTGTGATAACTAAAACCACAAGAATTCCCAAACACAGCAGGAGCATTGGGAAACTGCAAAAGAACTAGCATTTAAAGACTGCATTTGCCACTCAAGTGAGCATGTTTTTAGTGACGCGTATAAGGTCCTGCTGTCTGGATCGCGAATCCATTGATGACAACCAGGTGGTGCCATTCTCAAATTTTTTCAAAGTTTGATCACCGTTTCTTGGCAAATGTGTAACTCACATGTAATTTCTCAAATTCTTGAAAAGGCGTGAGTATGTCCGATTAAAAGTAGCGACGAATTCCACAGCATTTGCTACAAACGTGCATCGCATAAGCTTAAGATTTAAAAAAAGCGACAAGTGACGCAAACGCCATGAATCAGAATTGTCACGACCAAAAAGAAAACGCATTTTTCGCCACCTATTTTCAGTGGTACTACATTCTGCTAATTCCACTTTTTGTATCGTAATACCGAAAATCTTAAAGACTGTAGTTGTAAATGTGACATCACCTATTCAAAAAGCTGCAACCAATGACATGAATTAATCGAGGTTCACAGCACACGACTGTCCGCTGAAACAGTGCTCACTTATCATCGCCACAAACGATTACAACGGGGAACCTTTGGTCATAAGCTCTCCATTACTACGTTAGCGTATTGCGCCATATGCTCGATGTCCGAAAGCGCACCAATCACACTAAGTCGAGCCTGTCTACGTACAACGTAGGTGGGTGTAAGGTTTCGGGAATTGTCGACCTGCAAAGAAGACAACACGACACTTGCTCATGAAGTTTGCTCGAGTGCTCTAAACCAAGATGACCTAGAATAGCCGGTTCGGTTGCGAACGCCCTCTCTATTATTCATGAGTGGTCCACGTGCAGTTTAATTTAAAAGTCTAAGTTCGACCAAATAAATTCGACTAGCACAAGAGAATATTCTAGTATGAACGCTTGCTCAACTCACAATCGAAGGTAATGGAAAGGATTCAAATGAAGCTTTGCACCGTCTTTTCATTTAATGTTAACTGAAAGGCGGTTCAACAACTCGTCGATAAAGGCACGTTGAAAAAAAAAAAAAGAAGAAAGTGAATATGGAATGCATTCATTTTTTTTTTTTTTCAACAGAAGCATTGAAAACATAGTATTTAACAAGCGGGACGATGAGGCACAGGTGATAGGTGAAATAACGAGGAACGAAGAGCAAGTATTTCAACAGAAAGGTGCTTGCAATATAGCGTTAAAGACTGAATAACAGGGTGTCGCATCAGTTCCATGCTTTTAAGAGAAAACAACAGTGGATTTAGTAGGCGCTGCAAAACTGAACAGCACCGCACTTTGCAACACCTATGCTTTATGAATGAATGAAAATGAACAACAAAAGCGATATTTAGCGAATCAACTGCAATTACGAGATGATAACTGCTCAAGAAGATTGCGAAATGAATGAACACTTATGAGCAGGAAACAATCCACTATTGGCAGAAGAAAAAAAACGTTTTTTACATTTTCATCGAAAAAAAAAATTGATTTTCATCGACCAATCACTACGGTGCTAATGATTAAGACCTTCCTGTCGACCATCAAAATATAACATGCCAGTGATGTTTTCGTTGAACTAGTTTCCTCTGGCGAATCACCAATAACCATCAAAGGAACTTAGCTATAAGTGAGTCATGTGCAGAAACTTGTGCATATTTAAAAAACGCTTTTAGCTAGCTTACAATGTCGACAAACGTACCCACATCGGAGCTGCCATTGGTTTGTATCGTTGCTGTTGTTGCCGAGGTGGAGCGATCGCTGAATATCGTGCTCCTTGTCGTCGCTGCGACAGGGATGTTATACTCGCACGACCTGAAAAATTCATCCGCTCATAGAGATTCAAATGTATTTCTCATCAAATTTTTAGGTAGATGAATGTTAAATAAAAATGCAAATATGTTCACGAAAATACATCAGGGCAAACACTTCTCCACTACCACAACTGAAAAGTAACGTCCAAGAAGGTTTAGAATTTTGCTCAGTGATCAATCAATTGGTGATTATCCAACACAGAAAAAAAATGCCCGCAATACATCATGCATATCTTAAATGATCGGATCATATCTTAGCTGATTTAATCAATCGTAAAAACCTTGTGAAAAGGATTCATTTCGCGCGATCCAACCGGCATAGGGTGAAGTCCCAAATGTTAATACGACAAGCTAAACTGCGGCAAAAATTGCATCATCGGATTTCGTGACTCTAGGTTCAGTAGGACCCGAGTTGAAAATTTCCATGGAAGCATCTTTACATGCACACGTTGCCATAACGCCGCTTTAAATTCAACCTTACCAAACGAAATGACGCAATCACCGTACAATGATCTGGCACTAATTTAATCACAGTGGAAAACCGACATGCACGCAGGCATTAAAATATCACCTGGATACCGATTATTCCGATGCTTGACATGAGATTCCATAATAAACCTGTTCCTTTATCATAAGTATAGAGATTTACCACCACCTTGGTACCGAACATTGTTCGTGAAGGGCGTTAAACTTTGGTGATGTAAAATTCAAAGCAATCGCACTACATCGATTATTGCAAATGCAATAGAAAGGATAACTTGATCAACAAGTGATGAACAGACGGAATTGTTTGCTGTAATGCTGGCGACATAGACTTCACGATCACCCTGTTTAGAATATAAATGAGTTATCCGAAACAAGTTATCCAGTGAAAAAAATAACAACTCATCGAGTATTTGATCTATCTTCGATGAAAAACAATTCCCCGGATAGATAGAATTGGAAATGATTCTATACGGGACAACACCTCACAATGAAATGCCTCACTGTGTTGCAGAAAATAGAACCTTGTTGAGCTTGTTGCGATTGAGCGAGCATCGTATCCTTCCTCTCTTTTGCGATTTGCGATTACTCATCGTGGAAGCATCTGTTATACTCGTCGCGAGGTAATAACTGCAAATATCTGCATGAAGATATAGACAAATAAGGGCTGCATCATTAAAATGACATGATATATGAGCTCTGCGAATCAATCAATCCGACCAGCCGGCTGCCCATTGTTCAAAAACAGTGAAGCAATGCTGAACATCTCACGCAGCAAATTGCTGCAATAAAATCGTTAAGCGGCGCTATACCTCAACCACGGATATGCTTTTAAATCATTCGAACGCATGTACAGCTAAACTTTGCTCCACGTTTCATGGAATATTTAAATGCCAATAATACATGAAGGCATGGTCGATTAGAATAAAACTAAGCTTAGAAGGAGATCAATCAAGCATAGCAATCAACTATATGTATCGAACTGCATAGCTGTGGCTTTCTGCATAAGCAATCGATCCTGTTTATCAAGCATTTATAAACCTCTCACAGGAACAAAGTACAGTGTCCCCAAAAAGGTGCATGAAGACAGACAAATATCAGCCTAGCAATGCGCGATGCGACATCACCCCTTATTCTCAGAGGAATAAACTCGGTACCTTAAACACCAAGAGAGGTTAAAAACAGTAAGATCCACATGAATGGAATTTCTTGCATGAGGCCTCAGAGCGATGTTTGAAAAAATCCCTCATATATATCGTCGTCTGAACACCTCAACAAACTAATAATGGCAGTAAATAATCCAGTAACAAAAAAAGCTCATTCCCCTAGTGCTAATCGCAATAAGATTTAAAACGACATGATTGTTGCAGCATAAAAGATTGACGAATAACTTACATGTGCACAACTTTCACCCACTCCGTTTGTGTCATTCGCTTTACACGTCGCTCGCCAATATCGTCAGTGAACATCTGAGGTATGGTCGATAGGCAAATGCCAGTGTGAGGATTGTACTCTGTTTTCGCTCTGCAATATAACACATATTTTTCACACATTTTGCAAGTTGAACATTGAAAAAATTATTAAAAATAGAAATATTATAAATATTATAAATTATAATTATTAATATTAATTAATAAATTAAAAAAATACAAATTATAAATATAAATATAAGTATTAAAAAAATAAATACAAAATATAAAGATGGCGCATTTATATTTTACATTCATATTTTTAATATAATTATTAAATATAAACATTTACGCATCGAACAGAAGTTTTCCATCCTCAAAGTATGCGATATTGGAGTAATGATAAGGGATAATCATGTGAATAGGTAATCAGGTGCCTAGCTAAAACTCAAAATATTCGCTGAAAAATAGAAATTCAATTATACCTGAAAAGTCAAAGGACCTCCTTTAATCCGAATGCATCGATAAAATGGAATTTCGCGCCCTCCGCGATAGCAAATTTCTTTCCGCTTCGAATTTCCAATCACACCTATAAATTAATAAGCTATTGTTCAATGCTGTTTGAGAATCATTTTTGCGCTTGTCTACACGACAGTGCTCAATGATTGAATTTCACTCTATTTTTGATACAAATCTTCTTCTCAATTAAAGCAAGACTATTCATATTTAGTGCACTTCAAGCATTCATGCAAGGTTAATATCATGTATAAAATCGTGTTGAGGTTAAACTTATGTCAAGATGAGTGCAAGCATTCACCGCTCAACACTATACAGCTTTGAATAGAAACCTATGGGCAATAGAACGGTAAGTTCCCTCTATAATTCAGAGAATGGTTACTGCAAATTGTGCTTCTAATTGCGAATTACTGTAAACGGCTACCGTAAAGTATTGTTATTAAGTCATTACTCTAGAAATTGACATATGTGTCAAAAGTCGTAACGTATGATTACTCTACACTAGGAAACATGTTAAGGATCGATGGGAATCCTATCAGTGCCCTTCTAAATGGCAAAAAAAGGTTTTAACTAACGACTTCAATTTTCTTAATGAGCGTTATGCGAATTCTCGTCACCTCTTCTATCTTCTCATGTATGCCTCTCTTCTTGGACTGTAGTTGAGCGATACGCCTAGAAGATTATCAAGTTCATTTTAAAGTGTTTGTTTTACGCTCATTGGCCGCGACCGATAATTGCCAACGTGATTCGGATTCGGTGTTCTTTTACGATGAAATCACCTGTAATTAAACGATGTATAAATATTTAAGTCTGCAGTCAACTGTAAAGAAACAGGTGACTGGTGCTCACATGAATATCCCATAACAGAAGATAGTTTTGATATCAAACGAAAAAAAAATCTCTAAATATTTTGTAATACAAAGAAGTCGTTAGTTTAATATGAAGGAGAGGCAGCTGAGTACTTATGAAATGCTCTGTGAACAGCTCACGGATTATTCGATTTAGAGCACTAGCCACAAGCCGAGAAATAAACAGCTATAAATGTGAGGTTTCATCTGTATCAGAAACTTGTACACTTACGATACAGTGTATTATTGATGATATGGACACAGACATGAAATCTTGTCATTTCCACCCACTTGTTCCACAGTTTTAGCTAGATCAGCCGTTTGATACAAGCAGCTCAGTGCCATATAATCGGTTTTTCAACCGTTCATTGCAATAACTGGGTTCGCATTAACGCCTGAGGCAATGGCACATTTTCACCGACAAATTCCTTTTTTATAGTAGAAACTGCAGCGGAGGATAAACTGAATAACCGCGATAATTCGTCGTCATCTACGAAAAAGCTTTCTTCTAAGAGGACAACCCGAAAAGGAGCTGCGCCTTTACTCTTATGAATAACCCATCTTTCACATGAAACGATCACCTTCACACATCCTCATTTCATCCCTCATTATCCTGGATGATTCGATCCTTCAAAATGATCATGAAATAATACAATATAAGATAGTACAACATCGACATTCTATGATAATGGGACCATTCATATATAAAACACGAGCAAGAAGATGACCGCGCCGGTTGCGCATTTGCGCATATAGCCAAATGAAATTCAATTCGAATTCATTGCCATCACTTCCTCTAAAAGCCTTTGTAAATGAGTGTGGCGCACTGATACAAAATATTATACATTTAAGTGCAACTATATGCAGTAAACTTGCGCAGCCGGCAGCGCTTTCCTCATTGCAAAATTAAACGCATAGAAAATACACATCGACACACGAGTGATACCAAACAAACAAGAGTGAATGAATGAAATGCGATCGAATGTTAGTTGGGGAGCGTATTTGATTTCGTTTATGTAGAGCAATCAGGCATTGGCGTCATTGAACGAAAAAAAAGATACGTTTAGCAGAGTGCAATATGCCAGTGACGTTGCAATAGAAAGAATTTCTCTGCTCGTCTAGGCATTGAGAATTCTCAACACACAATGCAGTAACACGTTCTATTACAATGGATAAAATATGAAGAAATGATCGACGCCCTCAGAAATTCAAAGAAAATAAGGGGAGAGCAAATTTGAAAAATAGATAGAAACACGGAAATGACCATATTTTCATTGGGTGGCTCATCTGATACAAATACGTGGTAGTGAAAAGAACGAGGATAGATTTTTGGCTCAAAAACATTTCCTTGCAGTTCGTCTGAACTATAGAAGTTTGTGGTAACACATAATGCGGTCTTGCAAGTAAATATCAGTTTTACAGTAAATATAAATTACAAATTAAAAATGAACTAGCGCGACATTTTGTGCGCTCACCATAAACACAAGTTTCTGTTAACATAATATAATCATAAATATGAATATAAATAAATATAAAGAGGGATAATAATGTCTGAAAACCTAACATAATGAAATGAAATAATAAGCAGAAGCGGCTAACAGAACATAAATAAACAAACGAATGTAGTGAAGTGTATCAACGAAACGTAAATCTAAAATGCAATATAAAGGTTTTAAAAAACTTTCATATAGAACGGAATGTTTTGGGGGATTTCGTGTTGCCATTTTTGCCACTTGGTTGTTGCGACGAAGTGAGCGGCCAACGAGATCAGTTCATGTTAAACATGGAGGTGAATTTTCTAAAACAATTCGCAATCAGTTGTCGCCTCACGAGCAAATCCACAGACTAGCATTTACTTTTGTGCTCAAGACGACAATTGACTATGTGTTGATAAGAGCTAAGTAATGTTTCTGCAATGATTCGAAACTTCATTAGCAAAAAAAAACTCCTCTACACCGCTATTTGCACTTATTAAAGTTTATACCTTCCCTTCTATAGCGTTTTTTCATCACAAACGAATACTAAAGCATTGCAAATTTATGCACGAACCGCTCAATCGAAGTTGACGATAACGTTGCCACCACGTATGCGTTGAATGGTAGGAATCTTCAGTTGTGTTGTGCAATGAAGAAAAGTTGCCGTAACCACTGCCACCGATTCATTCCTGACTGATGTTATTTGCGGCGTCAGCTCTTCAAATTCATTTCGATTTCCAAAGGAACGGAAACAGCGCCCTAAGAAAACGCTTCCTATAATAACGATATAATTGAAATAACTGTTTTAAATCCTGCCACTTTCAGCAGGAAAGAATTTCGTATAGAATAGGAGCTACACTCAGCATCTCTCTACTGTGCACCAACATCTCTACCTTTTTCGCTGATCTTATGCAGAACAGCGTTATCCTCGAATTCTAGATTTCTATATCTTTCCTTCACAGCCGCTAGATCGCTCTTCAATCGATTATTCTCCTCATGAATCAACTCCATATAAAGCATAAACGTATAAAAATAAATTAAAGCATATAAATAAAAATAAAAACTACGTAAATATTTCGATAAATATAAATTAAAGTATAAAGATAAAGACAGACAACAAGTATAAGATTAAATGGAAATATAAATATAAATGAAACACGAATGCGTTTTATCTATTCATATATATATATATATATATATATATATATATATATATATATATATATATATATATATATATATATATATATATATATATATATATATATATATATATATATATGATTTAATTTTATCTATAAACATATAAATATATATTAATTTATATTAAACGCATTAATTTTCTCAAAAAACTGAACACGCATATATATCTTCCACCTCCAAGCACAATAATGATAAAGATATTTCTATTGAAACTTCAAATATTCCTTCTCTAAGCATCGCTTTAAAGGTCGTAAGAATGAAGCTTTCCTTTATTCTCCACTGATATCAGCTTTCATCAAACACAATATGGCCTGTGAATAAAATGCAGAAATCTGTTTTCTTTTTCTGCGAAAGGTTGCCATGCTTATTTCTCACTAGTCATTACCAACCCTCCTCCTAACTCTTCTCAAAAAAAAAAAAACCTTGAGAGCGATAGAATGCAACAGAACAAATCAAGGACCCTCATGAGCTATGGAAACATCGATGCATGTCTTTATCGCTTATTATGAAATGCCAAGTACCAGCTGTGATTAGCGCAAAAAAGTATGCTGTCACGTAAAATTCTCACGATGCGAGCCATTTAACCTTCTGAATTTCATCTTATCCTCTCATTTCCAGTCAGCAGATAAAGAAACTGTCAGAAAACTTACTTATATGACGAGTCTTTAGTGCAAGAAATTTCCCTGGAAGTGGCTGAATTACGAGGAATTTTTTTTTACTGCTTTTTTTCTTTAGCTTCTATATGACAGTTGCTTAGCGCGGAAATTTTTTACGATTTCAACGAAGAAATGGTTGCTGAAACCGTTTTTGCGAGAAATCAGCAAAAACAATTGCATTCGATCAATGCACACCCTTTAACATTACCTGTTTTCCACTAGCTATGATAATATTAAGTTGATCATCAGTGTTGTATATTCGTGTTCATTTGTTACTCAGTTGAAGTGGTAAAAGTCTTCAAATAGAAGTTCTTTTCTTTCGAAACTCGAGTCCTACCTTCCTGAGACTTCTACAAAGGTTGACTTTTACAGTGATAGTGATTAAATGTTTCCTCTAATGTGATAAGTTATCAACAAACATACGCTGTCTAATATTTGCTGCTCGATCGGTGACCGTTTCATTAAGAGAATTAGCGCGCTCATTGGCGATGACCAATTGCGATCGAATTGTTTCGTTGGTTGCCTCAATATTCTTCAATTCCATTTGTATTGTGTATAATTCGGTTTTCGATCTTTGAATTTCCTGAAGAAAAGTAATCGTTCTTGGCGAACAATAATTTCTTCCTCCCACTGAGCCATCATACACTATGAAAGTGCTCATCATTTAAGACGTTAACCATCAGATAATAATATAATTCATTTTTTCGAAAATATAAACGACGACTCGGCCCAAAATAAAACGTTCACTAGTTGTTGTAATACTTTATGCTCTGCACTAATGAAGTCCATTGTAATTGCTCGAGGATGATTTCGAAGGGTTTTTCAATAAATATGAGTGTTACATATGCGGGAAGAAACAATCGGTATGCAGCACCTCTGCATATCACAACGTGAAGGGGTGACGTCCATACCTGTGATGTCCATTATATTGGAAAATTTCCTCTACAACCCTTTTTATGGCTGCCTATAATATTATGGCCGCCTTTAGTGCCATATTTAAGTTAATGAAACGAATTTTCATGAGAGGGCGCGAGGAGAGTATAAATCGCACAAGTAATATGTTATCTTGTCAGATTTTCATCACGTTTTAGTTGGTTCAGCTATAACTTTATCTAACCTGCCCAAATATATGTAACTGTATGTGTGCCTACCTTCTCCCAAATTTCATAAAATGCCTAACTGAATACCAATTTCTGCCTTCGCATCGAGGAGTTGTTTTCCCACACGTTTGCGCGTTTCTTCAGAACCTTCAAATCGAACGGCTAAATCACTCACCTGAAATGGAATTTTTTTTTTTTTTGGAAATAAAACTGTAAGATGAGCGCTCTCAAACTTGTATAGGAAGAAGAATTCATAAAAAACATGCAACGTATGTTTTCTGGGTTATCTAATTTCCTCAGGAATACTATGGTTCTCCCAAGAAAAGATGCTAGCATTAAAAACCTTAGCTAAATCGGCTAATCGCAAACAAAGTAACATACAGATAGATATATTGATAAAAATATCTATACGGATAAATGTATAGATAGAGATAAAATAAAAATAAAAATATACAGATATAGAATAAAACTAAAAATACACGGATAAAGATAAGAATATTATATTGATAAAAATATCTTATAAATGTAAATATAAATAAAAACATAGAGATAAATATAAATAATAAATGAAAGATTAAATACGAGATTGAAGATAAATATAAAACATTTGCAAAATTGCAATTCCTAACGGCAAATTTTGATTGCAAAACGTATAAGACAAGAAACCCTCTCTCGATTTTGGTTAAGTCGACCCTTATCGTGCATACCGATTTGATAGCGTTGTTGAAGACGTTGATTTTCCGCTTGAAATCGAGCAATTTGCAAACATTCTTCTTCATTTCTAAAGTGGATCCATATACGTGTTGTGAAAACATTGCTATTAACTTTTATTGAAGGAGTTTTTCATCAACCGTTCAGGTGAAAATTGATGATTACTTCACCTGATCTCTAACTGTCCATCTTAAGATGTTTGATGCATCGGAAGATGGCCACTTGTTGTGACAGTGTGGCCAACAAATATATTTCTTTTAATTTTCGGAAAAATTTCCGCGATAGTAAACAAACTAAAATCAAATTTTTACTCATCTGCGACGTTCTTCATCTAATTGCATGATGATGAGGTGTCCACTAGTAAGAATAATTCCAGTGTCCACACCTCTGTCGACTCTTTACTATCGAATGTGACCTTTTCGTTAGATCTGAGCTGTACTACGACCAGCACAAGCTCAGCTCTGCCACTAAGCTCTAGCACTTCCACTGGCACTACAGCTAGCAACAGTACTAATGCTACTACTACAAAAAGACTCACCAGTGTCACAAGCACAAGCACTACTACTACGACTAGCACTACCACTACCAACAGCACTACCACTGCCATTAGCACCAGCACTAGCGCTAGCGTTAGAACAAGGACTAGCACTAGCACTGGCACCAGCACTACGACTAGCTCTAGCACTAGCATTAGCATAAACCCTAACACTAACACTAACAATAGCAATAGCACTAGCACTACCACTACCACTACCACCAGCACTAATACTACAAAAGGCACTAGCACTAACGCGAGCATTAGCGCTAACGCTACCACTATCACCAGCACTACCACTGAAACTAGCACTAACACTAACACTAACACTAACACCAGCAGTACCACTGTCGCTAGCACTAGCACTACCAACAGCATTACCACTACCACCACTACCACTGCCACTACCACTACCACTACGACTAGCTCGAGCATTATCCCTAGCATTAACACTAACACTAGTAATAGCACTAGCACTAGCACTACAATTAGAACTAGCACAAGCACTGCCACTGGCACTGGCACTAGCACTAGCACTAGAACTACCAACAGCAAAAGCACTACCGATACCATCAGCACTAAAACTGCCACTAGCACTAGCACGAGCACTAACGCTAACACTACCGCTAGCACTACAACTACGACTAGCACAACCACTAGCACCAACGCTAACACTGTCACAACCACCAGCATTAGCACTACCACTGCACTGCCACTAGCAGTAGCACAAGCGTTAGCACTAACACTAACACTAAAATTAGCACTACCACTAGCACTAAAACTACCAGTAGGACTAGCACTACCACTACAACTACCACCAGGATATATATATATATATATATATATATATATATATATATATATATATATATATATATATATATATATATCGCTATTTTCGTCAACGCTATTTTTACCGACACTACTTTCATTAAAATCGAGAAAACATTTATTCCCGTTTCGGGCTCAGAGTAGACAAGTAGTATTGAATTGGATTCCATTATTAAAGTAGCAGACAAGTATCAAAGTAGTACTGAATTCTATATTTATCATGTAACATCATGTATAACCGTATTTGCATATAAATGCAGCTAAAAAGCAGCAAGGATTCTCGATTGATTGCCAATTTTCATTTGTCATATAAAAAAAGCAAAACGACAGATGATGATCGGAAAGGCAAACAAAAAAAAAACGACAAGAAACTACACACCGGTGGTGATGGCTTGTCCATCTTTGAGCGAAGAAATTGAAGGTGTAGTATCAATGGTTGACTTGACATTCTATGTGGAGCGGTGACCTTGTTCCACTTCGCTTACGTTTCCTGGCAATGATTGCACAAACTGCGAAGGACCCTGCAAAGATATGTTGAGCTCAGCTGTCGTCTCACAATTCTCGCTGACTTTGCACTTCAGCTTCAGATATGATCGTGCTGTGAACATATAAATGTTGTGAATTTCAGTCCTTCCCATGGGTAAATTTTGGCAGGAAACTACCTTTTTTAAAAATTATCCCATTTGGCGCAATAGACTTTCAATCATCCATTCACAGGAAATGGGCATTTATGCAAAACATGATTTCAGATATCTAAAAACTATTGCAAAGTATAACTTCGTGGAAAAATAAAATAAATTTGATGGCATCACATCTGCCGCATATATTCATCTACGACTTTCTAATTCACGTAAACAAAAGTCTTCTAGGCTGCATACACAAACATAACTGACAGTACGCCGACTTACAATATAGTTCGATAATCGACGATAACATTTGTGAATGAATGCACTCAGTGTTCTTTGTGGCACTTTGAATTTGCAAGTGCTAACTGCATGATATCACACTATTTTTATAGAGTCCTGGTCCCATATGGGCAGATATAATATGTGTGAGTGCACGAAACCATATTACAATCTACTGACATTGTACCACGCAGAAATTGTAGGATTTTATTTGGAAATGCCCAAAATAGTGTCACGTTTACGTTGCTACGACTCTTAGACCCTATTAATTACTCTCCATTATTAGTCTCTCCCCATCTCCTCCCTCACAAAAACTCATATTGAACGGAACAAAAAAAAAAAACTCATGTGTGGCCGTTGATGATTTTCGATCTCCGTTCTTCCATATTTTTTCAAATTCTCGACAGCACGAATCCTCCTTAGACTCCCTTCGTGCTGCGTTTTCGATAATACAACCGCATGAGCTGAAAAATAACAATATTATGGGAAATGCTTACTAGCATCGTTCATTTGAAGAAGGAACTTATCTGCGAAATCAGACAATTCAAAACAAATCTTTATTGACCGTTTATCGCAATTTTACTTTGCTTTGCCTCAGTCGACAGTTGAGCTAAATAATCGTAGAGAATTGTTCATAAATTGGGAACATATCAATTACATATGTTCAATAACTTTGACCGCTGATATGACATAACGTTGGGTCTCCGGCTATCTGCTGCATATTTCTTAACCAAGAAAATTCACTATGAGATTTATGCACATATTCATCCATTCATAAACATCATTTGTTTTCTTATCGCCTAAACCACATTCGTGGAAGCTGAAATTGATGAATGGAGATGAAGGCCTATAAAAATTACGTTTTACGAATATTCTCCACTGCCTGCTAGCTTCGCCAAGTGCATTGGTCGCCTTCACCGTATCAACTCCTGAATCTTCAGCGATTGCGCCCCGAATGTCCATTTGAGGAGTCCAAAGTCGCATATGATTTCTGCTCTCGATTCAATCAGAAGTGGTCGGCCATCAACGATCCACTCGACCACTATTGTTGCATCATTCAGTGGTGTCAGCTAGAAATTCGCTCGACAATGACTTTGATACATATTACCTTCATTATAAAGAAAATAAACCATCGTTCTATTCAAATATCACTTAAGATTAATAATGAGCAATGCGGGTTTGTTATATTCCGACTTCAGCAAAATAGTCTGCAATGTTATTTCAAAACAGAAAGTGCTGCTTCGTATAATACAGCTGGTTGCTTACAACATAACTAATTGTACAAACAAAGATTCAGCTAGCTCAACTATAGTAAGAGATCACTGCGATGCCTTTCACAAGTTCTGCTGAAGAAGGTGATGGAACCCGCATCCTCTTTATTTTTTATCAACAACTGATGGATTCTAGCCTACAAAGTGAGGCAGTAACAGCATTCATGGATACCTCATCGCATTTTTAACCCACTGCATAGCACTTTGTGTGTTGCGAAACTAAATAAGAAACGAAACGTTCTTCTCGTTCTAGATTCGACACCCAACTTATAAACTTACATAGGCTCACTGCTGAATCGTGGATTTAATCTACCATAATTGCATTTTAATGTCGGCCGTTTAGCCTAAACAGTGGAAATAAATGTTGAACAGTTAGTTCCTCGTTGCGAGCTCGTGAGTCCTTCTGCAGCAAAAGCCACGACTGAAGGGGATGGAAACGTTGAGTGGTTTCAATACGCTCACTCATGCCCTACAAACAGAACCCAATAATTTCCTCTCCTTTTATGAATGCGAGGGACAGCGATACTTCTCTCTACGTTTCCTGTTGGCCAGGATCTTCTTGTGGTAAAAGATTTCGGTAATAAGTGAAGCGGAGGAAACAGGACGGACTCACTAGAGTTTTAAAATATATGACAGTTTGAGGACTGAAAAACGCTTCCAAGGTAATAATGAACTGAGCACAACCTTCAAAGAAAGATGAATATCGTCGTTCTCATTCAGTTCTAAATCCGCCAAATCGCCGATGACACTAGGCGGGTTGTCGCACTCCCGATCACGTGAGTATTCTACAGGGCTTTGTTTTGTTCTGTTCCAACTCGCGTATCCTTTCCAATCCTTAAAGCAGCGAGAAGGTTTGAATATGTCGACACATTACTCTACCTCCACTTTTCCAGATAACATTTATTGCAGCGTCGACGTGAAAATGCCCGAAATGTCCGGTTACTCCGCAATGTATAAGAGGAGAAACTTTCTCAAAGCTCATATGAATTTCCGTGGCAACCGAATAATAATTTTGACTGATTGGTAAAGGAAGATTAAAAACTAAGGGATTTGGGAAGTTCGAGAACATGACTTCCAATCTTTTACGTTCTAAATATAGATCCACTTCCGCTTAAAAATCTTCGCAAATTCAGCGTTTGTTCTATGGATAGGAAAAAATGGCGCCTTTTTAACAAATTGTTTTCTGTGGCATCCTTTCGCTTATTTCTGCAGCATCCAACCGTTTTTGTAATAAGTTCTGGCTGAAGTTTCACTCAGCTGTACTTTATTGCTGCAAAAATTGTGGGACCGTCAGCACTTGCCACGTGTCAGAACACAAGGGAAGCTCGAATTCCTGCACCTACTCCTTGGATAATGTGATCGAAGGTAAGGCGTCTTCTTCGAGTTCACGACCAGCTCAAGGTTAGACTGCACTTCACCAAGCTCATTTCGAGCTACCAAAGTATAAGTGCCGGAATCTTCTGGATATGCATAAAGAATATCGAGTGCCACATAGCCAAAGTCAAACACGGGCCGGAAACGATGTGCTGCTGCCAGAGATGTTCCATTGTGATAACTAAAACCACAAGAATTCCCAAACACAGCAGGAGCATTGGGAAACTGCAAAAGAACTAGCATTTAAAGACTGCATTTGCCACTCAAGTGAGCATGTTTTTAGTGACGCGTATAAGGTCCTGCTGTCTGGATCGCGAATCCATTGATGACAACCAGGTGGTGCCATTCTCAAATTTTTTCAAAGTTTGATCACCGTTTCTTGGCAAATGTGTAACTCACATGTAATTTCTCAAATTCTTGAAAAGGCGTGAGTATGTCCGATTAAAAGTAGCGACGAATTCCACAGCATTTGCTACAAACGTGCATCGCATAAGCTTAAGATTTAAAAAAAGCGACAAGTGACGCAAACGCCATGAATCAGAATTGTCACGACCAAAAAGAAAACGCATTTTTCGCCACCTATTTTCAGTGGTACTACATTCTGCTAATTCCACTTTTTGTATCGTAATACCGAAAATCTTAAAGACTGTAGTTGTAAATGTGACATCACCTATTCAAAAAGCTGCAACCAATGACATGAATTAATCGAGGTTCACAGCACACGACTGTCCGCTGAAACAGTGCTCACTTATCATCGCCACAAACGATTACAACGGGGAACCTTTGGTCATAAGCTCTCCATTACTACGTTAGCGTATTGCGCCATATGCTCGATGTCCGAAAGCGCACCAATCACACTAAGTCGAGCCTGTCTACGTACAACGTAGGTGGGTGTAAGGTTTCGGGAATTGTCGACCTGCAAAGAAGACAACACGACACTTGCTCATGAAGTTTGCTCGAGTGCTCTAAACCAAGATGACCTAGAATAGCCGGTTCGGTTGCGAACGCCCTCTCTATTATTCATGAGTGGTCCACGTGCAGTTTAATTTAAAAGTCTAAGTTCGACCAAATAAATTCGACTAGCACAAGAGAATATTCTAGTATGAACGCTTGCTCAACTCACAATCGAAGGTAATGGAAAGGATTCAAATGAAGCTTTGCACCGTCTTTTCATTTAATGTTAACTGAAAGGCGGTTCAACAACTCGTCGATAAAGGCACGTTGAAAAAAAAAAAAAGAAGAAAGTGAATATGGAATGCATTCATTTTTTTTTTTTTTTCAACAGAAGCATTGAAAACATAGTATTTAACAAGCGGGACGATGAGGCACAGGTGATAGGTGAAATAACGAGGAACGAAGAGCAAGTATTTCAACAGAAAGGTGCTTGCAATATAGCGTTAAAGACTGAATAACAGGGTGTCGCATCAGTTCCATGCTTTTAAGAGAAAACAACAGTGGATTTAGTAGGCGCTGCAAAACTGAACAGCACCGCACTTTGCAACACCTATGCTTTATGAATGAATGAAAATGAACAACAAAAGCGATATTTAGCGAATCAACTGCAATTACGAGATGATAACTGCTCAAGAAGATTGCGAAATGAATGAACACTTATGAGCAGGAAACAATCCACTATTGGCAGAAGAAAAAAAACGTTTTTTACATTTTCATCGAAAAAAAAATTGATTTTCATCGACCAATCACTACGGTGCTAATGATTAAGACCTTCCTGTCGACCATCAAAATATAACATGCCAGTGATGTTTTCGTTGAACTAGTTTCCTCTGGCGAATCACCAATAACCATCAAAGGAACTTAGCTATAAGTGAGTCATGTGCAGAAACTTGTGCATATTTAAAAAACGCTTTTAGCTAGCTTACAATGTCGACAAACGTACCCACATCGGAGCTGCCATTGGTTTGTATCGTTGCTGTTGTTGCCGAGGTGGAGCGATCGCTGAATATCGTGCTCCTTGTCGTCGCTGCGACAGGGATGTTATACTCGCACGACCTGAAAAATTCATCCGCTCATAGAGATTCAAATGTATTTCTCATCAAATTTTTAGGTAGATGAATGTTAAATAAAAATGCAAATATGTTCACGAAAATACATCAGGGCAAACACTTCTCCACTACCACAACTGAAAAGTAACGTCCAAGAAGGTTTAGAATTTTGCTCAGTGATCAATCAATTGGTGATTATCCAACACAGAAAAAAAATGCCCGCAATACATCATGCATATCTTAAATGATCGGATCATATCTTAGCTGATTTAATCAATCGTAAAAACCTTGTGAAAAGGATTCATTTCGCGCGATCCAACCGGCATAGGGTGAAGTCCCAAATGTTAATACGACAAGCTAAACTGCGGCAAAAATTGCATCATCGGATTTCGTGACTCTAGGTTCAGTAGGACCCGAGTTGAAAATTTCCATGGAAGCATCTTTACATGCACACGTTGCCATAACGCCGCTTTAAATTCAACCTTACCAAACGAAATGACGCAATCACCGTACAATGATCTGGCACTAATTTAATCACAGTGGAAAACCGACATGCACGCAGGCATTAAAATATCACCTGGATACCGATTATTCCGATGCTTGACATGAGATTCCATAATAAACCTGTTCCTTTATCATAAGTATAGAGATTTACCACCACCTTGGTACCGAACATTGTTCGTGAAGGGCGTTAAACTTTGGTGATGTAAAATTCAAAGCAATCGCACTACATCGATTATTGCAAATGCAATAGAAAGGATAACTTGATCAACAAGTGATGAACAGACGGAATTGTTTGCTGTAATGCTGGCGACATAGACTTCACGATCACCCTGTTTAGAATATAAATGAGTTATCCGAAACAAGTTATCCAGTGAAAAAAATAACAACTCATCGAGTATTTGATCTATCTTCGATGAAAAACAATTCCCCGGATAGATAGAATTGGAAATGATTCTATACGGGACAACACCTCACAATGAAATGCCTCACTGTGTTGCAGAAAATAGAACCTTGTTGAGCTTGTTGCGATTGAGCGAGCATCGTATCCTTCCTCTCTTTTGCGATTTGCGATTACTCATCGTGGAAGCATCTGTTATACTCGTCGCGAGGTAATAACTGCAAATATCTGCATGAAGATATAGACAAATAAGGGCTGCATCATTAAAATGACATGATATATGAGCTCTGCGAATCAATCAATCCGACCAGCCGGCTGCCCATTGTTCAAAAACAGTGAAGCAATGCTGAACATCTCACGCAGCAAATTGCTGCAATAAAATCGTTAAGCGGCGCTATACCTCAACCACGGATATGCTTTTAAATCATTCGAACGCATGTACAGCTAAACTTTGCTCCACGTTTCATGGAATATTTAAATGCCAATAATACATGAAGGCATGGTCGATTAGAATAAAACTAAGCTTAGAAGGAGATCAATCAAGCATAGCAATCAACTATATGTATCGAACTGCATAGCTGTGGCTTTCTGCATAAGCAATCGATCCTGTTTATCAAGCATTTATAAACCTCTCACAGGAACAAAGTACAGTGTCCCCAAAAAGGTGCATGAAGACAGACAAATATCAGCCTAGCAATGCGCGATGCGACATCACCCCTTATTCTCAGAGGAATAAACTCGGTACCTTAAACACCAAGAGAGGTTAAAAACAGTAAGATCCACATGAATGGAATTTCTTGCATGAGGCCTCAGAGCGATGTTTGAAAAAATCCCTCATATATATCGTCGTCTGAACACCTCAACAAACTAATAATGGCAGTAAATAATCCAGTAACAAAAAAAGCTCATTCCCCTAGTGCTAATCGCAATAAGATTTAAAACGACATGATTGTTGCAGCATAAAAGATTGACGAATAACTTACATGTGCACAACTTTCACCCACTCCGTTTGTGTCATTCGCTTTACACGTCGCTCGCCAATATCGTCAGTGAACATCTGAGGTATGGTCGATAGGCAAATGCCAGTGTGAGGATTGTACTCTGTTTTCGCTCTGCAATATAACACATATTTTTCACACATTTTGCAAGTTGAATATTAAAAAAATTATTAAAAATAGAAATATTATAAATATTATAAATTATAATTATTAATATTAATTAATAAATTAAAAAAATACAAATTATAAATATAAATATAAGTATTAAAAAAATAAATACAAAATATAAAGATGGCGCATTTATATTTTACATTCATATTTTTAATATAATTATTAAATATAAACATTTACGCATCGAACAGAAGTTTTCCATCCTCAAAGTATGCGATATTGGAGTAATGATAAGGGATAATCATGTGAATAGGTAATCAGGTGCCTAGCTAAAACTCAAAATATTCGCTGAAAAATAGAAATTCAATTATACCTGAAAAGTCAAAGGACCTCCTTTAATCCGAATGCATCGATAAAATGGAATTTCGCGCCCTCCGCGATAGCAAATTTCTTTCCGCTTCGAATTTCCAATCACACCTATAAATTAATAAGCTATTGTTCAATGCTGTTTGAGAATCATTTTTGCGCTTGTCTACACGACAGTGCTCAATGATTGAATTTCACTCTATTTTTGATACAAATCTTCTTCTCAATTAAAGCAAGACTATTCATATTTAGTGCACTTCAAGCATTCATGCAAGGTTAATATCATGTATAAAATCGTGTTGAGGTTAAACTTATGTCAAGATGAGTGCAAGCATTCACCGCTCAACACTATACAGCTTTGAATAGAAACCTATGGGCAATAGAACGGTAAGTTCCCTCTATAATTCAGAGAATGGTTACTGCAAATTGTGCTTCTAATTGCGAATTACTGTAAACGGCTACCGTAAAGTATTGTTATTAAGTCATTACTCTAGAAATTGACATATGTGTCAAAAGTCGTAACGTATGATTACTCTACACTAGGAAACATGTTAAGGATCGATGGGAATCCTATCAGTGCCCTTCTAAATGGCAAAAAAAGGTTTTAACTAACGACTTCAATTTTCTTAATGAGCGTTATGCGAATTCTCGTCACCTCTTCTATCTTCTCATGTATGCCTCTCTTCTTGGACTGTAGTTGAGCGATACGCCTAGAAGATTATCAAGTTCATTTTAAAGTGTTTGTTTTACGCTCATTGGCCGCGACCGATAATTGCCAACGTGATTCGGATTCGGTGTTCTTTTACGATGAAATCACCTGTAATTAAACGATGTATAAATATTTAAGTCTGCAGTCAACTGTAAAGAAACAGGTGACTGGTGCTCACATGAATATCCCATAACAGAAGATAGTTTTGATATCAAACGAAAAAAAAATCTCTAAATATTTTGTAATACAAAGAAGTCGTTAGTTTAATATGAAGGAGAGGCAGCTGAGTACTTATGAAATGCTCTGTGAACAGCTCACGGATTATTCGATTTAGAGCACTAGCCACAAGCCGAGAAATAAACAGCTATAAATGTGAGGTTTCATCTGTATCAGAAACTTGTACACTTACGATACAGTGTATTATTGATGATATGGACACAGACATGAAATCTTGTCATTTCCACCCACTTGTTCCACAGTTTTAGCTAGATCAGCCGTTTGATACAAGCAGCTCAGTGCCATATAATCGGTTTTTCAACCGTTCATTGCAATAACTGGGTTCGCATTAACGCCTGAGGCAATGGCACATTTTCACCGACAAATTCCTTTTTTATAGTAGAAACTGCAGCGGAGGATAAACTGAATAACCGCGATAATTCGTCGTCATCTACGAAAAAGCTTTCTTCTAAGAGGACAACCCGAAAAGGAGCTGCGCCTTTACTCTTATGAATAACCCATCTTTCACATGAAACGATCACCTTCACACATCCTCATTTCATCCCTCATTATCCTGGATGATTCGATCCTTCAAAATGATCATGAAATAATACAATATAAGATAGTACAACATCGACATTCTATGATAATGGGACCATTCATATATAAAACACGAGCAAGAAGATGACCGCGCCGGTTGCGCATTTGCGCATATAGCCAAATGAAATTCAATTCGAATTCATTGCCATCACTTCCTCTAAAAGCCTTTGTAAATGAGTGTGGCGCACTGATACAAAATATTATACATTTAAGTGCAACTATATGCAGTAAACTTGCGCAGCCGGCAGCGCTTTCCTCATTGCAAAATTAAACGCATAGAAAATACACATCGACACACGAGTGATACCAAACAAACAAGAGTGAATGAATGAAATGCGATCGAATGTTAGTTGGGGAGCGTATTTGATTTCGTTTATGTAGAGCAATCAGGCATTGGCGTCATTGAACGAAAAAAAAGATACGTTTAGCAGAGTGCAATATGCCAGTGACGTTGCAATAGAAAGAATTTCTCTGCTCGTCTAGGCATTGAGAATTCTCAACACACAATGCAGTAACACGTTCTATTACAATGGATAAAATATGAAGAAATGATCGACGCCCTCAGAAATTCAAAGAAAATAAGGGGAGAGCAAATTTGAAAAATAGATAGAAACACGGAAATGACCATATTTTCATTGGGTGGCTCATCTGATACAAATACGTGGTAGTGAAAAGAACGAGGATAGATTTTTGGCTCAAAAACATTTCCTTGCAGTTCGTCTGAACTATAGAAGTTTGTGGTAACACATAATGCGGTCTTGCAAGTAAATATCAGTTTTACAGTAAATATAAATTACAAATTAAAAATGAACTAGCGCGACATTTTGTGCGCTCACCATAAACACAAGTTTCTGTTAACATAATATAATCATAAATATGAATATAAATAAATATAAAGAGGGATAATAATGTCTGAAAACCTAACATAATGAAATGAAATAATAAGCAGAAGCGGCTAACAGAACATAAATAAACAAACGAATGTAGTGAAGTGTATCAACGAAACGTAAATCTAAAATGCAATATAAAGGTTTTAAAAACTTTCATATAGAACGGAATGTTTTGGGGGATTTCGTGTTGCCATTTTTGCCACTTGGTTGTTGCGACGAAGTGAGCGGCCAACGAGATCAGTTCATGTTAAACATGGAGGTGAATTTTCTAAAACAATTCGCAATCAGTTGTCGCCTCACGAGCAAATCCACAGACTAGCATTTACTTTTGTGCTCAAGACGACAATTGACTATGTGTTGATAAGAGCTAAGTAATGTTTCTGCAATGATTCGAAACTTCATTAGCAAAAAAAAACTCCTCTACACCGCTATTTGCACTTATTAAAGTTTATACCTTCCCTTCTATAGCGTTTTTTCATCACAAACGAATACTAAAGCATTGCAAATTTATGCACGAACCGCTCAATCGAAGTTGACGATAACGTTGCCACCACGTATGCGTTGAATGGTAGGAATCTTCAGTTGTGTTGTGCAATGAAGAAAAGTTGCCGTAACCACTGCCACCGATTCATTCCTGACTGATGTTATTTGCGGCGTCAGCTCTTCAAATTCATTTCGATTTCCAAAGGAACGGAAACAGCGCCCTAAGAAAACGCTTCCTATAATAACGATATAATTGAAATAACTGTTTTAAATCCTGCCACTTTCAGCAGGAAAGAATTTCGTATAGAATAGGAGCTACACTCAGCATCTCTCTACTGTGCACCAACATCTCTACCTTTTTCGCTGATCTTATGCAGAACAGCGTTATCCTCGAATTCTAGATTTCTATATCTTTCCTTCACAGCCGCTAGATCGCTCTTCAATCGATTATTCTCCTCATGAATCAACTCCATATAAAGCATAAACGTATAAAAATAAATTAAAGCATATAAATAAAAATAAAAACTACGTAAATATTTAGATAAATATAAATTAAAGTATAAAGATAAAGACAGACAACAAGTATAAGATTAAATGGAAATATAAATATAAATATAACATGAATATATATATATATATATATATATATATATATATATATATATATATATATATATATATATATATATATATATATATATATATATATATATATATATATATATCTATAAATATATAAATATATATTAATTTATATTAAACGCATTAATTTTCTCAAAAAACTGAACACGCATATATATCTTCCACCTCCAAGCACAATAATGATAAAGATATTTCTATTGAAACTTCAAATATTCCTTCTCTAAGCATCGCTTTAAAGGTCGTAAGAATGAAGCTTTCCTTTATTCTCCACTGATATCAGCTTTCATCAAACACAATATGGCCTGTGAATAAAATGCAGAAATCTGTTTTCTTTTTCTGCGAAAGGTTGCCATGCTTATTTCTCACTAGTCATTACCAACCCTCCTCCTAACTCTTCTCAAAAAAAAAAAACCTTGAGAGCGATAGAATGCAACAGAACAAATCAAGGACCCTCATGAGCTATGGAAACATCGATGCATGTCTTTATCGCTTATTATGAAATGCCAAGTACCAGCTGTGATTAGCGCAAAAAAGTATGCTGTCACGTAAAATTCTCACGATGCGAGCCATTTAACCTTCTGAATTTCATCTTATCCTCTCATTTCCAGTCAGCAGATAAAGAAACTGTCAGAAAACTTACTTATATGACGAGTCTTTAGCGCAAGAAATTTCCCTGGAAGTGGCTGAATTACGAGGAATTTTTTTTACTGCTTTTTTTCTTTAGCTTCTATATGACAGTTGCTTAGCGCGGAAATTTTTTACGATTTCAACGAAGAAATGGTTGCTGAAACCGTTTTTGCGAGAAATCAGCAAAAACAATTGCATTCGATCAATGCACACCCTTTAACATTACCTGTTTTCCACTAGCTATGATAATATTAAGTTGATCATCAGTGTTGTATATTCGTGTTCATTTGTTACTCAGTTGAAGTGGTAAAAGTCTTCAAATAGAAGTTCTTCTTTCGAAACTCGAGTCCTACCTTCCTGAGACTTCTACAAAGGTTGACTTTTACAGTGATAGTGATTAAATGTTTCCTCTAATGTGATAAGTTATCAACAAACATACGCTGTCTAATATTTGCTGCTCGATCGGTGACCGTTTTATTAAGAGAATTAGCGCGCTCATTGGCGATGACCAATTGCGATCGAATTGTTTCGTTGGTTGCCTCAATATTCTTCAATTCCATTTGTATTGTGTATAATTCGGTTTTCGATCTTTGAATTTCCTGAAGAAAAGTAATCGTTCTTGGCGAACAATAATTTCTTCCTCCCACTGAGCCATCATACACTATGAAAGTGCTCATCATTTAAGACGTTAACCATCAGATAATAATATAATTCATTTTTTCGAAAATATAAACGACGACTCGGCCCAAAATAAAACGTTCACTAGTTGTTGTAATACTTTATGCTCTGCACTAATGAAGTCCATTGTAATTGCTCGAGGATGATTTCGAAGGGTTTTTCAATAAATATGAGTGTTACATATGCGGGAAGAAACAATCGGTATGCAGCACCTCTGCATATCACAACGTGAAGGGGTGACGTCCATACCTGTGATGTCCATTATATTGGAAAATTTCCTCTACAACCCTTTTTATGGCTGCCTATAATATTATGGCCGCCTTTAGTGCCATATTTAAGTTAATGAAACGAATTTTCATGAGAGGGCGCGAGGAGAGTATAAATCGCACAAGTAATATGTTATCTTGTCAGATTTTCATCACGTTTTAGTTGGTTCAGCTATAACTTTATCTAACCTGCCCAAATATATGTAACTGTATGTGTGCCTACCTTCTCCCAAATTTCATAAAATGCCTAACTGAATACCAATTTCTGCCTTCGCATCGAGGAGTTGTTTTCCCACACGTTTGCGCGTTTCTTCAGAACCTTCAAATCGAACGGCTAAATCACTCACCTGAAATGGAATTTTTTTTTTTTTGGAAATAAAACTGTAAGATGAGCGCTCTCAAACTTGTATAGGAAGAAGAATTCATAAAAAACATGCTACGTATGTTTTCTGGGTTATCTAATTTCCTCAGGAATACTATGGCTAGCATTAAAAACCTTAGCTAAATCGGCTAATCGCAAACAAAGTAACATACAGATAGATATATTGATAAAAATATCTATACAGATAAATGTATAGATAGAGATAAAATAAAAATAAAAATATACAGATATAGAATAAAACTAAAAATACACGGATAAAGATAAGAATATTATATTGATAAAAATATCTTATAAATGTAAATATAAATAAAAACATAGAGATAAATATAAATAATAAATGAAAGATTAAATACGAGATTAAAGATAAATATAAAACATTTGCAAAATTGCAATTCCTAACGGCAAATTTTGATTGCAAAACGTATAAGACAAGAAACCCTCTCTCGATTTTGGTTAAGTCGACCCTTATCGTGCATACCGATTTGATAGCGTTGTTGAAGACGTTGATTTTCCGCTTGAAATCGAGCAATTTGCAAACATTCTTCTTCATTTCTAAAGTGGATCCATATACGTGTTGTGAAAACATTGCTATTAACTTTTATTGAAGGAGTTTTTCATCAACCGTTCAGGTGAAAATTGATGATTACTTCACCTGATCTCTAACTGTCCATCTTAAGATGTTTGATGCATCGGAAGATGGCCACTTGTTGTGACAGTGTGGCCAACAAATATATTTCTTTTAATTTTCGGAAAAATTTCCGCGATAGTAAACAAACTAAAATCAAATTTTTACTCATCTGCGACGTTCTTCATCTAATTGCATGATGATGAGGTGTCCACTAGTAAGAATAATTCCAGTGTCCACACCTCTGTCGACTCTTTACTATCGAATGTGACCTTTTCGTTAGATCTCAGCTGTACTACGACCAGCACAAGCTCAGCTCTGCCACTAAGCTCTAGCACTTCCACTGGCACTACAGCTAGCAACAGTACTAATGCTACTACTGCAAAAAGACTCACCAGTGTCACAAGCACAAGCACTACTACTACGACTAGCACTACCACTACCAACAGCACTACCACTGCCATTAGCACCAGCACTAGCGCTAGCGTTAGAACAAGGACTAGCACTAGCACTGGCACCAGCACTACGACTAGCTCTAGCACTAGCATTAGCATAAACCCTAACACTAACACTAACAATAGCAATAGCACTAGCACTACCACTACCACTACCACCAGCACTAATACTACAAAAGGCACTAGCACTAACGCGAGCATTAGCGCTAACGCTACCACTATCACCAGCACTACCACTGAAACTAGCACTAACACTAACACTAACACTAACACCAGCAGTACCACTGTCGCTAGCACTAGCACTACCAACAGCATTACCACTACCACCACTACCACTGCCACTACCACTACCACTACGACTAGCTCGAGCATTATCCCTAGCATTAACACTAACACTAGTAATAGCACTAGCACTAGCACTACAATTAGAACTAGCACAAGCACTGCCACTGGCACTGGCACTAGCACTAGCACTAGAACTACCAACAGCAAAAGCACTACCGATACCATCAGCACTAAAACTGCCACTAGCACTAGCACGAGCACTAACGCTAACACTACCGCTAGCACTACAACTACGACTAGCACAACCACTAGACCAACGCTAACACTGTCACAACCACCAGCATTAGCACTACCACTGCACTGCCACTAGCAGTAGCACAAGCGTTAGCACTAACACTAACACTAAAATTAGCACTACCACTAGCACTAAAACTACCAGTAGGACTAGCACTACCACTACAACTACCACCAGGATATATATATATATATATATATATATATATATATATATATATATATATATATATATATATATATATATAAATATATATATATATATCGCTATTTTCGTCAACGCTATTTTTACCGACACTACTTTCATTAAAATCGAGAAAACATTTATTCCCGTTTCGGGCTCAGAGTAGACAAGTAGTATTGAATTGGATTCCATTATTAAAGTAGCAGACAAGTATCAAAGTAGTACTGAATTCTATATTTATCATGTAACATCATGTATAACCGTATTTGCATATAAATGCAGCTAAAAGCAGCAAGGATTCTCGATTGATTGCCAATTTTCATTTGTCATATAAAAAAAGCAAAACGACAGATGATGATCGGAAAGGCAAACAAAAAAAAAACGACAAGAAACTACACACCGGTGGTGATGGCTTGTCCATCTTTGAGCGAAGAAATTGAAGGTGTAGTATCAATGGTTGACTTGACATTCTATGTGGAGCGGTGACCTTGTTCCACTTCGCTTACGTTTCCTGGCAATGATTGCACAAACTGCGAAGGACCCTGCAAAGATATGTTGAGCTCAGCTGTCGTCTCACAATTCTCGCTGACTTTGCACTTCAGCTTCAGATATGATCGTGCTGTGAACATATAATGTTGTGAATTTCAGTCCTTCCCATGGGTAAATTTTGGCAGGAAACTACCTTTTTTAAAAATTATCCCATTTGGCGCAATAGACTTTCAATCATCCATTCACAGGAAATGGGCATTTATGCAAAACATGATTTCAGATATCTAAAAACTATTGCAAAGTATAACTTCGTGGAAAAATAAAATAAATTTGATGGCATCACATCTGCCGCATATATTCATCTACGACTTTCTAATTCACGTAAACAAAAGTCTTCTAGGCTGCATACACAAACATAACTGACAGTACGCCGACTTACAATATAGTTCGATAATCGACGATAACATTTGTGAATGAATGCACTCAGTGTTCTTTGTGGCACTTTGAATTTGCAAGTGCTAACTGCATGATATCACACTATTTTTATAGAGTCCTGGTCCCATATGGGCAGATATAATATGTGTGAGTGCACGAAACCATATTACAATCTACTGACATTGTACCACGCAGAAATTGTAGGATTTTATTTGGAAATGCCCAAAATAGTGTCACGTTTACGTTGCTACGACTCTTAGACCCTATTAATTACTCTCCATTATTAGTCTCTCCCCATCTCCTCCCTCACAAAAACTCATATTGAACGGAACAAAAAAAAAAACTCATATGTGGCCGTTGATGATTTTCGATCTCCGTTCTTTCATATTTTTTCAAATTCTCGACAGCACGAATCCTCCTTAGACTCCCTTCGTGCTGCGTTTTCGATAATACAACCGCATGAGCTGAAAAATAACAATATTATGGGAAATGCTTACTAGCATCGTTCATTTGAAGAAGGAACTTATCTGCGAAATCAGACAATTCAAAACAAATCTTTATTGACCGTTTATCGCAATTTTACTTTGCTTTGCCTCAGTCGACAGTTGAGCTAAATAATCGTAGAGAATTGTTCATAAATTGGGAACATATCAATTACATATGTTCAATAACTTTGACCGCTGATATGACATAACGTTGGGTCTCCGGCTATCTGCTGCATATTTCTTAACCAAGAAAATTCACTATGAGATTTATGCACATATTCATCCATTCATAAACATCATTTGTTTTCTTATCGCCTAAACCACATTCGTGGAAGCTGAAATTGATGAATGGAGATGAAGGCCTATAAAAATTACGTTTTACGAATATTCTCCACTGCCTGCTAGCTTCGCCAAGTGCATTGGTCGCCTTCACCGTATCAACTCCTGAATCTTCAGCGATTGCGCCCCGAATGTCCATTTGAGGAGTCCAAAGTCGCATATGATTTCTGCTCTCGATTCAATCAGAAGTGGTCGGCCATCAACGATCCACTCGACCACTATTGTTGCATCATTCAGTGGTGTCAGCTAGAAATTCGCTCGACAATGACTTTGATACATATTACCTTCATTATAAAGAAAATAAACCATCGTTCTATTCAAATATCACTTAAGATTAATAATGAGCAATGCGGGTTTGTTATATTCCGACTTCAGCAAAATAGTCTGCAATGTTATTTCAAAACAGAAAGTGCTGCTTCGTATAATACAGCTGGTTGCTTACAACATAACTAATTGTACAAACAAAGATTCAGCTAGCTCAACTATAGTAAGAGATCACTGCGATGCCTTTCACAAGTTCTGCTGAAGAAGGTGATGGAACCCGCATCCTCTTTATTTTTTATCAACAACTGATGGATTCTAGCCTACAAAGTGAGGCAGTAACAGCATTCATGGATACCTCATCGCATTTTTAACCCACTGCATAGCACTTTGTGTGTTGCGAAACTAAATAAGAAACGAAACGTTCTTCTCGTTCTAGATTCGACACCCAACTTATAAACTTACATAGCTCACTGCTGAATCGTGGATTTAATCTACCATAATTGCATTTTAATGTCGGCCGTTTAGCCTAAACAGTGGAAATAAATGTTGAACAGTTAGTTCCTCGTTGCGAGCTCGTGAGTCCTTCTGCAGCAAAAGCCACGACTGAAGGGGATGGAAACGTTGAGTGGTTTCAATACGCTCACTCATGCCCTACAAACAGAACCCAATAATTTCCTCTCCTTTTATGAATGCGAGGGACAGCGATACTTCTCTCTACGTTTCCTGTTGGCCAGGATCTTCTTGTGGTAAAAGATTTCGGTAATAAGTGAAGCGGAGGAAACAGGACGGACTCACTAGAGTTTTAAAATATATGACAGTTTGAGGACTGAAAAACGCTTCCAAGGTAATAATGAACTGAGCACAACCTTCAAAGAAAGATGAATATCGTCGTTCTCATTCAGTTCTAAATCCGCCAAATCGCCGATGACACTAGGCGGGTTGTCGCACTCCCGATCACGTGAGTATTCTACAGGGCTTTGTTTTGTTCTGTTCCAACTCGCGTATCCTTTCCAATCCTTAAAGCAGCGAGAAGGTTTGAATATGTCGACACATACTCTACCTCCACTTTTCCAGATAACATTTATTGCAGCGTCGACGTGAAAATGCCCGAAATGTCCGTTTACTCCGCAATGTATAAGAGGAGAAACTTTCTCAAAGCTCATATGAATTTCCGTGGCAACCGAATAATAATTTTGACTGATTGGTAAAGGAAGATTAAAAACTAAGGGATTTGGGAAGTTCGAGAACATGACTTCCAATCTTTTACGTTCTAAATATAGATCCACTTCCGCTTAAAAATCTTCGCAAATTCAGCGTTTGTTCTATGGATAGGAAAAAATGGCGCCTTTTTAACAAATTGTTTTCTGTGGCATCCTTTCGCTTATTTCTGCAGCATCCAACCGTTTTTGTAATAAGTTCTGGCTGAAGTTTCACTCAGCTGTACTTTATTGCTGCAAAAATTGTGGGACCGTCAGCACTTGCCACGTGTCAGAACACAAGGGAAGCTCGAATTCCTGCACCTACTCCTTGGATAATGTGATCGAAGGTAAGGCGTCTTCTTCGAGTTCACGACCAGCTCAAGGTTAGACTGCACTTCACCAAGCTCATTTCGAGCTACCAAAGTATAAGTGCCGGAATCTTCTGGATATGCATAAAGAATATCGAGTGCCACATAGCCAAAGTCAAACACGGGCCGGAAACGATGTGCTGCTGCCAGAGATGTTCCATTGTGATAACTAAAACCACAAGAATTCCCAAACACAGCAGGAGCATTGGGAAACTGCAAAAGAACTAGCATTTAAAGACTGCATTTGCCACTCAAGTGAGCATGTTTTTAGTGACGCGTATAAGGTCCTGCTGTCTGGATCGCGAATCCATTGATGACAACCAGGTGGTGCCATTCTCAAATTTTTTCAAAGTTTTGATCACCGTTTCTTGGCAAATGTGTAACTCACATGTAATTTCTCAAATTCTTGAAAAGGCGTGAGTATGTCCGATTAAAAGTAGCGACGAATTCCACAGCATTTGCTACAAACGTGCATCGCATAAGCTTAAGATTTAAAAAAAGCGACAAGTGACGCAAACGCCATGAATCAGAATTGTCACGACCAAAAAGAAAACGCATTTTTCGCCACCTATTTTCAGTGGTACTACATTCTGCTAATTCCACTTTTTGTATCGTAATACCGAAAATCTTAAAGACTGTAGTTGTAAATGTGACATCACCTATTCAAAAAGCTGCAACCAATGACATGAATTAATCGAGGTTCACAGCACACGACTGTCCGCTGAAACAGTGCTCACTTATCATCGCCACAAACGATTACAACGGGGAACCTTTGGTCATAAGCTCTCCATTTACTACGTTAGCGTATTGCGCCATATGCTCGATTCCGAAACGCACCAATCACACTAAGTCGAGCCTTCTACGTACAACGTAGGTGGGTGTAAGGTTTCGGGAATTGTCGACCTGCAAAGAAGACAACACGACACTTGCTCATGAAGTTTGCTCGAGTGCTCTAAACCAAGATGACCTAGAATAGCCGGTTCGGTTCGAACGCCTCTCTATATATTCATGAGTGGTCCACGTGCAGTTTAAATTAAAAGTCTAAGTTCGACCAAATAAATTCGACTAGCACAAGAGAATATTCTAGTATGAACGCTTCTCAACTCACAATCGAAGGTAATGGAAAGGATTCAAATGAAGCTTTGCACCGTCTTTTCATTTAATGTTAACTGAAGGCGGTTCAACAACTCGTCGATAAAGGCACGTTGAAAAAAAAAAAAAAAAAGAAAGTGAATATGGAATGCATTCATTTTTTTTTTTCAACAGAAGCATTGAAAACATAGTATTTAACAAGCGGGACGATGAGGCACAGGTGATAGGTAAAACATAACGAGGAAGAACGAAGTAGCATTTTTTCAACAGAAAGGTGCTTGAATATAGCGTTAAAGACTGAATAACAGGTGTCGCATCAGTCCATGCTTTTAAGAGAAAACAACAGTGGATTTAGTAGGCGCTGCTGCAAAACTGAACAGCACCGCACTTGCAACACCTATGCTTTATGAATGAATGAAAATGAACAACAAAAGCGATATTTAGCGAATCAACTGCAATTACGAGATGATAACTGCTCAAGAAGATTGCGAAATGAATGAACACTTATGAGCAGGAAACAATCCACTATTGGCAGAAGAAAAAAAAACGTTTTTTTTACATTTTCATCGAAAAAAAAATTTGATTTTCATACGACCAATCACTACGGTGCTTAATGATTAAGACCATCCTGTCGACCATCAAAATATAACATGCCAGTGATGTTTTCGTTGAACTAGTTTCCTCTGGCGAATCACCAATAACATCCATAGGAACCTTAGCTAATAAGTGAGTCATGTGCAGAAACTTGTGCATATTTAAAAAACGCTTTTAGCTAGCTTACAATGTCGACAAACGTACCCCACATCGGAGCTGCCATTGGTTTGTATCGTTGCTGTTGTTGCCGAGGGTGGAGCGATCGCTGAATATCGTGCTCCTTGTCGTCGCTGCGACAGGGATTGTTATACTCGCACGACCTGAAAAATTCATCCGCTCATAGAGATTCAAATGTATTTCTCATCAAATTTTTAGGTAGATGAATGTTACAAAAAAATGCAAATATGTTCACGAAAATACATCAGGGCAAACACTTCTCCACTACCACAACTGAAAAGTAACGTCCAAGAAGGTTTAGAATTTTGCTCAGTGATCAATCAATTGGTGATTATCCAACACAGAAAAAAAATGCCCGCGATAAATCATGCATATCTTAAATGATCGGATCATATCTTAGCTGATTTAATCAATCGTAAAAACCTTGTGAAAAGGATTCATTTCGCGCGATCCAACCGGCATAGGTGAAGTCCCAAATGTTAATACGACAAGCTAAACTGCGGCAAAAATTGCATCATCGGATTTCGTGACTCTAGGTTCAGTAGGACCCGAGTTGAAAATTTCCATGGAAGCATCATTACAAGCACACTAATGCCATAGCCCGCTTTAAATTCAACCTTACCAAACGAAATGACGCAATCACCGTACAATGATCTGGCACTAATTAAATCACAGTGGAAAACGACATGCACGCAGGCATTAAAATATCACCTGGATACCGATTATTCCGATGCTTGACATGAGATTCCATAATAAACCTGTTCCTTTATCATAAGTATAGAGATTTACCACCACCTTTGGTACCGAACATTGTTCGTGAAGGGCGTTAAACTTTGGCGATGTAAAATTCATCAAAGCAATCGCACTACATCGATTATTGCAAATGCAAAGAAAGGATAACTGGATCAACAAGTGATGGAATCAGACGGAATTGTCTGTAATGCTTGCTCATAGACTTCACGATCACCCTGTTTAGAATAAAAAAATTTATCCGAAACAAGTTATCCAGTGAAAAAAATAACAACTCATCGAGTATTTGATCTATCTTCGTTAAAAAACAATTTCCCCGGATAGATAGAATTGAAATGATTCTATAGGGGACAACACCTCACAATGAAATGCCTCACTGTGTTAAGAAAATAGAACCTTGTTGAGCTTGTTGCGATTGAGCGAGCATCGTATCCTCCTCTCTTTTGCGATTTGCGATTACTCATCGTGGAACCATCTGTTAAACTCGTCGCGAGTAATAACTGCAAATATCTGCATGAAGATATAGACAAATAAGGGCTGCATCATTAAAATGACATGATATATGAGCTCTGCGAATCAATCAATCCGACCAGCCGGCTGCCCATTGTTATAAAACAGTGAAGCAATGCTGAACATCTCGCGCAGCCCATTGGCTGCAAAAAAATCGTTTAAGCGTGCGCTTATACCTCAACCACCGGATATGCTTTTAAATCATTCCGAAACGCATGTACAGCTAACTTTGCTCCACGTTTCATGGAATATTAAATGCCAATAATACATGAAGGCATGGTCGGATTAGAATAAAACTAAGCATTAAAAGGAGATCAATCAAGGCATAGCAATCAACTAAATGTATCGAATTGCATAGCTGTGGCTTTCTTGCATAAGCAATCGATCCTGTTTATCAAGCATTTATAAACCTCTCACAGGAACAAAGTACAGTGTCCCCAAAAAGGTGCATGAAGACAGACAAATATCAGCCTAGCAATGCGCGATGCGACATCCACCCCTTATTCTCAGAGGAATAAACTCGGTACCTTAAACACCAAGAGAGGTTAAAAACAGTAAGATCCACATGAATTGGAATTTCTTGCATGAGGCCTCAGAGCGATGTTTGAAAAAAATCCCTCATATATATCGTCATTCTGAACACCTCAACAAAACTAATAATGGCAGTAACATAATCCAGTAACAAAAAAAACCATTCCCCTAGTGCTAATCGCAATAGATTTAAAACGACATGATTGTTGCAGCATAAAAGATTGACGAATAACTTACATGTGCACAACTTTCCACCCACTCCGTTTGTGTCATTCGCTTTACACGTGCGCTCGCCAATATCGTCAGTGAACATCTGAGGTATGGTCCGATAGGCAAATGCCAGTGTGAGATTGTACTCTGTTTTCGCTCTGCAAATATAACACATATTTTTCACACATTTTGCAAGTTGAATATTAAAAAAAAATTATTAAAAATAGAAATATTATAAATATTATAAATTTAAAGTATAATATTAATTAATAAATTAAAAAATACAAATTATAAATATAAATATAAGTATTAAAAAAAATAAATACAAAATATAAAAATGGCGCATTTATATTTTACATTCATATTTTAATATAATTATTAAATATAAACATTTACGCATCGAAACAGAAGTTTTCCATCCTCAAAAGTATTCGATATTGGAGTAATGATAAGGGATAATCAGGTGAATAGGTAATCAGGTGCCTAGCTAAAACTCAAAATATTCGCTGAAAAATAGAAATTCAATTATACCTGAAAAGTCAAATGACCTCCTTTAATCCGAATGCATCGTTAAAATGGAATTTCTCGCCGCGCCTCTCCGCGATAGCAAATTTCTTTCCGCTTCGAATTTCCAATCAACCTATAAATAATAAGCTATTGTTCAATGCTGTTTTGAGAATCATTTTTGCGCTTGTCTACACGACAGTGCTCAATGATTGAATTTCACTCTATTTTTGATACAAATCTCTTCTCAATTAAAGCAAGACTATTCATATTTAGTGCACTTCAAAGCATTCATGCAAGGTAAATATCATGTATAAAAATCGTGTGAGGTTAAAACTTATGTCAAGATGAGTGCAAGCATTCACCGCTCAACACTATACAGCTTTGAATTGAAACCTATGGGCAATAGAACGAAGTTTCCCCTCTATAATTCAGAGAATGGTTACTGCAAATTGTGCTTCTAATTGCGAATTACTGTAAAACGGCATACCGTAAAGTATTGTTAAAAAGTCATTACTCTAGAAATTGACCATATGTGACAAAAGTCGTAACGTATGATTACTCTACACTAGGAAACATGTTAAGGATCGATGGGAATCCTATCAGTGCCCTTCTAAATGGCAAAAAAAGGGTTTTAACTAACGACTTCAATTTTCTTTAATTGAGCGTTATGCGAATTCTCGTCACTCTTCTATCTTCTCATGTATGCCTCTCTTCTTGGACTGTAGTTGAGCGATACCCTAGAAGATTATCAAGTTCATTTTAAAGTGTTTGTTTTACGCTCATTGGCCCGCGACCGATAATTGCCAAGCGTGATTCGGATTCGGTGTTCTTTTACGATGAAATCACCAGAAATTAAACGAGTTATAAATATTTAAGTACATGCCTTCAACTGAAAAGAAACAGGTGACTGTGTCACACATGAATACCCATAACAGAAATAACTTTTGATATCAAACGAAAAAAAAAATCTCTAAATATTTTGTAATACAAAGACTACGGTTAGTTTAATGAAGGAGAGGCAGCTGAGTACTTATGAAATGCTCTGAACAGCTCACGATTATTCCGAATTAGAGCACTAGCCACAACCGAGAAATAAACAGCTATAAATGTGAGGTTTACAATCTGTATCAGAAACTTGTACACTTACGATACAGTGTATTATTGAATGATGGACACAGACATGAAATCTTGTCATTTCCACCCACTTGTTCCACATTTTTAGCTAGATCAGCCGTTTGATACACGCAGCTCAATTTCCATAAATCGGTTTTTCAACCGTTCATTGCAATAACTGGGTATCGCATTAACGCCTGAGGCAATGTTACATTTTCACCGACAAATTCCTTTTTCTAGTAAGGAACTGCAGCGTGAGGATAAACTGAATAGCCGCGATAATTCGTCGTCATCTACGAAAAAGCTTTCTTCTAAGAGTACAACCCGAAAAGGAGCTGCGCCTATACTCTTATGAATAACCCATCTTTCACATGAAACGATCACCTTCACACATCCTCATTTCATCCACATTATCTCTTGAGATTCGATCCTTCAAAATGATCATAAATAATACAATAAAGAGAAGTACAACATCGACATTCTATGATAATGGGAACCATTCCATATAAAAACACGAGCAAGAAGATGGACCGCGCCGGTTTGCGCATTTGCGCAAAATAGCCAAATGAAATTCAATTCGAATTCATTGCCATCACTATCAACTAAAAGCCTTTGTAAATGAGTGTGGCGCACTGATACAAAATATATACATATAAGTGCAACTATATGCAGTAAACTTGCGCTGCGGCAGCGCTTTCCTCATTGCATAAATAAACCGCATAGAAAATACACATCGACCACGAGAGATCCCAAACAAACAGAGGTGAATAATGAAATTCGATCGAATGTTAGTTGGGGAGCGTTTTTGATTTCGTTATGTAGAGCAATCAGGCATTGGCGTCATTGAACGAAAAAAAAGATACGTTTAGCAGAGTGCACAAATGCCAGTGACGTTCAATAGAAAGAATTTCTCTGCTCGTCTAGCATTGTAGAATTCTCAACACACAATGCAGTGCACACGTTCTATTACAATGATAAAATATGAAGAAATGATCGACGCCCTCAGAAATTCAAAGAAAATAAGGGGAGAGCAAATTTGAAAAATAGATAGAAACACGGAAATGACATAGTTTTCATTGGGTGGCTCATCTATAAACAAATACGTGGAAGTGAAAAGAACGAGGATAGATTTTTGGCTCAAAA